>OZ010630.1:27050343-28361246 GCA_963932165.1 Pimpla rufipes
GGTCTAGCCGGTTTCACATTCATTTTTCATACATTTCCTTTCTGTTCGTCGTTTTCTGCTTATTTCGCTTTTTCGTTTTTTCTTCTTCTTTTTTTCGCTATCGTGGAACCCGCTGCTTTTGTTCCAGTTCAATTTCCAGTGAACAATAAATATGTTCCGCTGATGGGAGGGAAAAAAAAATCGTTTGTGAACAAAATGCGGGGGTCTATAGATGGCGTTTTGGAAAGTAGCGAGTGAGTTTAACCGATTTAAGTCGAGCTTGGTGGGCGATGAGTTAGCCGGGCCTGAAGGTTCGATCGACCGGCGGTCCAGCAAGGTTCGCATTAATTTTTCTTTTTTCTTCGTCGTTTTCTGCATATTTAATTTTTTTTCGGTATCATCGAACCCTCCCCCCACGGAAAATAAATATACACGAAAATATATCTGAATTATAGAACTTTTCGGACGATAATATAATAAAAATATATTTTGAATATATTTTTCGCTGGCTTATATTTCGTATATATCCTAAAAAAAATATTTATATGACATATAAAAGTTTTCGCACAAAATATATCTTGTGTATCTAGAATACATATTTTATATGTATATTACTATTATTGTTTATTATTATTTATTTATTATTATTATTATTATTATTATTTATTATTATTATTATTATTTATTATTACTATTATTATTATTTATTATTATTAAAAATCTAGCATATTCTTTATTTCCATATGGGTCTGCATTGTTCTAGTTCAATTTCCATTAGACAAGAAATATGTTCCGATTTAGAGAAAAAAATAATTTGTGTACAAAATGCTCAGGACTATCTATGCAATTTTGCAAAAATAGACACTTTGTTTGGCTGTATTAACTCAAGCTCGCCGGTCGATGAACTCATCAGCCGGGCCTGAAGCTTCGATCGATCGTCAGTCTAGCCGGTTTCACATTCATTTTTCTTTTTTTTCGTCGTTTTCTGCTTATTTCTTTTTTTCCCTCCTATCATCGAACCCTGCATTGTTTCAGTTCAATTTCCACCGAACAATAAATAAGTTCCGCTCAGAGAGAGAGAAAAAAAAAACAATTGCGAACAAAGTGCTCGGGACTATCGATGCCATTCTGGAAAAATAGACACTTCGTTTGACCGATTTAAGTCGATTAAATCGGTTAAAGTTCGATCGACCGGGAATTTAGCCGGTTTCAAATTAATTTTACTTTTTTCTTCTTCGTTTCTACTTATTCCTTTTTTTCACAATCATCGAACCCTGCATTGTTTCAGTTCAATTTCCACCGAATAATAAATAAGTTCCGCTCAGAGAGAAAAAAAAAAAAAATTTGCGAACAAAGTGCTCGGGACTATCGATGGCATTCTGAAAAAATAGACACTTCGTTTGGCCGCGGAGAGGTGGAGATGGGGCGTATCGGAGAGGAAGAAGAATGCCCAGGAAATATACTTGAGGGTGCACCGGCCAATTTCGAAAATTGATACGGCCCTGAGTGCGCATTGTCCGGCACCGCCCGGCCAGAATAGCCCGACACTCGGAACTATTCGAAGCGCGTACTCAGCCGCGAGATCATTGATCAGTTAGGGCGAGTCGGCCCGGAGGATTCTTCAGGATCGATCCATCGATCGCTCAACGATGCGCCCGGCTCGACCACACGTGAACCGACGCTTTGCGCCCTTCGCCCTTCGCGCACCGTTCGTACCATCGGCATTCGTCACTCCGCGGTCCACCCCAGGGATTTCCGGCATTTCGGATGTGTACCCTGCGATCCGACAATACTGCACGTCGCGGAACGTCCATACGTGGCTTCCAGAACCCTTCACCGCAGCGTAGGTAGACAGCGGGGCTATATATGGTTACGTAACTGCGATCGAAACTCCGTGTCGGGGATGGAGACATTAATTTTTCAAGTTTGGTCGTCTTGAATGCGATTTCCATGTATTTGTCAACGTCTATCAATGCATTTCGACTTAAAGTATTTTCGGTTTTATGTAACGACATCTAATTTCCAAATACTTATTTTTTTAATTTTGCCTCTGAATAATTTTTCGATGAATTCCAACTTAAAGTATTTTTTTATTTTGTGGAATAATAATTATCTAATTTTTAAATACGTATTTCTTATATTTCGCCTTTATAAATAATTTTTCGACGAATTCCAATGTAAAGCATTTTTTATTTCATGTAATAGAATAACAAAATATTTTATTTTGTTTTATGTAATAAAAAAAAATATATTTTTTTTTTGTTTTATGTAATAAAATATAAAAATATTTGATTTTTGTTTTATGTAATAAAATAAAAAATATTTTATTTTTGTTTTATGTAATAAAATAAAAATAAATATTCTACGTAATAAAATAAAAAAATATATAACGTAATAAAATAAAAATACAGTACAGTATAAAATAAAATATTTTTTTATTTTATGTAATACAATATAAAATACTTCAACAATATTTGGAAATTCGCATCTGTAAATAATTTTACGGCGAATTCGTGGCTACAGGTAGAAAAACATGTAACGAAGACATGTAGTAATATGATTGTCCTATCCGGCGTCTCCCAAAAAATGTCAATCAATGGACCAACGGATCAGGTTGCGAGTAGAGGGTCAGGCTATTCAAGCCCTGACCAGTCTTTGGCAAACACCTCCGTCAAATTGTCCAAACACAGCTGTAGGATAGAAAAACCTTCCACCCGATATCCGACCAAGTTTTGCACGAAAAGATCAAGTAATCCCCACGAGATCTCACGGGAGATCTTATTTTGCTCCTAACGCGATGGTGACAAAACGGACAAGCACGCTATAATCCTGGATCCCTACACGTCATATATTACATTGTATGTCCCATGGTCCATGGACAAATGCGCAACACTGCGTGGCTCGAGTGCTATCGAGAGGTAAATATTTTTCACGAAATATGAGCATCGAAGTTCGCCGCTATTCAGAATCGAAGAATCCACCGTCGGTGCTTGACAGGCTTTCATGAATACTTCATGGAACTTGTGGAGTATTACGCGTTCGGCCAGTGAACGCGTAATGGTACATTACAATACAAGTACGATGTATGTAAACCGCAGTTGCATCGAGATGTATCAATATTTTGCTTTACCTACTTTACTGTAATTGCATCAATGTGCTTATGTTGTTTTTTTACCAGTGTATTCAGTGTGTTATGGTGGTATTTCAATTCACTGTGTTATTTGATATAATATTTTGATATAGTGTAGATTGGTTTCATATAATATTTTCATATAGTTCTGATATAATATTTTCATATAATTCTGATATAATATTTTGAAGCATGTTATATGATATATTGTATATTCGTTTGATATAATATTTTCATATAGTTCTGATATAATATGTTGATGTATGTTATGTGATATATTGTATATTGGTTTGATATAATATTTTGAAGTATGTTATATGATATATTGTATATTCGTTTGATATAATATTTTGAAGCATGTTATGAGATATATTGTATATTGTTTTGATATAATATTTTCATATAATTCTGATATAATATTTTCAAGCATGTTATTTTCACTATCTTCTATTTTAACATCAACCAGCCTTTTAATCTCATGTTAATTATCGCTGATCAAAATATCTTTATCAAACCTTTTTCTTTATTTTATCACTGATCACAAATAATCCCACAGTATTAATTCCTCCAGGACGCACAACACAAAAAACCCCAAACCACATTTTCAAGACTCCCTAACTCCTCTCCTCTCTTTCGTACATCTCCGCATCTCCGCCAAATACCCATAAAAACGAATTCCAATTCCCAGCTCTTCCTGCACCAAATCCCAAACTCCGTCCAGCAGCTTCAACGAGCTTCAAATATTTTCGTAATAATTTCCGCACCACAGCAAAGATTCGGTGAGTGCTCGCGTTGGTTTCGACGAGGTGGGCTCTCCCTCGCCCTTGGTGACAGGAACAACAAGGGATATGTCTCAATGTTTTGGTCGCTCCTTCAGCTGGCCCCATTGTCAGCCCCGCCGGGAAAGCATAATGGGGACCGGGGCGCAGAGACCCCGGCCTCGAATAACGCTGTGCGTGTATTAGAAACACGTAGGACTCGACGTAGTACACACAGAGTGGATGTCAAGAATGAGTTGGATGTCGGGAGGGCCAAATGCGTCCATCTCCCTCTCTCTCTTCGTCTTCCTCGTGGTCGGTGCAAACGCGACGCTCATCTGTGGACCCAGCAGCAGCAGCCAGGAGAGCCCCGGAGGTCTCGCCTGTTTCCAAGCAATTCCGGACGCTTTGGGGACACTTAGGGTATATATCGCGCCACAATGTGAACTTGCTCTTTTGTGGGAGCTGCCTCGGCTTGCCGAAGCCACGAGTCCCACACACAGGCTTCGCGACGCCCCCCCCGTGGATACACCAGTCGGATATACGCCGCCCGCTGTCTGTGCGGACCCCCGTTTTCCAGGTACAACGAAGTATCGAGAGGATGGATTTTTCGTACCTGTGTGCGCGACGAGAGCGCCAGCGGTGGATTCACACACAATCGGTGAACGACGACGACGAGGACGAGGAGACTCGGTGAATGAGAGACTTTATTTCCAGGTGGCGGACTCCTGATTGCGGGGGAGGAAGCTGCGGAGTCTCTCGTTGCTGGCGACGGGCGACGCCGAGGAACTTGGAGAGGATTGCTTTTAACAAGGGTGAAGGAAGAAAGGGAGACGCAAACATTGCGGGGACCTTCGGCAATCCTATGGCTCGTTTGGCCACTGGGTCGCTTTGTGCCAAATGGACGAGGAGCGCGATGTTCGGGAGGAAAATTGTGCTCCACCTCGCGGGACGGTTTTTGAGGGGTTTATAAACAACGATCGATTCGTCATTTCGCGGGGAGTCGAAGCGTGAACATTGGGGGTGGTTGGTGGAGGTGGGTAAGTTGGGAGATTTTGGGTGAGGGGGGAGGGATAGAGACGACTTGGTTGTGGAGGTTTTTGGTCGGGAGTTTGGGGTGGATTTGATGAGATGAGGTACTTTGGGGATGAAAGGAATCGTGATGAAATCAGGATGATTCCTGATTTGAGGAAAGGCAAATGAGACTGAATCGTTGTTATTAAATCTAGATGATCTTTTTAAATTAAATCTTGATGATTTTTTAAATTGTCTTGATTTAAAAAAATTAAATCTTGACGATTTAAAAAAATTAAATCTTGATGATTTTTAATAATTAAATCTTGATGATTGAAAAAAAAATTAAATCTTGATGATTTTTAATAATTAAATCTTGATGATTGAAAAAAATTAAATCTTGATGAGTTTTTTTTTATTAAATCTTGATGAGTTTTTTAAAATTAAATCTTGATGAGTTTTTTAAAATTAAATCTTGATGAATCTTTATTATTAAATCTCGATGAATCTTTATTATTAAATCTTGATGAATCTTTATTATTAAATCTTGATGAATCTTTATTATTAAAAGAACAATTTTTAGAAAAATTAAGACCTCATTTTTGGACACCGTATGGTCGAGAAAATTGCACGTTCTGCGAATAATAAATCGATTGGACCGCAGTAATCACGAGCATTCGGCGAATAAATTGAAGATGATGACGAGAATTCGGGATTGATTGAAAGATGAAGGGTTCCTGCGAAACGACGTTATTAATGCCGGATGCGCGGTGTGAGAACTACCAATTGATTGTCCACTTTGGAATGACGCGACGTGGAGGGGACGACGGGCCGTTCCGTGGTATATCCACGGCGTAGAACGAAAGTGGGTGTTCACGCTCTCTTAAATACGTCAATCTTCGGAATTGCTATCTGTTTAAGAGGCCGTACGCGCTTAGTTCAAATTACACAGCGGCGTGGCGAGCGCGACGGACGCGCGATGAAGGCACAAGCGGCCGTTTGTAACGTCTAAACGGTAAAACGCTAAACACCGGGACCGCCTGTCTCTCTGGCTGCGCTGCCGCACGGACGGGACCGATTATTATTCCCGCACGATTTTGTGAGCTGGGCTCTTACGAACAGACGCACCACGGATATATATTTCTCACACGGGATCGAGCGTCACATCCCAAAGGTGCGGAAACTCTCGATCAAACTCAACATTTGGGACGTGTCATCGACTTTGTCCTTTTGGTTCTCATTTATGTTAAATATTCATTTTTGACGTAGTATGCGTAAAATGTTTTTTTTTGCACAGTGCGTAAAATGATTTTTTTCACACAGGGCGAAAAATGAATTTTTTAGCACAGTGCGTAAAATGATTTTTTTCGCAGAGTGCGTAAAATGATTTTTTTCGCACAGTGCGTAAAATGATTTTTTTCGCACAGTGCGTAAAATGATTTTTTTCCCACAGTGCGTAAAATTATTTTTTTCCCACAGTGCGTAAAATTATTTTTTCCCACAGTGCGCACAATTTTTTTTATTCACAATGCGTAAAATGATTTTTTTCGCACTGTGCGTAAAATGATTTTTTCCGCACAGTACGTAAAATGGTTTTTTCCGCACAGTACGTAAAGCGAATTTTTTCACACAGTGCGTAAATTGGAAATTTTCGCATACTACGTCAAAAAATATCATATGCCACACGTGCGCAAAATCGTATTTTACGCACATGTGGCATAATAAACAATTACGTTCACCGCATTCGCTGACTGATTTCGGTGAGTGAGACACGAATTACTCTCACGGTCCTCATCCCATAAGCCCTTCCTCAACCAGGGGGAGGCACACAGAAATACATATGTCAGATGCGCATTGCGCCCCTGTGAACCCGTGAAAAAAGGTTTTAACCGTTCCGGCTCACGTTTCGACCCTGACCCGGAAGATCCAAAAATACCAAACACCGGCGTATAGGATGTGCGCTTCATGCGCACACGCGGCGTATCGACGCAACTTACCCCGACCCACGTACACGGGGTGAGCTTACGACATGCACGCACGTTCATCCCGTTGCGTGTCGTAAGTCTTTCGACGTGCGTCCGGGTCAACGAAGACCCTGGAGGGTAGTACGTAATTCTTCTCACTCTCGGCGCCCGAGGCGTCGAATTTCGTGGCACATGTCACCCGTTCTTAATCACCCGGCTAGCACGAAGAAAACCTCGCGACGCTCACTTCGACGGCTGTTGCTTTTCCAGGCGGCCCAACGTGCCAGAGGCCACTTTTCTCGTCGCCGATCTTTTCGTTCCGCCACTTCGCGCGGCCGTCGTCAACCCCTCGAGCGTCGCTTTCCAAAGTCGGAAAAAAGGCAGCTTGAGCCAGGACGTTCCGAGACTCGCTTCGCGTACTTTTCCGTGCATAACGAGGGGTGGAGGTCAAAAAAGCTAATGACCGAAGTAGCGAATTACTAAAACAGCAAATTTCAAAATAACGAATGGTCTGAATATAGAATGGCCATCATTATGAAATTCGCTATTTCAGCTATTCGCTATTTTGATCATTCATTATTTTGACCCACATCTTTAGTAAAATGGAATCAAAATAGCGAATGGCTGAAATTACGAATGTTATAATGATAGACATTGTAGATTCTGACCGTTCATTATTTTGAAATTTGCTATTTTAGCCAATCGCTGTTTTGGCCACTAGATATTTTGATCTCCACCCATAACGAGCCGAGCCGTATTTACATGGCCATAAGTCACATTTTTCGGGATGGCATTTTCTACACGCTGCTGACGAGCCGCAAAAACGGAGGTCGGCACTCGTGGACATGAAGCACGTAGACCGAAAACCAATATACGTGGGTACAGTGGGCATAAGTACAGCATCGGAGTGAGTCGCCATTCACGTGCCAATGAACCGTGCCGTTTTTCCTCCTGGCCGCAAACTCACCCGGCTACTTCGGTCACGCGGTTTGCAGAGGTAAACGAGCGGGAATGGTCGAGGGTTAGGAAAAAAAGGAGAGAGGAAGAGAGAGGACGGCGGGCGCGCCGGCCCGCGCAAACTTTGACCACTATTTACTGTCCTATAAACGTCAGGACCTGCGGAAACAACATTTTCGCTTGATGGATGGTTAGTTCCAGGTGAAGCAGAAAATAACTTTGTTTACCTCGTAACTTTTTAACTCGTCTATACTTGTCCAAGTGCATTTCGAGTCTGCTCGCTACTCGGGTTTAAACTGTTTTTTGTTATACGAATTTCTGGTACGTCTGGGTTACGTTGATGAATGTGGCTCATCTGGATTGGTTGAAGGGTTTCCGGCATTGAGGTTCGAAGTCGCAGGTCTTTTCATTAATGAGCCTTTGGATGGTCTTCGATCGCGAAAAGATCAGAACGAAAATTCACACTTCTCTTGTTTTATTGATAACGGAAACGATGAAATGAAATGTCCGCAAACAGGCGAAAAAATTGAAAAAGCCTTCACCGAATTGTGCTAAGGATTTGTATACGAATTTCCTCTAAGTCTGAGTCCCATTGATGAATGTAACTCATCTGAATTGATTCAAGGGTTTCCAGCATTGAGGCCCGAATTTTCGTGCCACATTAGCCTTTTTTTTTTTGCCAAGTACAGTTTTTTCGCCAAACAACATTGATTTTACAACAAAAATAAAACTTTACTGATATCGTTTACGAAAACAAACACGTCTATCTGATTCTTATGTTATTTGTTTTTATTTAATATCCAAAAAACATTTTATAAGAAATTATAGGTTAGCCTACATCATGATGACGTCACGATGACATTTGTAACCCCTCACAATAGTGAATGACCTAGCGGTAAATACTACGAAGTAACTTGACGAAAATGGCTAATTGAACGAGCCTTTGGATGGTCCTCGATGGTGAAAAGATCATAACGAAAATTCCCACTTCCCTTGTTTTATTGACAATGAAAACGCCGAAATGTCTGCAAACAGGCGAAAAAAAAAATTGAAACGGCTTTCGCCGAATTGTTCCGTGGCTTCGTTTGCGTAAGCCGCACCTGAGAATGGGAATTTCAAGGCCCGTGACGAGAGAGCGGAATGGTCGCGCTCGAGTTGGTCTTCCCCCCTCGTTCGCGGGTAGAAACGGAGGACAACGACGACGAAGGACGAGGACGAATATTAATCGATGAAACGTGCTCCTGACATTACGGAGAATGACTCGAGCAGATGTCGAAGTCGCCGGCAAAGCGGAGGAAAGCTGACGGAGTCTCCGGTCTGGTGGATGCGGAGCGACTCCGCGCGAGGCTCGATTAATCTCTTGAAAAGTAATAGATCCAACACGTGTCGAGGAAATCCCACGGAATTCAGTCATAAATTAAGTTCCTATTACCGCGTCATATCCTGAGCGCTCTTCGGTAGGGACTAAATCCTCGGCGATTGGAGTGGATGGGTAAAATGTGTCGGCGAGGTTTCAATCGTTCTTCCTTATTCAGAAGCTAAATTCAATTTCTCGTGCAGGTCTTGTAAGATCATCGCGCCTAAGCTAGGGATACGTCGGATTTATAGTCAGATCCCTTCTGATTCTTGAATGGTTATCAGTTTTATGGATGATCGAATTGCAGTGACACCTTCTGCGCTTTTACGTTATATCCGTAATCAATTCTTGGAGAATTTCCTGGGAGTCATTTTGATGTCAGAAAAAGGTGGTGAATTTTTGCAAGGTCAACCTGACGCAAATAGGACACTCATAAAATTTTCGAACTTCATACGTTTCGCATAACGAATTAAAATTAAATTACGAACCGCTGTACGAATATCGACCAACCACTTTTTGCATAAAATTCAGGTTGTCAATATTTGAAGAACGTGTTCGAACCTTTCGGTGTGCGCGAAAAATGTCATCGCATCCCGACTGGCATCGACTGAAGTTCATTAAACTTGGAAATTTTTAATTCGTTGGAACTGCGGTGGTCTGACACGTTTCGAATCGGGTCACGAAAACCCGCAGCTGGCCCTCAAGAAGTGTAACCGATCTATATTACCTTGACGTTAACGCCGTATGCGCCTTATCGTCCCCGGCAGACAGATAACGACTTCTTACCCGCGCGGACATTAGTATTCTCGGGTAGCTCGTTAGAGGTGTCATTGCGGGTGTTATCGCGGAAAATCGGCAGTCACCTCGCTCGTCGAAGTAGTCGTGCCATAACCGTTTCTAACCCCCCAAATCCTGTATCCATTACGCTGCGATTTGCATATAGCCGCGGCTGCCGAGGGTCCCAAAAACACTGATGATAGTCCAGCTCTGGTATCAGCTCAAAGGAGTACTTCAGGTTTGGCCAAAAGCTTATTGCATAAACCCCGCATATCCCGTCGAATCTATACAACCCTTGCACTTTATTATATCGTCAGTAACGCAGAAAAGGCGAAAATAAAAAAAAAAAAAATAAAACTGGAAAAACCCAGGAAGGGACGAAGCGATGCTTCCATATAGCTCGTTCACTCTCGCGACTTTGATGCAAACTCGTGTAATTCCCGAGCGCCCCCTTTCCGCACCACTCCCGTCAAGTCCGCCACACCGCATCAACCGCGCTGCGCTGCAGGACTGTGAGTGGAGCTCACGACGGATTATGTACAGCGTATACCGCTCGAGTCCGCCGCTCCCGCCAAAATAAATCCTACGGTGGCGCCGCGCCGCGGAGTAGTACAACCGCCCGGCGGCGCCCCAACTTTTCAAGGTTTAGTCAGCAATGCAATCGGCCGGCCGTGGGGCTCTCGTGCCCATAATCCGGTTGTGTTCGCCCGATCGCGTTTCTTCGACGTTGCGCCTCCAGAGTGAGCTGCTCTCGTAATGGCAGCTTGGATAGCGAGACTCTTTTCGCTTTATCTTTTTTCCTCTCTATCTCTTTCGCTCTCTCTTTATTTTTATTTTTTGTTCTTTATTTTCATTTTTGTATTTAGTTTTAGTTTATGATTTGTTATGGTGTAGATGCCGGGTTCTGGTGTCGCACTCACTTTGTTTTCTTCCCCGGCAACGGGGTTGCCTACAGGACCAGTTGGTCTCAGTGCAATAAATCAATCAATCTATCTATCTATCTCTCTACGATGATTAAACTCTATTCATAGGGAAGTGAGATTTAGCGAAAATGCGGCTCGAGTCCGCCGCTCCCGCCAAAATAAATCCGACGGTGGCGCCGCGCCGCGGAGTAGTACAATCGCCCGGCGGCGCTCCAACTTTTCAAGGTTTAGTCAGCAATGCAATCGGCCGGCCGTGGGGCTGTCGTGCCCATAATCCGGTTGTGTTCGCCCGATCGCGTTTCTTCGACGTTGCGCCTCCAGAGTGAGCTGCTCTCGTAATGGCAGCTTGGATAGCGAGACTCTTTCCACTTTATCTTTTTTCCTCTCCATCTCTCTCCCTCTCTCTCTCTCTCTCTCTCTCTCTCTCTCTGAAACATGAACCTGCGTCGCCGGACCTACGATGATTAAACTCTATTCATAGGGAAGTGAGATTTAGCGAAAATGCGGCAGAGGGTAGCGTTTTTCGTTGCGCACGGACGGGCAGGAAGACCCGAAGATCCTTTGATGTCGCTGTGCAGCAATTCGTCGCGAAGCTGCATCGCCGCCCCCACCTCCCTTCTCCCACCCTTCCCCGGCCCTTGCTGCGACGCTCCGCGGTCCGTAAAAAGCGGTAATTCTATATATAGCTGAATCCATACTGCGCTTTTACTTTGAGGATTATTGCTGCGGGTCTTCTCTTCTTCAATTTCAAATAAGTGTTTCTTTTTTGCTCGTTTTTCTTTTTTTCTTTCACTGCCCACCGGCAAGAAGATTCGGATAAACTGGTAATCCAAATTGTTTTTGGATGCACGATGAAAAAATGAAGGAACCTTTTGAACCGGAGCCTTTGAGATAAAAGTGCTACCGTTTGAAAATGTATTTTGCGTGTGTGCGAAGCTGGGATGGCTCATCGACTGAACACTCAATTATCGTGAATAACGTATCGCGAGGTCCGACGCCCAAAAACGCCCAGGAAGACCACCGCGTCGGTGGGTCTCACAGATATATAGGGCATGTATATGGAGTATATATAAAGTGAGGTACTGCGTTTCCTTGCGGAGTCAGAGGAGCGCGATGCAAGGGCGTTTCCGCGCCCTATCGGACTGCGATATATCCGCCTGCCGGTACCGCCTTGGTCGGTCGGTCTTCTTTGCATGTGGACAACAAAACAGCGAGGGGCGAAAGTGAGACAGGCGCAACGGGTTCCTGCGTTTTAATTCTCTGTCTCGCTTTCTCTTAGCCTCACTTCCTTTCACAACATATATTGTTGTCTTTCTCAAAGCATTTTATTTCATTCGAATCTTTCTTTCTTTTCCTCTCTCACTTTCGCTCTTTCTCTTTCTTTTCCTCTCTCACTTTCGCTCTTTCTCTTTCTTTTCCTCTCTCACTTTCTCTCTTTCTCTTTCTTTTCCTCTCTCACTTTCTCTCTTTCTCTTTTTTTTCTCTCTTTCTCTTTCACCGTGATACGGCGCCGCATTTATTTGCATCAACTGATAGACGCCGCACGCTCCCGAAATTTCTCGAGTCCCACGCGCGCCACACGAGCTCACTCACGCTGTTGTTTTCCCTTTTCATCTTTCCTTTTGGTTCGTGCCTACATTTACAGGCTGATATACAGGGTGATTCGGAAGGATCAGCTCACATTTTCGTCGGCAATTGTCGATCGCCACTAGCTATCGAAGTTTCGTATTAATTTTTTTTTTTAAATTTGCGATAATTATTGAATTCTACTGTAAATTCAATAGCTGTAAATTCGATGAATTCATTGCAGGTTACTTGTTTAATAAATTAATTTAAGGAGATTAAATTAAACCAACTTTACAGTTCCGATGAATAAATATCTTCAACATTTTTTTTATTATTTGACTCTTGCTCGGCAAAAATTTGAAAAATCATTCTGAATCACCCTGTATGTGTGTAAGCCGCGTACATCGCGCGGGATGAAATGAAGAAAAAAACGACGTCGATACACTCGGCGCCTCCGACGCCGCTGATGGTATACACACGACGTACAAATTAATTCCAGCCAAAAATGGTATGGCTTTGGACACGGCGAACCGCGCGCCGACGAAACTACGGTGATGTAAATAAATAAAGGGAATTGCTTGAGACCACTCACTGCGTCGAGTCTTCGGGCTCGTGTACTCCAAGTTGAAGGGCCATATTTATACTCCATGTCCGTAATGTTCTGAAAAATGTGTACTGCAACTTACAGTGAGCTAACATCATTAACCATTTTGAATTCTGAGTTTGAAATTTTAATCGTTTCAAAATTAAATAAAAGGTTCTGAAGTGCGATCAATTAAGAAAAACGTTACCCTTCAAGTAGGTATTTCAACGGCTTGACAAGCACGTGAAAAAAATGCTCGACCAAAAACCTGATTATTATTATTATTTTTTATCAATGGGCTAGATGATTAAAAAATCTATATTATTCTTACATAATAAAAAAATCACCTTCCTTGCCAACCCAAAACTGGCTACTATTTGGACGCATCAAAAAAATGTTGCACGAAATATTTACCACAAATTAATGAATGCGCGCAAAACAAAACAAAAACCTACAAAAATGCAAATTTCACACATTTTTCAATTTTGTAAACGTATCGTTTATTATTCGTTTCGTATAATATGACGTGGCTTCCAACAAAATTGCCGCAATCACCGGCGTGTCCCATACGGAATTAAAGTATATGCAAAATATATAAAAGACATATTCTACATATACAAGATATATTTTGTCCCAAAACTTCTATACGTCGAATACATTTTAGGGCATAAAACATATTTTTATATATCTAAGATATATCCAAAATATATATATATATATATAGAATATATTTGGATATATCTAAGATATATCCCAAATATATTCAAAAAATATTCTTATTCTATTATCATCCAAAAAGTTCTATTCGTCACATATATTTCCTTACATATTTCTTTTCCGTGCCGTGTGACAAGCGTCACTTATACACCGTTCGACGTTCCACATCCACCGTAGCCAGCATAGCATCAGCGTTACCCAGATCGGGTGAGGGGGCATGCAGCAGTCACCTCGCACACAGCCACCACCACGATATACGTATACGCGCGGGCGGAAACTGCCTCGGCAGATCTCAAGTTATGAGACGTCTCTTCAGGGCTCACGTACTCGGCTAGTCGTTGCAGCTCGTTAGGACTTTCGGTCGTTTGCTCGGGCAGCGCGCGAGTCCTCCAGAGATCTGCGGGGAGGCCGCACCACGACGTCATCCGCTAACCCCCGGCGCGTGTAGTTTCGCGGAACGTTCTATTCAAAGAGGAGTCGGAGCGAGAGAACGAGAGGAAAAATATAGAGATGGTCGTGGTGAGGAGGAGGAGGTGGATAAAGGGGTGAGTAAGAGCCAGGATATAGCGGCGACGGGGAGGAAAGTCCAACCGAGAGGAAGAAAAAGACGACGGTGAGGAGCTGCTGTCAAATTGGTGGGTAAAGACCTCGCCTTAAAGGCCGAGGCGTGACTGGCATAATCGTGGAGCCGCGACTCAACCAGAAACCACCTCGCCCCGTCCACCTCGGCTCCTCGTGCGCCGCTGAAGTACCTAAGCAAATATTCCGCGGGTACTCGCGTCTCTCTTTCCCTCTCTCGCATTTTTTTAGTCCTCCTCCTCTTCTTTCTCTTGGGATCCACCCGAACGTTTTCATGCCGACGCACTCGGTACACCCCGAGCGCGACTCGGCACACACGGCTCGACGTCCCGCGATGAGTCGCGAATTAAATCACGCAGTTTTACACGACTTTATAGTACGGAGCACATGAGCAATTATGCCTG
Organism: Pimpla rufipes; assembly: GCA_963932165.1. Taxonomy (NCBI): domain Eukaryota; kingdom Metazoa; phylum Arthropoda; class Insecta; order Hymenoptera; family Ichneumonidae; genus Pimpla; species Pimpla rufipes. Next base: position 27,065,052 of record OZ010630.1, read on the forward strand.
TCAGAGGTACACCGGACTTTTGATATTCCTGGGGTTTTCCTTTTTTTTTTTTTTTTTTTTGAGGACTGAGAGAGCTCGGGTCACTCTTGATTATAGGTTTGCCCCGAGATTGCGAGTTTCGAGAATCTCGTGTGGGTATATAATAATATTTTGCCGTGTAATTATACGTGAGGGGTTTACGCACTTGGCTGTCCGCGGAGCTAAGTGCACGGGGAGGTTGGATTGGAGGACTTGGAGGTTTATGCGAGGCGAGAAAAAAATGAGCGCTGAGAATTCAAGTTGAGGATGTTGATTAATAAACGAATTGGGTGGATTCAAAATTGGGGGATGGTTGAATAAGCATTTGGGTATCAACATCGGGAGATTTTTTAGTTAGGACTGAAATTAAGGTGCACTCGATATACTCAATCGGTAACTTCAATTTTTTTTCGCAAAAAATCCAACGGGACATTTTTTGCGAAAAAAAAATTTTCGATTTCGTAAAGTTTGAAGACCCCATCCGATGGGAAATTTCCTGCTGATTCCGAAAAGCACCATTGTTTGCCCGAAAAATAGAAAATTCGCCAAGAAAAACGCGAAAAACGTTTTCGCAGTTTTTTCGAAATGTTGTCACTTAAAAGAAATTGGAGTTACTGCTTTTTGGATCGGTCGAACGAGGGTTTTCTTTTTGCGTTCGAGAGAAAACTTTGTAATGAAAAGAATGCCGCAAGGCGGAACACGATATCTTGAAAAAAAAAGTAACCTCAAGTTTAGTGAAGTCACAAAATTTCGAAAAGAGTGCGAAATAGTTTTTCGCATTTTTCTCGTTGAATTTTCTATTTTTCGGGCAAACAATGGTGCTTTTCGGAATCAGCGGAAAATTTCCCATCGGATAGGGTTTTCAAACTTTACGAAACCGAAAAAAAAAAATTTTCGCAAAAAACGCAAGACAACTTTCTGCTTTAAAATTCGGTGAAAAATAAAAAAATCAAGATACCGCGTTCCGCCTTGCGACATTCTCTTCCTTAACTTCGTGGTGGCCGCTAAAAATTTTGTTGCGTCAAACAAAAAATTCGTTAATACACCAAAAGCTTTGTCATCACCCTGATTATTTTTCTTCGTGTCAAAAGTCTTCCCAACTGCCTCAGTCATCCCTGCTCCGCTTCAGCGAGGAGTTCGAAACAGTTTGAAATTTTACGTGTACTTCAATCTGTGTACAGCAACTATATAAATGGCGTGGCATCGGAGCTTCCAAAACATGTGGTTATAACGCTCGAGAGCAACTCGTATTACTCGTCTGTGCGCGAGGCATGCATTAGTTATTATTCTGTTCGATATAACAAACGTTGCCGCAAATACGTTGGGTATCCGGGGAAGTGGAGAAGCCACAAGGAGAAATAGTAGCAACTATCGCCAATGCCGACCGCACACATCGCGCAGTTGGTGTACGTAGGGTTTGCAGGAAAGCCTATGACAGCGCGGCAACAGCATCGCCCATGGAGCTTTCTCCACTTCGATGCAACCAGCGTGTATTCTAGTTTTCCACCGCAGACTGCGGTCATATAATGCTGTGGAGTCTGGAAACGTGGCTGGTATATCGTATCGTGTACTCGTTATGCCGCGTATACACACACGGATCATCTGTAAAACGAGCGTTACTGAGTTGTATAATGGCGCAGGAACATCAAAAGGCTCTCAGTATTTTGAGTTCTGCGACCGCGAGTCTCCTACTCCACTCGTCGACTAACCGCCGCGGTTTCGTGAAATCAACCTGGAAGCTAAGCCTTTAAAGGGCAGAATGCTGGAAGGCTTTCAAAATAAATGAATCTCGTCAAACTAAAATTGTAAATAAATGAAAAACAAATAGTATCAGAATTACTTTATTTGTGTTGTAATGCAAAATCTTACCTACTTAATCAGCCTCCATTACGACTTTTTTTATTATGCTGAAATTGGGTAGAATCGAACGAAATCGAGTTGAGTTAGATATTAATCTAATTAAATTGGATCAAGTCGTTTGAATGCCTAATAAAATCGTTTTGAATCAACCTGGAAGCTAAGCCTTTAAAGGGAAGAATGCTGGAATCCTTTCGAAATAAATGAATCTTGCCACACTAAAATTGCAAATAAATTCAGAAAAAAATACTACCAATATTACTTAATTTCTATTAAAATGCAAAGTCATACCTACTTAATCAGCTTCTATTACGACTGTTTTTTTAAACTATGCTGGAATTAGGTAGACTCAAACGAAATCGAGTTGTGTCAGAAATTAATCTAATTAAATTGGATCAAGTCGTTGAAATGCACAATAAAATCGTTTTGAATCAAACAAAACGAACAATCTAATATTTCTGTTAAACCTGCTGTATAAAGTTAAGCGTGTAGATTCTCGTCCGAGTTCTTTGGAAAAACGTAGGAAACTCCATATTGCGCGTCACTCTTTCCAAGTCACGCCGAGCCCATACATTTCAAATAAGGGTCAGAACCTCAGGCACTCTCGACTTAATGACGAAAAATCAGAGAAAAAAAAATTCAACCAAACTCTTGTGCGCCTAGAAAAATGCTGCGTTCGCCACTTATACGTTAATTTACCGCATTGCACTTACTAAACGATTATCGCCTCGAGCCTGTTGCCACTAAACGAGCCGTTAATCCTCCATAAATCACTCGTTATATGAAACGGCCGAGAACCATCAGCCTGCCGTTCGTGCGCTCCTCATTGCAACGCTAATACGTGCAGTATGAACTGCGTACTAAACGACTTGAGCAACGCGCAACATGTATCACCTATTATACATTAGTGTAGATGCGCTGAAAAAAAAATGTATGCGGACACAAAAAATTCGAGCCATCCAGGTCGACGCGGTTGTTACCCGCATGGAAATATTTATATGTAAAATATAAGTCGCCAAAAAGTTCTATATGCAATATATAAGTTGCATATAAAAATGTATGCAACATATAAAACTTTTCGCTGACATATATTTCACATACAAATATTTGCATATATGTTGCATGTAAAAATATATGCAATAAATAAATCTCGCCAAACTATATTTTGCATATATAAAAATATATGCAACATATAGAACTTTTCGGTGACATATATTTCACATATAAATATTTGCATATATGTTGCATGTAAAAGTATATGCAATAAATAAATCTCGTCAAACTATATTTTGCATATATAAAAATATATGCAACATATCGAAATTTTCGATGACACATATTTCACATATAAATATTTCCATATGGATCTTCCCACCTGCATGCGATTCGTAGCTCCTGACAATTAATAATAACGAGGGTATAGCGATTTTTCGCTGCGTTCGACGCGCGCCGACCGACTCGGGAGTTTCCCGCCCGTCCCACAGTCAGTCGCCGCGCTTGGAAATTTAATTGCCCGCACTCGAAATGTCCTATAATTATAACGTCGCGTCGGGTGTCAATTATTATACACCGCGTAATGCGCACGTCAGCGATTTCCAGTCTCTCCTGTCACTTGACCCTGTCACGCATTATACATATATATATGAAAATACTTGCACGTATTGGAACGAACTCTCCGCACGTATTCGCGTGCATTACACCGCGCTGCCGCATTTAGGGCTTCGTAATGGTACGTCCAAACCCGCACATCATGTGACAGCTGTAATTACTGTGTCGTCTATCGAAAATACAAGTGCGTCGACGTGCATAAGCATTTTGCTATGCAATATCGCGATGTGTGATACCTGCACTCGTGTATTTACTGTCATCACCAAGATAACAAAGATTATGGGAAAATTGGTATGGAATACGGAATTTCTTGCGACATGTGATGTGTAATTCCAGGCTACTAACTATGTTATTATTTCATTTTCATTTAGCTGTAAAATTAGTCCTATCTATTTTTAACCCTTTTATACCATGTTTTTCAGATGAATTGTTTATGGATCAAACGTGGGAGTCGTTATAAAGAATTCGAGGATAATGAAAAAAAAAAAAAAAAAAAACGGGTGGCCTATCATTTCGATATTATTTTCTCGCCATGACTCGACGGAGTTTTCATCGTTATGCGCCTTCTCGCTCTCTACTTCAGTCGCCAGCTGCTCGTAAAAGACTGATTTCATCGGAAATAATTCACGCTTCGGGTAAAAATTTCATCCAGCGATCCATCTGTGTTCCACGCAGCGCCACATCGTTTCCGGGGGTCGCCGACGAGTGTGGAAACGGGAATGTCAGACGGATAATTAGGACGTTCTGTGCCGTGTAATTTTAGGCAACGTTGAGATAGCAAACGTTTCGGGGAAGACACCTGCAGAGACGGGCAAGAATAATGCGGCTATTCTCAGAAACCGTGTATCCCACATGAACCACGTGTTCCATTGAGGAGTCGAGCTCGTTTAACTTAACTTTGTAACAATTAAATTCTTACCACCACATTTGTTATTACTTATTTTTTTATTACAGAAAACGAGGTCGACAAAATGTTCTACATTTTTTAATCAGAAGCCCTAGAAAAAAAAAATAACTGCACTGAAAATAAAAAGTGTTACGACCTCCACTTTTTGATTGATTGATTGATTGATTGATGTTACTGAATTGGATCACAATTACTTGTTTGACGAGAGCGAAACATTATTACGTTGACGCTATTAATTGAAACAACCAATCGCTTTTCGTATGTGCTGAAATGTCTTTTCACACTGTTAAAAATGTTTGGAAAATTCATATACTGTATAGTAATTTAATGTCCAGTATTTTTACTGAACCCATGTAGGAAATTCAATATATTAAATTGAATTTCCTAATATATGAATATATGAATATGTTCATATATCAATTTTATATATATTAATATAGTTTTAAAAATTCAATTGATATATCGATATATCGATATATTGATATATTGATATATTGATATATTGATATATTGATATATTGATATATTGATATATTGATATATCGATATATTGATATATCGATATATTGTTATATTGATATATTGATATATTAATTTAATTTTTACGAAAGAAAATGGAAATTCAATATGCGGTAAAATTAAAGCTAACTTATATGAAATCACGACTTTCGTCACGAATTTCGGAAACTGTAAATCCTACACGGTGTAGTAATGTTACCTTAAATATTCTTAACAGTGCATTCACTGCTCAGTTTCCAATTTATAGTCCGATACAACATAAATGTTTGCGAATAATTCAGAATCAGCTTTACCCATATTTTCTTCCGCGTCTCGTTTTCAACCCCTCCGCACCGTCCGCACTCGAGTAGATGCAGCCGCTTGCTGCCCCCGGAATCTTGATAAACTTATGCCACTCGTATCGCGGCGTCGCGGAGTGCCTGCGAGAGCCAATTTCGGAGCAATCGGTGCCGGCCGTTTTCGTATATACCGTATCACATATACACGCGTATAATGCACAGATGTACACAATACACGTGTATATAGATGTTGCGGGGAGAACACCGAGGAGGGATATTTCCATGCGCCCGGCAGAAACCGTTGCAGGTGCATCGAACGAGCGACCAGCACGCGCAGGTTATTTAGGATGCATTTTGCATTAATTATTTAAACGAGGCGAACGCGTTTCCAAGATTATCATAAATTACCGGGTACCGGTGCGCCGCTCTCCGTCGTCGCCTGCACTCATCCTCCGCATCCTCTCCGTCCCTGTCCGGCGACGACGACGACGACGACGACGACTTCATTCGAATATGCTAAGCAACCAAGTTTCGCGAAACATTGCGGTAAGTAGTTTGCGGGCTTACGAGCCGAGGGGGGCCAAGCTCGATAATGTTATGGCTGTGACGCCGGACAACCGTCAGTGTTTCGCCGGGCTGTGATTAATTCAACGGATTAACCGAAGTGAAGTGCAAGTGGATTGCAAGTTTGCTAATCTCCGCGGACCGCAGAGCAAACAGCCCTGTGGAAGCCGAAAGCCTGGGTTGATCCTCGCAAATATTTTTACAAGAATTTACGTTTATCGATTTATTGTCCTGTGGGTGTTTTGCCGGAATTGGCCCGAGTTGTGTTAAAGGGTGTCTGGACGTGCGGCTAAAGAAGCGACTGGTTATATAAATCGATATGGTTAGACTCATTTATTTGTCATTCGTGAACTCTGTCTGAACTGGCTACGAATCGTGCAAAGACAGCTTTGCCTTTCATTGATTTGCCTTTTTGCGATCTGAAGCCATTTTTGGGGCACGAAGATTTGTGATCATAAATTCAGTTCAATGAGCGATTTTTAGGATTTTTTTTTTTGCTTTGAGATTTAAGGTCGAAATGTCAGACGATTTTCTTCGGCCTCGATCCGGTAATAAATGTTGTCATATTTGTGTATGAAAATATTTTTATACGAATTTTGCGATCTGAAACAATTTTTATAGCACTCAGATTTATGATAATAAATTCAGTCCAACGAGCAATTCGTAACAATTTATTTTGTTTCGAGATTTGCAGTCGAAATGTCGGACGATTTTCTTCTGCCTAGACCCGATAATAATAATCTCAAATTTGTGTATAAAAATATTTTTATACGAATTTTGCGATCAGAAAGAATTTTTATATCACTTAGAGTTATAATAATAAATTCAGTCCAACGAGCGATTCGTAAGAATTTATTTTGTTTTTAAGATTAACTGTCGAAATGTCAGAAGATTCACGTCTGCTTAGACCCGGTAATAAATGTTCTCATATTTATCTATAAAAATATTTTTATAAGGATGTCCAGGCAGCTGATAATTAAGACAGTATAGAAAATTCGTATTATAATATGAAGAGCGACGGCTGAATATTACAAGTTCCGATGTCAGCAAAATCCGCGCCGGGGTTTGGAAACTGATGGGTGACGTGTGAGATGGACCCGACGTACCATGTCTATATCCAGGATGAAGCGTAGGACATGCAGCGCCGTTTAAGGTAGTCCTTGCGGATAATATTCATTTCGCATAAATTCGAGAAATTTGGGAGAGAATTGCAAACACTTCTCGGTGGTATAAAAATCTGAAAAAATTCATACGTATTCGGAAAAACGAAGGAATCATTTTCATGAAAAAAAAATCTTGGGTCATCGAAATATTTGTTAAACAATTGATTTTTTCATCAATTTGTTAATAACATTTTCGAACCATTATTATGCAAAATTGATCTTTTCAGTACCTTTAATGTGTATGAATTTTTTCAGATTTTTATACCACCGATAAGTGTTTGCAATTCTCTCCCAAATTCCTCGAATTTATGTGAAATGAATATTATCCGCAAGGACTACCTTAACGCGGGCGCAGCTTCAGATATAGAGTGCAGACCGAAGATATCTGCTGGCGTTGCAACGTCGGTCGCTGGACGTTGCCGAAAGCCGATCCACTTCACGTCGTCAACTAATGTCACCATTTTTATGATTACTTTTATTATTATTCCATGTCACGAGCTTGAATCCTGGTCGTCCTTTTGACGATTATGCGATTCGTCTTTTTAATTTTTATTAAAGAATCGCACAAAAATTACAAAGCAAAAATTACAATCGCACAAAAATTCGCGCAAGCTTTTTAATTAAAATACTTCGCTGCTCCATTCATCAATTTGCTTCTGAAAATTCCTCATTTAATGATTCGATTCCTCATTTGCAAATGTCTAGACGAGCATCTGTAATGCGCTTCGAAATAACCGTGCGATAAAAATTGTATCATCGAATTCATGACTCACTCACCGAACATTCATGGAAGTAGGTCGATCAACCGCGGTGATTTATGCAGAGTCACCGTCATTGAGACAAAGACGGCTGCAATTTGCCGGAATGCACTGCGGTTTTATTTAGCCCGCCTACGGCGAAGCCGCTGAAATTATTACTGAATTGTCATGCAATTAGCCAATTGACGACACGATAACGCGGATATGTGTTCGTTAAGGTAAATTCGGTTATCGGTGACAAATTATTTTATTTCCACAGCGACGGTGGATGACGGTGGAAGTATAAATGTCAATTGCATTACAATCGGAAAGCTAATAATGGACGAAAAACCCTTTCGAAGGTCCCTCGATCGATATGTACGTATTACGATCATCAATCATCGCCGAGCTTAGTTCACAGATTCGACGAATGCAGCGAGAGAGAAACGCGACGGCAATTTTCTCGCGACTCTGCAGAGTGTGAAGAGATTACGATGGCGCCCGCGCGACCGCGTTTTCTTCTCGTCGCGAGAAGACGTGTCCCCTCCAGGCGGGATGACGAGCCCGGGATTGCTTGCGGACGGACGGGGTGATTTCCTCGAGTCCTTCGGCTTACGGAAAATACGCGACGATTGAGATACGCGGCTGACAAGAAATAAAAACAGAATCCGGTGAGCGAGGAAAAATGAAGAAATGGCGCACTTAAGAGGGTGAGGGAACTGACGGAAATAATAAACGCGGAAGCGACTCAGGAAGCTGAGTTCAATTTTTACGAAAAATTATTTCGTCGCATCGGTGAAAAATTATTTTTACTAAATAGACAACCCGGACCCGGTTTCTGGACTCAGACTCAGTATTTTTTAACGAATCTCCGGGAGAATTTTTATAACATCTGTTCAATTTTTTCAATTACCAATAACATCTTTTCAATCTTTACAATTACCAATAACATGTTTTCAATTACCAATAACATGTTTTCAATTACCAATAACATCTTTTCAATTTTTTCAATTAACAATAACACGTTTTCAATTTTTTCAATTACCAATAACATGTTTACAATTTTTTCAATTACCAATAACATGTTTTCAATTACCAATAACATCTTTTCAATTTTTCAATTACCAATAACTTCTTTTCAATTTTTCAATTACCAATGACATCTTTTCAATTTTTCAATTACCAATAACATCTTTTCAATTTTTCAATTACCAATAATATCGTTTCAATTTTTTCAATTACCAATAACATCTTTTCAATTTTTCAATTACCAATAACATCTTTTCAATTTTTCAATTACCAATAACATCTTTTCAATTTTTCAATTACCAATAACATCTTTTCAATTTTTCAATTACCAATAACATCTTTTCCATTTTTTCAATTACCAATAACATCTTTTCCATTTTTTCAATTACCAATAACATCTTTTCCATTTTCACCATTAATTTTAGGTGTCTCGATCCCCTCAAGTTTTTCTGTACAAACCACTTTTCCCTCCCTTCACCTTTGAAGAGATAAAGCTGGTGTACATTTCATGCAAAAGACACCTCCCTATTTCACTCTTCCTGCTCTCTTTAATTCCTAAAGAAAACCCAACGACACATTGCTTCCCTTTTTAACAGAAAAACCGACGAAGTGTCGTCAGCGTGACTCCATCAAGCGCAGTTATCAGAGAAACAACTAAAACTCCGCAGTGCCGAGAGTTCCACCCACCATACCCAGTTTTCTTCGTCGCCGTAACAACCGAAGCGCAGCTTCGGTGACTACAGACGTGAAGAAACACCGGAAAGGAAAGGAAGGAGCTACTTTCGCGACTAGCGAGGAGGAAATTCAATTCGACAAATCTGAATTGGCTTGTTCGAGCGCAACAATCTCAAAGTCCGCGGGCCACTATCTCCCATGCAGTTAATGGAATGGCCGATGTGCGAATGCGCGCCGTACACACGTCGCAACGTTCCGTTCGAACGTTCAGCACTTTGCCAGCCGTATAGTCATAGTCAACACGGCGCGAGCTGTAATAAAGCACGGGCGAAACTTCCCGCGGGATAATTCAGGCGTGCTTCGAACACCAGTCGGGCGTACGAGCGCGAGATGTCCCGCGGGTACGATTCTCGTTCCCACCGTTCCCGAATCCACGAATATACATAACTGTGTATGTGGGTGGATATCGCACAGTCGGCAGCAGCGGTACCTGCGGCTCCGATCTCCCGAAATAATTTGTTTACGTGCGAACGATCGCGAGCGAGGAAAAGTTTCGCCGAAACCCGTCCGTATGGACGTGGACGAAAATTCGCCGGCGAATCGACAGCGTCGAAAATGGTAAACTATTTTTTGACATAACTTTTCTGAAGCTGGTGTGGAAATTTGGGAGGTGGATGTCAATCTATCTCGTTTCGCGGGTTTTTTGCAGTTCGCGACTTTTGCCCTAAGCTTGACGTCCGTATGGATGAGGACGAAAATTTGGCGAGCATGAAAACGGCAGATTGACGGCAGCCAAAATGGGAAACTATTTTTTGACATAACTTTTCTGAAGCTGGTGTGGAAATTTGGGAGGTGGATGTCAATCTGTCTCGTTTCGCGTGTTTTCGATGAAACGACTTTTGCCCTAAGCTTGACTTTAGGCACCAAAGCCTTCTGTATGAATGAGGACGAAAATTTGACAAGCATGAAAACGGCAGATCGACGACGTCCAAAATGGGAAACTATTTTTTGACATAACTTTTCTGAAGCTGGTGTGGAAATTTGGGAGGTGGATGTCAATCTGTCTCGTTTCGCGTGTTTTCGATGCCACGACTTTTGACCTAAGCTTGACTTTAGGCACCAAAGCCGTCCATATGGATGAGGACGAATATTTGCGAAGCATAAAAAAGGCAAATCGACAGCGTCCAAAATAGAAAAGTATTTTTCAAAATAAATTCTCAATGCTGTGTGGACATTTTCGAGGCGGATGTCAATCTAAACAACAAAGCCGTCCATATGGACGAGGAGGAAAATTCGCCTCGCATAAAACCGGCAAATCAACGGCATCCAAAATGGAAAACTATTTTTCGAAATATTCGAGGCGTCTATCAAGCCATCTCGTCTCGCATGTTTTCCACGACTTTTGCCCTAAGCTCATCTGGACGTCATTGAAGTCTTATTAGTCCCTGAATTTTACGAGCAACGAGACACTTTTTTTTTTAGACCGGCACTCGTGAAAAACCGAAAGTCCATCTGGAAAATCTGGTGTCCCGTCTGCTTCGGTGGTCCGGAGTTCTCGAACTGCGTCCTTGACGGTTTATTGGTTAATCGCGAGGCTTCTGGCCACTTTGAGCTCTGGCTCGTTTTCCACGATCTTCTTACGCGCCGCGCAATCGACGTGGCTGCGTGCACCACGCTAACCATCCACTGGAGTGGCTGCCACTCGGGACCGGCGAGAGGCCTGCAGATTCCGAAATGAGTTCGAGTGGCCGGGAGTCTGCGGTGCATCGACAGGCACGACGACACGTGAGTTTAGAGTCAGATTTAACGTTTTTAAACGAGCCTCAGTCATCTCGAGTGCACATAAGTCGCATCACTTCTTAACGCGTTTTATTTCAATTAAATTTTGTGACCAGATTTATAAACTGTCGATTTTTTCGTCCGACATTTTCGTGCCGATTTTTATAAACACCAAAGATAATTTTTTCTCGACTGCAAATTGACAGTTTATAAATTTAGTAACGAATTTTATAAACTGTCGATTTTTTCAGTCGTCATTTTCGTGCCGATTTTTATGACAGCCAATTTTTTTTTTTTTTTTCGAATGTAAATTGACAGTTCATACATTTTGTGGCGAAATTTATAAACCGCCGATTTTTTCGTCCATCATTTTCATGACGATTTTTATAAACACCAAAGGTACATTTTTTTCCGAATGTAAATTGACAGTTTATACATTTAGTGACGAAATGTATAAACTGTCGATTTTTTTCGTTTGTCATTTTCATGTCGATTTTCATAAACTCCGAATAAAAACGTTCTTATTTATTAAACTCATCTTTACCACTGCCTTCAATGCTAAATTATCCCTGTCATCAATGCCAAAGTCGATAATTTTTGCTCCATGCAGTCCGCATAATTTACGAGCTTCGCGGAACTCGATCTCGTTCTCCAAATAAAATATTTCAATGACTTCGTCACCAGTCGAGTCCGTCACAAATTCTCACAACCACGTGGGCGTCATCAACTATACAAAAATACGAGTGATTTTGCGGCTATCGTATAACAATAAAAAAAAAATTCCCCGACAATCTCTTTCCATAATCCAAGTGCCGCAGATATGCGCCGGGTGCGAGACTTAATTAACGTTAAAACCACTTCGGGCGGGAGAATGAAAAAAAAAAAAAAAGAAAAAACGAAATTTCATCGATATATAGTATATAGTGTATATCGGGGGGGTTGCGGGACTCGTCGTCGTCCACGTTCCGAATGAATATTCATTGGTACTTTTCCAGAGCATTTGCAGTCCCCTGTGCGTCGCGCGAATATCGCGCGCGCCACTCATCCTCGACCCGATTGTCGAGAGCGCGAGGCGAGCAAGTGCGAAACCCTCTGGGCAGCGCTCGAGCAGCTGCCCTGCTCGCGTTGTGCGTAATATGTGTCGCGGCACGGTGCGACCGTTCTGCAGAGACACAGCGGGGCCCACAATGGCATTCGGTGGTGCCATTCGGTGTCGCAGCCTGCGGTGGCCCGTGGGGCCCATTACCGGCCGCACGATAAACAGGAATAATTATATTCGCTGCGAAAAAGTCAAATTTATTTCGACTCTTTCTATAGATATACCGCAGTGCGCTGCGCGATATATAACGTGCATAATTACCGGGCGCAAAAAAAAAAAAAAAAAAAAAAAAACGTGGATTCGAATATGAGGCATTCTTTATCAACCAGGCCACTTTTTTCGGTCGAGCTCCCGGATATTTTTTTTAATTCGTCAGTTTTTTGTACTATTTGTGATGGATGTCTGTGATTTTTTTTCAGATTTTTAAAGGGTGTCAGGATTTTTTTTTTTTAATATACACTAAATCTCTGAAATAGACTTTTAAATACACTCTATGTATGAAAATATTTATCTCTCAAAAAAATTCTTAGGAACATTAACTTTTTTATTTTCCATCTACTTTCCATTGACGTTGAAGTCATCATTTTTGCAACAGAAGGAAGTCCATTTTTTGCAAAAAAAAGCAATAAATAATTTTTTTTTACGAAAAACACATTTTCGATTCTGGTCATAATTTTACAAGATGTTTCACATTGTATGAAGATTCTGAGAAAAAAAGACCAATGTGGCACCTCCAATTCTTAGGCAGAAAAAAAATTAATAAGGGTCATTAAATGAAAATAAAAAATGTTCCTGCCTAAGAATCGGAGGTGCCACTTAAGAATCACTTCAAGGTGACTGGAAAGTAGATGGAAAACGAAAAAGTTAATGTTCCTAAGAATTTTTTGAGAGATCAATATTTTCAGGGATAAAGTATGTTTAAAAGTTTACTTCAAAGATATAATGTACATTGAAAAATATTAATAATTAAATTAATTATATTTAATTAAAATTAAAATTAATTATATTTAATTAAAATTAAAATTAATTAAAAATATTATATTAAAAAAAAAAAAAAATTCTGAACGGCGCCCATAAAAAATCTGAAAAAAATCACATACCCCCATATCAAATAGTAGAACAAACTGGCGAATAAAAAAAAAATATCCGGGAGGTCGACCGAAAAAAGTGGCCCGGTTGATAAAGAATGCCTCATATAAGAGCGAGGCGAGAGAAGTTGCTCTCCGCAGGGTTCCCCGAGCTGCGAAGCCATCAAGACGTGGGAGAAGGAGGCATAAGAAGGGAAAAAAAAAGAAAAAAAAATTACCTCGAGGGAAATAAAACGACGGATAATCTGCTCGAAACAAAACGACACGCATTCCTCTCGCACTCGCGCGGCGCACAGACGAAAGTTAATTACGCGTTACACGCTTTTACCATTTAATCTCGGCTAAAACCGGCGTGCGAGCGACTATAAGAAGGGGGAAGGAGGACGGAGGTCGCGCGGATTCCGCCGCGAGAGTGTGAATACCGAGCGGGAGGCTTTGATAAATTTTACTTTCAAATTGTCCTTAATTAGCCGGCTCCCCGTTACTCCCGCCTCGCGCGGGAGCTGAGGCTGTACGTTGCGGACTGTAATCTGCTCTCGGTCTTCAACGAACAAAGACGTGTTCTTCTTTTTTGCCTTCGCGGCGACCGCGAGAGCGCCGGATCGACTAAATAAATCGGGGGAAAGGAAACGCGAACGGGGGAGCGATAATTATTCATTTCGGCTGGGGGAAATAAGATGTTTTGCTACTCGGAAAAAGTCAAGTCCTTCGCGTTTATTAATCATTGATGACTCTTGACGTAGGCGTGGAGAAAAATATTAAAGGAGTGACAACAACATTTTTGATGAGGTAGCTAAAAATTTGCTGCGGTAGCTAAAAATTTGCTGCGGTAGCTTAAAATTTGCTGTGATAGCTAAAAATTTACTGGGGTAGCTAAAAATTTGCTGTGGTAGCTAAAAAATTGCTGCGGTAGCTACAAATTTGTTGCAGCAGCAAAAAAAAAAGTAATACACAGCAATCGATTTGTCATCACTCCCTGATTATTTTTCTGATTTTGTGATTTTTTAGTTCTTTGAGCATCGAATGGTAAATGTTTTTTTAACATTTTAGTTCAAATCTTTAGTTCAATACCTCTGTAATAAACGTATTTATTGTGTTAATTACAATTCCGCCAAGAACACCTGAGTACATCTTAGCGCGATGTACGGACGGGGGTTTAATTAAACCTAAATCCAACATAATTAAACCTTCGCCCAGCCCTGGCGTGATACATCGGACAGATCCATACATCAAGACTGGAGCAACACTGGTCCAATTCGGCAAGATACTTTGGCACGATGCTCGTTGTAAGGGGGGACGAGACAGTAAAAAAAAAACAGACAGTAAAAAAGTGTTTTTATTATTTTTATAATAAAAAGAAAACAATTTATTATTATTTTTGTAATAAAAATAATTTTTTATTAATATTTTTATAATAAAAAGAAAAGCTTTTATTATTATTTTTATAATAAAAAGAAAAGTTTTGATTTTTGTGTTTATAATTTTTTTTAAGTTTTTATTATTATTTTTATAATAAAAATAACAGGTGGTTTATCCTCAACACTATTGAAACTAAATATGTTGAAACTAATATCTTCAAGCACACACAAAGCTTTACAAAAAAAAGAGTTACATCGAGCTATAAATATATGGATACAAATTGTTTCGTGCGATCACAGCGACGGATTTCTGGATTAGGAAAAGAGTTTCATCTCGGTGTCGGCCCACGCGAAAATCGTCGAATAATGAGGTAACATCAGGGAAGAGAGTGAGGTAATAAGCGGCGTGCAGAGAACCCTCCATAAATTGCCACCGTCTTTGAAAGGGCAGATTGAAAAATTGGTAGGCGCCGAAATGAACGGCCGAGCTTATAAATAATCCGATGCTAATGCGTTTTATCACGGGAATAAACGTGGCCCTCTGTCCGAGTCTTTTTCTCGCGCTCCCCGCACGTGCTGTATATATAGTCTCACTCGTTCCGGGTCGGGTTTTCGCTCCATTCTTTTCTCGCTCCCGCGAATATTCCATGGAGATGCGACTGCTGCCCTCGCACTCGGCTGTTATAGGGGAGAGCGGGGCGATATGGGCACCTTAAGGAAAAAATGGTGATACACCTAGAGAAATCGTTCTGAAGGGATCTATTCGAAACAAATAAAATTTATTTGAACGAAATAAAAATTTATTTGAATGAAATAGATTTTATTTGATCCAAATAAATCCTAGTTGGCCGGCCATTAAATAGAGTGATTTATTTAATGGCCGGCCTAATAGGATTTATTTGGACCAAATAGAATTTATTTCATTCAAATAAATTTTATTTGTTTCGAATAGATCCCATCAGAACGATTTCTCTGGGTGTAGGGAATTAAAAATAGCGTAAATGAACTATTTGTAACCCAAAAATAATGTTCCAACGGTTTTTAGAGTGCGTCCGCGAAAAAAAAATTGTGGGGCGAGATGGGCCCCCCAAAAATTTCACTTTTTTTTCTTATATAGTCTCTCTCGTTCCGGGTCGGGTTTTCGCTCCATTCTTTTCTCGCTCCCGCGAATATTCCGTGCAGATGCGACTGCTGCCCTCGCACTCGGCTGTTATAGGGGAGAGCGGGGCGATATGGGCCCCTTAAGGAAAAAATGGTGATAGGGAATTAAGAATAGCGTAAATGAACTATTTGTAACCCAAAAATAATGTTCCAACGGTTTTTAGAGTGCGTCCGCGAAAAAAAAATTTGTGGGGCGAGATGGGCCCCCCAAAAATTTCACTTTTTTTTTTTTCTTTGCAACTGCCCAATACCGTATCCTTTACATTTGTTAGGTATTTCTTACTTCACTCTGAAATGGACAGCTCAATTCGTGGAGTCAATTCAAATCGCGGCAGTGTTTTGTGCTGGCAATCACGTTTCTTCCTGAAATAAGCAATCAACGCCGAATTTAATGTTTCTAAGAGCGTACATTTTTCATTTGTTGCCTGAATGTTGCATTCTGAAATTTGGGTGTTGAAGGTTCCACGTCCTTCTTTTCGCTATCCGAGCTCGTTTTAAAAAATTAAATTTTCACCAAAAATTTGGGTAGCCCATCACGCCCCGTTGCAACCTCAGAATTGGGGGGCCCGTATCGCCCCGCTCTCCCCTACCTTCTTCTGCTTTTCCTCCCGTCTCGCTCGTTTCTCGCTCGCGCTTCGGTCTTATCCGCCGCAGTCGAGTCTCGCGCTCGAGGCTTTTAAACGGCTGACATAAATTCGCGAGCGTCTATATAAAATGCAACACGACCATTCCCAGGTTCCTCGTGTGTGCCGCGCACCGTCTTTGTCTCTGTGTAGCGACGGTCGCGGGCCCACCTGACCAGCCTTTTCTTAATCCTCACCGCATTCCAAAATTATCTCCTACACGTGTTTGCGGCGCGAACGCGCTTCGTGTTCCTCCTCGATTCTGGCGCGTGCCAAGTTATCGCGCGTCGTGTCTGCCATCGACCTCTCTCTCTTCATTCCTCTGCTTTTTTATTGGACGTTTTTTTTACAATTTTTGCGGTTTACATATAATTTTTATTTTTATTTTATTCCTTATAAACTGGTAGTATTTCATTTATTAAAAATAATCCCATTTAATCGAAAAAAAATGTATCCCATTTAATTAAAAAAAAAAAATTATCCCATTTATTTGTAAAATAAAAATTCATCCCATTTAATTGTAAAAAAATAAATGTATCCTATTTAACTGTTAAAAATAAATTTATCCCATTTAATTGTGAAAAATAAATTTATCCTATTTAATTGTGAAAAATAAATTTATTACATTTAATTGAAAAAAATGAATTTATCCCTTTTAACTGTAAAAAATAAATTTATCCCATTTACCTGTTAAAAATAAATTTATCCCATTTAATTGTTAAAAATAAATGTATCCCATTTAATTGTAAAAAATAAATGTATCCCATTTAATTGTAAAAAATAAATGTATCCCATTTAATTGTTTAGTGATTTGTTTATAAAACCTCTTGGATTTGACGAGATAATTTGTGATTCTAAAAAGGTCGTTCAGTTTCGCATCCTCTCTTAGAAAATTCCTTAAACGTAACACAAAATTGACGATTTTTGGGAGGGAGCGAATTATGAAAAATTGAAAATGCGGTGAATTCCGGGTGGAGAACAAAAATGACTGAAATCGCGAACTTCTTTATTTTAACGTGTCGGCTTAGTATCTAAAGCTGCGCGCACCGCGGGACACCAACGCACGCCGCTTTGTATTTCAGCATCGACGTATTGTACGATTGTTATTACCATCATACGATGTATTTTCGTGCGGAAAGGCGCAGGCATATCGAGCGATCATTAATCATTGGATCGATTATAATCGTCGACCGACCGACATTCGGACGATGACGGCGGTCATTTTTCAGGGGGTGGCCCGAAGAAGAACCGCCGAGACGCTCTACCTGATATCTTCATCTGAACGCCGCGCGCGCCGTCGGCCCGATACATCGACTACCAAATCGTACAATGGACAACGGACGTCGTGGTGCAAAACGAAGGAGGCGAAAAAAAAAGCGCGAGGAAAGAAGCGAAGCGAAACACAATGCCGCAGTGTCTTGTAAAAATGTCCGGGCGGGCTGATGAAATTAATGTTTAATTGGAAAAAAAGTTCAGTCCTAATAGAGTCGTTCGGATGTTGATAAATTCGAGACTATGTGGTGCGATATTCGATGCCTTCACATGACACCTTTTTAGCTTCCAATTGAGAATTTTTTTTCTCAATCGGAATTTTTTTCAACCTTTTGCAATTTTAGTTCAACGTTAAGGTTGAACTAAATGAGAAACCTATTTAATTTTGTTTTGTTTACAAATGATTTTTTTTTACATAAACAGTTGACAAAAAAAAGAAAATAATGACGTTTTTTTTTAGTTTTTTCTAAAACCATCTCGTTTAGAAAAAAACTAATGGCGAATTCATTGTAAAAAAAAGTATAAAAAAAAGTGTATTCAGTTTTTTTTTTTCGAAATTTCGTCTTTCCAAAATCACTAAAATCAAGGTTACTTTTTTTTGGGATCTATCGAACCTGGATTTTCTTCCTTCATTCGAGACAAAACCCAATAACATTTTTACTTCTTGTCCACAATCCGTAAACCGATATATGAAAATAAAAATACTGCTTTCACATCGCAGGACCAGGAAATAAGGTACAAATTCTCTCCTACGTTTTATCATATTGTTCGCAGTGGGCGTAATCCTTTGGCGTCTACTTCGCGGATGGCTTTTCCTGGCTCTTCATGGAAAAGAGGGCGGTTTGCTCCTCTGTGGCGACTTGCCATGCTTTCCATTTACGACGAGGCATGCAAACTCGGCTCAAGTCCCGCTGCGGCGTAGCCCACGATGACCCGTCTGATGGGCGTCTGCGGAAAAACCGCCGTGCGGTGCAACGAAAACTATGGAAATGCAGTGAGAGCATCGCGACAGCCCTGATGGCTGCACAGAAATGGGGAGTGAATTTCTGAGGACGGGAAGCGACGCGCCGGTTTTTCCCTAGTGCCAGAGCAGAAGGCGCGCACCACGAAACCCCCCGTCGAGGATCGCCGCCTTTAAAGAAACCGCATTTTGCTCTACACCTACTTCTCCCTCCTATCCTCCTTCACCTTTTCTCCCGCTCACCAAAACCCTATCCCACTCTGGCCCACAAAAATACCACGGATTGTTCTCCTTTATTCCCCCCCACAGCCACCCTCTGGGGCAGCTCGCGACGCCCATCAACCACTGACCACGATAAATCTCCTTCTCGAGGGCTAGACAAAAGCCGGAAAAATGAGGCACATCGATTATATAGAAAGCCGTGCAGTCGGCATGTGACGGTCGAGGCCGTTTCTTTCACTCCTCGCCCGCACTTTATCTTTTTCTTTCTGCGGGCGCTACTCTATATGATACACTGGCGAGGGGTAATATGGCACTTTGTGTTGGCTGTTGCAGTATTTCATTGAAACTTTGGTATAACAACGTTTGACACGAAATCCGTTTGACCGTCTGATTTTTTTTTTTTTTTTCGTTGAATAATTAAGAGTTGCCACCTTTTTTTAACTTTTACTGCACTAACTTGTACTGCACTAAAATATGCACTATTAAGTATTTGCGAGGTGCAATGATTTTACGAAAACACCAGAGAGTTGATTTCCGTTTTTAATCGTAAAGACAGCTGATATTACTCTATATGATACACTGACGAGGGGTAATATGGCACTTTGTGTTGGCTGTTGCAGTATTTCATTGAAACTTTGGTATAACAACGTTTGACACGAAATCCGTTTGAACGTCTGTTTTTTTTTTTTTTTTTTTTTTTCGTTGAACAATTAAGAGTTGCCACCTTTTTTTTACTTTTTTTTCGTACTGCACTAAAATATTCACTATTAAGTATTTGCGAGACGCAATAATTTTACGAAAACACCAGAGAGTTGATTTCCGTTTTTAATCGCAATGACAGCTGATGTGACTCGAAACATCGATTGCCAGATGCGTGGGCTGTATTATCGAGTGTACCGAAAGCTCCGCTCACGCGGTTTTTCGTCGTTCGTTTACCCATAAAAGGAACCATTTTTCCATAAATATTCATGAACAACCGTCATGAATTTCCTTTTGATGCCCCGCCAATCAATGCGCTGCAGTTGCGCGATGTCCGGTGGACGTGATAATAAAGTTTGGACGACCTTTAGCCGCAAGGTTGGCTCAAAAATTTCAGATCCATGAAATATTTATCGAAGTCAACAAATCGATAAAACGTATAAATTCAGAGATTCGCCTTTCGTAATCATACTATAAATGTACACTTTTGATTTATTTACTTACTTATTTTATTATTATTATTTATTTTATTATCATTTTTTTTCGTATTTGGTCCCACGAAATGAAATTTGTAGAGCTTTTGTTTTACAGTCAGCAGGCCCACCACATTTTTTCCCATCGCTTTTCGGTATCCCGAATTGCCCCACTCTGTCTCTTTCGGTAACCTAGGTCGTCAATGACGATAGAAAATTCACAGGCACGCGTATGGGATTTCTCGGTTCCCATCTGGCTTCGCCTCTCGACCCTGGCGCCGAGCTCGCGGTCGTTAGACCGTCCAGGGTAGAAATGTCCACCCTTTGATGCCTCCGCACCGTGAAGCGCGCGAGGAGCGGCCGTTCCTTTTGGTCCATCCGCGGGATACGTTCTGTATAGCCCCGAGGAATAATTATTGTCTGTTGCGAATATTATGCCATGACGTGGCGGCTGCGGCTGTCCGCACGAACGATTGCTCAACCCTTTCTTTTATATACACTATATAATTCATTATGTTTCGGGCATCAGGCGTCTCGCGTGATTTAACTTCGCATAATACGAGAGCACCCAAACCTCTTTTCATCCGACGCCACGTCCGCGAGGTCACGTTAAACACTGCGGGTGATTGAAGGGGGCCCCGTGGCGAATATCAGCCTCGGCGCGGCACCTTTCGTCGCTCCTCATCCTCGTCCCGGAATCGCGCGGCGAAGAAAGTCCGTCATACGAGGATTCACTTTCGGCGTAACGATCGGCAACCTGCGTTAACAAACAAAATCACACATTTTCAATATTTTTTCGGTCGTCTGAAACTATATTAAATATTATTCGTATTTTGAACTACAATGAAACAACAATTAAAACTTACAGTTTATACAATTAAAATGACTTATTATAAACTTACAATTTTTACAATTAAAATGACTTATTATAAACTTACAATTTTTGCAATTAAAATGACTTATTATAAACTTACAATTTTTACAATTAAAATTACATATTATAAACTTACAATTTTTACAATTAAAATTACTTATTATAAACTTACAATTTTTACAATTAAAATTACTTATTATAAACTTACAATGTTTACAATTAAAATGACTTGTTATAAACTTACAATTTTTACAATCACTTTTACTTATTGTAAACTTACAATTTTTACAGTTACATTTACTTATTATAAACTTACAATTTTTACAATTACATTTACTTATTATAAACTTACAATTCTTACAATAAAAATTACTTATTATATACTTACAATTTTTACAATTACAATTACTTATCATAAACTTACAATTTTTACAATTAAAATGACTTATTATAAACTTACAAGTTTTACAATTATAATTACTTATTATAAACTTACAATTTTTACAATTACACTTACTTATTATAAACTTACCATTTTTTTACACTAAATATTAAAAAGTCTGTCGCTTTTTTCAAATCACAGCGCCACGATTCTTGGCCAATTTTTTTTTTTTTTTTTTCTTCTAAATGTACCATAAATGCGCAGACAAAGGTCGAGAGAACAATTGTATTTTTCGCCGCTTACGACCAACCGCCAGGCCGTAGCCGTTCGGTACACACGTCAATCGAGCGCGCGCTCGCTCGGCGTAACGAAACGCGCACACCTACACATATATATTCCCAGCAATGCCGAGCGGCGAGAGGGGCCCACCCTGGATCTGTTTGGGCCTTACAAGCACCTGCGCTGAGATGAGAGAAGCAGGTAGGCCGAGGAGAGACGAAGGGAGATACCGCACACGGTATACCACGCGCTCCACCTTCCTTTTATTCGTAACACACCGCGGTAAGCCGCGTGATCTTCGCTGGCGGTGCCGCGAATTAATCCACCGCGACGATAGAGCCCGCGACGTTAATCTAAATTTTAATAGAAATTAATCAGCGAGAGTGAGGTCACCGCACAAGCATGTGAATGGGTTACACGCCGGGCGTTATATTCCGGCAAATCGAGGATGAGAGGGATTTACATATATCTCAGAGGGGGGACAGACGGAGATTTCTTTGGCGGCGGCGCGAGATTCAGTGTGCGAGAATCTTATCCTCGGGAATGATGTCTCCCCCGTCCGGCATTGGTAGCATTTGAATTCGTAACCCGTTTCTGGAAGCCGTGGCAATCGGAGCATCAGGTAGTCTCGGGAAAGATGGCCACACAAAGATGATGCATTTATCTATGCGTCTGAGAGGCAAATTACTGAAAAATACCACGGAGAAGTCGAACTGCCGCTAGGGTTATTAATTATTATTGGTACCAGTTGACGGTGCTGGATTTTACCTAAATTTAACTGTAGGAATAAAAGTGGGTGGGATCGATGAATTTATTATTTTATTAATTTATCTGAAGCATATCTGGGAGCTTCTGTAATGTACTGTCGAATGACCTGTTGAAGTAAAATAATGAATTTCTATTTTTCGAGACATCAATTTTGACGTCATAAGATTTTTTAAATTATTCATTAAATTCTGTAAATAGGTCTCTCAAAACAGACCTCCAGGTTTCTTACTAACAAAACATTTTTTTGTGCCCGTGGACGATTTTGAAAAGGACAAAAAATTTGAATTTTTTTCTTTTCCGCTATTCCTTAGAGTCATGCCGAACGTGTCGCTGACAAAAAATTACTGGTTAGATTTTCAAATTAGAGATATCAAGCTTTAAAACGCATTTTGTTTTATTGCGATTCGAATATTTTTCACAAAATTACAGCGCTTCAAAAATCAATGAAAAAAGTTGCAAAGTAGAACTTTGCACACTGCTTCCTCATTAATTCCCCTTTTTCACAAAGCCACCTCTATGAAGAAGCTTATTTATTAACTTTGGCTTCCTCATAGAGGAAGCTTTGTGAAAAGTGGGAATTAATGAGGAAGCAGTGTGCAAAGTTCTACTTTGCAACTTTTTTTTAATTTGAACAAATCTTTGCACTTTTTTAAAATTTGAACAAAAAAAACTCCGTTACAAACACCGTTACATCTAATTTTTATTAGATACAAAGTTTTGTCTTACTTTAATAACTTTTCTATAAGTTACAGCGAAAATCTTAATTTTTTCAAAAATTCATAACAGCGTAAAATCCGAACGACTTTACCGATCGTCACCAAATTTTATACGTGGCAGCGCTGTATGTTATTTTTTGACTGTTGAATATTTTGGTTCAGTTGATGAGATTCGACGTGATATAGAGCAAAATTTATTTTTTTCGAAAAATTCAAAATTCTATAAAACCGGAACCGCTTTACCGATTTCGCTGAAATTCAATACCAAACAACATTGAACGTGTCTTTATTTATGATGAAGTATATAGCTGAGTCGTCGAACTTTTACGAAAGTTAGAGCGATCACGCCATTTTTTTGAAAAATTAAAAATTCGATAAAATTTGTATACATGGATATATTTAATTTTAAAAAGATGTGAATTACAGAGGATTTAATACTCTACTTCCGTGCCAATTTTTAGCTCGATCCCCCATGCCATTCCTGAGTTATGAACAATTGAATGTTCGGTGTCTGGACCATACATACACACACACACACACACACACACACACACACACACACACACACACACACACACACACACACACACACACACACACACACACACACACACACACACACACACACACACACACACACACACACACACACACACACACACACACACACACACACACACACACACACATACACACATACAGACATATTTTCTAGACCACTTTTCTCGACGTTTTAGGTGATTCTAAGTATGTTAACATGAAAATCTCGAAAAAAAAAAATTTTCACGAAAACAAAGCTTCCTCTATGAGGAAGCAAAAAAGGTAAAATTCAACTGTTTCCTTAATTGTTCTAATGAGTGTATCTGTACACTTGACATATTTAGGTGGTTCGAATTCCCATTTGTACTATTTTTCATAAAATTACAGCGCTTCAAAAATCAATGGAAAAAAGGTAAAATTCATTTGTTCCCTTAATTCTTTTAATGAGTGTATCTGTACACTAGACATATTTAGGTGGTTAAAATTTCCATTTGTACTATTTTTCACAAAATCACAGCGCTTCAAAAATCAATGAAAAAAAGGTAAAATTCATCTGTTCCCTTAATTCTTTTAATGAGTGTATCTGTACACTTGACATATTTAGGTGGTTCGAATTTCCATTTGTACTATTCTTCATAAAATTACAGCGCTTCAAAAATCAATGAAAAAAAGGTAAAATTCATCTGTTCCCTTAATTCTTTTAACGAGTGTATCTGTACACTGGACATATTTAGGTGGTTCGAATTTCCATTTGGACGTAGGTCCAGTACGGCCAACTCGCACCTGTAACAGTCGTCTCACTCCGAGTTACCGTAAACACAGATTTTCGAGCAAGTTTAACAGCAGGTTGGGATGCTTGCCAGAATCCTGGGCGCAGTGGCTTTGATACGGGGGATCTAAGGCGACGATCGCGAGGCGCACGAATGCGATTCGGCTATACGTATAGCTGGGAATAAATGCCCGGCTCGGTCGATCCCCCGGCGGTGGCAGTGAGAAAACGAGAAACTATGCGCGAGCGAACGAGATACCGGGGGCCGAGAGAGGCGCGACTATTTCGCTGGAATTCGGGCAGGAACACCGCGAGGCGAATCCACTGTGCAATTCCGCAGGCCGTGGGGCATTCGTGTTTCGGTTAACAGGATACGAGGGTCAGAAGGAGAGAGAGAGAGAGAGAGAGAGAGAGAGAGAACGAGCGCAGCGAAGTGGGCGAAGTGCAGGGCAAACGGAGAAACCGAAATTATAGATACGCGAGAGCCGGGACCAGAATCCACCGTGCTGATGATGAAGCGACAAAAAAGGCATTCTATTCTCACGCCTTTGCACACTTCGCCACCGGGTTTCAAGCAATGTTTAATCGAATTATCAGATAAATCGTGACGTCTGCCGTAACTTATTTAAAATACGCCGGGGAGGTCACGTTGAAATAAATACCGTTAAAGATCGACGTTACGATGCAAATTTTTGTCAATCTGAGGCTTTAATCACTGGCGGTAATTCATCTTGTAGTCAGAATTTATACAAGTTGGGCTTATTGCAAACTTTAGTATTATTGGATACCACGAATAGTCGGAGATATAAACGATGGTCATATGGCGATTTTCTGTAAAAAATGTATTCTGATTTATTTTTGTTTTCAATTCAATGTAGGGTGAATCGACCAGTGAATAAAAAGACAATGAACACTTTTCATCAGACTACGTGCATAAAAAATGCCAATTCCCTGGATTTTGTCATTCACTGGTCGATTCGCCCTACACACGTTTTAAATTGATGGACACGTTTGCTTTGATAAATAATCGAGTATGTTTTATGTAACTGAAACAACTTTAACGCTGCACTCAAATAGTTTTGGTAATTTTGGTACATCTTAATGATTAGTCGATACGACCATTTCTATAGCGACGTCAACTATTCCATTATTTCAATAACTAACTGAAATTTGTCAAAGCAACTGTATAGACATTGTTGCATGGACCATCAAATAACAATCGTCACGTAAACTCAACGAAATCAGAAAGTGCTGCCTGTTCGCTCAGTCCGTTTCATCAGAGCACCTCGCTGTTGTCGTGCTGACTGTTCTGCTCGTTGAATTCAATCTAAAGTGGTTCGCAGCCAAAGCTCGTTCCACTTCCCCGAGTAACCAACGTCGTAACTAAACTTCTTCGTTATTGCTAACTCGCGGAGCTTCAGTTTCTCCTGGCTCATATATACGAGCTCGTCCCAAGGGAGGCGAGTTTATAGTTTCAAGTATTCAACCCCGAAGACTTCGTATTTTATGTTATTGGAACAATTGGAAAGGTGACTACTTCGAAATGTCCGGGAGTTTTATTCGCAAAGACGTTTCCAATCTCCAGATTTATCGTCGTCGATAAACTTCAGTCGGGTGCAAAGACGAGATTGCGCCGGAGAATTACCAAGTGCAGCGCGCAGGAAGGAAGAATCAGACGTCTTCATTGCGGAAACGAAGTGCCAGATGGTGACGCCGAAAAGCAAACATTTTGCAATGATGATGAGTTTCGTTGCTTGAACAACACCCGATGGACACAACACAAATATTTATTTATCACCATACATAATTTTTACTTTCCTCCATACATTTATCACTTTCTAAGGGTTTCATTTTTGGACCTAAGTTCAATTTTAAGTATGAAGTACGTCCTTAATATCAGTTTTAATTTCGAAGTTGGATCTCAATATCGATCTGAAGTTCGAACCTACATAAAAAATATTGTCCCTATCGTTCTAGCGACTAATAAAATATCCCCCCATACATTTTTACTTTTCCCCGTAAGTTTATCGCTTTCTATTAAGGTTTACATTTTTGGACCTAAGTTCGATATCAAGTATGAAAAAAGATCGATTTTATTATCGGTTTTAATTTCCAAGTTGGATCTCAGTATCGAACTGAAGTTCGAACCTACATAAAAAATGAAGTCCCTATCGTTCTAATGACTAATAAAATGTCCCCCCATACATTTTTACTTTTCCCCGTACGTTTATCGCTTTCTATTAAGGTTTACACTTTTGGATCTAAGTTCGATATCAAGTATGAAAAAGATCGATTTTATTATCGATTTTAATTTCCAAGTTGGATCTCAATATCGAACTGAAGTTCAAACCTACATAAAAAATGTTGACCCTATCATTCTAATGACTAATAAAACATCAATGTGGTCAGTTTGTCGAAGGGTTTGGATGCGAATACCATTTAATAGCCGTTCTATGAAGCAAACGTGATGTTCGCGTTTACATTAACATCGAGCCGAGTCACGACGAACTCGGTGTAATTCACTATAGTGTATGAAGGTGTATAAACGAGCATCTGAGTGACGCCAAGAGGCGACCCTTTAATTTGAGATATGGATCTTCCAGGTCGTTGAGCGAACACAACGGGTTCCGCGTTGTTATCCATTTTACGTGCTCCCGACGTATGGCCCACATTGAGAAGGGGTTGCTCCGCTCGAACGTATAACTACAATCCCGCGTGCCGTCATCCCCCTTTAGGTCGCTTTCATACGACCTCTCGGGGCCCTTTGTTGCCGATGATTTTGATATTTTGTTGGCCTTCCTGAACCCCATAGTGACGTTTTGGCAACCGAGCCAGCGGCGTCAAAGTGGATACGTGTCCGCGTGACGCTGCTCTCGGATCAACGAGCGGAACGTTTTCAGTATGTTTCTGCGGCCTACGACATCCATTGTGGTGGCCTTTATAACGTCAAGCGAACCACACAGACGTGTAATTTATACGAAGTGCATTCACCACATTCGGCTTGTTTTTTAAGCCGCATCAAGAGGACATATAATAATTTGTCGTAACCAACATGAGGTTTGGAACAAATGAAAATGAAATATTTTTAAGGAAAAAAAGTTACTTGATCCGTCACCAAAAAATTAGTGGGTAACATTTCTCGCATTTTCGATAGAAATATTGCTGTTTCTTTTTCATTTGCAGAGAAAAAAATAATTTTTCGCGTTTTTCTCGTCGAATTTTCTCGATTTTAGCGAAGTAACGAAATTTCGAAAAAAGTGCGAAAACATTTCTAATTTGAATCATTTTTTACCACCTTATTTCGATGTATTTTTGTCCGTGCAGGACGAATTCACCACTAATTTTTTTTTCGAAATGCAGTAGTTTTCGCAAAAAATTTAAAAAACATTATTTACGATTTTTTTTTGCATCGACTCGGTAAGCGAGCGTCTGGTCCAGTATTTTTAAATGATTGATAATTCGTTGAAACTTCTACCGAAAACGAAAATACATTTTCGAGTATTACGCCGGGCTATTCGCTGGCATTTCGTTTCGAACCACACAGGCCGGTGTTCACATCGGCATGAAGCACTTGCGTCGCATCGGTTAGCCGCTTTTCGAAGCGCTTTAGCGACGGACTGATAACGAGATTTGATCAGCATGATCGACTGATTCGAATCGCGGTTGATTTACTTCGCCCGGGATGCGTGGTTTCTCTCTAGAGACGATCGCATATAACCGCGGACTGCGAGTACCATCATAGCCACTGCGCCGCCTATTACACTAGCGAAAGGACGCGCGTTCTGTGATCCGCGCACCGTAACGGATACGGAAACGGTTATCCGTTCGGAACATGAAACGTAAAACCCGAAATTGCATTTCAATTATAATTCCGCGCCGTCCCCCCCACTTCGCTTCGCCGGAATTCATCCATTTGCGAAAACGTGTCTGCGATTTATTATCAAATTTCGGGATTAAATTTCGGATCCCCGATGTTCAGATTTTGTCAAATTTATAAGCGTCTCAGGCAGACTTATCAATTTCGCGAATTCCATGCCGTAACTCCGTACAAATATTTTCCGGTGTCTTTAACTTGATACCGAAAATTCAATTACGACTCTTAACGCAGTTCACTGACATCCGATGAATATCTTACTTACGTCGACCACTCAGATAGACAAATACAGAAATTAAGCCCTGTTAACGAAGGGAAAAGTCGCAGTCCCGAAGGAACTCAATTCGAATCGTCAATTTGACACTTTTCAACCCTAAGTCGCGAAACACGTATTGAATTCTTGTATTAGTAACGATGAATACTGTGATATGTATTTGATTGTCAGCGCCTGCTCGTACACTGAGAGAAAAATCTAGTATTGGCAACTATAAACGGACAACCACAAAATGTCAATGATTTTTTATAGGTACAATTTTTAACGCATGGAAAAATAAAAATAAAAATAACGTTCAGGTCGGGTGGTGGTTCTGGCGAGGAAAGACCTCCAAGACATAACATTTTTTGCTGCAAGCAGAAAATCCCAATGCGTGAGCTAAATTTCCGAAAAAAGATATTTTTTCGAAAAAAGTCATTCCATGAGCTAAAATTCCCACGTGCTGATTTTTTAGCTCACGGAATGACTATTTAAAAAAAAAAAAAATTCCGAAAAAAGTCATTCCATGAGCTAAAAATGCAGCACCTGGGAATTTTAGCTCATGGAATGACTTTTTTCCGAAAAATAATTTTTTTTTTTTTTTAAAGTCATTCCATGAGCTAAAATTTCCCGGGGCCGGAATTTTAGCTCATGGAATGACTTTTTTCCGAAAAATAATTTTTTTTTTTTTTTAAAGTCATTCCATGAGCTAAAATTCCCCGGGGCCGGAATTTTAGCTCATGGAATGACTTTTTTCCGAAAAATAATTTTTTTTTTTTTTTAAAGTCATTCCATGAGCTAAAATTCCCCGGGGCCGGAATTTTAGCTCATGGAATGACTTTTTTCCGAAAAATAATTTTTTTTTTTTTTTAAAAGTCATTCCATGAGCTAAAATTTCCCGGGGCCGGAATTTTAGCTCATGGAATGACTTTTTTCCGAAAAATAATTTTTTTTTTTTTTTAAAGTCATTCCATGAGCTAAAATTCCCCGGGGCCGGAATTTTAGCTCATGGAATGACTTTTTTTCCGAAAAATAATTTTTTTTTTTTTTTAAAGTCATTCCATGAGCTAAAATTTCCCGGGGCCGGAATTTTAGCTCATGGAATGACTTTTTTCCGAAAAATAATTTTTTTTTTTTTTAAAGTCATTCCATGAGCTAAAATTTCCCGGGGCCGGAATTTTAGCTCATGGAATGACTTTTTTCCGAAAAATAATTTTTTTTTTTTTTTAAAGTCATTCCATGAGCTAAAATTTCCCGGGGCCGGAATTTTAGCTCATGGAATGACTTTTTTCCGAAAAATAATTTTTTTTTTTTTTTTAAGTCATTCCATGAGCTAAAATTTCCCGGGGCCGGAATTTTAGCTCATGGAATGACTTTTTTCCGAAAAATAATTTTTTTTTTTTTTTAAGTCATTCCATGAGCTAAAATTCCCCGGGGCCGGAATTTTAGCTCATGGAATGACTTTTTTCCGAAAAATAATTTTTTTTTTTTTTTTAAAGTCATTCCATGAGCTAAAATTTCCCGGGGCCGGAATTTTAGCTCATGGAATGACTTTTTTCCGAAAAATAATTTTTTTTTTTTTTTAAAGTCATTCCATGAGCTAAAATTTCACGGGGCCGGAATTTTAGCTCATGGAATGACTTTTTTCCGAAAAATAATTTTTTTTTTTTTTTAAAGTCATTCCATGAGCTAAAATTTCCCGGGGCCGGAATTTTAGCTCATGGAATGACTTTTTTCCGAAAAATAATTTTTTTTTTTTTTTTAAAGTCATTCCATGAGCTAAAATTTCCCGGGGCCGGAATTTTAGCTCATGGAATGACTTTTTTCCGAAAAATAATTTTTTTTTTTTTTTAAAGTCATTCCATGAGCTAAAATTCCCCGGGGCCGGAATTTTAGCTCATGGAATGACTTTTTTCCGAAAAATAATTTTTTTTTTTTTTTAAAGTCATTCCATGAGCTAAAATTTCCCAGGGCCGGAATTTTAGCTCATGGAATGACTTTTTTCCGAAAAATAATTTTTTTTTTTTTTTTAAGTCATTCCATGAGCTAAAATTTCCCGGGGCCGGAATTTTAGCTCATGGAATGACTTTTTTCCGAAAAATAATTTTTTTTTTTTTTAAAGTCATTCCATGAGCTAAAATTCCCCGGGGCCGGAATTTTAGCTCATGGAATGACTTTTTTCCGAAAAATAATTTTTTTTTTTTTTAAAAGTCATTCCATGAGCTAAAATTTCCCGGGGCCGGAATTTTAGCTCATGGAATGACTTTTTTCCGAAAAATAATTTTTTTTTTTTTTTAAAGTCATTCCATGAGCTAAAATTCCCCGGGGCCGGAATTTTAGCTCATGGAATGACTTTTTTTCCGAAAAATAATTTTTTTTTTTTTTTAAGTCATTCCATGAGCTAAAATTTCCCGGGGCCGGAATTTTAGCTCATGGAATGACTTTTTTCCGAAAAATAATTTTTTTTTTTTTTTAAGTCATTCCATGAGCTAAAATTCCCCGGGGCCGGAATTTTAGCTCATGGAATGACTTTTTTCCGAAAAATAATTTTTTTTTTTTTTAAAGTCATTCCATGAGCTAAAATTTCCCGGGGCCGGAATTTTAGCTCATGGAATGACTTTTTTCCGAAAAATAATTTTTTTTTTTTTAAAAGTCATTCCATGAGCTAAAATTTCTCGGGGTCGGAATTTTAGCTCATGGAATGACTTTTTTCCGAAAAATAATTTTTTTTTTTTTTAAAGTCATTCCATGAGCTAAAATTTCCCGGGGCCGGAATTTTAGCTCATGGAATGACTTTTTTCCGAAAAATAATTTTTTTTTTTTTTTAAAGTCATTCCATGAGCTAAAATTTCCCGGGGCCGGAATTTTAGCTCATGGAATGACTTTTTTCCGAAAAATAATTTTTTTTTTTTTTTAAAGTCATTCCATGAGCTAAAATTCCGGCCCCGGGAAATTTTAGCTCATGGAATGACTTTAAAAAAAAAAAAAATTATTTTAAAATTATTTTAAAATTATTTTAAAATTCCGGCCCCGGGAAATTTTAGCTCATGGAATGACTTTAAAAAAAAAAAAAATTATTTTTCGGAAAAAAGTCATTCCATGAGCTAAAATTCCGGCCCCGGGAAATTTTAGCTCATGGAATGACTTTAAAAAAAAAAAAAAATTATTTTTCGGAAAAAAGTCATTCCATGAGCTAAAATTCCGGCCCCGGGAAATTTTAGCTCATGGAATGACTTTAAAAAAAAAAAAAATATTTTTCGGAAAAAAGTCATTCCATGAGCTAAAATTCCGGCCCCGGGAAATTTTAGCTCATGGAATGACTTTTAAAAAAAAAAAAAATTATTTTTCGGAAAAAAGTCATTCCATGAGCTAAAATTCCGGCCCCGGGGAATTTTAGCTGATGGAATGACTTTAAAAAAAAAAAAAATTATTTTTCGGAAAAAAGTCATTCCATGAGCTAAAATTCCGGCCCCGGGGAATTTTAGCTCATGGAATGACTTTAAAAAAAAAAAAAAATTATTTTTCGGAAAAAAGTCATTCCATGAGCTAAAATTCCGGCCCCGGGGAATTTTAGCTCATGGAATGACTTTAAGAAAAAAAAAAAATTATTTTTCGGAAAAAAGTCATTCCATGAGCTAAAATTCCGGCCCCGGGAAATTTTAGCTCATGGAATGACTTAAAAAAAAAAAAAAAATTATTTTTCGGAAAAAAGTCATTCCATGAGCTAAAATTCCGGCCCCGGGGAATTTTAGCTCATGGAATGACTTTAAAAAAAAAAAAAAATTATTTTTCGGAAAAAAGTCATTCCATGAGCTAAAATTCCGGCCCCGGGAAATTTTAGCTCATGGAATGACTTAAAAAAAAAAAAAAAATTATTTTTCGGAAAAAAGTCATTCCATGAGCTAAAATTCCGGCCCCGGGAAATTTTAGCTCATGGAATGACTTAAAAAAAAAAAAAAAAAGTATTTTTCGGAAAAAAGTCATTCCATGAGCTAAAATTCCGGCCCCGGGAAATTTTAACTCATGGAATGACTTTAAAAAAAAAAAAATTATTTTTCGGAAAAAAGTCATTCCATGAGCTAAAATTCCGGCCCCGGGGAATTTTAGCTCATGGAATGACTTAAAAAAAAAAAAAAATTATTTTTCGGAAAAAAGTCATTCCATGAGCTAAAATTCCGGCCCCGGGGAATTTTAGCTCATGGAATGACTTTAAAAAAAAAAAAAAATTATTTTTCGGAAAAAAGTCATTCCATGAGCTAAAATTCCGGCCCCGGGGAATTTTAGCTCATGGAATGACTTTAAAAAAAAAAAAAAATTATTTTTCGGAAAAAAGTCATTCCATGAGCTAAAATTCCGGCCCCGGGAAATTTTAGCTCATGGAATGACTTTAAAAAAAAAAAAAATATTTTTCGGAAAAAAGTCATTCCATGAGCTAAAATTCCGGCCCCGGGGAATTTTAGCTCATGGAATGACTTTAAAAAAAAAAAAAATTATTTTTCGGAAAAAAGTCATTCCATGAGCTAAAATTCCGGCCCCGGGAAATTTTAGCTCATGGAATGACTTTTTTCCGAAAAATAATTTTTTTTTTTTTTTAAAAGTCATTCCATGAGCTAAAATTTCCCGGGGCCGGAATTTTAGCTCATGGAATGACTTTTTTCCGAAAAATAATTTTTTTTTTTTTTTAAAGTCATTCCATGAGCTAAAATTCCCCGGGGCCGGAATTTTAGCTCATGGAATGACTTTTTTCCGAAAAATAATTTTTTTTTTTTTTTAAAGTCATTCCAGGAGCTAAAATTTCCCGGGGCCGGAATTTTAGCTCATGGAATGACTTTTTTCCGAAAAATAATTTTTTTTTTTTTTAAGTCATTCCATGAGCTAAAATTCCCCGGGGCCGGAATTTTAGCTCATGGAATGACTTTTTTCCGAAAAATAATTTTTTTTTTTTTTTTAAGTCATTCCATGAGCTAAAATTTCCCGGGGCCGGAATTTTAGCTCATGGAATGACTTTTTTCCGAAAAATAATTTTTTTTTTTTTTTAAAGTCATTCCATGAGCTAAAATTTCCCGGGGCCGGAATTTTAGCTCATGGAATGACTTTTTTCCGAAAAATAATTTTTTTTTTTTTTTAAAGTCATTCCATGAGCTAAAATTTCCCGGGGCCGGAATTTTAGCTCATGGAATGACTTTTTTCCGAAAAATAATTTTTTTTTTTTTTTAAAGTCATTCCATGAGCTAAAATTTCCCGGGGCCGGAATTTTAGCTCATGGAATGACTTTTTTCCGAAAAATAATTTTTTTTTTTTTTAAAGTCATTCCATGAGCTAAAATTCCGGCCCCGGGGAATTTTAGCTCATGGAATGACTTTAAAAAAAAAAAAAATTATTTTTCGGAAAATTGTCATTCCATGAGCTAAAATTCCGGCCCCGGGGAATTTTAGCTCATGGAATGACTTTAAAAAAAAAAAAAATTATTTTTCGGAAAAAAGTCATTCCATGAGCTAAAATTCCGGCCCCGGGAAATTTTAGCTCATGGAATGACTTTAAAAAAAAAATATATATTTTTCGGAAAAAAGTCATTCCATGAGCTAAAATTCCGGCCCCGGGGAATTTTAGCTCATGGAATGACTTTAAAAAAAAAAAAAAATTATTTTTCGGAAAAAAGTCATTCCATGAGCTAAAATTCCGGCCCCGGGAAATTTTAGCTCATGGAATGACTTTAAAAAAAAAAAAAATTATTTTTCGGAAAAAAGTCATTCCATGAGCTAAAATTCCGGCCCCGGGAAATTTTAGCTCATGGAATGACTTTAAAAAAAAAAAAAAATTATTTTTCGGAAAAAAGTCATTCCATGAGCTAAAATTCCGGCCCCGGGGAATTTTAGCTCATGGAATGACTTTAAAAAAAAAAAAAATTATTTTTCGGAAAAAAGTCATTCCATGAGCTCAAATTCCGGCCCCGGGAAATTTTAGCTCATGGAATGACTTTAAAAAAAAAAAAAAATTATTTTTCGGAAAAAAGTCATTCCATGAGCTAAAATTCCGGCCCCGGGAAATTTTAGCTCATGGAATGACTTTAAAAAAAAAAAAAAATTATTTTTCGGAAAAAAGTCATTCCATGAGCTAAAATTTCGGCCCCGGGAAATTTTAGCTCATGGAATGACTTTAAAAAAAAAAAAAATTATTTTTCGGAAAAAAGTCATTCCATGAGCTAAAATTCCGGCCCCGGGGAATTTTAGCTCATGGAATGACTTTAAAAAAAAAAAAAAATTATTTTTCGGAAAAAAGTCATTCCATGAGCTAAAATTCCGGCCCCGGGGAATTTTAGCTCATGGAATGACTTTAAAAAAAAAAAAAAATTATTTTTCGGAAAAAAGTCATTCCATGAGCTAAAATTCCGGCCCCGGGGAATTTTAGCTCATGGAATGACTTTAAAAAAAAAAAAAAATATTTTTCGGAAAAAAGTCATTCCATGAGCTAAAATTCCGGCCCCGGGGAATTTTAGCTCATGGAATGACTTTAAAAAAAAAAAAATTATTTTTCGGAAAAAAGTCATTCCATGAGCTAAAATTCCGGCCCCGGGGAATTTTAGATCATGGAATGACTTTAAAAAAAAAAAAAAATTATTTTTCGGAAAAAAGTCATTCCATGAGCTAAAATTCCGGCCCCGGGGAATTTTAGATCATGGAATGACTTAAAAAAAAAAAAAAATATTTTTCGGAAAAAAGTCATTCCATGAGCTAAAATTCCGGCCCCGGGGAATTTTAGCTCATGGAATGACTTTAAAAAAAAAAAAAAATATTTTTCGGAAAAAAGTCATTCCATGAGCTAAAATTCCGGCCCCGGGAAATTTTAGCTCATGGAATGACTTTAAAAAAAAAAAAAAATTATTTTTCGGAAAAAAGTCATTCCATGAGCTAAAATTCCGGCCCCGGGGAATTTTAGCTCATGGAATGACTTTAAAAAAAAAAAAAAATTATTTTTCGGAAAAAAGTCATTCCATGAGCTAAAATTCCGGCCCCGGGGAATTTTAGCTCATGGAATGACTTTAAAAAAAAAAAAAATTATTTTTCGGAAAAAAGTCATTCCATGAGCTAAAATTCCGGCCCCGGGAAATTTTAGCTCATGGAATGACTTAAAAAAAAAAAAAAAATTATTTTTCGGAAAAAAGTCATTCCATGAGCTAAAATTCCGGCCCTGGGAAATTTTAGCTCATGGAATGACTTTAAAAAAAAAAAAAATTATTTTTCGGAAAAAAGTCATTCCATGAGCTAAAATTCCGGCCCCGGGAAATTTTAGCTCATGGAATGACTTTAAAAAAAAAAAAAAATTATTTTTCGGAAAAAAGTCATTCCATGAGCTAAAATTCCGGCCCCGGGAAATTTTAGCTCATGGAATGACTTAAAAAAAAAAAAAAAAATTATTTTTCGGAAAAAAGTCATTCCATGAGCTAAAATTCCGGCCCCGGGAAATTTTAACTCATGGAATGACTTTAAAAAAAAAAAAAATTATTTTTCGGAAAAAAGTCATTCCATGAGCTAAAATTCCGGCCCCGGGAAATTTTAGCTCATGGAATGACTTTAAAAAAAAAAAAAATTATTTTTCGGAAAAAAGTCATTCCATGAGCTAAAATTCCGGCCCCGGGAAATTTTAGCTCATGGAATGACTTAAAAAAAAAAAAAAAATTATTTTTCGGAAAAAAGTCATTCCATGAGCTAAAATTCCGGCCCCGGGGAATTTTAGCTCATGGAATGACTTTAAAAAAAAAAAAAATTATTTTTCGGAAAAAAGTCATTCCATGAGCTAAAATTCCGGCCCCGGGAAATTTTAGCTCATGGAATGACTTTAAAAAAAAAAAAAATTATTTTTCGGAAAAAAGTCATTCCATGAGCTAAAATTCCGGCCCCGGGGAATTTTAGCTCATGGAATGACTTTAAAAAAAAAAAAAAATTATTTTTCGGAAAAAAGTCATTCCATGAGCTAAAATTCCGGCCCCGGAAAATTTTAGCTCATGGAATGACTTTAAAAAAAAAAAAAAATTATTTTTCGGAAAAAAGTCATTCCATGAGCTAAAATTCCGGCCCCGGGGAATTTTAGCTCATGGAATGACTTTAAAAAAAAAAAAAAATTATTTTTCGGAAAAAAGTCATTCCATGAGCTAAAATTCCGGCCCCGGGGAATTTTAGCTCATGGAATGACTTTAAAAAAAAAAAAAAATTATTTTTCGGAAAAAAGTCATTCCATGAGCTAAAATTCCGGCCCCGGGAAATTTTAGCTCATGGAATGACTTTAAAAAAAAAAAAAAATTATTTTTCGGAAAAAAGTCATTCCATGAGCTAAAATTCCGGCCCCGGGGAATTTTAGCTCATGGAATGACTTTAAAAAAAAAAAAAATTATTTTTCGGAAAAAAGTCATTCCATGAGCTAAAATTCCGGCCCCGGGGAATTTTAGCTCATGGAATGACTTTAAAAAAAAAAAAAAATTATTTTTCGGAAAAAAGTCATTCCATGAGCTAAAATTCCGGCCCCGGGGAATTTTAGCTCATGGAATGACTTTAAGAAAAAAAAAAAATTATTTTTCGGAAAAAAGTCATTCCATGAGCTAAAATTCCGGCCCCGGGAAATTTTAGCTCATGGAATGACTTAAAAAAAAAAAAAAAATTATTTTTCGGAAAAAAGTCATTCCATGAGCTAAAATTCCGGCCCCGGGAAATTTTAGCTCATGGAATGACTTTAAAAAAAAAAAAAATTATTTTTCGGAAAAAAGTCATTCCATGAGCTAAAATTCCGGCCCCGGGAAATTTTAGCTCATGGAATGACTTTAAAAAAAAAAAAAATTATTTTTCGGAAAAAAGTCATTCCATGAGCTAAAATTCCGGCCCCGGGAAATTTTAGCTCATGGAATGACTTAAAAAAAAAAAAAAAATTATTTTTCGGAAAAAAGTCATTCCATGAGCTAAAATTCCGGCCCCGGGGAATTTTAGCTCATGGAATGACTTTAAAAAAAAAAAAAATTATTTTTCGGAAAAAAGTCATTCCATGAGCTAAAATTCCGGCCCCGGGGAATTTTAGCTCATGGAATGACTTTAAAAAAAAAAAAAATTATTTTTCGGAAAAAAGTCATTCCATGAGCTAAAATTCCGGCCCCGGGGAATTTTAGCTCATGGAATGACTTTAAAAAAAAAAAAAAATTATTTTTCGGAAAAAAGTCATTCCATGAGCTAAAATTCCGGCCCCGGGGAATTTTAGCTCATGGAATGACTTTAAAAAAAAAAAAAAATTATTTTTCGGAAAAAAGTCATTCCATGAGCTAAAATTCCGGCCCCGGGGAATTTTAGCTCATGGAATGACTTTAAAAAAAAAAAAAATTATTTTTCGGAAAAAAGTCATTCCATGAGCTAAAATTCCGGCCCCGGGGAATTTTAGCTCATGGAATGACTTTAAAAAAAAAAAAAAATTATTTTTCGGAAAAAAGTCATTCCATGAGCTAAAATTCCGGCCCCGGGGAATTTTAGCTCATGGAATGACTTTAAAAAAAAAAAAAAATTATTTTTCGGAAAAAAGTCATTCCATGAGCTAAAATTCCGGCCCCGGGGAATTTTAGCTCATGGAATGACTTTAAAAAAAAAAAAAAATTATTTTTCGGAAAAAAGTCATTCCATGAGCTAAAATTCCGGCCCCGGGGAATTTTAGCTCATGGAATGACTTTAAAAAAAAAAAAAAATTATTTTTCGGAAAAAAGTCATTCCATGAGCTAAAATTCCGGCCCCGGGGAATTTTAGCTCATGGAATGACTTTAAAAAAAAAAAAAATTATTTTTCGGAAAAAAGTCATTCCATGAGCTAAAATTCCGGCCCCGGGGAATTTTAGCTCATGGAATGACTTTAAAAAAAAAAAAAATTATTTTTCGGAAAAAAGTCATTCCATGATCTAAAATTCCGGCCCCGGGGAATTTTAGCTCATGGAATGACTTTAAAAAAAAAAAAAAATTATTTTTCGGAAAAAAGTCATTCCATGAGCTAAAATTCCGGCCCCGGGGAATTTTAGCTCATGGAATGACTTTAAAAAAAAAAAAAAATTATTTTTCGGAAAAAAGTCATTCCATGAGCTAAAATTCCGGCCCCGGGGAATTTTAGCTCATGGAATGACTTTAAAAAAAAAAAAAAATTATTTTTCGGAAAAAAGTCATTCCATGAGCTAAAATTCCGGCCCCGGGGAATTTTAGCTCATGGAATGACTTTAAAAAAAAAAAAAAATTATTTTTCGGAAAAAAGTCATTCCATGAGCTAAAATTCCGGCCCCGGGGAATTTTAGCTCATGGAATGACTTTAAGAAAAAAAAAAAATTATTTTTCGGAAAAAAGTCATTCCATGAGCTAAAATTCCGGCCCCGGGAAATTTTAGCTCATGGAATGACTTAAAAAAAAAAAAAAAATTATTTTTCGGAAAAAAGTCATTCCATGAGCTAAAATTCCGGCCCTGGGAAATTTTAGCTCATGGAATGACTTTAAAAAAAAAAAAAATTATTTTTCGGAAAAAAGTCATTCCATGAGCTAAAATTCCGGCCCCGGGAAATTTTAGCTCATGGAATGACTTAAAAAAAAAAAAAAAATTATTTTTCGGAAAAAAGTCATTCCATGAGCTAAAATTCCGGCCCCGGGAAATTTTAGCTCATGGAATGACTTAAAAAAAAAAAAAAAAGTATTTTTCGGAAAAAAGTCATTCCATGAGCTAAAATTCCGGCCCCGGGAAATTTTAACTCATGGAATGACTTTAAAAAAAAAAAAAATTATTTTTCGGAAAAAAGTCATTCCATGAGCTAAAATTCCGGCCCCGGGGAATTTTAGCTCATGGAATGACTTAAAAAAAAAAAAAAATTATTTTTCGGAAAAAAGTCATTCCATGAGCTAAAATTCCGGCCCCGGGGAATTTTAGCTCATGGAATGACTTTAAAAAAAAAAAAAAATTATTTTTCGGAAAAAAGTCATTCCATGAGCTAAAATTCCGGCCCCGGGGAATTTTAGCTCATGGAATGACTTTAAAAAAAAAAAAAAATTATTTTTCGGAAAAAAGTCATTCCATGAGCTAAAATTCCGGCCCCGGGAAATTTTAGCTCATGGAATGACTTTAAAAAAAAAAAAAATTATTTTTCGGAAAAAAGTCATTCCATGAGCTAAAATTCCGGCCCCGGGGAATTTTAGCTCATGGAATGACTTTAAAAAAAAAAAAAATTATTTTTCGGAAAAAAGTCATTCCATGAGCTAAAATTCCGGCCCCGGGGAATTTTAGCTCATGGAATGACTTTAAAAAAAAAAAAAAATTATTTTTCGGAAAAAAGTCATTCCATGAGCTAAAATTCCGGCCCCGGGAAATTTTAGCTCATGGAATGACTTTAAAAAAAAAAAAAATTATTTTTCGGAAAAAAGTCATTCCATGAGCTAAAATTCCGGCCCCGGGGAATTTTAGCTCATGGAATGACTTTAAAAAAAAAAAAAATTATTTTTCGGAAAAAAGTCATTCCATGAGCTAAAATTCCGGCCCCGGGAAATTTTAGCTCATGGAATGACTTTTAAAAAAAAAAAAAATTATTTTTCGGAAAAAAGTCATTCCATGAGCTAAAATTCCGGCCCCGGGGAATTTTAGCTCATGGAATGACTTTAAAAAAAAAAAAAAAAATTATTTTTCGGAAAAAAGTCATTCCATGAGCTAAAATTCCGGCCCCGGGAAATTTTAGCTCATGGAATGACTTTAAAAAAAAAAAAAAATTATTTTTCGGAAAAAAGTCATTCCATGAGCTAAAATTCCGGCCCCGGGAAATTTTAGCTCATGGAATGACTTTAAAAAAAAAAAAAAATTATTTTTCGGAAAAAAGTCATTCCATGAGCTAAAATTCCGGCCCCGGGAAATTTTAGCTCATGGAATGACTTTTAAAAAAAAAAAAATTATTTTTCGGAAAAAAGTCATTCCATGAGCTAAAATTCCGGCCCCGGGGAATTTTAGCTCATGGAATGACTTTAAAAAAAAAAAAAAATTATTTTTCGGAAAAAAGTCATTCCATGAGCTAAAATTCCAGCCCTGGGAAATTTTAGCTCATGGAATGACTTTTAAAAAAAAAAAAAATTATTTTTCGGAAAAAAGTCATTCCATGAGCTAAAATTCCGGCCCTGGGAAATTTTAGCTCATGGAATGACTTTTAAAAAAGAAAAAAATTATTTTTCGGAAAAAAGTCATTCCATGAGCTAAAATTCCGGCCCCGGGAAATTTTAGCTCATGGAATGACTTTAAAAAAAAAAAAAAATTATTTTTCGGAAAAAAGTCATTCCATGAGCTAAAATTCCGGCCCCGGGGAATTTTAGCTCATGGAATGACTTTAAAAAAAAAAAAAAATTATTTTTCGGAAAAAAGTCATTCCATGAGCTAAAATTCCGGCCCCGGGAAATTTTAGCTCATGGAATGACTTTAAAAAAAAAAAAAAATTATTTTTCGGAAAAAAGTCATTCCATGAGCTAAAATTCCGGCCCCGGGAAATTTTAGCTCATGGAATGACTTTAAAAAAAAAAAAAAATTATTTTTCGGAAAAAAGTCATTCCATGAGCTAAAATTCCGGCCCCGGGAAATTTTAGCTCATGGAATGACTTTTAAAAAAAAAAAAAATTATTTTTCGGAAAAAAGTCATTCCATGAGCTAAAATTCCGGCCCCGGGGAATTTTAGCTCATGGAATGACTTTAAAAAAAAAAAAAAATTATTTTTCGGAAAAAAGTCATTCCATGAGCTAAAATTCCGGCCCCGGGGAATTTTAGCTCATGGAATGACTTTCAAAAAAAAAAAAATTATTTTTCGGAAAAAAGTCATTCCATGAGCTAAAATTCCGGCCCCGGGGAATTTTAGCTCATGGAATGACTTTAAAAAAAAAAAAAAATTATTTTTCGGAAAAAAGTCATTCCATGAGCTAAAATTCCGGCCCCGGGGAATTTTAGCTCATGGAATGACTTTAAAAAAAAAAAAAAATTATTTTTCGGAAAAAAGTCATTCCATGAGCTAAAATTCCGGCCCCGGGGAATTTTAGCTCATGGAATGACTTTAAAAAAAAAAAAAAAATTATTTTTCGGAAAAAAGTCATTCCATGAGCTAAAATTCCGGCCCTGGGAAATTTTAGCTCATGGAATGACTTTAAAAAAAAAAATATATATTTTTCGGAAAAAAGTCATTCCATGAGCTAAAATTCCGGCCCCGGGGAATTTTAGCTCATGGAATGACTTTAAAAAAAAAAAAAAATTATTTTTCGGAAAAAAGTCATTCCATGAGCTAAAATTCCGGCCCCGGGGAATTTTAGCTCATGGAATGACTTTAAAAAAAAAAAAAATTATTTTTCGGAAAAAAGTCATTCCATGAGCTAAAATTCCGGCCCCGGGGAATTTTAGCTCATGGAATGACTTTAAAAAAAAAAAAAAAAATATTTTTCGGAAAAAAGTCATTCCATGAGCTAAAATTCCGGCCCCGGGGAATTTTAGCTCATGGAATGACTTTAAAAAAAAAAAAAAATTATTTTTCGGAAAAAAGTCATTCCATGAGCTAAAATTCCGGCCCCGGGGAATTTTAGCTCATGGAATGACTTTAAAAAAAAAAAAAATTATTTTTCGGAAAAAAGTCATTCCATGAGCTAAAATTCCGGCCCCGGGGAATTTTAGCTCATGGAATGACTTAAAAAAAAAAAAAAAATTATTTTTCGGAAAAAAGTCATTCCATGAGCTAAAATTCCGGCCCTGGGAAATTTTAGCTCATGGAATGACTTTTAAAAAAAAAAATATATATTTTTCGGAAAAAAGTCATTCCATGAGCTAAAATTCCGGCCCCGGGGAATTTTAGCTCATGGAATGACTTTAAAAAAAAAAAAAATTATTTTTCGGAAAAAAGTCATTCCATGAGCTAAAATTCCGGCCCCGGGGAATTTTAGCTCATGGAATGACTTTAAAAAAAAAAAAAATTATTTTTCGGAAAAGTCATTCCATGAGCTAAAATTCCGGCCCCGGGAAATTTTAGCTCATGGAATGACTTAAAAAAAAAAAAATTATTTTTCGGAAAAAAGTCATTCCATGAGCTAAAATTCCGGCCCCGGGGAATTTTAGCTCATGGAATGACTTTAAAAAAAAAAAAAATTATTTTTCGGAAAAAAGTCATTCCATGAGCTAAAATTCCGGCCCCGGGAAATTTTAGCTCATGGAATGACTTTAAAAAAAAAAAAAAATTATTTTTCGGAAAAAAGTCATTCCATGAGCTA
The DNA here is from genome assembly GCA_963932165.1 of Pimpla rufipes. NCBI lineage: Eukaryota > Metazoa > Arthropoda > Insecta > Hymenoptera > Ichneumonidae > Pimpla > Pimpla rufipes. The sequence continues at coordinate 27,107,866 of OZ010630.1, forward strand.
AAATTCTGGCCCGGGGAATTTTAGCTCATGGAATGACTTAAAAAAAAAAAAAAAATTATTTTTCGGAAAAAAGTCATTCCATGAGCTAAAATTGCAGCACCTGGGAATTTTAGCTCTTGGAATGACTTTTTTCGAATTTTTTTTTTTTTTTTTTTTTTTTTTCGGAAAAAAGTCATTCCATGAGCTACATGAGCTTCCTTGAGAACCTACATGATTTGTCTGAGTGTACTGAACTACGATTTTGTTTTAATCTCACCATTCGGCTGTTTGCCTCGTCACTTCTGTTTTGTCTCTCGCTCAATAAAACCATTTCCTTCATTAATTCCACGTTCTGTGCTTCAATATCCAAACCTTAATTCGTCAACTATTTAAATAAACCTATATCAATTTATCCACTAAACACAAACAATTTTTTTCCCACTGAATTCCACATCGCAATTCACTTCCCATCCATCCCACAACGAAAAAAAAACCCAAGGCAAAGATAGACTCGATCATTTTTCACCGCATTGATTTCCGACATCCGATCGGCCCTGATTCCACCGCAATATTTTCATCCGTTGCCCCTGGGATCCCGGGGGCCCGTCTGCCCCCCGGACACGCACAAACTGCCTCCGCGCCGTTGCGTATATCAACGCTACATGTATACATAGCATCAAAATGCGAATAATATTAATAATAAAAGTGTTTTATTGATAATACAATAAATACATTTTTTTTTCTTACAATACGCTGTATTATCAATGGGCCATCGACCGAGGTCCTTCAGCCCAGGATTATCCAAAATTAATGAATTTATACGTTTTTTTTTGTGTATTTATGTGTGCATATTTTTTATGGTTCTTCTTCGTTTAACATTATCTCGAGGTTTTGGTAGGTGGTGTATGTTGGGTATTTATGTCTGCGGTGTACATTATGTGTCTGTTGTATGCAAAATGGTTGGATCCAAATGCGATATCTTCGGAATCGACAAAAGTGCCCGACGCTGGTTGCGAGTGTGGCGAAACACTCCCGTGTCTCCGCGATTGAGCTTCTCGTCCCCCTCGGTCCCCCCGGCGATCGAGGGGAGGAGACCAAAAGACGCCCGGCGATGCTCGAGAATTGAACCGAGCGAGAGGGACCGATTCGTCGTCTCCGCGCACCGGCCGATCGGGCAAAAAAAGTTAATTACAAAATCATCCGGAGAAAAGAAAACCACATCGGCGCGCGATCCAGCAGCCCCCCTCCCCCCCTCCACCGCCATCCCCGCCGTCGAGATTCGATCCCCACCAATCCTCATTCCCCCCTCGTGGATAATAATGTGGGTTCTTGTTCCGACGAGCGAGAATGCAAATTATTGCACACGAATAAAATTCAGCTGCTGCTGCTGCTGCTTCTGCTGCGCACCGATTCGACGTGGCGGCTTCGGCGGCCCCGCCGACGACGACTGTGCGGTCATCCCCTCCGACTTATTGTAACCCAGAAAATAAGCCCAAAGTGTTTTCTGTTTCCGTTGGCTCGGCGTTGCTTCCGAGGCAATAACGGGGAGGGAGATATGGAGACGAATTTAGGGGGGCGGAGGGGGGTATAAAAGGGGGTCGGGGGGGGGGAAGGGGGAGATTCCGGAGAGTCCTCGATCCCACCGCCATCGAGATACATATGTGTACGTGCAGTGATTGCAGACAGGATGCATCGCAGGTTGCTGCAACACATATGCAGTCCCGCTGTTGCAACGCTATATGCAGCCTCGTTTACAGGCTCACCACGAAAACACATCGATTCTTCGGGTCCGTAGCACGGGAGCAAATGAAATTGCGGCAGGTGTTATCCGCGTAAGTCGAGGTCGCACGTGTTTGCCTTGGGACGCCCTGTGGGTTGTATGTAAATTCGGCCTGTTTTTGCGATGTCACTGTAGGTACTGCGTTATAGTCTCGCCATTGTTTTTTTTTTTTTTTCGACGATGGAAACTTGTTTTAGTTTTAAAAATCGTGGGCTTTCGATTTTGCGGGTTACGACGGTTGACGTAAGAAAATGTTTGACGTTACTACGTGTATTTTGTGGTGTGATGAAATTATTGCGTAAACGAAAAGTCGAGTGATAATCATTTTATCAGTGATTTTTTTCCGTCGATGTAAACTTGTTTTAGTACAAAATATCATGATGGTTCGATTTTGCGGGTTACGTTTTTTGACGTAAGAAAATTCTTGCTGTAGCGAATTATTGCGTAACCGTGAAATTATCAGTGATAAACGATTTATCAGTGATCGAAAATAATGTTTCTTGGTGCAATTGGAACGGCGTCCAAAGATGTCACGAGCGCTATATAACTTTTTGTGGAAACAGGTTTCATTTAAAAATGCTACGACAACATTAACATTAATGTTAAGATTTACGTAACGAAATGCAGCGTTTTGGAATGACAGATTTAATTTAACGATAAATGTTATAATTAAATAATTATTTAGACCGTTCGATCTCGGTGCATTTGTGTAATATTTTTGCGAATGCGCTAGTGAATGTCACACATTATCCAGTCAGCGATGGAGAAATTTGCTCTCGGGTGATACGAAATGCCGAAGCGACGAATTCGACTTGAGAAGTCTTCAGCCTCTCAGGCAGAAATACTCGATCGACGCAAAGACCTCATTCTCCTTTTCTTCTTCCCTTTCGCCGTCTGAGGTTCTCCTCACAGTTTCCCATTTAGGCGTGGGGGCGAACTTCGTCTGCTTTGTACACATCGGTTGATAATAAAATCCATTAGGTAAACGCGTCGAGACGCCCGAAATTCTCTGTGGCCCTAAGCACTCTAAAATCCTCGCTCTTTTCTCCTCCGATAACACCGCGGATCGATCGCGGCGGCCCTCGGCGTTGGGCTTAAGTCGAAAGTTTTTTTCGCTAAGTAACTTCGCGCGCCCCGGCAAAATTGCAAATTCTTTTTGACTTCTGAGGGTGACTCGATTTCGCGACTCTTCGCTCGCAGTCGACGCGTACCATTTGCTGTATTATACTGTCCATTAGTGTAAGGATCCTCGCTGATCGCAACTGAAATGGAAGCCGACGTTCTCGTCTCGCGCGTGATCCTCGAGTCTAGAAATCTCATTTCAATAATAATCTAGTCGTTTATTCTTCACTGCACGCGGTAACGTTTAATTTCCGTAAGTACGCACGCGGTTCAGTGGCAAATGACGAGATCAAGATTCAGTGATCAGGTTTTGTACGAGTTACAAATGTTCTGGACGAAGATCGTTTTATCCCCTTCCACGATGAAACCTCCGAGTAACATTTATAGGATGGAGACCCTTGAAATCAGTGCTGTAAGTCCCCATTACTTTTATAATTACATTTTAAGCAACAGTTTATTTTCCAGTTACGATTTTATAACGATGACCTGCAGCGATTATAAAATGATATGTGAACTTTTGAATAGCCGTAAGAAAAACCTAATTTTTTATTAACTCTTGGGAGAAATTCTGAGATAAATTTACGATCACAGATCTCCATTATTTTTGTAATGTATTAACAATATTTCTTAATTTTTTAATAAGATTACCATGAAGTTTACACGTAATTCTGTAACCATTACGAGTTATTATTATATAAACATAATTGCAAAGGCAATCGTACCATCCATTTTATTATTACACAAATTAGGGATTTACAAATCTGCTTACAAACAAATAGATAAATGTTTACTCGCTGCTCGAGCAATAAGAAATTTTTCATATAAATTTTTTATTTTTTGTTAGCTCTCGAGGGTCACGTATCCGAACTTTGAATTTTGAGGTTGAGAATAAAAGAAAAACTTACAAATGTGCGGTCCATAATCTCCTAACACACTTTTGGTTGAGTCGAAAAAAAAAGGTGGCCGATGGGATTACCAGGGATATTTTTGCCCCCTCATAGCTTCATTAATTTTCTTCCGCCGACTTGCAGCGCTCGCTTGTGTTAAACTTCTCGAGGGATGGTCGCAGTGATAACGTCGATTATGCGGGGCGACGAAAAAATATCGATTCCTCCATCCCGAGGGTTCGCGGCGTCGGATTTGAGGAACGGGGATGCACGGCGAATCGAGAGACGAGTGGCGGGAAGAGAGAGAGAGTGAGAGAGACATAGTGGAGGAGCGAGAGGGCGCACGAGTGCTCGTACAACCAATTTTGCCGATTAAACTTTTCATCACGCTCTCGTCGTCGAACGCCCGAGTCACAAAGAACTTGCAGCCAGTAGCTCTTCGACCATCGCCTGAATTGCTGTCGACTAGTGTCCAGCCGTGATGCACCGGGCTCATCCATGAAAATTTGATGAAATGTTCGAGCGGGGCAAAGTGGCCATTAGTCCAATGATTACTCTTCGCGCTGTTATGGCCCGCCGACCGTTTTCGTTTTACTCGAATAACCGATCGCATTTATGAATTTGCGCAAGGCACCAGGGCCACCGGCTTTCGTCAATATTTACAACTTTCACCCAACGTGCGGGGCAGAAAAAATATATAAATGCAAAATTGATTTAGCTGCACGTTAACCAACAAATATTTTCGTTGGACCACTTCAAACAGTTGGAAGAAATGTTTTCGGCGAATTTTTTCGAATAGTCCTGGATGGTCGATATTCTGACCACGGAGAGAAATTGTTTTTTAATGTCGCAACCGACACTTTTTGCTAGTATAGAAAAAATACATATTTATACTATTTTTTATATATATAAAAAATGTATACTATTTTTTTATATTGAAAAAAAAAATCTAAACTATTTTTTTATATTAAAAAATTATTTTTATACTACTTATTTATATTAAAAAAATATCTATTCTATTTTTTAATATAAAAAAAATATTTATACTATTTTTTAATATTTTTCTAGTATAGAAACTTATTTATATTTATTCATATCCTAACGAAAAGATTTGATAGATAGGCAAACAAATTTGTCAGCATAGCAAAAAAAAATCAGTCTTGCAAAAAAAAGTCCGTGTTGTCACTACATTAACAAATGATTTGTTGCTTCAACTAAATCTTTTTTCCGTGATATGTTCAAAGCATCCGACAGGTCGTAATCAAAGAATTGGATGAACAAACTCATAAGGTCTTAATCAGAGTAATAAAACAGCGATCACTCGGTATACCTGTCATTAATCCCGGGGCCAAACAGAAGTCGCGGTCCTGAAAAAAAAAAAAAAAAAAAAAAAAAAAATTGCGAGAAGTAAGAGAAGAGAATTGAGAGCCGCGGAACGAAAGATTAATCGAAGTGCGTTGCGCGCGCGTTCGAATCGTGAATCCATTTGCTTCTCTTCTCTCGCCGTACAGGCTGACCCGAGAGACAAATGAACGAGCGCGTCGTTCATTTGAGTGACTGAACCACCCGTGGTTGCACAGCTGGCTACCACCCTTCCCATCGGCGCGTTGGTATTAATATCCGAGCATACGTCATTTCGCAACCGAGACACGGACTCAGTTGGACCCTGAGCACCGGCAATGTTTACCGTTGCCACGGATCAATCACGCCTTACCGTAGGATGCTGCTGCTGCTGGCTCCGCGGAAATCGAGGTCACAAGCCATTCCGAGGCACCAACGAGATGAAAACGGAATTAAGAATTCACGTTTAAGGCATCGTGACAAATCGTCATTTTTGTCAAAGCATGCAACCCATTTTCCTTTGAAGCGTATGGCCTGATATTTCCAGAGATAAAAAATCATTTTTTGAGGTTTTCTCGATGAATTTTCTATTTTTTTGGGCAAATGATGGTGCTTTTTGGAATTGGCGTGAAATTTCCCATCGGATAGGGTTTTCAAACTTTACGAAATCGAAAAAAAAAACGCGAAAAACGCAAGTCAACTTTTGGGTTTAAAATTCGCTGAAAAATACAGAAATCTAAGATCGATGAATAAAAAAAAAGTAACCGCGATCTCGCCTTCATTAAAATATTTTTAATGAAGTAACCTTCATTAAAATGAAGTGACAACTGGGTAAAAAAAAACTTGCAGTTAGATCCCATAAAGAATGACTTTAAAAAAACGCAAAAATTCAGAAATTATCGAATGAAATGAAAAGTAAACACCCAGCTGAACAACTGCGAACTGGTTGCAACCACTTCATAGTCACCAAATTTTCGCATCGTCCTGGACCTCGCTGAGAAAATTTCAACCTCTTCCATGCAAAAAAAAAACAACACGTGGCATTAATTTTTATATCATCCGATCGCGTACACGAGTCGCTTTATCTCGACAAGAATTAGCGTAAAGTAACGAATCACCTTCGAGATCCGCGAACGATTTCGCGTCCCCCGATACCGGATCATCGATCAGTCATCCCCGGAGGCCGATTTCACTGACGCCAGAGACGAGAAACACGACAATGAAGTTATCGATCTCGCTCAAAATCGCACGATATTTTTTTTTCCTTGTTCTTATTTTTTTCCATCGCTTCTCGAATGAATCCGCAAATCGCCGCGCGTGCGTATGTGATGCACGTATTCGACCCACATCCCACATCGCGGATCCCATATAATTTTTTATTCGCAGCATCGCGGGAGGAAAAAAAAAAGAAGGAGATTCGGCCGGGCTCTCGTGGAAGATAACCGCGTGTACGAGACACGGGTGGTACCCGTCGGACATTGGACGTCCACCTTGGCAAAGTCGTGTAGCGACGTTCCGGGCGCTCATAACTCGAACCTCGCGATCCAGCTGCGATCTGCGTTCGGTGGGCCAACTCATCAATCATTTAAATGTAACACAAGAGACCGAGAAGAGTATCACCCCCCCCCCCCCCCCCCTCCACCCTTTACTATAGTCACTTGGGTAGTCAAGAGCGCCACGCGGTGCGATGCGTTGTGGCTCGACACTGACTCGTCGCGCGGTCCGCTTTGTCTTGACATCTGTCAGACCCTCAGGCGGTGGGCTGGTCATGGATTTTTTTTTTTTTTTTTGACGTCACCCTCTGGCCTCTGTAGAATTGGGCTTCGCCTGGTCCTCCATGCAAAGGGCGTACCGAAGGGTAAACAAGACGTGTTGACATTGTCAGTATCGAGTTTCTGCGCAATTCTAATATTGACTTATTTACGCCAATTTTGTGCAGAATATTGTGCAGCGCATATGGTGACGTCGGTGCCGTCATTGAAACGTGTAACGAAAGGTTTTGTATTTTTTAAATCTCAAACAAGATAAGCAGCGTACTTTAATGTCGTTTAGGTTTTTTTTTACATCAATAATGATCAATGATTAAAATATTTCCCCGACCCTTTAAAGTTTCAGGAATTCTCGACTTCTCGTTTCGCGAATTTCAGTATCGAGTTTTTGAGCAATTTTAATATTGACTTATTTATGCCAATTTTGTGCAGAATATTGTGCAGCGCATATGGTAACATCGGTGCCGTTATTAAAACGTGTAACGAAACGTTTTGTATTTTTTAAATCTCAAACAAGATAAGCCGCGTCCTTCAATGTCAATGAAGGTTTTTTGTTACATCGACAATGATCAATAATTAAAATATTTCCCCGACCCTTTAAAGCTACAGAGTTCTCGACTTCTCGTTTCGCGAATTTCAGTATCGAGTTTTTGCGCAATTTTAATATTGACTTATTTATGCCAATTTTGTGCAAAATATCGTGTAGCACATATGGTAACATCGGTACCGTCATTGAAACGTATAAAAAAATACGGTTTGTATTTTTTTTATTTCAATCAAGATAAGCCGTGTCCTTCAATATTGTATAGAAGGTTTTTTTACGCCACCAATGATCAATGATTAAAATATTTCCCCGACCCTTCAAAGCTACGAAATTCTCGACTTCTCGTCCCACGAATTGTCTCAAGAAATTCATTCAATTTCGCTAGAAAAACATCGATACACGTTTGCGATTATATTGTACGGAATCTCGGCTATCAAATCTAAAGGGTCGTGTTTACGTAACGGCGACTTCAGAACCTGAAGGGTGCGGGGGGGGGGGGGGGGGGGGAGTGGGGGATGTATTACGGGAAGTAGGTGTTCGGGGATAAATTTCCATGTTTATTGAAAGGCGCAGCTTTCACGGTGCATTTCCGCTTTCCGCGATGCTCGTTATTTCTTTTTTCCTCCTCTCTCTCTCTCCTTTCCACTCTTTTGCCCTTTTTCACCTTTCTTGAAGCAGCAGCGCGAGGGGGTGGGAGGGGGTTGACGTAAACCAGCACGAAGTTTGCAGCTCGGTCACGTAACGCGATTGCGTAAGGGCTGAATAAAAGCACACCGCGTCGAAACCAACGCGCTTCCACACCTTCGCCCTATGCGGCTAGCAGCGTGAAGCACTCTCTCTCCCTCGTACGATAACTATAATGCGAATTTTACGATCAACTCGTGGTTGCTGATTTTTTTTTCCTTTTTTTCTTCTCTTTTTCATCGCCATCCCCCTTTCTCCGCCGTGGCACGGCCGGGGCTATTGCCAGCGGGGTTACTGATAGGCCGAACATGAATCGTTGCGCCTTAGAATAAATAACCGCGTGTATCTTGGTGGTCGTATAATATAGAACGTATCGTGCGCGCATGCACGCGCAGCACTCCCGCTGCTCCAACTACCGTACGGCCGCGGTCTCGTTAGAGCCATAAATCATACTCGAGATACGCGCCAAAGGTTTGACAGTCGCCCCTACCTCACGAAATCGTCTAACAAATCGTTCGTGCGCTTTTTCCGTACGCACATCCGTGAATCGCTTTCGAAATTAATTCCACGGTCATTAAGACATAAACGTTTCGTTAATATTTTGACGAGTTAAGATTTAGCATACGTGGTATTATTATTATTAGTGTCATTATTATTATTGTTATTTTTTGTCATTATTATTATTATTTTTTTGTGGCATTATTATTATTGTTATTTTTTTGTCATTATTATTATTGTTATTTTTTTGTCATTATTATTATTGTTATTTTTTTGTCATTATTATTATTGTTATTTTTTTGTCATTATTATTATTGTTATTTTTATTCTCATTATTATTATTGTTATTTTTATTGTCATTATTGTTATTGTTATTTTATTGTCATTACTATTCTTGTTATTTTTGTTGTCATCATTATTATTGTTATTTTATTGTCATTATTATTCTTGTTATTTTTATTGTCATTGTTGTTATTATTATTTTATTGTCATTGTTATTATTGTTATTTTTATTGTCATTATTATTATTATTATTATTATTATTTCTATTATTAAACAGGTTACGCCAATATTTTTGTCACGTTATAAATTCGAGCTAAATATAGAATTGTGTCGATATACAATTTGGCTGTCAGACTTGTCAGCACCCGTCGACGCTTTCCCTTCGTTAAAATAATCCTGGTCCCACGATATTTCAGCCGACTCAACAATACGTTCCGACACGACTCCGATCGATTGCAAGTGGGCGAGCGACGGGCGGCATGCCGAGAGTCAAGAATCCTACGTATGTCTCCTTTCATCGGGACGCGGCGTTACTTCACGGAGTTTACGTACCGAGACGGCGACGCGAGCGGAGACAGTCGTAGGCGTGGACTGGATACGTCAGAGATCAACGTATTTGACGGATCCACCCACGGGACGGGCGAATGCATGAAATTATAGACACACACGTGCCGATGGGAATATTGCATCTGCATATGACCTTTGCTCAAAGAGGACTCGCGCTGTTTTATGCAGCGGACATTTTTTTCCCCCCGAAAATCGTTTTTAGTCGGTTGTATTTATACATTTGATTGTCTGCCTCGATCGTCGCTCGTGTTATTGATTTATGCAAAAAAAAAGGAGAGGAGAGCACGAATATATTCGCATTTATTTTCGTTGGGCTGCCAAGAAGTAGGCTAATTGTTTATTAGTGATGCGAGGTAAGTCGAGTGATTGGATACGTGGATCATTAATTAAATACTACCCATACTGCCAAAGTTCTGATTGACGAGATGCGATGAAAAACGAAGTGACTTTCGCTCTGCATAAACTCGCGCCGAGTCTGGGAAGACTTGGTACGAGTCGCTCGTTCATTTAGACTGTCTCGAGTTTCGACATCGCGATTGATCTGACGCTAACTGCCGTCTAAAAACAAACTGGCCTGTTGAGCCAGTCGACCGCGGCATCGGAATGCATCAGCCGGAGCCGCGAGGCGAAGTGAGTTATGCAGCGTTCGATAACGAATTAACAATCAGTGGAATCAATGACATTGGCCACCTTTAATCGATCGAGATTCCGGCTGGCGTCGAGTCGGAGATAATTGCGACGTTTTATATTAAATATCAGCCCGGGTAACGCGGTGAAAGCGTCGCCGGCAGCAGCGGCGACGACGACGAAGGCTGTGTGCCTTCGTCGTTCTCAGGGAAATTCCCAGGGAAAAAAATTCCCTGGGAAAAAAATACCCAGGACAAAAAATTCCCAGGGAAAAAAATACCCAGGGAAAAAAATTCCCAGGGAAAAAAATTCCTAGGGAAAAAAATTCCCAGGGAAAAAAATTCCCAGGGAAAAAAATTCCCAGGGAAAAAAATTCCCAGGGAAAAAAATTCCCAGGGAAAAAAATTCCCAGGGAAAAAATTCCCAGGGAAAAAATTCCCAGGGAAAAAATTCCCAGGGAAAAAATTCCCAGGGAAAAAATTCCCAGGGACAAAATTCCCAGGGAAAAAATTCCCAGGGAAAAAATTCCCAGGGAAAAAATTCCCAAGGAAAAAATTCCCAGGGAAAAAATTCCCAGGGAAAAAATTCCCAGGGAAAAAATTCCCAGGGAAAAAATCCCCAGGGAAAAAATTCCCAGGGAAAAAATTCCCAGGGAAAAAATTCCCAGGGAAAAAATTCCCAGGGAAAAAATTCCCAGGGAAAAAATTCCCAGGGAAAAAAATCCCAGGGAAAACAATTCCCAGGGAAAACAATTCCCAGGGAAAACAATTCCCAGGGAAAAAAAATCCCAGGGAATAAAAGTCCCAGGAAAAAAAAGACCTCGAAAAAAAGTCCCCCGGAAAAAAGTAACGAATTAACAATTAGTTGAATCAATGACATTGGCCACCTTTAATCGATCGAGATTCCGGCTGGCGTCGAGTCGGAGATAATTGCGACGTTTTATATTAAATATCAGCCCAGGTAACACGGCAAAAGCGTCGCCGGCAGCAGAGGCCACGACGAAGGCTGTGTGCCAATTCACTTCGTGTCTTATCTCGAAAAAGAGCTCGGAAACTCGAGGAGCGAGTGGCTCTCGTTTGACGCCTTCCACGACGCCCATGGCTACCTCGCTATCGAGGGTTCACAGGCGTTTTACTCCCCCCCTTTTCTCGCCGATTGATGGATCTTTCTTGGCAGCCTCGACCCTCCATGACAATCGGAGCTCGACCTTCGGAAACAGGATTTTTTTCCAGCGGGGTCTGTTTCCTTCCCTTCGTTATGCAGGTAGCTATGGAGTTCCTGTCTCTTTATGACTCGTAGTCCTTTTGATGTATTTTTTTCTGGGTCATCGCATTTTTCCTTCATCTTGGTTTTAATTCTACAGCATTCAGGGTATCTTTGTACCGGTGACAAAAATGTGTTGGTTCAACCAAGTCTTGCGGACTTTGTGAAGAAAATTTATTTAATTGCTCCAAAACGAGACTGTAACTTGAGTTTTCTGTCGAGAAATAAATGTTATACTTGAGGACACTATTGTAACCCAAAAATCGGTATTTTGAACGCGAAAAAATAGGTGTCGATTTCGACCATTTGTTTCATTAATTTATTCACAGCTCTCATTAATTTATTTCTCTGCAACCGCGTGGCCAAATTATTTTTTTTTATGCTAAAAAAATTACTCGAACTTCATTCTATATTATATAAAATTACGGATCGAGAATATAGTGGCGACCAAATCGGATGTATTCCCTTAAAAAGCATCACAAATTTTCTGTAGAGATAAAAATAAAAAAATAAACAAGTGAGCTATTTAACGAAATTAGCACAGCTTCCATTCATTTATTTCTCAGCAACCGCGTGGACAAATTTCTTTTTTTTATGCTAAAAAAATTACTTGAACTTCATTCTACATTATATAAAATTACGTGTCGAGAATATAGTGGCGACCACATCGAATGTATTCCTTTAAAAAATATCACGAATTTTCTGTAGGGATAAAAATAAAAATAAAAATAAATCAAATGAGCTATTTAACGAAATTAGTCTACAGTGAATAAGCCTTTAGTTCTCATGCCTTTCGGTCTTTGCTCTTTTCGTCCGTTGCATCCACTTCCTCGTCGTGTCGAGCTGCCGGTTGCCCGGGTGATCCGTGTGTCCCGCGCGAGGTCCTCCCGATCCTCGCCACCCTCGAAGCGGAGTCCGTCCGAACCCGAGAGTGGTCTCTCCACTTTCGGTGATTGCCGTCGAGATTTACAGTCGAACGGTGTCGAGCCCGTAACGCAGTCGTCCCCGTCGTTCGACATCTACGTGAATCCGGCAGTCTCCCGACTCCCTCAGCTTGACCGGAATGTCCCGCGCAGGCCAAACCGTCGGGGTGGGGGGGACGAACGGACACCGAGAGGGAAACGTGTGCGGAGACAGAATTGGAAAGAGGAATCGGGCTCTCGCAGTTTGGCTCCCGCGAACACGCGCCGAGCACGGGAATAATTACTGACGTACAATACAGGGTGATTCAGAATGATTGTTCCATACTTTCGTCAACAATTGCTGAGCACCATTTGCTCAAAATTTCGTAGCAATTTTTTTTTTAAATTAGCGACAGTTATTTCATTTTATTAGAAATTTCATCATGGATCAATCGGGTCCCTCCGGATCTCTCAGAGCTGCAAAATAGGTTAATTGTTTAATACAATTAATAAATAACAATTACAATTGTTTATTACAATTAATTAATTGAATAAAAATAAATTAAATTAATTTTATCATTCTGACGATTAAATACCTACAAATAAAAAAAATGGTTAACTATTACTCGTCAAAATTTGAGGAATCATTTTGAATCACTCTGTATAAATCCTGTGAACCAGAGATTCAGTTATATGTAGCGATATGTAGTATAGAAGATATCGTTGTAACGTGTATGAAGCGAGCAAAGCGAAGAAGCCTCCTAATTGAGCAATTTCACGGCCTTAATCATTCCCGCCCACCAGGCATCCAGTAATTATTGATCTTTCAAAATTACCCCCCGATCAGTCAATTCCATATAAAAAAATCTGTGTAAAAAAATGATGTTGAACATTTTCCGGCTATTACCGCCATCGATTTTTTAACTTATCCCACATCAAAATCATCGGTGACCGAGAACAAAAAATTCTCCACTAAATAAAATCCAAGATATCGCCTAATTTCCCAATCGCCTCATTCCGAAGTCAAACATGTCAGATGTTTAATTAACGTGTGGAAATTTACCAACCCCCTCTAGGATTCATTTTCAACCCCGCATTTCGACAGTCGAGCCGCATTTCTATCGTCACTATCATGAATAATAATAATAATAATAATAATAATAATAATAACCATAATGGCACAATAATAATATTATCCAGCTATAATATTTTCCGGCTATTACCGCCATCGATTTTTTAACTTATCCCACATCAAAATCTTCGCTGACCGAGAACACAAAATTCTGCACTAAATAAAACCCAAGATATCGCCTAATTTCCCAATCGCCTTATTCCGAAGTCAGACGTGCCAGATGTTTAATTAACGTGTGGAAATTTACCAACCCCCTCTAGGATTCATTTTCAACCCCGCATTTCGACAGTCGAGCCGCATTTCTATCGTCACTATCATGAATAATAAAAATAATAATAACCATAATGGTACAATAATAATATTATCCAGCTCATTGATCCGGAAAAATAAAAACGTGGCTCGTCGCAGACGCTCGCGTATCGGCTGTTGCTGATTGTGCAGCGGTGGCGTCCAGTGATATTTACGACTCTTTGTGGCCGTCACCCCTCGCCGCAATTCCGTGGATCCGTTTTCTCGTGGGGAGTCTCTCGCTGCCATCCTTCACTCCATCCCTTCGACTCTCCGCGGGTTCGACTCTCTTATATACGTCGCTACGTTACGTCTCGACCCCGCCGATAACGCCGCAAAGCGATACAGCGACGTCCGGTGCAATCCGCGTGAAATCCCCCCCCCCTCCCCCCTGCCCCCTCTTTGGTCCCGGATTGCTCGGCTTCATAATACACGAGGCGCGAGATTATTCTTCGTCCCCGTTTCGACGCGCCGGTCGCGCGGATTTATCAGATGTGTGTGTTACGAAAAATATCCAGTTCATCGTATTGGACATCAAACTGTATAAACGGGGGGAACGGTTGACACACAACCGAGCGGGGGGGGATGAAAAAGACGAGAGACAACAGCCGTTGGGAAATTACCGTTAAAACGAAATTTAATGGTTGACGTTTAATAAATTCCTGCGGATTGTCGGGCGTTTCGAATCCCCTCGTAAATTCTCCCGGGAGTTAGCAATTCCTCCGTCCTCCTTCCGCGCGCTCGCCTCGCCGCTCCGCGCGGGTTCCGATATTACTGCCTCCCTTTTTCCACCTCCTCGTCGTCTCTCTTTTTTTCAGACGGTGTCTGTGTGGCGTCCTCGTCACTTCGTCTCGTTCACTTCATCTTTCTTTTCAACCCCCCCATCAACCCCCCTCCCCCCACCCGCTATCAGAGCTGCCACCCCTTTCCGATACGACTGAAATCACGACCGCCGACCTCGGGATTAGAATTGAAAGAGCCATCTTTCCGCTGTATGGTAGGTAGATCAATATTCTTGTGCCAATATTAGGGTATAAGATTTTCAAGGGGCTTCGGGCTGAAAAGGACGTACGTATAGCGCGGCACAGGTAACCGACGGTGTATAACTATATAAGTGCGGTTATAGTGCAATAAGGAATGCGAATTTAATATAGAAATGTGATCTCCTCTTGATGACATTCTGGGGATCCAGTTGTCTGACTGAATTCGATGGATTCTTTTCACGGGACGCGGACGTAATGTAACTGCGGGGGACGCGATGAATGGGAGGAAAATGTGCGGAAATCGAATCTCGGAAAAATAAGTCTCAGGAAAAAGGTCCCTAGAGTTCCCTAGGGTCCTAGGGAAAATAATTTCCAGGGAAAAACAAACCCAAGGGAAAAAAGTCCTAGGGAAAAGAATTCCCAGGGGAAAAAAGTCCCAGGGAAAAAAATTCCCAGGGTAAAAAAGTCCCAGGGGAAAAAATTCCCAGGCGAAAAATTCCCAGAGAAAAAACGTCCCAGGGAATAAAAAGTCCCAGGGAAAAAAGTTCCTAAAGAAAAAAAAGTCCCAGGGAAAAAAATTCCT
The DNA here is from genome assembly GCA_963932165.1 of Pimpla rufipes. Classification (NCBI taxonomy): domain Eukaryota; kingdom Metazoa; phylum Arthropoda; class Insecta; order Hymenoptera; family Ichneumonidae; genus Pimpla; species Pimpla rufipes. The sequence goes on from OZ010630.1 coordinate 27,123,097, forward strand.
AAAGAAAAAAAAGTCCCAGGGAAAAAAATTCCTAAAGAAAAAGAAGTCCCAGGGAAAAAAGTTCCTAAAGAAAAAAAAGTCCCAGGAAAAAAATTCCTAAAGAAAAAAAAGTCCCTCGGAAAAAAAAACCAGAAAAAAGTACCCCGAAAAAAGTCCCTCGGAAGAAAAGTACCCCGGATTTTTTTTAAGCGGCTTTTTACACCGCTAAAAATTGTAAACGTAAACGCTTTTTTAATCCATTTAATTTATAGATAATCTTATTGTTTGTGGCCATTTGCTTTTCAAAAACAATTTGCTCGTCGTCTGTACGACTGTGAACGTCAACTTTAAGTCACCTGGTAGGATAAATAAACGCAGGAAGCACGAGCACCAGTCCCATCTCTTCGCCATTGAAGCCTGACATGTTGATGCGGTTTGCTCGCACAAAAGACAGAGCAGAACCAGAGGCTGCGAGAGAGTCGGTGACTGAGGGGGATTCGCCTTTGTGCCGCATAATTCTCACGTTCGCGTTCGAGTCGCGCGCGCTGTGTGGCGTATGGATTTAATTATTAGGATCGATAGGGGGTACGCCTTTAATCGTCTGGGCGTGAGCTCGCCGTCAATCCACGACGACGAACAAAGGGGGAAAACTCGGGTGAACCAATCGTCGTTCATACCCCGCTTCCCGAAGCTCTCGTCGCCTCAATTACCATTTCGCGTTGGAATGGTAACGCGCTTCACTCGATTTCCCTTCGCTTGCGTAAGCTTCGGAATTCCGGCTTCAACACACGATCGGACGATCGAACTGTTGCAGCGGCTCCTTTTCGAGAAACGCGCTTTATTTTTCAGCCTGCCCGTAACTCTTTGCTACATTGTTACGTGAACTGTTGCGTTTCCAAACCGATCCTGTTTTTCTCAGCTTCGAACTGTATATAGACAAAGTGTCGTTCAGTCTATATTCTATCTAGTCGTATTTAGGGATAAAGTGGATCAAAAGGTTATAGTGACGTCACCCGAATTTTAAAATAGCTCTTTACGCATTTTTCTGTGAAAATAAAATGAAGATGAAATTTTTTACCTACAATTTTTTATGCATTAAATTAAGGAATCCATAAATAATATCATGTACAGTGACGTCACTTGAAATGCGTACTTTTTAAAGTAATTTTCTGCTGCATTTTTGTGTAAAAATAAACTGAAGATTCAATTTTGCACTTGCAATTGTTAACGTAATAAATAAATTAATACATAAAAAAACTGTCCAGTGACGTCACTTGAAGTCCGTCTACTTTCAAAAATAATTCTTAGCTGCATTGTTGTGCGAACATAAAACGAAGATGCTATTTTTAACCTACAATTATTCACGTGGTAAATGAATTGATACATAAATAACTAACAATTAATACTCCCAAAACTGCGTGTAGTTTGCACTCGCGAAGACCTTCCACATAAATTTCTGAATACACCCCGCGTTCCGGCATTCCCCAACACATCACGAATCAAAGACAAAGTATATTCCCCACCACCACCAACCTCGCTACTCTTATTCAGGGATGCAGAGTGGATCGATCGAAAACGCAGGAGCCAAACACGCGGGGTCCGTGCGATTAATCCTACTTGCGAACTTCTCGCTCGGCGAGTGTCGGCCGCACAGTCGGTTTTCGAGATAAAATAAGAGGGTAACAGGGAGGAAGAAAGAGGACGACGAGGGGTGCATAGGGGGTTGGAGGGGTTGATTCGAGTGAGCAAAACCGAGACAGGAAGAGTGATTAACCCGAAAATCGGAGGGGCTTACGGCGCGCGAGGCAGGCCGAGAGGAGCCTCGACGGGGCTCGAGGTCTGATCTCTACTATCGAAAGCGTCTCCACTCGTGCACGCTCCATTGGCTGACTGACGAGGGTGCAGTACACCCTTTCCTGGTCGAACTATATCGGCTTCCCATACCGTCCTCCCTTTTCCAGTGATTAAAAGGCACCCCGTGAAACCTTTCCACCCTCGCATTCGCCACCCCCCTTCACCCCCTTCAACCCCCTTCCAACCCCCTTCCACCCCCCTCGTTTATCCATCGAAACTCGCGGCTCTTTCGCTCTTTTGCGATCAGCAAAATTCAACGCAAACCTCGAACCACTCGTCGTCTATATATCCATTCGTGGGGGGTTCGAAGCATTCAAACTCGACACGAACCGCAGTGTGTTTCGGAGCTTCCGGTGTTTCGCCATAGCGTTTCGCTCGGCCATAATGTGCTTCCGCCCGAGCGAACCGCTCACAGCTCCCGATCATTGTTATTTAATTTTTCAATGTCCAAATGATTTTACGTTTTGCCGCGGTCGCGATTTCGCACGCGCGATTAAACAGTCGGTGCGCGCGTGGTTGCCGATATAACTCGATCGTGCAGCACAGCAGCAGCGGCTCGTCGCCATTAGTCCGATAGCAGCGTGCGCGGCGCACCGACGTTTATTCGCTCGAATCTCCAGCAATTATTTGGTCATCAGCGGATACGCGCCGGGATTGATGCGGTGCATCGGACTGGAGACGAGTTCGCAGCATTCTTCAACGTTGTTGCTGTTTGTGGAGCTCGGCCGACACGTTTGTGAGTCGAGGGAGAGACGTGAACGTGGAAGTTATTAATGAAAATGCGGGTTATATGTGAGACTTAGGGGGATTGTTGGATGATGAGGATGAGGAGGGAAGCTGAGAGGCGATTTGAGAATCGTTGGCGAATAATTAAACAACGATCTGTGTAGGATCTGAGTAGCGTCAAAAGAGACTCAGGGGCTGGACTGAGTTTCTTTCAGACAGTCGCAAGACGTGTTCAGCAATGTGATCGCATAGTCGTTAGTGGGACCTCGGAGGGATTGGGGGGTCGTTGACCTCCTTGGAGCTTCCATGTTCGCAAAAGCAGGTCTGATGGACGTTGACATTTTTTACTTTTCGTGACGTCACTACGGACTTTGAATTTGTTGATTCGTTGATGGGGAGGATTGAATCGGCAGCAAGGAGAAAAATAATCAGGGAGTGGTGACAAATCTTTTGCTGTGTCAAGGAATTTTTTGTTGCTGGAGAAAAATGTTTAGCTGTCGTAGGAAATTTTTTGCTGGAGTAGCAAAACTTTTGTTGGTACTCCGGATTTTTTTTTCTCTGCGAGGGGACGGCGGGATTTTTTTATTAAAATGAGGAAGAGACATTTTTTTCTTAGAATGTAGAAGAGACATTTTTTATTAGAGTGTGGAAGAGAATTTTTTAATTAAAATGTGGAAGATGGCCTTCAGTTTCTCAGCGTTTAATACTTTTTCACAGATAAGAAAACAAATGAGTCCTTATTGTGTCGATCTGAGATTTAATAATAATAACAAAATAAAATAAAATAAATTTTATAAATAACGTAACTTCAGAAAGTTTTTTAATTAATTGCTACATTTTCATTATATCTCAGACACGGATTTCCCTGACTTCAGGACACCACATATAGCCGCTCGAAAATCCATCCCAACGGATTCGCGCGATCATATTAAAAAAAAAATTCTCTACCCAAAAGTTCGAACAATACGATGAAACGCCTGAACCATCGAAAAATCGCTAAAATCGACATTGATTCAACCGTCCGGGACATCCCCTACACATCACCTCGAAGCCCTCGATAGCGCCGGGGATCTTGAAGTTCGTAGCGAGTTTAACAGATATCCGATAACGAGAGTATCCGCGTGCCAAAGTGATAAACTTTTCCGATATTACAGTGTCAATAAATTTCTTGATAAATCGAAAATCGCGTCACACCCCGAATGTATATAAGACCCGCGTAAGAAAATCCACGGAAGATTTTCCCGTCGGTTAAATGGATTGCTGGTGGCGGGGTTGCCTACAGGCCGGCCGCGTGTTATGTGAGCGCGCTCGCAACTTGCGAAGATCGCCGCGGATCTCCAGCGAGATCCTCGTGAATGTCTCGTTGATTATGATGGTAAGCCCCACGAGGGAGTTCCCAGAGCGTGAAGGATGGATCGCGCCGGATGAAGGCCCGAGGGGCGAAGTTCGCGAGGAACGTCGGGGAGACCCGAGTGAGCAAACGCGGCTGGTATCTAATAATTATCGGAGAAGCTCCGATGCCCGAACGAAGGAGCTGCTCTCCCGTTCTCTCTCTCTCTCTCTCTCTCTCTCTCTCTCTCTCTGCCCCGGCTCTTGGCTGTTAATGCCGAGCTTCGAACGTATAATGCCTTCCCTCGGTACCTACTGCTTCTGGTAATGCTTTCCCTCGGTACCTACTGTTTCTGCTTCAGTAATGCTGCCAGACGCAGACAATGTCCGCTTCCGCGTGATTGGATGTCGTCGGAGTGCCTTGTAATCTCTCTTGCTCTCTCTCTCTCCTTCTACTTCACCATCTTGGTCTCTGTATGTGCCACTCTTGGGAGAGCCTGTCTTATGTCATTGGAACGTCATCGAACGTCGAAGGTGGACGAACTGTTTGTCAGCCTTATTGATTCTGCAATTTTTTATTTCTAGAAATGTCTTCAAGGAGCTGAGATGAAGAATTGTGAACGACTGGATCGGTTTAAGAGAAATGGTAGAAGAGTATTTTGGGACAGTAGGGAAATAAGTGCCATTTAGGTGGCACTTATTTCCCTTATTTTCAATTTCCTTATAAGTGCCATTTAGATGGCACTTATTTCCCTTGTTACCAATTTCCTTATAAGTGCCATTTAGATGGCACTTATTTCCCTTGTTACCAATTTCCTTATAAGTGCCATTTAGATGGCACTTATTTCCCTTATTTCCAATTTCCTTATAAGTACCATTTAGATGGCACTTATTTCCCTTATTTCCCTTATTTCCAATTTCCTAATAAGTACCATTTAGATGGCACTTATTAGAAATATGTAATGCAATGTAATACTAATAACTGAGGAAGCTAATAAATATCGATCAATCAATCAATTAACAAACCCTGTCTTACGTCATTGGATCGTTATTGAACGTCGAAAGTGGACGAACTGAATCATCACCCTTATCGATTCCGCAATTACAATTCTACAAACGTCATCAACCATTCTTAGCATTTCGTTGTTACAGAACGTTTTGCTGGCGTTACCAATCGATTGGTTCACATTTATGTACTTATTGAGTAGCTCAGGATCCCAATTGAAACTTGGAGTTGGTGTAGGAATCTGCGAAGTTGATGGATATGATGCCTTCGGTTGACCAACCAGCAAACTATAATTGATTCTCGCAAACAGCTACTTTTCTATACCTTGTATCACAGATAACAGATAACACCGACGGGACCCTTTGTGACCATTTAGTTCACTGAAAGTCCACTACCTAGGTTTCCATTTTCAGGCTTGTGATGTCCAAGAAAGCATTCATTATTGAAAACTAATCTTATTGACGTTATTAAAGCGTCTGCAAAAGTTAAGCTCACCCATTCAAAGTTAGGCTCACCCATTTTAGAAACCTTTATGAGAACTACACTAGACTTTCAATCTCAGTGTTATCAGGGCAAAGCCTACTTCTAGAATTCTAGGAGACCTGATTATATGAGACCTACACAAGAATTTCCATCTCGGTGTTATCAGGGCAAAGCCTACTTCTAAAATTCTAGGAGACCTAATCATATGAGACTTACACAAGAATTTCCATCTCGGTGTTATCAGGGCAAAGCCTACTTCTAGAATTCTAGGAGACCTAATCATATGAGACCTACACAAGAATTTTCATCTCGATGTTATCAGGATTACCACCGTCGTTCTCTATTCTCAACATTGTAGCATGTCACACGTATTTCAGAAACACATCGCGATCAATGCGAAAAGGTCAAAGGAAAGTTCCAAACGTTGAGCGACTCCGTAATGTTTTCATCGTGCCGCGCAAACGGTTCAATCAGGTTGATATGCCACGTTATTGAATATTTGTTAACGCCTCCGAGCAACTTTTGGCGAATCATCGTCCAAAGCGCGTTTCACCGTTGAACGAGCGCCGTGAATGTGTGCGTGCGGCTTTTACGTAATGCATCTATTAATGTATTAGTGACTCGGCACCCCCCCGACGAAACAATATAATCGAATTGTGAACAACGTCACTGTGTCCCTATCCTCGGCTGCTCGTCGCTGATGAGTCATTGGAAAGTTTGAATTTCAACGGGAGATACACGGTGCGCACCGGGAGGCTTCGGCCCCGTCAGGTGGTGCCATGACCAAAGTAATCACATCGAGTGCTCGTCTCTTGTCGCTCGATCGAGTCCATTCCGCGTTTTCCCTAATGGCCGCGCTTGCGTCCCGTTGCGCGATACACGGTAGGTATATCATCTCTGCCTACGCATAACTTGTATCAATTTTCTATCGTACCCAGTTTCTCCCATACGCAGCCCGAGATCTCGATCCCGTGTCATATTTTACTTCGAAATGTCCGTGAAATGATAACGCATTGTGTGCAATGAGGGGTGCCGATTGTGTATTGTGAAACGAAGCGATAGGAGTTATTGGAGGAGTCGCAATCCACAGTTTGGGCCCTCGTTATGAACGATACTTTTTGTAATGGGTGCACGAAAAGTGGTGCTTTGCATGACAGTTTTGTGAAATGGACAGTAAACACCTTCGACTGCTTTACTTGTATCAGCTGCGATCACTTAAACCCTGAAATATAAGGACTAAAGTGAAAATAACGTTCATTTATGAACCGTGTTTATTTATGAATCGTGTTTATTTATGAACCGTGTTTCTTTATGAATCGTGTTCATTTATGAACCGTCTTTATTTATGAACCGTGTTTATTTTATGAACCGTGTCCGTGAATAAACATTTTTGAACCGTGACTGCTCAAAACTATCATTTCAAGACCATCGCATAATCGGCCACTTGCGACCCGCAAAACAGTCATGGAAAGCACAATTTTTCAGGCACGAGTTACGAAAATAAAACATCATGACACGAGTGCGGAAAAACTTTTTCTCACGAGTGAGATTTTATTTTAATTACTCGAATTGGCAAAAGTCTTTGCAATGAGCATTGTACTTTTTTCACAAAGTGTGAAAATGGGTTTTATAAAACGTTTATTACCGCACCGAGTGAAGTAAAAAAAAATTCTTGGATATTTTTCATCACGATGGAACGGAAATTCAAGTCAAGAAGATGAAACCCACGCATGGAATTTCCAAGCCGTGTCCGGAAGCAACCTGGACCGAAACGAAAAAAAAAAAAAAAAAAAAAAAAACCATAAGACAGACACTTGGCGCCACACAATAAAACCAATTTCCACAGAACTCAGTTTGATCCCGTCTGATGAACTGCCTATTGGCCGACATCCGCATCCCCCATCCGTATCTACTCGACGGTTCCGCGTCGAAGCTGCTTTCAGCGCAAAACACCGCTGATCAACCTTCGCCGCGGGAGTCGGGCCGCGAGCCATTGAGATAAAACAAATTCGCGCTGGTTCGCGCGCACAATGAGGCTTTATTTATCGCGTAATCGAGCACCACTTGGCGGATCCTGCAGCTCAACCCGGTGTCTATTTATAGGAACGCGAATGTCCGCTTCGTTCCACTAATTACTCAGCCGCATTCGTTTCGCCGTTCCCGCAACACCCCGAGGGAGAAGAAAAATATCCCCACGCCTACTGTGTTTTGTGCTTTGAACCCGGAAACAATAAAACTACATCCAGCGAAACAATGAAAATCAATCGCCCACCAGCGGCAGCTGCGATACACTGCAAAAAAAAAATCCACTTGAAATTCAATGTTCAGTACCGAAATTTTTTATCCCTAAATTGGTACACAACATTTCATTTACTAGAGCAATCAAAAATTAATTTATGGCATAGTAATTTTTGTTATTTACTTTAGTCTTGATGCAAAAGTCGTTCAATTCTTTTTTAAATACTTGTTTAAAGTGACATATAAAACACCATAATTTAAAAATCTGATAAAATTCTGAAAAATACTTCGTTCAATAACAAAATTATCTAGCTTATAGCCAAAATTGAGAAGATTTTTCTTCTTACAGTTCAAAAGCTTTTTTTATTTAAGAAATTATAAAAAATAATTAATCTACTACAGCCGATTGGTCAAATGTTCATTTAGGTAAAATTGGATTTTTCAGAATTTTTTCAGATTTTTAGGATCTTTTGCAGATTTTTACTATAAAATGCTTTATTTTTACTATAAAATTTCATTAATTTTATTTCACGATTCCACCTTACATTTAATTCCCCAGTTCACGAACAAAAACACCCAATCTTTTTCAACAAGTGTACAAAGTTTAATCGAATCCTTGCCGTACCTGTTGTCGTTGCCTCCCGACTCCAGCAAACCAGGGTGTATAACGAGGGTGAACCGATGCGGACAAATTTGCGGTCGAGCAGACGGACGACCCTCGCGACGATACAGAAACGCGGAGATATCCCTATTACATGCATATCCACCTAATTCACGTGCGCCCGGAGCTGCCGTGCACAGATCGCCCGATCGAAAATCGGATTTTTCAGAATTTTTTTAGATTTTTACGACGTTTTTCAGATTTTTCCGAAATATGCAAATTTAAAAAAAAATATTTATGATGCGTTATTTTTACTATAAAATTTCATGAATTTTATTCCACGGTTCTAGCTTACATTTAATTCCCCGGTTGATGAATAAAAAACTCCAATCTTTTTAGGATCATCTTTTGCAGATTTTTCCGAACTATGCAAATTTTTTTTTAAAATATTTATGCCTTGCTTTATTTTCACTATAAAATTTCACCAATTTTATTTCACGATTCTCCATTACATTTAATTTCCCAGTTCACGAATAAAAACACCCAATCTTTTTCAACAAGTGTACAAAGTTTAATCGAATTCTTACCGTACCTGTTGTCGTTGCCTCCCAACTCCAGCCAACCAGGGTGTATAACGAGGGTGAACCGATGCGGACAAATTTGCGGTCGAGCAGACGGACGACCCTCGCGACGATACAGAAACGCGGAGATATCCCTATTACATGCATATCCACCTAATTCACGTGCGCCCGTAGCTGCCGTGCACAGATCGCCCCAGCACGCATGCCCAGACGGTCGTGTATACGAGCAATTCCAGTCGAGAGCGGCTTTGTCTCTCGCTGCCGCGACGTCGCCTCGCAATCACTGGACCAGTATAAACCAGTGCCAGAACGAGCGACGTTGGCCCGCAACAATTAATTTACGGAGATAAAGTGCAATTAGTTTGGCGTGACACTTGCCACAATTAGCCGTGCGGTGGGGGGCGACGCGCGGTGCGGCCGCCGGGTCGGACGGCGTAGCCACACTGTTAAAAATCTGGTGTTAAAAACTACCCTAAGACGGTGTCTATATAGGTCCACACCAATCACGGTGATAACGAGCGGTGTTAAGGTAGTCCTTGCGACCGATATTCATTTCGCATAAATTCGAGTAATTTGAGAGAGAATTACGAACATTTCTCGATGGTATAAAAATCGGAAATAATTCATGCACATTAAAGGTACTGAAAAGATTAATTTTGTATAATAATAATTCTAAAGTGTTATTAACAAATTGATGAAAAAAGTATTGTTTAACAAATTTGTCGATGACCCAACTTTCTTTTTTATTGAAAATGATTCGTTCATTTTTCTGAATACGTATGAATTTTTTCAGATTTTAGAGTTCACTTTGAAATTCATGTGTTTTTATAGGGAAAATATGTGAAAATTCAAAGTGAACTCTAAAATCTGAAAAAATTCATACGTATTCAGAAAAACGAAGGAATCATTTTCATCCACAAAAAAACTTCGGTCATCGAAATATTTGTTAAACAATGTTTTTTTTCATCAATTTGTTAATAACATTTTCGAATTATTATTATGCAAAATTAATCTTTTCAGTGCCTTTAATTTGCATGATTTTTTTTCAGATTTTTATATTATCGAGAAATGGTTGCAATTGTCTCTCGATTTTCGAAAACTTATGCGAACTCGACACCAGGCGCAAGGACTACCTTAACAGTCCATAGAGCTGATCGTACTTATTTCTTCGGTCCTCCGGGTGGCTTCGTCTCATCTTCGCGGCTCCTTCGCAGGTAGAACTCGAGTCGTGCGATTCCTGCGGTTCCCTCGGGGGGCGCGAAGGACGCGCGAGTAAATCTCTGACCTTTTCTCCTCTCGTCTACGCTATCTTTACGACGACCCAATGAATCCTCGAGCGCGAGACGCGAGGGAGAAAATAAATAAAATGAAAACGAAAAAAAAAAAAAAAAAAAAAAAATAAGGGGCGACGTTACGTGTTGACTTCGCGCCGAGGGACCCGCCGGAAGGACACCGCAACACCGTGGAGGGGTTTTCACCTTTCTCACACGGTCTTAGCGGCGCCCAGCCGTCCGCGTCGCAGGCTCATCCGGCACCCGGATTCGGCGATAGGACGCGACGCGCGGGGCGCCGAGGGTTCTGTCACTTGTTCCAGGTGATTAGTGGGATAAGCCACAGTGGAACGAACTTCGCTCGACAAGCGATCGCTTCGAGCCAATTAGGCGACTCGGGAGTGATCCGGATTTTTCAGTCGCGCAGCGGAAAAATAAGGCGATGACGAACACGGGAATCGCACGCAATATTACATATTTTCCAGCACGAGCTGAAAAATATGTAATATTTAAATAATATTTTTAATAATAATAATAAATAAATAATATTGAATAATAAATCAAATAAATAATATTAAATAATAATAATAATAATAATAATATAATATTTTCATTTAAATAATATTTTTGTATTTACTATAGTAAATAAATTTAGTAAATTTACTATAGTAAATACGAAAATATTATTTAATTGAATAATATTTTTGTTCGTAGATTAATACGAACGTTAAGAAATGAAGGATTAAAATTTAAATATTTCCTACAAGCCTGTATTAAATTTAATATATCAGCTGATCAATCAAATTTCCAGTAATGTAAATTCGCAAAAATTTGCAACAGTGTATACAATTAGCCACTGTGTGCGATACGATCCAGGCCTGCAAAATAACATTGCCAAGATTTTCATCACTTATCGCGTCGTCAATCGTTGTTACGAATCTCGAGATCGACGTGCGACTCCGATCGCTACGATCGAACAGCCGCTGACGCCACGAGAGAAAAAAAAAACCTCGGAGATCAAAGGTACTCAAAAAATAAAGACATATTTATAATTCAACACAATGACACAAAATTCAATTGCAATGACACTCGAGGTACTCGACTTCTGCTCTCACAGAACGCTTTACGATTTATCGTCATCGTGGCGCCCGCGTGCACTGCGGACATTTTAGCGTTTAATATCAGATCATTGTTTCCCAGAATATCGCGTCAAATTCTCAACCAGCGTTTATCACGATCGCGAGGAACCCGCGGCAATCTCCGAATCTCCGTGAGAGAAAAGAAACGCGAACAACAACAACGGTAAGAATTATCGCGTTGATCACCACCTCGACTCTTATCCCCTAAAACATATCCAAGAGGCGCCGAGTCACGTTGAACAATGAGGGGGCCCCGCTGGGGCGGCTCCGGGCCGTCGAAAAGCGCCCTCGTTCTCTTTGCGCCGGTACCCCGGGGGGCGCGAGCGGCTGCATCGAAGCATCGGGCGACTCGAGCCCTGCGGTGTAACGGAGGCTTTAATTGCCGCCGCATTGTCATAACGCTCGCGTTTAGATCCGACATCGCGATTGACGCTAATTATTCGAGTATCAGTTTAAAGGCACTTCTAACGCCTGGTATTCAATTCGCATAAATTCGAAAAAAGTGCGAGAGAATTGCGAACACTTCTCGATGGTCTGAAAATCTGAAAAAATTCACGCACTCTTAAGGTACTGAAAAGATTTATTTTGGATAATAATAATTCCAAAATGTTATTAACAAATTGATATAAACAAAAATTGTTTCACAAATATTTCGGTGACCCAAGTTTTTTTTTTGCATGAAAATGATTCCTTCATTTTTCTGTATACGTATGAATTTTTTCAGATTTTTATTTAATCTTTGAAATTTGTACATATTTTCCATACAAAAGAACACATATTTCATAGATTCTATAAAAATCTAAAAAAATGCATACGTATACAGAAAAATGAAGGAATCACTTCCATACAAAAAAAAACTTGAATCATCGAAATATTTGTTAAACAATTTTTGTTTATATGAATTTGTTTTTTCAGATTTTTATCTAATCTTTGAAATTTGTACATATTTTCCATACAAAAAAACAAAAATTTCAAAGATTCGATAAAAATCTGAAAAAATTCATACGTATACAGAAAAATGAAGGAATCATTTTCACGCAAAAAAAATTGGGTCACCGAAATATTTGTTAAACAATTTTATTTTTCATCAATTTCTTAATAACATTTTGGATTTATTATTCTACAAAATTAATATTTTCAGTACCTTCAGTGCGCACGAATTTTTCCTAATCTTCAGACCATCAAGAAATGTTTGCAATTCTCTCGGCCCTCTCTCGAATTTATGCGAATCGAATACTTCGCGCTCCCACATCCTTAATTGCCGCAGCACTGTCATAACGCTGACGTTTAGATCCGACATCGCGATCGACGCTAATTATTCGAGTATCAGTTTTAATCGATCGGTGATGGTGGGACTGCGTGGGGAGTAACTTATTTAGTGATAATAAATCGAGGGAGGGGGGGGGGTTAACGATTATAATCAGGTGGAGGGAACAAGGACGATGATGATCTGTTTGGTGAAGCCATTTGGCCGATTGCTCGGAGGATCGAAAGAGCCCCAACGGCGTCGCTCGCGAGCGGCGCACCTGATCTCTATAATGAATTACAACGAATAATGGAAACGCTCGTATATAGAGGGGACGGCGTAAACCTCCTCGCGTGTTGACAGCCCCGCGCCAAACGAATTAAACGCGTTTATCGGTCAACGTTTGGAGCCAGATCCGCGCTGCAATAGAAAGCCAAACAATAATAATTAGTGATGTGCCGCGCTCGAATTATGGTCACTCCGCGATAAATGCCAATACACGCGGGGGATGCGGCGACGCGTTTGTGCTCCGCAGCTGCGTGTACGCAATTCCGCGGCACAGGGAATATATGATTGAGTACGAAGCCTCGTGGCTCTATTAAACTGCCGCTGCGTATCCGCGCATTCGCTATCAAGTGTGCAGTTGGAGGTTCGTCGAAAACGCGATAGGTAGGGATGATCCGGCGGCTAATAGTCCGCAGGTTGGACGGTGGTTAGACAGTATTGTTGATTTCTGGCAGCACGAATTATGCGCAGGTATTATATTGGAGGTATTTATTAAGGATGTTTTTTGGCAGGTTTTTTATTGTTCGGCCGGCGCGCTGCGCGTTTTTCAGGTACGACGTTCGCGGGTAAGGTCGATGTGACATTCTTGAAAATGGATTTACGGGCGACCGATATGGAGAACTGTCAAAATTTGCGAAATCGAGTATTTTTCTTTTTTTTTTTGCGAAAACACAAGGGGCACTTTTTTCGTGAAATACAAATTTTTTATTTCGAAAAATTTGAAGACCCTATTCGATGGAAAATTTTCCGCTGATTCCGAAAAGTACCGTTGTTTGCCCGAAAAGTTGAAAATTCGATGATAAAAATGGTAAAAATGATTTCGCACTTTTTTCGAAATTTCGTAACTTCACTAAAATTGAGATTACTTTTTTTTGGATCGGTCGAATCGGGATTTTCTTCTTGAGTTCGAAAGAAAACTCTGTAACGAAAAGAATGCCGCAAGGCGGAACGCGATATCTTGATTTCGGAATTTTTTACAGAATTTTAAAGTCAGACCCTCAAAAATCGCAATTTTTTTCGTTTTTTTTTTGCTATTTTTGAGGGTCTGACTTTAAAATTCTGTAAAAAATTTAAAAATCAAGATATCGCATTCCGCCTTACAGCATTCTCTTCGTTATACAGTTTTTTCTGGAACCGGAAAAAGAAAATCCAGATTCGACCGATCCAAAAAAAGGTAACCTCGATTTTAGTGAAGTGCCGAAATTTCGAAAAATAGCGAAACTTCATTATTTTCAATTTCTTTTCTAGTATGGTATCTAGTAAGATATGATCTAGTCTCATAAAAAATCCTACCTAATTAAATACATTAATCTCTCAATTTGCGCACAAATTTACTTTACCCCCCCCCCCCCCCCCCCCCTCCTGCGCAACGAACCAGATTCAACAGGTGCGGAATAAAAAGAAATTCGTTAATTTTTAATGCGCACCATACTCTATACACCTATGCACATTGCAATTAAAATCAATGATGGCAATTGTCCTATAGTCCCACAAACCCCTCTCTTCCCGTGCAAATTCACACCCCCCCCCCTAAAAAAAACCTTCACATCAGACAGCTTCGTTACTCTCAATCAGCTCCCAATCGTTCCTCGTCCAACCGATACCTACACCCATTACCGATCATCGACGATAACATTGTCGTCACCGAGGGTTGCGCCGCGTACATCGGAAGAGGAGGCTCGCGGCGCGGAGATTCTCGACGTTCGTGCGGGTCCTGCGGTGACTTCGCATCGCTCGAGTGGGTTATACGATAATCGGCCGAAGTAGACGATAATGGCCCGAACGGCCATTGGCTCGTAGGCGGCGCGCGGGTTAAACCCTATTACGGACACGTATAGGACAATTCGGATTTGCGGAATACATCGGATGCGCGCGGTGCGCGCGGCGGCTAATACGTTGACGGTGCTTTCGCGCGCGCTCGGCACCCCCGCGGGGATATGGCCAGAAAGCTACGTGGCACGAGCCCAAGCCGAAGGCTTAATAACACCCGGGCATAATGACGTACCTACTCCCCCTGTTATACGGCGCTTTCTCTCCTCCCCCCCCCCTTCCCCTTCCTCCTGTCCACTCCTTTCTCTCTCCCTGTCGTCCGTCCCGTCGTTGACCATGCGAACCGAGAGAGAAAGTCCTGCGAGTTGCGATCACTATGATACATAATGAACGTGCTAACCCCCGTTTCGCATGCCTCCCGATACTTCGATCGCCGTATTACCCCCCTCCCCCCTCCCCCTCCCCCCCCTGTATAGGGGAGGTGCGGATAAAATGGGACATGAGGGCAAAATGGGGCAGCGTTTTTTTTTCGGTTTCAAATATTTTTGCGGGCAAAATGGGACAGTCCCCCATTTACAAGCTTACAAGGCATGGAAGCGGAATATAAAGATTTTTTAACCATGGAGTGTTTTAAGCAATGTCGGTTTTGAAAAGTCACTTAGACATTTTTTTTTTATAATTACAGTAGAAATACCATTTGTGGCCACTGTGCCATTTGTGGCTATTTTTACTGTAATTAATTTGAATTTTTTTTTTTTTTTTTTTCGGTGTTCATATTGCATATTCAAGTGTTGATACCTCGAAAGTATTCATACAAATTGATAAGATTGTCAAGCCGATTTTTGTTTTATTTAACAACATAAACAATTAAATCCTTTTAAACTTGAGGACCACAATTGGACCAAAGGTGGCCAAAAATGGTACTTCTACACATTTTTTTTTGTTGCGAAATCACCATTAAGGATGATGTTGAGTATTACCGAGTAAAAAAAACACGAATTTCCGAATTTGGGGGTTGTCCCATTTTGCCCGCATTTTTTTTTGCCGACGCTCCAAATTGATGCTTGGAATCGAATTTTCGGATCAACAGCAACCGAAGTACACTTTTGTTTTCGTCATAAAACCATTTTTCGCTTATGCGTCCCGTTTTGCCCGCACCTCCCTTATGTGGTACTGCACGAGCTCTCGTACTATGTACGCCGAGCATCGACCTGGTGTGACGTGCCCTGACAACGAATATGAGGATCACTGCGGCGAACCCACGTCGACGTATTCCGAGCGTGCGCGATTTTCCACCCGATTGCTGCCAACAGGCTGCTGCTGTGTCGGTATGGATGACGCGAAGGGTGGATACTTCGATCACCCTTCGCGACCGCAGCTACATGGATGGACTTTTGTTCGTCATTAAGGGAGCGAGCGTTGTTGGTGCTCGACAAAGGGCAGGGTTGTCGATAAATGATTAGTGGATTCTTGGTTAACGAGTGTCTTCGTTACGCTTGACTTGTAATACGTGTCACATTGGTGAGGGTTAGTGGGGACCACCTATGGTGGGTGTCAAAGGCGAAACATTGATGGTTTTAGCTTGATCTTATTTTTGTAGGATTTTATGTAGGATTTTGGTTCAGAGATTTTGTTTTATTATGGCGAATCGTGAGGCTTAGACTTGGTTCTGTGCATAGGAATTATTTGGATTGAATTTTCAGTCATATGGTGACGATAATGATGGTGGAAGAAACGCTGCAGGGGTGAAATTAGGTATGTTAGGTTGTACTATAGTTTTTTAATGTCACAAGGGGGAGGAGGGGACATTAGTAATGATGCTTGGACTAGAGGGACATGTTGCAAATCTGGAATCTCTTTTGCAATATTTTTATTGTGCGTTACAACTGGGAGTCACCTGGATCTTATTTTTGTAGGATTTTATGTAGGATTTTGGTTAAGAGATTTTATTTTATTATGGCGAATCGTAAGGCTTAGATTTGGTTCTGTCCATAAGAATTATTTCCATTGAATTTTCAGTCATATGGTGATGATAATGATGATGGAAGAAACGCTGCAGGGGTGAAATTAGGTATATGAGGTTGTACTATAGTTTTTTAATATCACAAGGGGTAGGAGGGGACATTAGTAATGAAGCTTGGACTAAAGGGACATTTTGCAAATCTGGAATCTCTTTTGCAATATTTTAATTGTGAGTTACAACTGGGAGTTACCTGGGGATATCTGGAAATGGAATAATTCTGAACGGATTTTCAGTCACATGACGACGACAATGAGGGTTAGAGAAACGCTGCAGGGGTGAAATTAAATATGTGAGGTTGTACTATAGTTTTTTAATGTTTTTATGTTTTTAATGTTCTAATGTGAAATTAAATACGTGAGGTTGTACTATAGTTTTTTAAATGTTTTTATGTTTGTTAATGTTTTTAGGGGGAGGAGGGGACATCAGTAATGATGCTTGGACTAGAGGGACATTTTGCAAATCTGTAATCTCTTTTGCTATACTTTAATTGTGGATTACAACTGTGCGTCACCTAGGAATATCTGGAAATTATACCCGATTGTGATGATTGTCTTTACAATTTTATATTAATCTCTGTGGTGTTTATTGCAGCTGGATGCGTTTATTATCCGTCGTCGGCTCTCCTAACTTGCACTCGATTAACGCGATCCTATCAGACTCGTCGATAGGGAACACACGTCGATAGGCAGGTTGTTAACGATACAGGTCGTAGGATTCAAGGAGCGAATTTTATTAACCCTAAGTGGTTAGTGGAACGTCACGCTCGATTGCTCCTCAACGACTAATTTCCCGCTAATATCTACAACGCTCCCTTACCCGCGAATTAATATGCGCCGCTCTGGTAATATTCCAGAATTACGCATAATAAAGTCGCTTGATCGAATTATTCGCCGGTTTATCGGCGTTAAAAGGATCGATGACGATTGTGGGAATGTTTCAGGCTAATTTAGGGAAGAGTGGGTGTTGGCCTGGATTTCTACGAATTTGCTTGAATATCAGAGCCTTCTTGTTGGGACAGGCGGGCTGGAATATTCAAGCAAATTTACGCTATGGGGCATTCCATGACGAATTACACAGGATAAAGCCTGATATTTTGTTATAGCCATGCATGACACTTTTAGTACTTTTAGTGACAGGTAGAGTAGAATGGATTTATTGGGCCCTAAAATATAAAAATCCCTAAGGACCGTAGGGTACAAAAAAGCATTCCAAAAAAGGAAAAAAAGGAAAAGAAAATATAGAAGATATAGGACAATTCAGTGGTCCATATTCCCCTGTTTCACACTACTAATTTATTGCAATTGTAATTCCAAAAAAATTATAAATTTTGTGGAAGAAAATTGTCGTCCTATTTTTTCATTTTCGATCATATTCGTTGCCACTATTTATTAGAATCGCATTGGAGTCTCGTTTCTTGGGTTGGCCGCTGCGATTTTTGTCATAAAATCATTTTTAAAGTGAATTTATTGGGCCCTGAGATATTAAATCCTCTATGGACCATAGGATACAAAAAAGCAATACAAAAAAAGGAAAAAAGGAAAACGAAATTTAGAAGATATAGGACATTTCATAGGTTTTCATAGGACATTTCATAGGACATCTCATAGGTTTTCATAGGACATTTCATAGGTTTTCATAGGACATTTCATAGGTTTTCATAGGACATTTCATAGGTTTTCATAGGACATTTCATAGGTTTCCATAAGACATTTCATAGGTTTTCATAGGACATTTCATAGGTTTTACACTAGTAATTTATTACAATTGCAATTCCAAAGAAATTACAAAATCCTATGGAAGAAAATTGTCATCTTGTTTTTTAATTTCCCATCACATTCGTTGCCACAATTTATTAAAATTCCATTGAAGTGATTCCAGGCCAGGAGTCACTATGAAAAGCCCCATAGAAATTGGTATCCACGGCAAAGAAGACGTGCGAGCGAGCCTTAGATATTGCTATAGATACAGGGTGCGCCTCGATATTCAACCCCAGGATGGATCTTAATTATAGCTTCAATCCGAGCGAAGGAGACGCGTATACGACGCGGCATTAGCTCCACGTACCGCAACGCGTGTATACATACGTATGTAAATATATAACTGTATACATGGGGCGGCTCGTACGACGTGTAGCTCTTGCGGCGAAGTGCAACTTCGACAGGCGAGCTTAAGATGGTTAGGTCGCTTGATGAGCCTGAGATATCCCACGAGGCGAGGGGTGAAGTCGTGTATGCAGCGGGTAGTCTCGGGTTTGGCGGCGGCCCTCCGGCTTTCAAGAACACGGAATGCCTTTCGCGTAGGCCAACATCCTAATTCCTGACGTCGCTCTTTGTCCCTGTAATACACGTTCCTCGCGCTATACTCTCGTACAATTTACTTTCGAAACGATGAGCCCGACAGCGCGTGTAGCCCCGGGAATCGAGGATCCAATAATGCGCCCAGGAATTAATTAGTCCCTCCAGCCCGAATGCCGGATAAAACGCAGTACGTCAACCGCACACTTTGGTAATGATTTTGTCGGGGTTAACTGAACATTAAGTATGCGACAAAATGAAGCAATTGGTGTAGGAATTTTCCAGTTTTTTAGTTTCTTGTTTGTTGGGTTGGTCACTTTAGATTTTTTACATAAAATCTTCAGAGTGATTATAAAAGAAGTAATTCTCCAGTTTTGGTTGCTCAATGGAGGTTTAGTCGAATTCTTTAGCACGCAGTAAATCTTGACCACAAAATTTGTTGCACAGGTTTTTTAATTTTAGGCTTTTAGGATTTAGAACAGATTTTAGAATTTTAGGATTTTAGATTTTTGTTGCACAGATGCATTTTTTCAACGTCTTCTCATGGGGCTTGAATGGAAAAAAAAATTCCTGTTTTTGCATCTCTCGTTTCTTGGATTAAACGCTTTTCAATTTCTGTCCTAAAATCACATGCGAGTGATTATAAAGAACAAATTCACTATTTACGGTTTTTCAATGCAGATTCAATCGAATTTTTGTTATAAATCTTGCTCGCCAAATTTGTTGCACAGGTTTTTAGAAATGCTTTTTTCAACATCTTCTCATGGGGTTTGAATGAAACAAAAAAAATCTAGTTTTTTCTAAAATCATATGCGAGAGATTAAAACGAACAAATTCACTATTTACGGTTGTTCAATCCAGAATTCAATCGAATTCTTGTTATAAATCTTGATCGCGAAATATGTTGCACAGGTTTTAGAATTTTTTTTTTTTTTTTTTTTTTTTTTTTTTTTTTTTTTTCAACGTCTTCTCGTCTATAAAATAGGGCGGGTGGAGGCGATCGGGGTCTATTCCGAAGTATAATTTCTTGCCGATTAGAGTCAGGAGGAACCTCGATCAAGCACCGACGGCGCAGCTTTCGGACATCCGATTCGACCGCCGGGCGTTCATTATGATGCGGTCGCTGTCGAACGCGCCCGACTCCCCCTCGATAATACAACCGAGCCCCATAGCGAGCATCACGCAGCACCTTTTGACAGATGTTTCGGCGGGAACGCCGCGCAAATTGCCGCTTTAACCTTCACGAAATCCTGACGTGCATTCGCATTTCTCGTGTTCCTTTAGCTTCGCAGGATGCTATTACCTCCCGGCACCGAAGCCGCAGTATAACACCGGCGCCGCCACTATTATCGGAAAAAGCTGAGGCTGTAGTTTAGCACGTTTTTCGAGCGTTACTTATTGAAATCGCCGATCGCGGTTTGTGCGGCCATCCAGCAACTCTCGCTGTATGTGTGTTCGCCATTCTAAAGGGGGTTGAGGTTGAAAATACAGGCTCATAAGTATCGCGAGCGAGGAATTTCGATTCCGCCCCATCGCGTCTTTCTATATGCAGCGCCGAATGACTTCGACTTTTCCGGAATTTCTCGGTGATGGGAAAAAGAAATCTGCTGTATGCCTAAACTTAGGTTGCGCTATAAGCTGGCATACTAGAATAAAATTCCGTGTTTCAAAAATCTTTGGATTGTCATCTACACACGATATTTTTTGTTAATCAAATTTACTAATTATTGGCGACGACTTTCTGATTACGAGAAATTTTTATCTGGGTATAAAAAAATTGTAGGAAGCACCTTTTATATTAAATGTGAAATATAAGGGAAGGAATACCAGGAGAATAATACAAACCTTTCTATTATTTATTATACTAGGCTAATCAGACGCGCTGGCGCGCGTACCTGAAAATCTTGACAAGATCGACCTCGGAAATTTGTTCTTTTCGAAATATCGACTTTTAAACTATACCATCATTCTCAAGTCGCATATTCTACCCCCGAAAACACTGGTTATTAACCTTTTTTACTCGATTTTGAAAAAAATATTTTTTTGGCGACGAAATTTTTTTTTTTTCTGTCAGAAATCGTAGATCCGGCCCCGGACCGAAAATCGCCAAAATCGACCCCAATTTTTTTTCTTTTCAAAATATCAACTTTTAAACTATACCATCATTTTCAAGTCGCATATTCTACTCCCGAAAACACTGGTTATTAACCTTTTTTAATCGATTTTGAAAAAAATATTTTTCTGGCGACGAAATTTTTTTTTTTTCTGTCAGAAATCCTAGATTCGGCCCCGGACCGAAAATCGCCAAAATCGACCTCAATTTTTTTTCTCTTCAAAATATCGACTTTTAACCTATACCATCATTCTCAAGTCGCATATTCTACCCCTGAAAACACTGGTTATTAACCTTTTTTAATCGATTTTGAAAAAAATATTTTTTTGGCGACGAAATTTTTTTTTTTTCTGTCAGAAATCGTAGACCGGGCCCGGACCGAAAATCGCCAAAATCGACCCCAATTTTGTTTCTTTTCAAAATATCGACTTTTAAACTATACCATCATTCTCAAGTCGCATATTCTACCCCTGAAAACACTGGTTATTAACCTTTTTTAATCGATTTTGAAAAAAATATTTTTTTGGCGACGAAATTTTTTTTTTTCTGTCAGAAATCCTAGATCCGGCCCCGGACCGAAAATCGCCAAAATCGACAAAATATATTAATTTCTACCTGAAGCCTCTGAAATTTTTTTCCTGAATTACATAATTTGTGTTTGTTTTTAACTGTCAGACAATTAATCGACTTGAGCATATCTTATGCTAGTCACCTATATTTCTTACTAGCAATGACTTCCGTTCGTAGGTAAAACAAAATCCAAAATTGTCATCATGTTACGCCGTCGTTATCCGGCATTTTTTCTTTTTTTTTTTTTTCGTCGTTGCAATACGTTCCGTCCAATAAAGATTCCCAGCCGGCAAGTAGCGCGGGGGTCGCGCGTTGCAGCGTTGGCGCGGAAAGCAGTTGCTGCAGCTACAAAGTGCAAACGCATTGCCTGTTGCGCCCCGGCGTTGTTGGCTATCTCGCGTTTTGCTCTCAGTGCGCGCCGCGCGCCGCTCGTCGTCAGCATTTTCCTCGCAATTATTCGTAATTACGGAGCGACGCGCCGCGCGCTCACCCCCGTGACGCCGTTTCGTTAATTGGCAGAAGGTGGAAAAACAGCCGTGAAACGAGGCAGCTCCGGCGCGCTCACCCGGTAACCAGTAGTGAAGAAATAAAACTCCGGCTGCGTAGGGACGTTTGTGTCTCGCTTTCTCTATTTTTTTTTTTTTTTTTTTTTTTTCGCCCGCGAGCCGCTCCTCCCTTTTCATCCACCGCGCGGGGCTCGCAGTTCGCGTTTTTCGAACGTCTCGTCTTCGGTATCGATTTCGACGGCTCGCGTATCCGAAATATTCCGACACCGGACGTCCAATTATTTGCGCGACGCCAATTAGTCAACATTCTTCGGCCATTTCCGGACTAGATGCCTGACTTTTCGGAACGAAAGAGGGAAACGATTGTGTTGCATGTCGACACGTGTCGACGTTAACGGAACGCTGCATTTGTTTCGGCTGCTGCAATGACGTAATTGATATTGTATTCATTTTACGATCAGTTGTCAAATGGGATAAATACCTGCCGTATTATCGTCTATGATGATTTTTGACGTAGTATACGTAAAATTCGATTTTACACACTGCCTTCGATGCGTAAAATGAATTTTTGCGCACAGTGCGTAAAATGAATTTTTACCCACAGTGCGTAAAATGATTTTTTACGCACAGTGCGTAAAATTAATTTTTACACACAGTGCGTAAAATTGATTTTTTACTCACAGTGCGTAAAATTAATTTTTACACACAGTGCGTAAAATGGATTTTTTCGCATACTACGTTAAAAAATATGATTAATTTCACGCACTTGTGGCATTATATACTATTCGTGCAGAGGGTCAGAGTTAAAAATACGTCGTCCTGTGATACTCTGGGCCGCTCTCCATTTTTATCCACCGATTTAAATTTTTCAATATCGATTTCAACCTTTCACGGATATCTGCAATATTTCTGCCGGATGTGCAATTATTCAAGTTCAATTTCAATTAGTCAACATTTTTCACCCCTTCCGGAAAAAGACGGCTTGACTTTTCTATCCAAGTGCGAACAATTGTGTCACCCGTCGATAAGTGTGAAATTCTTGATAAAGCGTATTTGTTTCCGATGCTAAAATTACACATTTTTCGTCGAGTCATCCGGTCGGGATTGATACACTATCTCGACCGATTTGTCGCGTTACTTATTTTTCGAATACAGACCTGCAGTGCGGACGCAAAACCATATTTGTCTCTGATGCTAAAATTACGGACTTTTCGTCGTGTCATCCGGTCTGGATTAATGTATGACGTTGAAGTTTGCATTGTTGCGGTGCAACGAAACGAAAAACACGATATTAATTCCGCGAAAACAAAAATGATTCACCCAAATACAAAATGTAAAAATATTAATTCCATAAAAATTTAAATAATTCACCCAAATAAAAATAGAAAAATATTAATGCCATAAAAATGTAAATAATTCACCCAAATAAAAAAAAAATATTAATGCCATAAAAATGTAAATAATTCACCCAAATAAAAAAAATATTAATGCCATAAAAATGTAAATAATTCACCCAAATAAAAACAAAAAAAAATATTAATGCCATAAAAATGTAAATAATTCACCCAAACAAAAATGTAAATAATTCAATATATAATAATTTGTAATTAGGGGGTGAAATAATTTTGTTTTGTCACGCTCTTAGTCGTCACAATAACTTTTTATAGCCGGTATAATAATTTGGGTTCATTACTAATGTCGTTTTTAATTTCGTCGCATTGCAACGATGCAAACCCCAACGTCATATTAATATGCACCGTTGTGCTTTGTTTAATTTGTCACGCCGCTTATTTTTGCGACTGCAGGACGCGTAAGATGATTTCGTACAGAGGGACTCGGGAGATAGAAACGAGTATAGTACCGGTACGCTATGGGCCTCGACGCTTTACTGAACTGTGTAATTAAGGACGAGAAGGCTCGCCGACCGAGAAACGTTTCTACGCAAAGGTCCGGGGCGAACAATTAAAATAATAGCAGTTGGAGCGACGCGTAGCCCCGCTTCACGCACGCCCGTAACCCGTAACTAGGATTAGCCGTTGGCTTGTGATTTAGGCCGATATGCTTCTAATTCTTTGCAGCGCTAATTGTCCCTCTCGTTTCGCCGGGGCTCGAGGAATCAACAGACGCGGCTCGCGCTGACTGATTGTTATTGATCGCCGGTATTCGGTGCCCCCGGGGATCAAGAGCAAACGAGAGCAAAGTTCCCGCCGCGAAATTATATATCCTTCGCAGTTAATTGTTTTATTCGCGAAGATTGCGGAGATTCGCATATACGGCTTTTGTGCGGACATCAAGAAAACAGATCGTGCGGAGAAATTTTGGTACGCAGCCGCCGTTTTTTTTTTTTTACTTATTTAAGGAGGTAGTCTCGGTACAGTCTCGTCACTTGTGAATATCGAAGAAAATTTCGAACCCTTCTCGATGAGATAATAATCTGAAAAAAATCAAGCATGTAGAAGTTACTGAAAAAATTTATTTTGTATAATAATAATTCCAAAATGTTATTAACAAATTAATGAAAAAATGATTTCTTCGACAATTTACCCGGCAACCTAACTTTTTTTTTAATGAAAATTATTCATTCATTTTTCTGGATACGTATGCATTTTTTTAGATTTTTGTCTAATTTTTTTAAGGAAAATGGGCGGCAAAACCCGGAATTTAAAAAAATTGGACAAAGTTCTGAAAAAATTCATACGTATTCAGAAAAATGAATGAATAATTAAAAAAAAAAAAAGGTGGGTTGCCGGGTAAATTGTTGAACATTTCATTTTTTCACTAATTTGTTAATAACATTTTGGAATTATTATTATTTGGAATTATTATTATTTTTTGGAATTATTATTTAGAATTATTATTATTTTTCCCTTGTTTTATTTCTTTCTTTTTTTGCAATTGAGTTCCACGAATTGCATAAAATTGTAGCGAATTACATTTCTGCGTAAAAACATTGTCAGCAGAAAATCCCTCGACAAAATCCCTTTCATATTTTTTTTTAAGACATTTTTTTACACCGCATAATGCGAGCTTAAAATTTATTCACCACGTTATTTTACGTGAATTAAAAAAATATGTTTGTACGAAATACAACTGAAGTCTGGAATTAAATGTTGTGAAACAGTCGCAAATGGGATTCGACTTCGCAAGTGCACGGTAAATATAGCTCGCGAGTGGCGCCGAGCGAAAAAAAAGCTACGCTGGCGGAGCATAATCTCTCCATTGTTGTTCTGAAACCAAGTAACATCTGCGCAACGTGACGTCGGTAAACACTATTGCGCCGGGCTTCGTCGGTTCCGCTCCTCGTTTTTTTTTTTTTTTTTCGTTCCTCGTTCCCTATAGATCTCTCACTCTCGAAACGGCGAAGGACTCAAAAGGCTTTTGTCCCACCACCGACCGAGGGAAATAACCGTAGTGCTGGTCATTCTTTTAAATTTAATTGACGAGTCGATGCAACGACTCTTGTCTGTATCGTTGGGTTTCGGGACCGGCGCCTATGTATAAAATTCGGCACCATCAGAATGGAAAAAAACATTTTAAGTAACTTATTTATTTTCTTTCTCTAATTATTAAGCAAAAACAAAAATGTAATATTTTCTAATAATTATTAACATAATAATGATTGGAAAATACTACATTTTTGTTTTTAATGTTACATTTTAACATTACGTTTTAAATATTACATTTTTGTTAATTATTAACATAATAATTACTGGAAAATATCACATTTCAGATTTTGCTTAATAATTACGGAAAAATTAAATAACTTATTTAAAATGCTTTTTAATAATTGTATTATGTTAATAATTAAAATAAGCAAAAACAAAAATGTAATATTTTCCAATAATTATTGTGTTAATAATAAATGCAATATTTTCCAATAATTATCACATTTTTGTTTTTGCTTATTTTAATTATTAACATAATAATTATTAGAAAATATAACATTTTTGTTTTTGCTTGATAATTAGAAAAAACTTAAAGTATTGTTTACAAAAAAAAAAAATATTCTACATGCTATAGCTCCGGAAATACCTCCAATTTCTCGTAAAATTCCAAACGACGTATCAAATTTTTTTTTCCATAACAAAAAAAAATCACTGTCATTCGCAATATGGTTTAGAATACAAATAAAAAAATTACTGTTATCGACAACCGATAAAACAGGTTTTATGCGACCCTCCTAATAATTGTGGAGCATGCTGATCTCGCGCTGCCCGCGCCAGTTGCACGCATATCCTTCACAGATACCATTGTACACAGTTGGGGAGACGCATAAAGCCGCAAACGAAAGACGAAATAAAAAAAAAGCGAAAGTGTATTATGCTACACATGCGGGACCGAAAATGTATCGAATTGGAGAGCATCCGGCGGATTAAGGATCCCCCGACGGAGGAGGGAACGCGCGGTTCACCAAGCGATGGGTTCGCACATGCAGCGCATGATCCGCGCGCGCCCCTCGCTCCGCATTGTTGTGCAAATCCAACAAAAACCAACGAGCCCCTAATCTCGAGTCGACGAAGGCGACCACTTGAAAACCGTGGATCTCGCGAGGGGGGCCAACGAAACGGACGTACAATTAATTTATATAGGTAGTACAACCAAAGTACTCAGTCCGACGCTCCCGATTTTCGTCGGACCCCTCGGGCCGCATTGTCCCGAGCTCTCGAAATCACCGTAGGTGGCGACCGTGCGCTACATACGCGGTATAAGCTGCAACACAGCCAGCGCGTATATACGTTTATTATCAAGTGAGATAATCTTAAATCCCCCGCTTGTTTTCTCGCGAGCAGGCGAGCCAGCTCGTAAAGGGATCGCGTGCGCCGTGGGCCTCGTCTCCGATATGGATAGCGGTGATTATGTGCGTGCACACGTATAGCACCTTTATGGACGAGAATACACTCTCGATATCTGACGATCTGTGACGATTTTTTTAAAGCAAATATCGAACGCGGAGTCGATAATGCGATTCGGAACTTCGATCCACGTTTGGGGGGGGGATCGAAATAATTGTCATTGTTGATTTTAGACGAAAGTTTAATTTATTTATATTTTTTTTAATATTTTGTTGATAATTAATTAAATTATTTATTTTGAGAAATCGTGTATTGGGTACATTGATATTTTGTTGACAATGCATTTACTTATTTATTTTCAGAAAACGTGTATTAGCTATATAGATATTTTTTTGATAATTTATTTATTTATTTATTTTCATAAATCGTTTATTAGCTATATTTATATTTTGTTGATAATTAATTTATTTATTTGTTTCAGAAAACGTGTATTAGCTGTATTGATATTTTGTTGGCAATTTATTTATTTATTTATTTTCAGAAATCGTGTATTTGCTATATTGATATTTTATTGACAATTTATTTATTTATTTATTTTCAGAAACCGTGTATTAGCTATATTGATATTTTGTTGACAATTAATTAAATTATTTATTTTCAGAAATCGTGTATTATCTATATTTATATTTTGTTGAAAATTTGTGTGGTTGAGTTGAAAATAAGTCGTGGGAAAACAAGACGAGAATATTGCCAGCTGACCGAGAAATCATTCCAGCAATAACTGACCGAGAAATCATTCCAGCAATAACTGACCGATTGTTGTGATGATGAAAAATGTGTTACAACGTCTGGTGACCGAAATTTAACTCGGTTGTCAATTAGTAAAATTATCGTGACTGTTTCATTGTATTATTGGTCTATTAACATCGCCAGTCCAGATACGCGACTGTGCCAGACGCTCCGGCACAGTCACGGGATGAACGACTTTAATCGCTTTATAAAACCCCGAAATATCGTCAATTATTGTTCGTCGTCTCGATCATCGGAATAGGTTAGCAGTTGGAAGACACGAGCTCGATAAATTCACAGACTTTTATAACAAACATGACCGGCTTAACGTTATATCTTCCCTGCTATAAAAGAAAATTCGGGTCATGTTTTTTCAATCACGCTACAAACAACTTGGAAAATGTAAGCTATGATAACTTAAAAAGTGACCATTTGACAATTTTGTACAGTTTCGATAATTACAGAAAAATTATACAAAAATTGTGACATTAACTAGAAACGATAGCTACACATACTAAAAATTCCCTCCACTTTATAGTGTCCAATACCAGATTATTCCCCGAGTGAAGATAACGTTGATCAGCAAAGATTGGTGATTAAAAAATACAAACAGAGACTTCGTAGATTTCCACAAAAACGTGTTTGTCATCTCACGAGACTTTGTGCATCGTAAAAACTATTCCAAATACAGACAATATGCATGCAATCAAAGTATTTCCGATATATTTCATAAATATGTTGGATACAATTTTCGTTCGCGAATATTCCGTAAATATCTTAAGTAAACCCGACATACTGAATTTTTCGGTCAAGACATATTTAATATATTCTGAACGTATTTTTCTGTCTGTCATCTGAAATACACTAATTTTCTGTCTGTCATCTAAAATACACTCATTTTCTGTCTGTCATCTGAAATATACTAATTTTCTGTCTGTCATCTTAAATACACTAATTTTCTGTCTGTCATCTAAAATACACTAATTTTCTGTCTGCCATCTAAAATAAACTAATTTTTTGTCTGTCATCTGAAATATACTAATTTTCTGTCTGTCATCCGAAATACACTAATTTTCTGTCTGTCATCTAAAATATACTAATTTTCTGTCTGCCATCTAAAATAAACTAATTTTCTGTCTGTCATCTAAAATACACTAATTTTCTGTCTGTCATCTAAAATATACTAATTTTCTGTCTATCATCTTAAATACACTAATTTTCTGTCTGTCATCTAAAATACACTAATTTTCTGTCTATCATCTGAAATACACTAATTTTCTGTCTGTCATCTGAAATACTAATTTCTCCACGCTACCCATAAAATCGTCATTGACTTATCACCGTGTCCGAGAGACAAAAACAACCTCATCCGTTTCCCCAAAAACCTGGTATCCATCATCTTCCGCGTGCGTTTTATCGGCGCACGCCGTAAAAATCGATATCAAACACGCAGACAATGTACGCACAATTATTCAAGTAACAATGCGCTCGCGCGCGCACTGGCAAAGCTAATACTCGGCCGCTGCACGGCAGGTGCGCCGCGCGGCTGTAGGTCTCGCGGGAATTGGAACAACGCATGCGGTGAAGCCCGAATTACACACGGTCGATAGAACGTATGTGCGTATGCAGCGAGAGACAGAGAGAGGGGGGGGGGGGGGGGGGTCAGTATTATGGTGTCGTGCGTGCGTCGAGGAGGAAGCGATGCACGCGTGTGTGGAACGCCGGCCGCGTTTGACTCCGGCCGCGACTTTTTTTCCCTGGGATCTCCGCCCCCAGTCGGATGATTTTGCCGCCCGGCGCTGCGAGGGGGTAAAATTGGCGCGGACGGAGCTCTCAGCACCCACGATTCGCCCCCCCCCCCCCTCCCACCCTTCGCGTGTCCACCGTCGTCAAGGAGGGTGGGGGGTGAAAATTGCTAAAGACCAAAATAGCGAATAGCTAAAATAGTTAATTTCAAAATAAAGAATGGTCTGAATATGGAATGGCCATCATTATGAAAATTCGCTATTTCAGCAATTTCCTATTTTGATCATTCACCATTTTGGCCCCCATTTTTATTAACGATTCGTGGTCATATTTCTCCCACCGATCATGGTGGTCACTCGGGGACGATTTCACCAGGATCATCTTTGACCGCGTATTGCGACCAAACTGCCGGCTTGAAAAATATCAAAAAATTGCAGGACATACTTTAAACTTTGTAGATAATTTACAAAAAAAGAAATTTCCCAATATTGAGTTGCAACATATTTAAAAAAATGAATGAAGGTGAAAGATCGAAAAAAATAGGTTTTTTCACTAAAAAATCATCACTCCGTAAATAAAAGATCGATTTAACTCAAATTTTCATCTGATACTCTCTAAATATAGTATTTTTGATTAAAAAATATTATCCTAGTGCCCGCCACAAAAAAGGTATTTATTCCCGACAAAGTCCCTTAGGCCACAGGGAACTATTTCGCTTTCGCGCCGCAAGATCGATTTCGCGTTGAATCGACCCAGAGTGACCACGAAGGATTAAAATGGAATCAAAATAGCGAATGATCAAAATAGCGAATGATTAAAATAGCAAATGATTAAAATAGCGAATGATCAAAATAGCGAATGATCAAAATAGCGAATAATCAAAATAGTGAATGATCAAAATAGCGAATTTCATAATCATGTACCTTCTAGATTCAGACCGTTCATTACTTTTAAAATTTGCTATTTTAGCCATTCGCTATTTTGGTCATTAGCTATTTTCACCCCCCACTGTAGACACTGTTTCATTTCCGCGTGCCAAAGTATCTAACGCCGCCGCAGCGCCGAGCGCGCGCGAATGTACTAATACGTGTGGTGGCGCTCCTGTCGTTGTTGGCAATAGGTGGCGGTACTACATGCGCCACGCGTGAATGGAACCGAACAGACCGCGCGAGCGCGCGCGCGCGGCATACACGCCGTGTGTTTATCTTGGTCCGGAGCGTCACCGGCCGTCCGAAACAGCCGTGTTCGTTACGCTATATCATCGGGACACCAGAATTACGCCATTATTGTGCAAATGAGTGAGCACCACCCGCATGATCCGAGCGCAACTGCACGTCCGCTCTCGGGATTACAGAATTAACCTTTCGCCTGAGCGAGCACTTCGCGCGCGCGTTTCACGTTCACCTCTCTCGCACGCGGCCTGCGTGTCGGTCTGCGGGACGCGACGCGGCACAACGCGGATGCTGCTGCACATGTAGGACGGGCACAGAGGAAAACGCGAGCAGCCCCCGCTGATGCTCACGCCGCGCTCTGCGGTGTATATGTTCCGTGCGTCGCGCGTGAAGAGACACTCGATGCGAGGCCGCGGATGTGGGGATGGGGGAGGAGATGTGGCGATCTGGAGGGTCGGATGTAATCTCGTTTTGATTATTGATGCCCTCGCGCTGGGAGATCGATAAATACTTTTGATCGAAATTGGGAGATCCCAATTTCGGGTTTGTGATGTGAGAGGATTGAGTGAGTTCACGAAAATGTGGAGGTTGGCATAATTGGCTAATGGCGATAGTGTAGAATATCTTTAGTAGTAACGACAATGCATGACAATGAATTTGTGTGGAAGTGAATTTTTGTGGAAATTCATTTTTGTGGAAATTAAATTTGTAGAAATGAATTTTTGTAGAAATGAATTTTTGTGGAAATGAATTTTTGTAGAAATGAATTTTTGTGGAAATGAATTTTTGTAGAAATTAATTGTTGTAGAAATGAATTTTTATAGAAATGAATTTTGGTAGAAATGAATTTTTGTAGAAATTATTTTTTGTAGAAATGAATTTTTGTAGAAATGAATTTTTGTAGAAATGAATTTTTGTAGAAATGAATTTTTGTAGAAATGAATTTTTGTAGAAATGAATTTTTGTAGAAATGAATTTTTGGCGAAATGAATTTTTGTAGAAATGAATTTTTGTAGAAATGAATTTTTGTAGAAATGAATTTTTGTAGAAATGAATTTTTGTAGAAATGAATTTTTGTAGAAATGAATTTTTGTAGAAATGAATTTTTGTGGAAATTAATTTTTGTAGAAATGAATTTTTGGAGAAATGAATTTTTGTAGAAATGAAGTATTGTAGAAATTAATTTTTGTCGACATGAATTAGTGTAGAAATGAGTTTTTGAAAAACTAATAAATGCCACTCTCAGATTTTTTCGGAAAAAAAAACTTATACTGGGTGCGTCTTGGGTGCTCGATATACGCTGACGAAATACAGCAAACGTCTCTCGCGGACGAGCGACTCGCCTACCAGCTATGTACATACTCGACGTGGTTCTATATCTGCGTCGATGGACAAATCCGATCCGCTTACGATGCTATCCAAATGCGTTCGCCGTTGCAACTCTCGTCTCTTAGTTCGCGGCTCAGGGCGCCCGGTATAATTATACCAAAGTCAGTGGGAGAGCCGTTCGTGAATCGATGACGACACGATCGCATCGTCTGTGGAACGAATATCAATCAGAGCGGTATATTCTCGAGACGCGGAGAACCCGCGAATATCCCGCAACGTGCGCAGCACGAAGCAACCCGCGGACTCACAGAGACGCGGCTCACAGAAAGCCGATCTTGTGCTATATACATATAGGCACTGTACCGCGATTAGTGAAGTCATAGATTTCGCGGGATTGCGCCGAAGATCGATGCCAATTGATCCGTAATCGAATATCGAATGGGGCTCGATAATATTCATAGGATTCAGAACACCACGGAGCACGTCGTATGACCTGCCTTAAGCCTCCGAGGTGCTTAGCTTACCGGTGATATTCCCCAATGCAACCGAAATCGCTACTCGGGCGGCTGAGGATCCCCGAGTATATGCGATGGTTTTCGAATTACTTTATGATCGTCACGTTACTGGCATTTTTTTATTAATGGAACTGGTAAAAGACATTATTTTTATTACTAGCTCATACGGGCGGTTCGGGTATTTACACAATTTATTTTTATTTTTAATTTATTCAATTTATTTAATTTTTTTTTTTAGTTTTTCGTCAAATTTATCGCGTTTAGAAAAAAAGAATAGCGAATTCGTTGTGTGCGGGCAAAAATACATCGAAGTAAAATGTTCAAAAAGATATAAAAATGAAAAGTGTTTTCTCGCTTTTTTCGAAATTTCTCCACTTCACTAAAATCCAAGTAACTTTTTTTTTATCTGCCGAACCCGAATTTTAAAGCCGAACCCTAAAAAATCGCAATCGCATTTTATGAAAAAAAAAAAAAAATCGGAAATTATCAAATTAAAAAAAATCGTCAAATTTATCGCCTTTAAAAAAACAACAATAGGGAATTTGTTGTGTACCGCCAAAAATACGTCAAAATAAAGTGTTAAAAAATAAATAAAAATTAAAAATGTTTCCTCACTTTGTTCGAAATTTCGCCGCGTCACTAAAATCAAGGTAACTTTTTTTCGGATCGATGGAACCTGGATTTTTTTTCTTCGTTCGAAAAAAAAACTCTATAACGAAGAGAATTCCGATATCTTGATTTCCGAATTTTCACAGAATTTTAAAGTCGAATAATCAAAAATCGCACATTTTTCCATAAATAAATACATCACAAATGCTAATATATGTGTAGACAAAATTCAAGAATTTTAAGGCCGAATCCTCAAAAATCGCATATTTTTCCATAAATAACTACATCACGAATGCCAATAAGTATATCGTCAACATTGAAGCGTGGCGATGCCCTTGAAAATCGTCAACAACACCGCCGATCGACCCTCGAGCATTTGTCCGGTGCGCCTGTTACGTGCCGCTGCGTGCAGAGGTGACCGCAGCACCGGTGCTCGAGGTCCCTTCGCGCGAGCTCCACAAAAGTGCATTGTCCGTATTGTAGCAGATACAAACTGCGTTCCGTGCGCAAGCCGTTTTCCCGGCTATTTGTCGGGGGTGGCGCAAGCGCGCACGCCCGCCACGCGTACATTTTCGCCGCCACCACCATTTGTGTCGCGACCCTGCGTCAGCCATTTAACTGCACACGTACTATTGTGCAGGCATATAGTGTGTTTGAACTTATGTATGACTGTATATTGCATGGCAGGCTAGTAACGTTTACCTTTGCCCCATGGTGTATCTGTTGGCCGAGTTTGTGCGCCATATATACGTTCGGCATATGGCGTGAAAATAACGTCTCTATTATGGAGGTGATAAATGGCCGCTCGTATTTAACGCAGTTAATCTGGAACTATCCGTACGCACCCTCCTCATTCCTGCTTACTTTTTTGCTTTCAATGTTTTTTTTTTTTTTTTTAGTGTCGCACTGATGTTGAGTTTAGTGTCAGATTAAATACTGGCGGGGTGAAAAGATTTCGAGTGGCGTCTGAGAACTTTATAAAATGTGTATGTGGAATTGATGATGAGTTATTCGCCGACTGTATACGGAACGTATAGTGTTTAAAATGATTGAAAGCTTTTATTCATAAACTGGTGAATTAAATGCAAAATCTACAATTGTGAAATAAAATTAATGTGCTTTTGTAGTAAAAATAATACAAATCATAAAAATTAAAGGACTTTTATACCAAAATAAAAATAAATAATAAAAATGACTGCGGCATACATTAATTTTGGATTGCACCAGTATATGAAATTTAGTATACTAGTGTATACATAA
Source organism: Pimpla rufipes (assembly GCA_963932165.1). Lineage (NCBI taxonomy): Eukaryota > Metazoa > Arthropoda > Insecta > Hymenoptera > Ichneumonidae > Pimpla > Pimpla rufipes. The sequence goes on from OZ010630.1 coordinate 27,157,324, forward strand.
AAACTTCTCGTACTAAACATTAAATTTCATGTTGATTTTTTTAGAGTGTTTACGAAACTGTGAGACTGTTTATTTGTATGTTCATTGTATACAAATTTAATATAAAGTACGATATGATTTAGTATGGCCAATTCCAGTACATAATTTTATATTTTTATATTTTATAATTTTATTCATAATTATTATAATAATTAATTCAATAATTAATTTTATTCGTTTTATTGTTATTATTATTATTTATTATTTATTTTATTTCACAATTTTATAATTCCATATTTTATTCCAGTACATAATTTTATTTTTTCACTTGGGGAAAATGCCATTCCGGGGCTGAAACTGGTCACGTCAGCCAACATTGGATGCCAAACGTATTTATACTTTCAGCAGACTATCTGTTTAAAAAAAAATGATAAATGCATTTTCCGCTTATGCTTTAATTCACGTTGAATTAAATTGTTGTGCTTTCCGAGCTGTATTAGCGGATAGATGTTGGTTTTGCTGTCGTTCAAAGTTTGTACATGTGGCTCGACGCTGAATAGAATAATCGAGAACGACAAGGGGGGCGTCTATTTTTTTTTTCTTTCTTCCCAAATCGAATTGATATTCCCAAGTGCATACGCGGTTCGCGACGAACAGAGGAATCGACACGGTCGACGAGCGCGTTTGGCAGCGAGGGGGAGGAGAAACATAGGGAGGGAGGGAGAGAGAGAGAGAGAGATGGACTGGCCTCCCGCAACAAGATTATGGTAATTGACTATCCGACTTGGAAACCCCCATCAGGCATATCAATTACGCCCGTATGCATCCCAACTGGGAATTTGCCTTTGATCCGCTCAAACTCCGAGGTAACACAATTCTCGCCTATGTCTAATCTCAAATGGGATTGGCTGTGTGATGACGTCCTAGCCGGTACCACGAAATGGACTTTATGTGTACTTCATCCCAGTTGTGGAATACACTTCCTTTAGGGAGGCCAGAGATTGCGGAACAAATATGAGATATACCCCCGACATGCCGCATAACTTGTCGGTTCTGATGGTGCAACGCGATGACAGCGCGGATTAATATTGAAAAGGACTCGAATTTCGGCGAACCTACGCGTTATGTGTTGTATGGATGCAAATAGTATGAGACGTGGTCCTTAAGGAAAATATCTAAGTTCATTAAGGAGGTCCTGTCGTATAGTCTTCATTTCGCATAAATTTGAGAATATTGAGAGAGAAATGCAAACACTTCTCAATGGTATAAAAATGTGAAAAAAAAAATCATGCACGTTAAAGGTACTGGAAATATTAATTTGGCATAATAATAATTGTAAAATGTTATTAACAAATTGATGAAATAAAAATTGTTTAACTAATATTCCGGTGCCAAAAAAATTTGTTTTTTTAATGAAAATGTCTCTTTAATTATTCCGAATACGTATGAATTTTTTCGGATTTTTAAGGTACCTTTGAAATTTGTATTTTTCACCCTACAAAAAATACAAAATTTCGAAGCTAACTTAAAAACCTGAAAAAATGCACACGTATTTAGGAAAACGAACAAATCATTTATAGAAACAATAATTTTTTTCGTCAATTTGTTAGTAACATTTTGGAATGATTATTATGTCAAACTAATCTTTTCAGTACTTTTAACGTGCATGGATTTTTTCAAATTTTATACCATCAAGAGGTGTTTGCAATTCTCTCTCAGTTTTCTCGAATTTACGCGAAACCAACTCTATTCGACAGGACCTCCGTAAAACCTCCTCATGAAGTCACTTTTTCCAGTCTTTTCTTAACTGTCAAATGGCCACATGAATTTTTGACGAAAAATGTTTGTGGTTTGTCTTGACAGCTATAGAGTCTCACGATAACTAAAAACCCATGTGCGGCTGATTCCGTCAAAACAGTAAAAAGGTTACCGAAATCTTCACTTAAAAACATCCATAAGCGCTATTAGCGATAAGTTAGCGATCTGAGCCTTAAAAAAAGTGTCTCACAAAAGATTTATCTTTCCTTAGGAATTTTGTAGGATAAAGAAGTTTTTTTTTTTTTGTACAATTTCACGAATTCTTACGAAGGTGATTCCCATTATCCCCTCCATCGTCACGCATTCTTCTTTCTTTTCATCGCGACGCCCGTACATTTTGTGTCGTTCAATATTTCGCAATCGTCGATAAGACGACATATAGGTACGAATCAAAGTGCCTATTTGCCACCTTGTTTAATCTTTCAATTTATATTCCGTGTACGGCCGGGATGGCACGTACGAGATAAAGACGCGGGTCTCGATCCAGTTAAAACGATAATCGCGTCGATCTTCGAATATCGCAACGACGATTAAGCCCGCAAAGGCTTTTGGAGCGAAGCACTTGGCTGTAACCAGCAATATATGTGTATTGATTTGTATGTATCGATTTTTTTCTTCGCAGATAAAGCCCAACGACGTCACAGATATGTGGCGGCTTCTTAAATTCTAGTCGGTGCACCACTTAAAATGGTATAAATAAGCTTCGAATTTCTCGAGGCAAATATTTTTCTTACCCCTTCGATGCGCTGCACAGAAGTCCGAATGAACGTTGACTTTGCTTGCGGATGCATTTTGTGAAAATTCTTCTGACCGGAATTCGCTGTCTAAAAGATTTTTTCATGACACAACATTTTTCTTGTTGAACTCCCTTCGTTCCTTTTGTCCTATTAATTCCGCAGCTCTTCAGCTCCTTTCTACGATATTTTATTCGTCATTTTTTCATGGAAAGGAGCCTTAATTGATTTTTGTTGTCTTGTTGTGTGTCGCACCCTTTGTCAAAGGAAAAAAAGAAGATCATACATAGCTTATGGTGACACTGGAATTCGCTGTCTGAAGCATTTTTTCATGACACAACATTTTTCTTGTTGAACTCCCTTCGTTCCTTTTGTCCTATTAATTCCGCAGCTCTTCAGCTTCTTTCTACGATATTTTATTCGTCATTTTTCATGAAAAGGAGCCTTAATTGATTTCTGTTGTCTTGTTGTGTGTCGCACCCTTTGTCAAAGGAAAAAAAGAAGATCATACATAGCTTATGGTGACACGAGTTACACGCATACATTGATCGGGTTTCATTGACGCAAACGACATCGAGAGTCAGTCACCGATAGTCGCTTATCTCCGTATAAAAGGAGCGATACCATCCTTTGTATTACCAGAACGGCTGACCGTTCGATCGCGCCACGATGCGGTACCTCATATTCGTGGGTCTTCTGGCTCTTCAAGTTGTTTTGAGCACCTGTGGTAAATTAACATTGCACATTGTGGCGTTAGGAATTGTTTCCACGTGGAGGAATTTATCCGCGAGGTGTCGTCACCGTCTCTTTCGCACCACATCCGGTTTTGGATGAAGTGACGAATTCCGTTGGGTCATCGTACAAATTCGGCTTCATTGTTACACGAATTCTTCGGGCCATTTGAAAATTGTTCTTACGACGAAAATGAGAGTGTGTTACGTGGGATTTATCGAAGGACATTGCGAATCGAACACACATTATTTTTCGAATTGTGTTCAACATCGTTGAGTGAAATCGTTGACACGTGTTCGCAGATGAGCCGGAACTTATTGTCTTGGAACCAGGATACGATCTTGAACTGGAAGCCCGGCAACCCCGAGGAAGGCTTCTAAACTGCACGCTGGAAAAAAATGGAACAACATACCCGGTCTACCCGAAAAATGAATCTCCTGGAGAGTATTATGGTTACGATGACGACTGTGCCGTGGTCATTCGAAATGGAGACGAGAAATGGGCCGGATTGTGGACGATGACCACGATCACCGATGAAGAGCAATTCACAACCCAATTCAGAGTTCGCTTCTCACGGGTAGGATTCGTTACATGACTCTCGTGGAATTTATATGGACTATAAGGAAATCATCGGAAATATTTTCCAAGCAGTAGTGTCAAGATTACAAAAATACATTAAATCCATTTTCGATTTTTAACCTGATACATGACGTCAAGATTTTATCGCGAAAATCAAATTACATATCATTTTCTTTTCTGTTGTGTGTCATACACCCCATAGGAATTTTCGCTTGTCACGGGTAGGATTCGTTACATGACTCTCTAGAAATTTATATGGACTATAAGGAAATCGTCGGAAATATTTTCCAAGCAGTAGTGTCAAGATTACAAAAATACATTAAATCCATTTTTCGATTTTTAACCTGATATATGACGTCAAGATTTTATCGCGTAAATCAAATTACATATCATTTTCTTTTCTGTTGTGTGTCATACACCCCATAGGAATTTTCGCGCTGCCGCGCTTTTGTTTAACTCTGATTTATTTAGCATCTTAGCAACGCACGAGATACAAATGTGTTGCTTGGTTGCAGCGCTTGAATGGGAGGATCAATCGCAGCGCGAAAAGAATGCTGCCATGGCTTTCCATAGCTCATGAAATTTTAGGGGGAGGATGGGTGGATTTGATTGACAAAATACCCCATTTAGACGAATTGCATGAAACAAAAGATCCTATAAAATCGCTGCAAAAGAAGGTCATAGAGATGAAGGACACTCTATCACTACACCACTATACTTCACTATAAAGAATTTGAAGCGATCTTCAGTTTTAATCCTCCTAAAATTCAACGATTGCTCATGTACATATTTATTTTAGAACGTACGCGTGACGCCAACAAGTTACATCGACGCTTATGCAGGACAATATGTGACGGTCGCGCTGGATATCAACGACACCGATATCAAAACCTGCAGCGTGACCTTTCCGGTACTTATACAATGCAATTCATTCTTATTAATCGATTATAAATGACATCGAAAGTTTTGGTTGGTCTCATTCATTGCTTAAGGTAGTATGAGCGTGCAGATGAAAGTCGCGTAAATTCGAGGGAGTTTGAGAGAGAATTACGAAGAGTTCTCGTTGAGATAATAATCTGAAAAAATCAAGCATATGAAAGGCGGTAAAGAGATTATTTTAGACAATAATAATTAAAAAAATGTTATTAACAAATTACTTAAATAAATAATTGTTCAACTAAATATCCGGCAACCTAAGTTTTTTTTGTTATTAAAGTGATCTTCCTATTTTTCTACATACGTATGCATTTTTTCCGAATTTTCTCTGATTTTTAATTTTCACATAATAAAAAAACGTAATTTTCAAACGTCAAACGAAATTCGGAAAAAATGCATACGTATGTAGAAAAATAAGAAGATCACTTAAATAACAAAAAAAAGTTAGGTTGCCGGATATTTAGTTGAAGAATTATTTATTTAAGTAATTTGTTAATAACATTTTTTAAACTATTATTGTCTAAATTAATCTCTTTACCGCCTTTCATATGCTTGATTTTTTTCAGATTTTGATCTCATCTGTACGCTCATACTACCTTACCTACCCATACAAGAGAAAATTTACATCGCCTTCTTGATATTACAGAATCGTAACGTGCGCGATATTATGAAAGAGTCAATCGAAGGCGTAGAGCTTCTGGACGGCACCTGCGGAATGCGAATACGTGCCAACAGATCGTTTACTGGTCAATGGGAGTTCCAGGCACAGATCGGCGAAGATCTGATCAAGTATGCCGAGTTTCGTATAGATGTACCCTTCCAAAGCGACGCTGATGACGAGATAGAAGTGGTACGTGTTATACTTGCACATACGACAGTGAAGGCCGATTTACATCTGGATCAAGGATAATGATGTGAATGATCGATGTCTAAAAATGTCAACGCGTTTTTTTTTGTTTACAGATAAGACAAACCTGGATTCTAGGAAAAGGGAAGCAAAGCGTAGATTTGTACAACTTGGGTGCGAGTTTCTGTCAACTGACGAGACCTGATGGTACCGTAATGCCAATGGCGTTTGGCAACTGCAAGATGGAAGTTCCCGTAGCCAGTGCTCTTCACGAAGGCACTTGGCGAGTCACTTACGCCAAGACCGGATTGATGAAACTACAGCGTAAAGATATTGTGATTAAAGTGAAGGGTAAGGACTGCTTTATTTTAGAATCCAACCAAAGTTCTTACACCTAGAGAAATCGTTCTGAAGGGATCTATTCGAAACAAATAAAATTTATCTGAACGAAATAAAAATTTATTTGAACGAAATAAAAATGTATTTGAATGAAATAAATTTTATTTGATCCAAATAAATCCTATTAGGCCGGCCATTAAATAGAGTGATTTATTTAATGGCCGGCCTAATAGGATTTATTTGGATAAAATAAAATCTATTTCATTCAAATAAATTTTTATTTCATTCAAATAAATTTTATTTGTTTCGAATAGATCCCATCAGAACGATTTCTCTGGGTGTACAATGTCAACATTTTTGCTAATTTTGCTTGTGACAATTCCAGATCTAACCTCCTTGGAAGCTTCGTATTCTTATGGAACTGATGGGAAAATCAACCTTCTGTGCAAGACTGGAAGCTCCAAGATGAAGTTCTGCTCCTTCATCAGACCCGACAAGTATATGATAAACGTTCCACTGGGAGTAGGAAATGGAAAGTACGTTTCACGTTTGTGATGATATACATTACATCACCTTGGAATCCTGCATAGATTTCTGTGGTATTTGCATTTTCACGTTTTGACGGCCTCTCTTGTTTTCCGTTCGTAAAGCTACTCGTATTACGGGAATGGGTTCAACAACCGGTACGACTCGGACCTCGAATTCGGCGAATGTGGTGTGACGATTCACAAACCATCCGACGTTGATTTCGGTCTCTGGACATGTGAAATGGGCATGTCAGATAATAATATACAAGCTACTGTGATTGAGGTGAAGAACCAACGAGCGGGTGAAATTGGTCGCGCCAATAAAGCTGAAAACCCTCCCATATACGTCAAGCGTGATGATTCGTTCAAGGTAATTATAGAAGGGTCAAGGAATTAAAATGTAACAAGACGCTTAAGGTAGTCCTTGCGCCTGGTGTCGAGTTCGCATAAGTTTTCGAAAATTGAGAGACAATTGCAACCATTTCTCGATAATATAAAAATCTGAAAAAAATCATGCAAATTAAAGGCACTGAAAAGATTAATTTTGCATAATAATAATTCGAAAATGTTATTAACAAATTGATGAAATAAAACATTGTTTAACAAATATTTCGATGACCCAAGTTTTTTTGTGGATGAAAATGATTCCTTCGTTTTTCTGAATACGTATGAATTTTTTCAGATTTTAGAGTTCACTTTGAATTTTCACATATTTTCCCTATAAAAACACACGAATTTCAAAGTGAACTCTAAAATCTGAAAAAATTCATACGTATTCAAAAAAATGAACGAATCATTTTCATTAAAAAAAAAGTTGGGTCATCGACAAATTTGTTAAACAATATTTTTTTCATCAATTTGTTAATAACATTTTAGAATTATTATTATACAAAATTAATCTTTTCAGTACCTTTAATGTGCATGAATTATTTCCGATTTTTATACCAACGAGAAATGTTCGTAATTCTCTCTCAAATTACTCGAATTTATGCGAAATGAATATCGGTCGCAAGGACTACCTTAATAGAACAATTTTAAGAAATGTATTCATTTTTTTTCCAGATTAACTGCAAGGCACCTGCAGCATTGAATTATTGCTGGCTAACCAGCCCCAATGGAACGAACTTTGGTGTTGCGCCTGGCAAAGGTTCCGGCAAAATTCTCGAGTACGACGGCAAAGGTTTTTCGATGGGCGAATGCGGCGCGATAGTCGCCAAATCTAACACCACCGATAATGGGGAGTGGACTTGTCACATGGGACTCGTCGGAGGTTTTGAAGCCGAGCAGAAAGTGTCCGTCAAAGTCTCAGGTCAGCAGAAGGAAACTTGCAATCCGAAGCAATCGCCATCAACAATACCGATTTTTATTTTGTAAATACATCTATGGGTCATACTAAATAATTTTTTTTCTACTTCTGCTATTCACAGAGTACTATCTGAGAGCTGAAGACGAGACTGTGTATGCTGATAAAAACGCTAAATTGACATGTCGCACTGTCATCGGAGATGAAGCCACATTGCGATACTGTCGATGGGTTCGTCCAAATGGCAAAGGAATCAACAAGGCGGAATCCTCTCGTTTCCAACTGAGCCAGGGAGTCGATCAATGCAGTTTAACAGTTTCTGGTACATAAATTCTCTTAATGAGATTATTCAAGTATTTCAAAAAAATATCTAACAAATAATCGTCGTTTAATGAAGGACTGGAATCTCCCATAGTTCTGATGCTGAAGTTTGCATCGTTGGAATGCAAGGAAATTCAGAGAAAAAAATTCATTCTAATTACCCCAAATGATGAAACTAGGTATAAAAAATCATCATAGGGGCTAATTGATATGATGACTTTTTATACCTAATTTCATCGTTTAGGTTAATTGGAATTAATTTTTTTTTCTGAATTTCGTAGCATTCCAACGATGCAAACTTCAACATCATCCGTAATTACTTTGAGTGACGATTTTGTGCATTCCTGCCAAGTCCACAAAATTCATTTTTTTTCAATACTTTTTTTCAGATTTACAGACCGAAGATCTCGGTAAATGGAGCTGTTTCGGCGCGCTGTCCAAATTCACTGGTCGTGAAGAAGTGGCCACCGTGGAGCTGAGGTCCAAACAGGTGGAGGAGGCGCAGATAGCCAGCGTGTTGTCGATCGTTCTGGGCACAGCTCTTCTCCTTGTGACGCTGCTCGGTGCAGGATTTGCGGCGTTGTTCATCTACAAAAGACGGAAGGCCCGCGTGATGAAAAATCCACCGCCGTACTATGCTCAGGAGTACGCGATGCCCGATGAAATTCGGGCTAACGCTGATCCCATCCCCGAGAAGGATTACAAATATTAGAAAATAATTATGTCGTCCTGCGCTCCAAGCCGCGCTGCAAGATTCTTGCTCTGCGGTATTGTGGTCCGCTTCTGTAGTAAACGTATCACTTCGGATCAACAATTTAAAAAATTATCCTTCCAGTTTTTTGCTAACTGAAAGAACAAAAAATTTGATGTACTCAAAAAAAAATCGCGGTACATCCAAACGAATGTCCAACACGATCCGAAAAATTCATTTACCTTAGTAAACAAGTAATAATACAATATTACTGTAGTAGAAGCGCCTCAAGACCTACTTTTCTTTACCATCGATGTAACTTAAAAATACCCCCCATTTTTCGTCACTCATTTTCGAATAAAATGTCATCAGGCGTTTCGCACTTTTTTGTACGCTCGTGGGGCTCTTCAGACCCGAATCACCTGCGATCTAACATTACCAGGGGAATCTCATACGCGGGGCTATTAAACCGCTCTTCTAAAACACAACAAAAATCGTTGGACTTATTTATTTTTTTCATCATTCCGCGTCAACTAGACAATAAGATGAGCTTTTTTTTATATAAGATGAGCATTTTTTGAGCATCATTCCACTAGCAGTACGTGACAGGAATTCTTCTCCCTTATGATTCATCTTATCGTACAAATTCTGACGACATTTTTGTCTACTTAATTCCATCATTAGCAAAATCCTCGCGTAATCGAATAGAATAAAGCGAGGATCTTGAGGCTCCTGTCTAAAGACCCAAATACAATAAGTACTAACGATTGCGTGTACAAAATCATCGAAAAGGAACCAACAATCCACGGCCAGTCGGTACCCATGAGAGATATGGAATAATTGCTAGTGGTAATTCCACTTCTTGAGGCTCCTCTCAAACACCCAAATACAATCAGTACCAACGATTGCCTGTAAGAAATCATCGAAAAGAAACCAACAATCCACGACCAGTCGGTACCCATGAGAAATATGGAATAATTGCTGGTGGTAATTTCACTTCTTGAGGCTCCTCTCTAAAGACCCAAATACAACCAGTACCAATGATTGCTTGTACGAAATCATAGAAAAAGAACCAACAGTCCATGACCAATCAGTACCCATGAGAAATATGGAATAATTGCTGGTGGTAATTCCACTTCTTGAGGCTCCCCTCTAAAGACCCAAATACAACCAGTACCAACGATTGCCTGTAAGAAATCATCGAAAAGGAACCAACAGTCCATGACCAGTCAGTACCCATGAAAAATATGGAATAATTGCTGGTGGTAATTCCACTTCTTGAGGCTCCCCTCTGAAGACCCAAATACAACCAGTACCAACAATTACCTGTAGAAAAACATCGAAATGGAACCAACAGTCCATGACCAGTCAGTACCCATGAGAAATATGGAATAATTGCTGGTGGTAATTCCACTTCTTGAGGCTCCTATCAAACACCCAAATACAACCAGTACCAACAATTACCTGTACAAAAACATCGAAATGGAACCAACAGTCCATGACCAGTCAGTACCCATGAGAAATATGGGTACTGACTATATGGAATAATTGCTGGTGGTAATTCCACTTCTTCAGGCTCCTCTCTAAACACCCAAATACAACCAGCACCAACGATTGCCTGTACGAAATCATCGAAAAGACTCCAACAATCCACGACCAGTCGGTACCCACGAGGGATATGGAATAATCGCTGGTGGTAATTCCCACCATGGCTGAGGTCCGTACGAGCCGTCAGTAGTCGTCGAAGGGTTAAGCCTTCGTCCAAATACGCGTTGTCCCTTCGAATCGAAAGCGGGTGGGGTCGACGCTACGTGCCAGGACCAGAGCCACCAGGCTCCTGGTGGACATACACACATGTATTCGCGTGTGTACGTTCTTATGCCCGGATCCCGATGCAATTTCCGAGGTGCCTGGCCGCCCAATCCACAATTCCATCGGCCCTTGGTTGTGTCGCGTTTGCATCGGGCACGCAGATGCGCGTGTCACTTCAAGTGTCCACGACGACTGGGTGCAGCGATCGGCCGGACACGAAGCCCCCTTTCCAATCGCTGACTAACATTGTTATTATATTGGTACCCTCGTATCAATTCATTCCATGGTGCGAATTTGGGAGACATTCACTGGGCTACGATGGCCAATCGCTGCTGAGGCTTCTGACGTCTGTATCTATATCTCTAACCCTATTGCTTGCCAATCGTTATTATTATTGTGCGGCTGGTAGATCAGGGAAATCACGGCTTCGATGTCCTTATTCGTGATACACATTCGTTCTCACGATCGGGGCTTCGTCACGTCGAGAACCCTGTGACGATGAACCACGTGTTGGGTTTTGGTGTCTTCATGGTCGTAGGATTTAGAACTGATGTGGATTTTGATCGGATTTCCTTTGCGATGAGACTTGGATTTATAATATACTACAAAGTGGCAGGGATGGAGACTAATTTTATTCTTTTAATTAGATCCTATTTTTTAACTCACATTATATAGCGAAAAACACCATCATGAGAGATGAGGACGATAATTCTGCCGCTATGGGGAGAGTCGAGATACCGAAACGCTTTAGGGATTTTTTCGAAATCCAGTACCAAATAACATCGAACGTAACCGCACTTATAAAGAATAATTTAACTAAATTAATTTAATTTTAAATTTTAAATAAAATAAAAAATATTACATATTAAATTAAAAAAAATCTATTTAATATTTCAAATAAATATTGAATATTTATTATTTATTTTAATATTTAAATTGAATTTAAATATTAAAATTAATTTTTTTTTCTTGAATTTAATTTTAAGTAACCAACATTTTTACGAATTTTTAAAATAAATTAATAACATCATAAAATCCAAACATCTATTTGCTGTAAAAAATCCCAAATTTAAAGAAGGACAAACACTTTATTTTCGTGTCAAATTCCAGTCCAATCGCTCACGCAGACATTTTTTCCAACCCTCCATTCTCAACGCGTCGGACCATCCCGAGTATCCCGATACGAAAATCTCGCCCAAAAAAACACCAAGAACCAAATCTTCCCATACGAAGCAAAAAAAGAATAAATTAATCTTCCCCGCAGCGTTGGTTCTTATAGATCTCACTACAAGGCTCGCGAAATCCAATAAAAAACCCTGATAATGCAGTGAAGAGCACATAGAAGAATTTTGCCTGGCGAGAGTCGCGTGGAGTTTCATCGGCGGGTCAAGAAGAGCAACGCGCAGGAAGAACCAGCTTCAGAAAGAGAGAAGAGAATGAGAAGAAAATGGAAAAAGCGAGACGGAGAAACGGCCGTTAAAACCCACCCCGACTGATAACCCGAACCGCGGCTTAATCCGGAGCGCCCAGATGACTTCCCATTGCTTAGAGGGAGCCGACGGTACAGCGAGTTAGAGATTGGAAACACGGGAGGAAAGGGAAAGGAGAAGGGAAGAACCACGCGACACTGGCTGGTATCGGTCGTACGGCTGCTGCAGGATGAGGGAAGAGAGAGAGAGAGCGAAAGATTGCTGCGGCGGAACGCCAGTAATTTCGCGGGATTAATATTTAATATCCAGGTGGAAAGCGGGCCGAGGACGACGACGACGACGACGACGACGACGACGACATCCAGCTGCGTTGCTCCCGGCTTGTGTTGATCTCCGCTATGTACATCTCGTACTTTGCCCTCGCGGATCTGTACTTTTCTCGTTCCGTTCGTTTCCTCTCCACCTCCGAACATTCATCCAACCCCCCCTCGCCCCCCTTCGTACCCCGTGTTTTCTCTTTGCCAAGTTCTCGCTGTCTCAATTGTGCTCATTCCGAAAAGTCTCTCCCGGCGTCTCCCGAGCGAATACAGAGGACTGCGGAATCATCCCTTTCCACTCGCTGCGCTCTTTTCCCTTCTGGCGCTTCGCTCGCGGCTTCGTCGTCAAGCACGTCTCTCGTTCCACAGTCGCAGCAGCAGCGATAGATGAATTTTCGGTGGGTCCAATCCGCGCTTCCTCGCCTTCGACCCTCTTGACCCGCGGTGCGAGGCAAACAGGGACTTAGGCAGGGTGTATAAGGCGAACGCGGGGGCTGAGAGACGATTCGGCAATGACGACTGATTGCTTCAACCCGCGCGCAGGTTTCTCGTGCTTCTCTTGTATCGATCGCGGGGTTTTCCAGGATCGGGAAAAATGTTGGGGGACGAGGGTGACGAGGTATTTGGGTCTGCGATTCGCTGGGCTTTTGTTCGGTGGCCTTGCGACTCGAGTGCTGAGCTTGATGACGTAGGAGGGACTCTGGGTTGGGCTCGCGCGTGCATCAAGTTGGTACAATGGATATTGAGACTCGGGTCGTTCGTGTACGAGGTGGAGGAAGAGACTGCGGAATGCGCGAAAAATATTGCGTTGTTTGGGAGTCGAATGGCATTCGTGGAAGAAATTGGAAGATGCTGCGCAGCATCTTCAATACGTATTATTGTCTGTTTATATATCGTGCGTTTTAGTCTATGGAAATTTGGAATAAGGGTGTTGTTGTTAAGACAAGACTTGATACCGACACTTTGCCTTTGGACTTTAGTTACATTTTTTTTCGACAAGATTCTTTTTTAGGAACTCTGAAAAAAAATGTCTTCGTCGAAAAATGCGAGGTTGACGAAAAATGTGTTAAGAACGTTTAACTCTTTTGGTCGCCTGCTTATTATTGTCTGTTTATATATCGTGCGTTTTAGTGTTTGGAAATTTGGAATGAGGTTGTTGTTGGTAAGACAAGACTTGATACCGACACTTTGCCTTTGGCCTTTAGTTAGATTTTTGTTCGACAAGATTTTTTTTTAGGAACTCTGAAAAAAGTGTCTTCGTAAAAAAATGCGAGTTTGATGAAAAATGTGTTAAGAATGTTTAGCTCTTTTGGTCGCAGGCTTTGTCGGGTCTTTAGATGGTACCGCTCGATCGTGAATGAACCTCCGTTGAACCATCAACAAAAGTGCCAAAAGGTACGCGGAAGGTCAAAATATACAAAGTTGTCACGACCCTCGGAACTCATTTCCTAATTGTCCCACGCTGCGTCGTGTGCGAAACAATTAGCGGAAGTGCCATTTGTTGCTCACCGCACGACGGACGATTGAGTTCACGTGTCTCCGGAAAACGGCATCACTAAGCCCGATTAGTTTAACACCTCGCCCCAGTGTTTGTGTCAAGCCGGTTTTGGTGTTCCTACGGTCGATCCTTTCACGGTTGCACTCTTCATCACTGCCTTTTTCTCCTTTCTGCAAAGAGCAAATAAATTCAAGAGTGATTCGTCTCCTTGACCAAAAACTCACAATATTCACAAGACTCACTGACAAAAACTCGCAGACTCGGAACTTTGTCAAGGTTTCTTTTTCGATAAAAAGAAACCTTGACAACAGTTTTCAATAAAAATGAATCTTGGCAACAATTTTCAATAAAAAGAATCCTTTGTAATAATTTTCACTAAAATCAAACCTTGACAACAATTTTCGATAAAAATGAACCTTGGCAACAATTTTCGATAAAAACAAACCTTGACAACAATTTTCAATAAAAATGAACCTCGGCACAAATTTTCGATAAAAACAGACCTTGACAACAATTTTCAATAAAAATGAACCTTGGCAACAATTTTCGATAAAAACACCCCTAGCCACCAATTTTCCCTAAAAACACCCCTAGCCACCAATTTTCTAAAAACACCCCTAGCCACCAATTTTCTAAAAACAACCCTTGCCACAAATTTTCTAAAAACACCCCTTGCCACCAACGTTCCCTAAAAACGAACCTCGACACATCGCAGCTTCCTCCACATCCCCCAACATCCCCAGCAGTGTTTCGTGCTACGGAAGGGCTCATCGAGCGCTCGGGTTGCCGCAGTTCCAATTATGTAATTGAAAGTAACGGCCGGGATTCCACCCCCGTTTGTCCATGGGGTTCACATCCACGTCCACACGCAGAACCCACACGGCTGCACCGACTGCGCAGCGCGGTGCTACTCGACAGAAGCCGCCCAGCGCGCCAGAACTCGAGCTATTCGCGAGAGCATCACCACCCATCGACGCCAAATGTAATGTTCGATAAATTGGTGTAGGTGGGTGGTAGGCGGCGGCGGTGCGCCGAGTACGACGATGGTGGTGGTGGTGGTGGCTACACGTATAGTTATATAGGTACGGGGCATTGAATATAGCGGTTGAGTGGCCGGAGAGTCCGCACGCGTTTCGCGCCATCAGCGGGGAACACACCGAGGGTTGCGCTACACCGCGAGGGTCGAAATCGCGTCGGGCCCGGCGAACTCGGGTACCGCGGGCGCACCGGCCAATAACCGTTAAGGATTTCCATCTGCTTTGTTCCCAGGAGCCAGAAGCACCGCGGAGCGTTCGGGCGAGCTCCAATGATGGCAATAAACGCGGTCAGTCTAACGCGCGCGCGCGCGCTCTCCTATTCCGCGTCCTACGTGCGGTAGATACCGCCTCTTGACATACCTATACCGTTTATGGGGAATCGCTGTGGGTTACGGACGTGAGGGCTTAATACGTCGGACCGCGTGGCGATAGATTTTTCTTAAGCTGGTGAGGAACAAAAAAAATAAAGTAAAATAAAATTGAGGCCAGTGGCAACAGCGACGTAAACGATGAAAAATTGTTTGTTCTTTGCAAAACATTGATTTTTGATCTATACCATCGTTCTCAAGTCGCATATTCTACCGCTGAAAACACTGGGTAAGGACCTTTTTTAATCGATTCTGAAAAAAATAATTTTTGGCGACGATCTTTTTCCGGCCGTGAGGACTTAATACGTCGGATTTTGTGGTAATATTATTTTTTGTTGTTAAAGTGTAAAAACACGAAATCACGATTTAAACTGCACGATGGTTAGCAACGAGTTTTACGCAACACGGCAACCGATCAGAGAACCAATAACTCGATAATAATAATAATATCAAAGATGCTAGATATTTTGTACACTGATTTCTTTAAGAGGAAAATGCAGTGCAAAAAATATTTCTCTAGTCGTCCAACTCAATTTTCACATCATCGTGAAAACTTCAATTCCGACACAGACAAAAATATGATTGATTCAACAAAATCTTCGCTAGCGAGCTGCCAAAAACAAGTGTAATCAATTCATTGTGTCACTTCTAATCCCTACAATTTCGTACGATATTAAAACGCTAATTCCAAAATAGGCAAAACAATATTTAATTTATTTCAATGTTAATCAAATCGTATATCGGCAACAATAACTAGAGTTAATTAAAAAATGTATTATATCAACGACATAATTGTTTACCCATGGGAATAAAAATAAAATAAATGGAATAAAAAGATGACGCTAATCACGTCGTCTTTTTTTCTCATTTCTCACTTCAGCCCAAAATCGACCATAACTCTGCGGTTCAAAACCCAACCTACAGCGATTCGTCCATACGCAGAGGCAGACACACCTCTGTATATCTGGTACGTGACCATTAAATTCGGGAGGTCCAGCCGCGTTACTACGCGATGACCCAGCGGTACCCCTATATCGTCGCGCTATATATAATAATGAGGCGCACCTAGATACCCGCGTATAATTCGCGCAGCGGCGCAAAGTAGGCACACGTATGCCGGATGAATATAATATGTGCGGGGTGGCGGTGGCGGCTATGGCTATGGCTATGGCTATATAGCCGCGTGCTTACGAAGCTACTGCGCGCGCGGATGAGCAAATACGAGAGCCAGCTTTGCTGACGCGCGGTGTCCGCACTTCCAGCCGCAATTACATCGCGCCCGGCCGCATTGTGGTGTACGCGCGGCGAGCGGCCGCGTGCCTTCGCCCTGATTCCCGCGCCTCGCGGTTATACCATACGCCGCCTGATACGCCGCGCGCGCGCGGCGCACGTGTGCGCCGCGCCGCGCCGCGCACTAATACACTGTGCGCGGCAGTACGTGGCGCACGTTCTGCGCCGGAGATTCCGGCAGCCGCCGAGTCTGCTGGGTCGCTACGGACTATGAGATGAATGCGAATAGGGGTAAACGCGCACCCTTCCTCGACTCGCGTGCGCCACCCTCAACCCCCCCCCCCCCTGCCCCCTACCCCCTTCCCTGACCCCCCTGCCCCCCCGTTTTGCCATAGCCCGCGTGCAGATGAGCCGCCGCCCCCCGGACGTTTCCTATACTTACTGCGCGCTGCGCAGAATTGTGGCGGGGAAAATATCTTGAGCTGCTGAAGAGAATTTGGCACGCAGGAAAAACGTCTGTGCGTCGCGGACTTATAACGCACGTGGAATGTTCGGAAGGGGAGAGAAAAAAAAAATAATAATACAGAGAACGAGCTGGGAAAAGAATTTCCGCAAAGTGACGCGGGTTTTGGTGCGGGAGCCTCGCTCCGGCGAGCACGAAAGCACCCTTGGGCACGCTGGAGTCTTGCGATCTGGATTGAAAGCCTTGTAATTGCGGCGCGGTCTGCGTGCGGGAGAAAGTTTTTTTTTATACAAGACGTGTTTTACGTGTTTTTATTAAGGATGTAAGTTCATTCATTAACTTGTACATAATAATGTACAAAAAAAGTTTCGTGCTTGCTAAATCGACTTTTAACCTATACCATCGTTCTCAAGTCGCATATTCTACCCCCGAAAGCACTGGTTATTAACCTTTTTTAATCGATTTTGAAAAAAATATTTTTTTGGCGACGAAAAAATATTTTTTCTGTCAGAAATCGTAGATCCGGCTCCGGACCGAAAATTGCCAAAATCGACCCCAATTTTTTTTCTTTTCAAAATATCGACTTTTAACCTATACCATCGTTCTCAAGTCGCATATTCTACCCCTGAAAACACTGGTTAAAAACACTTTTTAATCGATTTTGAAAAAAATAATTTTTGGCGACGATCCTTTTGTCAAAAATCATAGATCCGTCTCCGCACCGAAAATCGCCAAAATCGCCCTCAGAAATATTTTTCTGAGGTCCTCAACAATAACAACACCTTACCAACATTATTTCAAATAGTAGTGTAAGTCTGATTGCACGTCTCGTACATCGCAATACACCTCACAGCTCGTGTTTCCCCGTCACTTCCTGCAAACGCGCCGCGAGAACAACGAGTGTATATCGCATAACTGTAGGCTGCGCCTGTGAAAACTTTCACCCTTCTCTCTATTACCTCCCGCCGTTCGTACGCGCGCGTTTCCCTTGCAAGCTGTTGCCTCATTACTCGGGGCAAAAGCTCGCAAGTCGCGTTACCGCTAAAGTCTATATATCGCTCACAGTCGCGTCCGCAACTTCCTCGACGAAAACCCCTTTTAGCTACCACCGGTCGTAGCTGCTGTTTTGCTGCACTCCAACGAAATATGCAGTCGATGGCTTAACGCAACGCAAATACAGCCCCGTCCGGAGGAGGTGAGGAGGGTAAGGAGAGTGAGGAGGGTGAGGAGGGTGTGGAGGGTAAGGAGAGTGAGGAGGGTGAGGAGGGTGAGGAGGGTGAGGAGGGTGAGGAGGGTGAGGAGGGTGAGGAGGGTGAGGAGGGTGAGGAGGGTGAGGAGGGTGAGGAGGGTGAGGAGGGTGAGGAGGGTGAGGAGGGCGAGGAGGGTGAGGAGGGTGAGGAGGGTGTGGAGGGTGTGGAGGGTGAAGAGGGAGAGGAGGCTGAGGAGGCTGAGGAGGCTGAGGAGGCTGAGGAGACTGAGGAGGCTGAGGAGGCTGAGGAGACTGAGGAGACTGAGGAGGCTGAGGAGGCTGAGGAGACTGAGGAGGCTGAGGAGACTGAGGAGGCTGAGGAGGCTGAGGAGGCTGAGGAGGCTGAGGAGGCTGAGGAGGCTGAGGAGGCTGAGGAGGCTGAGGAGGCTGAGGAGGCTGAGGAGACTGAGGAGGCTGAGGAGACTGAGGAGGCTGAAGAGGCTGAAGAGGCTGAGGAGACTGAGGAGGCTGAGGAGGCTGAGGAGACTGAGTAGGCTGAGGAGGCTGAGGAGGCTGAGGAGGAGGAGGAGGAGGGGGAGGGAGTGAGGAGGGAGAGGATGGTGAGGAGGGTGAGGAGGGAGAGGAGCATGCGGAGGGAGAGGAGGGCGAGGAGGGGGAGGAGGGGGAGGGAGTGAGGCGGGTGAGGAGGGTGAGGAGGGGCAGGAGGGGGAGGGAGTGAGGCGGGTGAGGAGGGTGAGGAGTGGTGGTGGAAAATATAATCGTTCGAGCGTATTATATTTGTCTGCAAAAGTGCATAAACGGACGCATTGCAATCAGCAAGGTCGAGCGGCTTCCTCGACCGCAGCGACCAATCGCGGCCGCACCGCGACCACCACCACCAGCGCCGCTCGCTCGCTCGCTCGCTCGCGCGGCGCGCAGCCACTTTACTCGAGGGCTACTCGGGCAATAATGCCGCTGCGCCCCGGACTCGCCCCCCCCCCCCCCCCCCCCTCGGCGAATGCTAAAAATACGCACGCCAGAACTACCCTCGATCATCGTTGAAGCGCGCGTATAACGAAGTGGCGCTCGTGTTGCCCCATCTCGTCTGGCGCGATCGATTTCGCGATCAGACTCCGCGAGCAGTCTCGCCGCAACAATAAGCGCCGGGGGTTGCGAGTCGCCGTCCCCTCATAGGCCACTGTGTACAATCAGCCCAGACGTTTCGTCGACCGATATATATAGTGGATATACCGAATATTCGACGGAAGCTGGACGTATGGAAAAAAAAGAAAAAAAAATATGTTGCCTCGGCTTGAAAAAAAAAAAAAAATATGTATATGTTGGTTCGGCTTGAAAAAAAAATATATATATATGTTGGTTCGGCTTGAAAAAAAAAAAAAATATATATATATGTTGCCTCGGCTTGAATAAAAAAATACATATATGTTGCCTCGGCTTGAGTCCTCGTTTTCTAATATCGGAGATCGCAGATAGATAGATGGATTGAGTAAGAAGGAGGAGGAGGAGAAAAAAAACACACACACGTAATAGTGCGGAGAGCACATGTTGCTCTGCGAATGAATGGGTCGTTGCTGTTTTTGTCCGATCGGACCGATATCGAGCGAGGGCCACCCCCGTTGTTTTTCCATCTCCCACGGCGCTGCACACCCTCTCGTAATATCCTCGGGTGTATCGCACATCGGCGTCACCTCTGCGCCTCTCGTCGTAATCGCATCTCGATTCGAATCTCGCGGACGACAAAAACACGGCCTGCGCGCCACGGAATAATTTATTTTCTACCGAAGCGGTAGGAGGAGGGGGTAACCTCGTTTTGTGCGATGCTAAGACCGCTAATTTTTTTTTGTTTGCTACGATCTGATTTTTGGGCGTGATGAAAGATTCTCCTTGGGGGGATTTTTTTTTTCTTTCCTGATCTGTATTTAATGAAAACGCTGTAATAATAATAATAAATATTATTATTACAATAATTAATTAATTAATTAAATTAATAATAATAAATGATAATAATTTATTATTATTGTAATAATAATAATTAGCATATAATGAGCACTTTATTTGGATATATCCTGCATTTTTTCTCAACGGAGGATCCCAGTCTGGAGCTTCGTGCAGAGGTGAAAATAAATGCAGTCACTAGTGAAAATTCTAGAAAATTTAAAAAAATCATTAAACATCTCTTCACGAAGAAAAATAATCAGCAAGTGACAAAAAATTGATTATTGTATTAAAAAATTTTTCGTTGTCGCAGCAAAATTTTCAGCTACCACAGCAAAATTGCCAGCTACCTCAGTAAAATCTGCAGCAAGCAAAAATGTTATTATCACTCCGTTAATATTTTTCTCTGCACTCGATTAAGCGAGTCGCTGCGACATTTTAATTAATTATTCGATACGTCGATAAAATTCGAAGTGGCGTCCGTGAAACGATCGCGATCGCGATCGCTCGTCTCGATTACGATATTAAATTGATGGGAATATACGCGCGCGGGGGGGGATCTCGAAAGATTACGGCGCAGTGTTTGCGATTATGTTTAATATGTGTGTAATGCCTCATATCCGCGGCGGGGGCCTGACGGATTTTCCCTGGTACACTGCGCCGTTGTTCATGATCGCGGAAATTAGTCAGGCCGGGCATTAGCATCGGATCCATCTAATCTGGGACGTTCTCGAGGGACGAGGGACTAATTCACCCTTCGCGAGGCCGGGATCCATACGCGCTGTACGTGGCGCACGCGAATCCTACGGCCTCGGCTGTATCACCGTCGTCGTCGTCGTCTCTCTTCGAGCATCCCGCGTGCTTTATACATGCGGGACGAAATTGGGGGAAGCCGCTCCGCTCGGCACGCTAATGCCGACGTTGTTATTGAATTATTTCGAGATACTCGAGTTTTACGTGCGAGGGATCAAACTGGGATTAGGCTGTGCAGATGGGCTGGGCGTGTCCCGCGCCACGTCTTCCTGCCGTCGCCGCGATTCCGAAGTCGCGTAAGCGGCGACGTCCTGACGCCGGGGCAGACGGCGACCCCGGCATCCTAAAACTCGCACCCTCACGTTTTCCTGAAACATCCCTCGGATACACCGCGCGAGCCCTCAGATTTCACCCTCAGCTTCGCTGTCTTCTTCTTTCACCCCCGCTGCAACCCTTTTTTTATTATTATACTGTAATAATAATAATATTTATTTTATTATTATACTGTAATAATAATAATATTTATTATTATTTGCTAAATTATAATTTTTGTACAAAATTATAATTTGAGATTGAATTATATATGGTTCGAAGGCATATAAAAAGCACTTTATTCCTGTGTAACGAAAAGGTCGATTTTGAAAAACCGAACGAATATTTTGCTAACTTGACTATAAGCTAGCAGAAGAATTTTTAAATCTTATTTTTCGAAAAATTAAAAGAGCACGAAAATTATAATTTTGACAAATAATTAGCACATAATGAGCACTTTATTTGGATATATCGTGAATCCAATTTAAGACTTTTCTTAATCGAAATTAAGTGAAATCCATTCGCATCCCAAATGCTCACGAATTTTTTTTTTTTTTCATAGCACAAAAACAAAAATCTATTTCGCGTTCCCCTCAAAACAAAATCCTCGCTACGTCGCTGCCTGCTGAAACAATTGGGCTCTTTTTTCGTGAATGCGACGTACAAACGTTTGGCCGACGTTTCGACGGGTGAGAAGCTCGACGAGGTTTCCAAGCGCCTGCAGATTGGTTTGCGGGACCAGCAGCCAGCAGCGGAAGAGCGCAGAGGTATCCGGTGAAGTGTCGCTCGACAGGGTGCAGGCAGCAGCGAAGCGCGCCCTGCCAGATTAGACGACCGCCAGACAGCAGAGAGACGCACTCGTCGTCCTCGTCCTCGAGGCTCCCGGGGGCGTCGCACCCGGGCTTCTGCACTCGCGGGAGCGGCGATAGTCTTGTTAGTCACGCTACGCCCTCCCACACCCGCGATGCACAGTCCTCGTTCTCGCGCATAAGCTTATTACAGGACATATCTCAGTGTGTATGTTGAGCGGAGAGCGGCAGCAGCGGCTCACATCGGGCTCGCCCCGAATTTCATTCGTGGCGGATTAGTCGCTCCCCAACCCCCTCGATGTATATAGCTAGCTGCCTGCGTTTAACAAGTGAGCAACGTACTGCAAACGTGCAGCCTTGTTGAGGACGACGTACTGCACGAATCTATGGTGTTTTTTTTAACTTACATATAGAATTGGAAATAACACAACAAACAAATCGAAAATTATTTAGGAAATAACTTTCGTAATTATTTTCGAAAATTATTTAGGAAATAATTTTCGTAATTATTTTCGAAAATTATTTAGGAAATAATTTTCGTAATTATTTTCGAAAATTATTTAGGAAATAATTTTCGTAATTATTTTCGAAAATTATTTAGGAAATAATTTTCGTGACTATTTAAGAAATAATTTTCGTAATTATTTTCGAAAATTATTTAGGAAATAATTTTCGTAATTATTTTAGAAAATTATTTAGGAAATAATTTTCGTAATTATTTTAGAAAATTATTTAGAAAATAATTTTCGTAATTATTTTCGAAAATTATTTAGGAAATAATATCCGTATATCGAAAATTAACACTTGTAATTAGCAGTCGCGATTGAGAAGATTCACGGTGAAAAATATCAATAGAGTGATAACAACATTTTTGCTGTGGCAGCTGAAAATGTTGCAGTGGCAGCAGAAAAATGTGTTGCGACAACAAAAAAATTCGTTAACACAACAATCGATTTGTTATCACTCCCTGATCTTTTTCCGTATTGGAGCACTTTGCATCGGTCAACACGAAAAAAGCATGGGTAAGTCATGCAATTGCGAGTGAGGAAATTTTAAGTTTTAATTCGACAATAAAAATTACTGGAATAACACCGGACTTTCAGATGAAATACTTTCGGATAAAAATGAATGTATTAAACAAAAATCTGGAACGCAGTTTCATTTCGTTTTCGCTCAATTTTTTCACATTTCATTCTCAGTTTTCTTTTTTTTCTTTTTCTCATTTTTTCTCATTTCTCTTTTTTATATTTCATTTCATTTTTTCATTTTTTTTATGTGACATTTTTCGATTGCGCTCTGTAATGTCGATTATTATCTTAATGACAGTCAGGTGAAACTACCACTTACAACAATTACAGTACTCGAAGGACAATCGAAGTACCAGGTTCATTCGGTACACCTCGCATCACTGAGATTTATCCGTGCGCCGGGGACGCGGATTGGGCATTAGAAGGAAAGGAAGGCCGAGGCGCGCGGCGCGGTCAATCCCACCTCGGGCGACCTTGTGCTATTAATTACCCGGGGCCCTCGTCCATCCGACGCGGTGCTGTGGGAGTTGTTAATTAATTTTTTTTCTTCCTACTCGTTTGTTTTTTCTTTTTTTTTCTTACATTTATTCATTTTATTTCTGCCCCATGCAGCGAGGATAGATTGAAATTTTAGCGCGCAACTACAATACGAAACGTTATGGTGTTTGTGCCATATTACTCACGTATAATATGGCATTGTGGGAAAAATGCCATTTTACGCACTGTGCGAAAAATTCTATTTTACGCACTGTGCGAAATATTATATTTTACGCACTGTGCGAAATATTATATTTTACGCACTGTGCGAAAAATTCTATTTTACGCACTGTGCGAAGATTTCTATTTTACGCACTGTGCGAAAAATGCTATTTTATGCACTGTACGTAAAATTCTATTTTACGCACTGTTAATTAATTTTCTTTCTTCCAACTCGTTGTTTTTTTTTCTTACATTTATTCATTTTATTTCTACCCCATGCAGCGAGGATAGCTTGAAATTTTAGCGTGCAACTCTATATATGAAATGTTATGGTGTTTGTGCCGTATTACACACGTGTATCGCGCGTGGTGGAGTCGCCAGTATATCCTGCACAACCGTGGACGACGAGCCTATAGCTATATAAGAGCGCGCGGAGCCAGGGACGACGAGCCTACCGTGAAGCTACCTGCCCCGAGGACACCGCGCCGGCCACGGGGCAACCCGGAGATTCTGGGATGGATATTAGGTTGAGGTAATTACAGCCATTAGGCCGCGCATACATCAATTATCGATGACACGATGACACGGGACCTGGACGCTTCGGGGCGTACGCGGCCCTTCCCGATTGGAATGTAGGCTCGGTACGACCGGCGATCGGGATACGTTGTACCGTGTGAGGGATAAAGTTTCGAGCGTACGGCACGCATTCAATTGCGTTTCCCGTGCTGACGGAAAGTTTCGCCGGGTTTTTAATTATTTCGAATATGAATTATAGATTTTTTTATCATTTAATTATACAGATAAATTTTAATATTTTTGGGGTTATTATTTTTTATGTTTTATGTGCAGAAAGATTTATTTTCGTGATAATTTTATTTTTTTATTTAATTTTTAATTATTATTTTTAGTTTTTATTAAATTTTTTATTTTATGGAATTGAAAAATAAGCTCTCTCACACTTCATTTCTCACATATTTAACTTTTAATATTGTTGGTGTTATTATTTTTTATTTCTTATGTACAGGAAAATTTATTTTCGTGATAATTTTAATTTTAATTAAAAAATGTTATTTAATTTTTTATTTTATGGAATTGAAAAATAAGCTTTCTCACACTTGATTTCAACTTAAATTTGCCTTTTTCACAGGTGGCTGTGTGAAAAATGAAAATTGAGGAGAAAATATGTGAGCATCATTGGTGTGATATAAAAAGTCATTTTGGCACGTTTCTAATATGTCTAATGAGTTCGAAGACTTTCTATTTAATTTTCTTTTTCGTCCAGAAAAGGCGATTTTTTTATCTGCGTAATTCGATTTAAAAATTCGTCACCTGTACAATGTGAGACTCCGTATTTTATCCACCACAGTAAATTACAAAAATAATAATCAAATCGAAATTCTTCTCTGACAGATTTACAAATATAGTGTCACATATAACACGAACGAAACGTAAAAAAACTTAACGAATAACGTGCGAGCTTTCCATAATAGTAGAATTCCTAAGTATATTCACAGATCTTCCGTCAAACCCTATACAGAGGCATTAAGAAAAAAGCCATCATCGCCACTATCATTATAGGCAATCGCACCGACGTCCCGGAAAATTACGCTTCGCCGGAACGAAACGACGTTTCGATGTCTTGATCGTCGATCGCCGCCCATATAACGGACGTTCCCCCCTCGAATCCGGTGTTTCTAATTTTTTTATTTTTTTTACGAGAAACGTAATTCAACGTCCACTTGGAAGTTGCGCTCGCGGTGTCTTATTTCGTATTAGCTGCGCGCCGACGGACGAAAAACTAAACTTGGAGCCGATAACGTCGCGTTCCAAACCTGAGACCCGTAATTAAGACTTAAAACTGGCTCCGAGCGCATTTTCAGTCGGGCGTCTCCGGCCCCTTTGGGTATCTCTTATCGCGAAAGGTTCTTCCCGCTGCGGCTCCCGCTGATGGAGCCTTGGCCCGCTTCTTCTGTGTGTTTCCGTTGGAGTAGCCACGACGAGAATCTTGGTCGGAGCGCTCGAGAGTATTAGGTACTCCACCTACAAACGTGTCCGTAGCGATAAGAACTGCGCCGGAGTGGCCAACAGGCGCGAGTTGCGCCTCGACTGTGTGGAACGTTGCGTTCCGCCTCATTGAGGCTTATCGGTGGGATTGAATGCGACGAGGGCCTCGTTTGCCTTGTTGATTAATTGAAACTGCTGCATTGGTTTACATAACCGGGTTCGCTTTTCTTTTGATTGTTTCGTTTTCTTCTAAAAATCAGAGCCTTTTTTTAGGATATTAAAAAAAAAATGAATCAATGTTATCGATTCCCTTTGTATATTTTTAGCGCATATTTATCAACGCCGAAGGATTCGGCAAAGGCACCAATATTTATCAACCTTTACGTTGTACAAAAAAAAAAGTCTTGATTGTTTTCGGAAAATCGTCACGAAATATGAAATAGTATATTATGCTGCAAGTGCGTAAAATCGTCCGAAGGTGTGGCATATCATATTTTTTTACTTAGTATGCGAAAAATGCAACTTTACGCACTGTGCGAGGAATTCAATTTTACGCACTATG
Source organism: Pimpla rufipes (assembly GCA_963932165.1). Taxonomy (NCBI): domain Eukaryota; kingdom Metazoa; phylum Arthropoda; class Insecta; order Hymenoptera; family Ichneumonidae; genus Pimpla; species Pimpla rufipes. The sequence goes on from OZ010630.1 coordinate 27,183,597, forward strand.
CGAAAAATGCCATTTTATGCACTGTACGAAAAATCCCATTTTACGCACTGTACGCAAAAATTAATTTTACGCACTGTGCGCATAAATTCATTTTACACACTGTACGCAAAAATTCATTTTACGCGAAGGCAGTGCGTAAAGTCGAATTTTGCGCATACCACATCAAAAACTTTGTTTTTCCGCAAAAACGTTCATCATAAGTTCAACAAATAAAGACATCGTCACATTATTTTCGTAACAACATTGTCACATTTTATCAACCCACATATATATTTTTTTCTAAAACACCTCAATGCGTCATAAAAACGCTGACGACCCCAAAAAACCTAAACTACCACCCGAAGGCTGCCTCCGCACTTCGGCATTTCATCTCCGGTCATACCCGCCGAAGTTTCCCCGCGAAGCGCCGCGAGCACACATCCGAGGATGCCTCCGGTTTCCGGCAGTTTGGCTTCGTTCAATGGGAGCGCCGAGTGCGCCGTAAAAAATCGTCAATAGAGTGCAGGGAGTAGGAGGCGGGCGACAGATGCTGCGTGGCATCCCGGCGCTTCTGCAGCCTCCGTCAGGTGTGTCTCGCGGTCGAGCGAGCAGGACGCGCGAGGCTCCCTCTGTATCCATGCGCGCCGGGTGCATCGAGCGCGCTCCTCAAGGGTCCGCGCGCAGAGCGGATCCTCGACGTTTGAGGTGCAACCGGGCGAGATTAACGCACCGCGATATGAGAGACGGGTTCGTTATTTTGATAGCCCACTCGCTGCTGCGTCGCTGGCGCGTCTGGAAACCTCGGAACGCGCCGTCCGAACCTATTCGAACCGCTTCGGATCTCTCAGGACCGACGATTTTCCTTTCGGCGCGCCGCTCTCGCTTTCTACGTGGGCGCGCGCTGTGCGTAAGCACAGCAAGTTTCACGCTGAGAAGGAAAGCCAAGTTGTGGCCACGACTACGGACCACGCGCCCTTTTCCAAGGCACAAAGAGCAGCGCGAGCCTCGAGCCCTAAGGCAACCGAGAAGATCCGGACAAGCAGTCGGGGCTCACAAAGCGAAATCCACGCCGAGGAAACTCTCTGCGCTCCCTTAGTCGTCATCTCGAGCATGTGATGCGGCTAAACGTGTGCCAACCGATACCGCGAACGCTACCGAGCAGTGCGAGTGATATACCTGCATGGTTGTGAGGCTCCTTGAAGGCTTTGCGATTTTACCTGGCGCCTGGGGTAAGACTGGATTAAAATGCAAAGTTTGTGGAAATAACTCTTTTCGCTGGGCGAAAAAATTTTTTGTAAAGTTGCTCGCTTTGTGGTTTTTTGTGGGCTCGTTTCTATTTAATGGGAGGCTGAAGTTATTTCTTATATGATGGAAGGAGTTGAGAGTGATTCAAGTGACTTAGATTCGAAGATAAATATCAGATTCGTGGGGCTTCACGATATATTCACGTAGTAAGCACTAAGAATCTGATGACCCACAAAAAAGTCGTTTTAAAAAAAAATTAGCTCGTGATTTTTTAATAAAGGAGGCTCGACTTGAAAACCGGATTTAAATTGATACATGGAGTCTCTAAATGTAAAATAATTGCATGCATATTTGCAGCATTGCAAGTGGTAATAATGTACACATTTTTTGCAGCAACTTGACACGAATTTTCAGCGATATAAATTTCTCACGTGCGCCGCATCCCGGTCGGCATTCTCTGTGATATCTGCGATCCCACCGCGTATAATCGTTTCTATTGCCTGTATGAAAGGACCTTTGCGCTCGGCTGAGCCTAAACGGGAAGCCTTCTGGTATTTCGGTGCTTCGATTGTTAGGGTATTGTGCAGCAGGGAAAATATTGTGGCTCTTTGCTATTCAAGGCCGGCAGGGAAGCTGAAAAGGGCTGCCGGTATTAACGAGGGATCGTTTTTCCTATGTGCACTTATAGAAGCAACGCGAATGCTGCTGAAGCGCCCAAAATCATTTGTGGGTTTCGAAAGTTGCTATTGTACGGGCAACACGTGGTCTGTTCGTAATTAACCCTTTTCGGAGCAACCCTGAGATGCAAACAGAATTATTCATTCGCTAATGAGAGTTTCTGCAATGCACCAGTATCTTTTTTTTTTTTTTTTTTTTATGAACTCTAATAACAACTTTTTACTGACCATCTCCGAAATACCATCAATTGTTGGTGGATTAACTAGCGTTACGAACAAATTTATATTCTACGGAAAGGCGAAACAGTGAGTTAACTTCTCCGAATTAAATAAATACAAAAATTGTTTATTCTGCATTGCAAACACTGATCGAAGATTGGAGACACTAGTTGACAAAAGTTACGCTAAATTAATAAGTTAAAGACACGATTGGTGTAAAAAACAACTTCAATAAAAGCTAAATCGAGCAACGGACTATAGAAATGTAAAATTATTATCTCCACTCCCCGACTCGACGATCTTGGGCTTTGGGACTTCGGGTTCGTTTTCTGCATCAACGGAATCCTTCGGTGGCTCCGATTTTGTGGCTGATTCGCAGTCTCCACCGGCCTTTTCGTCGGTGGTTATCGCTTTCCGTGGGTCGAGATTTTCGTTGGCGGTTATTGCTTTCCGTGGGCCGAGATTTTCCTTCTTACTTTCATCGCAGCCGACGGGGCACGCCGTAATAGCCAAATCGCTCGATCTCGAGGCGTCGGTGACGACGTTGTGAGGAAGTTGCAGATTGGACGTTATCTGATTGTTGAGTATGGAAAAAAAAATTAATACAGTAAACACAAACGGAAACGTTGGGCAGTGTGAGTATGAAGCGGTTTTCCAAGTACATTTAGTATAACTTCTATCGGCTGACGTTCTTTCTCACTCTGTCTCGGCGCCGAATTTCGGGATCCTCTCAACGACAACATGGAGAAAGGGCCGATGCTCAGCGTTCCACCGAGAAGCAGAATTACTACGAGTATCACAGCTGGCACAAATCCCAGGATAAGGGCGCTTTGTAGACCCCAACTGAGCGGCCACGGCATGTGCCCTGTAATCAATGTTGTTGAATAATAATATTTACAGCAATATTTAGAATAGAATAGAGTTTCTAATATAAATTATAATAGAAACTGTACATTATAAATATTATTAAAAAAGTAAAGTATAAATATTATAATAGAAAAAAAAATTACAAAAATTATAATAGAAAATAAATTATAAAAATTTGAACAAAGAATTAATTGTAAAAATTATAATACAAAATAAATCATAAAAATGATAACACAAAATAAATTGTAAAAATTATAATCCAAAATAAATTATAAAAATTATGATAGAAAATAAATTGCAATAGAGTTTCTATATTACAAGAAAGTTAGGTAGAAAGTTATAATAAAAATTCGTATAATCGATTACGATCTCACCTGTTACATTCTCGAGAAACACAGAGATTGCTTTACCACTGAGGGCAATCGGCTCGAAAATAAAATTAGTGAACATGTGAGACAGAGCTTGCGCTGGTGTAACTTGAATCAAGGGTTCGCGCATCATCGACTCGACGTATTTTTCGCAGTCGCCAGCTACAATAAAAAAGCAGAACACGAATTTATCGTACTGGCTACAAAGGATGGAATTAAAAAATGCTACGCTTGATTCCACTGACTTCAATGATCTGATTTTTAGAATTACTGATGATTTTAGAATTAATGATGAAACTCACTGTTGTACCAGAATGACAACCATTTCCATCTCTTTTCATCTGGTTGACAATCACTTGGCATATTCATGTTCCGCATTTGCGCTGCTGTGTGTTTTATTTGTGCGTCCTTTGGAATAAAAAAAGCAGGATTATAAACTGCATGAGTCAAAAGTCAATATTGTATAAAAATATAATATAAAGTCAAACCTGCACGAGTTTCCACCATGTAATGAGAAAACTGACGGCGAATATACAAATCAGCAACTTGCATAAAATATTGATCCGCGTGCTTTTTAAAAAGTAGCAAAAAGGTAGGGCGGCAAGAATTCCGATTGTGATTTCTTTCTGAAATATTGTAAAAAATTATTAGACACTATTTAGAAATAAAAATTAATTTCGAAAAATTAGTTACAATATGTAGCTACCTACATATTCCAACATGTTGACCAGCAACAAGCTGCACGCGTTGACCAAAAAGAACCAGATGTGCGAAGCGATAGTGGCAACGACGCTGCGAATGTTTGACGCTGTTTCGTTTTGCAGAGTCAGCACAATTTTATTGAGAATCGGGTCGATTTCTCTGAGCTTCAACTTTCCAAGACCAAAATTCTTGAGAGCCTCGATATCCGACTGCGAACCACGCAATTCAATGTGGCCAACAAAATCCCAGCCATCCTCCTGCAAAATACAGTAAAATAAGTATATTTTATGCTTCAACAAAATACCCAATATTTAGTATTTTATGATGTTGAAGTTTGCATCATTGGAACGCAATGAAATTCAGGAAAAAAAAGTAATTGTGATTGACCAAAATATTGAAAACAGGTATAAAAAGTCACCATGGCAACCAGGTGCACACTTTTATTTTTTCGTGCCTTTCATCATTTGTGTTAATTACAATTAATTTTTTTTCTGAATTTCATTGCATTCCAATGATGCAAACTTCATCATCGTAGTATTTTTACCTCCCATCTGGCTCTCGATATTAACATATTAATAAACCTGCGGGACAGCAGCTCATCAGCGACATCCGTGTTATGAGCCTTTCTGCACTTTTGTAGCTGCTTGTAACATGATTCGCAGTCTTTGTATTCAGCTCTGAAAAAATTCAGAAATGTTAATTATAATAAAACAGCATATTCTGATGGTAAAACTCGTTGCTATTGTGAACTTTCAAAGTTTTTAGATAATTCAAACTTTTAAGGAACCCAATGCGTCTTTGTAACTTTTCAGTAAGCATTTTTCTCCTTATCCATTGAATAACTCGCAAAATTAACACACTGAATAATTCATTTAGCAAGTAACAAATACAGAAAAATACAAACATTTCATGACTTTCGCCGTCCTCAGGCCTCAGAATTTCTTCCTGTGTGTGCTTGTCGTAATAAAAAGAGTGTGGATCCACATGTTCCTGATCTGGCCTAAATATAACGAATGAAAAAAAACGTATTATACATAAATTTATATTTTCCAAAATCAAACGGAATGGATCGCGAAAAAAACTGGCTGTTTCCGTATTTCTTTTAAATCTTACCAAGTCTCAGTGTTGAAGTAATCAACCTTCGCATTGCAGGCCAAGACAAACCAGAAGTTCAAAACCACAAAACACAACTTTTTACTGACAGACATTTCCGACCGATTCCATTCGCAATGATCTCACTTCACTGAACTGTTAAGGCTAACGTTTACACATTGTCAGGTCGGGACGGTGGGGATGCCCGGCTTATTTGGTTTTCGTCGCTATTTTACCGGACATAAAAGCCTGCCGAAGGCTACTTGCTCTGACATAAGTGCAGTATTTTTAAGGTTTACACAATAAACAGCACAGATTTTGCGTTCTGAGTCGTGAGAACTACGCGCGCATAGGGATTTATTCGAACCGGGTCGGCGAGAATTATCCGCGGTCGATAAGGTAGGTGAAAAAAAAATACACCAAGCCAAAATTTAGTAACCGCCATTGCCGAATGTTGGTCAGCTGACCGACGAGCGTCTCGGCGTCGCTTCGCGTCGTTCGCTTCGGTCGGTTGTGATTCGTCCATGAGTGTTTTTTGAATGTCGTGCGGTGATTTGATATCGTTATTCTAATAGAAAATAAATTATAAAAATTATAATACCAAATAAATTATAGAAATAATCATAGAAAATAAATTATAAAAATTATAATACATAATAAATTATAAAAATTATAATACATAATAAATTATAAAAATTGTAATAGAAAACAAGCCAAAATTGGTAACCGCCGTTGCCGAACGTTAGTCAGCTGACCGACGAGCGTCTCGGCGTCGTTTCGCGTCGTTCGCTTCGGTCGGTTGTGATTCGTCCATGAGTGTTTTTTCAATTTCGTGCGGTGATTTGATATCGTTATTCTAATAGAAAATCAATTATAGAAATAATAATACAAAATAAATTATAACAATTATAATAGGAAACAAATTATAAAAATTATAATACAAAACAAGCCAAAATTTAGTAACCGCCATTGCCGAACGTTGGTCAGCTGACCAACGAACGAGAAACAAACGAGCGTCTCGGCGTCGCTTCGCGTCGTTCACTTCGGTCGGTGGTGATTCGGCCATGAGTGTTTTTTCAATTTCGTACGACGGTTTGATATCGTTTTTCTCATTCGAACGTTGTGAAATGTTTATCAATTCGTGTCAGTGGTGGCGTAGGTCATATCAGGTCATATCGACGCGGATTTTGGATGCGGAGGTTACGTTGCGACGTTGAGAAAACGGCCGAGGTGAGTTACGACGACAATTAACAAATTTTATCGCGTCTACTGGAAAAAGTCGTTACATTATCTCATGCGCTGAGAATTATACGAAATAGAAACGGATTTTTCCACATAAGGAAACTTTATATGTGGAAAATCCACACAACCCGAGTTGCAACCTGCGCAGCCAATTAAAGATTTTACTTCGATCGACGACTTCGTAATTCGATGCGTAGGCTGCGGTTTTTTTAGGCTTTCTGTCGAATACCAATTTTCGTGTATCGAGTTCGCGAGGCTGTAAATAACGACATTTACGCCAAGGCGACATAATTATCGCATATTAGGGAATCTAATGATGGCTCGTGCGATCGACTTGGACGCTCAAATGTTTCGTAAGTACAAAATACAAAATGGCGATATTTTCATCGGTCATTACAAAATGGCGATATTTTCATCGGTCATTACAAAATGGCGATATTTTCTTCGTTGATGCTGTGTTATCATTTTTATACGTTTTCAAGCATCGTGAAATCGCAGATTTTTTGTGATCGCCCTTTGTTTGGTTTGATCCTGATTTTTCTGTTGACGCGATGTTTGCCGAGCTGAACTTTTATATGGCCTGTTTTATGCGTGACAGACCATATTTCAAAGGATGGTGCAGCGACCGTATAATGTAGTTTATATGGGTTTTTTAAGACATCAGCCATATATTTACGCGCGCTTCGCGCGCTTGCCTTTCTGATGCAGCAAAAAAAATCTAAAATAATCAAGTTTTTTCCATTTTTCGTGAAAACAATTGCGTTTCGATAAAAACTAATTGCGAATTCGTTGTGTACGGGCAAAAATACATAGAAACAATATGTTAAAAAAAAACAAAAAAATAAAAAGTGGTTTTGCACTTTTTTCGAAATTTCGTTACTTCCAGAAAACGACGTTACCTTAAAAAAAAAAAAAACCGATTTCGAGAATTTTGAAAATCCTATCCGATGGGAAATTTCCCGCTGATTCCGAAAAGCACCATTGTTTGCCCGAAAAAAAAATTTCGACGAGAAAATCGCGACATTTTTTTTCTTTTTTTCTGAATTTTTCGTTTTTCCTGACGCGTCAGGAGGTCGGTAAAGTAGAGAGTGTCTTATCAAAAGAGATTGCGGTTGATACCTGTCCATATTCCTAGATTCCTATAGCCAAATAATTTCTCATTGCGAGTAGAATATTTATGACTCTAAACATATAACAAAAATATGACAAAAATATAATACACGTTTCTGTCGTTCTCTCTCGCTTCAACGAGTCCACCAATAGCGCCATATCTTTTTCACTCATGGCGGCTCAGTCGGTATATCACATCCCCTTAGGTGTAGCTACGGTGCCCACTCAGTCGGTAACAAAAATGGAAATATGAATTGTTCTCTGATGAACAATTCATATTGTTGCATAAAAACTAAGGATATTATAACTTTCGTCTAACAATTGTGCGAGGCAGTTTTTTATTTTTTATTTTATTTATTTATTTTTTTTTTTAAGATAAACTCCACCTCTCTTCCTTCCCTAGAACTTCCCCATCGTCTTCAGCTGAAATGGTGCACTCGAGGACTAAATCTCTCGATCCTCAAGGGACACTCAGTTCGTTTTCTCTCTCGCACCTCCCGCGCGACTCAGGGCGACTAGTAAAACTTTTCATCGTGTACCATTTCACCGTAAGTTGGTACGTCACATATATAGGTGCGACTAAGATAGGAGCAATAGTGGCCACAGGGGTATGAGAGAGAAATACGGAGAATATGTACGACAGCGCCTTAAGTTTCCCCGATTAAACGAACTTTCCTGTAAGTGAAGACTCATCTTGATTTCATGAAGCACCTTCGTTTGCTTGACTTGAAAACGCACACCGAACTTTCAAAAATGTTTTATCCGAATTGATTTAATCTTTTAATCACTCTTATATTTTTTGCTAATCTTGTAGAAAATATTGCAGTTTGAAGTCAGTCCAGCTTCACTATCGAAAAAAGTTATACGTCTATAATTTTTTTTTACCAAATTTAAACCAATAATAAATTAATTTCGAAAGTCTTACTGCAACTTCAATCATCTGCCTATGAAAAATCAGTACCAACATGTACTACGTCATGTAAACTCATTTTTTCATCAATATCAAGTAACAACATGAATGCAACGAGTGTCATAAAGTCGACAATCGGTTGCTGTTAAAATTGGGCTATTTTATCTACCTGTTACAGCAATGAGTCGTCCATATTTTGCAATGCATTATGAATAGTGCATAAAAAATCCACTAGTTTCGAAAGTCTTATTGCAACTTCAACCATCTGCCTATGAAAAATCAGTACCAACATGTACTACGTCATGTCAACTAATTTTTTCATCAATATCAAGTAACAACATGAATGCAATGAGTGTCATAAAGTCGATAATAGGTTGCTGTTAAAATTGGGCTATTTTATCTACCTGTTACAGTAACGAGTCGTCCATATTTTGCAATGCGTCACGAACAGCGCATGAAAAATTCACGACGTGATAATCGCCTTTCCACCTCGTTCATTGACCATTTATAAATGACAAATCGTCATAAAGCCATCATTACTCCGGTATTGTGTAGTCCATCCACTCGTCACTCGATACACCGCCCAGCCCAATGGTAAATGCAGACCGGAAATTACAATCGCTCCGTCCAATGCTACACTTTCCGGTCACTCTGATTCGACGATATGCCGCTCCATGCATTCATAGATGCCTTTCTGTTGTCGTATAGAAATGTCCCTGACTGCCGGGCTTCAGGATTCTCACGTCAGCCACGATCCAGAAAATCGTGTAAACCTATTTTTATCCGAAATCGTCCGACTGTACGAAACTCCCACGAGGCCAAGGAACACAACTGGTGTCATCATCCCTACTCAAAGCTCCGCGTGCTGCAAAAGCGCGCGAACGAGAGTCAGACATGCGACACGCCGCTGTCGACAATATTGCAATTATCCTCAATTTCGTTGCCGTCAATTCCGCTAAAACGCGCCTCGGGACGCGAGAATTAAAATCGTGTCGCGCGTCGATACAAATACGCCGAGTATTACGTTTTTCAAACACCGCCGCGTCTTTTTAGCCATGAATATAAATATATGTGTGTGGATCGATCGATTGAGAGGCGTTCGCGGAGTTTGTTTGCTCAAACGAGAGCGCAGGGAGTCATAACTGCGCAAAATTGATTGCACCACGGGTTCTTTTTTATGCAGAAATAACGGGCGTATCGACAGATTTACGATTTTTTTTTCTTTTTTTATAGAGCGAGCGGTAACTTTTCGATTCTCGTTCAGCCGTGACGAGTCTGTCCCTTCAGCACTCGACGGGGATAACCACCCTGCTCGAATATGTATGACGGCAGTTCACCCGAAGGCGCAGCCGTAGGATCGTGTCGTACCTATATTGACTCTATGAGCAAGGCTTCCGACATACGCTATGGTACGCTACGTGGTACGCTATGGTTTGGTAAGGGTTTGTTCTTTGTATTTTGGGTCGAGAGCGCTTCAGACGGGATCCTGGCACAAAAACCCGGCTGCGCTGAAGCATTCTCGACGCCTGCGTGTCCTTTTTCAACTTCGGAGGCGTTTACTGCTTTACGCTTTTTCCTTTTTATACAAACTCGGGAAACATGTGGAGTATTGGAAATACTAAAAAAAAACGTGGTGGATGTATCGAATGATTTTTTGTAACGCATGCGAAAAGGGGGGTTTACAGCCAGGGATGTAATAACAATTCTGCGCACGCTCAGTTCGACCCGGTTTTACTTTTCGCACTAGTGCTTTCATCTCGCACGTGGCTCTCGCATAAATTCACTTGGTAGCACTTCTCACGGATTTGTTGCAAAAAATAGCATAATTGGAAATACTAAAAAAAACGTGGTGGATACGTCTAAAGATTTTTTTTTTGTAAGGAATTGGAAAGACGCGATTTACAGCCAGGGATATAATAAAAATGCTGCGCACTCTCAGTACGACCCGGTTTTACTTTTCGCACTAGTGCCTTCATCTCGCACGCGACTCTCGCATAAATTCACTCGGTAGCGCTTCTCACGGATTTGTTGCAAAAAAATAGCATAACGGAGAATTATTTTGAGCCATAACTCGTCGAGTGTCGACAGAATGTGGTCTGAAATTCCTCGCACGTACCTGCATAAAGTTTCATAACAGACTTGCGCTTCCCCAAAATCGCGGTTTGCAAACGTTGCACGTGTTACTGGGAGTTAGAATAACCCGGTGGTGGAAGAGGCAGAGATGGAGTCGAGAGTCGGTTACACATTAACAATGTTAGATGTTTAAGTCAGCTTGATCGATGTGTGATGAAACAAGTGGAAATGGCAACTGCAACGTTTTCCCAGTTTCAGCCTTCAAAAGGTTCGACTAACGGATGTCTCGTGTCCAGTCGGGAGAAGACAACACGTCAATCGGAAGTAACGTGTTCCTGTGGGAAAACCGAGTGGTTGGGAATTCCCATTGATCAGCAAAGGGTTAACACGAGAATCGTCGGTTCGTATTCTCGACGAGTTACGACCCGACCTCGGGTACTCTAGTTTCAATCTTTTCGGGCTTCCGTGGATTCGACCGTCGGAATCCCGCTACGAAACTAATTACTTTCGTGAAGCAGCCACTCCTGTCCCACTTGAATGGCGATCGAGTTTGAGCATCAGAGGATGTAGATCGAATGCAAGCCGATGCAGTACGAACCAAACTGAGACCCCCTAATGGATAATGCACGGCGTCGCATCTTCAAAGACTTTGCAAGTTTCAATTAATTATCGCTCACGGGAAAGCAGCACATTTTGCGAACTAAGCTATGAGGAATAAATATTGGTTTCTTAAACTATTTGCTTAGTGAATATTGAATGCCAAATAAGTGCGAAATCAGTGCAACATTTTTGCTGAACGCAAATATGTTTTGTATATTTTTTTTACATATGAAATGATAAGCTACAACCATCAACATAATTAAGACGTTGCAAGGTAGAACTTTGCGCGTTGCTTCCTCACTAATTTTTATTTTTCACTAGACCACTTTCATGCGGAAACATTTATTAATTTGGAAAATGGAAATTAAGGAGGAATCCATGTACAAAATTCTACTTCGAAACTTTTTTTTTAATTCCAAACACCAGTTTTTTCAATTCGTTGCCTCTAAATGTTTGGTAGTTCCGTGTATAACGACCCAAAAATGTGCAGCAACGTGACTTGAGCATTCTGCTAATAGTGAAACTTTAGTCACACCAAATCCATGGTAGATAAAAGGTGACACACGTTTACTTTACCGGAGCTTTACCAAAGCTTCTGGTCTGGATTTGCACCCAAGGCATGGAATTTCCTCGCTGAATGCAATACCAAAATTACCTCGGACGATAATCTCGTATTACAATTCCTTCTGGTTATTAGCGAAGGAATGGCGAGCCAGAAGTCACGAACACATCCAGATAATGCGACAAATTCTATTACTAACTGCATTCTCACGCTAGCTGCGAAGATGAAAGTTTCTGCAACAAACACAATAATCATATAGCGGCATGAGAAAATACCTTGCGGCGGTGTACAGTGCGACCCCTAGACTGCATGTTTTCAGGCGTGCATGTGTATAACGCCGGAGACGGCTAATACACGTTCTCTCGCGAGCTTTCGCCTGGATGTGCGGCATATATGAGCAACAGAACCAGGCGCAATCAACCGGTGCGGGGTCCGTATACAGCGTTGCCTCTTTAGCTGCACCTACTCTACCCGTCCATTGTGTGCCGCCGGTCGAGGTCGCGGAAAACCAGCCAGGAAAAACCACAGGTGTCGGGTGAGCTAATACAAAAGCCGTACCAAGAATGTTAGCTTATCGCTGGAATGAAGTCATTAATTCATTACGTATTTTCATTGGTTCTTATTTTTGTTTTTTTCTTCTTTTTTTGCAGCGCTGCTCAATCAATAACTCCATCCTCTCGATAACTCGGAGCCAAAGCGCCGCTGCCGTCGCCAACCATTGTTCATTGCACTCCGCACTCGAAGCTGCATTCTCAAAAAACGCCAGCCACGTCGTTAATTGATTATTTGCGTATTACCGATGGAAATATACTGCGCTGATTGTTTCCAACGCGTACGGTCCGTTGAATGCCGATAATAATTCGACGTGCGCGATTCAGGAACGGCAAACACAATTTGTTTGCCCAAACTGCAATCGAATTCGACGATTAATATACCTGAGAATGTAAATAGTAATTTCGTATTATCGTTAATCCATATGTGCGAGTAGCCATAGCTCGCGATACATGCAAAGCATAACTTTATTGTCATTCCAATGATCATCAATTTGCCGTATTAATGCTTATTTCATGAGTTTGTACTACAAGTCTTTTTAATGACGTTGAAGTTTGCATCGTTGGAACGCAACGAAATTCAGAAAAAAAGGTTAATTGTAATTAACCCAATTGATGAAAATAGGTATAAAAAGTCACCATAGCATCGAAGGGAAGAAATTTAACAAAAAATCGTGTCCTTCATCATTTGAGTTAATTAGAATGAATTTTTTTCTGAATTTCGTTGCATTCTAACGATGCAAACTTCAGCATCGTTCTTTTTAAATTTATAGCATGGTGAAAAAGCGATATTATCTCAAGCTCGCACTTAGTGAGCTCGTTGCCGCTCATCGGTATTTCTTTCATTACTGGAATGTGTTCATAACGACACGGAGTCGAGAAAAATATCAAAATGAATTGCTCGCGATGCCGCCGCAGTTAACTCGACCGAAGAAACTTACCTTCGCGGAAAGAATCGCTCGTGTGGTAAAGCAAAGAGCGCAGGGGTTTGCCGGTGCGGTACACACACACACAGCCAGTAGTCGTAATATACTCCACGAGGCGCAAAGTTTTCCGACCGCTTGACTTGTGCGCAACGACCTGGACACACGCGCCACACATACATAAATCCACAGTGTGTACTCGGCGTCGCTTAAAATCACAAAGAGACGGAAGAAAATGGGAACGTTCGGGTGGAGCACCGACGCGGCGAATGTAACAATGTAAACGACTAAGTTTCGCCGGAGGAAAAATAAGGCCGGGTATCATGCAGATTCAAGACAGTGACGGGGATGTCTTTTGCCGGAGAGGTAATGAATATGCGACGGGATACGAGCGACCCGGAAGACACACACAGCTTGAGCTCCGTTGCCTGGCGAATGGGCTGTTAAAAAGAAAAAGACGTTTGTGCAACATACCAACGGCAACGTCGTTTCACATCGTCGTTGTCATCGTCATCGCTCACCTGAAATAACGTTTTTCAGCTCAAATTGTGGCAACGGACGTCATTTATTTTTTATTTTTTTTTTACAATTGCATATAATTTGGAATTCAAAATAAAACGATGTTGAAGTTTGCATCGTTGGAATGCAACGAAATTCAGAAAAAAAATTCATTCTAATTAACCCAAATTATGAAGGGCACGAATTTTTTTCGTGCCCTTGATTAAATTAATTGTAATTAACCCAAATGATGAGAATAGGTATAAAAATTATGAAGGGCACGAATTTTTTTCATGCCCTTAATAAAATTAATTGTAATTAACCCAAATGATGAAAATGGTTATAAAAAGTCACCATGGCAAAGATTTTTTATACCTATTTTCATAATTTGGGTTAATTACAATCAATTTTTTTTTCTGAATTTCGTTGCATTCCAACGTCATAAAATAAGACACTCTTGACCCTTGAGTGTCACCAATTTTCCAAACACCTTACAAAAATACATCAATTGAATTACCTTCTGGTATCATAACTGACGTCAAAGACCAAATCAATCACCCTCACCCTCATCATCGTCACCAAAGAATTCAAGACTGCCGATCTCCACCACAAATTCCCAAGTCTCTTATTTACCCTCAAAAGGGTTAAAAGCCCGCGACAAAGACACCCTACAAGCAGTTTCGACTCGCGCTTAACGTACCGCGAGTTCAACGTACAGCCGAGTTATTAATGTCCATAGACTCCCCCCGTTCCAATCTGCTAAATCTGACAAAGAGCGATGTGTGTGCGGCATACTGAGAACATTCGAACTAAAGCGAACAACTAGCGGCGGGGGTGGAGGAAATTCTGTATAGCTCGTGCGCGCGGGGGGAGTGAAAACTCACTGCAGGCACCACGGCGCGTCTGAGGATGACTAAACCGCGGCGGTGGAGAGTCAGGGCCAGGGCGACTGGTGCAAGGGCCGCGGCGCACACGAGACCGCCTCGCGCGCGCGCTGCTCTCGTAGCCGGTGAACATGCGCCGGCGATGCAGTGGCGGTGGAGACTGCTGCGAGCGGTAGATCGCCCGGCACGAATATGTATAGGACACGCGCGATGTAATTGTAGGTGCAGGGGGGGCTGGTGAGCGCTGGATAGTCGGGTCGGTGCGCGCGGTGCTATGATATGAGAGATGCTTGTGAGGGTGGCGGCGCGTCGGTGGTGGTGGTGGTGGTGGTAGCAGCGGTAGCGGTAGCGTCGGTGGCGACCGGTGCAAATATCGCACACCTACCACGGCAACTTCGACGCCTATACCGTGTCGGGCGGCTGTAACGTTCTTCCTTCCACACCGCGGGCTGAGACACGTTGTCGGTGTAGCGGGGCTACCGCTGCGTGGACTTCCTGTAATAAGCGGTATAGACGTTGGCCTTTTGAGGTAGATCAGCGTCACGTTGTCGGGCAACTCGTAACCGCACGGGGAATTTTTGTTTTGTTTAATATCCTAAAATAGTAGTTTCGGTGTTCATAAGGTTCGGCACATTTGGTTCATGAGAGCGTTTTTTGAATTTATATTGGGTGATCGATTTTTGTGGCAAGTTATGTTAATTAGTTTTAAGTACACTTGAGGTAGATCAGCGTCACGTTGTCAGGCAACTCGTAACCGCGCAGGGAATTTTTTTTTACGTACCCTAAAATAGTAGTTTCGGTGTTCATAAGATTTGGCACATTTGGTTCATGAGAGCGTTTTTTGAATTTATATTGGGTGATCGATATTTGTGACGAGTTATGTTAATTAGTTTTAAGTACACTCAGAAATACGTGTGGTCGATTCTGGTATTTAAGTATTTTCGAAACGGGTCAACAATGTTTTTGCGGTTAACCCTCTAGGGTTAACGACTCGTGGCTGAGGTCAGCAGCTATGACCCCACGCGACCTGTAACTTACATGCATTGCAAAAACGAGTCACGAGTTCCAGGGTCAATGTACCCGAGATTAAATGATAGCGCAGGTAACTATTTGTAGAGTAAAACGGATTGCATTCTGTCTGTATTTTATCGTATCTCCCTCAGCGTATCGATTAACCTTTTGTAATTGTAATTTCAGGAACATTTGCCAACAATCGTCCCTCAATGGCTGAACAGGACGTTCCTGATCCTCTGTAACTTACATCCACTGTAAAAACAAGTCATGATTTCCAGGGTCAATGAACCGAAGATTAAACGACAGCACAGGTAACTATTTGTACGGTAAAACAGACTGCACTCTGCCTGTATTTTATCGTATCTCCTTCAGCGTATCGATTAACCAATTGTAATTGTAATTTCAGGATTATTTGCCAACAATCGTCCCTCAATGCCTGAACAGCCATTGAGGATTTACATAGTAAAAACAAATCATGATCTACAGAATCAATGAACCCAACATTAAACGATAGCACAGGCAACAATTTGTCCAGTAAAACAGTCTGCATTCCGCCTCTATTTTATCGCATCTCCCTCAGCGTATCGATTACCCAATCGCAATAGTAATTCCAGAAACATTTCCCAACAATCATCCCCCAACAGCTGAACATCCACTGAGTATTTCCATTGCAAAAACAAGCCCCAAATTCCAGGGTCAACGAATCCAAGATCAAAAGATACCCCAGGTAACTATTTGCCCCTAAAACAGCCTCTATTCCGCCTCACCCTCAGCGTATCAATGAACCAATTGTAATTGTAATTTCAGGATTATTTGCCAACAATCCTCCCTCAGTGCCTCAACATCGAGGACGTCGTTTCCCGGATCTTTCGTGTCCACAGTCATCGGCATCGCCGCTCCGGGGTTTTTCAATTAAACCCTCCGGTTGACCAATCACTGTGGGGGCTGACCGACGGCTGTACCGTTTCCCATGGATCTACACGTCGGCGAAAGTCGGGAACTACGCTCGCGTCGCTCGGTGTGCTTTCCGCGTACAGAGGCGGCAGGGTAGTAGGTACGGCGCAGGTGTGCGCCGCTGGCCCGGCCGCTGCCGTCGGACGCCTACCTTGTGTACTTCAGCAGGGGTAGAACGCCGGTGCGGGCACGTCGGGTGGCGACTCGCGTACTGGGCGAGCGGCGAGAGAGAGAGAAAGCGGGTGCGCTAAAGGGTTGTGGGTATGCGGAAGGCAGAGTAGGTGGAGGAGTAGGAGTAGGAGGACGGGAGAGGAAGAGGAGGTGGAGGTGGAGGGTTGGCTGGCGAAGCGTCAGGGGTGGGGTGGAAGGAGTAGGAAGGGGATGGTGCGTCACAAGCTGCAGTGAGCCCGGCAGTGAGGCGAAACGTTGAGCTCCGCGCGGGAGTCTCGTGCGCGCCCGATTCCTTCGGGCAACCCTCGGTCGACACGCGACTTAACCCTACCTGCCCGCCTACGGCCCAAGTGAGCACAAAACCCACCGAGCGATCCTTACGATAATTAAACGACAAAAGCCGTACATTGCAAATTTATTATTTTTCGATACTTTATTAAAAAAAAAATAACGTCTGTAACGTAACCGATAATCGCGACAGTTATACAAAATAAATAATAATTTACCGATAATAAAAAGAAACAAAACGACCCGATAACAATAATTCAATTACAAATAATAACAACAATAATAATAATAATAATAAAAACAATAACAAACAAAAAAGGGCGGCACTGGTGTTACAGGGTGGATCGTAGAACACGGAAGGGGGTTTGAAAAAAAAAAAAGAAAAATGTATAACGAAAGTATTGACAACGAATAATCGTCGTGCAACAGAGCCGAGTTGTTTCCGCGTTGAATATTCTCCTCGCGAGCGTTGTAATCGCGTCGCGTGGCCTCGCGGCTCGCGGGGGACGTCGGTGGCAATAAACAAAATCGTAGAATCGCGTAGCCCGTGTGGCTATCGTGCTGCCTGCTGCTGCTGCTGCTCTGCCTCCCTCGTTTTCGTCGGGCGCTGTGCAGATAAGACACGCGGTGAGAGAGAGAGAGAGAGAGAGCGAGGGAGGTCTTCGCAGCGGCTCTCATGGTTTCCGGACATTAGTGCGAGCGGGGGGGACCACGGAATTTACCTTCATGGCTCGGTTTCTGCATAGCACGAACGAACGCAGTGGAATATACCTGTACCGCGAAGACGCAACACACTGCGGTACGCTGTCACGACGTTGCTTCGGAGGATAGCGTGCTGTGTGCTTCGGGGGGGGGGGGCGAGTCCTGTTCTAGTGTTCCTCGCTCGTTCAATCCTCGCGTGTCAACGCGATGCTCGGATGATCGTGCGATCCCGCCGGAAAATCGATAGCATCGATGCACTCGTTCGGTACCGACAATTCCTTCCCCCCGCGAGTCTCTCGCTCGTGTGTCTCTCGTGGCTTGTAACGTGCGCGCTCGTGTTATGCTAAATATTATTAGTTTATTATAGATATCGCACTAATAGATTGGAGGAAAGCAAAGGAATAGACGAGGAACACGGAGAGAAATTTCTGTGTTGTGACAGCAAAGAAAAGTGACGACAGAAATTAGATAAAAAAATAGATATCGCACTGATAGATTGGAGGAAAACGAAGGAATAGACGAGGAACACGAAGAGAAATTTCTGTGTTGTGATAGCAAAGAAAAGTGACGACGAAAATTAGATAAAAAATAGATATCGCACTGATAGATTGGAGGGGAACGAAGGAATAGATGAGGAACACGGAGAGAAATTTCTGTGTTGTGACAGTAAAGAAAAGTGACGACAGAAATTAGATAAAAATTAGATATCGCACTGATAGATTGGAGGAAAACGAAGGAATAGATCAGGAACACGAAGAGAAATTTCTGTGTTGTGACAGCAAAGAAAAGTGACAACGAAAATTAGATAAAAAATAGATATCGCACTAATAGATTGGAGGGAAACAAAGGAATAGACGAGCAACACGGAGAGAAATTTCTGTGTTGTGACAGCAAAGAAAAGTGACAACAAAATTAGATAAAAAATAGATATCGCACTGATAGATTGGAGGAAGACAAAGGAATAGACGAGTAATCACGGAGAGAAATTTCTGTGCTGTGACAGCAAAGAAAAGTGACAACAAAAATTGTTTTGTTAGGCCGGACAATCTTTTGTTCGGCTGTCAAATCAGATTTGCTGGTCTGACGAATCTTTTGTTCGGCTGAAAATTCTTTTTGCTGGACTGAACAATATTTTTGTTAGCCTAACAAAACGATTTTATTGTCACTTTTCTTTGCTGTCACAACATAGAAATTTCTCTACGTGAAGGGAGCTTTCGATAGGTCCGGAAGGGCCACTCACTCCCAACGTCCCCCTGCGACCCTCCTGCACCTCAACCCTCCCTCTTTACCTCTCGCCACCCCAGCCCGCAAAGCACAAACTTTAAAATCGAAAGGTCACGGTGAGGCTAGGCAAGAAGGCGCCGTTCGTTACAGAACTGTCTCGTTGATGTATGTATAGGTTTGTGGATGTTATATGCAACTTTGACGCGCGTATTCAGGGTATATTTATTTATACACCTGGGCGGTTGCTGGCTTTTTTTTTTTTTTTTTTTTTTTTTTTTTTTTTTTTTCGTACACAAGACAAGAGCGAGCTTTCTTTGCAACGTGTATTTCGAGTCAAGTGTACTCCGGCAGACTAGACAAAGAGGGGCATGGCCACGGCTGAGGCCTAGGGAACACAATGAGTTCAAGCTCGCAGACGCAAAAGAGTTATAGGAATAGCGGGGTTGCAGGTGCCAGACGGCGTAACGTCAGGGAAGTGAGGCGGGGTTTCGGGGCTGCGGATGCGGCTTTCTCTCGTGTGCGTCTGACTCTCGCGAGGGTCGTGATCTCTCCTGCGTCGGCAATGCGGCTGCACGGAAAACGTTTATGCGGTATATTTCCCGGAGTTCGTTTTTTTTTCCGGGCCCCCTTTGTCTTCAATTCAGCCATCCGTATGCATTTTAACTACGTACGCGGTCTGCCTTTAAACTGTTTGCGCTCTCGTTTCTCGCGAAAAGTCGAGTGACGTCGGGTAGGGGGATTTTTTTTTTTTTTTTTTTGGAGTTTCGTTCGATTCAATTTTTTTTCGCTGAACGAATTCTCATCGACTTGTGATTCTTCCGGCTCGTCGGGCGAACGTGTAGATTTACAATTTTCGCGGGCACCGAGAGCGATCGTAATTTTTCCGTCAATAATGGAATTCGTCATCGCGCGAGTTAATTGAGAGAGAGAGAGAAAAAAAAATAGTTTGCGCAAAGGGACGAAGGAAACAGAGCGTGCAATTGATTTCTCGCGTATGCAAACGCGATTCTGCGAAATTTCCATACCAAATTACGTGTTTATACGCTCCTCCTCGCGCGGCGTTTATAGCCCGGCATCGTATATTCAAGCGGCTTTAGTACGGCCCTGCACGATTATTTCTTCTTTTCTTTTTCCCTCCTCCTCGACTGCACTAAATCGTCGCTCGACTGTATGCGCCTCCGAGGAGGTGTGATATGCAGGCCGCAGACTCGGCTTGTGTTGCGCCGCGAGCGGGGAAGACGGATGAGCAAATAGGCGAATAACGCATTCGCGCGGAGCTTCCCAATGAGGTGTATTTTGACACGTGCTTTTTCCACGCTCAGAAGTCGACCTGGGGGAGGAAGGAAAGCAGAAATACACTCGATAAGCGGGCGGTCGATTGATAAACGCGACGGGGATTAAGTCGGGAGATTTGTGAACGTTGTGTGGCGAAATAAACGTCGGGATGGACGCGCATAAAAATGCTTAAAAATCGAAGCCCCGGGTAAATAAAGCGAAACGAAGTTACCCGTGTTAGTTCGGAAGGAGGGAAAAGTTTCGTGACCGTTTTCGTTGACGCGGTGGGAAAAAAGTTTACAGCGAGCCCGCGGAGTGAAGAGAGTGCGAGATGTTAACAAAGGGTCGTTGGCCAGGCCTTGTAACGTGCTCGACAAGCCCCGAGAATTGCGTGCACCGACGCAATATCAGTGGCTGCCGATCGCCCTTTACTGACTGGTGACTGTATCGCCGGAGTACACACGCGTGTTGTGCTTCAGTACCCGCTACATTAGTGGCTGTTGAATTGATTTTGAGTGAAGTAGTGTGAAAAGAAGGAAGGGAGGGGGAACGGAGAAAAGGTGCTCAAACGGAAGGGGGGAAAAAATGACGCGTCGTCGTGACAGCGGATAATGTTGGATTAAAAGTGTTCAGTGAACGACTCGTCAATCTTCCTTAAATCGTCAAGGTGAATTTAGTGAGAATTTTTAATGCGTATCGCAATGAAAAAGTGGGTTGACGTTCGTTGGATGAACGAAGTACAGAAAACGGCGAGAAAGTCACATTTTTTTTGCCTTGCTATTAATGATGAATTATAGAATCACGGGAATGATAATTCTGGCTGTTTAAATGAAAACTGTATATTTATAGTGTTTGGATCTATTTTTATATACGTACATTGACTGATTTATATTTACATCTAATTTTCTCAGTGTAGAGTTTTGGAATTGTGCTATTTTTTGCTTAAATACATTACACTGCTTTTGTTTCAATTACAGACGAATATGGTAACTACCGCGTGTGCGACAGAACCGGAAATTTTATGAGCGCGAAGGGCACAAGTTTTGAACTTATTCTGCTACTCCACCCTTCCTATCGTTACCAGTTTGCGCGCACTGCTCTGTCCAGCTTACGACGTCGGGATTTTCAGAACTTACAAAAGAGGAAACAATAACGTAACGCAGTATTAAGTTATCTGTAAGTGAGCTTAAAAATGGCTTACTGCTAACTTGGACCGCCCGAGGTAAATTAACGTAAACGTTTAAAAAGCAACGATGCATTCTGCATTCAATGAGGGAATATTTTGATACTTTAATTTCGTACGTACGTCACCGGACTTTATTTTCACTGCTCTCCGTGAGATTCGCAGAGATGCGAACAGTCGAATTCACTTCCGTTCTAATTTCCGTCGTGAACTCGTTGCATATGGAACGAATTCACACATTTTCAATTGAAGCCAAATTGCGAGAAGCGGCGCCGACATATTCGATTAAATCAATGCATTATTCCTCCATTCTTCGGACAAAGAATCACTGAACTCTGTAGATGTTCTAATCAGCAAGAAGCTCCAGTAAAAATGTCATTAATTCAATAAAATTCTGCCGCAGAAAGCCATATTTTTCCGTCTTATCACATCAATATTGAACTTCAAACAAAAACATTTCTCGGTAATTTTTCTTGTATGGATTTGAGTTGGAACTGGAATCCCAATTAAAATCTGTTTGCGAGAGGACACGACGGAATTTTTATTCAACGGATGAAATTTTTTTTAGCGTGCGAATTGACTTACACGGGTCTCCACTGTAGAGTTTACTCCTCGTATGGTTGTTGAATGCCAAATAAGCTCGATCGCAGCCCTCCGGCATTCAACTAGTTTTTTTCCATTGATGCATTTTGCCGGTTGGAACAAGGCATTCTTGGCAATCCGCATGTGCCCGCGATCCACAAGCTCGGTGAACATTTGATAACAGAGTTCTCATTCCAGTGGACGTGCCTTCCTCCTGCCACTTTTTATCCACCTCCCTGTCTCTATCGCGGTCCTTTCAGTTTGACTCCATCCCCCCCGTTCCTTCCTCCATTTGCGGGATCTCATTCAATCTGGCATACGTGGAATAACAACGATTGTAAACCGCAGCCGAACCGTGTGTTACGGACCGTTCCGCGCATGTCGCTCTTATTTTTTTACCGCCACATCTTGATAGACGTAACATTTTTGTTATCCTCTCAAAGGCCGTAAATACAATAACGAGTAGCTCGTGAAAATCGAATTAACAACTCCCATCTACAGAGGGCTTAAAAATAAAAAAAATAAAAATCCGTTCTCAACAGCAGTCCGGACTCGTTGGAACGAACAAGTATAAGTTTCATCGCAATACTTCGGAACTGCACAGCGTTACGTATTACCATCGTAAAAGAAATCGTTTCGTGAAAGATAAAAGAAAACGTTTTCCGTGTGTCCGCTTTGTTGGTGCCTTGAATTAGTACACGTACTAAAAGTCGTATATTCTCGAGGCAAGTGGCAACGCGCTTCAGGTCGCAAAATGACAGTGCATTTCCGTTGATTTCTAGACCAAGTTGATCCAATTTACCTCCAATCCAGTAGGTCCCCGTCTCACGTAGCGCAGCAGATGGGATTCTTTTTTTTTCTCGATAAACCTGCGAATGGGCGGTAATTGCTTTTTCTTCATCCCCCGGACAAACGCGTCTATATTCCATATAGATGGATATTGTACGTAGCCGCCCGATGCACGCAGAGCTTGGTACCGAACGTTTATTCGCTAATGGACGCGCGCGCGCGCGCGCGTGCGACAATCTAATTAGTTTCCTGGCAGGATAGCGTTATTTTTGCTCCTTCCGGGGTTCAAGGAAAGGAAAGAAATATCGGCGAGAGAATAGGCGGTATAGTATATATATAACCGGGCGCCAAGTGGTACAGCAGGCATCAGCCGCAATGCGTTAACTCGACTCGTCCTTTTTCTCCTTTCACATCGCGAAAACGAACGCCTCCCTCGCTGGAGGAACCTCCCTACTTTTCGCCACGGTTCCTTTAACGGAATATCCGCATAGTGCGCGCGGAGAAGCTTTAACGGGTCGATTTTAGATGTAGCGAAGGACCCTTGTATTACACCCCACCCCCCACGCCGCGTGTGCGCTATTCATAACGTCACGAAAAATTCTTGTGCCACGATACACCCAGGGACTCGTTTCTTTCTTTGCACGCAGAGGAGATCGCGGTAATACGGGCAGGCGTTGTTATAAGGGATTTTCAAGTGACGTTGAGGGGAGACTTTGTTCTGAGCCGAGAGAAAAAGCTGGTTTTGTTTGCTGAAAATGGTTCGTTAAAATATCTTAACGATATTTTATATTTACAGTAAATAGAATTGTTCACTATTTAACTACTGTGTTGGGTTCTTCTCTAACTGAGGAAGATTTCAGTATGAAGCTCATAAAAAGTGTAGACAAATGGGTCATCTGCAATTGAAAAAAAAAAATTGCGACTTAGGGTGCAATTATGTACTTTTTAGTAAAAAGCTGGTTTTGTTTGCTGCGAATGGTTCGTTAAAAATCTTAACGATATTTTATTCTTATAGTAAATATAATTATTCACTATTTAACTACTGTGTCGGGTTCTTCTCTTATTCAGGAAGATTTCGGTATGAAGCTCATAAAAAGTGTAGACAAATGCTCATTTGCAATTGAAAAAAAAAATGCGACGTAGAGTGCAATTATGTACTTTTTTTTTTAGTAAAAAGCTGGTTTTGTTTGCTGCGAATGGTTCGTTAAAAAATCTTAACGATATTTTATACTTACACTAAATATAATTATTCACTATTTAACTACTGTGTCCGGTTCTTCTCTTACTCAGGAAGATTTCAGTATGAAGCTCATAAAAAGTGTAGACAAATTGCTAATTTGCAATTGAAAAAAAGTTGCGAAGTAGAGTGCAATTATGTACTTTCGAAATTGAGTTATCTAGTTTTCCATAGAGAAGTCTTAATGCACCCTGACGAGCAGAATGCAGAAGCGATGTGCATATTTGATCGCGAGACAAAAGATGTTTGTCAATTATTTCACTCGGGGATTCGCGAGTGTACAGTCTAAAATATTCAGGCTCACCTGGAAAGCCGCGCTAATTGATCAAAGAAGTTTGTGTTGCACAAGAATACGCGAGTTTGCCACTTAGATGACCGACCATGTTCGCCTATATCCGTATGACCTAACGTCGCGCGCAGATTCCTCCTTCAATTCCCATCCACTTTCTCTGCCTCTTATTTCCTCGGTGGCAAACGAGCGCACTCACCTCCTGACGGACGTGCTTCGTTGCTCGGAAACTCCCTCCTCCAGCGTTTCCGACGGTCTCAACGTGTGCCCTGGCTTCGCGAATTCTAAACTTTCGACCCCTCCGTTCACATCCCCCACTCGCTTCCTTCAACCGTGCCCTCCCCTATCTGCATCGCCCTCCGCTCCCTTACTGCATGCAATCACACGAAATTGGAGGCGCGGATTTGTCGAAAAAAATGTGCGACACTGGGGCTGCGCGAATCTGACGGAAATCCGGCTCATGTTCCACCCGAAAGCGTCTAAAAAATCGTTTTCACAGTTATTTAATTACGAGCTCTTCTGCCACTCCGTTTTTAACCCTAGAACTTGATAACAAATATTTACGATTTATTAAAGACAAGTATTGCCTAACTCGTACCATTAACGTTCTCTGTTCTTCGTGACTCCGTAAATCTGTACCGATACCGAAGACCCAAGTGTCACAGTGAACGTGATTGCAAAAGTGTTGATCTACAGGTGTTACAAGGGCAAACAACATCGCGAACAGAGTCACCGATGGAGAAACGTGCGCCGGAAGCAATGAAGATAGATAATAGGGTTTGTACGCAGTGAGACGGGTGATAACCAGATAAGAATAGAGGGAACAAACAGTGAATAAGTGCAGTGAGGAAGAGAAATAAAGGTCCCGTTAGAAGGCCGAGTGTAAGTGCACGGGAAATAAAAGGAAGGTGCGCGGGAAAAAGGCTGCGAGAAAGGAGAAAGGAGAAAGGAGTTCGGTTGTGTGTGAGTGGAATACGAAGGCTGCGGATAAGCGAGTAGTGCGTGAGAGTAGTCGGTGAAAGGGAGGGAGAGCTTCAGGTCGACGAGTTAGATAGAATAGATGGTGGAGGTGCTCGAGTGGCGGCCTTGGGAGCCTACGGGGCCGTGCAAGGCACCTCGCACTTCCCCAAGCCTCCCGAGAAGTGATCAGCCCGCTGCGCTGCTGGTCCTCGCCAAACTCACGACCGTCTGGGCCTTTTCCTCAGTCGAGGGGCCTTGCGAGTTTCACGCCAGGATTACGTGGGCGCCCCCGAGGGGCCCCTTTAAAGTGAGCGAGGCTGGCGAGCGCAATGTGGCAAAGCGGGGGAATGGGCGCCCATGCGGCCAACAACCCCTGGATGAAGTTGATGGGCATCGTCCACAAGGAAAGGAGACATCACGACTCAGGTGGAGGTGCGGCCGGAGGTGGACAGGGGTCGGCGGCTGTGGGGAGCAACGAGCGGGCACTCAATCAGTAAGTCTGTTCCTCTAATTGTCTGTAACGTGGGATATTCAATCGTCATTTGTGTCGTGAATTACGACGGAAGTTCTTATGTGGTAACGTCAATGTGTTGGAGCTGATGAAAACTATTCGAGGACATCTGGCGAACTTGGATTGGGAAGTAAATGTTTAAGTAGAGCAACAAGATTCTTGAGCATTCACTCGGTTCAGTAGACTGACACATGTTTAAGTTGATTGCTGATATTGTTGATAGTTATGGCTATTGATAAGTGACAATCATTTGTTTGACATTGAACGGCGAGCCCGAGTTGAAATTTCTGGCCTCCCTGGAATCCTTTTTTTTTTTTTGGAGTACTAAAAGGATGAATCAGACTGTATCAAGGGATTGGAACCTTCGTTCAACCTCAGGACATGACACATATTACCCATTTGAAGTGAACGGAGCTTAGGGGAAGGTGTAACGGCTGGGCCAAGAATTCGGGGATGTGTGTAGGATGGTATTGCGGATGCATTGGCGAAGTTTCGAAGAGAGAAAATATATGTTTGCTGAACCCGGGACTCGAACCTGGAATGTTCATTCCTCAGTCAGAGCGCTAACCACTGCGCTAATGTCACCTATGCTTTTCTCTCATTCGAATCGTCTTCTTATTTGAAGGGCTGTTTCAAAGGCCTGAAAATAAAATCCACAGACCCTCAGGTGAATCTCGATAGGCTATACAGGTTGAAGCGAGAGTCGTAGCCCTGCATAGAACCCCTCAAAGAGGCAGTTATTACCCATTTTCATTATACGAAGGTTTTTCGGAGGTTCTATATTTTAACTCGAGAGGCCTCCCACGATTTGTCACAATGCATACAGTTTATCTTTGCAGCAATTATTAGAAGAAATGTACCAACATTTCGGGAAAACTTAGCAGTCTAAATAATTTATTATCGACATTTCAAATCTCTAGTGGCTCCTATCAAGCATAACAGCTGATACAAAAGTTCTAATGGACATTGTATGTACGTTTAAAAGGCATGGGCTAAGGATTGGCCTTTTGATACTTTGGGAATACGCAGGCGGTGTGTCCCGACCTCCGGCGGATGATTTTGTGAACCATGCGCATCCAGCATCCGTAACCTACTTTCACAACGTTTAATTTAATTGCGATCCGCCATTTCGCAATGTGCGATACGTTCCCACCCTATCCACATCAGCCCGAGGTGTTTGAAAGGCCGTTCAGCCCCGGAAAGCTTTAGCGGTCA
Source organism: Pimpla rufipes (assembly GCA_963932165.1). Taxonomy (NCBI): domain Eukaryota; kingdom Metazoa; phylum Arthropoda; class Insecta; order Hymenoptera; family Ichneumonidae; genus Pimpla; species Pimpla rufipes. Next base: position 27,210,493 of record OZ010630.1, read on the forward strand.
CCCGCAAGCACCTCGCCGCGTTGCCGTGCGCGCCACTTCAGATTTCTATCTTTTCTCTTGGCAAACTCTCACGTACACATACCCCGCCCGCATTTACCACGGGTCGGGTCAATTTATCGCTTTCGCGTTCCCCAGCGCCTAGCGCGGGGAGAGAGACTCTCGTTTGGTGATCCGGCGAGCGCGAGGGTGAGTCTCGAGGAGCTCTAAATCACGACGCCACCATGAGAGCACTGTCGACACGCCGTGAAGCTCCACGACTATATAGACACTGCATTCAGCCCGCGAACGTTGGATTCACAGAGTCTCGGTAACGCTGTATGTATCTCGTCGTTCGAGCTTGCATAAATTCCGGCTGACGACGTGCGAGAGTCGGTGAATCTCCGCGAGACTCGAAGCTCCGCCAACGGCGCGTTCTGTATTATGTATGATCTCAAATTCACAAAGAGCGACGATTAAATGAAACGCGGATCTCGTTAAGCGTTGGGTGAAACAAACTTTTGCTCACCCGACGCGTGAGAGATCAGGCAAACCGCACGGTTATAGCCACCGTGCTGGAATTCGTGACCGCGCTACATACGACAACAAATGTGTTGGTTCAACTAGATCCGTAATCCGTTCGGCAAACGAATACACGCTCGACGTGCGTTTATGCGGTGCACGGCATAAATATTCATTCGGCAGCTCTAATCGGCCGGATTTAGGTGAACCAAACAATCCCTTTTCTTGGCGCTGAGTCAGCTACGCCCAACATTCGATGGACAGCCAATTCCTCGTAAGTAATTGTTCCGCTTTGACATCACCGTTTGTCTCTGCAAATCTAGGCTCTTCCAGTGGGAGGTTTTGTCACAAAAAGTCACTGACTCGGACGTTTACCTCGGGCAACGAGATTGCGTTAGCGATTTGTCGACTGGAACCTCTGACAAGACGCTTGTAGCCTCGTGCTTGTGTTACCCGCCGTTTGAGTTGGATCCTTAGGTTTAATTCGGGGTGGCTTGGCGACGACTAGTTGGACCGCGTCATATAGTTCCGGAACTGCAGGTCATGCGCACCGTAACTTCCCATGTCAAGGGCTATCAGACTAGACTATTTGGATAGACCCTCGAATATATCACGACAGTAAACATTATGGGCCAACTTCGGTCATAAGGAAATAGGTTGTTGGGGCCATTCTATTGTTTGGGCGTTTTGTTGCAGTTTACGATTAACAGCGAACTTTGTGGCCCCGTGAACCGGGAAACGCCGGATGTTACCATAAACCACGCGTCACTAGTAGTTAGGATTTCAATTTATGATTTTTGAGCTCAGCTGAGCAGCGGGAATTTCAGTTTCAGTTTTTTTTTGCTTCCTCATAGAGGAAGCTTTGTTTTCGTGAAATTTTTTTTTTTCGAGATTTTCATGTTAACATACTTAGAATCACCTAAAACGTCGAGAAAAGTGGTCTAGAAAATATGTCTGTATGTGTGTATGTGTGTGTGTGTGTGTGTGTGTGTGTGTGTGTGTGTGTGTGTGTGTGTGTGTGTGTGTGTGTGTGTGTGTGTGTGTGTATGTATGTATGTATGGTCCAGGCACCGAACATTCAATTGTTCATAACTCAGGAATGGCATGGTGGATCGAGCTAAAAATTGGCACGGAAGTAGAGTATTAAATCCTCTGTAATTCACATTTTTTTTAAATTAAATATATCCATGTATACAAATTTTATCGAATTTTTAATTTTTCAAAAAAATGGCGTGAACGCTCTAACTTTCGTAAAAGTTCGACGACTCAGCTATATACTTCATCATAAATAAAGACACGTTCAATGTTGTTTGGTATTGAATTTCAGCGAAATCGGTAAAGCGGTTCCGGTTTTATAGAATTTTGAATTTTTCGAAAAAAATAAATTTTGCTCTATATCACGTCGAATCTCATCAACTGAACCAAAATATTAAACAGTCAAAAAATAACATACAGCGTTGCCACGTATAAAATTTGGTGACGATTGGTAAAGTCGTTCGGATTTTACGCTGTTATGCATTTTTGAAAAAATTAAGATTTTCGCTGTAACTTATAGAAAAGTTATTAAAGTAAGTCAAAACTTTGTATCTAATCAAAATTAGATGTAACGGTGTTTGTAACGGAGTTTTTTTGTTCAAATTTAAAAAAAAGTGCAAAGATTTGTTCAAATTTAAAAAAAGTTGCAAAGTAGAACTTTGCACACTGCTTCCTCATTAATTCCCCTTTTTCACAAAGCTTCCTCTATGAGGAAGCCAAAGTTAATAAATAAGCTTCTTCATAGAGGTGGCTTTGTGAAAAAGGGGAATTAATGAGGAAGCAGTGTGCAAAGTTCTACTTTGCAACTTTTTTCTAATCTCTTGAACGCTGTTTTATGTTCTGTTTTTATTTAATGTTGTTTCCGCCTCTGTTCTTTGTCGACTTAGAATTGTTTGGACTGCATAAAGAATACGTCGGTTTCGAAAGTGCCCTGCGCAATGTTTACACACTCCGTATGGCCTGCTGCTCTACATCCACCCGTCTCTCCCCCATTTTCCCTCGGATTTTACTGTACGTACGAAACCCCGCTGGGTGGGCTTGTTTCGTCACCAGCTCCCGCGTCTATCGACACACGAGAGTGCCGAACCCACGTTTTCAGATATTGTTTGCGGTCGAAATTCGCTTGGAAACGCTGATATTGGTGTCGCCTGACAGTTATCAAGATTTATTCGCGAGTCCCTCGACGAAAAAACACCGATCCCATTTTACCCTCGTTTGAAAATGACGGATCTGTATTTGCCGCGGTCGTACGTCGAACTTTTTACAGCTCGGACGACCGTGACAAAAGGTGCGCGGGAGAGGATTTTGCCTCTCAATGGTCAGTTGTCAAATGATGTTGAAGATGGTGAAAGAGGGGGACAAAAATTTCAAAAATATTCGAACAATTCTGCTATTGAATGTTAAGCCAGCCAACCATAGTGTCTGGAAATGAATATATACAAACTGTTTAATTAGTCAGTGTCAGAATGAAGCATTTCATGATGTGAGAATAAGCGGATGTTGAAGATGTTGAAAGAGGGAAACTAAAATTTCAAAAATATTCGAACAATTCTGCCATTGAATGTTAAGCCAGCCAACCACAGTGTCTGGAAATGAATATATACAATCAAACTGTTTAATAAGTCAGTGTCAGAATGAAGCATTTCATGATGTCAGAATAGGCGGTAATTGTCAGGAGCCCGAAGTTTCGCATGTTCATTCTCCTTCTAGGTGGATTGAATAGTATGAATCACACAGGCTATCGCGAAGCTGAAATCTCGCCCGGACGACCGTGGAACATACAGCCGAGGCACATAGTGCCCGGGAATAGTATGCATGTAGACACGTGGTCGTGAACTCGGCATACTCGTCCATGTCGCATTTTCGCGCTTCACCGGAGCTGCTCGTTCGTGCTGCGCTGCCCCGCGGCGAAACGCCGGGGCGCGGATCGGGCTGAAGCCGTGAGCCAAATCTAGCGTGAAGTATCCGCTCACCTCGGATAACGAGGAAGGACGGACCATCCGGTATCGAAGTTATCGTCGTAAACGTGAAGTCCCAGTCGAGGAAAGGATATTTCGATGGCGGTGTAGGGGAGATTCTCGCCCGGTCCAAAGAAAATGAACAGCGCTAACACAACCCAGAGGGGGATGGAGACGTCCGCCACCTACGTCGGCTGCACTAAACTAGCCGTAGTCACTATACCGTATCTCAAGCTACAAATATTATAGGATCCAGTGTACGTTAGACAAGCTATAATGCTGTGTAGCGGCGCGGCGTGGACCCCACACGGTAATATATCACATTAGAGGCGACAGCGGGTAATGCCAGTCGGTGGACATTGCTGGTCAGACTTATTACAAAGGATCTAGTGGAGATATCAAGATGGGACTCTGTCCAGCTTTCAGTGCCGTACAAATGAAATTATAGGACTGCGTTTTATCTTTCTCTTCTTGCCACTGCCCGCGTTTCTATGACCGACTTTTTGGCACTGCACTTTTTGAAATGCAGTGTGTTAAGGACGATTGGTGCAGACCAGGCAAATTTTTTGAGAATGTTAATTTGCGCAAGAGAATGCGTTGAGATTAGAAATGTTTTGGCCTTGTTTATCGCATTTAGTTCTGGCCAGCGGGGTAATATTATACGTATTATTATGTTTGCGTGTCTTGCTTAGATAACCCACATTACTTTGTTATTACCTAAGGGATGTTGTGTAAATATAACACAGGGTCTGAAGAGCACGGTCGGTTTTTCACCGTAGCTTTACCTACGATAAAGCATAAGTAAGAGATCGTGCGTCTTGACGTTATATCTACCTCCATTCCGACAGAGACATTTCGAGGGATGGTAGTCGATATATATTTTCCACGGGAGAGCCCGTGCGTTGTAACGGAGGAGAGCGAGGGTTGCAAAAAAAAGCGACGGTGGAGAAGACAAAAAGGCGCACGACCCCATCCATTTTTCGGCTGATACTGGACCGGGGCTCGTAGCGTTCTATGTGCTACGTAAGAATGCTATTCTTCCAGGCTTGCGCCGGAGGTTTTCCAGTGGAAGACATGGCCGGACGAAAAGTAATGCTTCAAATACAAGGGTCTTCCAGTTCGTGAGACATTCCTCGATAAGAGGAAGCGGGACAGAAAATTTCGATGCACCTCTTGGCCTGTTATGGAAGCTGCCGATACGAACAGGTTTTTTTTAATACTTTTTTGGCTTTTTCTCTCGAACCTTTAACAGGTCCATCGATCCTCTAACAGGGTCTCAATGTCTCAAAGACTAAATCATCACTGATTTATTCTTTTCATTTTCACACCGAAATTCACAATTCGCTGTTCTTGAATCTTTCGTATAATTGAAACAAAATCACTGGCTGCGTCTAGTCAAGCGATGATTCATTCATGTTCTTTTCTACCACAGTTATTTCATGGTACTCTACATATTTTTTTGTATATCGCGCATGAAAAACGATGCTTTGCATGACATTTTTGCGGGACGGAAGTGTTCGATTGCATGATAGATTGACAGATTCGATTCCGCAGTTCCACACAGTTTCACTCGCGCCCCTTGGGGGAAATTATTTTCACTTTTGTCCCTGTTTTGCGGGGCGAAAATAATCGCAGCTACGTTCAATGCAGTTAAACCTGACTGTCCACCATCCGTCCCGCAAAATTATCATGCAAAGCTCCACCAGAATCCATGCGCTCGTTACAAAAAGTATCGTGACAAATTTCACACTCATCGCAGTCGTCAACGTTCAGCCCTAGCTGCACAAAATACTATTTATGATGTCTATATAACGAGCATCCATTACATCAAATCAGAAGGACAAACATAATCATTTATCTGTTTCAGTTCCAATACCGAAGACAAGTTATTGAACCTGATAACACCGGATGGATGTCAAGGTGTAGGTCTCATGTAGGAATAAAAAAGTACGCTTTTGAATGGGCGGTCTAACTTTTGCAGGCGCAATACCAAAATTAGGACCCAACAAGGAATGCTTTTTTGGACATCATAAGCCTAAAAATGGAAACCTAGTTAGTGGACTTTAAATGCTCACAAATGCTCACAAATCCTCACAAATGGACCCTAAATTTTGCAGGCGCAATACCAAAATTAGGACCCAACAAGGAATGCTTTTTTGGACATCATAAGCCTAAAAATGGAAACCCAGTTAGTGGACGCTAAATGCTCACAAATGGACCCTTTGGTGTTGTCAGGGTGACGTTTGCTGAAAGTATCCGATCACCCTCAGCTCCACGTTTAACCGCTGCCTTCCTTCATACGATATCGCCCCGTCGATTGCGCTCAACGTGTGACGTTCGCGTTCCTAGCGAATTACTGGCGCAGCCAACAATGCATATATATATCCACAACTCCTGCGGTGATTCAACTGCCGTTCTAGGGTGTCAAGAGACGTGTTGAAACAATTGGGAAGCGCGCGCCTGACATTAGCGCCGCAGCCATCAACCCCCGCATCCGCAATATCTATTTATAGGATCGTTGAATGACTACATAATTGGTTTCTGCAGAGCGGGTGCATCATCGAACTATTCAACCCTACGACCCACCCGCGCGCGTTGCTCAACTGTATTGATGCGCTTTTGACTGACGCCTCAGGAAGCCCTTTGCCTCGCGTTGAATTCCGTCGTGTGAGCTGCCTTCCCACCACCGGCGCATTGCTCGTTGCACGTATATGCGTGCATTCCCAGTGCACACGCCGCACACGCGATCAATCGGATTCCGGAATATCTTCAAGTTTAACTATCCGTGAGACCACAATTGAGCGCGCACGCTGCGGTGGTGAGAGTGTACGTGGGGTTCACTGCTGCTGTGATAATGACGCCTTTGATTTGATAACGACGATGGTGAAGTTTGCATCGTTGGAATGCAACGAAGTTTAGAAAAAAATTAGTTGTGATTAACCCAAATGATGAAGGGCACGAATTTTTTATTTATTTATTTCATTCTCTTTGTTGCTATGGTGACTTTTTATACCTGTTTTCATCATTTGGGTTAATTACAATTAATTTTTTTCTGAGTTTCGTTGCATTCCAATGATGCAAACGTCAACGTCATTGATAACGAGCTATCGCGGTGAACTTGTAACATTGTACGAGGCAATATATGATCATCTCTCTGTCGTAATTTTATAAATTCGAAAATTTCGAGCCTCCGGACAACCGCATATTTCCTACAAATATGCATGTTGCATATGCTATTACGGCTCGTTCATCCAGCCAGGTGTGCACGCTGTAACTGCTATTATCGTCACATCATCCCTCCGCGAAAGCTGCATAGGTAATTGCGTTCCGGCTGGGTACATACACCTGCCTGTCGATGCACTCGTCGCGCAAGCCCCGCTATGCAGCCACCGCGTAAACATATTCACGCGCGCCCCTCGCGCCGTTCGGCGCGCGACGCTCATGCGCACCGGTAGCCGACGGTGTAGCCGAGCTTACCGCGGAAACGGATGAGAGATATCGATTCTCAATTATAACGCGACATAGAAGAGATGCGTAAGAGTATACCCGGCTTGGGTCGCGGGCGATGCGGTGTCGGATTATCGTCACGACGAAGTGTTCACATCCGGTCGCGACGAAAATCTGGAGACTATTTACCAGTTACTACTTATTTACCATTTTTAACATATTTACAATTTTTAACATATTTACAATTTTTAACATATTTTTAACATATATATTTTTAACATATTTACCATTTCTAACATGTGTACCATTTTTATCATATTTACCATTTTTTACATATTTACCATTTTTAGATATTTACCATTTTTTTTACATATTTACCATTTTTTAAATTTACAATTTTTAACATATTTGCCATTTTTTAAATTTACAATTTTTAACATATTTACCATTTTTATTTTTGGTCCCAGAAATGCTGCCCAAAAGAACTTTCATGGATTACCAATCTGGTATAATATAGTTTTTTTTATCCAGTTAGTATGTTTCAAAAATACCGAAAAAAAGACAACAGAAACAGAGTTGCAGCCACTCCAAATATGAAGCTGATATTTTTATGTTTTATGAAGTTTACGGCGATAAAAAAGGGAAAAAGTACGGACATTTCGTACTTTTTACGATTGCAGTTCTGACACGAGGTACATAAAAATAAATATATTTACGTTTTTGGCTCGGGGCGAACCCCAAACTTTGGCAGCGTTCGCGTTGAGCCATTGATACGAGGTTTACTCTTAATTACTAGATTTCAGTGTGTCAACTTGTTATCAGGAAAACTACATGTTTAAATGGAACAAATCGGGCGTTACGTGATTCACACATGTACAGATATAAATACATTAGGTAAAATCCGTCGCGCATGAGCGGGTGCAATCGCGATGTGCCCGAGTTAATTAGACTGCAGGTATATAACGCGGATTTCGCTGCGCGGTGAGCTCGCGTTGTTGCGCTATATATTATTTATCCAGGTTATTAAACGTAACGGCTGGGGATTTGTGCATCAGCAACGAGCTGGATATTTCTAGCCTGAGAAAATGGGAGAAGGGCAACGTGATAATAGTCACTCTATGATTATTTTATATTTCAACATACAGTTTTATTCGATAGACAGGACAAAAATCAGAAAAAATAATTAAATGCATTTTTTTTTCGAGACTGCTGCGAAAGCTCATAGTGAAGTCAGAGCGACGCCGCCCGAGTGTCCAGTTTCTTTTAAATTCACTTACCTTTATTACGAGTTTGGCTGGCCGTCCAAACGTGGCGGGAGAAGCAACAGAATTCAAGTGGAATCGTATCTGGATTGGAGCCAGAAAGCGACAAGAAACATTGGTAGTTATACGGCGGAGTTGCCCGCTACGATTCACTTGAATGAAGTTTCCTTGGCGTTGGACGTATGAGACAAATTTGTTTCTCCCTCACGCTCGCTCTCTCGCCACGTTTCGCCTCAGGTACACAAATTGCCCAACACCAATTTCATTCATGTACGGTGAACGGGCCGGTAACCCGCCAGGTCTGGTCGAAAATGTACTTTGAGCACGCCCGAGCATCAATCCGACTCTTTTCCGCGTGTGAATTTCCGCCTCCTGGTAGGCGTGTTGAGAAACGGCAAAAAAATGAAAACCCTTCTAAAAAATTGCGTTTTTTGAGGGTCTGACTTTAATATCCTGTAAAAAATTCTGAAATCAAGATATCGCGTTCCGCTTTGCGGCATTCTGTTTGTTATAGAGTTTTCTCTCGAACGCAAAAAGAAAATCCAGGTTTGGTGGATCGAAAAAAAAGTAACCTCGATTTTAGCGAAGTGACGAAATTTCGAAAAAATTGAAAAATCATTTTTTGCCTTTTTCTCATCGAATTTTATGTTTTACGGGCAAATAACGGTGCTTTTCGGAATCAGCGAGAAATTTCCCATCGGATAGACTCATCAAACTTTACGAAATCGGAAATTTTTTTTTCGCGAAAAAACGCAAGGGGTACCCCTTCTAAAAATGTGTGATTTTTTGGGGTCTGACTTTAAAATTCTGTAAAAAATGTAAAAATCAAGATATGGCATTCCGCCTTGCGGCATTCTCTTCGTTATAGAGTTTTCTCTGGAACGCAAAAAGAAAATCCAGGTTTGGCCGATCGAAAAAAAAGTAACCTCGATTTTAGCGAAGTGACAAAATTCCGAAAAAAGTGAAAAATCATTTTTTGCTTTTTTCTCATCGAATTTTATGTTTCTCGGGCAAATAACGGTGCTTTTCGGAATCAGCGGGAAATTTCCCATCGGATAGACTCATCAAACTTTACGAAATCGGAAATTTTTTTTTCGCGAAAAAACGCAAGGGGTACCCCTTCTAAAAATTTGTGATTTTTTGGGGTCTGACTTTAAAATTCTGTAAAAAATGTAAAAATCAAGATATGGCATTCCGCCTTGCGGCATTCTCTTCGTTATAGAGTTTTCTCTGGAACGCAAAAAGAAAATCCGGGTTTGGCCGATCGAAAAAAAAGTAACCTCGATTTTAGCGAAGTGACAAAATTCCGAAAAAAGTGAAAAATCATTTTTTGCTTTTTTCTCATCGAATTTTATGTTTCTCGGGCAAATAACGGTGCTTTTTGGAATCAGCGGGAAATTTCCCATCGGATAGGGTTTTCAAACTTTACGAAATCGAAAAAAAAAAATTCTCGATTTCGTAAATTTTGAACGTTCATTTCACGTTAATTCACTTAACGATCTAATTTTGATTGGAGCCACTACAACCTGCTAGTTATTAACAAAAACGCACGAATGTGGTAATTTTGTTAGCGAAATTGGAAGAAAAGTACACTAACAATATTATCACCTCGTGTGAATTTCCGTCCTTGCCTCGCTCGGACATCAAACTTTGCACTCGATGGACAGTCGCACTTCCCACCTTTGTAGCATAAAGTGCTATTGTTGCCCGTCGCCGCCGCTATATAAACTTACCATGCTCTTTTTAACTTGCCAGCTATCTATAGAAAAAAAAACTCTACACTTTGTGGACGGTCATTGAACATTTCTCCCATGGAGCAAATGGTTGCTCGTTAAGCTTGTAAATAATACATACAAAGCTTTTTGCATATCGGGAAAATAATGGCAGCTCTCTGTTGGTCGCAGGAGCCGAGAGGACTATAGCATAACATGTCGGTGGCTCGCACGCGAACGAGCCAGTCTCTGGCATGCGAGACTGCGTCGTTTAGAGCCCTCCTGAAGGGGTTTTGTACGAGAGCAAGAGGAGAGGCGCTCTTGGAGGTTGCAGCTTCAACGCGAGAGAGAGAAGAGAGTGTCGTGCGTCCGCAACGCAAGCGAGAGAGAAAGCCCGCGGAGTGCGCTAGCCGGGCGTTAAAGTGCGCTCGACTTAAAATCGTCTCTTAAACTCGTCTAAACGGTCGACCTTATTACGACGCCTCCGCAAGCCCGGAAACGTTTAAACCAGCCCGGGGGAAGTGGAATTTCCGGCGGTGCGACCATCAGGTAGAATTTCACGATTTTCCGCCGGCGAAAATGTGGAAGCCGCGCGTGGCTGCCTTGGGGACGACGACAGAGACAAAAGGATGACACTGCGGTCTCGAGATCCCGTCGGAATCCCGTCGACTTTTCCCTGCTGATTGGCCAATTCTTACCCCGCCCCGCTGAAAACGTTAGCTCGGTCTCGGAAATGTTAAAAGTAGTCAGCGCGTTCTTCGATTATAGCCATTGGTTAAAAAAAAAAACGTCCTCTTTGTTCGCCGGCCGAGTCATCGCCGACGGTACCCGCGGTTCATCGGGAGAACCATCGAGATTTATCGGGGCTTATCGCTTTCCAATATCTCTCATATAAATGCTTCCAGACCAACGACTCTTCTCCGGTTATGCTATACGGTATTTCGATCGAATTACACGGGGTACCGTATCGGGTGTCTCGAAGTGATTTAGATTCAACAGTATATTATGAATTTGTTGTGCGGCTTTGAAAAAAAAAAAAAAAAAAAAAAAAAAAAAAAAAAAAAAAAATGAAATGTTACCGTAATGATGTAATTTTTTTTTTTTTTCGAATTAATGATTAGTATCTTTTGGGTTGATGAGTCGTTAATTCGCACGCCAAAAATACGTTTTTGTTATCAGCGTCGCGCAAAACGTGCCAAAAGGTTTAATCAATTTTTGGGACATTAATATTTCGAACACGGAGACCTGACAACGTTGTTGCAGTATTTGTAGTTTGGCCGAATAGCCATCGACATCCTGACGGAGTTGCCTCGCCGCGATCCCTACATGTGCCCTACGTGTACGAAGCAGACGACGCGCTTCCCTTCGGTTGCAACGTTGCCACGATGTGGCAACTAAGCCTGATTTCAGGGCGTTTACGGCGGATTAACTGGAAATAATTTACAAACGGGGCGGACGATTATAATGAGCTTTCACGAACAAATAACACGACAACAAATACTTGTATCCAAAATGCGAGATATTTTGCCCACTGATTTTTTTGAAGAGGGATAGATAAACATGATTCGCAAAGAACGACGTTCAAATTTCTCGAAAACTGAATTTTTGTTAAAATTTGATTTTACGAATTTCCTAAGACACTTTTTGTGTACTTTGACACAAAAAAATTGGTTGACTTATGCAGTAGATTACCCGAGAAAAAAATGTAAAAAAAAATTACCGCAAGACGATATTTCCATTACTCGAGACGCGAGCGATGTTTCTTCAGCTGTGTAATGAGAAATTATGTAAAATAGTTTGTGTTCTACAAAATAGGATCTGCTATATAGAAATAACTTCAATATCGCGGGTACCTGTTCGGCTCGGCTGCCTCCGTTTCACGAGAAACGTCATACCGGGTGGAGGGATGAGCGGCATACGACGCCGAGATATAGTAATTCCGTTGCGGCGATATTCCAATCGCGGCAAAGCCACCGGAGCGATATTCACGGAGAGAAGTCGGAAGCAACCGGCACCTCCGGCCGACGAGACGCGCCATATCGAACTATATCTTATTCCTCTCCGTCGACTTTCCATATTTTACGGTGAAAAGTTAAAAATGTCCTTTCCAGCGGAACGTATTACAATTCTGTAACAGCTGCACGCGGCCGGCGAAAAAAAAAAAATCTCTCGGCTCCAACCCCCTTCACACTCCCTTGGCTCTTAGCGTAAACACTCCCTCCCATTCTTCCGCAGCCTCACTTATTGTCCACGGAGATAAAAGTCTTCGCTTGGCACTCGCTTTCCGCGGCTATCTCTCTGTCTTTTGCTTCCACAACTGTGAATGCCTCACTTTTTGTTTTCCTCTCGTGTACATTACGGCGAATCCCAAGTGATTACACTTTCTTTGGACTCGGGCTGTGCGTTCTGGTTCATAACTATGCGCGGACCACAACTTGGTTTTTGCTCGCATCTCCATTTCATCATTTTTGCATTTCCGGTGGATCTATTGAGTTGAAATTTTCTAGATCAATTACTATACCGTTTCACAGTAATGAGATTGATTGAGGCAGGACATCCGCTGAAATTGTATCTGTTTAGAAACTTAATTAAAGGTGTATGCGACATAAATCCGGTGGCGGTGGAAGTCGAAACTTTTCGACCCGCATGAATGTCTTGTAGCTTCTGCCACATTTCCCCCTAAACACTCTACGTTTTATCTACTAACCTTTTCGATATTATTGAGTTACAATTTTTGATGGAAAAGGAAGAAAATAGTTGCCCAAAAACTGTCAGGTGATATAAATAAAACCCTGTCAAGTATATCTTGATTTGGCAGTCAAGATGCTTGAAACCATGTGGAATAAATTTAGAGCTTTTTTGCGAGGGTTTCCTCGTACGTATTTGATATCGGTTAGTTCGCATGATCCATGGGAGCAGCTGCCGTGAGTCTTATCAGACCCCTGAATACGGAGGAAATTGCACCTCGAGGGGTATACCTTTTCATGAGATCGTACATACCATGAATAGTAATCAAAGAATATTGAGGGGGAAAAAACGTTCGAGGGCTTCGGATTAAACCGGTACCTGTGGTACACTTTTCATTAAGACGGGTGGAAAATTAAACCGGGACTAATATTTGTGATAAAACTGCTCAGATGAAGTCAGACTTGGCGTTTTACCAGCATAATTTGGTTACGATTGCTCGTTCAATTGCCTCTCTGGCACAAAAATGTGTTTCAGTGTTATTCAAGTAAATTATCGATCAGAAAAAATGAAGAAAAAAAAAAACAAGATGAAAATATCGAGTATATGGTTTCGCGAATTTATAAATGCCCACTGTGGCAATAACTCGATAGCACCTGAGTTCCAATTTTTCGACACGGTCACAATTTATCGCGGCCAGTCCATCACTGCCTCGGATATTATCGGCGGTCCAGGGTCAACATGGCTGCGGCACTGACGAAACGTTCCCTTTATAGTACGCCGGAGATATCAGGGTAATTTCGCCCGTTTGGTTTGACCTCCTCGATTTGTCTGATTGACCTGAACGTCTGAAATACTAAGCCAGTTTTACTCAAATTGCCGTTCACTTTAACATGAAGATATTTACATTTTCTTGGGGTCACGAAATATTAAGCAATATAAGAATTTTAGTAAGTCAGTTATTTTCGTAGGTAGGACTTCAGTACCCGGTTCATTAGCGAGATTAAAACTCAAGGGGCTGAACAAAATATTTATTGGCAGATTATCACAGCTCAAACTGCAGGGTTAATGGAGATTAAGTAATCAAAGCCTGCCGCTTATAAAACCAACTTTTTAAGCCGGCGATTAAAAAAAAATCCCGTGAAAATTTCAAAACAGCGTGAACTTTGAGTGTCCTCAATAAAACCGTAAATGCTTCTAGTAACATATAACCATCGTGAACTTACCATGGGTTCATTAATATTTCCTTTTAAAACGCCTTTAATGGAGTGTGCAATAGCAACCGCTGCATTGGTTGAAACTCAAGGATTCCCTGTTAATAGCGTTGGGTAGGAAGGGGCTGGGCCTATCGGATCGTTCACACCTCGAGCTCTGACATTGCGCCCCGATATCGTGGCTTTCACAACCGAGGGGTAACTTGATTGAAAGGTGGAAAACGCGATGAGAGTCCTAAATGGCAAAGAATCAAGGCAGATCAGAGAAAAGGACGGTGAGAAGTGGTAGCAGAAAAAAGAAAGAGGACAAAAACAAACGTTGCCAGCAGCATCAGTGTTATTTTTTTTTCACCTCTGAGCTTTCGTTAAAAAAAGCCCTGACACAATGTGAGATCCTCCGTGAGCCTTCCAGTGTCTCGTTTCCACGGCTTCCCCCGCTGTAGCAAAAGACTGCCTATTCCCGTTTATACCACTTTCATACACTTCGTACTCCTGTAAAAGACCGTGAAACTCGCACATTGCCTCCTCATTATAATGAGGGGAACCTCTGCATAGGTCGGAATATATTTCGACCTTCGTGCGCCTTCAAAGAACCGCGAAACTCGCACATTGCCTCGTCGTTATAACGAGGAGAACCTTTGAAAGGTCGGAATGTGTTCCGACCTCCGCAAAGGTTCCTGTATGAGAAAGCCAAAATCGGTCGCCCATTCTTCCTCAGACTCATAGGAGTGGCTTTGCGATGGCGAGAAATAATAAGAGGGCATTGTTTTTGGACGTTTATGGACAATGGTGAGGAATCGTTTCATTAGACTCTAAGCTCCAACATTTACTACAGACTTACACTGGAGGAGACGGAGACGCGTTATCGTCGGGGCCATCGTTTTCACTTCCCTAGGTCGCCGGGTATGCGAAGAAAACATTTGTTTTACTGGAGGTCATATGATTTTTCATACTTTCGATTTTCGCTGTTTGATGAAAACATCATAAACGTCACGGTAGATGATCATACAGACCATTTTCGCACACATCCGATATAGAAAAGCAACATTTAACGAGACTGAGTCAGACGAAAATAAAAATTCTCCCGGCATGTCGTTCCCACGACGTCCCATGATAAAACGAACGACTGCCTGACTATTTCAGTTTGCACTACTTTCAAACACTTCGCACGCCTTTAAAAGACTGAAACTTTTCGCAATATGATAAGCCAGTCGTCGACGTGAGATTCTGAGTGTTGGAA
The DNA here is from genome assembly GCA_963932165.1 of Pimpla rufipes. NCBI lineage: Eukaryota > Metazoa > Arthropoda > Insecta > Hymenoptera > Ichneumonidae > Pimpla > Pimpla rufipes. The sequence goes on from OZ010630.1 coordinate 27,225,544, forward strand.
GAAGGTATCGTTTGAATATTATGAATGAATGGAGATGTCTGCCATATTAGGAATGATGCATAATCACATAAGACCGACATTAATATACGTGCGATCATTATGAAGTTAGTAAACCTAACATCTTTTCTCACAAAATCTGTGCCAGAGATTTTTTTATCCACAGATATCAGTAATAACATTAATCAGAAAAAGAAAAATTGTCGTCTCCCGGATAACTTCGCTAACCCCATAAAATAAAGTGCACCACTAAGTATTTTACAGTGCACTTGATATAACTCAAACGAGTTGCAGTTAATTCGGCATGAGGAGGAGGGACGTATTATTTCTGCTCAGATTCAGCTGATTAGCCGCTGTAGACCATATTCTTCGTGGCTATATCGGTAGATAACTCGATTGTGTGTTCGTGAACCGTTGGCACAGCGCAGTGTACATTGTGGGATTCACGGTGTTACGAACACGATATTGCGGAGAGACGACCTACAGGCACGCCCGAGTATTTGTGCGCACACAAACGTGGCAAGCTCGCGCCGCTCTAGCTCGCCCATTCTGGACATTTTCGATATCGTCGGCGCAGCATTCGTCGCGCGACGAAGATACAGCACGTAGCAGCCAAAATATTCATTTGTTTTTGCCAAGCTACAACAGCACTCAACTCACTATCTATTATTGGAAATCGCAATTGATCACAAGTAACGACTGTTTTTCACCACGAAAAAAGTGTTCTCGCGTCTACCGGCTTTGTGCGTGATTTTTTTTTATCCTATTAGTAGATGCGGAAATATCGTTCAATAGTTTTGTTTGATTTATTGCTAAAACACCGACGTGGATGCTATAAGTGAATGTGAAGTATGATATATACATCATTCCCATTATTTTCCTTCGTGATAAAGAGACAGTAATAATGCAATTTCAGATTCAGATTTTTATTTCAATTAGAAAAATTTAATATATTTTCTTATTTCCACAAATGATGACATTCCGATATCCACTAAATAACATACATTGATATTGCAGATTAACTGTTATCTGAAAATATAAATGAACATGATTCATGGAAGGGTAAGGTGGTATGTTAGATGAAAAGGAATTGAAATCATTGAAGTTTTGTGTAATGGGCAGAGTCGTCGCATCCCGAGAATTCCCTAAATGCCCTGACATATGAGGGAGGGGGGTGATGCCTCATTCTCGGATTAACCTCGAGAGCTTGGATGCCTGAGATCCCAGCAGCCGAACGAGGTACGAGTCGAGCGGCGATGGCCTTCGCGTGCTGTCCGAAATACACGAGCCACGAAATAGGATATTCCCGGGACCGATGAGCTTTGCTGATGCTCCGTTGGACCATTAATGGTACTCGCGTGCTTCGCTGCAGTAGCACTGTGAGATGCGGAAATATCCAGTACAATTGGATTCCAGAATGTTCTCAGCCTCTGTGCATCACTGTAAGTTTCATGTTCTTCTCGCCCACCTTGTTCCTTTTATCTTGCAATTTTTCGTTTATTTCCTTGAGTTCTTTGCTTACCTTAGCGTTGCTGTTTTTAATTTTTCTTTCAGGTGGCGGAAAATTTCTCTCAGCAAGACTTTTTTCCCCCTGAAAGTTCAAACCCGCCGCGAGCCATTTAGGTGTTCAACAACCCAGTAACCCATTTAGCTATCTAGAGCACCGGAAAAGGGTAACCCTCAGCGGACGTTATATTCATTATAAAAATGATATTCCTGTTCTTTCAGATATTCCACATTTGTAAGGTTTGGCAGGGATGTTAAGAATTTTTTTGAAGGGGCTGTCTCGACTGTATCAGTCGTTGTACATGACCTATGCTTTATAGAAGTAACGATACATTCAACAATCCTGGCAAACATAAAAATTAGTCATCCATTTGCACTCGAAAATTTGCCAGGCTTTGATTTATATACACATTTGGCAACTGGTTGAGTCTAGCACGATGTCTTCAAGTTCGGGTTGGTAAATGCCTAGCTATTCACTCCTGGTGAAATTTGTGCCGGAAATGGAGATGCTTAACCTTTAGTGTGGCACACCTACATCGACACTATCTGCAAACTCCGTGCAAATTGGGGGTCAAAATGGCCGTGGTGTGCACACTAATGGGCAATAACGATCAATAGGATGTGTTCCCTATTCCTTAGGCCTTCTGCCTTGTGCAGTGTTCTGTAAGCCGAACCCACTATTCAATCCCTCAATATTAACCATTTCACTCAGGATAATATTTGGCTTACTACTTAGCGGAGCGACGAAAAATTAAGGAGTACGTACAGTGAAATTGTAAACACGCGGATATTTAATGCGCGGTGTTTGGAATAAGTCACTGTGTTTGCCCGAACACCTGCAAACTGCGGAAGTCTCATGAATAAATTACGCGAGCCTGCGATGCTGTGTCCTCTCGCCGACAGACTCAAACAGATACAGTCACACACACACACACATTCTGTGTCCCTTTATCTCTCCAGAGAGAACCGAGTATAATTCCGGGTACGGTAGTACACGCGCAAATTCAAAGTTCTCGATATAGGACGGTGTACGTTCGAGGGCTCGTTCGCGTAAGACACGTTGATCAAAGTGACGAGAGCGAGGGAGTAGGAGATAGAGAAAACATGGTAGAAACCAGAGTACAGATCGTACTACCGCGTCTATCAAGTCCTGCGATTGACAGCTCGTCGCGGAGGAAAATCTGATGCATATATTTGTTCGACACGGGTTTCGTTCTTCAATTCAATATGTTTAATGTCTATTAAAGGTTGGTATACTAGGGAAATAGAAGTAAACGCAAGCACACTTTACGATATAAATTATTTTGTTTAAATATGTATGTGTATTTACTGACAAAACATTTTTTACAGAAGTGTACTGACAAGGATGGATAGGAACGATGGATTAACGTATGACGAGCCCAGGTTTTTACGTTTCCTTGACGACCGTGCAGGCAGGACAAGAAAAAGCATTTTGAATAATTGACGCAGATCAGACATCCGGAAACCGGCTCAAAGGCGGAACCCGAAGCAAAGTTCAGAAACGGAGTGCCGCGCAAAGAAAAGACGCAATAGCGCGACGAAGAAAACGAATACTGCTGAAAGTCAACTCGACGAAGCGACCCGGCTTTTCGTTCGTTGGTTCTCGAGTTTCTCACCCGGCAATAGCGCCACGACGGGACACTCGTGCATTCTTATATCCTTTCGCTTTACCTGCTCGGAGAATGGAATTGAATTTCATAGCCCAACTCTCATGACACGAACTACGAAAGCCGCGGCTGGTGACAGCTTGTACTGAAATAACGAGTGCCTCTTGACTCTCATGCGCAAAGGCGTGGCTCCAGTGCAAAGGGTTACTCTTCTTCGCCATACGCTATTCCATGTTGGTGATTGCCGCTTGGTTATTTTGCCCCAAGTGTACTTAAAATTACATATGTTGGGAGTTGGTACATTCGCATGATATACGCAACGTCAAGAGAACACTTTGTGTCTCAAGTACTTGATGTTATTGGCAATCATGTCATCCACACTCGGTCTACAGGTTGTAAATCGCCTTCGAAACTGTTTCGGCCGTTCTGTACGTTTGTCTGGCCTTGCAGTGGCTAACGATCCAACTAATGGGAGCTTTCAAACGATATTCTCAAGCTCCCGTGGCGTCATATATGTCTCGGACATCTATAGGACGACTCGGGGAGAAAAGCCCCAATTAGGTTAAAGAGCATTCAAAACCACAATATACTGTTATGCCTGCTGCAATCTACAGGTACTCCGTCGGCTCTATATTTGTTCGGTGCGGGAGTCGCGAGAAATTCACGGATTCCTTAGGGTTCCAAGGAATTATCGTTCCTTATACAGCCACGGAGGGCAAACCTGATCCCATTAAGTTGCGGGGAACAAAGCGTCGCGCATCGCCGAGCTCAACCACCCGGAGATTAAGTAGCTCTCCACAGGGATTCACAGTGTTTTGCTCATTCTCCTTTCCTTCGTCGGGGGAGCTATACATGTTTTGCCCTTCCGCGTTGAAGTGAAAAGCGCCCAAAGGCTCGTATTTTGATGCAGCCCGTCACTGTCAAAACCTGAAGAGGCTTGCTTTTCCGTATTAATAATAGGACACCTGGATCAACGTTTGCGGAAATGCATGATAACACAGAGGTCAGAGGATTTCCAGAGAGGAACCGAGAGAATTCATCTCTGAATTGCTGAAACAAATGTATATTATTACGCTGCCAGATTTTGTACTCAGAATAAATGTCTTGAGCGGTTCAATAACGTGTTAACCGACTCCTTCCGTCCTAAAACTGCATTCTGTAGCACAGTTGGTTACTCGATATAACAAATTCCCGAATTATTCCTTCGCGACGTCACAATATTGTATGCTACCCAGATGCTTCTCTGTCCACTAATATTGATAATCCAAAAGACATTCTGTTTCACATATCTGATATTACATTTCACTATTACTCATAAATACTATCCAACGTAATGCATTGATTTTTACTTTGCCTGTATTTTAGACTCGGGTTCTACCAATTTTCTCAAAAGCTACTTGAAAACCTTCAGCTTTGGTCTCGTCTAGCTCAATATCGGCGAGAACGAAGTGCTCTTTGTAGACGTTTCAACCGCGGCCCGTTGAAGTGCGGCGCATAGTACTTTCTCCAAACCCTCTTGTTTTATCCCTCTCTCGCACGTCTTTGTCTCTTCTGCGAGTCTTACACACGTTTGCTCTCTCTCTCTCTCTCTCTTTCTCGCAAGTTTGTTTACACTCCTCTCATGTCTACAGTACGCTACACCCCATGCGCCAATTCACGACAATGCGTCACTCCTATCTATGTCTAATAGTCAGCATAGTTTCGTGTTAACCATCAACGCTAACTGCACGTCTACTTGAATCCTACGAGCTTTGTATTAATCCTAATAGGGTAAGTCATCTCCAATATGTTGAGGTGCCAGAGGATTTTGTTCTACCAGCATCTACGATACATGTAATGGAATGTTTTCATCATGCTTTGTTGTTTCAACCTCAGAACAAGCCGAGAGTCTTGTTACCTTCTAGTTGCTTGTAGTTCTTCCTTCGTTGATATTTTTCTTCTGCCTCTTTGGTATACCCGAGTACAAGTTATGAGCCAGCGGCTGTTGTTTGTGTAGGATGAGTCGCGAGAACGCGCGACCCCGGGAAACTTGTTTCCTGGATAATGATGAAGCATATAAACAGGGCTTTCTCCGGGATGAAGCGCAAGGGGATAACACGCATCTGATAATCAACTAACCGATGGAAAATGCTTTTCCATCATCATTTTCATCAATCCGTCAACAATTTCAATTACTGTCGCGCACCACCGTTAAATGCGGTGCATCCAGTGAATCGGACATTTGTCGATCAAATACAGGCTATGATGTAGCATGTATAAATTGGTTTATTTTATGGTTACCGTCCGGATAGTGGAGTCGACTATCGGTCACCCCGGTCGAAGTTTCGGTGTGCGCGGCGCCCGTGTTCGTGGGATCGTTTCACTACATTTAGTCGCTTTATTGATCCCCCATTGTTCTCTCGGACGTGGTATAAATATACCACGTCGCGTCCTAATCATAGGATAAATATAGGCAGATTGAATGTACGGTCGGAATCGTCGATTTTTTTTTTTCGGAAATCGACATTCACGTCGACAATATTCAGTGTGCTTATAAATAAAACATGCTGCGTAGACCTGTAAAATCTCTTGCACCGTGTTATCTATTCCACGGCTCTATCCAAAAATGCCCGAAAATATACGCAGATGAACCGTTAAAGATATACCTTACCGCGTATCCCGCAAGGAGTGAAGAAAATACCGCGGAATTGGATTTTTTTTCTCTCCAAGTTTCCACGGACTTGTGGATGTGCGGTCATGCCTGAAGGAAGAAGAACGGTTTTCCCCTCGTACCTCCACGGTATTAAATTCACGTAAGCGGGTCTTTTGTTCCACGACGGAGGATATCGGGCGTCAGTTATGCGGAGAGATACGATCCGGCGCGGCTTAAGGGGCCGAAGGAAAGCAGACCCATAGGAATTCAATTAGGCATCTCTTACATCGATTAATCAGTCTTAACTCGGTAAGGCCGGGCCCGGTTTATCCACGACCACACGACTGAGACGCCGCAAGGTTGCGGGTGAATAGTTGGTGAAGCAGTGGTACAGCAGTCGGTGGGTTTGCGGGCTGGCCCGACGACGCGACGGGCTTCCGAAGGGGGTCCCGTATTATAATGCGCCACATGTTGCTGCCATCTCACTTGGCCAGCTCGACGTCGAGCAACCACGTCCATCGTCTTCCGCTCACTGTCTTACTTCTCGTCACAAAAGACTTGAGGAGCTTTCTTGCCATCCCCTGACACTCGATCCAACCACGAGGAACAACAAGCGCTGCTGTCTTCATCAGAATGTCATTACAATATTACATATTTATTTATTTATTTATAATAAACGGGACAAGCCCTTGGAAATCATACAAAAATTGGCAGAAGAGTATACAAGCGTACAAAAGAAATAAAAGCGTCATTACAAAAACAAAACAAAAGAAAATCAATCAATGGAATACAGGCTCAATGAGCGAGAAAAAAATGTGCACGGATTGAGCGAATTGCGAGAAAGGACGACTGAAAAAAATGAACAAATGAAGACGCAGCATTGCCATTACGAAACAATCTTGTCAGAGGCTCATTGAGACCGTAATTGGTGCATATTGTAACGAATGTTCAGAGTATAGCAGATAAACAACTGATACAATGTGTTTTACACACTGACAGTGGACGAATGATCATTTTGACGGAATCTTTATGACAAGAGAGTCTTGAACGAATTTTCAAAGTGAACAGACACTTGGGACATCATGATTGTGATCATTAGACGTGATCATAATTAATAATATCCACCCCAAAACCAAATACATGTGTTATTTAAATTGATCTGTCGTACCAATATATTAATAATGTACGCCAATAAATGATAGCTTCAAAAAAGTTACAAAAAATATCCGGTTTGGGTCGAGTAAAACAACCTCAAAGCTTATCAAAAAGGTAACGCATAATCGGTTGTGTAATGCAAGCACCAATGCATACATGTCATGCCCAAACGACTGCTGCGATAATAACCAGCAATTAGCGGAAAATGTTTTACACGCCACGCCGAATTTTCCGCCATTACGTTCGAGAGGCTGCAGCGAGCCGCGGCTCGCAACCCCTGCCGACTTTCCTCTCCAGGATTTTGACATGAAACTTTTCGACAGCTGGATTCACCGGGGGGTCGTAACCGCAGATGCACAGCGTCCGGTGAATGAGCCACGGTGGTTGCGGCGAGTCAAACTGGTCACTCGATCGAGAGTATATTCCGACAACAGTGCATACGTGGTACCTGTTATTACATGACAATGATGAGGTAGCTCGTAGAGACGATCCGCAAACGTCCCTTCGATGCTCTCGAATTCAATGCGTTTTATTGGAATAGCAAGCAAAGATCAGTTGCTTCTCTTATCCCACACAGAATGGTCCACAAAACTATCAAGAATGATAAACATTTCCACGAATTTCTTTTTATCGTCTGATCGTTTATTGCGTTGAGATTTTGAATGAACAGTTGAATCATTCAGGATCAGGATTCAAGGTAAATTCCCACCCCGCCTGTGTGCAGTATTCAGATGCATCGACAAGTGAAACGGAAGAGAGGATACCCGAAAATCGATTGCTGAATGTTTTCGAATCGCCGCATGGTGTCCAGGGTGCGATTTTCTACGTCGACCAAGTACATCTCTAGTGCTGGCTTTTCTAGTGCCTGTGTTCGACTCCACACGGCCTCTTGTCGCGTCATTTAGGATCCGCGCTATTATTTGAGCATTTGTCAACCCTCGAAATCGTCGGACAATGTGTGTGACTCAGCGTACACTTTTTTCCTGCACCGAGTTTCAATTCCGCGACAATTGAAGGAACCTCCTTGCCACGGCCACATTACGTCGAGATGGAGGTTTTATTCACCACTCTCCTCGCCGCTACTGCCACGTTACGCAAAGTCGGCAAATGGAACGTACGCTATATATTTATACAGACACATATCCCATTTCCATTCGATGAGTTCCTTCGCTGCACTCCTCGTGGTCGTCGTCGTTGCGCCGGGCGAAATTTAACGTTCTGGAAAGAGGCGAGTGCCGAAGGCGAACGTGTTAACGTTTTTGCTCTCGAATATAACGCACGTGAAGGAGCATACAGAGAGGGTAAAAGGGTGAACGTTGTGCGGGTTTCGGTCGCGCCGAAGGACGGCAAAAAGGATGAAATGGCGGAAGGCGAAAAAGGCTCGTGCAGTGGAACGAGATGTGGAGGATATAGAGGCGAGCGAGGACGATAGAAGCGACAACGCGAGATGGAGTGGAGAGTGAAAAAGAGAGCCGGCGGGCAGCGTGAAAAGCGCGAGACTGAGGCGGTCTTACGGCCGGGCAGTGGAAAATGTTTGTCCGGTGGGCGGGAAATTAAATCGTTCGTTATCGTATACGTATAGTAGGCACGGAGGGCGGGAGGATGGCTCGGCGGTAAAATTCGTCGGCGCGTACGTCCAGCAGACCCGCACGCACGACTGGGCGTGCGGTCGTCCGGCTTTAAAACCGACGCGGGGTTGCTGCGAACCCTTTGTATATAGCGGGACTTGAGTAAATATATATGGGACGTTCCGTGAATTTTTCGGACACTCGCAGTAAAGCCTCTAGAGTTTGTGCGAAACTTCTTGATTATTTTCTTATCTCTTTAGACTGTAAGTAAGTATTTTAAGAGACTTTTTGGTTTCCTATGATCAAAAAGTCTTCTAAAAGTCTGGCCTTTAATTGTTGAAAAGCTAAGCGAAGGCTCGTAAAATTATTCCCTGAAGTTGAAAATATATTTTGGATCCTTGAATGTTTAAAAAAATTACGTACCATTTTTTTTGTGTATGATAATTCAACAAGGATGCATTGCAACTTTGATTTTCATATAATCCTATTCAATTATTGTTATTTTTTTATAACCGAATATTCCATCACGGATCTTCGAAGAAACCGAAAGATACATATTGACCCGAATGTATAAGAAGATGGAAAAAAGTTTTGCATGGATATAAGAGGGCGGAGTGAAAGGTGGTCGCAATGCCGTGGAATTGCCCATACATATGGGACCTCGGCAGAGAAAGGGATAGGCAGAGTTTGTGTACTCTCCCGTATACATTTCTCTCGCCTATACGTAGTCTCCGTCGGCCGTGTGTTGAAACGCTGCCAATTTTGAGCCTGCCACGAGATAACTCGGGAAAACGGTTGTCGACTCAACACCGCACCCGCGCCAAACCGCTCTCATAAATTCACGAATCTCGGTAGCCCCCGTCATACTTATCGGTCTCGTTTTTTTTTTTTTTTTTTTTTTTTTCACGAATTTTTGCCTCATTCAAGACTACTTTTCATAGAGATGTGAGGTGCTCTCGAACGGGCCAGGATCCAACTCGTTGATATCCGGAACATGACGTCTCGTTGCATAGCTCGTCGTTGTTATTATGATTATTAGAACAATCGGCGAGATTATTCCACAAGAGATTTTTAATCATTTACTACAACCTAAAACAACTATTTTTTTGGAAGGTGTTTTTGTGATAGGGATTATTTAACTGTATACGTGAGCCATTCAATCTGTTCGGAAATGTAATCGCTGGACTTTGTCATCACTCCGTGCGAATTGGCGGCCCCATTGTCGAGTGTGTTGAGCTCGGTTAATCCACTCGTAAAGGATTTCCGGTTCGCAAAGTCATATTAAAGACGGGATTAGTGCGGTCGAACGAGGCGAGACTAAAGGATGTTGTAGAGAGGCCGTAAAGAGAGTCGATAAGCAGTGTTAGAATCATTTTTTTTTATTATCTGATACACATTGCTTCATTTGCATTTAGTATAGCCTACAATATCACAAAAATCACGAAAAATTGGTGTATATTGATGGGGCGGCTCTCGAGTTTTATCGCATTCATACAGATGGGTAGATGTTAGCTTTTATACTAAGTGGTGATCACGGTTGTAGGGTTGCCCTTACAAAATTATACGTGTGTTACGTATAGCTGAAAGCCTTCGTTTTAATGACGTCTTGGATAGCCTCTTTCTGTAGAAATTCAACGTGCTTCCGTAATAAAACGACCACTTTAATTCACGGTGTGTTGGCCCGGCTAGTTGGGCTACATTTTCCGCCTAGCCCGTAGTCGTTTTGTTAGGCGGCTCCGCTCGAGAGGGCCAAACTTTTGCCGAACATTAATTAACCTTAGACCGTCAAGTTCGCTTAGGCAATTTCCCTTTTAGTTTTATCATCCGCGTATTTCAGGATAAATAAAAGATTTGTTTTCAATTACGCTAAAGTAATTACGTTGGCTCGGTTGAGTGATTCTGTTTTCACCACCTAGTTGGAAGTCTGCCCAGAAAACGCTGTTGTAAAAGAAAAAAAAACGAAAAAATAGCGAACTTCTCTCGGCTCATTCGCTCGTATACGTCAATCCAGCAAAGCATTTTATTGCTAGCTAATTGTGGACCGGACATTGCGCAGAAGTTTGAAATATCCATATAATAATGCACTGATATTTCCGGTGCTATTGAATTCCGCAGTGAAAGAAAAATAATGTCGTAAATTTGAACTGTCGGGCAAACGTATAATTAGTCGCCACCGTCCCTGTTATTTCCACCAAAAAAAACTTTCTCGTTAAACAGAGAATTTTGCTGCGTTGAACCCTGTGGCACACGATATTCATTAATTTAACGATGTCTCTTGTTACTTTGGGGATTAAACACCAAATGCGAGTTTGACCAGAAACTCATCGATTTAATTAACGAACGGATTTGTTACTTCACTTTACGGATTGCCGTGCTAATGAGTACAGATTTTTGTTCAAATCTACTGAATTATCGCCGACTGAGTATCAAGTCCAATTACAAGTATCAGATACCACATGACCCCCGCTAGATAAAGTTGTCCTTCGTGAATTTATGATTCTGTATACTGCCTTCACCATAATGACACGTATGCGTGTGCTTATCGATTGGACATATTGCCCGTACGATGGAACCAAAACCGCACGACCTGCAACGACGTAAATAGAATTCGTAAATCAACTCGCACTCGATTCAATCTCATGACCACCTGTTAAGACACGTAACATGGACATTCGATAATCCAGGGTCACAACCACCGCGGCGCACCTACGCGAACTCGATAATGTCCTTAGCGTCGGCGGTGCGATGACGTATAATGGTAGCGCGCCGATTGCCGATGTAAAGAAATGGTGAACTCGAACGTGTGTTTTATAAGGTCACTTGTTGCCATTCAGCCAGACAGCGAGGGCGAACCAGGCACAACAGTTCCACGACAACCTGTTAGGGCAATGTCACGACACACATTCAAATATTGATCTACATTCTGCACAGTTCGCTGGCTTGAGCCGCGAATCAACCCGAGGATTGCGTGCTTTTTTTTTGTTGTATACACCTGGATTTACAAAGACCGAAGGCAGAGAAAGAAACGCTTTGTTATCGGCAAGTTTGTTGTTTCAGCTACCCAAGGTGCACACCGTAAATAGAGGTGTCGGCTGTAACATATCGTGTTTTCATCGCAAGAACAAGATTGACCCAGTTATGAACGCACCCTTGCAAAAAAAAAAAAAAAAAGAAACAACGACAGTGATACACATAAGACGTATGTGATGCTGTGTACGCCTTCATTTGCTGGAAAATGCGGCCTGGTGGAGCTTTCAGCAGGGTGGGTTCAACTCCTGACGCTCAACCTCCACACTCAAAACGTATAAATAATGTACTATGGTTGCTTGAGGCCAGTGCGTCTCTGTTTTGATGATAAAGGAGAAGCGACGACGAGGTTGCTGTGTGTACGGCCGTGACGATGTATATACCAATTGATTGACCAATTGATTGACCAATTGATTGACAAGATTGACCCAGTTATGAACGCACCCTTGCAAAAAAAAATAAACAACAACAGTGATACACATAAGACGTACGTGATGCTGTGTACGCCTTCATTTGCTGGAAAATGCGGCCTGGTGGAGCTTTCAGCGGGTGGGTTCAACTGCTGACGCTCAACCTCCACACTCAAAACGTACAAATAATGTACTATGGTTGCTTGAGGCCAGTGCGTCTCTGTTTTGATGATAAAGGAGAAGCGACGACGAGGTTGCTGTGTGTACGGCCGTGACGATATATATACCAATTGATTGACCAATTGATTGACCAATTGATTGACCAATTGATTGACAAGATTGACCCAGTTATGAACGCACCCTTGCAAAAAAAAAAGAAACAACGACAGTGATACACATAAGACGTACGTGATGCTGTGTCCGCCTTCATTTGCTGGAAAATGTGGCCTGGTGGAGCTTTCAGCGGGTGGGTTCAACTGCTGACGCTCAACCTCCACACTCAAAACGTACAAATAATGTACTATGGTTGCTTGAGGCCAGTGCGTCTGTTTTGATGATAAAGGAGAAGCGACGACGAGGTTGATGTGTTGTACGGCCGTGACGATGTGTATACCAATACCACGCACGTGGTACACTCAGTCAGTCATGATGTTGAAACGGTAAGTAGGTCGTTACCACGCTTGCTACGAAATACAATGAGGGAGCTGGTACTTCGTGCGGACATAGGTCTTCTCTCGTCGTACAAGCTGCAACTCCGATGCTCCGTATATGCATGTTGCGTCCGGTGTGGGGTGAGGTCTACGGCTGTTGGTGTGCTTACGTACGTGAGTACGGTATAATAATACAGTGGCGGTGCGCGAGGTGTTGGCCCGAAATGCATCGCGGCTAATTGTGGCTTTCAGCAACGGCGCGGATAGGCATATACGGCGAGGCAATTTCGTTGACCGTCACGAACATTATTTCCTGCGCATCTCGGCTTAACTGATTGAACAAACTGAATTCAGCCGTTTGTAATTCCTCACCGGGGGACATTTCACGGGATCGTCGGTGGGGAGCCAAAACCGAAAACGGTATTCTAGAAGCGAAGCACTTCGTTTTAAAGCAGATAGCATCGAGACCAGCCAGGCCATTTATTTAGGTTTTGAGGTAAAAAGGGGTTGAAAATCGTAGTTATGTATATGCTCGATTGGTCCACCGACTAAAAACATGTTTCGTGGCTTTTCTTCACTAATCTATATCAGTGTCGGATACCTCTGTAACCGTGCAATGGACGTGAAATGTATTGTTACGAATGTATTGTTACGGGTATGCTGTAATGTATCACAAGTGCGAGGTATAATTGTGGCTTTCAGCCAAGGCATGCAACCCTACGAAGAGGATTTTCTTTGACCTACAGAAACATTAATTATCTCTTATCTGCCCGGCAATAACTGACTGACTCGACCGAGTCATGCTATTTGTGAATAGTTCCTGGAGGCTTTTAAGAACATGCTATTAAAAATCTAAATCTGATGTTCGTTTGGGATTCTTTTAACGATTTATGGAAATCTTGCCGTAAGTCGTGCCCTTATGAATCAGGCTTTTTACACAGGTTATTTTTTCGGGAATACTGTTTTCGGAAACCAATACAGATTTTTCATCTGGTGTGTGGGTGGTCCACGAATTTATCCATTTGAACGCAGAGAAGCAGAGGCACAGCGGATTCGAGCATGGACTCACACACAGCTGGTTCGGATTCGATTCCCGCCGGCATCACTGGATTATTCTATGTGCTTTTTGTGCGAATTGCGCTGGCTCGGAGTCCACCTAAAAATGTAGGTTCATCTCCCGAAATTTAGGTCTCGTCCGGCGGGCAGAACCGAAACATTTGTAGCCGCAGATTTGAATATTCTGATTCAGTGTAGTCCTGTTTTCTGTCGTATTTGAATTAGCCACAGACGGATAGGTCATATATATGCGGTTCAGTATTTATACACATTGAAGCGCCACGAGTTGCGGTGCTTGAAAAAAAAAAAAAAAAAAAAAAAAACCGGAGATGGACTCGATCTGTGTAGATTTTCTCCAGTATCCTTGGGTTCTTATGCAAATTCAATACAGGGAGGGTGAGTAAGCTGTGACCGAAAGAAGTGGTTTAAACAATAGAAAGAAAAATAATGAAGTGTAGTCCAAAGATGGTTTGGCCCTAGATGTGTTACAATAATTTAGTATACATCGTTTAAAATCACCCTCAACCACATTCCACGGTTTATCGACAGGATTGTAAGCTTCATATTTTGCTTCCTCATAGAGGAAATTTTGTTTTGCGTTGCGCGCGTTCCCAGCACCAAAAATTCAATCATCCACAACTCCCGAACGACCCGATGGTCCTCGCTTCAATTTTGGGATGTTGCAGGGCGAATATAAAAAAGCCCTCTAGACACTTTTTCCGATTTTTTTCGAAAATTCGTGTTTTCATTCGGTACAGTTGTCAGATCAATTCATATCTGTGGCGAATAAAAGTGTCTCAATAACTGAACGTTTCTTTGATAGTCAATCCTATTTATAACAACCAACCAATCTCGTTTCTCGCTGGAGACAATCTTGGGTATTTTGTTGAAGTGGTTGGCTGACGAAGTCGTTTGTACGGATTAGAAGCAGAATGTAGAGATCCTTGACCTCACCGACCTTAGCCCTTTGATGGGACATGATATGTTTCCAGCATGTAGCAACGTTGGCGTAGCACTTATAGTACAACTTCAGCACGCATGCATGCACGGATCCATTTACGGTCATATATCTACGTATCAGCGGCTCCGTGGCTCTCGCTCGATATCTCGCCACCCACACTGTGCGAATGCTACGCGTCTTAGAATCCTATTAACGACAAGTCCCATTAATCATGAATGCTGTGAGATATTGTGCTTGCACTAAGCTCTTGACGCGGAATTCTGTAACGTCATTGGCTCACCTCGGAATGCTTTGTAGGCGTGCCCTTTAAAATTCACGTCGCACTCCCAGAGCATTATCAGCATCATCTGACTACGGAGCACTGAGGCTCGCAAAAGAGAAACGATAAACAAATGACCGAATTCCAGCAGGAAAACTGCGGAAGAGTCAGGTGCCTACAAAGTAGGACGAGGAACTGGTTACCGGAAACCGTTTCCCTTGCTCGAGCGTGGAGATCCCCTCATTCGGATCTGACGCGCGCAGGTGTCGTATAAAAAGAAGTAAAAAAACAATATCCGGACGTACTACGAGCCAACAAACGAACGAACGAGTGAGCTAAGCGAAGCGGATGAAGATGCCTCTGACAAAGTATGTCAATCGGAAAATCTGGACAGCATGCTCTAACGAACAAGAACGATGAAATAAAGAACCCGTCACATCCTCGATTAAGACACCATGTTTGGCCTGGTTAGTGTTTTATATCATCACTCTTATGCTTGTGTTACAATCTGTTTCTCTGCTTCATCTTATTCGCGCAAAAATTCACACCTCACGCTTATTGTTCTCGAGTGTAGCTATTATATTAGATTTTATCACGTCAGCAATCAAAACTGGGGTTTGTCAGGCGCTGCTGGTGGTTAGAAAGTGATCGTAAAAGAACATTTGTCGAGACATTACGAAACTTTTACTGTGTTTTAATAATGTGCATTAGGTTAAAACGAGGGTTTTTGGATTACTGTCACATTTATTAGTCAGGTAATTAAGAATCTCTAGAAAGATTTAAATTATTTTGATGGCTTGGAGTTCATATTCGGTAGAAATTATGATGTTGGTTGGATCGATAATGGTTGCCATGCGTAGAAAAATGCAGGCAAATGCATTGAAATATACAGGAGCGGAAAACACACACAGATGATTTCGAAAGAATTCTCGGAGCGCATCGGCTAAAATCTCTCGAGAGCGAGACCTGTTTTGATATTGCTTGAAAGTTGTCGGTGTACGCGTTCGCGTTTCACTCCTGCCCCGGTGGAGTTTGAGTTTTCTGCTGGAAAACAGCATTGTCCCATCTCGGTATTTCTCGTTGCGCGACAACGTATTCAGAACTTTTTCCAAACAAATTCTACGGGACGTGTAAGAGGAGACGTGCAATTATTGATTCGCCACGCGCAGTTTAACCATGGCACCGATGCGTTATTATAATGCCAAGTGCAATGTGCATACAGCTTTGGCGTTTTGTCAGTGATCAGTGAATCAGTGATAAAACTTCTCGTGATCCGGCATTTGTTTCGTGCTTGCGATAAATACAATGAATAGATCATGAAGACGGTAATTTCACTGTTCATTTCATCCAAGCAATCCAGTCGCAATAGGTGTCTCCGCTATAAATAGATTGATATGAAATATGGTAATGATCATAATATTACATTCCAGGCAATAAATCTCCGCGTTTGATCCCCGACGCCGCGAGTGTTAAACTCGGCGGTAGCTTAGAAAATGTCATTACGGAAATTGGAATCGAGCTTGCCAGACTTAAAGCGATGGGCCGATAATTGGATGAACTGCTCTGGCTTCGAGGTGCAAATATATCGACGGAGTCCTCACCGAGTGTCAAGTATTACCCAACCGTGATTCTAGGTTGGTTTTATGGTCAAACGCAGACTTGTACCATCAGCGGCCCGCGCTCGAAGAAAGTCTCTCATCCTCGTTTCATCCACTTATTTGCTCGATCTTTCATCCCTCTTTTCTTCTGCTCCGGCAAACTCCGCCGTTTCCTCCGAGCCCCCCCGTTTCCTATGCTTCCTCGTGCCACGACCCTCAACGACTTATCACGAGGTTCCTGGCTCGGTTCCAGCGAAATCCGTAATTGGAGTTGGTCAAACGCGGAGCTACCGCCGTGCGGTGGAGATATAGCAATTGTCGATTTGACACGTTTCTCGGACAATTCAATCGCCAGCCACTCCCGACATTCACACATTCCGTCTCGTAACATTGTATTGTAACGATTTTATAGCGTCATCCAGACGTGAACGGAGCCTGTGAATTGTGGCGAGCCAACGGCATCACAGCGGATGAAACCACAATTCCGTAACCAACATGTGTAGAAAATGTCTCGCCCCATGGGCAGTATGGATATTTCGATAGGTGCTACGATATGCATGGAGTGCATAATTACAGAATTACATGTCGACAACGAATTCCTAAATTTGATGAAACAGATCAGACCTTTCTGATTGGTTGAATTCGTGAATTTATGTGAATTCACGTGAAGGACGCGGGGGGGAAGACATGTAATGGACCGGAGATTTAATACATTTTTTCTTTTTTGTTGTTATTGTAGTTACCTCAGTTCGACTGCTCGTCTCATCATCGGTGATCTGCGAATAATCGAGGTCGATTATTTGACTTAAAACGGTAATTTTCCGAAAATGATGCAAGGGAAGTTAAGGTCATACAAGGCGAACCAATGGCATCGCAGAGGATGAAATCACAATTCCGTAACCAACATGTATAGAAAATATTTCGCCCCAAGGACAGGATGGATATTTCGATAGGTACTACGATATACATGAAGTGCATAATTACACGTCGACAAGGAGATCCTCACGAGGGGTAACATTTTTTACCTCAATCGCTGCCTCATCAGTTGTAGCATGTTGACCCTTATCATCCAAGCAACGAAGGTTGACGATAAGCGGAAACCACAACATGATTTACGACGTGTAACGCAGTAAATCCTTTCAGCTTCCTGAACACCATGTGTTCTCTGTTCCTGATGATTCGCTTCACTTCGGACGAAATTCCACTCATGCGTTTCAAATTCTGCTTGGCATAACCGCTGCTACGAATGGTAGAAAATGTGGTTGCACTTAAAAGTGGTAATGGTGAATTTTATTTAATGAAAAAGAATTGTCAATTTTGTTTTGCCAGATTTATGGGAACATGGAAAAACGGTGAACTCCGTTAATAAAGGACAAACGTTTATTCGAATTATCTTTGACAATAGCTTGCAGCAATTTTATACATTAAAAGTCACAGATGAATGTTACGTTCAAACCAGAATTTACCGGTCTACGCAAGTCACGTGATTAAGTTTAGCCAAATAACTCAACTGTAACACCAACGCGGGTACCGAATAACCGCGTTGAATATCATAAATCCTATTCTACGATTCGGTGATTTTATAGAGCTCCGTACCTATTTGCGGTTGGAACAATTCCAACTGGAGCAAAGAAATTTGCAAAGGTTCGAAGATACGCCACGCGCATGAGATTTCGGCAGATGTAGTTCAAATTTGGCAATGGTGTCCACGAATGTGTCACGAGAGATTTTCGGATTTTATTTACGGTTTTTAGTATTGTTACTATCATTATTCTCAATCTATTATTACCAGTGAATTATTTGTTCCAGTTACGAATGCATCGATCCATAAGAGGCAAAGTCAAACGATATCAAACAATGAGTCAGAAAGACGAAAATCACCACGCGGTGTAACTTTATGTAGGGTCCGAGGGTACACATATTAGACGTAAAGAAAATCTAACCCGGCTGCTGGTGGTACAAAGTGGCAGTTTAAGAGTCGCGTGATTGTACTAAAAGGGCAAAAGTACGTGTTGTCACAGAAAATATTGTCACTAAGAGTAGATAACGGAAAGCCTTTGACCTGTATAAACTTCCGGCAGCGTCGAGTGAAATCTTTATAAGGGAGACTGCGAGCTGCGCCACTATCGAGCTGTGGGTTTATGAAAACCGTATAGAAGGGATTTCCGCTTTCACGGTACTTCGAGAAGCTTTATAAGTCTCTTTTGAAAGCTCGGCCGGAGTCCCCGAGGAAATTCAGTACTCGCACTGAACGTGCTGGGAATTTTCTTTCACGTTTTATTAAGAGCTACACGCAATTAATTAGTCACATCTGGCAGGCGAATGAGAAAATCCAAGCAAATAGAGATTGGTTTATCACGTTGAAACCGCGTTAATGTTTCATTGAATAAACGCTTCAGCAGCCTCCGAGGCAACCGAGGAAAACATTCTTTAATAACAGTAATTTGTTGGAAAAAAAAAAATAACAGACCCGGAGCCTGGCTGCAGGATCCTAAGCACGGCTCAGCGAAGTACGTCGGGGTTGCTCCATAAAGTGAAAACGGGACCGGCGTTTATTGACATTTTTATCGGCGTTCGGCTCTTCTGACAAGAGTCATTCAGTAACTCTTTTATGAATGACGCCTCGATACAATGGAGCGTGCTTGGAATGTCTTTTCAGCATCTCGATTGCTTGCCGTGGCACCGGATCGATTTTTTTTTTTTTTTACAACGTTCTACATTATACCAAAGCGCTTGGCATAATCTTCCATAATCTCATCGACGAATTGGATACTTCGTAACAATAGAAATCGTCTCTTACAAATTACTTCAAATCTGATGAAAAGAAAGCCAGATGCCACAGCAGGCATTTAATATTTTTAATTAGTACATCGAAACCTAGCACTAAAAACGTTTTTTCCGTTTTTAAATACATTTATTGAGAAAACCATTTCTTGGCTTTTTTAAGCCATTCGGTTCAGTAGATAAAAAATGTTGTATCTGATTTACCTATATCATATAATCTCGATTCATATTCCAGAGTAGTTCAATTTGTCGAAAACTCAGCTTTATTTTGCGGTGTGTGCTCGTGAATATTCAGAGAGTTCAACCCTTCTAACCGAACCAAATTTTTAATGTATATACATAAATAAAGCGCGTTTAATGCGTCGGGACGAATATACGGGTAATGAAAGCGTCGACGAATATAGTCGAATATTATACGTGATTCAAGCCCTCGCGCTTCACTAACGACGTTCAGCGTAATGAAATAGCTCACCGGCGATATTTCTTTTTTTTTTTTCGTTTCCGGATCCAGTTGCGAGACCCGTTGAATCCGTTAAGCCTTATTTTTCTTTCTGCGGAAGCTACAGAGCGCGTTTTATCCATGAAACATAAAAAGAGCGAAAGCTGCTTTCGTATTCACAGTATCGCTGAGAAGGATGTTTTTCGTGTCGAGCGGGACGATGAAAACAACGTCTCACTCTCGAATAAACCGATTATCGGGTGTCTATATCGTATACGTGGATAATGCGGGATAAACGAAGCACTTGGTGCCTGAATGGAATAGTTGCATCGCTGGAACATGGTCGCGTACTTTTCTTCTTGATTTCTGGTAGTCCGAATCGACGCCTTATGTTTTGTTTCCAGCAAAGTGATTGCACGTTGAACTTCGTACCAAAAACAGTTCCTACTTTAAAGCTGCGATAGTCAAATGTTGCACCTTAGTGACATAAGAAGATATATAAAAAAAAATTACATGGAGAGATCTGCTAATTATTACCTCTGAAATGGTAATTATTGATCTGGTAATTATTACCTCTGAAATGGTAATTATTGAACTGGTAATTATTACCTCTGAACATTGTAACAAGTACCAGTATTTATAAACCCTGTTTTTCGGGCCCTCTGACCCCCATGGAAAAAAAGTATATTGAAAGTATATTTTTGAGTATAATAAATATACTTTTTACGAAAAATTAGTTACGTCGAATATACTTTTGGTTGTACTTAAAAAGTATATGTTATGGCACATGTACTTGAAATATACTTCCCATGTATTCAGCATGTATTTAAAATGTATAATAAGTATAAAATATATATTTAAAGTGTATATTGTATATTTTTTAATATAACGAAAAAAATATTTTTCACTATACTTTTTTTTTCATGGGGGGGGGGGGGGGAGAACCTGTCCAATGACATATATTTTGGTAACGACAATCAATCCTCTATAATCCAACCCAGCCACGTGCTCGAAATCGATTGTCTCATCGGTCAAGTCGTTGGCTGTAAAAATGTGCAGTTTGCCGAGATTCTTAATCCCTACTTTGGTCGGTAATGTGAAACCTGATATAAAGCTTGCGGGGGGGAAAAAGGTTTAGAGCCACCTTGCGGCTTGAAACTCGGTACACCCTCCACGCGACAGAAGGCTCAATGTCGCGACCAAGTTAACTCTATTGCTGGGCGTGGTGCCATCTATACCTCACTCGTTGACCGACCATAAGCAAGCGCTGTCTGCTCCTCGAGTGCACAGCTTTTATTTTCATCGGCCTCGGTGGGGTTGCGACGCTCTGTGGCTTCGTCTCGTGAGCTACGAGTAGCCTGGTCCGCGTATACCGGGGGATACCCACTTGCCAAGCGCCTTGCATTGGCCAGCGAATGTGGCTCCACAGGCGACAGTGATAAAGGCACAATGTGTCGCAGTCCCACAAACTGATTATAGTTATTTTTGCGTCAGACTACCGGAGGAAACGACGTCGTCATGATTTATCATTTGGAAATGATATTCGATGATACGTTCGTAAAATAAATACAGCAGGATTGGATGGAGAAAAAGAGAAGTCATGTTCTTGAAGGAATTCCGAATTTACTAAACTTAGAGCTTAGCTTAGGATAGTATTAACATTTATTTCAGAATTTTGTCTAAATCTTCAAAATTGCGTAAAAAAAATGTGGGGCGAAAACCGCATTTAAAAAAATGTAGACAAAATTCTGAAAAATATTCGTACATATTCAGAAAAATGAATGAATAATTTTCATCACAAAAAAAAGTTGGGTTGCCGGGTAAATTGTTGAACAAGTCATTTTTTCATTCATTTGTTAATAAGATTTTGAAATTATTATAATGCAAAACAAATCTTTTCGGCACTTTCAACGTGCTTGATTTTTTTTCAGATTTTTATCCCATCGAGAAGTGTTCGAAATATTTTTTAAAACTCACTTTTGGCTGGACTGTACCGCTTATATTACCTTAGGTTCGCATAAAAACTAAAATCGATGTTAGAAGACTAGTTCTCAAAAAAAAAAGCTGGTCGTTTTGTAAGCTAATCGCGCGGTGACAAAGTTTTCTGTTTGTTGGTGAAAATGGAGCATCGAAATCGCTGCACGATAACCGAAGTTGCCAGCATTCTGATTTTCGAGTAGATGGTCCTGATCTGACTGGGTCAAGGTCGCCTGGCCTCTCGCAGTGCATCTTTCTCCTTTGGCCGCAATCGTTTTTGAGGACGGAAGCGCATCGCAAAAAATACACTTCACTGCGAAAGTCGCGAGCGTCGCAGTGTGTTTTGCTTAACTCCCTTGGCTGCTTTTCCCTGTAACGCTACGTTATAACGTCGCGGCTTGAAAAATCACCTCGGGCGGCGGCGCTACGATTGTCGCTGTTGAACAAAAGATCAAGAATTGAAGTAGCTCGCCGTGTTCCTTCGTGTGCAACGTTCCTTCCGTTTCGCCCGACGCATATGTATATATTATACACGTACTGACGTTATACAACGGTCCCAGGGTTTTGCATAATACGAGGGAACAGTAAAAACGCGAGCTCGCTGGAATAATGCGAGCGAATGGCTCGTTTGAGACGTGTATTATTCGCCCAGTATCGACTGTGTAAATATGTGACACGTCCGTATGAATTCCGCCGGCACTATTATTTTTGTGCCATAATTCAACTTATACCAGGGTAGTCAAAGACACGCCTTCCACTTAACCCTGTAATGAAAGGTTACGTATATACGCGTCACATAAAAACATTACCTGTGAGCAAAGCGTGATACGAGATGACATAGGGGTAATGTGCTTCGGTGAGCAGCTGTTTAAGACAAACTCGAGTTAACATTTTTTCCAAAGTTTCGTGCTAAGAACTACTTCCTATTTTTTTTATAAGGTATTAGGGTTCAGGCACGCGCTGGCGCGCGTGCCTGAAAAACTTTTTGTCAAAATCGACCTCTGAAATGTATATTTTTCAAAATATCGACTTTTAAACTATGCCATCGTTCTCAAGTCGCATATTCTACCCCCGAAAACACTGGTTATTAACCTTTTTTAATCGATTTTGAAAAAAATATTTTTTTGACGACGAAATTTTTTTTTTTCTGTCAGAAATCGTAGATCCGGCTCCGGACCGAAAATCGCCAAAATCGACCCCAATTTTTTTTTCTTTTCAAAATATCGACTTTTAACCTATACCATCGTTCTCAAGTCGCATATTCTACCCCCGAAAACACTGGTTATTAACCTTTTTTAATCGATTTTGAAAAAAATATTTTTTTGGCGACGAAATTTTTTTTTTTCTGTCAGAAATCGTAAAAACCGGCTGCGGACCAAAAATCGCCAAAATCGACCCCAATTTTTTTTCTTTTCAAAATATCGACTTTTAACCTATACCATCGTTCTCAAGTCGCATATTCTACCCCCGAAAACACTGGTTATTAACCTTTTTTAATCGATTTTGAAAAAAATATTTTTTTGGCGACGAAACAAATATTTTTTCTGGCAGAAATCGTAGATCCGGCTCCGGACCGAAAATCGCCAAAATCGACCCCAATTCTTTTTCTTTTCAAAATATCGCCTTTTAACCTATGCCATCGTTCTCAAGTCGCATATTCTACCCCCGAAAACACTGGTTATTAACCTTTTTTAACCGATTTTGAAAAAAATATTTTTTTGGCGACGAAAAAAATATTTTTTCTGGCAGAAATCGTAGATCTGGCTCCGGACCGAAAATCGCCAAAATCGACCCCAATTTTTTTTCTTTTCAAAATATCGCCTTTTAACCTATACCATCGTTCTCAAGTCGCATATTCTACCCCCGAAAACACTGGTTATTAACCTTTTTTAACCGATTTTGAAAAAAATATTTTTTTGGCGACGAAAAAAATATTTTTTCTGGCAGAAATCGTAGATCTGGCTCCGGACCGAAAATCGCCAAAACCGACCCCAATTTTTTTTCTTTTCAAAATATCGACTTTTAACCTATACCATCGTTCTCAAGTCGCATATTCTACCCCCGAAAACACTGGTTATTAACGTTTTTTAATCGATTTTGAAAAAAATATTTTTTTGGCGACGAAAAAAATATTTTTTCTGGCAGAAATCGTAGATCTGGCTCCCGACCGAAAATCGCCAAAATCGACCCCAATTTTTTTTCTTTTCAAAATATCGACTTGTAACCTATACCATCGTTCTCAAGTCGCATATTCTACCCCCGAAAACACTGGTTATTAACCTTTTTTAATCGATTTTGAAAAAAATATTTTTTTAGCGACGAAATTTTTTTTTTTCTGTCAGAAATCGTAGATTCGGCTCCGGACCGAAAATCGCCAAAATCGACCCCAATTTTTTTTCTTTTCAAAATATCGACTTTTAACCTATACCATCGTTCTCAAGTCGCATATTCTACCCCCGAAAACACTGGTTATTAACCTTTTTTAATCGATTTTGAAAAAAATATTTTTTTGGCGACGATTTTTTTGCAAAAAATCGTAAATCCGGCTCCGGACCGAAAATCGCCAAAATCGACCCCAATTTTTTTTCTTTTCAAAATATCGACTTGTAACCTATACCATCGTTCTCAAGTCGCATATTCTACCCCCGAAAACACTGGTTATTAACCTTTTTTAATCGATTTTGAAAAAAATGTTTTTTTAGCGACGAAATTTTTTTTTTTCTGTCAGAAATCGTAGATTCGGCTCCGGACCGAAAATCGCCAAAATCGACCCCAATTTTTTTTTCTTTTCAAAATATCGACTTTTAACCTATACCATCGTTCTCAAGTCGCATATTCTACCCCCGAAAACACTGGTTATTAACCTTTTTTAATCGATTTTGAAAAAAATATTTTTTTGGCGACGATTTTTTTGCAAAAAATCGTAAATCCGGCTCCGGACCGAAAATCGCCAAAATCGACCCCAATTTTTTTTCTTTTCAAAACACTGTTTATTAACCTTTTTTAATCGATTTTGCAAACAATTTTTTGTTTTTTTCGTTGACGTTTTGGCTAAGACTGATTATTATGACGATCACCCTCAAAGTCGATGGTCTATTGTTCGTTCAGCCTTTGTAATCGGTCAAGCTGATGATTTGTCCGACGTCACGAAGGTCAGACAGGATTTTTTTTTTTACTAAATGACCACAGCCCCTGGCGGATCGATTTCGTCCCCTCATATAATACTTGTGCCCGCACTGGCGAGTACAGCCATACGGTGATGCATATTGGAGGGCTTAGAAAATAAGCTCGGGAATCTCTCTCCGTCCTTCGTCGGCTCTTGGCGGGAGGGAAAGTTACTTCGACTCGAGGACACCGGAAAATACCGCCTCGGATTAGACTGAAAACTTTGATCCACATTAATAACGAGGAAAGTTTGAAGGAGCCACGGATAGGCGGGGTTCGGGGGTACAGCCAGACGTTTCGGAAATGTGGTCGGAGGTGTTAAGTACGTTTTCGCTAAGGAAATTAGTCTGGTGTGGCGCTGGTGTCAGACGGATTCAGGATAGGCCGGCGCACAAAGAAAAGAGGAAGCCTAACGAAATCATTAGTTTCCTGAATCAGTGAAGTTTGTCAGTGAATTCGATTGAAGAAAAAAAAATTATCTAAACTTCGTCGGCTGACGAGGCTCGCGGGGCGAGAAGAATGATACCACAACGAGGGTTAGCGTATATAGTTTCGAATACAAGTTTGTTGGGACTCGACGTCCGCAGTATTTCATTAAAAAATAATGATTGTTAGCCTTTTTCTTCCTCGACGGAAACCCCCGGAGAGAATAGCCACGGAATAAAGTTTCAAACTCCAACCGCAAAGTTCGAGAAATTCCTCGGGCGGGGTCGCGGGAAATGCGACGATGAAATAAAGGATATATCTCGAGGGCTACTTGAATCCTGGCCCTGTTATGAGCCACTGCTATCCAGACAATCTACTCTCTCTTTCTCTCTCTTTGAATGAACTCAAATCTTCATTACTTCCTCCACTTTCGTCTCTTTACCCGCGAAGAGGCCGGTGGTTTACTTACATTTTTTAATACCATATTTCATTCCATGAATGCATGAGGACCGTATTATTTTTCGGTGGGGGTCAAAACAGCTGATGACCAAAATAACGAATGGTGAAAATACCAAATTTAAAAATAACGAATGGTGAAAATACCAAATTTAAAAATAACGAATGGTGAAAATACCAAATTTAAAAATAACGAATGGCTAAAATACCAAATTAAAAAATAACGAATGGCTAAAATACCAAATTAAAAAATAACGAATGGCTAAACTACCAAATTTAAATATAACGAATGGCTAAACTAACAAATTTAAATATAACGAATGGCTAAACCACCAAAATGTAAATATGACGAACGGCGGAAATCTAGAATGATCACCATTATGAAACTAGCTATTTCAGCCATTCGCTATTTTCAGCCATTCGAGATTTTCATTCCATTTTGATAAAGATGCGAGTCAAAATAGTGAATAATCAAAATAACGAATGGCTGAAACAGCGAATTTCATAATGATGGCCATTCCAGATTCAGACCATTCGATATTTTAAAATTTGCTATTTTAGCCATTCGTTATTTTGGTAACTCGCTATTTTCACCCCCACCCTTATTTTTGTGTATGCATTTTTTTTTTACAGACTAAGATGTATATTTCCGGCAAAACGGCTTTCATTCCGGAAAAGCAGAGCGCTTGATTTAATTCACGGCGAAAAAAATGGACGACGATCAGATTATTTCCGGATGTGTCCGGCCATCGTAAGTGATACTGGCACGACCGGGGGGGGGGGGGGGGGGGGGCAAACCACCGACCGCAATTTTCAGAGTGTCACTTCGCGGAATCCCAATTTGTCGGTGACTACGACGGGAATATCGCCTGCAGGGGGTGGGCTATATATTCCATGTAGTGCGTCGAGCGCGAAAGGCCGCTTTCCATCCGAAATTGAATAGTCTCCGGCAGTCCGTCCGAATACACCATTTTTTTTTTTATTCATCCCGGAAATTCTCTGCAGGCCGTTTAGCCCCAGACCCGTGAAAGCAATGAAAAAAAAAAAAAAAAAAAAAAATGCGCGGCAATTACGAACTCAAATAAAACGCTCCGGTGCCGTAACCGTGAATTCTGTACATTACACTTCTGTCAGTAATTACACGGGTCGTACGTTGAACATTTTGCCCGAATGATTTTTCGCGACGAAAAAAAAAAAAAAAAAAAACGTGTACGACCCGCGGAGCAAAACACGAATAAATAATAACAAAAATCGTGTGTGTGTGTTACAGGCGTGGAGTCTCGAAAACGTGGCGAAAAATATGGCGGGGGTCTCATTATCCGAGCGTCGAGTGCATTGAGCGCGAGCCGAGCGAGCGCGCTGAGCACGCTTTGCCACCTCCGAAAAAGGAGGAAATGAAAATTTAATTGGACATTTCCACGGCGTCACGTTCGGACGAGCAGCGGTAGTGAGGCATCGAGACACGTTATTTCGACTGCGAGGGTGCCATCTGGCGCAGCTGGCCTCACACGTGCTACGCCGGCGTGGGGCGCGTCGCCGATGGTGGGGGAAGCCCACTGGCGCTGCTAGTTCGGATGCGTGCGCTATTGGGCGGGTAGACTCGGGGCGAAGTCACGTACGAGCTGCACGCGCACTCGTAAGCGACCATCAAATGCGGTGCAGCTTCTTGCGCTTCGCAAAATTGAATAGGGCCGCCGAGGACACCGCGGGGAAAACTCAGCTGCGCTGCGTTCATCCGGAGTTGTGGTCGAGACATCTGAGTCGGCTACTGGGTTACACACCATGGTACACATGGTCAAGTGCGACGCAGGAAATGATGCTGAAGTTTGCATCGTTGGAAAGCAACGAAATTCAGAAAAAAAAAATTAATTCTAACTAACGATAACATCCAAACGTGTGATAAAATAATAATGATAAAATTAGGTATAAAAAGTCATCATATCAATTAGTTCCTATAATGATTTTGTATACCTAATTTCATCACTTGGGTTAACCTGAATTAATTTTTTTTCCCTGAATTTCGTTGCCATCCAACGATGCAAACTTCAACATCATCCCAGAAATCTCGAAGATGATGCGCGAACAAGTTTGGACCGCAGCGCAGCGGTTAAACTCAACGAATCAATAGCCCCCCGGAGTTAAAATTTATATCTCCAGAAACGGTCCCGTGCCGCGCGCGCGGGCTTTAAATAATTTCGCGGGATTAAAACGAAAGTGGATGTCGACCTGATATCCAAATATACATTTACACCTCGGAATCCGAATAGTTTTCTGGGAATTATATAAACCCTTTGCCCGCGAGAGTCTCACGAGAATGGACTGTTCGAACGTGAATTTGGGTCATATTCCTGTACTCGGGATAAATTTTCTATTGATCCGTTATCAGCTCAGGCATCGCATTTTTATTTTTTGCAGGTCCTACGAACATGGCCAACTGTCTCACTTATGGAGTACAGCAGACTTCATAATAAAAAAATTTGCCGGTTTTCATGGTCGGGATAAATAACTGAATTTTCTATTCATCCGTTATCAGCTCAGGCATCGCATTTTTACAAGCCCGATGAACATGGCCAACAGTCTCACTTATGGAGTACAACAGACTTCATAATAAAAAAAATTTGCCCGTCTTCATGGTCGGAATAAATAACTGAATTTTCTATTCATCCGTTATCAGCTCAGGCATCGCATTTTTTGCAGACCCAACGAACATGCCCAACTGTCTCACTTATGGAGTACAACAGACTTCGTAATAAATAAATTTGCCGGTCTCTATGGTCGGGATAAATAACTGAATTTTCTATTGATCCGTTATCAGCTCAGGCATCGCATTTTTGCAGGCCCGACGAACTGTCTCACTTATGGAGTACAACAGACTTCATAATAGCGAAATTTGCCGGTCTCTATGGTGATTCGATTTGCGAGACTGATCGTTGCCTATCTATAGCCCGATTTCATCCTACAACACACGGTGGGAGAGCAGAATCTTCGGTAATTTGCAATTCGAATGTTCTCGCTGGTCGGATACAAAGCGCAGAAGCGGCTGTTGGAGCACGTGGCGACCGTTTGGCCTGCGTTGGCCTCGCGCTGCACACGCTGCACTCACCTCTGACCGGCGGTACACGCTGAGGAGCCTGGGCTTGACAGGTGGAGGCGCACAGTGGTGGCCCCGAGTACCAAGCCTCTCGGTTCGCCGACGCCGCCGTCGTTGTCCCCTTTTCGTTCCCCACCAAACTGCCGGCAACCCCCCTCGCACCCGAATCCCACCAACCACGTCCGTGACGTCAAGACGCATTGCGACATACCCTCCTGCGCTCACCGGTATACCCCGTGCTTCTCTCTGCTTCCAGCTCCGCTACCGCTCTGCGACTCTCTCTCCTCGCTCTTTCCCGAAGAGCCTCGCGTCACTCGCAGTCGCGGCACCCACTGGCGATGATTTCCATCGCCGATGCCACCTCCCTTACATCAACCAGCCATTTAATCCTACTGATCCTCGCTGGCGCAGGCAGACAAAACCCCCCGGCCACTCTCGTCCTCCTATTCAGCCAATGTGAAACAGATTCGCTCGCTTTCACGCGTCGGTCCTGAGTGCAGATGTATCTTGCATTCGGGTCTGCTTGGCAGTGCGTCAACACTTTGTTGGGAAAAGTCCCTAAGAGTGTCGCATTAAATTTTGTTGAGTAGGTATGTTGTCGGTACACCCAGAAAAATCGTTCTGATGGGACCTGTTCCAGACAAATAAAATTTTATTCGAAACAAGTAAAATTTATTGGTACGAAATAAATTTTAATTGACCCTAATAAAAGCCTATTAGGCCGGCCATTAAGTAAATAATTTATTTAATGGCCGGCCTACTAGGATTTATTTGTACCAAATAAAATTTATTTCATACAAATACATTTTAATTTCATTGAAATACAATTTATTTCATAGAAATAGATTTTTATTTCACTGAAATAAAATTTATTTCATACAAATAGATTTTAATTTCATTGAAATAAAATTTATTTCATATAAATACATTTTAATTTCATTTAAATAAAATGTATTTCATACAAATAGATTTTAACTTCATTTAAATAAAATTTATTTCATACAAATACATTTTAATTTCATTGAAATAAATGTTATTTGTTTGGAATAGATCCAGTGTGTTCGTTAGTTGGATGAACACACTTGACATAAAAAAACGCGAAGTCATGTAGAATTGCATAAACATGCAAATGTTCTATTTAGCTGCAGGAAAAGACAAATGAGAAGAAAGGAGTGTGAGCCAAACGATCACGTTGTTGCCAGTGTTAGTGTGATCGTAAGGTACCGTTATTTAAATGAAAGCAACCGAAGTTAATTAGCTCTGCCCATGTTGCGTATTGCACACACAATCAAGATTGTTTGGTGCTGGCACAAAGCCTTCAACAACAGAGGTACAAAGAGGGGTTAACTTTCTATGTCTTGCAGAATATAAAGGCGTTCATTTCCTCCTCTTTGAGGCTTAAAATTGCGTAATTGTTTCTGGATTAACTTTGGAAGGACAATTTTCGCATAGCCTTTACTGTATACCTAGTCAGATATAGCTTCACAAGCCATTAAAATGAGGAGAAACAATGTAAGTTTGACAAATAAACATAGCAAGAAAGATCCCTGAAGGTCTACTAGCATCGAGTCTATATGCTCGGCGATCAGTATTTGCGTGTCGGCCACGCGCAAACTTTCAACGTCGCAGTGTTGCAGCGTGTTAGAGACTAAAGCATGTAGGCTTAGACTCTGAGTATACTCACCCACATAAACGCCCACGCCCTAAGAGTCGGAGAAAGCCGGTCGACCACTTCTGTGTTAAAGTACCGCAGCTCAGAAAATGTTGACCCCACGAAAATATGTACGAGGCCTAAAGGGCTCTCGGTCCCTCTGTTCTCAGTAAGCACAGCAATGTTTCCGGCGAGACCATTCTTTTAAACTCCTCTATGGCTCTTGGTCGGTGATCCCAAGTCCTTCACATTCTGCATTAAGAAACTTGTGTCACTGGCGATATACCTAGTCTTAAGAAATTTTGCAGACAACCTAAGGTCGATGATCTGAGGCTTTGCCAAATTGAAAATCCATTTCAACTTCTTGGTAATCTTTTTTCTGACAACCAGATATCATGTTGTCAATTTTCCAAAGATTGGTATGTCTATAGTTATTACTAGATATTGTAATGATTGTCATACCGGAAACGATTGTAGATATCGATAGTAAGTAAAAGATTTTTAAAAATACCGTCCCTTTTAATGGGAAAAGGAACTTTTTATGCGCGTGTCATTGAAACACGAATCTCACAGCTTGAAGTCACATCCCAAAGTTGAAAAGAGAATTGCGTATTCTACCGTGTAATGAATGCAAACTGCGTAATTCGTATTAACCGTGACGACTTCAGCTACCTGGAGTCATGGTACTTCTATCTGGTGCTGTACCAACGTTGAACCTGCGTGCGAGGCACGCAGGGTATACCTATGGAAGGTTCAGGATACTCGGAAAACGGTGCTCGAATTACCATCAATTACCATCCCGTACTAATAAGATGAGCTCAGTCGGGTAATCGCGTTGAGGAGCGTTCCGCTGTTTCTTTTTTGCGACAGGGGTAAGTGCCACTTATGTTGATGTTCGGACAATGCGGATCCTTTTCATCAAGGTATCTCGTGCCGTGCGTGCAATGCTTGCGCTGTAAACCAGAATGAAGAACGAAAACACAGTCCGGCGAAAGATTGGTGTAGGGTGAGCGCGTTTGGTTTTTGCCCTTTTTATTTGAATGGTCGGTATGCGATAACGATTGGAGTTACACGGGAATTTATTTCCACCATATTGGTTCACGTTATTAGTTTACGCAAGAGCTACAACAGCCGTCAAATATCGTTCGAAGCGAATAATGGCGTCGATCGTTTCTTTTATTATTCGTCGCCAATGTGTCTTGAACGCTAGTTTCGATTTTTTGCCTTAACTGGGAAAACTCGCGAAGCACGCTTACGGGCTGGTTTTAATAAAATGTTTGTTTCTTTTTGTTTCAGGTAAGTTTCATGATGATACTGCTACATTAAACCTTAAACTCATGTTACGTGGTAAGTCTTTCTTAGAAAAATACAAATATTGTAAAGTGGAACTTTGCAACTTTGCTGCCTCATTAATTTATTTTTTTCATTCTCATCAAAGTTAAATTAATTAATATTGTTGTTATTAACACAGCTATAAAACATCTGCACACTTTCGCGATTTGTCTCCTTCAGACACTTGTTGACAGATATATGGTAATTTTTGCTGGATTCGTTGTTGAGATTCTCCCATGACTGAGAGGTAAATGTAACATCTGTAGTGTTGCCGTGTTGACCGCAGAATTAACATACCCCACCCGAGACCGCTGGTACATCAAGGCACTAGAATAGTTATACCGTTGTTCGTGTTGGACAAAGCTTTGCGGACTAGCATAAATTCCTCCTGATCCTCTAGAGTGGAGATGCGGAAGGCACTCAGGGATCGCGATACAGTCAATCCGATGGTACGATATTACGGTTTCCAGGCTGTAAGTCCTCAAGGGTCTTAATAAGATACAGATAGTCGTATTCCGTTCCCTATGATTGTAACAGCTATTCTAAAGTTGCTCGAGGCATCATGACTTGATTACCGTTTTACGTATACTCGTTGCTAGTTGAATTGCAACTGCACATGATACCTGTCATTGAAGCAAACTTCATCTATGACTGTCAGCGTTTCGTCTGTCTATATCAGCTACCGTGAACTTCCAGATCAAACTGTTGCTCGAAAATCAGTTAGTCTTCTAATGAAAATCATGTTTCCTTCTCACTAATTAAAACCTGTTCGTACAAGATGCTTCCATACCCAATGACTTGGACAAATTTGAGTCGATTGCTCAATCGGTGATCACCACTAAAACGGGAAGAGATATTCTTCCACTTCGTCAGGCAGGCGATATAAACTTGGAAAACAATTTATAGCTCGGTGATCCACGGGGATCAATGGAAGTGGAAAACTTTGTCGTTGTATTAAAACTTGTCAGAACTTCACTTTCTCTTTTGAGTGTCTGAAGTAAAGTAAACGACAAGCAATAGTCTTTTTATGCGGTTTATGAGTGTTGACGGGTGCATCGCCTCACATAAGATGAATCGACAAAACCTATGGTGGAGAGTAAAATTGATACGATGTTCGTATGCAGGCTCCAACATTTACTTTCTCTTTTTCGTCTTGGATGTCGACTCAAACTATTGAAGACACTTAATCGATAAAATGATATGGCCGTGAACCGAATTGGATATGCGCCCGAGAATATTAAATGCGAATAATGGAGCGTCTGAAGTGAACGAGGGGCGGCTCGTTGCACTCTTGTGGCACGTTCCTTTCCCTTTGTAGTACCCGTTTATCACGATGAAGTAGTTAACTCAATTACAGTCTCGTATTCTCCATAATATATATAGTTAAGTTCCTGCAATGCAGTAATTCATCTCGTATAATGATTATTGCGGGGAGATTGGAAATATTATTAAATCTTATAACTCGGAAGACCCGTTTCTATAATTTTCCCTTCTGTAATTTGACAGCACTCAAAGTAAACACTTTTCAGGCTTCGTATATTCGATACTTTTTTATTCTTCTTGAGTTTATTTCCCTCTGGAGAATAAAACAAACTGGAATCGACCTTTTCTTTAAAAGAGGTCGATTTCATTTGTTTTAACAGAACCACAGTGGGCTAAGTTGTATTAAAATACAGAAGTACGACTATTATTTAATTGTAATTCGAACATTCAGTCACATTTGAGAAAGCTAACTATATAAATTATTTAAACGAAGAATGAACATCCAACTGCACCCTGCATCGTGCAGTAAAACTACTGTTTGATTCTTTGCTCAATGATATTTGCATTTGTATCTGACAACAGTACCAAGCGACAAAAAGAAAAATATGCTAAAGCCTCTTTCAATCCCGTGAGCGACTCGCGGGCACTTGCAGGCAGTTGAAGGCTGTATAACTTGTAGAGAAATTATGTCAATAAAAGCTCGTCGAGCTTCTGGTAGCGTGCCCAATTCAGGCAGCCGGATATAATATATCGCTAAGATAATAAATCTCTTAGCTGGCAAAATGGAACTGAATTAATGAAGCTTCATTCCATATAATACGGTATGATAACTCAAAAAAGACTCTGCAAGCTTAGGTTTAAGATTTAAAAGAAAACGTAGCCATGAAGAGTAAAAAGACGGCCCATCCACCACGCTTTTGAATGCTAGGAATAACCCTACGTGTCATAAAACGGGGTACTGTGAGAATAATTTCGTGGGTTCGCATGGACAATGAGGATTCACCTCCGTCAATCTGGTATTTTTAAATATCGAAAATCAATGCTTCAGGGTGTTGAGGCTCAGACTAGTTTTAGGAGTGTCAATTCTGCTGAAATCATCGTGGATTGATAGAGACACGACGACTGCGCTAACAGGAAGTTTTTATCTTCGGCTTAGTCGGCCAATAACTGCAACTTAGATTGCCTGTTGGCTTGGCTCGAGAAAGCCGAGGAAAGTTCAGCGGCGCTAGTTTCTCGTTCTTTTCTTCAGACCACTCTGGTAAAAGAGGATCAACTAGCCGCATTCGCTACTCGCTGATTTTGATAGCGAGAGGTGAATGTGAAAAGCCGCAGTAACTGTGGATTCGTGTTTATACAAACGTTGCGGGTTGCTTGTTTAGATCTTCAGTTGCACGTCGCAAGCATTGAAGAATTCTCATGTAAACACATAAAAACAACATCAGTTGCGTGCGGTTCCTGCTTTCCACGGCAGTTCGAACAAACTCCGACCGCACCATCTCCGTTTCGAGCGAACCTTTTTTTCAGAGCACTCGAGACAGAGCAGTCGATGAATTCAACGTATCAATAATTCAATAAATATTTATTTCTTCTTTGCATCTGCATTACATAATAATATCAGCAGAAATTAGGAGTACGATGGAATCATCATCAGTCCATGTATTAAACTTTAACAAAAACTGTAGTCCATACGTTTTTTTTTAGAACAGTACAAACTCTAAACTCTAAAAATTAACTTTTTTAACTTCTAAAAAATTAACTTTTCTAACTTCTAAAAAATTAACTTTTTTCTAACTTCTAAAAAATTAACTTTTTTCTAACTTCTAAAAAATTAACTTTTTTTTAACTTCCAAAAAATTAACTTTTTTAACTTAAAAAAAATTAACTTTTTTAACTTAAAAAAAATTAACTTTTTTATCTTCTAAAAAATTAACTTTTTTAACTTCTAAAAAATTAACGTTTTTAAGTTCTAAAAAATTAACTTTTTCAACTTATAAAAAATTTACTTTCTTAACTTATAAAAATTTAACCTTTTTAAAAATTATTGATTTATTTTAAAAAAAAGTTTTTCTTGGTTCTCCGAACTTTACTGACATACAATGTGCAGACACAGACAACCTGGAGTTTTGCCAAAAATGACCTCTTCTCGAGCGACCCCACAAGTTTCCGCATAGTTGATCGGATCGGCGTAACCCTTTTATTCGCCCGACAATTCGTTTTCCATATTCGCGAGCGGCAAAAAAGAGTTTGGCACGAGCCGCGCGCGGACACCGGAAAGAAAAGATCGGAGACCACGAGGCAAAGGGATCGAACACGGGGGATCATCCATTGAACGGTCTCGGTGGCACGTTCGGGTTGCACAGCGTGTCCCCCACGTCGCGCTCCCGTGTCGGTCTCATTGGCCTCGCTATTCCCAGACGAGCTATCCAAAATATACCTTCACCCCGCCCACCGTCAACTGAAATAATTCAGGAGCCTGCAGGCTGACCGTGTGGATACAGCGTGGGCCACCTCCTCTGCACACAATGTACGTCTACCGCAGATCGATCTCCCCTCTTCAGATCAGCAGGTCGAGGGAATCGATCACCCCCGAAGTGCCTCGTTAGTTCGATAGACCGAAAGAATGCTATTAAACCGGGATAGCCACTCTCTGGTGGTGAAACTGCGTTCCGTATCTTGAATTTCATCGAAGCTACACCGAGAGAAAAAATTTCCTCGATTCCAAAGAAATGGGTGGATTGAATTTTTTTCATTGATTTCAATGAAATACAACGTTTGGCTCATTCGCGATAAGTCGTATTGGTGTTTCTCGCGCAAGCTGATCTGTTATGTTATAGTTAAGTCAAGTAAAATCAAGAAGATAATCATTGGTTAAACCATCGAAGTTATTGGTGAACATATCTAAGTACTGTGGTACGTAACCAAAAATTTGGTGAACATAACCTATAATTTGGTTGATGACATCGTTCAAAGAAAATATAATATTAACTTAAGGATATTATTTTTCATTGACCTCAAAGAAATGTTTCATAGGTTGAGATTTCAAGGAAATTTCATTGAATCAAGGAAACTTTTTCTCTCGGTGTACACGAGGCCGTCTTCAACGTTGGGACATGGCAGCTAAATATGTTTGTAGACACCAACATTGCGACACCCCCGCTAAATTTGCTTGCAGACACCGAGGGGTGCCGTCTACACGGATTCTTTGGCTATACATAAAACAAGCGTTACAACATATCGTGTGACGAGTCCGGTGGACACGAGTCGGCCGTGCGGGCGGTGAGTTTTCGTGTCTTCGGTTCAGTCGAAAATTCCGACGTTCCGACCGTAGCCGACTTCACACTTTGGGGACACTCGGCGCGTGGCTGCAGATTCATCTGCATTTATTTTCGTTGACTCTATCGGCGCGATCAAAGCCGCGACGACGTCGCGCTCGAAACATATTTCATTCGGAATGTTTACGAAGTCTATTTTTTTTTCCTTCATTCTTTTTTCTCATTTCACGTGAGATGTAAGCGCGAGTAAAGCCCGAAGTCTTTTCATACGTGCCTCACCTATGCGATGTCGGTAGTGCTGTGACATCAGTGTGACTTTTTTTATTTTGTATACGTTTTCATCGCGAGGCTCTTCGCGGGCTCTAAAATAGACGTTTGTGCACAGACGTCATTAACTGGCGCGAGACATCCAATTATAAAGTGACATTGTGGAAACGTGTGTCGAGTAATTAACGAATTCTGGAAGCCACGGGGGAAAAAAGATGTGTATCCATTTTTTTGAAATATCATTTTGAATGCGTTCGGGGAGGCTGCGCTCAACGCTTGACATACATTCACGAGGAGAAAGTGTCGTTGTGCGATAGCGCGCGATATTTTTCGTTATGCCATGCGTGGGTGTCGAATAACATTGCGCTGCAGGCTCACGCGGGGCGGAAACGCGGATCAGAAATGAGGCTTCGAAATAGACGCGGTCGCGCTGCTCGACGATAGAAACGGGACAACGTAATTCAACGCGGATATACGCATTGGATATTTATGATCTGGCGCGTGACCGGCGCTACTCGTCGTAATGCACGCTGGAATGAGGAGCGCGTTCGTCGGCGCGAAGAGATCGGCACCCCTTGGTGGAAGCAACCGAAGGTACGGCCAGGTAATGACGAATTAATTGTGAAAATAAATACTAAAAGTTACCTTTCTTGTCCCAACGTGAATACTTTGCATGTTGATTGGATTTTAATAATTTAAAGTCCCTTCGTGAGTGCATATAAAAATATCAAGATGCGAAAAATGATAACAAAATGGTACTTTTACATTGTCAACAGACAATTCTTATCTTGGTCATGGATTTATTGTTTCACTGTTATAAAAATATCAAATTCATTATTATAATTATCTGTCATTATAGAATACACTGATTACAATAGATTCTGGTTAGATCGTTTGAAATTCTGGTTGCCGGCGTTAGGGGGGTTAGTTATTTTTTTTGTGAATACTTAACTGACTAATAAAACTACATGCCAAGTTTCATATAAATCCGTTGTATAGTTTCTTCACAAAAAATTTCCAAAAAGCGGTAAATTTAGCGAAAAAAAGACAATCCCTCTTTAAACACTGGCTGACATTATTCCAACTACATTGTACTTATTTCAGTAATTTCTGCAAATGTCGATTCGTGTAATTGGGCCGTAAATCTGCAAATCATTTCGTCCCCTGGAAGGTTTAACTGTTGTAGATAAAGCTCGACAAGGAATTCCGTACCCACTGGTAAAAGTGATTGTACCCTTTGGGCATGGATAAGGAGCGCCATCTAGCGACGTGGCAACGGAATCTTCTTAAGCCTCGAAGCTCTAGGTTCGCCGGTAGCCGAGAGGCAGGATTAACACACAGTCGCCGGATTTCAGAGCCGGTGGCGATGCGAGCTTCCATCGCAACCCCCGAGAGATAACAGTAGAGTGTATCCCAGCCAGATCTTCGGCTGGTAACTGAAAGAGAAAGCGCGCAGGATTTCTGGCCATGTCTCGAGCGTAGATACACTTGAACTGCAAGTTTGTATCTGTGAACGGGCGTTAGAGCTCCGACAATCGATATACTCAGTGGATATGCAGCACCGACATCTGCTGCAAGTGTTCACTCTGCATGTCCGATTTGATGATAACCTACCTACGTATCAACGGTTCAATCAGTCGTTTTGGAATCGAATTTCATGTCTCAGATTCATGTCTTTTGGGCCATAAGCTTTTATGTGATAGATGCAAAACGTATCTTGTAGATAAGAATTAAAGAAGCGATCTTTTTTATCGGCTTTAAGGTAAACAAAGTATTTATTGTTTCTGAAAGTATCCTTATTTACCTGGATCCGTCGTAACTGGAGCTTTTCATACCTTTAATAAACCTTCTATAAATTTTTTCATAATCACAATCGAATTTCGTGTTTTAGATCCATGTCTTTTATACCATAAGCTTTTATGTGATAGATGCAAAACGTATCTTGTAAATAAGAATTAATGAAGCGATCTTTTTTATCGGCTTTAAGGTAAACAAAGTATTTATTGTTTCTGAAAATATTCTTATTCACCTGGATCCGTCATAACCGGACCTTTTCATACCTTTAATAAACCTTCTATACATTTTTTTATGATCACATACAGTATATTTTCTCATATCTTAAAATGAGTCTAACTATACGTCATGAAAGTCCTGACGCCTGAACCTTTTATGTGATAGGTGCAATCGTGTCTTGTAGATAAGAATTAAAGAAGCGATCTTTTTCATCGACTTTGAGATAAACAAAGTATTTATTATTTCTGAAAATATCCTTATTTACCCGCATCCGTCATAATCGGACCTTGTCTTACGTTTAATAAACCTTCTATACATTTTTTTCATGATCACCTACAGTATATTTTTCCATATCTTAAAACGAGTCCAACTATACGTCATGAAAGTCGTGATAACACGTGACTTAGTGTGCGATTTTGTTTAATCGATTTTCCGATCTACGGCCTCGAGACTCAACAACTCCTGTAATTGGGAAGGCAAAGTCGCAGCAAAGAAATTCACAAATTAGTTTAACATTTCCAAAACAAACGTCTGTAACGAGCCAATAAGGGTTACACTTGTTATTTCGTTGCGTACATCATCCGTGTATCAAAACAAGACACACTGGAGGTCGCGAATTAATCAATCGCTGAGTTATCCGATTTGCAGCTACGAATTATGGGTCCCTGAATGCCGCTCGTATAACCGCCGCGCTTTGACGTCGGTGCTGGAGCATTCGCGTTCACGACCCTCCACCGTCATATGTACTATATAATGTACAACGTGCACCTCTTTCATTAGCTTTGAAAGATACCTGGAAGCCGTTATATCGACTTTTCGTACGGCGCGCGCCGGCTTCGCCGCATTGTTCTTTCGGCTCGGCGGTAAAACGGAGGTGAAAAGACTGCAAACACACGTTTTTTTTTTTTTTTTTTTTTTTTTTTTTCAATATATACGACGAAAAAGGTTGATGAGAATTTTCAGCGCGCATACATTGAGAAGTCGAGCCCCGGGGGTGGTTCCGCGCCGCATATCCA
Source organism: Pimpla rufipes (assembly GCA_963932165.1). Taxonomy (NCBI): domain Eukaryota; kingdom Metazoa; phylum Arthropoda; class Insecta; order Hymenoptera; family Ichneumonidae; genus Pimpla; species Pimpla rufipes. The sequence goes on from OZ010630.1 coordinate 27,265,143, forward strand.
TTTACCGGAATGTTTTTATCCCTCTCGCTCGGTTTCGAAACAACGAGGTACCGGTGCACTTTTTTTTTTTTTTTTTTTTTTTTTTTTTTTCAAACGCGAGCGAATTTGCGCCTGGCGGGAATGGGTGGCGCGCATAGAGACGGCACGAATGGAGAGCAAAAGGAGGCAGGCCAGTTCCACATATCGTTGACCTGGGTCACGAGTACGAATATTGCCTGCAGATAATCGCGAGGTACGCGCTCGCGCGATTCCTGTTTGTGTCAAGCGAACGCGACCCAACGCAGCGCCGCGGGGGTGCCGCGGGGATGTACACGATCGAGGGAACTGCGCGCACACATGCGTGTTTTGCACATTACACTCAATTAGCTATGCACATATACCCTCTCTAATTCAACCCCGCTGTGCCGCATTGATACGGACTCGTGCGAACTATACTTAACACCGGGAATCGATGGACACATTTAATTATCTGATTCAGAAGGCGTACATGCGAGAAATAATTGAAAGGGTGGATGAGCAATTGTATTGGGGGGTAATGGATCGAAGTGAACCTCCTAACATGCCGCGATGACAAAATGCTCGATCGGTAACGAAAACTGCAGTTCCAATTTGTCAGCCACGATCGATCAGTCGGATAAAAGATTGCTCTAGTTTATCCTGCATTGACTGTCCGCAAACCTGTCGTTTATTAACAGTATAGGAAGCTTGCGTGGGTGATGACAAGTTAGGGATCTGAAACATAATAAATGACAGCGTTACTACTCGCATTCTGAGATGTACAGATTTTAACTGCAGTTGTAGTAATGTTCACTATCTAATAACTTCAATTAAAACAGGTCATAACATAACCTGTCTTAATTGAATACAGAATAAAATTAATGTAACTCTGTAGAGTATATATAGAATATGTAGAATAATTTTATATCTCTACAGAATTATTCTATATTTCTATATATCGAATAAAAAAATGTATCGTCTTAATTAAATACAGAATAAAATAAATGTAACTCTATAGAATATATATAGAATATACAGAATAATTTTATATCTCTACAGAATTATTCTATATTTCTATATATCGAATAAAAAAATGTATCGTCTTAATTAAATACAGAATAAAATAAATATAACTCTATAGAATATATATAGAATATATAGAATCATTTTATATTTCTGTAGAATTATTCTATATTTCTCTATATCGAATTAAAAAAAATGTAAGTCTAGAAATCCGTAGATATTCTAAAAATGAATGGTGATCACTAAACACCACCCAGATTTACCACAATTATTTAAGTACACCATACATTTCCTCACCTGCTGCAAAACCTTAGTCGCAAGAAACCTTGCAGAAGCACATTGAAAAAAAAAATCGTGTCAGGCCTGGAAAATATCAACCCTGAACCATTAATCATCGCTGCATGCGAGAGTGACTTCAACGCGTTGCAGCAGTACAGCCAATTAGAAACGGCTGCGCTAACAAAAGAAAAAAAGGCAGTCAACGCGAATGTAACAATAGTCGCAATATGGACTAACGATTAACAGTCAACGCTCAATAGTTGGCAGACCTACCGCAATTTCCCAGAGTGTACGTTGTTAATATAAGGTCAGCGGTGTATTCGGGAGGAACAAGGTCACGCGGCGTGATATCATCTGGTCGCCCCGCGACCTCGTGCAACTTTGTCACGCTCGATTTGACGTTCTATTTTTTTTTTCTTCTTCTATTTATCGATACAGGCGGCGTCGCGTCTCTTTCATGTCCTCGTCAATAGGCAGAGACGCGGATAGATAGAGACAGAGAGAGAGAGAGAGAGAGAGCAGCAGCAGTACGTTAAGCAGTGGGTCGACTGGGTTAGGGAAATATGCACCAAGCGGGCTAGGGTCGCCGACTGAACTCGTGCCGCCGAGTACTCCACCGCCTGACTGCCGCCAGTCGCGGTCGCGAATACTGCTTTGCATCGTGCACGCTATCGTGCACGACCACAACGAATGGCGAACGGTAACAGGTAACGCCCCGAGTCTCGTCGGTGCACGTGGGTGTACGGCGGGTAGGGGTGACCGGGGTAAAACGGGCCCCCCTTTTTTTTATCATCGAAAAAAAAAGTTAGGCTAAAATGGGCCCCCTTTTTTTCATCATCGAAAAAAAAAGTTAGGCTAGAATGGGCCTCCCTTTTTTTATCATCGTAAAAAAAATTTAGACTAAAATGGGCCCCCCTTTTTTTTATCATCGAAAAAAAAATTTAGGCTAAAACGGGCCCCCCTTTTTTTCATCATCGAAAAAAAAAGTTAGGCTAAAATGAGCCCCCTTTTTTATCATCGAAAAAAAAAAGTTAGGCTAAAATGGGCCCCCCCCCTTTTTTATCATCGAAAAAAAAAAGTTAGGATAAAATGGGCCCCCGTCTCCGTTGTAAATTTTTAGGCTTCTTTCTTCGTAAAAACTTTTTTTCCCACCGTCCTTCGTCATTTGTTTTTAATCGCCGGCTTCTTCGACAACAGTTTTTTTCTTCATTAATTTTTACCTGTACGGCGAATCCGCCACGATTAAAATGTACTTTTGTGTCTTTTGCTTAGGTGGCCCATTTTGCCCCGATCTCCCCTACTAACCCATATTTGTGCCGAATTCTGAGGTGGGTCCGTTTTACCCCGGAATATTTTTTTTTGCTGGCGCTCAAAATTGATGATTGATATCGAATTTTTTTTAGTGAAAAGCAATAAAAAAAAAACACTTTGGTTTTTGTCACAGAGCCATTTTTTGCATCGGTGGCCCGTTTTACCCCGATCTCCCCTACTAACTCATATTTGTGCCGGATTCGGAGGGAGGCCCGTTTTACCCCGGAATTTTTTTTTAGCCGACGCTCAAAATTCATGATTGACATCCAATTTTTTTATTGAAAAGTAATAAAAAAAACACTTTGGGTTTTGTCACAGAGCCATTTTTTGCTTAGGCCCATTTTACCCCGGTCTCCCCTACACACACAGGTTGGTGCCGGGTGGAGTAGAGCGGGAGACCCGACCACGGAAGAGTACCGGCTCACGGCACGAATACACGCGAGGAAAAGCCTCGCAGGAGAGAGAGAGAAAGGGGTGCGCGCGCGGGGGGTGGGTGGGGGTGAGGAAAGGGACGAGGGTGGGAAAAGAGAGCAGGCTAGAGAGAGCATGCAAGCTGGGCTCTAGAGGTTGCGTAGAGGGTGAGAGAGAGAGAGAGGAGGAAAGAAAATGAGAGCTAGGCGGCCTGGTGTGTGCCTCGGTGGAGCTACTCTGAAGCCCAACAGGGAGGCCAACCGAGGGAATTGTAAGCAGCAAAGAACCCGCCTACCGGTTTGCCATAAGTCGGGGGATGCGGTACGTCCCGCAGTCAGTTATTCCGACGCCGTGATCCGATTCACGTCAGCAGGCCAACCACTTTCTCCAAGCATCACTCGCCGACGCTGCATCTCAGCCGATTCATCGAGTGGAGGAAACACCAACCCTTGTTGACGACACGCCGCCCTAGCCTACCGATTACCAAACCAACCGGGCGGCACCACCACCACCACCACCACCCCTGGGCTTACTGACAACACGACATCTGTGGGATCTTTCCGGAATCGTCTCTCGTTATCTCGCGGATCCCGGGAGACGGTGAAATAGGACGCGGCGGAGTCGGTGTTCGGGAAATCAGCGCGCCAGCTGTGCTGCTGCTCCTCCTGCCTTCCTGCTCTATCGAGCGACCGTCGAGAGCCGTGTGGACGTCGGCCCGCTGTTTCCGAAACACTCGAGAACGTCTTTGATAATCACGACGTGCGGATAAAGAGCCACTTCGGATCACGAAGAAAACTGCAGGAGGCAAACGCATAAGATATAGTAAAGCATCAATATATACGATCTTTCTTTGTTCTCGTCTGAGCTTGTGTAATTGAGAGGGATTACAAATGCTGTGCGAGGGTGTGACTGTGTGGCATTGTTTTTAGCTGTGTGGGGCATGAGTGCGGGTGTGAGTGAGATCATTTAGTCAGTGTCTTCGATGAAAGCTTTGGACCCCGCGTCAGGGAGATGATTCTTGGGATTTTTAATCATGTCAATTGGTAAACTGGTTCAAGGTTGATTCGCAATGACCACCCCAAAAATTGAAAATCAGATATCCACATTTTGTCAACGCCCAAGGAGACAATTTTTTAATTTCTTTTTTTTTGCGATAAAGCAAGTTGAATGATCCTTTAATTGTTGCAAATTATGGAAGGATAGAAGACTAACAAACTGTCTGTGCACCGACGACAAAGTTGTCCTGACGCAGGATCGTTCACCCGATTGATATACACGTTGATACACGTGAGATCACTTAGTCAGTGTCTTCGATGAAAGCTTTGGACCCGCGTCAGAGAGATGATTCTTGTGATTATCAATCATGTCAATTGGCACACTAGTTCAAGGTTGATTCGCAATGACCACAATGAGATGATTCTTGGGATTTTCAATCATGTCAATTGGCACACTAGTTCACGGTTGATTCGCAATGACCACCGCAAAAATTTACAAGCAGACATTCACATTTTGTCAACGCCCAACGAGACAATTTTTTAATTTTTTTTTTTTTTGCAATAAAGCAAGCCGAATAGTCCTTTAATTGTTGCAAATTACGGAAGGATAGAAGACCAACAAACTGTCTGAGCACCAACAACAAAATTGTCGAGACGCAGGATCGTTCACCCAGTTGATACACACGTCGGAAATTAACACCGTTAGAATCAGGCCGTGGAGTTCGCAATGTGGAGCATGTACGCGAGGAGGGTGGCCTAATCGGGGTTAGCGTGCCGACTAGGCGACGGGCTGATTCGCATACGTTTTCAGTGTATCGACCGTGCGGCCGGCTACCGAGCGCAGCGCCCTTTTGCACTTCCACCACTATCGCCACCGTTCGGGAAATCTCGGAAGCGCGGTCGTCTCTCTCTCTCTCTCTCATCCCCTCTCGTTCTCTCCGTCTGCGCCGTAACCTCGACGTGGGGGGTGTACTTTTGGCGTGGTTGGCAAGTTAAAAGCGCGAGTCGGCATGACGGTAGATGGGATGAGGGCGCCGTTTAGCCGGTCGGTGTGCGCGTTGGAACCGCCGCGGGCACGTTGTGGCGCGTTGTTGTTGTTGTTGTCGCCGTCAGGAATAATACGCGTCGCGACGTCATGACTCCTCAGCGGGGTTCGCCGGGAAAACATCCGAAACGGGGTGGTCCGCGTCGACGCTGACTAATTGAACGGAAATAGGTCGGTAAGCACGAGTGTATCAGGATATGTGATACACTTGAGTGTTACATATACGAGTGTTGCTGTAGCGCGGCGCATGTGGGGTGAGTCGATTGCAGGAGCAAGGTATGCATGTATATTTGCGAGGCTGTGCGAGTGACAGGTGGAAGGTGTGTTAACGCTGAGTGCCGAGTTATATAGTCAGGGTATTGGTTGAGAGGAAGTAGGCAGGAAGGAGGTGTGCAGTGGAAGAGTGATGGGCAGTCAGCGAAGCCTCCAGCTCGCTGAGCGAATGCAGAAGGATGTGTGTTGAAAGGCACGGAGAGTGATCCAAGTGCAAGCGGTGTGAAAATGTAGTTGCATGCGATACGCCTGGATGACCGTACAATCTGTGGGAGAGTCTGTGATACGTGCAGTCCGGTAGGGATTGTCTCGTGTATTGGTTTGTCGAATGCCTTTGGAGGAGGGGTGACCAGGGTGAAAAGTTGAGCCTGATAGTGATCATATAAGGGACGAAGTTGTCAGTCTGGTAAACAAAGGGCCGGCACAGAGAGTGATCCAAGTGCAAGCGGTGATAATGTAGTTGCATGTGATGCGCCTGGATGACCGTGGAATCTATGGGAGAGTCTGTGATACGTACAGTCCAGTAGGGATTGTCTCGTGTGTTGGTTTGTCGAATGCCTTTGGGGGAGGGATGACCAGGGTGAAAAGTTGAGCCTGATAGCGATCATAAGGGACGAAGTTGTCAGTCTGGTAAACAAAGGGCCGGCACAGAGAGTGATCCAAGTGCAAGCGGTGAAAATGTAGTTGCATGTGATACGCCTGGATGACCGTAGAATCTGTGGGAGAGTCTCTGATACGCAGTCTGCGGTAGGGATAGTCTCGTGTGTTGGTTTGTCGAATGCCTTTGGGGGAGGGGTGACCAGGGGGAAAAGTTAAGCCTGAGATAGTGATCATATAAGGGACGAAGTTGTCAGTCTGGTAAACAAAGGGCCGGTATACGGTGGGTGTCTCTATTGGTCAGCCAGGACAGAAGTGGAGTCAACGAGGGGCAATCATCGGGTTGAATGGGTGGGCCAGGCGCCGAGCGGGCTACGAGGCACAAGCTGAACGCGGTGCCACACCACGTCGGTCACGGGGAACGTGTCCTCGTTATCGGCGATCCACCCGCCGCCGCTTGCCGCTGCTACCAGCCGAATAATCATCATTCACCGCCGGGAACTATAATTCTACCGTCACCGCCGCCCCTCGGCATACTCCAGATACACAACAGCTTCAACGAGCCGATCAATCTCGACAGTATCAACAACAACAGCACGACCAACCGCAACGTCAACTACAACAACACCAACAGCAACGGGAATCACGTGAAGGTCATCGCGGAGAACGGTAGCGCGAAGACGACTGCCATGTCCTCGCCGCCGAAGCATCGGCGAGGTTTCGACCCCAATGACTCGTCCAACAACGACTTTCGCCGCTATCGCCGTGTTAAGACGCGACAGCGGTGAGTCCTCGAATGATTCGCTACAAAAAATGATCCACAAACCGTCAAAGAGTCGTTTTCACCGTGCTCGGTGTTGCCCCCTCTTTGACGCGTTGATCGATTATGTATCTCTGTTTTTCAATCATTCACACTCGCACACGCGATTACACTGAGGCGGGACTGGAGACGGGCGGTTAATGTCGCTGCAATAAAAAATATATATACTATTCTACTGCTTTCTGTGCAGTAGAATAAAAAAGTACTTGGAAATATTAAAGTTAATGACGACAGATTCCTTGGTACCGTCGTTCGGGTTACTCAATTATGGACTGTGAGTCATGATTAGAGTTTTTACTTGGCTATTTGAGTCCAATTTAGAAGACAATCATAGTGTTCAGAACTTCGTTAGCTTTTATCGCGTTTCTACGACTCATTCCGATTTCAGTTCCGCCTATTAAAAAAAAAAAAAACCATTGTAATTTTACACACACAGAGCTTTACTTATTGGCGAATGCACAAATGTTCACAGAGGCTTTCTATGTTCCCACCGTGACCTTCGAGGCTGGGCACACAGACCTCCCTGACCCAACACCTTCAGAGCACAAGGCACGACCAGTACACGCTTGCGATGTTTGATGTTGGACCGCTTGGCCGATTTGTCTGGCGTCGGTTGTACCATCTCTGCCCGATGAAGTCACTGCAATGTTCGCGAACGAATACGAAAAAAAAAAAAATTAAAATAAAGAAATGTTCGAATATTGCGTCACCGCTTCAGAAACACCCTTTCGATGTCCACCGATGTGCACTAATTGCCTCAACGCTTACAACGATTGATCGAGCTTCTTCAAGAATGCGACCCGTCAATCCGATGTTTGATTCTCATCCGCGCATATTGTATGTTTTGTTCCTGAGAATGGGTGTGTATCTGAAATGATTCCAATGGTGTTGACGGTGTCGAAGTGAAAAATGAATATGCTGAAAAATGAAAAAAAAAAAAAAAATGAATGAAACAAGTTGTTGCATTTCAAGATACTTCGGGATTTTTAAGGTTTTACATTTTTATATACATTGTGATAACAATTTAGCGGCGTTCCGTTCTCAGTTCATTATTCACATTGGCAAAGCACTGTAAAGCGCAGTTTACAATGTCCAGAATTTGTCACCCGTTTTGCAACTACAATATCCGCATTGCTTTGAAATAAATATATGTGCAACTGAGATGATGGTGATAATCGTACGATCTCCTTGCTCTTTGCGATATCATAATTATTAAATCCTGCTGTCATTCTTACGAAGATAAGAAGGAAACGCCTTGAGCTGGTGACCCCGACCCTCGCCGGAAGTACACGTGCAATGTTACACACACAAACATATATCCTATGTTGCCGCGAGTCAAGTTGCAAATCAAACGAACTGGGACGGGCGGCTTCCGGGAGAGCATTTGAAATACGCGGTCCCGGGAACGAGCAAACGTCGATCGAAGTATAGCCTGCGGCGAAAACAGCAATTTAATTAAGGTGTGTAAGTCCTTGACTTGGTGTGTTCGACAAGAGGCGGGGATTTCCGGCGAGGGAACATAAGTATTAATAATCCCCGGAATGTCAGACATTTTTCATGTATATTTTCAAGGGAACCATTGGATTTCATCCAACGGTTAGAATTTCTCTTTGAATTCTAATTCAAATTTTTCTTTGTAATCTATTTCAAACGGTTGAATTAGAATATCCTTAAAAATATTTGACATGTTCCGAATACAAATAATCGTTCGTTATCGATTAATAATTACGCTCTGAGAAAGTGCATTTGAATATTGATTGGATATAAGACAGCGGAAAACGACAATAAGTAACGTCGTCTTCCTCCGCGCAGGTCGATACGTATCGAATATTCTAAAAGTAAATCCGTCTCCGACGGCAATATTCCTATCGAAGCTACCTCGAGACGTTTTATTCCATTTTTTGTTCATTCGCTCGTTTCCTGACATTTCCACTGCCAGACCACGTCAGCAGCTTAAATTAATTCCCAGCCGAAAGTGCTCTATAGCCATTGCATCCAATCTCCGTAGTAGAGGTGGCAAATGCACTGAAATTAATAGCCAATGCAAATTAAATTAGATATTCTGCTAGGAAGGTAGTGACTTCATTAGAAGTGCTAATTTAATATCTCCAACCATCGTCTTCGATACGACTTTTCTCTTACCGATAAGATAATGACTCAGTGAATCGGACAAGACTTTTAGTCACAGAAGTACTTATTAATACAGCATTTATTTGAACATAGACATCCCCAGATTGCTGTAGACTTTGAATTACAAGTTAGGTCAAATCCCCCATCATTGCTGGCTGCATCTCCGCTCAATTAGAAGATGGAAATGCGTTGAATAAAACCTTCGTAGTTCGAGCGTCGTAACAGGTGTAAAGCGTATCCTATCATTACTCACTCTAGTACCATTAATCAGTATACATAAATATACAAGAATTCCATCGTCCCCCAACAAGTCATCCCCCACTCAATATAGACACAATGGCCCCTGAGTCGAGGTATTACACAATCATATTTCTTACAGGCTTATTCCTACCCCACAAAGCGGCCCCTTCTTTCAACACTGTGTATTCTCTCATTGGTTACGAGCTTTGGGAAACCCGTCAAGGGTCTTTGCTTTGTAAACGTACACACCACCTCTCAGCCAGGAACGTAATGTTGGCACACGCGGGGGGTACCCCTGACAAATTTTTCTGGATGGGACCTCGTCGCTTTTGCTTTACGTTCGCGCGTCTTGTTTCTAACGCACAAATGCAGTTTCCGTGTTCTCATTCGCTCTTTGATCTAATTCTGCTTCATAGTTCAAATACGTCATCCGACAAATTCGTGCAGGCCGGGTTGACATTTTAAGTTGAGGAACTAAATATGTGAATTCGGTGAGATGTTTTGTTTTCGATGCAACCATCGGGTGTCATGTGTTCAGAAAATTAAGACTATGCAAAGGATTGATGTCAATATATTTTATACAAACAACATCAATATTTTCATGTGATGTATGACAGTTTGGTGTATAAGAATCTCGACCGTTTTCTCGTTTGGTCGTTGACGGCAGTCCCGACGCCCTAGCTAATGACGCTACTGACGATCCAATGATGTTAGGCGTTCGTTCGTGTATGGTGTGCAGAAACGTTAGACTAGACTGGTCGGCCGATGGCATAAGGTCCCGGGTATTGTTCCGAGGCAGTCGGTAGTCTTGTGAGTGCCCAATAACGCTGACACAATGTGGACGTCATCGACCCGTGATGTTATGATCGTGATATTATGATTTATTGTGAGCAAGTGATGGGTTTTGGTGGTACGTTTTTGGATTCAGTGATCCTCCTCATTGCCGTTAACTTGATACTCAAGTTCATAGGAGTTTGCGACATTTGCATACCTTATGCTATCCTCCTGACTATCGTTTTCATCACCTGTGTCTTCATGTAAGTTTTTGCCAAATTCTACCGTGACGAGAAGAGTCCAGGCAGAAACCTGCGATGACAACTTCGAACCATTCAGAATTATTGGCAGTGTTACGAATTGTTTGTCGAAATTTATAATCCGCCTATAATTTCAGAGTTAATTTAATTACATTTTGCAAAACGTAACATCTATCAAGATAAATCAATCTAAGGACAGATTGATAGATGTAAAGTTTTTGGTCTGATAAAATACATTAATTTGCTCGTAAACATCAATAAATCTTTGTTGAGTTGATGTTGCTGTTTTTAACGGGAAGACGATTTGATTCTTCACACTATTCAATGACTGGCTGTGAATGTGATATCTGTAATCGATAGGACCAACTCAAGTTTGTTTTACGGTCCATACACTTCGACACATGCACTTAAAATACTGAGAAACCCGATATGTCAAAGGCTTGGAATAGAGACTGATGTGCCCCGATAAGGTCAAATCTCCTGGCGACCTGTGCACGAAGACGTGAACTTTTCTGCAACCTTTTCCTTATATCTATTATTCGATGCTTCTTGACGAATTTTCGAATGTGTAACGGCGGGGTAGTCGCAGTTTTCTGCCTCCTATTCGCGAACCACAAATTGGCTCACCGTAGCTTTCGATTATTAGTTTTTGATTTATACGTAGACCTCTCGGGCCCTCCTGCGAACGTCTGTAATCGCTTGACCGCGCAATTTGAAAAATAATTTAATGATGCATTGGGAGATGACGAAATTACGTAGTGTACTATAAAAAAAAAACGATATAACTGCCTCGCTTGGAAAGCAGTAGGGATATAAATTATACTATCGTATAAGGCTGATCGATTTTACATGATATTGATATTCTGGCGGAACTATAATGGCAGTCTTATCAGTCCTTGAAAGGTCGTGCAAAAATTTAGGACAAAGGCAGGTCGAGCATAATTGAAAATACAAATTAAAAAACCAACAATTGAGTACTTTACAAACTCATTTGCGTTAACGTGAAATAATCATATTCGTAAACGAAAAAAATATAACTTTTCATATGCAGTTCGTCGGCAAATGATGGAGTACAAATTGCCCGCGTAAAAGTCCGCCCACCGGCTTTCAGCAGGTATGGCATTACCTGACGGTAAATACGTCCAATGTCCGTGTGTAGTCCGCTTGATGTTTAGACCGATAGGTATTACACCCGGTTGGAGGTCGGGAGCTGCTAAGTGCAACACACCAAATTTCGGGGGATAAGTGGCTGACGATTAATTGTAATGACGTAGTTGATGGTGGCCCGAGGGTGGTGTACGTATAATCCATGTCGCCTGGAGGTCGCGGCATCGCTTCAAATTCTGTCCACCCGGGAGATCTCGCACGTCACGTGATGAAATTCGATAGCAAAAGCGGTGAAGGCCTTGATACAGAACTTCCGAGACTCCAGCAAAAAAAGAGGATACGATTCATGTTCGGGAAGCGGCGGCGCAAGCTGCTAACATTATTAGCCGGCTTGGGCAACTGATTTCGGAATAGCGGAACACTGAAGGAGGCAAAGTTTTCGTGTTAACCGTCTTTTACTTTATCTTGAGGAAAAAGTTCAAGTTTTCTATCGAGCTTCTTTGTTCTCACGTTCGGTTCAACCTGAAACCTCATTCGCGAGCCTCGACGTGACCTTCCAGCGATAGGTTGTAACTGTGAGCACGTGTCCTAACAGAGAGATGAAAATTTAAACGTGTAACGTGGTGTTGCTTGGCAGCTCCCACCGCGCCGGAGTCGAGAAAGCTGGAGAAGATGTTGAACTGGATCGCCAAATTATACGTAGCATGGGTGATCCTTCCTGGGCAGGGTGGTAGCTGTGCGGTCCAGAGGCGCAAAAAGCGGTGATACCTTATAGTAACCCACAGACTAAGCATATCTACTTCTTCCCCCGCCTCTTATATGGTATCCAGCTAGTTGCTTCGTTATTATCTTTCTACTAAGTGGCACGACAGCCACCGCTGTCGTAGATAACTTAATTGACACTCTGACTGAAGCAAGCATTTTTGTTACAGAAATGTATAAGAATTTAGGTTTGGAATTCTGATTCGTTTAGATTTTTAGTGATATGTAGTCATCTGCTAAAAAATATACCTTCTTGCAAACAAGTTTTCTAAATATGTTCTTGAAATGCTTACTTGGAAAACGTAGGCAAACAATATTTGGATGTCCATCATACAGTTTCGTTGCTAATTGGTACGCAATAAATTTGTAAATAAGAGAAAGCTTTTTGGTAAAGACAGGCGGATTTCATTCTTATTTGACAAAACTAATCATCCGAGTGCTACGAAACCTAACACTCCGATTTTAAAGTAATTTGCAACTTGGAAGTGGTCAAAAGAAATGTACAACTTGCAGCATTGTCTCAGGCAATTATACACATGTAACTTATGAAGTATTCGACTGTACACAGATCAATAACAGACGTGCAGATACGAGCATTAATCCATCCATTTTACAGTGCATCGTACTGAAAGCACGTCGATAAAATCCCCGACGACGAAAATGTAATATTATAATCTCGCTTTAAGCTCATTGATACTTGGAAGAGCCAACAATAGGGGACGAGAGATTGAAGGGGGTTGGGATCGAGGATGAAGTAACGACGAGAAGTCGAGAGTAAACGGGTCGAAGGCCGTGGGTGTATGTTTAACCCGTTCGCTTGAGTCCTCGTTGGTTCTAGTGGAAACATATTAGCTGCACGAGGTAAAGTGTTTCGAGGCTCCCCCCGGAGCCAACTTGGAGTCACCCGGAGCCAGGGGTAACCCCCCCACGGGCAAGTTGGTAACGTAGCCGTCTGATGGTATAAACTTTGCTTCGGGGGAAAAACAAAGAATCCAGCGAGCACGCGCTAACCACCCTCAGCCCCTTCGCGTTGCTCGGAAGTCATACCAGATGGCGCGAGCTCAATGTGTCCCGCGGACCACCGCTTTAGGCAGAGATTCTCAACCCCTCCGAGCCTTGACCTCGAATCGTGACGCTACAACCGCACTGACGTAAAATCTATCACGTAATACATACACATATACGCGCGCTGGCTTACGCAAAGTGAATTTAGGAAAAAATTATTACACTCGTGAATTCCAGGGGGATCAACGTTATGTTCACATTTACGGTTATTGTATTATAACCGAATTGTGTTGAAATTTATTATTAAACGGTTTACAGTAAATTGAAGGATGTGGTATCATTTAGATCAGCTATTAGATATCTGTTACAATAGTGATGTAGATGCGTTTGAGTGGTTAATTCTCCTGTAGCAAATGCGTGTGACTTCTTACCGACTTACAGGGTAAAAAGTTACATGATACGCATAAGTAGTTTAAATAGTGGTGATAGAAAAATTACTACTTGTGTTTGGAAGTTGTGCTGTAAAGTGCCTTAATTTTAAATAACACTTCCTGTGACATCCTAGCATCATGTAAAATGGTAATTTTACCATTTATGATAAAACCGCCATACATGGTAAAACCATTTACCATTTATGGTTAGTTTGTACCATTTTTCATGGTAAAATTACCATTTTACATGTAACCATTACCATTTTACTATGTAAAATGGTAAAACCATTTACCATTTATGGTTAGTTTGTACCATTTTTAATGGTAAAATTACCATTTTACATGTAACCATTACCATTTTACTATGTAAAATGGTAATTTTACCATTTATGGTAAAACCACCATAAATGGTAAAACCAATTACCATTTATGGTTAGTTTGTACCATTTTTAAATGGTAAAATTTTACATGGCAATAGCCATTTTTACAGTACCATGTAAAATGGTAAAATTACCATTTTACATGGTACCAGGGACACACCCACCGCAATGTGATTTTTTTGCGGTATTTAAATTCAAATATACGGATTACATTGGAAGGCCTGCGGTTAATATGATAATGATACAGAAATCGAGTGGGCTAAGGGTGGAAACGGGACATTAGTGGTAGCACACGTCCGGCGGCTCGTCAACTTTTCCGCCGAAGTAGGTCGTGACGTGCGATCCCGATGATCGAGAAACTGGGCCACCCCCGTATATCCTACGACTCATCTGTCTCTGAGTCACTGCGCACTCGGTCAGGATGCCAAAATGAGCGCTATAGCTTCTGCGCTGCCGTTACGTGTGCGCGGTCGTGCACGTCCTTAGTTGCGGTTGTTACCTTCGAGCACATCTCGCACCGACTCCGAGACACTGATGCAAAGCAATCGAAACTTGAACAGACCTTTACCACCCTCCTGGAGGAGCAAACAACAGCGTCGTATGGCCACTTCGGAATTTGCTTTGTCACGTGGAACATGATACTAACGCAGAAATATTAGTTCTGCCTTATAATATGTCATTTTCCAACCGTGCCAAGAGTCTAGGGCAAATTCCGCCTTGACATATTACCTCGAGATCCTTTGTAACAGAGAGCTTCATTACCCACCGCCTCTCATCTCGGCTTGTCTCATCTATCTGCAATCCTTAACCATACTTGCGATGTACTACGTACGCTTTATTCGAGACCATCTGAGAGTGGCGGACAACGAGCGACTATTGATCCATGGTGAAAGCCTTTTTTCATTGGAAAACAATGTTAACAAAAAATGATTATAACGTCAGTGAAGTGTTTTTGTGTCGTTTTCTTCGCATTTAAACAAGAAGCAATCCCGAATTTGAATTAGAGCTTCGACTCGTCTAGCTAACTTCGCTAAGGGAATATCGATGTCAGCGCGAAACTGCGAGTCCTCGAAGAACTGAAGAATTCGCAACACGTCCGAAAGTTCCGGCTGCTGTTCACGGTGATTCGCGCGCGGTGCCTCGAAATATATCTTTCCTGCAGCAGCATGTCACCTCGCTCCCCTCCTCGTCCTTCCTCAGTCTCCCTCGTCAAAGTGACCTAGAATTTGAGCCAAACCACGATGGAATCCTGCATTGTCCTATCTCTCTCTCTTCCTCTCTCTCCCGCTTTCTCTTTTGCCCCATGGTTACTCGGCTTCGCGATTCCTTCGCTCTCACCGGTCCCGGAAAGTTGGCGCCTTTGTGGCGTTTGTTTCGATTTTCGCATTTGAAATTGACTGCTGACGATCAGGATGAGGAAGGAGTCACAAGTTGAGGGTGCGGATAAAATCAGTCTACGATCCTATCGCCTTTCTATCCGGTGTCACGACCGGATAATGGCGATTACCCACTTCGTTCCTACCATCTGAACATTATTTATGCAACAACTCGCTCATTCGAGTCTATTTATTCGAATTGAACGGACAGTAACAACACCGATTTCCACTTTGCATACCAATACTGTTTTTATTATGGATAACCATGGACGTGTTTCGAAATGTTTTGCTACTATGACATAGTATGAAGTATTATACGGAGAGAAGGATGTTTTGAAAATGAATATGTTTGGTGGAAATTACCATTAGCTTCTGGCATACAGAGACTACAGCCAACATTCCGAAATTCTAAGCTGGCAACCTCCCGACCTCCCAATCTTCTAATGGGTCGGCACGACCCGGTACGACTGACCGATCAATGTTTTGCGTACAATACCGATTTATTCGCGACTTACTTAGTTTCAGAGTAGGACAATTTCGGGCGCCCAAGTTCTTAGAGCATATGTCGCGTTCGTGCAGGGAAAAGTATTGCTACTATAGTGTAGTGCAGATAATACACTTTCGAACGGTACCCGGTAAATTCTGCTAACGTCGCCCTTACATTAAAACTATGCGATTTTTCTAGCTTAGCAACAAAATATGAAACGTGGACAATACTGAAGGTGCGTTTAAATTAATGGTTCGAGTTTAATAAATTATTATAAGATATGTTTATGATCCAAAATATACGTTTTGTTTCTGAAATTGCGGGCAACAGTTTTTTGCCTTAAAAATAATTGTATCTGATAATTTAAATGAATTGACTTGATGAATTAAGTGGATTGTGCTAGCGACCTTTTTATTGTTTTTATTTTTATTGTTTTGCCTCATCGAAGACAAAAAATAAATTAATCGAAGCGTCACAATTATGCACGAAGATCTTGTGTACACAATCGACAACTCATTAGTGGTTAGAATAAACAGGGGGTATGATTATATGCAAATTCATGATTGATGCAGCCTCAGCTCCTCGCGGTGAGAGCCCTGGGTACCCAGCCACGCTCTATTCTCTCGACAAGTCTCTGTGTCTCGAGTGTTGTACGACCTATCTCAATTCTCCGTATGACAGAAACTTTGTTAAGCATAGCGTATTCTGTATAATTTTGCGAATTCCTGCTGTGGGACATTAAAGGTGGTGGTACTCCGGAAACTCGTATACACGGAGAGCCGCGCGCGGCTCTCTTGCGCCATCTAACTATTATTGCGTTGTGCAGCGCCGTCTTTCGTGACGGAGACCAGCAAAAATATTTACCATCGTCGGCTCTTTGCCTCGAAGACCTGGTCTCGTGCAGTTGGATTGTCTTCATTCAATTTCATCAGTGACAAGCGGGACCCTCATTGTATTTTCCACGGAGGAAAAAGAGTAAGTAGACGAGGACGAGGGAACAGTGAGGGTCTTACCGTAATTGTTCGAGGAAGCCATACCCCTGTGCATTATTGTCTTTCTACTTTGACGCTTCGACATTCTATAATGGAATAACTGTGAATTAAGCAGCAGATGTTTTAATCAGAAGAACAACACCCATTTTTGTGCATATAGGTTTTTCTATGCCGAATTAACTTTGTTATAGCTCATTTTACACATTGTTTCACAATATATTTTGTATGTAAGACATTTTGTATAACATATTTTACATGTAAAATATTTTGTATAACATTTATATGTAAAACATTTTGTATAACATATTTTATATGTAAAACATTTTGTATAACATATTTTATATGTAAAAAATTTGTATAACATATATTATATGTAAAACATTTTGTATAACATATTTTATATGTAAAACATTTTGTATAACATATTTTATATGTAAAACATTTTGTATAACATATTTTATATGTAAAACATTTTGTATAACATATTTTATATGTAAAACATTTTGTATAACATATTTTATATGTAAAACATTTTGTATAACATATTTTATATGTCAAACATTTTGTATAACATATTTTATATGTCAAACATTTTGTATAACATATTTTATATGTAAAACATTTTGTATAACATATTTTATATGTAAAACATTTTGTATAACATTTTATATGTAAAACATTTTGTATAACATATTTTAGATGTAAAACATTTTGTATAACATATTTTATATGTTATACACTGAAAAAGTGAAGAACGCGTCGCTGCCTTCTTTGTTACAAGTAAAAACAATTCGATCATTTCAGACATTTCACTTGTCTTGACGCTAGTCCGTCGATGTCAGCCCGCCGATCGCTTAAATTAAATTGGATTTCAACGGTGATTTACGAACCCCAAGCGATACTTAACGCTCGAGGATTTAAACAAGGAGTACCTAAGTGAGTTAGTTAGTGAAGCTGAAAATAGCCGGTGTTCTTGATAGACTTTGCTCGGACCTCCGATCTGATCCGCCTTATAAGGCTTCTTACCGCGATGCCTTACTCTCGATCGAACCTTACTAATCATGCTGCTCTACGAGTTGCAAATTACGCTTTGAAGCTTAATTCCCATCCTACGGATTGAGATAAGAGAAAAAAAAAGATTCTACAGTAAAAGAATACGTGTGAATTCAATAAAATCCCAATTCATTGAAAGAATACGTTTTTCATGTTTTATTATTATGGTACACAAGTTCCAAAAAACAATATTTATTTTTCATCCGCACGATGAACGGAATTAAAAATAATACATTTCAGCATCGCCAAATAAAGCCGCGTTTCCATTGAAAGAACCGTAACGAGTATAGTATGTAACGTTGTACGGATTCGTATATATTCACTGACCATTCCATAATAAAATAAAGGCAGAAAAATCATGAAAGTGAAACTCACATTTTGTCAGTTTTTAGTCGAATAAACTTGTAGAGTGCAGGACCCAAGTGCTTTCAAACTAGTGAGGGAGTTCGTGAAAAGCTGAATAGACTTCGTAGCTCCTATCCAAGAGCAGCCGATAAGAAAAAATATTTTTGGATAAATCATAACTACACGAAAAAAAAAAAAAAAATTAATTGAATAAAATAATTATATTTTTTATTTTATATATTTTTAATAAAAATATAATTAATTGAACTTCCAGTTCCGCCAATTCTTTATGGTATTGAAACGATAACTCCAAAATCGGCAAAAGAATATTTTATTGTTTCAATATTAAATTGCAATTTAATATTGCAATTCAATATTAAATTGCAAAAGAATATTTTATTGTTTCAATATTAAATCGGATTGTAACCGGATAACTGGAGTTAATTTAAATACATTGTTTTTGCCAGCCCGCAATTCACGGTTTTTTTTTAATCAATTATATTTCTTCCCGTGTACGAAAATATAAGATATGTGCAGGATATTGTTTATCACCGATGAAACAGTTATTATTATCAAGAAACCTTTAAAACAATGGAGTAACGAATACCGAGCAGGGGTTCAGTGGGGGAACGTAATCTATTCATCCATTGTGCCGCATTTCGCGAAGTCGTGGTCATTGCTTTGTTCGACACATCGCGGCTGATCGGACGTTCGATTCGAAAATCTTTTCAAACGTCCTCGTCACTCGAATTGCTGCTTCGGATAACCGCAACAATGAGACGGTAAATGAATGTCGCTCGCGGCGTGCGAGAGAGACAGAGAGAGACGGCATTGCCGCGTGGTATCCGTGCGCAGCGGCACGCACGTGGCGTTATATCTATAGTCACGACGAGTCGATAAATCGATATCAAATGATTTCATTCCTCGTGGCCACATGAACAACCAGGAGCATCCCAAGACGGGACGCTCAACGGAGTAATTACATCGCCGCTCGGAATGCCCGCGTCGAATTGACGTGGGATTATATACTCGATATACGAGGCACGATTATAATTATCCTCGAGCCATTTCCTTCATTCGATAATTTAACTAACAATTCGCGGTTAATGCAAAACCCCCCCGAAAGCTTGTACGATGATTTGCTTCTCGAGAAGGGAGAGAAAGACTTGTGAAAAAAAAAAGGCTGAGTGGATAAAATAAAATGGTCTGCGTTCTATTTCGCATCGCTTGCAGTCAGAGTTGTAAATCCCGAATTTTTATTTTTTTAGAAATAAAATTCATGATACAATTGGCTTTGTAATTATGTTTTTGTCACAATAACTCGTAATGATTATAATATGATATGTAAACTTTTAAATGGAGGCAAGGAATATTAATTTACCATAAAACTTCAAATTTTCATATATTTTATACAATCTATATGAAATATATCGATATTATATAGTTAAATGCTGCCTATAATTTTGAAGAATTTATCGATAGTATAATACAAACTATACACAATATGTTTGTTTCTATTGTATAATTTCATATACATTATTCTAAATATATGAAAATTCTATATGTCCACTTTCGCATATAGCTTGTATATAAATAATTTTATATAAACCTCATATCAATTTTTTTCTTGGGAGTACACGTTACATAATCTCACATTCTCCTTTTTTCTCCCATTTTATCAGGGAAAGAAAAAGGGAAAAAAAAGAATTCTCTCCCTTTCTTTTTCATTCCGCGCTCTGGGCTTCTTAAAAACTCGCCGCGATTTCGTCGGTTCAGCTGAGGATATTAGCTCTCGACTGAAATTCATAGGTTTCTATACGAAGGCGCAGTATTTCGGTCACGGTCGTGGGAGGCCTGTGGAAGGGCCGAGGCGGAAGCGGTGGCAGTGGCAGTGATAGGCTAACCTGCATCCATAGACACGTAAATTCACAGACAGCAGTTTCCTGATATCTATCTCCGCGGGGTTCTATAATCCGTTGGGTTAATCCCTGCGAAACGTGACGAAAGACGGAACTCCGGGTTCCACACCCTCAGCCGTTTCCTGGTGGAAACGCGCGGAAATTCCCCTCTTCCCGACTCTCCAACCCTCAAACGCATTCGATACTCGTGATATCGTATAGTATTCTGTGTAGCGCAGATAGCTGGCAGTCTCCGCCATTAACTGCGCCCCCCCCCCCCCCCTTAAACGTTTAGGCTCTACCGGCGGGCGCGACGCTGCCTCCCGAGAGTTTCCGCGAGCAATTACCCGCCCCCTTTACGCCATTACCATCGATCTCCACGCGCGTATCCTACCTCAACACTTCACGTATTACCGAGTATAATCATTTCTTATTTCTTAATGGCCGAGAAGAAGGTTTTCAACCGTTCATTTTATAAGCATCGCGTCTTTTTTTTTCGTCGTTGGCTGCGCAGCTTCGTAAGAAGATCCTGCTGTACTCCTTGAAGTACAGCAGTCTTGAAGCGTAATAACAGCTTTTTGAAGCGTAAGAACATGTTTAGCGAATATGTTACAATTTTTCTGCTTTTTCCACTTTTACATATTCCGTCTATTTTCGATTTGTAAACTGATTCCTACCTCAACACTTCACGTATTACCGAGTATAATCATTTCTTATTTCTTAATGGCCGAGAAGAAGGTTTTCAACCGTTCATTTTATAAGCATCGCGTCTTTTTTTTCGTCGTTGGCTGCGCAGCTTCGTAAGAAGATCCTGCTGTACTTCAAGGAGTACAGGAGCTGCTGTACTCCCTGAAGTACAGCAGCCTTGAAGCGTAGTAACAGCTTTTTGAAGCGTAAGAAAATGTTGAGCGAATATGTTACCATTTTCCTGTTTTTTCCACTTTTAGATATTCTACCCATTTTCGATTTGTAAAATGATTCTTAAGGCCTGATTCATCCAAACTGCAAGTCTTTCGGCAAAAAGTTGTTATAGAGTAGAAGTACCATTTGTGGCCATTTTCACTGTAATTCATTTCTAATAATTGTTTTCCAGTGTTCATACTTATCCACACAAAATGACGAGATTATCCAGACCATTTTTTTCTTAATTAGCAACATCAACAATTAGGTCATTTTGAACTTGGTGGCCAAAAACGGTAGTTCTACCCTAATTCGCATCTAGCGAGACATTTCCAATGACACAACCTCGAGACATAATAAAAAGCGTCATTTCTTTCCCTTTCCCATGAAACTTGCATCCTGACTCCCGTCCAAATATAGAATGTCACCTAATGCCTCCTTAAGGGCAATTCAGTGTCTCAAGTTTCGCGGAGCATGTCCCAGTTATGTTTTGTCGCTCTTGTTCCCGGTATCCACTTGTTCCGTTCTGCCTTCCACGTGAACAAAAAAAAGCCAATCCTTCACTCACTTCCGTATCTTATTTTCCATACGTAACTTGGGAGTACAGGTGAAACGACTAGCCGAAGTGTCTCATGTTTCAATGCACGTCTTCAACTTTTATCCGGATCCTCCTTCCGCTGTTCCCCGGCATTTCAAGCCACGTTTTCCCCCGAAACGAGTCCATTTGCTTCTTTGTACTTTATTGTTACCAATTTTCTCTACCATTTCTTTTCAGATCTCTTGAATCCTGCGCGTTTCTTTTACAATCCTGTTCGTCGAAGGGAACTTATAGTACATCCAGATCAATGACGAGCGAGAATTCCAAGAGATACAAATATTAGAAACCATTGGAGTTATGGAAGAGATGGAAGAACGTAATTAGGGCATCGTTATCGCTCTGGCACGGCTTTGCCGTTGAAGCCGTCCGGTTAAGCGGCGTAGATAGCGGATTCGAAATTGGCAAACGCGTGCTGGGTGGGCAATGCAGTTTCAGCTGCCGGTCACCCAGCTGGCCATCGTTCTCGTTTCTCTATACCTACTGCTTTACCATCGCCATTTTACCCGAGCCCTCAAATACGTCAACGAAATTCAAACTTTCAAATTAAAATTCAAACAACGAAATTCAGAAAAAAATTAATTGTAATTAACCGAAATGATGAGGTGCCCAAAAAAATGTCATGCCCCTGGTTGCTATGGTGACTTTTTATACCTATTTTCATCATTTGGTTAATTAATTAACCAAATCATGAAAATTAAATATAATTATTTTTAATTAATTGTATTAAAATTACTTACAATTGGTTTATATACACCGAAAAAAGAAATCATTACAATTAATTTTTTTTCGGAATTTCGATTAGTTCCAACGATACAAAGGTCAACCTCATTTTGTCATCAACTTCCAAACCCGATCAAATTCACTCCTTTTGCGACATGCAGATATAAAAAAATGAATTGAATTAATTAGGTCTCAATGGATTTGTCTTCTGCCCGGGCATCTTGATATCGTCTCTGCCTTCATTGCAATTACACCGAACAAAATATCACACCACCCCGATATTGAAATATTTGATCAAACCACAAGTCAGTAGAAATTGGGAAGTTAATTATTTGAAGCCGTTGAGGCTGACGTAAAAACCGATAGAGCCGTTTCCACGCCGTCCAATTAAAATATACCTCGAGGTCGTGGACTCTCAAAGCCAGGATGGCCGCCGAGAAATGGCGTGCTGGCTTGTTTCGAGTACAGGAAATTAAAGAAGCCGTCAATTGGAACGGTGTAAAAGGTCGCGAATTTGGTTTCTCGCGGCTTCCACGTGGAATTACTTCCACCAGTATATCGGATTATCGAGCAAGAAGTGGGAGGTCTTGTGTTGGTCGAGCCGCCACGGAAATTCCCTCGCTGCAAGTGGCCGACCCGCTCTTATCATGCATGACACACATTCGGCGCGATAGCTCCGAATATAATAGCGAATCATCGCGAAATGAATTCATCACTCAGTCGAACAAACCGTGGAAATAGAGCGACGCCCACCCATCTCCACTCCGGCCTAATGAAAGCGGATTCTTTCCGAAGGCGGACCGAAATATCGTCGAACCCCGATTTAGAACTCTTTCTCATTATGTTGAAGTTTGCATCGTTGGAATGCAACGAAATTCAGAAAAAAAAATTAATTCTAAGTAACCCAAATGATGAAATTAGGTTAAAAAATCATCATCAGGAACTAATTGCTATGATGACTTTTTATACCTAATTTCATTATTTGGGTTAATTATAATACACTTTTTTTCTGAATTTCGTTGCATTCCAACAATGCAACCTTCAACATGATTCTTTCTCTGTCTTCGGAAGCGAAACAAAAGACGACGAATGATCCGATAATCATTGGAAAATATCGCAAAACATTGGACAACGTGTTACGTCCAATCAGAGTGTCTCGTGCCAATTCGATTCATTGTTTATGTACCGTCTTGGCAAGCGACACGGCACGCGAGATCCTTGGAGAAGCCCTCGGCTCTTTTGGCTGGAAGGCAACTTTACATCGACAGATTGTCTCGAATTGATGGGTCCGTGACAACAGGTAGCTCTAAGCTCGGCGTAACAGCCGAGCTACGCTCTGAGGTAAACGGCCGAGTTTCGGTCACTGTCCCGATTTCGGTCATTGAAATTATATTAAAATTGATAGTAAATGTATTTTCTGGCAAATAAAAAACAAAATTACGACCATATTGAAGAGCGTCTCGGACTCGTCATTACTGCCGAAATATGATGTTGAAGTTTGCATCGTTGGAATGCAACGAAATTTAAAAAAAATTCATTCTAATTAACCCAAATGATTAAATTAGGGATAAAAAATCATCATAGGGAGTAATTGATATGATGACTTTTTGTACCTAATTTCATCGTTTGGGTTAATTGGAATTAATTTTTTTTTCTGAATTTCGTTGCATTCCAACGATGCAAACTTCAACATTATGCAGATTATAAATGCTGTTAATTTTCCATATATAGGGAAAATTTGTTGGTAGTATATACAATAAGTTTGATTCTATAATTTCAGATCGATTATACAAAATATATGAAAATTCTATATGTCCACTTTCGTATACAGCTTCTATATAAATCTTTATATATAATTTAAATATTATATAATCTTTATATAATATTTTTACTTGGGTATTTTTATTTATTTAAAAATATTATATTTATATATAATTTAAATATTATATAATCTTTATATAATATTTTTACTTGGATATTTTTATCTGAGTGTAAAGATGACCGAAACTGGGCCGTTTACCTTATGACGGTGGTGGCTGCAAACGGACTGCAGAAGCCACGACCAACCGCGTGCACGTCCCGACGCCCTCTTTGAACGCGGCAACGGCAACTCGCGTCTCATTCATTAAAATATGCCATACAACAGGGTTATCGCTTTTATCTTCACGCGGATTTGCACGTGTGCGGGTATTCACGCGTGCGGGCTTTCGAGTTCACGCGCTCGAACGCCCGCACGCCTCCCTCTCTCTCTCTCTCCTCGTGGCACAGATGCACGCGGATACATGGTTATGTCCTGATACGCGTGAACGCTCGTTGAAGCTCTTGCTTATGGCGCACGATGCGACAGTCGGACGCACGGTGCGCGCACACACTACTTGCCCGGTGATAAAGAGGACAACCAGAGCGTAATTGACGCTCGACTCGAATATCGCGTATATTCGATGAAATTCAATTTAAGTTATACTTTTGTTTTTTCCTCAAAAAGGACCGCGAATACAATATTTCCATGGCTTTGACAATGTTTCGGGCTGATCGCGACGCCTCGTCTATGAAGAAGCGGGTTGATCAGTTTTAGTTTTCACATATAGCAAACTGCGCATGCGGAAGAATCAATTTTTTTGTGGGGGTTTATGGAAAAAGTGAAAACACCATTTTTTGCATTTTTTTGTTGGTGTTGTCATTTTATTCCTAGAACTCATGAGTTATTTTTACGATTTTTTTGTTTGTTAGAAATCATTGATCCGTCTCCGGGCTGAAAATCGTTAAAATCGACCTCAAACTTTTTTTCTTTTCAAAATATCGACTTGTAACCTATACCATCGTTCTCAAGTCGCATATTCTACCCCCGAAAACACTGGTTACAAAACATTTTTACTTGATTTTGAAAAAAAAAAATCTTTTGCGACTTTTTTTTTGTCAGAAATCATAGATCCGGCTCCGGGCCGAAAATCGTCAAAATCGACCTCAATTTTTTTTCTTTTCAAAATATCGACTTTTAACCTATACCATTGTTCTCAAGTCCCATATTCTACCCCCGAAAACACTGGTTATAAAACATTTTTAGTTGATTTTGAAAAAAAATTATTTTCCGACTTTTTTTTTGTCAGAAATCATAGATCCGACTCCGGGCCGAAAATGGTCAAAATCGACCTCAAATTTTTTTCTTTTCAAAATGTCGACTTGTAACCTATACCATTGTTCTCAAGTCACATATTCTACCCCCGAAAACACTGGTTACAAAACATTTTTACTTGATTTTGAAAAAAAAATTATTTTGCGACTTTTTTTTTGTCAGAAATCATAGATCCGACTCCGGGCCGAAAATCGTCAAAATCGACCTCAATTTTTTTTCTTTTCAAAATATCGACTTTTAACCTATACCATTGTTCTCAAGTCGCATATTCTACCCCCGAAAACACTGGTTATAGAACATTTTTACTTCATTTTGAAAAAAAAATTATTTTCCGACTTTTTTTTGTCAGAAATCATAGATTCGTCTCCGGACCGAAAATCGCCAAAATCGACCTCAATTTTTTTTCTTTTCAAAATATCGACTTTTAACCTATATCATTGTTCTCAAGTCGCATATTCTACCCCCGAAAACACTGGTTATAAAACATTTTTACTTGATTTTGAAAAAAAAATATTTTCCGACTTTTTTTTTGTCAGAAATCATAGATCCGTCTCCGGACCGAAAATCGTCAAAATCGACCTCAAATTTTTTTTAATTTCACCTATAATAGACATCAATTTTGCGCTGCAATAAAGCTTTAAAAGGTTACGGGCGCTGAATTTGTTTATCACATACATTCCTGGGAACCAATCACATCTCTAACAGAATGACAACAATGCGTTCCGTTACTCATGAACTTTTTAAAAGAGGGAAAGCGTATCTTTGAATCCGGATTTTCGCCCACGAAATACTTTCGTACGGAAGTATTTCGTAAGCGTAATTGAAAAGCGGATATTGCAAATTTTCGGCAGTCCGTTCGGACCCGACGTGACACGAGAATTTCGCCGGTTGACCGCAATGAGTTTCTTCATTTTATTTCGTCCCCGAGAACCGAATGCTCGACGAACCAGCGTTAGGAGAACAAATGGCCGCGCGGAGCCAGTTCCTCCTCGCGATCCTGTTGTGCCCCGATTTCTTTCTCTCGCAGCCTCCCCTATATTTCCCAGCGCACACAGAGCTATACCCTCGGAAATCGAGATCCGTCGTAGCCGGTGCACGAAGCTCCCGCGGGCTGCCCCGTGGTGATTTTATTTTTGGCAAGCTTACAAGCCGCATGTAAGGCAGTAGTTTCAACAGCGGTTCGCCGCGACGTCACTCCCGCGGCGGCCTCCGGAAATTGCTCGCCCGAAATAAGCAAAACGGCATTAAGATGACAGCTGCACGTCGGCCAGCCCCCCGCGCGCCTTCTTTTATTTCTCGTTCCACCTTTTATTTCGCCTGGAAATTAAACTCGAGCGTTTGGATTAAGG
This sequence comes from Pimpla rufipes, assembly GCA_963932165.1. Classification (NCBI taxonomy): domain Eukaryota; kingdom Metazoa; phylum Arthropoda; class Insecta; order Hymenoptera; family Ichneumonidae; genus Pimpla; species Pimpla rufipes. The sequence continues at coordinate 27,291,834 of OZ010630.1, forward strand.
TCCAAAATACGTCAAGTTCATAATGCGATCCCCTCGCCTCGCTGCCCGTGGTTTATTTCTCGCATTCGCCACCACCGCGAGATTTCAACCCAACCCCGGAACTTCGCGGCGTTGTATCGCTCAGGACTTCCCCGATTGTTTCCCGGTACCAGTTTGTTTGTCCAACAGGTCAATTCATAACTTTTCCCACGGAGCATAAGCGCCACAGTTACAAACAACCAACATCCCAAATTCTTCCTTCCCCGCAATCAACCTGAAAAGAAGTCAAATCGACAGGTGCGCGTCGACTCCAGTCCTAAGCAGAGTTGTTAATCTATAATTTTTGCAGAAATAAAATTGATGGTACGATTGGCTTTGTAATTATGTTTTTATAATAATAACTCGTAATGATTCTAACATGATGTGTAAACTTTTAAGTAGAGGCAAGAAATGTTAATTTCCCATAAAACTTCATGGTAATCTTATTGAAAAAATGGAGAGATACCGTTAATGCATTGCGAAAACAATGGAGGACTGTGATTGTCCATTTTTCTCACAATTTCTCCCAAAATTTAATTAAAAATTAGGTTTTTCTTGCGGCTGTTCAAAAGCAAACATATAATTTTATAATCGTTACAGATCATCGTTCTAAAATCGTAACTAGAAAATAAACTATTCCGTAAACTTCAATTCTCAAAATAATGGGGGTTTACAACACCCATTGTAAACCCCCAGTATTTGAGAATCCTTGTAGAAAGGATTCTCAAATAATGGGGGTCTCAAATGGGGGGTCTCAAATAATTGAGGTCCTAAGTAGAAAGTCTGTGACGTCCTAAGTAGAAAATCCGTGGCGTCCTAAGTACAAAATCTGTGGTCAGCCCTGATCAGAGCCTGATTCGACCCTGATGTACCGCCACAGATTTTCTCCTCATGCTTCTCATTACAATTCCTTCACCCCGTACAGCCCAGACTTTTATTCCCAACAATCCTCCACAACCCAAACTCGTTCCCAATCACGCAGCCCAGTTCCCATTGTCGTCAACCGGTTCCCACCTCCTCCATCCCAACCTCAACATCCTCCCCAATCTCCCTGCAGCTCCCACAGCCCCCGTCATCATACCCCCTGCATATCATCCACCCCAAACCCTTCTCGACACATTCCTCACGATCATAAAAAAATCGGTGCCTTCACCTGGTGTATCAAAGTTCCTTCTAATACACGGCATTCGCTGAGTGAGCTCGAACTGCCGGATGGTTTCAAGAGACCTCGCGAGTTTGCATCAGGGAGAGAGAGAGAGAGACCGGCTAACCCAGCGGCAGGTCGAGGAAGCTATACTTGGACTTTAAAGGGTCTCCAAGTGTTCGAGGATATAGGCGCGGTATCACCACCACCACCATCACCTTCACCACCACCACCAACCCCACCAGCCTCGTCAGGACCACCACACCAATACATCACATGCACCAATGCTGAGCAAGTATGAGTGAGAGGGGAGAGTGGTTGCGTGGAGAGAGAGAGAGAGAGAGAGAGAGTTGAGTGAGGGTAGGGCATGGGTTGCGTCGGGGGTGGATATCGACTGGAGAGTGGAGGAGACGGGGCGCTCCCCACGCGCTTGATAGCGGCTTCCTCGCTCACTCTCACCCCCGGGGTTTTCGCCCTAACTCGCCGTAACCCTCTCGCTTTCCGTCTCCCTTCCACTTCATCCTTCCCTCCTCCTCCACCGCCTTCGTCTCCTTCCTTCCCTCATGGCGCCTCCTCGTCCTTTCTCCTTCAAGCCGCGTACTATATTCTCTCCTTCTCCCGGTCCCGCACCCCTCTCTCTTCGCCTCACCTCTCCTCACCTCTCCTCACCTCCTGCTCCCCCCTCTCCCTCCCTGGTATTCCCGTCGAGGCGAAGCTTTCGCTGGCTTCCCCCACCCCGAACAGCGGCAACGACGAGCTTTTCCCGCGCGAGTGGCGCCACCGTGAAACGGCGCGGCGACGCCTGGTACCGCGGCGCCGCTGCTATCCCACCGCCTTTCTCTCTCTCTCTCGCTCTATCTACCTACCATCCCAGGTCCAACCTAGCCGACGCAAACCTATTTAGCCTAGAGGGGCCTCCTAGCGCTCACTACCGCGAGCTTTCCGTTATCGCCGGTGTGTAACGGTGTAACACAGGGTGCGCGGGCTTCTTCTTCTCTGTCTCTTTGTCTCTCTCTCTCTCTCCCTCGTAACGAGCCACCACCGCCTCGCCACTCTTCCGTCCGTCGTCGCCGTGCGGCGTGTGTCTCTCGGTGTGCTTCTCGCCAACGCTCTCGCCGTCTCACGTTCCGCGGCGTCACATTCGAATCGGGAGGCTTCGAGCCGAGAGTCTCGTGCGCGGTTCCTTTTCCTCCCTCCTCCTCTCTCGCACCTTTTTGCCACCGACCCACCGCGTGCCATTCACTCTCTGTCTTTTTCTCTGTCTCTGTCTGTCTCCTTCTCTCTCTTTTCCCTCACCAACCCCCCCTCTTCGTCTCTCTCTCAGCGATTCACTCAAAGCTCGCTGACTCACTGACTCGTCTCTCTCTCTCTCTCTCTCCACTCTCTCACCCGTTCACCCTCTCGACGCCTCTCTCACTCCCGGTGCATGTGTACTCGTCGTGTGTCATTGTGAAGCATCCACCACCAGCAGCAGCACCAGCAGCAGCAAGCAAGGCGGCTCTGGGTGCCGCTGACCGTGTGCGTTGCGTGTCACCCACACCGCACATGGGTGTGTGTATGTGTTACGGCGGCGTCGTCGGCTGTGTGGGAGCGTGCGTACGGGACGTGAAGGCGAACCGGAGCGTCCCAAGCAGCGGCAGCAGTCGTGTTACCGCCGAAATCCACGCCAGGTCGTTCACGGGGGCCTCGGGACTCGCGCGGTGAGCGTGAGAGGCTCACGACGACGACGACGACGCGTCGCCGCTGCTTTTCCGTGGCTGCTGCTTCTGCTGTTCAACGTCGTTTCGTCGTTTCACGTCGTCGGTCTCGGTAGAGTTTCCCCTCTCGTCGCGCGGCACCCACGTCGTCAGTCGGTATAACCCTCTCGCTCTCAGCTGTCGTCGTTGTCTTCGTCGTCGTCGCTCAGTGTGTTGTTGTTTCAATCATATTCGGCGTTACGCACGGTGCTGGCGCGGTCACGCGGCCACCACACCACACAACCAACCACGGGGTTGACGAGAACGGGCCGCTGTCCGCTGCTGTCCGGCGGCCGGAAACGCGGCAGCGGCGGCGACAGCGACGCCAGGATTCCCAGCAACAACAACGGCAGCGTCGTCGTCGTCATCCTTGGCAACGTCGTCAGCAACGACGGCGTCGATAGTCCGGATACCACAGGCAACGGGAGCAACGGTGGTAACGATCAGGGGAACAACGACGACGAGGAGAATCATCACCACGAAGAGGGGTCGAAGGGTCGTCATCATTGTGAGCGCCGGGAGTTTTTGTCGGGCGCGGGGAATGACGACAGTGACAGTGTGGTGGTGACTCAGCAGACCGTCCGGCACGGTGGGTGACAGTAAGTGTCCGGGAAGGCAGTCGAGCAACGGGCAGCGACGAACGACCAGCGCACCACGTACTTCTTCCTCCTCCTCTTCGTCTTCTTCCTCCTCCTCCTCCTCCTCCTCGTCCTCACGACTTCAGCCTCACAATCGTCCTCTCACCATCGCTCACTCTGTTTTCCTGTCCCATTCATCGTTCCTGCTGCTGGCACCGCTGGTATCGCTGGCGCTCGCCGCCTTCTCACTCGCTCTCCCCGTCGCCGCCAGTCCGCGTTCACCCGTCGTCTCCCTCGGTGTCCGCGTGCTCCCCTCGCGTCCCTCCGCTCACCCCTCGGATTAATGCCAAGAAGGAAGGAATCAGTGGAAGCCGTTCACTCGGCCAGGGCCAAACGTGGCCCGAGGTAGCAGCAGAGCAACCCCGTTCGCTCGTCGCCTGGCCGAGTCCAGCCTGCGGCCAACCACACCATCGGCTATCTGTCTGTCTCTCTTTCACTCTCACTCACTCAGTCAGTCTCTGTCTGTCTCTCTCTCTCTTTTCCTATCTCTATGCGTCCGGCACACCAGTTCGTCGCACCTGTTCCGGCTGTTTTGCGCTCCGTCCTTCCGTAACAAACCCCGATCGAGGCTCACCTGGCGGGGGGCTGCGTGAGAGAGATCCGTGTTACGGTGCAAACGACGACTCTCCGTGTAAACCGAAGTTCACGAGAGGCGCGTAAACAAAACGCCGTCGTAACGTTGAAAACGTAACCTCTTGATGTAAAATCGTCCTCCGTTGCTTCTGTCGCAATCCAACGTCCCGAAAATTTGTCCACTGTCCACGTCGTCCGAAAGGTGACGACGGTGTGTAAAAGAGCAGCCGTCCATCGTGTGCCAAGAGCGTGTGTGCTACACGGAGAGGGATCTTTTCGTACTAGAGGGGGAATTGAAACACAGAAAAAAAAATAAATAAAAAAATAAAACACAGAGGGTGAAGGGAAGAGCGAGAGTGTGAAAAAGGTGAAAGAAAGTGAGAGGATATAGTGGCGCCGAGGTGAGCGCCGAGGGGTGGCCCGAGTTGCCCCCGCGGTTTTTGACAGTAAGCGTGAGCGAAGCACCAAGAGCAGCCGCCCCCATGCAACATGCAGATGATCCTGGTTGCCGGCGGGTGAGTCCACATCGTCCATCGTCATCCTCGCGCTACTCTCTTCTCTACAGCTCGCGCAAGGCTAACTTCGCCCGAGTTCCTCCTGTACGAAACGAAAAAAAGAAAAAAAAAAGAACAGAAAACAGAATGTCATGTGTTACCCCAAACCAGCAAGCGCGTTTTTAATGTGCCTATTCTCGCTAAACTCTTGGCTGTCTTTGCGTGCGTCCTGCGTGTCATGTGTGTGTCTCCTCTACATATATACATATATATATATATATATACATATATATCTTTCTGAGTTGGTGTATGGCGTGCGTGCGTTTTGTATCGTGTGGGTGTCGCTCTGCTCGTGCCGTTGGCCGTTACCACTGCTGCTGTTGAGCTTTGCCTCTATATATCGCTATGTCCGCTCGTGTGTGTGGCCACTGTGGCCTCTGTGCAAGTGTGTGTGTGTGACGCTATATGTATGCGCGTAACAGAACGAATGAACCCTGCTGATCGCCGATGCAGCACGAGACCCATGCAGCTCTCGTTCCTCGCACGCATCTGCCAAGGTCCGCTATACGAACACCTCCGCCAATCAATTGCGATGCCTCTACGTTTGTGTCACACACGGCGTGTAATGTTCGATCGGGGTTTACATTTATCGAGTGGGAATTTATCTGGTGTGTGTGGTGATCGAGAAGGATTTTAGAGCCTGCTGTACAGCCGGGATGATATATTCTTGAAATATACCTCGTATTTTTTTATACATCTTACATTCCTTCGTTTTTCAATTTTTAATCGTTGAAAAATCTCAAAAATGGTTCCAGATCAATATTCAGAAAATATTCTGATTACTTCTATCATATTCGAAGGCTGCCAATCCTTGCTATTGATTTGTCATTACGTGTACAAAATTCTTCCCCACATGTTGAAAAATTTGAAATCCATCAGCAAGAATGTTGCGAAGTAAAATCGCGGTGTGCGTTAAATTGTCGCATAAATTCACTTGGTTATCGATAAAAGCAACGTCGGGAAAAAAGCTCCGGGGGAACAGAGGACGTGACAGAATAATTAAAAAATCGTCGGAGAAGTTATCAAAATGTATGCGCGTAACAGAACGAATGAACCCTGCTGATCGCCGATGCAGCACGAGAATGTTCGATCGGGGTTTACATTTATCGAGTGGGAATTTATCTGGTGTGGTGTGGTGATCGGGAAGGATTTTAGAGTCGCTGCTATACAGCCGGGAAGGTATAAAGAGACCGAAAGTGTCACCTTTTGGGAAGAGACCGGAAGAGCGGATTGAAAGCATAATTATTATATGGATTTGGAAGCTACTATTTTTGCTTCCGGTCGAGTGCCAGGGTTGTTCACGAATATTCTGGCCTACGGTTGTATAGCTGCGCTGCGATGTTTTTGCGGTCTTAAGAGACACGGGACACGATGTGCCCCAGGGTGGATATGTGGAACGGCTGCATTACCCCGCGGCGACAGATTTGTTGCCTTGAAATGCGACTGATGTACATGTGGGAGGATCTCGCTGCGGGAAAGTTTTCTGGGGGATAAACGTGGCGAATATGGATCACCGCGGTGACGTTGTAAAGATCGAACAGGAGGTTGTAAATCCCTAATTTTTATGGAAATAAAATTGATGATACGACTGGCTTTGTGATTATGTTTTTATCATAATAAATCATAATGATTATAATATAATGTGTAAACTTTTAAATAGAGGCAAGGGATATTTAATTCCCATAAAACTTCATGGTAATCTTATTGAAAAAATGGAAAAATACTGTTAATGCATTGCCAAAATAATGGACGACTTCGCTTGTCCATTTTTCTCACGATTTCTCCCAAAATTTAATTAGAAATTACGTTTTTCTTACAGCTATTCAAAAATTCACATATAATTCTATAATCGGTACAGGTCATCATTATAAAATCGTAACTAAAAAATAAACTGTTGTGTAAACTTTAATTCTTAAAGTAATGGGGACTTGCAACACCGGTTGTATCGACATTCGTGTTTTTATTGTCTCTCTCTCTCGTTGCTTTGAGGGGAATCCATCGATAACCCGTTTAAAGGTCACGCGCTCGTGATATCGATTTGAATTTTCAATATTTTCGGCGAACCATATTCGTTACCTTGATCCTCGAGGATGTGCATCTCAGCCACGTGCATGATGCCAGGAAGCTTCCTGAATGTACTGAATGTCGTTTATTCGAATGACCCAGTCACGCGTTACCCGCTGGCTTACATTTTTCTGACGTCCTATCGTTTCTCATCTCCCTCGCAACGTGTCCGTTCCACTAGATGCACCTATCATCGTTTGTTTGGTTTCTTTTTTTTTTTTTTTTTTTTTTTGTTCTTTCACATATCCCGATCCTTTGTACACGGTGGCATAGCAACCATAAGGAAAGCTGGATGTGTAGTTGATGTTGCCTGTGATGTGAGGCTGCTCCAATTCGCTACTGCATCGATTCAATGTACTTTGAGGAACTGAAAGAGAATGGAGCTTGTAACTGTCAGTATGCTAATATTATATAGGATTCGGGGATTATTGCGCGCATCGTCGTGTTCCTCGCCGGAGATTTTTACGATATAACATTCTGTAACGGGTGTAGAGGCCGAACAAGCTCACCTCGGCCCGGGAGCGCCAGTCGCTTACCTTGTGGTTCTTCGATTTTATTATTCGGCTTTTTTTTCCTACTTGAGGTTATGACATCGTTATGACTGCGCGATGGATATGCAGATGTGCGGTGATTTTTCGGAGGTATTTGCATCGAACTGTGTGCAGGAAATGTGTAAAAAAAAATAGGGTAAATGGTATTAAATATATATGTGTTACAAAATAATTTGGCGCCTCGTATTAAATGACCTTTCTGAAATTCATACCGCCCCGTTATGCACACCCAGAAAAATCGTTCTGATGGGATCTATTCGATACAAAGAAATTTTTATTCTATACAAATAAAATTTTATTCGAAACAAGTAAAATTTATTTCGATCAAATAAAATGTATTTGGCCCTAATAAAATCCTATTAGCCCGGCCATTAAGTAAATTATTTATTTAATGGCCGGCCTACTAGGATTTATTTGGATCAAATAAAATTTATTTCACTCAAATCAATTTTAATTTCATTCAAATAAATTATATTTGTTTTGAATAGATCCCATCAGAACGATTTTTTTCGGTGCAGCTAACTATAAGACAACGTCGAACTCGGACACTGCAGGCGTATTATAAGAAAACAAGCTTTTAATTAAGAGCAAGATTCTCTGTGTTTTTCTTCAGTTATTTCGGTGACTTGTGTGCTTTTGTATTTTTAATGGTAAAACAGGGTTCTAGCGGTCTTCCAGTTGAATCTAGGCCAGACGGACACGTGTATTGTACATAATTGCCGAGATGTGTATACTCGGTTAATGTAAGTTGACTCGGATCCAAATTGTCCGTATCTACACGATCAACTATATTGAAGATCATCCAATCCTTTTTCTTTTCTGGCAAATGTTCATCTACGACAGAATGAACTGTGATGTTTATAAGAATCTTCATAAACGAAGGGATGGTAAAATAGTTTTCAGGATTCGGAACTGACTCGGTTGATTATATTTGTTTAAACATTGTTCTGTTAGGAAAGGATATTAATTTAAAGTCATGTCAATATTTTGCTTCCCCATAGAGGATGCCAAGATTTCTATAGTTATATATAGGAATAATTCCCCGTGCTATCTTAATTAAAATTAATATTTTTTTATATAACAAATGTTAATCATTTAGAAAATATATCGAATTTGATCCAAGATGATTTATTTTAATCAGATTATTATTTTTCGGGCCTAAAAATTTTGAACAGCTGCAAACCAATTCTTTTTTTTTAATTCCCATGTTGACGTACGACAATGTGGAATTAATTATGAAAATGACCTGCATTTCCGGCTTCATTATTTTAAGACAAGCTGTTACAGAAATACGTGTATTTATAGGAGTTTCGTTTCCCTCGAGTTTAATCGTGTCGTCGGTTGTGTTGCGTTGTCATATGGTTACGACGTCAAACATCGATTCGACCTTGCGAATTGACAAGCGACAAGGGTTTCGAAGCCTCTTCACGTCTTCGATGACTTAACGTTGCATTGATACCTTCCACGGCTTTTATTCTGATAATTCCGGTACGCGTGAACGCGGAACGGGGAGAGCAAATGTGTGGTGGAGGTGCGTACAGCCGGTTGCGGCTCCTACATAACTTTACTTAACTCTTCCTCCCTTTTGCCGTTCTTTCTCACCCTCCCGGTGACCTCCCAGCTGTCACCTTACGTTGAGGAAGGCTCAGTGTCGAGAATTGATTTTCCTCTCCCCTCGCACTCCTTCGACGCGCACATATTCGTATTACGAGACCTTAACCTCGTACTAACAACGCTGCTCGCTGTCTATATTATCTTCTATATCGGTATTTTTTTTCTCGTAATTTCAAACTCACCGTCTGTCACACTGCAAAGCCATAAAATATTTCTGCTCAACTCTGCCACAGCTGCGAATATTATTAGCTTCGTGACTATAGCTCGTATATTTTTATACATCTTACTTTCTTTCGTTTGTCAATTTTTAATTGTTGCGAAATCGTAAAAATGTGTTCAGATCAATGATTAATTATAATTATATTTCTTTTTTAATTGTCACACTGCAAGGGCATAAAATATTTGTGCTCAACTCTGCTACAGTTGCGAATATTATTAGCTTCATAACTACAGCTTGTGTATTTTTATGTATCTTAAATTCTTTCATTTTTCGATTTTTAATTACTGCAAAATCGTAAAAATGTTTCCAGATCAATGATTAATTAGAATTATATTTCTTTTTTAATTGTCACACTGCAGAGCCATAAAATATTTGTGCTCAACTCTGCCACAGCTGCGAATATTATTAGCTTCGTAACTATAGCTCGTATATTTTTATACATCTTACTTTCTTTCATTCTTTAATTTTAATCGTTGAAAAATCTCAAAAATGTTTCCAGATCAATATTAAAAAAATATTCTGATTACTTCCACCATATTCGAAAGCTGCCAATCCTCGCTATTGATTTGTCATCACGTGTACAAAATTCTTCCCTACACGTAAAAAAATTAGAAAACCATCAGCAAGAATGTTGCGAAGTAAAATCGCGGTGTGCGTTAAATTGTCGCATAAATTCACTTGGTTATCGATAAAAGCAACGACGGGGGGAAAAAAAGCACCGGTGAGAGCAGAGGCCGTGACAGAATAATTAAAAAATCGTCGGAGAAGTTATCAATGGCTCGTAGTCGGCAAATAACGCCGCGACAGAGAGTACCCGACGGCGTTGAATCTATTGATTGCATAATCGCGCCCGGCGGACCGCCCGCCCTCTCTCGCCCTGCTCTTTCGCATGCCACGCGGGAAGGGAGAGCCGAGCCAGCGCGAACCTAACACACTAACGAGGCTCCAATGTTTTCGCACGTAAAACGAAAATTCCGTATGATCGTCGGGCTGTCCCCGTTTCCCATCCTCCTCGCCCATCGCGCATTTATGTCGCTGTTTAATCGTCGCCAGCGGAGCCGGAGAATCGTTTTTCGCCCCATTTGCCATTTCCGCCTGAGCATTCGCAAAATGAGAAAAACACGACGAAAAAAAAAAACAAAAAAAAACGACGAAGAGAAGACAGAAGAGTTGCGAGCAAAAAAAAAAAATCCCGAAGGTGTCGCGCACGCTCGAATTGGAAAAACATCTGTGCGCCGATTCGTTTGTCGCTTTGTGAAACAAAAATTCGTCTGTCCTGTATTTTCGTGGGAGAAAAATAAGGAAAACAGGAAGTGGAAATAAAGGAAACGGCCGCTTATAGCGGCTTCAGGGTGTTTCCTTGATATTGCGAAAGATGAAACGGGCTTTTTAGTTCGCGTTTGGGTGGCACCCGGCGCTTTCAGGCCCAGCGGATCGCAGCACCCAGAGGTCTCTTGCCCGCCCGCCAAGCGTTATATCCCCCCCCCCCCCCCCCCCCCCCGAGTGCTTAATGGCTACAATGGCGCTGTACAGTATTCATTGTCCTCGCAAACTGCCAATCATAATGTAAAGTAAAGTAAATTAAAGTATAGTTAATTTGTCCTAAACCGGAAATTCTTCATAATCCGAAAGTTATCTGTCTGCTGATTTTTTACTAAAGCGGAAGCATTTCTGAGATGAGTAGAAAATTTAAAAAATGAAAAAGTAAGCAAATTGTCATTGTTATTCTAAAGCGGAAATTCTTCATAATGTAAAGTAAAGTAAATTAAAGTATAGTTAATTTGTCCTAAACCGGAAATTCTTCATAATCCGAATGTTATCTGTCTGCTGATTTTTGTACTAAAGCGGAAACATTTCTGAGATGAGTAGAAAATTAAAAAAATGAAAAAGTAAGCAAATTGTCATTGTTATTCTAAAGCGGAAATTCTTCATAATGTAAAGTAAAGTAAATTAAAGTATAGTTAATTTGTCCTAAACCGGAAATTCTTCATAATCCGAATGTTATCTGTCTGCTGATTTTTTTACTAAAGCGGAAGCATTTCTGAGATGAGTAGAAAATAAAAAAAAATGAAAAAGTAAGCAAATTGTCATTGTTATTCTAAAGCGGAAATTCTTCATAATGTAAAGTAAAGTGAATTAAAGTACAGTTAATTTGTCCTAAACCGGAAATTCTTCATAATCCGAATGTTATCTGTCTGCTGATTTTTTACTAAAGCGGAAACATTTCTGAGATGAGTGGAAAATAAAAAAAATGAAAAAGTAAGCAAATTGTCATTGTTATTCTAAAGCGGAAATTCTTCATAATGTAAAGTAAAGTAAATTAAAGTATAGTTAATTTGTCCTAAACCGGAAATTCTTCATAATCCGAATGTTATCTGTCTGCTGACTTTTTTACTAAAGCGGAAGCATTTCTGAGATGAGTAGAAAATTTAAAAAAATGAAAAAGTAAGCAAATTGTCATTGTTATTCTAAAGCGGAAATTCTTCATAATGTAAAGTATAGTTAATTTGTCCTAAACCGGAAATTCTTCATAATCCGAATGTTAGCTCTCTGCTGATCTTTGACTAAACCCGGCGCTTTCAGGCCCAGCACCCAGAGGTCTCTTGCCCGCCCGCCAAGCGTTATGTCCCCCCACCCCGGGTGCTTAATGGCTACAATGGCGCTGTACAGTATTCATTGTCCTCGCAAACTACCAATTGTAGAATGCGCGTCAACTCGCGCTTTCCGCGTTTCTGTTGGAAGAATCGGCGAGGCCTCCTCTTGACTGTTCAGCCCCGCGCGCTCCGGGTTGAAAACGCGCCGCGCATTGTACAACATGCGCTCCATCGAGTAAAGCATCCGCCGCCACTCTCGCGTAATTGGAAGGGGTTAGCCGGGGGGTGGAGGGGGGCGGCATGGTTGTCGCAAATATGCGCCGGAGCTTCAACCCTCTTCGATGATACTGCAGTAAAACTAGTCGCTGCGCATATACCGTGGACCATGTCAATGGTTAGCTTATACCGTATACGTATAGCCTCCGCGTAACGCCACGCGAGATTATCGATCCTAACGGGTTTGCCCCCGCGTCGATAAATCTCGGCCCTCACCCCCCGCCACAAACCGATTATCTTGAGTGTCGACATTTGCGTACGTAATATTTCGTTATGGTGGACGGTAATTGGTAAACGCTTAATGTCCATTTTGCGTTGAGCTTATTTGGTAACGATAAGATGAACGATGAAACATTTTCTTGGGTGCTTTTTGAGACGATTTCTGCGTCTTCATCTTGACTTTTTGGACGTGGATTTCTGGAGACGTGTCACCCAGAGAAATCGTTTTGATAGAATCTATTCGAGACAAATAATATTTATTTGAACGAAATAAAAATTTGTTTGAATGACATGAATTTTATTTTATCCAAATAAATCCTATTAGGCCGGCCATTAAATAGATTAATTTATTTAAATAGATTAAACAAATTAATTTATTCAATGAATATAATGAATATAAATTTATTTAATAAATTAATCTATTTATTTAATGATCGGCCTAATAGAATTTATTTGGATCAAATAAAATTGATTTAATTCCAATAAACTTTATTTGTTTCGAATAGATTCCATCAGAACGATTTCTCTAGGTGCTGAAATCAGGGATGCTTTTCTATTTCTGTACCAGGAAATATGAACTGCATACAAGTACGATGCATCTTTGACGGTAGTGTCATCTATTCCTCCTCGTATTTATCGAATCTTTTGGATCGACGAGCTTCACCAAACCGCAATGTCTCGCGTGAATGACTGTCGAATGCCCTCGGTTCTCAACTCGGCGACATTGACAAGGCCGCGACTGAACGATCGCAGGCTCGAGCTATGTATAGCGATACGCTCGGCTTTTGCAGTTGAAGACGCGGTGAGCGCGTATGGATCCTGTGGATGAGATCAAAGTTACATAGTTGTCGTCAAGTGCATTAGTTTAGTCATCACTCGACTCGTAACTTGGGCGATAAGACGGTCGATGAATCACGGGGCTCTTGGAAAACCTCTTGTGGGACTGTAATAAATTTTAGTAGGTCTGCCAAAATATGGTGTCAAATAGAAACGTTCACTGATCATTCTAACAATGACGAATTCCTATGAATTTTACTCACGTGTTCCATTCATAAATGGTATCACTATTATGATTATTAGAGACCAGTATTGAAGCTAATTGATCCACAATTCTGCCACATTTTGTCCCTCTTCACGTTAACCGTGACACTTTTCGCAGAGTAAAATTTACACAAACCGAGTGATGAAATGATTCGCTTTCCATGAAAGCGAATGGAAGCTTTCAACACGTTCTGGTTTGGAACGAATCGATGACTAATAACTCGTTACCAGTCAATGCGGAATAATGACGAGAATACTTTTACGCAAAATGTGCAAACTTTAAAGTTGCATCGCAATGCAACTTTAAAGTTGCATCGCTATGCATTGCATACAGGGTTCGTTTTAAAAAACCTCGTCATCAACTGTGAAGACATTCAATTAAAAATACGTGTCACACGTTGACAATAATGATTTAAAAGTACTTTGAAAAAAAAAAAAAAAAAAAAAAAAAAAAAAAAAAAAAACGTGTCCACTGGATGTTCACGAGAACTCCGACTGTACACAACCCAATCACAACCTTGACGTAGACGTATTATAACTTCGCGTTCCACGGTCGACAGGCGCCGAAAGCTTAGTTAGCAACCGATTACCGCGCGAACTGAGAGACTGGCGGTGGAACTGCCGAGTGTTTCGCGCGAGAATCTATACAGCGCGGTATAGCCCGACATAACAGTATACTTAGCAGGGCACACACGCGTTATCAGGTTGAATCCGTCGAAAGCCTGAGCTTTGCCGCGGAGTCGTGGAAAATCCTGGCTCACACCTCGAAGCCACCGGCTCCACAGACGTCGCATCGACAATCAGCGTGAATTACACATTGCGCGAATCGCGGTGGCAGCAGTTTCCACGCGGTCATGCAAATCACTGGCAATTGGATTACCCGAGACAAACGTTATGCCGGTAACCTCCTAGATTTTATTTCACCGAACAGGCAGTCAAGAGATTCCCCGACATTTCATTCTGGACAACCGATGATAATTATTCCATGATAACTGATCCCAAAAATGTTCGTCCCATCACAAACTGATCCCACGGCAACTGATCCCGAAAAATGTTGTCCCCAAAAAAATGATCCCATCCCAGAAAAATCCCATATCAATATAACATTGCTATAAAACACATTTAACATTACACTAAAGTATGTGTATAATTTACCGAAAGTACAATTTACCGAAAGTACAATTTACCGAAAATACAATTTACCGAAAATACAATTTACCGAAAGTACAATTTACCGAAAGTACAATTTACCGAAAGTACAATTTACCGAAAATACAATTCACCGAAAACAAATGCAAATGTTATTCTAAAGCGGAAATTCTTGATAATGTAAAGTAAAGTAAATTAAAGTATACTTAATTTGTCCCAAACCGGAAATTCTTCATAATCCGAATGTTATCTCTCTGCTGATCTTTGACTAAAGCGGAAACATTTCTGAGATGAGCAGGAAATAAAAAAAAATAAAAAGTAAGCAAATTATCAATGTTATTCTAAAGCGGAAATTCTTCATAATATAAAGTAAAGTATGGAGTATGGTAGGGATTATTTTGACAGAGATCAGTTTATGCCGGAATCAGTTGTCAAATTTCAAACAATTATATTGGGGATCTGTTGCGTCGGGGATCAATTTTTTGGGATCAATTGTCAAATTTGAAACAATTATTTTGGGGATCTGTTACGTCGGGGATCAGTATTTTTTTTTGGATCAATTTTTAAGGAATTTGTTTGTGAGATCTGTTCACGCGGGACGAAATGACACGCTACCCACTCAAGGTGCGACAACTCGCAGGTAACATCGGAACAATCGAGCCGCACAACAAGCGCTTCTACCCCGTAACTTGTTTTTCCCGGCGTCTCGGCGGGCGCTGAAAGTTGGATTAATGCGCAGTTGACATTGGCACAGGTGGACGTGTACAGCGCTTGCTGCACAGGGGGGGGGGTGGAACAAAATTCGCGTCGCAGTCCCTGGGCGAATTAAATTATCGTGTCGCATTAAATTATCGCCATTCGCAACCAGCGCGACGAACGCGTTGCAATTCCGCGCGGCATTCCGCAGGCGGAAATTTCATTCCGATAAAATTAAAACAAAGGACGCGTCTTAGTGTCTTTGATCATTAGACATAACGATCCGGAAATGAGAGAGCCGAGTTGGCTCGAGGAGCGAGGAGAAAATGTTCCAGGAATTTCAACGCTTCTTCTAACGGTGTCCAATGGGCCGGGGAATTAGAAACGAGGGGGGGGGGGGGGGGCTCGTTGAGCCTCCCAGCCCCGAACGTTGTTTTCCCGCCTGCGATACACCGAGAGAAAAAAAGTTTCCTTGATTCAATGAAATTTCCTTGAAATCTCAACCTATGAAACATTTCTTTGAGGTCAATGAAATAATATCCTTAAGTTAATATTATATTTTCTTTGAACGATGTCATCAACCAAATTATAGGTTATGTCCACCAAGTTTTTGGTTACGTACCATAGTACTTGGATATGTTCACCAAAAACTTCGATGGTTGAACCAATGATTATCTTCTTGATTTGACTTGACTTAACTATAACATGACAGACCAGCTCGCACGAGAAACACCAATACGACTTATCGCGAATGAGCCAAACGTGGACAACCCGGGTGCCGTCAAGTATATCGTTTCTTTAAGGTAGTCCTTGCGCCTGGTGTCGAGTTCGCATAAGTTTTCGAAAATTGAGAGACAAATGCAACCATTTCTCGATAATATAAAAATCTGAAAAAAATCATGCAAATTAAAGGCACTGAAAAGATTAATTTTGCATAATAATAATTCGAAAATGTTATTAACAAATTGATTTAAAAAAAACATTGTTTAACAAATATTTCGATGACCCAAGTTTTTTTGTGGATGAAAATGATTCCTTCGTTTTTCTGAATACGTATGAATTTTTTCAGATTTTAGAGTTCACTTTGAATTTTCACATATTTTCCCTATAAAAACACACGAATTTCAAAGTGTACTCTAAAATCTGAAAAAAATTCATACGTATTCAGAAAAATGAACGAATCATTTTCATTAAAAAAAAGTTGGGTCATCGACAAATTTGTTAAACAATATTTTTTTCATCAATTTGTTAATAACATTTTAGAATTATTATTATACAAAATTAATCTTTTTAGTACCTTTAATGTGCATGAATTATTTCCGATTTTTATACCATCGAGAAATGTTCGTAATTCTCTCTCAAATTACTCGAATTTATGCGAAATGAATATCGGTCGCAAGGACTACCTTAAATCAAGGAGATCGTGTCTTTGAAATTCAAAGAAATATTTCATTGAAATCAATGAAAAAAATTCAACCCACCCATTTCTTTGGAATCAAGGAATCTTTTTCTCTCGGTGTATATCGCCAGCCCCGGGAAAACGCCTCATGTGTTTTCGTTGCATTAAAGTTGATGGAATACTTGGTAAACGAACACTTTGTTTGAGGATGGCCCGTCGTGAACGCCGAGCCGAGCGCGCTGACCAGCGCTCCGCAATTGTTTTATTATTTAACCGCGAAACGCGGAGAGGCGAACCGACGTCTGGCCAGCTGCGAGTTGGAGCGCAGAGCGCAGCTTCACGAATGACGCACGGGGACCGCGACGACGATACGCACACGTGCGCTCGCCGCTCGATTTATTTTCGGAGTGATCACTCGAGAAGAGAGGCGGTCGACCCGCAGACACTACTCGCACGCGTAACTATATTCTCGGCGTACGAAAACGCGTAAATCCTACCCTATTTAACCTCACCCCGCGGGTGAGACTCGGAGTTTATTTATTCCTTGAACGAGGGGAGAGGAAAAATGCCCGAATTAATTAAAGAGCCGCCGCACTTCAGTGATCTGTTTCGTAGATTTTCTCATAAAAATATAAGTGGAAAGGAATATTTGTGATGTGTCTATTTGGCTGTTGATGTCATCCGTTTTTTTTTAATGTCAACATGCAAGATGCTTGACAGGTTTAGGAAAAAAAACATGGTGTTTTTTCGTTTGTGTTTTGCTTCATCTCGGTGATGCCTTACCGATGATTTTTCAATTTTTTTTATTTCGGAAGACTGTAAAAATATTTTGGGATATAATTTTATATGATTTTTTTAAGACTCTGTAAAAATATGTTCAGATACAATTTTATATGATTTTCATAAGACTGTAAAAATACATTGAAATACAATTTTATATGGTTTTCGGAAGACTGTAAAAATATGTTGATATACAATTTCATATGATTTTCGTAAGACTGTAAAAATACGCTGAGATAGAATTTTATATGATTTTCGTAAGACTGTAAAAATATGTTGAGACACAATTTTATATGATTTTAGTTAGACTGTAAAAATACGCTGAGATTTTATACGATTTTCGAAAGACTGTAAAAATATGTTGAGACACAATTTTATATGATTTTCGTAAGACTGTAAAAATATATTGAGATATAATTTTAGATGATGTTCGTGAGACTGTAAAAATATGTTGCGATACAATTGTATATGATTTTCGTACGACGCTGTAAAAATACGTTGCCATATAATTTCAAATGATACGTGTTTTATGGAACGACAGTGAGAGTGTTCGCTAATAACTGATGTTTAAGCCTTTTGTTGGCTAAAAAGTCGTGGACCGTTTCAACTCTGGGATTAAATAGAGTGCGACGCGGCTACAGAGGTGGTCGAAGCACGACAATGAAGGGAGGCCAGAGCTGGAAGCTTCTGACCCAAGGAATGTCGCGCTCGATTGTACTTTTGTACATTCATTATTCCGCATACACTTATGGCGGGCAATATTTACGTATAGGAATACGCGAAGGCACGTCCGTTAAATTACGTTCTGTGATGGTACGTAACGCAGCTTTTTCCTGCTCAGGGACGCGCCCTCATTTGCCCTAGTTAAAGAGTATGCTTTAATTAAGTCTGCCCTTTGTACTCGCCCTTTGTATGTGCCCGCGGGTATTATTACAATAAAACATACGTAAGCCTTCATCGAGGTATTATTATGTTCCGCTAAAGCCACTCTACACATACATTAATATCGCCATTTTAAAACCTGGATTTTTTTATATTGGTTTTATAATCTATCTCATTATTGCTATTTTTTTCTGGTTCAATAATTAGTAGAGGAACTTACACCAGGATTAAATTCAGTTAATGCATAGAGAAAAATATTAATGGAATGATAACAACATTTTTGCTGTGGTCGCTGAAAATTTTGCTGTGATAGTTGAAAATTTTGCTGAGACGACAAAAAATCCGTTAAAATAACAATCGATTTGTTATCACTCCCTGATTTTTTTTCTCTTTCAGACTCGAGTTCGCATTTCAGACAAGAGACACGCTTAAAAAAATATTTCAAAAAGGGTCGAGAATCGGAGTTTTTGCCTCGTGGTGTTTGTTTTGGGTTTTTTTTTTGTAATGATTTACCACAGCCATGGACATTCTTCTTTCTGTATTACGTATCATAGCCGACAAATAAACGTCTGGAAAAAACGAGGAAGAGATTTTTTTTTTCATAGGAATTTCTGCTGCTCCCTAACATCTTCGAGTTGGGCGACACGTGGCCGCCTACATCGTCTTGAAAAAGGGTCGTATAACCAGTGTCTTCTGTAATGAAATTTACGACTTGAGAATGATAGCGAAGATCAAAGGTCGGTATCTTAACGAGAAATCGGGGTGTTCATTTCGGCACACTTTATTTTACGGCGCGGAGCGTCGGTAGGGTAGATTTACAGACGGTATGCGCCGCCTGTAAATCTCGCTCCTACCGATAGAGGCCACCCGCCGCATCTTCTATTAATAATAACGCGAATGCCTCGCTGTCTGCGAGGCATTCGTTATTATTAGCGAAGCCTGCGCGCCCACTCGCCGCATCACAGACTTCAAAATATTGTGATGGCTGTTGCGATTATTAAAAGTTTTCGCGAAAGCAAACGTCTGGTCTAGACGTCGAGACATGTGTTTCGACTTTCTCTGAACCAGCTCGCTTTTTGACAGTTATAGAAGCTGTCAAAATAAAAAGTAAAGTTTTATGTTTCACTGCAGATTGGGTAACAGTTGTATTTTTTTTAATCTGAATAATTCTCTGAATTATTAAGATTTTTAATAATTTGAATCTGAATAATTCTCTGAATTATTAATAATCTTAATAATCTTAATAATCTTAATCATCTTAATAATCTTAATAATTTGAATCTTAATAATTCTCTGAGCGCCACCGACAAAAATCACGTTATTGAATTTTTGTCTGCCGTTAAAACTCCAATCAATTTTATCAATTGCTGTAGGAAAAATTGGTACATATAATACGTAAAGGTGTCATCATTTTGCCATCCCTAAAAAAAGACACCTTCGACCGACCAACGAACACCAGAAATTCCTCCACAATCGCTGCGACCATAACGACTAATAAATTGCCCACTTGTGCTTATAAAAGCGAATCGGCGGCTAAAAGTCGAGTGTAACTCCTGTGTCAAATTGCGCGAGTTGCGTCATTTCGACTTTCAGAGTTTGGCGGTAACGGCGAATCGATGTTTCTCGCGTGATCTGCGGCCACAACTGGAGAGTAAAACGTTGTTCACGCTCTGCGCGAGGCTACGCCGAGGCGTCGATAGCAGCAGCGTCAAATTGCCAAGACGGACACGAGACATTTCGTCGTGTGTTTCGCTCAGTCGAATTTCCAGCGCTCTCCACGCGGCTCTTATCTCATGGTGTTGAAGCTTGCATCGTTGACATCCAACGAAATTCAGAAAATAATTAAAAGTTCATTATTAAATAATAATAATTATTATTAATTAATTGTTATTATTAATTAATTATTAAATAATAATTATTATTAATAATAATAAAAAATTGAAAGTAACCCAAATGATGAAAATACGTTTAAAAAGTCACCATAGCAAATAAGGGCACGAAAAAAAAAAGAAAAAATATATTCGTGCCCTTCATCATTTGGGTCAATTAATTTTATTAATTTTTTCTGAATTTCGTTGCATTCCAACGATGCAAACTTCAACATCGTCTTATCTCATTTCCTCGATCCACGATTACATTAATTTCTATACATGTGTCTATCATTGATGAATTAATAGATAAGTATAATAATTTTTAATTGCGTGTTGTAATATTCAAATAAGAAGCTATATTACAAAATCGACACGTATATTAATGCTGCCATACATTTATAGAAATCAATGTCCACTTATTAATTTTAATATATGTACAGTGTATGTGGATTCGTAATTTCATACACTCGATTAGTAAATTTCAGAGTTCTTAGTGTAGTAAATTTAAGAACTTTTTTTTACAGTGAATTCTATTCACCTAACAAATTGTCTATGTTAGGACAACTCAAACAAATAAAGCGTAACAAAAAAATATTTGTTTCACTTTATTTGTTAGAGCAACAAATAACATTTGCCAGAATAACGTCGTACTACAACTTATTCATTGTAGTAACAATCAGAAAGATCAAGCCAACTAATTATTTGTTACGTTAGCAGATAATCAGCAACCTACAGTTTTCAGTTACCGTAACAAATATTTGTTGGTTGGCCGTACAATCTGAACATTACATTTACATTACGTATTGTCATGGCAACAAACCAACAGCCAACAAACCGAGTTTTGTTGTCATAACATAGTCGGCCGTTTAACTGCCATATGGCCGTGTTCTCAAAATGTTCCACGCCGCTCTTGGCCCTCGTTTGGCTTACACGAGGAGACGAGGAAGAAGGGCTGGCCTGTTGCCCGCAGGCCACATTACCACCTTCGCTCAACGCATCCAGCCTGAATTCTCACGATAAGAAGCGAGTATTATATACGGCATCGACTCAACCTCCCCCCCCGCTTGTTACTCGTCCAACGTCGCCCCGATGCCGGCTTGGCGACGCGTCCGTCATTTCGCCTTACGCGGGACCCCAAATTGTTGGTAATAAAACGAGACCCTGACGACGCGACGACGCGACGTCGGGTCCACTTACGACCGACCTTTATCGCCCGCCCCGCGCTCGTTCCGCGTTTCCGCGATATCTACGGTTTTCCATCCCTCCAACCGAGTCCGTCGCGCTTTTCGAATCCGCCGAATTGCGAGGAACAAAGTTTTAGCCAAGTGCCACGAAATGCGAGTACATGGATTTTCTTTCAGGGATTTCCGGCTTCTTTTATATCTGTTTCGTTGCACTTTGGGGGAATTTGTGATACAGGTTCATTCGTTACATTGTGGGCGACTTTGGGTTTCTTATGGAAGATGTTGGACATTTACTGCAGGCGACTCAGGAGACATTTTATTAGCTATGATTCTCGGTTTAACGATTATAATGTAATGATAATGCAGGGCACAACGTTTATTGCAAAAATGCTTCATTCTTCAGACTCAATTTGGTCACACATGAAAAATAAGTGGGACTAAAAATACGGTGTAATTCTGTGTAATTCTTGAAGTTTTATTAAATTTTATAATAAATTTATTGCTAAAACGCTTCATTCTTCAGACTCAATTTGGTCACACATGAAAAATTAATGGGACCGAAAATACGGCGTAATTCTTGAATTTTTTATTTTTTTATTTTATAATGAGTACGATTTAACTAAATCAACACAAGATTCGGTCTCGACCTCACTGACATCAAGAAGGATCTTGGAATGCAACGAAATTCAGAAAAAAAATTAATTGTAATTAACACAAATGAACTGAAAAAAAAAATCATGCCCCTGGTTACTATGGTGACTTTTTATACCTAATTTCATCATTAATTAGAATTTTAATTAGAATTAATTAGGATTAATTAGAATTAACTTTTTTTCTGAATTTCGTTGCATTCCAACGATGGAAACTTCAACATCATCAATAAGCAGCATCTTCGAGTCGAATATCATCAATTCAATTTTTTTAATTTCCTGGCGATCGTCAAACACACCGATTGCCAAATCGCCAGGCTTTCAATTTTCCAATCCGGAATTAACTCGTCACCACCGCGTGTAACACGCAAATTCGAGGGCAGTCGCTGCGTCACGTTGCGGTGCGGTGATAAGTCGTACGTGTTTGTTCATCAATTCACGGTGGGTTAAACTTCACCGGGTGATACCTAAACAGGGTCACGTGGTGCGCTAAGGGGAAGCCCACACACGCACCCTTGACCCTCCACATTAATCATCCGGTATATGCATGGCGCGCGGGCTCTCCTCCCGTTACTGACTCCGGCCGGAAGTAAATCCGTGATTATACGGGCGGCGCTGCGTGCAGTGTGGGGGAAGGGTTGATCGGAGCTACGTGATGTGGCTGAATGGAGGGCCCCCCCGTCGGCCCTCCTCGCGGCTGTCTGTGCGGCTTACTCCACACACACACACACATCCATCTCGTATCGCGAGCGGCACTGGTGCCGCATAATACGGACTCGGCCGCCTCCGTGTCGGATCAGGAACTCAAAACACCTGACTCCGTTGTCGAGCCGGTGTTATTGTTTTTACGAAGACGACCTTCCGCCGCTCCTATCACTGCAACCACCTGCAACGAAGCCGAATGAATCACACGTTGTACGAGCGACGTCGACTTGAGGCGACGAAAGCTTCGTGGTTGAGACACGAAGTGAGAAGGTGAAGCGAGGAAAGCGAGATTCGAGGATACAGATTAAGAGGGGGAGAGAGCAGAGTTTGTAAGAAAATGTAGATCATATAAGGAACAAAAGTTGCCATTTTTCTGTGGTTCAGTCGTTATCATTAAGTCTTGATCAGTGTTGCACTGTTAAAAAAAGTCTGCAAGAAAATGTGGATTATTCAAGGAACAAAAGTTGCAATGTTTCTGTGGTCCAGATGTCATCCTTATTGATCAATTTTGCACTGTTAAAAAAAAATGTAGTTCATACAAGGAACAAAAGTTACCATTTTTTTGCCCAGTTGTCATCTTTATTAATCAGTTTTGCACTCTTAAAAAGAAGTCTGCAAGAAAATGTTGATCGTACAAGGAACAAAAGTTGTAATTTTTCTGTCCGTCCATCATTTTTGCACTGTTGAAAAGAGCCTGCAAGAAAATGTAGCTCATCCAAGGAACAAAAGTTTTTATTTTTCTGTGGCCCTGTTGTCATCGTTATTAATCAGTTTTGCACTCTTAAAAAAAGTCTGCAGGAAAATGTAGATCATCCAAGTCACAAAAGCTGCAATTTTTCGATGATCCAGTTGTCATCCTTATTGATCAGTTTTGCACTGTTAAAAAGAACCTGCCAGAAAATGTATAGATCATCCAAGAAACGAAAGTTTTAATTTTTCTGTGGTCCAATTGTCATCCTTATAGATCACTTTGGAGTTTTGTTCAGTGTTCTTACATCATTTTGTGGCTTCACCTTAGAAACCACAGCGAATGAATAAACTTAATCCTCTCCACTATCCTTACAACAAAATTTCAATTCCCACATCCGCGATCAATCTTGAAATACAATCCCATTTTTTAAATCAATTCAACAAAAAATGTGTATTACTCAGTCAACCAAATCAGAAATCGCACAGCAGTGAATAAAATGCCAGACCAATCGCCCGACGTAAGTGGAGTCCCGCAGGTAGCCGCGGTAACCGCACCGCAGGCGTTTGCCGGCTGTCCGTATAATCCAGAAAAATCCAGAGAGCTTATAGTCATCTCGGGCGCGTCGATTTTCTCGGATTTCCTTCGCGCTGCGCGGCCTCGGCAAAACGCGCTGCATAAATATCGCGCGAGTCACACGCAAATAACACACACAGAGAGACGCGCGATGCGATCGTGTAATATCGTTAAATCCGGAGATTCTACGGCGCCTCGAGAGGACATCGAGGCCACCCGAGCGGTCTGGCAAAACGGTGGCTGGACGCCCCGAGCGTCGCTCGCCAGCCTCGGTTATACCGATAGTTTAGCCCACGTATCGAGGGACAGCGTGGCGGATTACACGCGGTTTCGTATATCACGATAACGCGGTGGCTACGGGTACAGAGGGGAGTATATCGCCGGCGTACGACTGGCCACGAGACGACGGCTCGGTCGATATCTATCTATATATCGTCGTGCACCGGGCCAACGCGACAACTATTCCGTCGCTCCGGGGAAAGACAGAAAGAGGTATTGGCAGTCGCGTGTCGCTATAACCAAGTGGAAATTCGCCTCCCCTATCGGGATATTCGGACTGACCTGCCCCCGACCCACCCAAAGGCGCACCAATTGTTTTCTCATTCGAAATCAAAGCGCCAAGGAAATACGTTAAAATGAAAAAATTTCGTGATCAATCGGCAATTTGTTCGATGAAATTATTATTTTTTTTTTAATGAGATTTTTTTGTAAGAGTTACCCGGTTGTCAGTTTAAGAAAATTGAGATTACTTTTTTTTTATTGAGCGAACCTGGATTTTTTTAGTTCGTTTGAGGGAAAAGTCTGTAAGGAAGAGAATGCCGCAAAGCCGAACGCGATATCTTGATTTCTGAATTTTTTACAGAATTTTAAAGTCAGACCCCCAAAAATCGCAAATTTTTAGAAGGGGTACCCCTTGCGTTTTTTCGCGAAAAAAAAATTTCCGACTTCGTAAAGTTTGATGACCCTATCCGATGGGAAATTTCCCGCTGATTCCGAAAACCACCGTTATTTGCCCGAAAAATGAAAAATTCGACGAGAAAAATGCGAAAAATGATTTTTCACTTTTTTCGGAATTTCATCACTTCACTAAAATAGAGGTTACTTTTTCTTGGATTGATGGAACCTGGATTTTCTTTTTTCGTTCGAAAGAAAACTCTATAACGAAGAGAATGCCGCAAAGCCGAACGCGATATCTTGATTTCTGAATTTTTTACAGAATTTTAAAGTCAGACCCCCAAAAATCGCAAATTTTTAGAAGGGGTACCCCTTGCGTTTTTTCGCGAAAAAAAAATTTCCGACTTCGTAAAGTTTGATGACCCTATCCGGTAGGAAATTTCCCGCTGATTCCGAAAAGCACCGTTGTTTGCACGAAAAATGGAAAATTCGATGTGAAAAAGGCGAAAAACGATTTCGCACTTTTTTCGAAATTTTGTCACTTCACTAAACTTGAGGTTACTTTTTTTTTATTGACCGAACCTGGATTTTCTTCCTTAGTTCGGAAGAAAACTGAATAACGAAGAGAATGCCGCAAAGCGAAACTCGATATCATGATTTCTAAATTTTTCGCAGAATTTTAAAGCTGAACCCTCAAAAATCGCAAATTTTCCTGTTCGTTTTTTTGCGATTTTTGGGGGTCTGGCATTAATATTCTGTAAAAAATTAAAAAATCCAGATATCGCGTTCCGCCTTGCGGCATTCTTTTCGTTATAAAGTTTTCTCTCGAACGCAAAAAGAAAATCCATGTTCGATCGATCCAAAAAAAAGTAACCTCAATTTTTCGCGACTGATAAAATTTCAAAAAAAGTGCGAAAAAGTTTTTCGCGTTTTTCTCGTCGAATTTTCCATTTTTCGGGCAAACAACGATGCTTTTCGGAATCAGCGGGAAATTTCCCATCGGATAGAGTTTTCAAATTTTACGAAATCGAAAAAATAAAATTCGCGAAAAACTTACCCCTGGTATTTTTCACGATTTTATTTATTTTATTATTTTTATTTCATAAGGTAACACTGAGAAAGTGATTAAGTTTTAGTGGGAAATTCGTGAAACACTGGATGAAAAAGTGTTGATTTCACAAATCGTGTGGTTTCACCGTTCTCGTCTGGAGCCCAGAAAGAGACGAGACCCGACACGGGCCGGTGTCGTGAAACGAAGCGGTTACCAGGGCCGCCCATACACAACGCGCGTTCAACTGTTGAGCCTCAATTAGGAAACAATTCAAGCCGCCTCGGGAAGACAGAGCGAGGGGTGACAGAGGGAGAGACGTGTTTAACCGACGAGCTTTTTCTCTCCCACACTCACACCGGACATGGAGAAAGCCAGTGTATATATACGATTCGCCCCTCTCGCCCCCTGAAAAGCCCTCTGTGCTCTCGACGATCTCAGCGGTTTTACTCTTCACTCGCCGGGCGAACGATCCGCTCTTCTTGCACTTCAGCTCCACGGTCTACTTAGCGTGAAAGGATAAAGGCCGGGCGAATGCGAGCGGGACGTAAGGCGGGGCGAGAGCAACAAGAAAATAACGCCAAAGAGATTACGAGATTTCGGATACGTCATGTCCAACAGTCGTGTTCATTTTTCATTCCAAGAATTATGATGTTGAAGTTTGCATCGTTGGAATGCAACCAAATTCAGAAAAAAAAATTAATTCTAATTAACCCAAATGATGAAATTATGTACAAAAAGTAATCGTATCAATTAGTTTCTATGATGATTTTTTAAATATAATTTCATCATTTGGGTTAATTAGAATTCATTTTTTTCTGAATTTCGTTGCACTCCAACGATGCAACGAAATGAAAAACAAAATATTAATTCCATACAAATTTCGGTATTTCACCCCCATTGAGGGGGGGGGGGGGGTGAAATAATTTTGTTTTTGTGTTATTGTGTTATTTTTAATTTTGTTGCAACGATGCAAACTTCAACGTCATGAATTTTGACAAATCACTGAACAAAAATTTGATGCGTCACGAAACGTCGCTTCAAGCATCTCGCACTGTTCATTTTCGTCGCTTCAAGCTTAGTTTAGTGTAAAATCGGGAACTGGAAAAAAAGCACTAATTCACTTCCCAGTCAACCGGAGACTTCTTTTAAAACTTACAATCAGCTCGACTATAAGATTTCCGAAAATTGAGTTTTCCGTGGGGGTCTCAACCGGGATCTCATGCAGCGGATAAGTGAGATGAAATCGCGAAAAGTGGATTTCTTAATGCATCGCAGGCAGATACAGGGTGCTTGGAAAACTTTTCCCTCTGGCTTTCCAATTTTGTCCTATAAACTGTTAACATGAGCGTCGAAACGCTTGCGTTTCCGTGAAGTGCATGGAAACTACCGGGAACTCGGTTCGGAACGTAAGGCAGTTCATGGAACCCGATGCTGCATTTAGTTTCAACGATTCGCGAGAACAGGTCTCACTTATCGCCTAAGTGTGAACCCATAACACGGAAATCGAAACCACGAAGTCTCGTTTTAGACTTCGTACATTCCGATTATCACGTTGCCACTGCGCACTGGGAAAACAGATATAATAATTCAACAAAGGTCACCGGCTGTCAAGTAAATCGTTTGGTCAGATCAACATTTTTTTTTTTTTCAACATAACCATCGTTTTGTCCGCTGAACCTAGAAACTATTAAAGAAATAAAAATATAAAAATCCTCCAACCAAACATTTATTTGACAGTCGCTGACGACTGGATTTGGTGGATCCAAACATCTCATTTTTTTTTACCATGAAGCTCCCAAGAATTGCAATAAATCATGCATCCCCTTACGATTCTCCTCTTCGTCATTACATCAGCAAACAAATTTTTCAGCCAAGACCGACATTTATCAGGACGTCAATAAAGCCTCTGCAGTCTCAGGGGCAATTAAGGGTATGTGAAATACCGACTGCGGTAATAAAAACTGTAATGAACGTTTTCTCCGCATATTTGCATTTACAGCTAAAAGAAGAAATTCATTCCCTGCACTGGTAAAATCCGCAGGAAATGAATTTCTTCTTTTAGCTGTAAACGCAAATATCCGTCAAAAACGTTTATTACAGTTTTTGATACCGACTGGGCTCGAAGTGGATGTTTCACATCGCCTTAAGGATATGCAATGTTACATCAAGGCTGCGAGTGTGCGTTGAAGTGCTAAGAGGGAGGTCGTCAGTGCAAAGTGGGTCAGACATTATTGATGTAAAACCGATGGTTAACACGCTGCTCGTTCGTCCCAAAATGTTGCGTCGATTGCATTACAATTCGTTACTCGCGTAGACGTCTCGACGCTGGGCTTACTCGGTGTGCGCGAGACAGATCGACAGTCGGGCGCGAAATGGTGATTAATGAAACTCTCGGCAGGGTTTCAATTAAATTTTTGATGTAATGGCGCCGCGCGTTATGCGTCGCCTGGTGATCCAGTGTCGAGGCGTACGTGGCGCAATTCAATTCCACACCGGTTGGGTTGTATATTTACACCGATATTGAATTTCGCGCGCGTAGACGACACGTGCAACTTTATCCCCGGCGTCGTCAAGCGATATGCAACCCTTGCTTTGGGCTCCGGGAGCACAAGGAGCCAGATACCGCGGAGGGTGTTTGGAGCTCGTGGTCGGTGATTATGCTGAGATGCGGAGAGGAGTCAAGAGAGAGAGAGAACGGCTGCCGGTTGTAGTCCGGGGTGGGCGGGCGCCGAGGCTGGAAAACGAGGCCACGAAGCTGCACAAGGGATATACGTTTCTAATTTATTAATACAACCCCCTCTCCCCCCCACAACTCCGCAGTCGGGGCTGCGGCGACTGGTTTGTAACGTCGCCAAAATGGGACAATGTCTTCGTCTCGCGTTAGACACGTCCGAGTCTGTCCAGGAAAGTCCCACTGGGTGGCTACGTAGGGAGGCGATTCGATACTTTAATATTGCAGGAGTCAAATTAATTGACCAAATCGTGTTTGACCTATTGTGAGTTTTTCTAAATTTCACAAGGATTCGGGTAAATCAAATAAGGTCGTCGTCTTGCGATAAACAAGTCCGGGTCTGTCCAGGAAAATCCCACTGGGTGTCCACATATGGAGGCGATTCGATACTTTAATATTGTAGGAGTCAAATTAATTGAACAAATCGTGTTTGACCTATTGTGAGTTCTTCTAACTTTTACAAGGGGCCGTGTAAGTTAAACAAGGAATATTATATGGGGCAGTTGGTTCCACCATCGCCAAAATAAGACAATGTCTTCGTCTCGCGATGAACAAGTCCGGGTCTGTACAAAAAAATCCCGCTCGGTGTCCACATACAGAGACGATTCGATACTTTAATATTGCAGAACTCAAATTAATTGACCAAACCGTGTTTGACCTATTGTGACTTTTTCTAACTTTCACAAGGATTCGCGTAAATCAAACAAGGAATATTATATGCGGCGATTGGCTCCACTGTCGCCAAAATAGAATAATGTATTCGTCTCGCAATAAACAAGTCCGGGTCTGTCCAGGAAAATCCTTCTCGGTGTCCACCTATGGAGGCGATTCGATACATCAACATTGCAGAAACAAAATTAATTGACCAAACCGTGTTTGACCTATTGTGAGTTTTTGCAAACTTTCACAAGGATTCGCGTAAGTCAAACAAGGAATATTGACGCGGCTTGTTATTGAAGTCGGCGCTGTACTTTTCCAGGTTTTCCACAAATATCGACCCACCGAATTAATGATTCAGCTGTACCGTCTAGCGGAGGAACCAGACGGACTGGTTTCATTGGATGGCTCAACACAACCGAGTTTCCTGCAAAACAATCAATAGTCAAAAAATACAAAATCATGGAGGGTGTTTTTTGTTATTATTTTAGAACGATAGAACGTTGATGAGTATCTCACAGCGTTCAGTCAACTGGGTTGTTTATGAATCTGACATGAAACTAGTGAAAAAAAATGTCACTAGTGATTATGACGAATGACATGAGTTTTACGTTTTTAACAGAACTAGAATCAGTCGTCCCAAGGAAAATTCTTTAGAGGCTACAATGTCACCAGACGGACATGATATTAGAGATATAAGAATGAATAACTCATGAATGGAAAAAAGTGCGCGCGACACGTGCCGGGTTGAGCTTTTAATATAATAATATCACGAAGAAAGTAGCAACGTGAGTTCGCCCGGCACTCGGGGAGCGGGTCGGATGTAAGAGGCAGGTAGAGCGAGTGCAGAGCGACGCAAGGTGTTGCCATTTGCTCGTTCGTAGTTTATTCTCCGGGTTTTCTCTCCCCTTCTTGCCACCGGTAACGGTGATTTCTTCTTTTTTTTTTACTCTTTTCCTTTTATTTTATTTTTTTTTCACTCTTTTCCTTTTCTTTTTTTCACTCTTTTCCTTTTCTTTTTTTTTCACTCTTTTCCTTTTCTTTTTTTTTCACTCTTTTCCTTTTCTTTTTTTTTTTCACTCTTTTCCTTTTCTTTTTTTTTCACTCTTTTCCTTTTCTTTTTTTCACTCTTTTCCTTCTCTTTTTCTTCTCCTCGCTCCCTTACGGTCCAGCAACTACCCTTTCTACGTATAATTTCCGCACATGCATCTGCCTTCCGGTACACAGAAACACCCACACGCTTTTTGAAGCTACGTGAAAAAGCTGAATACCCACATGTTCCACTGAGGCTTTAGTGTATCCAACTGGATGTCGATTTAACTGTGATAAAAAAAAATAAAAAAAAAGACTCACGCTCCACTTAATACAGTAATTGTCATTCGTTTCACCGTGGCGTCACTTTCTCATTTAATACGGACCCGTTTTCTCTTTTTCTCCACCTTCCGCCGTCGCGCAATCACGTCGTTAATTGCTCGGCATACACACGCGGCGTTCCTTTTTTTTTTTTTCTTCTTCTCGTGGGTAAACCGTAATCGTTGCAATTAATTAGTACAACCGCTATTACCACCGGAGCTCTCGTCACTCTC
The DNA here is from genome assembly GCA_963932165.1 of Pimpla rufipes. Classification (NCBI taxonomy): domain Eukaryota; kingdom Metazoa; phylum Arthropoda; class Insecta; order Hymenoptera; family Ichneumonidae; genus Pimpla; species Pimpla rufipes. The sequence continues at coordinate 27,322,575 of OZ010630.1, forward strand.
TTTCCCTCTCGCGGTTTTAGCGAGGCTGAGAAATGTTATCACCCGGAGGACGAACCGCGTTCCCATAAATCAGGATGATTTTTCAATGAGCTAGCTCAGTATAAATCTCCCGTTGAGCCTCCCGACGATCGTTTTTTTTTTTTTTTTTTTTTTTTTCGCCACCAAACTTTTAATCGAAGACCATCAAACACTCTCGATATCGAAGCGGGTTAAACCTGGCATAAATTGCACCCTAAAGCTCATTTTAGCGAGCGAATCTTGACTTGCTAGGTGAGCCAAGTTTTTCGGCAGTTCCTGTTTAGTCAATTAATTTTTCGTCGTTTTTTCTCATTTAACCGTGATATATATATTTCTTATGGCGACGAGTAAATCTTGGTAAGCGCCTTGCCGAATATTACTCACGCCCGAGCTCCACACATTTTTCCAGGATTTTTCCAATAGAGATATAAAATGCAGGATATGGAGTGCCCCCTGGGGATCCGTCGGTGCTGCTGGGACGTCCCGGAAAGTGGATATAACGAAACGAGCGGCCGAGCGGGGCACCCCGTGAACCGATGCTTTTTTGATGACTCGTAACTTTCCGTAGGCTCATTATCACCGGCGGCGAATTTTACCTTCCCTTTTTTTTTATTTATGGTTGGACGAGAATTGCGGAAGAGGTGATATTGACCTCGATCGAGGGCCGCATACGACAATTTAGCGCCAAAGTGACAAACGTCGATTGATCCTTTCTGAAGTACCATGAATTCTCTACTCGTGACTGTCGTAATAAGGACTCCGCTTTTTGCTTAGGCCACAGAAAATAATAAGTTCATTTACCTCATTTAGGAAGATTAGATATGGAAAAAATTAGATTAGGAAAAGCTGATTTAGGAATATCAGATATCAGATATCGTATCCATGGCTATAAACAGTATTGGATAGTTAAACCATTTTACATAAATTACAAAAATATCACGTCTAAAAAAGGTAATTTAACTGACTGAATAGACAAAAAAAAAAGTATGAAAAGGTGGAAAGTCATACGAATTTTATAGTCCAGTGTTTTCCATATTCAATGACTGAATTAATTTCCCGGCTATAAAATTCGAAAGACTTTTCATTACTTCACCGTTTTTTGTTTACTCAATTTATTAAAATAACTTTGTCAGTCGATTTTTTAATTTTTGCAAAATTATTTTTGTTCCATTCTCTTTGAACGATATTATTTATCTATTAGTGTAAGAATCGAATTACGACGTCAAGTCACAAAACAAAAAATACATAGCAGGCGATAGTTTGGTGATGGCTAAATCAATATTTTCAAACATGTTGTATGTTGATGACCGCGTTAACATCACGATTATATGTAAAAGACCCAGTTAGCTACAAATGGCTTCAGTCAAGTTTGTCGAAATTTTTAATTTCCTACATGGCGCCACATAAATTCCATTTCCGTGTCCAGCGTGTCTGAAACTTTACCACCGGGTTCAGAGCGTCCGCGATTCGAACGAGTGTGCACAATTCGAAATGCCGTTTCCGAGGTCCCCCAAACGCGATGCAACGACAAAACTAATATTGCGTAAAAGCTTTAATCAGAAAATGGCCACTGGAAAAGACACCGCTGCGACGATGGATGGTCGCGGCGCGTCCTGCCGGAATATTGGATTGACATAAGTGCACCGAGAACGCACGATGATGTAATTGTCGCTTCAGCCATTGGCTCTTGAATTAAACAGCCGGCATTAGCGGAGGCTCGATAGTTCCACATCCTCCCGCCGCTCTCACGGGCCAACAAGTTTTTGCGACAGCGCGGCGGTTTTCGGTTATTTCGCCCCCATTCCCGTCACGCGTCTCTCGCTCGACCCACAACTGCGCATGACCCACGCCTGCCCCACTGCAGTTTTGTGCGGCAAATCGAGGGATGCTGCGAATGAGGGAAGGAAAAAAAAAGCAGGAAAAATGTAGAAAGAACGGAAAGACCAAGATAACGGCAGGCATTATCGGAGGTTGTCATAAGTGGTGAGGAACGAGATATGCGCCCAAAGAAATCGTTCTGATGGGATCTATTCTAAACAAATAAAATTTATTTGAATGGAATTAAAATGTATTTGAAAAAAATAAATTCTATTTCATCTAAATAAATCCTAGTAGGCCGACCATTAAGTAAATTATTTCTTTACAAGTATTTATTTATTTATTTAAGTAAATAATTTATTTGATGGCCGGTCGACTAGGATTTATTTCAAATAAAATTTATTTATAAATTTACTATTATTATTATTATTATTATTATTATTATTATTATTATTGTTATTATTATTACTATTATTTATTTTTTATTTATTTATTTTATAAATTTTTTATCAAATAAACTATATTTCATTCAAATAAATTTTATTTGTTTCGAATAGATCCCATCAGAACGATTTCTCTGGGTGTGAAGAAGTTAAAATAAAAAAGCAGGATGTAAGCAGCCTGCCAAGACGGTGGTACAACCGTGAACAATTTAAATTAAATTTATAAAACGTTCTTGGCACATCGTAGCCTCTCTCGACGGGCCGGTTTTTTTTTCGCCGCATACGTCCATCCGTTTCACGTTATCACATCCACTCGATATCGTGTGTCGATGGTCGCGTAGGAAGGACCGCGAGACCGCACGTTGGCCGCCATGCCAAGTGAAATTCTCCGCGCGCGAAACTTTCCAGTCGGTACTTATGCAGCAAGAGGGCATGAAGAAATTCGGTTCATGCTCTGTGGCGAACTTTTAACTTCCGCCAGTGCGCCGGAACAAACTTCTCTCGACACTGGCGCGCATCCTGAACCATTCGACGACATTGTCAAACATTTTTCTCACCACGGACTCTCTCGCACATCGTTTGCTAAGTTTGCACTGGTGCATTAAGCAACCCGGCTCAATCGGACTGCATGAAATTGCAGTATTAAGGAGTTATTCGTTTCTCAGGTGTTTTACGAGGGTTGCTAGGATTGTTTGGAAAATATCGAATGATTATTTATTCCGGAGGTTCACAGGGTCTGACTTGAAATGGCAAGAAACAAGTAAACATGGTGACTGGAATACATAGAAAATTATTTAATATTTAGGGGAAGAAGTAAATACGAGTTTTCTTATTTTTATTAATGCCTGCTTATTTTTCTCTTCCAACTAAAATGACTAAAGTTTATTTGGAAGAGAAAAATTATTTTATCTGTTATTAATTATTTTAATTATCTATCTAATTTAATTATTTCTATTACTATTATTTTGATTATTTTATTATTAAGAAGAGAAACATTATTTTATTTATTATTAATTATTTTCATTATCTATCTAATTTAATTATTTTTATTATTTTATTATTTTCTTTTTCAACTAAACTTACTAAAGTTTAGTTAGAACAGAAAAATTAGTGCGCGAGTGCAGAAAGGTCACCAAAAAACGTGGAATATATTTTTGCTGCTTCTGCCGCTGTACAAACGTGGAAGTATCGATTTGTAGCGCGAAAACATAGAGGGGTTGGTTTGTTTGTATTATTTCATTGTTGACCCGTGACAGATGTACCGAATTTGCATTGAAAAGAATGTACAGCGAAAAATGACCGTACGATGGCCCGGTTCGGTGGAAGTGGTCACAGAAACCGTGGCAACAGCGGCGCGGCGCGGTCGGAGGACGTCGGAGAAAAATATCGCTCGCATTTTGTCGCCATATGCTGCTTCAATTTTACGCTCGATGCAATACGCGGAATTGCCGTTGGATAACCGAAAAATAGAGGTATCACGGCGGCCGGAGGAAAAGTTCGCGCACCGAAAAAAAAACGTGGCTGACTGCGGCGTTCGCCGCAGCCGTTATCTTACCATTAGAAATTGGCCGTGCGGTTACGGCACCCCGAGAATTGCAATTTCCGCGGGGGCATATTTATCCCACCGCTTATCATGTAAGCGCGTTACTTAAAAAAAATAAATAAGGTTGTCCGGAAAAAAGGTCGTGCGGTAAATCGCGGTTAAGTGAAAGGAAACACGAGTTTTTAAATTCGGAAAGTCGAATTTTTTTAAATCCGGAAAGTCGAATTTTTTAAATCATTTTATTTGAGGGTGGTAGATCATCGTCTAATTATTGAAATGGCCCTGCGAAATTTTTCTTCATGTTTATATTTTCGCCCATAATTCGTTCATTAACATTTCGTTACGATTACAATTAAATCAAATTCAGAAATTAAGCATTCGATATTCATGTGTTCTCATAGTAAAATGGATGTTAATCGAATGTCATTATGACGTAATGATAATTGGTTGAAATATTAGTTTATATATAATAGTTTTTTTTTTCATTCAAGATGGCAGAACCACTTTCAGCGTTACTAATGACAACGCTGATGAGTAAAGTAGGAATCAAAAAAAAAATTGATTTAAAAATAAGTAAAATAGAATCACTGTTAAAAAAGATTGGAAAATGTTATTCAAGAACTGGTGAATTAAATGTAATCTACGATTGTGAAATAAGATTGACGTACTTTTATAGTAAAAATAAATTTGCTTTATTTTATATAAAATATTTGCTTTATTTTATATAAAATATTTGCTTTATTTTATATAAAACATTTGCTTTATTTTATATCAAATATTAGTTTTATTTTTATATATACATATTTATAAAAATTGAAGGACATAAAATTCGAAAGTGTTCTATGCTTATCGTGCGGCATCGAGGATCAAGAATTGTAATGTCTGCAGTCTTAGCCAATTATTTCCGGCACGTTGCTCGAACGGTGCTGAAAATTATCGCGCAGGCATTTATTAGAGCTGAGGCGTTGTGCCCACTCGACTATTTCACGCATGCATAGACGATCGCGTAATCGCATAGCAATGAGAAGGTCGCGGGCGGGTCGACACCGACAGCCAGTGACCCGAGCCCAAAACGTCGTCCGATAAAATTTTCCACCCTCAAGACTCTCGATGCCTCGCGGTTTTAGAGCCTAGAGGCGTTGCGGATTCGCCTCGGCGACGTCTCGCTGTTTTCCATTGTTGTATATACGACGGCTGCTTTTGCCGCTCCGGCGGCTCCCGCGTGTCACGGTAAGGAACAATGACACCCCCGAAGCAATTCCTGTGTACCGATTTACCGTGACTTCGAGCGTGAATCAAGAAGACAGAGGGCGTTAGTGGGAAAGTAATGTACTTGAGGCTCTTCTCGATCCTTTAGAATCTCGATAGTGATGCGAGACTATCGAGAATTCTAACGTTTAGGAAAAAAAATCGTTTTTCGACTTTTCCTAGCCGAATTTTCGATTTTTCAGGCAAATGACGGTGGTTTTCGGAATCAGCAAAAAAAATCCCATCGGATAGGGTCTTCAAATTTTACGAAATCGATTTTTTTTTTTTGCAAAAAACGTGACCCTTACGTTTTTTTGCAATTTTTTTTCTCGGTCCGGAATTTTTTAGCATAAGACGAAATACATTACAATTATATAAAAGTGCGAGCGGAAAATTTGCCATCGGGTAGGGTCTTCAATTTTTACGAAATCCAAAAAGAAAATTCGCGAAAAACGTGACGTGTTTTTTTTTTTTTTTTTTTTCATTTTTTTTTTTCGACCCGGAATTTTTTAGCACAAGACGAAATATATTACAATTATATAAAAGTGCCAGCGGGAAATTTGCCATCGGGTAAGGTCTTCAATTTTTACGAAATTGAACTTTTTTTCTCGAAAAGCGCGACCCTTGTGGTTTTTTGCAATTTTTTTCTCTACGCGGAATTTTTTAGCATAAGACGAAATACATTGCAATTATATAAAATTGCGAGCGGAAAATTTGCCATCGGGTAGGGTCTTCAATTTTTACGAAATCCAAAAAAAAAATTTCGCGAAAAACGTGACCCTTGTTTTTTTTTTTTTTGTTTTTTTTTTTTTTTTTTTTCATTGTTTGTTTCGACCCGGAATTTTTAAGCATAAGACGAAATATATTACAATTATATAAAAGTGCGAACAATTTTTTCGTCGTTGAGTATTCGCGACTACAAAAAAAAAACCGAAAGCTTCAGGACGTTTCAGAGCCAGCTGGTGTATCGAGGCGAACACACAAACATGTCGATGTCGCCCCCCGACGCTATGTTTCTACTGTATAACGGCTGGAAGCGAAATGTGACAATAATAACGAATTATTAATCAAAATGGTAATCGGATCTTCCGACTCAACACCCCGAGCTACGATACAGGGCGGAGTGGGGAGGCAGTTGCCATCACACAGTTGGCTAGTCCGCGCGACTCCAATGGTTAGGGCCAACCAGCAACCGTTCATGAGCATTCCGGTACGTCGCCTGCTCGACCGACCCGTCGTACCGCGTATTATGCGATTGCGCATAAATAACGGGTATTGTCAAGCTGGCACTCGTAACCAGGAGGGGGAGGGGGGAGGGGGGGGGGGCTGGTTAGTGGTAGAGCGAGCACGAGTAGCCCAATTCGACGAAAGAGCGAGAAGGAAAGAACAGATATCGAGGTTGCGGGAAATGAGAAATAGGGAGTTCAGAGCCTACAACGTGGCATGATCTACAGTCCATTACAGCGTCGGGTAATTCGGTGTACAGGATGTTCTCGAAATCGCAGTAGGGAAAGAAAAAGCCCATTTCGCACGACGTTGAAGTTTGCATCGATGAAATGCAACGAAATTCAGATAAAAAAAAATTAACCGAAGTAAAGGACACGAAAAAAAAAAAAAATTATTCCTGCCCATTCCAAATTTGTTGTCATTCGGGTTAATTAAAAGTAATTTTTATTTTTCTGAATCTCGTTACAGTCCAACGATGCAAACTTCAACGTCGTCATTTCGTGTGAAGCAGTCATAATCATTGCTTGAAAAGCAGTTTAGAAACGAAGAAAAATAATCAGGGAGTAATAAGAAATCGATTGTCGTGTTAACGAATTTTTTTTGTCGCAAAAAAAAAAATTCAGTTACCACAGCAACCATTTTTTTGTCACTCTGTTGATATTTTTTCTGTGTGCAATATTGTTGTTATTTGAGCAGACTGAGATTGATCATTGCTGACACGTCGAAAGGCAACTTGTGATGGCCATTTGTGAACAGCAGTTAAAACATCGTTTTGCACGGAATTGTTAATATATTTTGTCCGCACAGAATCATAACACGCTGAAATAAATGATTGATTGGTGTGTACAACATATTTCTAAGAACAAACACACGATCTGGGCGTGTAATTTGGATGGGTCAACCAATTAATTATCCGCGCCAATAAATCAGCCGTATGACCACCAAACTAATTGGGAGGTTCAACAATTCATTGGTTGGCGAGTGACCAATTTGGAAATGCATTTCAATAATTCGTCCCAACCGAGTTAATCAGTTGGTGAAGTGAAGTACGAGCACCTCATTAACTACTCACGTTTAATTTATTTTCTTCTCATTACGCTTCTTCATAATAGGCGCATTAATAACGAATAGCCTACAACGATACGACGCTAATCCTCTCTACGACAGAAAACCGAAGAATTCTACATTAAAACAGACGTTCTCAAAGCTCTGAAATATTAAAAACAAAAACCATTTTTTTTAAATAAAAATCGCACGTGCCGACGAGTACAGTGGAACTCCGATTAACAGGGATGCTCGGGACCCAGTTGACCCCAGAACTCACGACTTATTTCCAAAATGTACGTAATTTACGGGTCATGTGGGGTCCTCCTGTGGGTTCCAGAATCCTCATTGAATTAAAAAAAAAAAAAAAAATGACCGAGAATTTCATCAATGAGGATCAAATCCAAACTATCACAAACCCTCAAAAGGAAACCCCGTTACTCATAACCCTCATTCCCCCTCCGCAATTTTCACCCACCGCACACACGGGGCCCTCATCCTCCCCCAAATTCCCTCAAACATCACACAGCAATCATCAACCCTCCTCCTCATCTCGCCTCAAAAATTCAACTCCCCCACGACACCGAGTGCCCAGTACCCAGTACCAAACTCGTACTCCATAACCGCCTATAACCACCAGAGCCACCCCACAGCCTTCTCGTAGCGTCAGCGGCGACCGGCAGCACAAGACTGGCCGGCCGCGCAGCAGGGCAGGCGTTCGGAGCCCATACGTTAGAGAGTCCGGCACAGAGCGCGGCGCGCTTCCACTCACTCACTCACACAGCGATCGAGACAGCCGAGCTACAGCTCGCGTGGCGTCCAACGAGCAAAGAAAGAATATCGAGCCGGCGTTGCGGAGGAAGGAGGACGGCGATGCAGGCCGCGAGAGAGAGAGAGAGAGAGAGAGAGAGAGAGAGAGAGAGAGAGAGAGAGAGAGAGAGAGAGAGAGAGAAGGTGGCCTAGCGTGGCGGCGGCGGCGGCGGCGTCGGCGGTGGTAACGCGCCGCGTCGCTCGGTGCCTAGGACGTTACACGCCGCGAGGCGCCCCGTGGAAGGGAAAGGGGTGGAAAAGTGGTGGGCACGGGGGTGAAAGGATGGCACGCGCCGCAGCAGCCAAGGCCTCCTCCACACAGAGCCCGCACGCTGCCTGCACGGCCGGTCGTGGCGCTCGCTGTGCGCTGTGTGCTCGGACGGTTCGCCGCCTATCTCTCTCTCTCTCTCTCTCTCTCTGTCGCAAGCTCGCAAAGAGCTCGCGCTCGGTTTCTGCACCGCGCGCTGCTGCTGCTCCTCGTTCGCGCTACGGCTCTCTCTCTCTCCTCTCTCCTCGCGCGAGCGGCAGCGGCGACGGCGGCGACGGCGACTACGGTGCAGCACCCCAGGGGCACCGGCACCCCGTCACCGCTTTGCTTCTCTTACTCTTCAACCGTATTCTCTCGACCTCACTCGTCGTCTCCGTCTCTCGAGCTTCTCGCGGAGGACACGCTGAAATATTAACACTCGGACTCTCCCCCCCGCACGACGAGATTTTGGATTTCGTTTTCCGAGGACTTGGGGAATTTTTTTGGAGAAGAAAATGTGTGGACGGTTTTGATCGCCGATTTGGATGAATATCGAAGAATTGGTTGGTGTTGCTGTTGGTGAACATCGGACGCTGTGGGATTCTGGGTGTTTGTGGGTGGAATTGACTTCAGGCTTGGAGATACGACGGCGAAAATGCGGGGATGGTTTTGATCGCCGATTTGGATGAATATCGACGAACCGGTTGTAGTTGCTGTTGGTGAACATCGGACGCTGTGGGATTCTGGGTGTTTGTGGGTGGAATTGACTTCAGGCTTGGAGATACAACGGCGAAAATGCGAGGATGGTTTTGATCGCCGATTTGGATGAATATCGACGAACCGGTTGTTGTTGCTGTTGGTGAACCTCGGACGCTGTGGGATTCTGCGTATTTGTGGGTGGAATTGACTTCAAGCTCGGAGATACGACGGAAGAGAGACGGAAGCGAACGACGAGGGTTGATTAATCGACGGGACTCCGCGAGACTCTCACGGCGGACGAACTGGAAGTTCGCGTGAGAGGTAATTAATACACCGAGGGTAACGCCGAACGAAGGATTTTCTACGTGTGTGACGAGGATCGTAATAGGTGATTCCGGGGGTTTCTTGTGCAAAGTTGATACGCGTGATTTGTGATGCGAGGAGCTGGTTGAGCGACTCTTTGCTCTTCGACGCGTTTCCGGTTTTTTTTTCTTTCTTTTTTTGCGCTTTGGTGTTCGCTGCGAGCGGCAAAGTTGCGGGACGAACTCCGTCGCGAGGGATTTAATCGCGTTACCGCGAGTGCCGAGCTCAAGACGTTCACGTGCTGAAGGTGGTTGTTAAATCGCCCTGAAGTGTAAAAAGAATTGGAGAGTGAGAATTTTTTTTTTTTTTTGTTTTTGGTGCAATATCGTAATTAAATATCGTGGGTTGGAAATCAATTTATTAAAAACGTAAGAAAAAAGTAAATGAAAAAACGTAAGATAAAAGTAAGCGAACAAACGTAAAATAAAAATACATGAAAAAACAAGATAAAAATACATGAAAAAAATTAGTGATATTAGAGAGATAGTGACAAATTAGTGAGGCAAATTAGTGAGAAAAAAATTAGAAAAGTAAATGAAAAAAATGACTAAACGAATTAAACGGATTAAGAATGAGTCAGAAACGAGGAGACGATTGTGACACAACCGCGTGGCAGGGAAATTTTTATGCGGTGATTTTTTTACGCGCTGCACAGCGAGCGAGCCGATACGCGGGCTCGGAAATCCAGTGCATCGGCGGTCACTAATAAACCTCGTACATAAATATCTCATCGGCTATACGCTGTCTCGGCCGTGAAGCTCGTGTGTAGTCCTCCCCCCGCCCCCCTGCGCTGCGCCCCCCGCTTCTTTCCTTTGAGAGTCGCGGGGCAGCCCCCGAGGAATATAACCTCAGAAGTAAACCGCGATCCTCGTGCTCTCGCTCGCGATACCAGCAACAGCTAGGGCGCCACATAAACTATCCCCCCGTGTATCCCGCCGACTTCTTGCAACTTTGTAGTCTTCTCTCTTTTTTTTTTCTTTTTTTTTTTTTTAAGTCGCGAAACAGCTCATTTTGCAATGTTGAGGCTAAACAAAACGCGGCTTGTTAAAGTCGAGAGGGTTGGGCGAAATTGTCGAACTGTCGGCGGGCGAAAGAAAAGCTGCTTCGGGGAAGAAATTAATATGTTTTTGATAAAGTTCAGCGGGGAAAATTGCAAAGCTGCGGAGTTCTTTGAGGCGGAATGAGCTGTGAAGTAGTCGACGTTGTGGGGGTCGAGAGAAAGAGGAAGAGCAAAAAAAAGTGCGCGTTTGTTGAACAGAAAATTTGGTTGAATTGTGAGGCCTGAATTGGCCATGGGATACTGGAAAAATAGGGAAAATTGTATGGGGTGAAAACGATCGCGTTCAGCTGGCTTAAAAAAAATGCACTGCGATGAGGTTTTCAGGGAATGAATAAAATCGAGGAAATTCTATGGGGTGAAAACGATCGCGTTCAGCTGGTTTAAAAAAGTGCACTACGTTGGGGCTTTCAGGGAACGACTAAAATTGGGGAAATTTTATGGGGTGAAAACGATCGCGTACAACTCGTTTAAAAAAAATGCACTGCGATGAGGTTTTCAGGGAACGAATTAAATCGGGGAAATTGTATGGGGTGAAAATGATCGCGTGCAGCTGGTTTAAAAAAATGCACTGCGATGAGGTTTTCAGGGAACGAATTAAATCGGGGAAATTGTATGGGGTGAAAACGATTACGTACAGCTGGTTAAAAAAAAATGCACTGCGTTGGAGCTTTCAGGGAACGAATTAAATCGGGGAAATTTTATGGGATGAAAACGATCGCGTTCAGCTGGTTTAAAAAAATGCACTACGATGGGATTTTCAGGGAACGAATAAAATCGAGGAAATTCTATGAGGAGAAAATGATCGCATACAGCTGGTTAAAAAAATTCATTGCGTTGGGGCTTTCAGGGAACGAATTAAATCGGGGAAATTGTATGGGGTGAAAATGATCGCGTGCAGCTGGTTTAAAAAAATGCACTGCGATGGGGCTTTCAGGGAACGAATTAACTGATAGACTCGATAATTCAACACGCCGAGCGCTCGTTATACTTTCATAAACTTTGGGGTCGTAACAAGTCACTTCTGTCGATAGCGTGTCGAGCTACGAATTATAATGACTGCGTGTCACCTTCGCGAAGCAATTCGTAATGACCATTAAACAATGCATATGCGAAGGACATGTTAGAATGTAAAAGGAAGATAATCGCTGTTGGATAAAGTTGCACACGATGCAGGATGCACGTCAAATAAATTTTACAGAAAAAAGTTGGCGAAAAAAAATTAAATTATTCCATTCGCATTGCGATTTGGTATCTATTTCGTTAATTTCGTTTAGGAAAAAATAAGACAAACAGTGAAATTTCATTAACAACGTATTCTACATTTTTATTTCTCAAAAAAAAAATAATAATGACGGATTATAAACAGAAAAATGGATGCCTTCAAAAAGTGTTTTTTAAAGTATTTTTATACATAAAAGTGTCCGTAAATTGCTAAAATAATTTGATTTAAAAAAAAAGAGTCCGTCAATTGGCTAAAATAATTTGATTCAACGATAAACTGTCTGCATTAACACCCGAAAGCTGGAAACAAAACGAAAATGCAAATTCCACGGACCATTGCAGAGGTGGTAATACCTAGAATCACGAAAGTAACTAGTTGTCCAGACGCTAATTATGTGGATTTATTCCTGCAAACTCGTGGCTCGAACTGTGCACGAAGCTCGGCCGTTAGACATTTCAAAAATTAAAGGTAGTCTTAAGCCCCCTCGGTGGCCTGCAGGGCCCATAAACGCCAGGCAAAGCTCGAGCCGTTGGCCGATCGAAAGTGGCGTACAGGCTTACATGGAAACCCGCCCAGTTTGCACTATACTCGGCCGTTTGATCGCAGATTTAGCAACACACGGTTGAATTTCCCGACGATTCCCTCGTCACGCCGAATCCACCGATAAATTCGAGCACAAGATGCCCATACGGAAATAAAGTATACGCGAGATATATAAAAGATATATTCTAGATATAAAAGATCGATTTTTCCGAAATGTTGTATATGTCGGATCTATTTTAGGATCTATTCGAAATCTATGCGAGCAAAAAATAGATCTAAAATACAACCAAAATGTATTTTTATCGTATTATCGTCCAAAAAGTTGTATTTCTAAACAAAAAATTACTTACAAAAAAAATCTTTTCAAAAATATTAAATTTCAAAAATAAATCTTTTCAAAAATATTAAATTTCAAAAATAAATCTTTTCAAAAATATTAAATTTCAAAAATAAATCTTTTCAAAAATATTAAATTTCAAAAATAAATATTTTCAAAAATATTAAATTTCAAAAATAAATCTTTTCAAAAATATTAAATTTCAAAAATACATCTTTTCTAAAATATTAAATTCCAAAAATAAATCTTTTCAAAAATATTAAATTTCAAACATAAATCTTTTCAAAAATATTAAATTTCAAAAATAAATCTTTTCAAAAATATTAAATTTCAAACATAAATTTCTTTAGGAATATTTTTATCGTATTATCGTCCGGAAAGTTGTAGATTCCAGATACATTTTCGTACATTTTTTCCGTGGGGGTAACTCCAATATTTGCTACTTTCTTTCCCCCATTTTTTTTTTTTTTTTTTTTTTTTTTTTTTTTTTTTTTTTTTTTTTTTTTTTTTCGTGTGCATCGCAATTTTCCGACCACGCGTGACGCGAGTCAAGCACGATTCCCGCCGACAGTGGTTAATGCGCGTTATTTCCTCGCACACGCCCCGCGCACACTCGTCGCGTTAAAACATAACCCGGCGTCGCGCGGCGTATTAACTGCACTTTCGTTTCATTTACTATATGGCGGAGTTTGCGCGGCTAGATCGTGTCGATCGAAGTTGTAGCGCGCGGCGCGCGCGCGCGCGCGCGCTTACGTGGAAATTGCGGTTGAGCTACAAATTTCTACGGCTGAACGACATTCTATATCGACGACAACGACGACGTCGACGAGGCGAGGGCCCAACACACGATAGCCGCTGCATAATACGCGCTCGGTCCGCGTGCTCCTATTATAAACGTATACGGCGCACTCTAACGTGCTATAGAACGGGCCGCCCTATCGTATCTCGTGCATGGATTAGAGCCTCCGATGTGCGCACGTGCTACAAAATCGTCAGACCTATCCGCTCGCGGTTGCACACTAAACGCCCCGACGTACGTGAAGACGTAACAAAAGTCGCGAGCGGGAAAATGTGCGACCCGCCGACACGAGGGCGAAATTTCTATTGGACTCGCCGTGTTATTTGTGAAGCGAAAAAAAAATTGTGTTATGACAGCCCCGAGGATCGTCGTCATTGTCGTTCCACATTTGTGGTCAAGTTGTGTAAAGTTTGTTTAAAAACGACTTAGGCGGCATTGGGGTCTCATTTTATTCGCGAGGTGCTTTGCAGGAATTCCAAACGTACTGATATTTTTGTTTGGAAATATTATTAAATAGTGGGATAAATTCAATTGTCACTGCTGCCTGAATACCGATATTATATGGGCGGAAAGAGGCGAATAAAATGATAGGAAGAAAATGAGACTTGGATAGTTAAAATTCCTACTGGGGTTTTCGCCGTTGCGACAAGCGAAAAAATGTACGCTTTTAATATCGCAATAATTTGGTGCACCGTAGAAAATGACAGATTAAAAGCACATTTTTTTAAGGTTTTATAAACACTATTTCTAAGTCTGTAAATTAATAATAGACATTTTTTTCCAAATGTTAAAAAATGAGTACAAAAACACTTAATAATAGACAATTAATAATTAATAATAGACAATAATTAATAAAACAATGAATAACAGACACATTAAAAGCACGTTTCTTTTTAGGTTTTATAAACACTATTTCTAAGTCGTGTAAATCATGAATAGACATTTTTTTCCAAATGCTAAAAAATGAGTACAAAAATATTTCCTCTTGGCTCGACATCATTTGTTGCATTCCAAAAAAAGTAATTGGATAATAATACAGGGTTTGAAGTGTCCGTGCATTACGTAACATAATGCATGTCGTGCTATTATTTTGTTCTTAATCTAACGAAAGTGATGCTCCCAATCTGTTAAATGGTCAACAGAATGTCTGTGCAATTTCTTCCATCTTGATGTCGTGCCGGTACATTAAATCGAGAAGGGAGGGCGCGAATCATCGCACTAAATAAAACACACCGTCTGCTTTAGCGGCTACCGCGATATATCGACCGCCCGGCGAAAACTTCCGGCACCGAAAGGCTCTTTCTCTTTCCCACCCGCTGCGTTATTAATAAAATTAGATGGTCAGGAATACGCGAGGGGCGACCCGCTGTCGAGACACCCAGGATCGCTGAAACCTGGAAAGCAATCTTGGATATAGAAACCGTGGGGCTATTCAAAGGCGATTCGCTCACGCGAATCATTTCAGAAAGTGACAGTGTTTTCAGCCTCGAATGGCTTTATGAATGTGACAATTAATTCGCACGTTTAACTGGTGGTCTTCAAGACACTTGAAACATGTTGATGAATTCCAGAAAAATGCGAAATGTTCTGTGACGAAAGTTGCTCGACCGTCGCTGTCATGAGGTGCAAAGAGATTTTTGATTGTTTCGCGTTTTGTGATTTTACATCGAGGAGCTCCGCTGCATAAATCATACAGAGTAACCGCGCTCTGCAAACTATGACTAACTTGTGAATTCGGATCAAGGTATGGCCGCAGTCGCGGGCATTTATGGATTTTCAGACGACCGTCACTCCAGGTTCTCGGAACATCGTCACCATGCGTGAGTTTGAAAAACAATGTTTTTTTTTTTCTTCTTGCGCCGTTTCGTCGGGACGACATTTATTCCGCAGCGTGTGTCGCTTGGTCTTGGGAGCGGGAAGTCCCCATGGGCTCGGAATACGTGGTCGTCCTGACGGCAACTTCATGAACCTCCATGGAAAAAAATATTTTCTATGCAACATTTGACGTAGACATTTTTTAGCGTTTAAAGCACTAGAAATAGATTTTATGGATATTTTAGATGAGTCTTGGATACATTTAGTATGCATCCTGAACTGTAAAATAATTCGCACAATTAGAAGAATAATTGGTTGGGTTAATTAAAACCAGCGATCATCGGCTGTCTTGATACAATTAAGCATTTCGTCTCTATAAGTATTCAGTTTTAATTTATGGGTTATTCTGATATCCCATAAATTAATCTGAGAATGCACAATCATGAAATTACAAATATACCCACATGGAAATAAAGTATATGCAAAATATATAAAAGATGTATTCTTGATATACAAGATATATTTTGCCCGAAAACGTCTATATGTCGGATATATTTTAGGATATATACGAAATATACGCGAGCGAAAAATATATCTAAGGTATATCCAAAATATATTCAAAATGTATTTTTATTGTATTATCGTCCGAAAAGTTCTATATGTCAGATATATTTTCGTGTATATCTGACATATAGAACTTTTCGGAAATATACAAATATATTTCCTTTCCGTAGTGCGTCGACAGTTGATATATATTGTCATACCTTACAAAGTCGAGGCATAAATGGAATACGAATTGTCGTGCCTCAGGAGAAAAATTCAAGTACCCCGCTGAACTCGACAGACATTTTTATTAAACATTATTTTCGCTGTGATTGCCTGTTACATGCAGGAGAAATATAAAAATGAGTTGTCTGGTCTCTTAACAATTTTCTGCCTACATACATGTGATACCAGCGCGAGGTTCAATTACACGTGTACCGAGTACCGTGCGCAAATAAAACGTGAGTACGTGTACCAGGCCTGAGTCATAAGTACGTCGTTCCTAGGAGCCCCATCGCTAAGCCGCTTGTTCGCCGGTGTACAACAGGGCTTATTTCGCGCGCGTCATTGAAAAGTTTGAGTATCAGTGAAAACAACGGCGTTTCTGCGAATCCATCCCGCAGCCTCGTCAGAGGGATTCCCCAACTGCCGAATAATTGCACCGGGACATTATAATTTGTTCCCTTTTTTTTATATTCCGCTGCACGCGTTTTGTTAATGACCGGGTACGACGTCGCTTGCGCGCGCACGCAACGTCGTTGTAGGGAAAGTACACGTACATCCATTGTCCATGGAATAACCCACCCAACGATCAAGATCGTCACGCGACATTTTTTCACATTCGCCTAGAATTCGATGCGTCAGAACGTTCGTCAAACTGCATGTGCGCCACCTAAGCTCATCAAAAATACTTGGAGCACTATTTTGAGGAGGGTCGTCAAGTTTAGTTCAATCAAGCGGATAGGGTTGAAGTGTTTTTAGAATATTTAATGCACTCTGAGGAAAGTAGCCGTGCAAAAAAAAAATAGTATGAAAAGAATATTTCTGTAGTATGAACAGTCGAAGTATTCAAAGTGTGTCGTATTGGACTGAAAAATACTCATTTCACACTCAAAAAAATAAAATCCTCAATCACAGGTTTTTAGGGTACAATTTGCGACTAGCAATGGACATCTGAGGTCAAAAAGTGAAAATTTTCAAAATCTTAGGATAGACGATTCGTCAATTGTAGGTTTTTGAACATTTTCAGTTTCTTACCTCATTTCTATTACAAGTCGCAAATTGTACCCTAAAAACATATTCCTGTGATTGAGGATTCCATTTTTTTGAGTATTTTTTTGTCCAATACGACATACTTTGGATACTTCGACGGTTTAGACTACATAAATACTCTTTGAATACTATTTTTTTTTGTGCAGGGAATGTTGCCAGGAATCACTCGGGTGCCAGAAAATTAATAGAAGTCAGTTTATCCTATTTCACTTTTATTTTTGTGGCACCCAAGTGAATTCTGGCAACTCACTATTTTCCTCTCACTGCCCTAATCGATTTTCATTCAGTTCGATTTTCTATGCATACATCAAGATTTTACAAAAAAAATGTAACGATGTAACAAATTATGCACTTTTTCGTGATGACTTCAAAAAGATTTTACAAAAAAATGTAACAATGTAACAAATTATGCACTTTTTCGTGATGACTTCAAAAAGATTTTACAAAAAATGTAACAATGTAACAAATGATGCACAACTTCGTGGTGACTTCGGAACTCAACCTAAGTTTCATCGGAATTTGTCTCCAACATAAGACAACTTCTTTGCTTCGATCCGCGTGAAAATTGTTAACGTGAAAATACTGCAGGATTTCCGGTGAATAAAATCGATTATATTATCCGGTTCGCAGATTCGACGAGTTATTTATTTGCTATTATTTCTACTGGAAAAATCAATGAGGCATGTGTGGTGGGATGCGAAAAACACATTAAAGAAACAACGACGGTTCACTTCGGGCAGCTTCGGAGCGAAGTGAACTTGCACGATATCGACGATGCAGTGAACACAGCGGAAAACAAAGAGATGTTTGTGCTGGGCTCCACTCTACCGTCAAAACGGAGGGGGGGATACATTAACGCAGTTGAAGCCCGAGCAAAACCCTCCTAGTTTCCGTCTTCATTGAAACGAATAAATTTGTATGTAACTACGTCATACGAATTTCATGCACCGACCCGCGTTTTTTGTGCACCGACTCCACGGACTCGCTTTTTTAAGTTGTTTTTAAAACCTTGACCGCGTATAAATTAACTTGCTGTCTGATCGACAGCCGAAATAACAATTTCGGAAATAACAATCGTTTCGGCATTCTCTATGAAACGTTCAAATATTTACCTTCGAGTTTTTAGAACAGAAACGTGGAAAGCATGAAATGTCATGAAGTGAAAACGAAACCAATTGTCTACTATTTTTATTCAACCTCTTAGAAAATGCAGCATTTGCGCATGCGTCAACTTATCCAACTTGTTAAATCCAAAAGTTCTCTACAACACATTTTTTCTTTAATTAGCTTATTGAGCTGTGCTAAATACTATTTATATTTTCCAAAATTATGCTATGAAAACTATTCTATCGATTTCTAAAATTAAATTACTTCAACTTCTCTGTACTTACATGGCAATAACTTTTTATTGTCTACTATTTTTGTTCAGCCTCCCATACAATTCAGCATTTGCGCATGCGTCAAATTATCCAACTTGTTAAATCCAAAACTTCTCTACAAAACATTTTTTTAAATTAACTTATTAAGCAGTGCTAAGTACCAATTATATTTTCCAAAATTATACTATGAAAACTATTCCATCGATTTCTAAAATTAAATTACTTCAACTTCTCTGTACTTACATGGCAATAACTTTTTATTGTCTACTATTTTTGTTCAGCCTCCCATACAATTCAGCATTTGCGCATGCGTCAAATTATCCAACTTGTTAAATCCAAAACTTCTCTGCAAAACATTTTTTTAAATTAACTTATTAAGCAATGCTAAGTACTAATTACATTTTCCAAAATTCTGCTACAAAAACTATTCTATCGATTTCTGAAATTAAATTACATGAACTTCTCTGTACTTACATGGCACCAAATTTTTATTAAGACTAACATGTTCAACTTCCACGTACCCCAAAAACATCTGCAGCCTCCCACTGCTTCGGGGTCTCAATGTCTCCCTGAAAAGTCGCAGATAGCCGACTCACGAAGTCCCAGGTTTTCCACTCTCGATGGGCAAAACAAAGATCGCAGTTCTGGCAATGAAAGCGGGGGGGGGGGGTCTCGAATGGGTTATCGCGAAATATGTTTCGCGTGTTCAGCCCCATGGAACAATAATTTCTTCCGTTCGAATTCGAGTTAATCGTCAGCGGGTGGGAGCTTTGAGATTAGGGACAATCGGCGAATGTACAGTATTGTACCGCAGTTTTGAATGCCAACACCAAGGTATTCCACGGTCGTTTAATTGATTTCCGATATCGGCTCCGCCGGTACACCGTTACCGTTACGGGCCGCAGCCGGACTGGCCTTCGCCGAGACGGCGTTGCGGCACGAGAACTATGTGTCCCCCACAATGAACTATGGATACAGCCGGCACACGCTAGTGCACTGAGATATCGTACGGTCGTAATAGAATCTATTCAGTGGTATCATGTTCATTATTTGACACTGATTGGATCTCGAGAGCGGAGAGAGAGGGCGGTGTCGACGTGAAGTATCGATAAAGGCGACGCCGACGACGGCGACGACGTTTACACTGTTTTCCCTCCTGCGTTCACCCAGTGCGGGGCATAAATTACGCTTTCCCTGGAAAAGGGGCGACTGCTGCGTTACTTCAGAGGCTTCGGAAATATGTTATATGCTCCATTCCGTATTTGCTTTGCGAGTGTCTAACGTCGTGAATTGTCTTGGTGTGCTGCTCTCGATACTTCTGGCGCGAGGCGTAACTTGTCAGCCAATTATCGTGATAATTGCTATTATTCGCTCGTTGCACGGTGTCGCTGTGCACTGTAAGTGGTTTCACGTCGTCAGGGTTGTTGTGTGTTCTCGTTGAGGAAATTATTTTTTGTTACTGCAGTTGCGAAATGTATTAAGTTTATAAAACAAAATTAAGTGTTATACATTTAATTTTGTTTTATAAACTTAATACATTTTGTAACTGCAAAATTTTGTTTTATAAACTTAATACATTTTGTAACTGCCTAATTTTGTTTTATGACTTAATACATTTTGTATCTGCAGTTATAAAATTAAGTGTTACTTAATTTTGTAATTAAGTGTTACTTAATTTTGTAATGTTGTAATTAAGTGTTACTTAATTTTGTAATGTTGTAATTAACTGTTACTTTATTTTGTAATGTTGTAATTAACTGTTACTTAATTTTGTAATTTTGTAATTAACTGTTACTTAATTTTGTAACTGCAGTTACAAAATTAAGTGTTACGGGAACTCATTATTTCTTATTCCTTTTATACAGTTACGATTATGAAGTGTTATGGTTGTGAGAACTATTCCACCTTAGCATGCACAACTTTAACATTTTGCATTATATCAAGTCCGAAATAAAATATTAACAAAACTTGGAAGTTTCAGTGATGCGAACTTTCATGTTCTTGGTGCCTTTTAGTTGTGTCACTGAATAGTTATAGTTGTGGAAACTATTACGTGGCTACTGTATACGTGGCAAAAATATTTTTTTATTTTGTTTTTTTTTCTTATTTTTATTCGTTTAATATACTTCTAGAAAATTACTATGACTGACTACAGGAGTCGAAATTCTGAGTGTTGAACCATTTTTCTTTTGTATTTCCTGTAACTTTGTTATTCTCTTAGCAGTCTCTTTTTATCTTATCAGTTTTTTTTTTCGCCCCTTCCACTCATTTTATTATTTGTCGGAGTCTCTTGTTTTTCGTCTTTATCTTCCAACGTGGTCGTAGCAGCTATCTCTCTTCTGTTTTGTCCTTCCGTCTCCGCCTCGTTTTCCACTTTGCTCTTCATCTTCCTAGTCTCATTCCTTATCACGAATCTCTTTCTTCTGTTCTCTCCTCTCTCGTCGCCTTTCTTCCTTCTTTCGACAATGCGCCCCTCGTCTTGACCTTTCGGTGCAAAAGATATTCATCCATGTGACACTCCTTGCATGAAACATGTCCTTCCGGTGTAAAAAAAAATATGAGAAGGATTTCGGTATAAAAAAAATATAAAATATAAAATTAAATTATAAAAAAATATAAAAAATTTCCGGTATAAAAAAAATATAAGGATTTCAGTATGGATGTATTTTATTGATAAGTGATTTTGCAAAGGTTTCATAAAGTGCGGAGCTCGGTATAGCCAGCCATTACGCTGGATATCGTGACGGTGGGACGTGCTGGGCGTGATTTTCACGAAGACATACGAGGATGAGTAATACAACAGTTCTTGGCATAGAATCCAGAAACTTTGGATATTGCCATCCCGACACCAATGTGTCTCCTATGCGCGTATATTCCCCACGGAATAAGTCGTTAATGCGTCTGGAAGAGATTTAGGCGAGACCAAAACGCTTCGAAACCAGGCTAAACCCCCAATACCATTTCGCTTCGTAAGTGTGATTCCTTGCAACGCATATCAAATCGTCGTTCCACGGCGCCAAATTTGATTCATGGTTGTTCCATATGTAGCCCATTATCTGAAATTAGGTTATTTTGAGGAAAACGCCCCAAATCCGCCTGCATCATTAATATTCTTGTTACGATAGTCACTGATTGTTATCGACAAAAATGTGGCCTCAATAATAAGAAAAATATCGTTTGTCTTTTCAGAATTATTTTATTATTTGTACTGAATTACATAAAATAACAAATTACTTATTTATATCTGCACAATTATAATCATTTTTGGTCATTTTTGCATCATTAATGTTCTTGTGACGATAATCATTCATTTTTATCGACAAAAATGTGGCCTCAAAAATAAATAAAAAATTCGTAAGTCTTTTCAGTTGTTCATAAACGCCGTTTGAATCTTCAGCCATCAAAGCCTTCCTGGTCCCGTTAAAGCGGTAATCATTTTTGTTGGTGACGTAGCTTCGGCGACGGTCGGCCTCACGGAATAAACCCTCTTCAGAATTATTTTATTATCTGTACTGAATTACATAAAATAACAAATTACTTATTTATATCTGCACAATTATAATCATTTTTGGTCATTTGTGCATCATTAATGTTCTTGTTACGATAATCATTAATTATTACCCACCAAAATGTGGCCTGAAAAATAAGAAAAATTTCGTATCTCTTTTCAATTCTCCATAAACGCCGTTTGAATTTTCAGCCGTCAAAGCCTTCCTGGTCCCCTTAAAGCGGTAATCATTTTCGGTCCATCGCGAGACGTTTTTGATGCGAATGGCACAGTGCCACAAAAGTCCGACAATCGTGACCAGCGCTGTGATGTCATGTCGATATCCCGCGAAACGAAATATACAGGCAGTTCGAAACGAGCCGGACAATTTAAGCCCGATGTGTCGGTATCGCAATTTGCTCTAGCGGCGCGCATAGTTTAGAAAGTATGAAATATTTTTTATGAGAGCTATACGTGACGTCAAATGAGGCGAGTGCAGTAAACGAGGTGAGGTCAGCGAGCAGTCGCCTCGTGGGAGCCCTTGAAAACTTTGACCTGTTCGGCAAAACGAAGAGTTTCACGTTTCTATCCCTGCCCTAGATAGTCTCCCTCACCGACACTCCACGTACACCGTATGCGCGTAACACACGGTTAACCACAGCCGAAGGTGGTATAAATACAATTTAGGATGCCTTCTGAATACACACAATGTTGCCGGGAATATACATGCATAGATTCCCACTAGACAAGCACCGTACGGTGTATGTAGAATACTGGCCCACGCTAGACAAACATGCGACGGACCCGCGTGGCCCACCCGTTTCAAATTACCTCTGCAATTTGTTTGGACGACTTTAAATGCGGACATGGACACGTCCCTCGCGTCTTGCACATTCGTTATTCGCGTGGCTGATGTAATTTCGCAAATTCTTTTGGCAAATTACTTTTCGAATTGTTGCACTGTGATTGCGACGAATTTGTATTATGTGAGGCGAGTAATGTAGATATGACGATGTTGGAAAGTGATGCGATTAAGGAGGATTGAAATGGCTGAGCACGACTAACTGAGCATGAATAACGTTTTTGAGTGTACTGGGGTAATCACACGCGCTGTTGCGCGTGCCTGATACATTTTTCGCCAAGATCGATCTCAGATTTTTTTTTCTTTTCAAAATATCGACTTTTAACCTATACCATCGTTCTCAAGTCGCATATTCTACCCCTGAAAACACTGGTTACAAAACCTTTTTACTTGATTTTGAACAAAAAATTATTTTGCGACTTTTTTTTTGTCAGAAATCATAGATCCGTCTGCGGGCCGAAAATCGGCAAAACCGACCCCAAATTTTTTTCTTTTCAAAATATCGACTTTTAACCTATACCATCGTTCTCAAGTCGCATATTCTACCCCCGAAAACACTGGTTACTAACCTTTTTTAATCGATTTTGAAAAAAATATTTTTTGGCGACGGTTTTTCTGTAAAAAATCGTAGATTCGGCTCCGGACCGAAAATCGCCAAAATCGACCCCAATTTTTTTTCTTTTCAAAATATCGACTTTTAACCTATACCATCGTTCTCAAGTCGCATATTCTACCCCCGAAAACACTGGTTACTAACCTTTTTTAATCGATTTTGAAAAAAATATTTTTTGGCGACGGTTTTTCTGTAAAAAATCGTAGATTCGGCTCCGGACCGAAAATCGCCAAAATCGACCCCAATTTTTTTTCTTTTCAAAATATCGACTTTTAACCTATACCATCGTTCTCAAGTCGCATATTCTACCCCCGAAAACACTGGTTATAAAACATTTTTACTTGATTTTGAAAAAAAAATTATTTTGCGACTTTTTTTTTTGTCAGAAATCATAGATCCGTCTGCGGGCCGAAAATCGCCAAAATCGACCTCAAATTTTTTTCTTTTCAAAATATCGACTTTTAACCTATACCATCGTTCTCAAGTCGCATATTCTTCCCCCGAAAACACTGGTTACAAAACCTTTTTACAAAACCTTTTAGCTCTAAAACACCAGCAAACGAACAGGTGAATCTAGTCCAAACTTTCAAACGTATTTAGGCTGTTTCGGCACAAAGATCTACGATGAAATTCCGGTGAGCCCCAAAAACGCAATTATTCATTCATCGTTGACCGTTCATTCACTGGCGCATTCGCCCCACTCTACTCTATTGCTTTCGCGGAAAACTTGGCCAATATTGGCGGTCCTTTCAACAAATTCCGTGGTATTCCTACGGGTATAATCGAGTAGAAGCACCCGCTCGTAATGAAAGTGATACTCCTACCACCTACGAGCGGCAACTATTGATCCGCGACATATAATCAAACACTTTTGTCACCTCATCAACTTTTTTCAACCCCCAACTAATTACGACAAACACAAAACACAGTTGAGACGTTTTTTTGCCTCGCTATTCTTAGTCGCAAATACCACGTTTATCGAGAAAAAAGTGACCTCCCTCCAGCTCGGGGATTCGATGCACCACTTAGCGCTTGGTTAAGCGGTGTCACCCATTCAAGCGCCGCTACTTAACTCGTGGAAACCGCCGCCCTTCGACCGCGCGCACCTATCGGCGACGATCCGATGAAAGCTATAAACCAGAGTCGTGAAAAACAGCCGGCAAATACAGCCGCCGCCACAGTTCATAACTTTTAACGGTAAAAGCATTTTAACCCCTATCTACGGTGAAAGTCGACGAAATCGAAACCTCCGACGAGTCACATTTCCAACTCATCTCGGCCCTTATCGGCCGCTACCAACGATACAACAGAGGGAAATAATGGCTTGTGTCGTGACAACGGGGCGGCTATTTGTCCCCCCCCCCCCCCCCCAGCAGGTGGTATTAGCGCGATAGTATTGCCAATAAATAATAACGCGGTGTACGTGCGCGATGTGCATGCGCTACCAACGTAACGCAGCGGGAGGTTTCTGCCGTGATGACGGCCCTTACCGGGTGTGGGTTGCATGCGTGCGTATGCAAAGGGTGGCAGCTTTGCAATTTGCCACTGCACCACGCACATGACGCGGGGGTTGCGAATCGCCATGCAAAGGCTGCGTTTATAACGGCGGCGATGGCGTGGAACACACAACGTCATATTCCGCGGTATATTAGCCGCGCTATTGCCAGAGTAAATGTGTATGCATTGGTCGCATGTTGAAGGCTCGATGACTTCAGCGAGTGACTAAAAAGCATCGATCCGCTGGATACATTTTTAGCTCAACCCTCAAGCTTTGCGACCCTCCTTCAACTATGTCCCTTCATCCCCTTTTCCTGTAGCTTAATTGTTAAAATTGTTGACGATAAAAACGGTTTCCTAGCGTTTAACGGAATTGGTCGCATGTTGAAAGCTCGATGACTTCAGCGAGTGACTAAAAAGCATCGATCCGCTGGATACATTTTTAGCTCAACCCTCGAGCTTTCCGATCCTCTTTCGACTCTGTCCCTTCATCCCCTTTTCCTGTCTTTCCTGTAGCTTGATTGGTAAAATTGTTGACGATCAAAACAGTTTCCTAGCGTTTAACTTTTTTTAATTGTTTGTTTCTCCCTGGCAACGCAGTCTCGAAAATCCTCCATCACATATCGTTTTTCTCTAAGCTAAAATATAATCCGTTTTATTCACTACAATCCTTTGTGAAATCCGATTAAATCATGTTAGCTTCGATACTAATTGTGATAGCATTTCAATGTAACATTGGTGCATCTTCATCTACTCTTTCTGGATCTACGTTTCGTTTCGTTTCGCTATCGTTTTTCTCTAAGCTGAAATATAATCCGTTTTATTCACCACAATCCTTTGTGAAATCCGATTAATTACTGTTAGCTTCGATACTAATTGTGATACCAATTCAATGTAACATTGGTGCATCTTCATCTAGTCTTTCTAGATTCATGTTGGAATCGAAAGACAGGGTATGAAATGGAGGATTCAGATGGATTAACAAAAGCACAGAAAGTCGCGGTTCTTGCAAATGGATTTAACTGCTATGGATAAATTCAGATAGCTTTTCATTCAAGACTTGAAGAACATAGTCTTTGTATAGACTTGCATCTTCATAATCAGGTTTCTGATACTATTCGATTATCATTTTCACGAAAGCAAATGCAATTTGTGACTCTAGACTTTGAATGGGTGCAGGCGGAAAATCTTTCAGCGTGCATCACTGATTCACGAGACCAAAAGCATTTCGATTGAAACGAAGGGATCAAGTTTCGCGTCAGCCCCCCGTTGAGAGGCTATCATTATGGAGCATCGAACCCTCGGCACTCACCGAGTTATCAAATTAGATGAATAATTAACTTCATCGGGTTATTAGCGGGCTTTCTATATCGGGGCACCGCGTTCGGCAATCGCCAATAAGAATCGCCACTGCGTTCACCACGCTCTATACTGAATTGACTTATTCCGGGAAAGGCCTTGTCGAGCACCGAGGCAAAAGCGCGCGGAAGCTTTATGTCCGTCCATTTCCAGGAAATACTCAAAGATATTGATCGCAGGACTCGCTGAATGGAGTCATTCTTCCGAGGTACGAACGGCTCCACGCTTTTGAACAATTCGCGAATTGTTTGCGACTTTCAGCAAATGCTGGGCCACTCGACGATTCACTTCGGTCAGTCGCTGCTGGGTGGTTCCTCAATTATGTTGGTTATTAATATTTAATAAATTTGTTTCGACATTCCACAGTCTTCTCTACTTTTTTTTTAATATTACTAATCCTTCTGACAGTCGCTGAAAAAAGGTACTTTATAATTTTATGTTTTTGTTGGGCAGTAAAAAATGCAGTAAATGCAGTAATAAAATGCAGTAAAATGCAGTAATGCAGTAAATTATAATTAAAAATTAATATAATTTTAAATTAAAGGAAATATCTCATTTTAAATGGAAAAAAATTAAAATCATTTGAATTAAAAGCCTTTAATTTGAGGGATTAATAAATTATAATTAAAAATTAATATAATTTTAAATTAAAGGAAATATTTCAATTTAAATGGGAAAAAATTTAAAACCATTTTATACTATACTGACTAAGTAAGAAAATTATACTGACTAAGCAAATCACACTGGATTTTTGTAAAAAAAAA
Source organism: Pimpla rufipes (assembly GCA_963932165.1). NCBI lineage: Eukaryota > Metazoa > Arthropoda > Insecta > Hymenoptera > Ichneumonidae > Pimpla > Pimpla rufipes. The sequence goes on from OZ010630.1 coordinate 27,349,587, forward strand.
ATATTCCATCTTTGTAGACAAGGAAATAAAACAACGAAAAAATAATGACTAAACAAAAGACAAACGAAGCTCGACAAAATCGTGTGCTTCACACATCGCTCATTCAATTTCAACGTAGCCATGTCGCTCATCTCTTTTGAAACGAATTTCGTTTCGTCTCAGTTATTTTTCAAATTTTTTGAACACACAAAACTTTACACATTATAAATATCACATTATGAATTCCGTATAGAGACTGCGTGGTGTATTGCGTAGTCGGGGAAGTAAAATTAATTTGCACTTTTTAATGCGACGGCCCGCTGCCTCGGACACTCGATCACCGTCACGCGCCCGTAAATTCTTGTGCACGTGTCGACATTTGAATTCTACCTGCGAGCTCGCCGCACGCCGCCCTTCCCGGCCGTTCGCGCCGCCGGTGTTTCAAGTGAAAAGTAGTTAGCTCTAAAAAGCATTGCCAGAAAAAAAAATCAGCCGATTTCCATAATTCCCACGTACATTAATTATACCGTTACAAATTGACGCTGCGCCTTCGGAGGTTCGGCGAACAAATTTCTCATAAAATATCGATCCCCTTTAAAATGTAATTGTCTCAATTAGGACGTGATTTGTCCAATCGATAATTCAATTAATAAAACGAAATGGTAGTTGGAACAATGCCCGTAGATATACCACCATTTTTTTTTCTTTACGCACGTATAAATACAATTTGTCAATTTCCGTGCCTAAAATTTTAAAAGCAATATTGAAGCTATCTCCTTCCTCCTTCCAAACTGTTAGTGTTTCACGATTATTCGATAAAAACTCTCGAAACGCGATATATTCGTTATCGCCTTTCCATTCGTGTATTGATCGCCCGAGCGTCTGACAACCGGGGCAAAATTCTGAAACCCAAAACTCAAAAAAAAATCATTTTTCTTACACGTCACACTAAAAATATCTGCAACCAGTTTTTTCCACGTGTTACTATATAACATAAGACCAACAATGTAGGCCAAAAGTCGATATCTTGAAAACAAAAATTATGTCATGAGGTCGTCTGCGTGGCGCCCAAGCCATCGAATTCCTAGTTTACAACAACAAAACTTAGTAAACACGTCACATACGAATGTCGTGTCTTTCCTGACCACAATGAGCCCTGTGTAAAAAATGTCTAGTCCACAAAGTGAGACACCTTACGTGTCTCAAATACGTGCACAGAAAAGCACAAACATCATTACGACATATTTCCGTCAAAACTGTTTATGAAAAAAAAAGTTGAGCGTACACGCAATTGCATTTAAGGTAGTCGCCCTGCTTGCGTTCAATTTCGCATAAATTCGAGAAAATTGAGAGAGAATTGCAAGCACTTCTCGATGGTCTAAAAATCTGAAAAAATTCATGCACATTAAAGGTACTGAAAAGATTAATTTGGCATAATAATAATTCTAAAATGTTATTAACAAATTGATGAAAAAAAAAATTGTTTAACAAATATTTCGGTGACCCAATTTTTTTTTTATGAAAATGATTCTTTCATGTTTCTGAATACGTATGAATTTTTTCCGATTTTTAAGTAATCTTTGAATTTTTTAATTTTTTCCATATAAAAAACACCAAAATTCAAAGATTACTTAAAAATCTGAAAAAATTCGTGCGTATTCAGAAAAACGAAAGAATCAATTTCATCGAAAAAAAAACTTGGGTCACTGAAATATTTGTTAAACCATTTTTTTTTTCATCAATTTGTTAATAACATTTTAGAATTATTATTATATTAAATTACTATTTTCAGTACCTTTAATGTGCATGAATTTTTTTCAGATTTTTAGACCATCGAGATGTGCTTGCAATTCTCTCTCAATTTTCTCGAATTTATGCGAAATTGAACGCAAGCAGGGGGACTACCTTAAATATTACACAGCACATCGAGAGTGCGATGCCTGATCCGGCTGACCCGAATAAAGGGTGCGCGGCGTTCGAGGCATGGAATCTCTCTCTCTCCGTGTGTCTAATGGACGTGTGGATGTCACGACACAGGAAGCGGTAGTGGCGAAGGGGTGTACGGTCGTGACGGCGTGTTATTTGGTGCAGTGACGTCGATAACCGTAGCGAGCACAGCACGGCAACGCCATCTCGCCGAATCTCATCGAAACGCGTACCCGGTGCCGCGGTGGAGTCGAAAGCTCGTCGCGCGCGCGCGCGCGACCGAAAGGTAACTCGCCGAGTTTTCCGCAGTCGCTGAAAGCAGCTCCGTCGGAACATCCACCGAAACTTGGATCACCGGCCGCCGGGACAGAGTTCGCTGTCTGCCGTCAACCGATTGCTGTTGTGTTTCAACCCTACCTGGGACAGGCAGAGCCTTTCAGAATTTTCGATACAGCGGAAATTGCCGCAGGCTTTTGTGCCCCGTGCCATTGATCCTCCAACGCGTAACAATTGTTGTTAATACTTGCAACGTTACAATTAGCAACTACGAATGTCATGTTGGAGTACATATGGAAATATTTATGACTCCCCCTGCAGTGCGTTTTCACTGCTTCGCGCTGAATCATCAAAGCTCAGCTATGTGGATAAGAATAACCTATTTTCACGGAGAAAACGGTTTTGCTGTGCAAGAAAATGTTTTGTTAAAATAGTGGCAACATTGTGTTATCTGTTAGGCTAACCATTTTTTTTTTTTTTTGCTAGACAAACAAATTTTTTTGCTAGACAAACAAATTTTTTTGCTAGACAAACAAATTTTTTTGCTAGACAAACAAATTTTTTTGCTAGACAAACAAATTTTTTTGCTAGACAAACAAATTTTGTTGCTAGACAAACAAATTTTGTTGCTAGACAAACAAATTTTGTTGCTAGACAAACAAATTTTTTTGCTAGACAAACACATTTTTTTGCTAGACAAACAAATTTTTTTGCTAGACAAACAAATTTTTTTACTAGACAAACAAATTTGTTTGCTACTACAACAAAATTATTCGCTATGTTAGCAGACAACTCAATGTTGTCACTATTTTAACAAAAGATATCTTGGCATAGCAAAATCGTTTTGTCCATGATTCATCCCACAATCCCAGTCTAAACATTAACAAATTCCCAAAGCGAGAGTCCACAGCCATCGCCTGGTAGGATTCAGTCCACACAATTGCAACCCAGGCCTGTGCACTGTCCGAAATCTCTTACGCACGAAGCCGGCTCATCGCGACGAGTGTTTCTCGATACCCAAAAGCTCTCCTCTCTCTCTGCCCCTTAAAGCCCGAAAGCCGCGCGCCTGTTTAAACAAAGGTCGCTCCACAACCGGGCGAGCTGTTCGGTGTCTCCCGAACTTTCGCGCGTTTGTTTGGCCAAGTCCGTCATAAGGCCTTCTTGTTGGGAAGCGACGATTCCGAGTGATACACGAGGGAAGGAGGGAGGAAAATAGCCAAAGCGTTAGAGGGACAGGGCGAAAAATAGCCGAGCGTTGGAGGGGGTCGAGGGCTATTAATACTCAGAATCGTTAAATATAGCGTGAAGCCTATTTCCCTTGGCCGATGATCGATGAATCAATTTATTATTCGAGGGTTGGTACGAGTGGCCGGGTGTACACACATGAGGCATACACAGGAGTGGCTGGAGAGTCTTTGCGCCGCGATTCCGATGCGGACGATTTCCGGTTAGCCCCATGCGGTGTGTCCCGTCGCAGTCGCGAACTTCCGACGGAACACACGGAGTGTGTAAGTGTTCCTTGTGCCAACATCACGCTGTCGGAATAGTCCATCGTCGAACTCCTATCGCCAGCGCGCCGTTTCCCCACCGCCCGTTTGACGTCACCACGCTGATCGTTAGCACGATGCGGCGGCGGCAACAGCGACGACTGGGGGAGGCGTGAGGGGTGGTGGGGGGTGGTTGAGACGGCCTCGGCGCCCGCGGTGGCAGTGACCGAATTATTATAAATAATCTCCGTGGCGTTGTTCACGGTCTCCAAGTGCGACTTGTGTACCGAGTACGCCCGATGCCAAAGCTGGGACATCGTTTTTTCTTTTTTTTTTCTTGCCCCTCTTTCAATTGCGCTTTCTGCGTTTCTCCGCATGACATCCGCTCTGCAGTAACGAAAAGATTAATCGTTACAGCAATGCCGCAGCAGTTGTCATCGCGATTATATTGACTCGTCTAATTTGCATCTCGTGGGGAACGAATGGGAGGGATGGTTTGTCTAATATGTGCAATGGATACTAAACGTTGGATGGAACGTGGAAGCGTCAGACTGGTGAATTATTATGTTTGCGGAATACACACGAGTCGGTTGGTGACGTGCCAAAATAATTTAACTTGTCTGCCTCTTCGTTCAGGTGCAAAACCACTTGACGACACCAAAGGGTCCATTTATGAGCATTTAGGAGACTAAAGTCCACTAGCTAGGTTTCCATTTTTAGGCTTATGGTGTCCAAAAAAGCATTCCAAAAAAAGCATGTCCAAAAAAGTTAGACCGCCCATTCAAAAGCGTACTTTTTGAACCCTACATGAAACCTTACACATTAACTCCCATAGGATGTCATCAGGGCATGTAAGACGAAATGGTAGAATCAATTCTGTCACCTTGATGATCACCACGAATGGGAAGCTTTCATTTACCATCTGTTAGAAAACTGTTTATGTTGAATGTCAGTTTTTACTCGATTCCTATGACAAATCTTGGAGGTTCTGCGGACCTCCGACGCTCCACCTTCAGCCACTTGGATTTTTTGTCTGCGTCACGACAGCCGCTCAAGGCCAACGGTGCCGGTGGCCCAAATAAAGTTGCTATGGGTTTGTAACGGTGATTTTCCGCCAGAGAGCGTTCTGGATATTTCATTGATGTACGCGATGGCCGCATTCACGGGAAGCGAGAACCACCACCACCACCACCACCACCACCACCACCACCAACCGCGTTTGCCACCCTATCGAAGCTTCTATGCGGAGAAGCAGCAATAGCGGCAGTAGCGACAGCAGGCAACGGCACCGCGCTGACCTAGATTCTGTTGGTACCCGCGCCACGGCTTTAGCGCACTGCTCCACCTTCGTTGCTCGAAGCCGGTGAATGGACCCCGACATGACGCACACACCATAACGCACATGAGTCGCTTTTTCGCGTGTGTACCCACAACCACCACCCTCCTTCGCCTTCCATTCTCGTGACCGAGTCCTGCAGTCGTTCGTTTCGTGTTTTTAAAAGAATAAATGCGGTGAATCCGTTCCAACAATGCGACTTCACGACGAGACGGAAGAATTCTTTGCTAGGAATTCTTGTGTTCTACCCATGGCGAAAATACTTTGATGTCTTTCTTCGAATGGAAACTTTGCAATTGCGAATTAGAGATAAATACAGTAATAAATATGGACGACGTTATTTTAGGCTCTATCCTCATTTGTATCCTCTTGTTGGAATTCTCTTGCACCAGTTTCCCGAAATAGATTGCGGTAATGTCGCTGGTGAATAGATCAATACAACTAAAACCATGACCATCGTCAAAGGAAATATGCCTTTCAAGATTGGGAATGGAATAAGCTTTTTTTATTGTCTAATCACTGCAAAAGTGATGGTAGAATAGCTGATCTCAAAAATAATAAAAACGTTCATTCCTGTTTGTCGTTGGACGACTTCGTACGCTATTACAGATAATTTCATTCCCTAGAATCGAATCGCACTGCTAAAAACGGTGACGATGCAGAAGAGCGCAAAGCTACTCCCTGCTGAGTCCATCGAGTTTGCAAAGGGGTCAGTCGATGCTGATTGATCGTATAGACACACCGACAAACACCGCAAGATGTTGTCTTGTCGCAGCGCCGAGATGGATGGGAGGAGAGGGAGAAGTTGAAGCAAGACCGAGACGAATCGACGCTCCCGTTGGGCTGTCGGTGCGATAATTGATCGGCAGAAACTCCGCTGCGGTTCGTCAATGAATTTTAAATAGCCGATGCCTTTTTCCCCGCGACTCCCCCATCCATATTCTGCTTACGACATCACATTTGCCGTGTCATAGCTGTGCAACCCTATAACTGAGTATTCTCATTAAGACCATTCAGTGTAGCTATAAAACAGACTGGAACAGGTTTGCACTACCAACCAATCAGTGTGAAAAAAACTCCTGTACACTTTACAAAACCACATTGCAAAAAAAACCATATAACTGAGTATTCTCATTAAGACCATTCAGTATAGCTATAAAACAGACTGGAACAGGTTTGCACTACCAACCAATCAGTATGAAAAAAAAATCCTGTACACTTTACAAAACCACATTGCAAAAAAAACCCTATAACTGAGTATTCTCATTAAGACCATTCAGTGTAGCTATAAAACAGACTGGAACAGGTTTGCACTACCAACCAATCAGTATGAAAAAAATTCCTGTACACTTTACAAAACCACATTGCAAAAAAGCCCTATAACTGAGTATTCTCATTAAGACCATTCAGTGCTGCTATAAAACAGACTGGAACAGGTTTGCACTACCAACCAATCAGTATGAAAAAAAAACTCCCGTACACTTTGCAAAACCACATGGCAAAAAAGAACCGTTAACTGAATATTCTCATTAAGACCATTCAGTGTAGCTATAAAATAGACTGGAACAGGTTTGCACTACCAACCAATCAGTATGAAAAAAACTCCTGTACACCTTCCAAAACCACATTGCAAAAAAACCGTTAACTGAGTATTCTCATTAAGACCATTCAGTGCAGCTATAAAACAGACTGGAACAGGTTTGCATTACCACCCAATCAGTATGAAAAAAAAAACTCCTGTACACTTTGCAAAACCACATGACAAAAAAAAACCGTTCAAGTGAAACGCGAGACTCGTCAGTCCATTACGAATCGACATGTCGACCTATCCAAACACCGAAGTCGTACCGAGGCGCGCGCCACTCGCGATATACCGCACTGACATTCTAATCGCGCGTTTATTCAGGTATACTCGGTGGTCGTGCTTTGATGTTCAATTGCCCCAAATTCGCGCGTACCCTTCGAGGCCTCTCCCGCAGCTTGAACTGCAAAGAGACGTGTGGGAACGATGACGACAGCCGAGGGGGTGTTTCGCGATCGAGAATTCGTGAGCCGGCGAGCGTACCAGTTAATTGCATGCGGTCCCTGCGATGGATTAAACGCGCGTTATTGCCAGTCGAAGATGAACAATATGCCAGCAATCATCCGGTCGGGTGTCTGGTGTGTCCGATTGTGGAACGAAGACACGTGACATCGTTGCGGCGTCTCGATTGCGTGTGGGAAGAATGCGAGGCTGCCGACATCGGCGCCGATGTTTTAAGAGGCGACTCGAGCCCTTTGGCCTTTAATCTCCGGTCGGCCCGAATGTTGGCACTTCTAGGCGCTCCTCGTAGAGAATACACCAGCGTCGCCGGCTCCCCCGGCTCGAGATCAATCATCAAGTAGGCGCATACAGTGTCCCGGCGCTTCCAACGGCTCATTGTCTTTGCTAAAAGAGTTTTTTAAGCGCGTACTTATTGCCCAGGGATGCCTTTGTTAACGTGGCTTAATGCCCGCGCTCCTCGGCCTCTAGTGTTGTGCTTTCAACGTCGAGGGGACTTCTGTCTGGGACTATGGGTACACTGACCTCCCGTTCGACACGCCGCAAGACGACGCGGGATAATCGGGAAATTTGTTTGTGTGACGCATACATTCGGGATTTGCAGCAGAAAAATAAAGGAGACCTAAGGTTGCAGGATTTGTATAAGTTACGATGCGACAGAATGACTACATCGAGAGAAAAAGTTTCCTTGATTCCAAAGAAATAGGTGAATTGATTTTTTTTTTTCGTTGATATTAAGGAAATATTTCTCTGTTTAGGGCAGATCGATCAATGACTGAATAGTTAAGCCGCAATGATTGAACACTTGGTTCCTAATTTTTTTTTTTTTCAAAAGCTTTCGAATAGTAGGAGGTGAACTGACATAACTGAATGATGTTTAAGGTTAAGGTGAAACTGAACAAAATTTTGTTTCGATTTTGTTCATATAAGGAAATATTTACGATCAAACTGAACAAAAGTGAACAAAATTTTGTTTCGATGTATCAGTTCATATAAGGAAATAATGAAGATCAAGCTGAACAAAATTTTGTTTTGATGTATTAGTTCATGTAAGGAAATATTTAAGATCAAACTGAACAAAACTGAACAAAATTTTGTTTCGGTGTATTAGTTCATATAAGGAAATATTTAAGATCAAACTGAACAAAACTGAACAAAATTTTGTTCCGATGTATTAGTTCATATAATGAAATATTTAAGATCAAACTGAACAAAACTGAACAAAATTTTGTTCCGGCGTATTAATTCGTACATATAAGGAAATATATCATTTTGTTCATTCGTTGGTAGGTTTTCACACATTGGTCGGTCTCCCTTAGACATTTTTGCAGACCTAATGTGATTGTGCTCTTCACTTAAGGTTAGCTCCCATTTCTCTGTCAGCTTACATAACTTCCTATTCTATATCTGTGACACAAGTATCCAAATCCTCCGTCAGATGGCTCTCATTCGTGACGTCATTGTTGGATGGATGTTCCCGATAGTCCTTTGTAACCGCAGATATTTAGAACGTGGACACAAAATCCGCACGAGCCCGTCTGCACTTTGCATATCAAGATATACAGGAGAGGCATGCGCGCGTCTACGGATTCGTGGAATTTATGGAAAAAAAAAGAAACCTTGGGCGGAGTGGGGAAATCGTCCAAAGAAATTACTTAGAATGGGTACAGCTGCGGACGGGAGGCGCTTTGTTGGCTTACTTCCACGTCGCGTTGCGGACCGAATTCCGGTGGCCCAAATTTGCCCGATATTTATTGGAAGGCCGAACTTCGATCGTACTGTGAAAGACATCGCGGACGAAAACTCCGGGGTAGCTTGAATTTCTTATTGGCTTATATTTACTTGCGTTTTGAGGGCTTATCGGATTTTGCGTCTATATCCCGAACAGTTATGCGACTGTTGAATCATCGCTATCGCTTTTATTGAAACGTAAAGAGAGCGTCCCATCAATTTCCTTCGTTATTCGATTGTCGGGCTTGGCGCAGCGTTTTTTTATACTTAATTAAATCTCCAAATTCCGCTCGATTGGTCCTTCCATATCGTCCCTCCTATATAAGGCCGGGTGGCTCGCTTACTCAGGGAATTCTAAAATCATCCGCCGGCATCCGAAACCCCAATATATCGCTTCTGCTTCCGATAGTGTAATTTATTTGACGATATTGCCGAGTCCCCCGCACTTTTATCGGAACACCGACCACTTCTACCCAACCAGGATATATCCCGGTGGCTGGCTGTGGCGGCTCCGCTATTGTGCTTTTCTTATCAGAAATCACGAGTGCGGGAATTTCGCCGTGCGGCCGTCTCGTAAAACGGACGTGGAACTTATCGGGCCTGTATCGGTCGCCCAGACGAGGCTCCGATGGTCATGCACCCCACCTAGGCCCAAATAATCGATTTCCATTGGTGCCCATAGTCCCGGAATCGATTCGCGCTGCTACTCAATGGGATACTCACGGTAGCCTCCGCGCGCCTAGTGCCATATGAATAGGGTCAATCCTCGACGAGCCGACCGTTTCAATCGAAATTTCTCTACTGCCAACTTAATACTGCTTGATGTACCTCAGCCTCGAGCCACAACCGTGTGGGATAGGGCTTGCTGACATGGACGTAATTTTCATGATATCTTCGGTCTTTGAACAAATAACATGTTTAGCCTCAATATTTACTGTAGGATATTTAAGACACTACCTTATTACAGGTTATTTTATGACATGTCAGAGTACCGTAAGATACTAAATTTATCTTCTGATTTCCTGTTTGAGTTACGACTCTAACAAAATAGCAGACATAGCTTTTTTGTTACTTGCCAATAAGTCAAATAATAATAATAATAATAATAATAATAATAATAATAATATATAGTTCCATAATATTGTTAATATAAAATACTATCAATACTACCATATTATCAATTTTTCATATAACTTACAAACCTAATTAAAAAATCTTTATTTCACAAATAATGGCCATCAATGGTATCACCAAAAGTACCATAATACATATCATTCATTTCTGCTACATTGAACATCAATTCCATGTAACGCACCCCCTTTTACACGAACCATTGATTTCCCATACAATAGTCCTCAATAAATTAATCATGTTTCCGCAAAATGTTGCTCCCTGCACCGAATATCCCAACCCAGTCCAAAACGCGCAGTCTCAACGTCACGAATCGCCTCAAACGATATCGCAAAGAGCCCAAATAAGCCCGGATCGAAATTCAGGCCACGTCGAAAAAAAAGGAGCGCGCAAAGCGACTCGTATCCAGCAATTCGATATTGCCGTGCACAACGTGCATTAGCATTGTCACTGACCTACAGCTACAGCGGCCGGCGCGCGCTGCGCGTATATACCCTATTTACAATCTATATTTCTCCAATAGTATCGGGAAAATTCTTTCTCAGGAAAGTGGCACGACACCCTTTGGATCAGATAACAATTCTATAGGCCCGCGGCGCGTTGACAACGCGCCGCGCTACAGCGGCAGATGTATCCGTGCTCGTCTCTGGTTGGACCGCGTGGCCCGTGGCCAGCGCCGATGTCGATATCGGCGTTTCGGTCGGCGCGCGACAACGAGCGAAGCTCCGCCATCCGAGCGCTGCACGCCATACCCCGTGGCGCGATCGCATTCACTGGGCACACAGAGCGAGAGAAGCGTCGGCCGCTTCTGTCCCACCGCGTTCACGCGATCGCCGCGCATTGTCGGTCCGCACTGCTCCGAACCGATTCGGATCGGTACGCGAGCAGAAAAAATGCTGCGTATGAGTTTAAAAAAATGCGATTTCTTTACATCGGGTTCTGGAAAGTTTAATTTATTGTTAATTTAATTTAATTAACGGCTATAAGGCGAAATCTCCGTGAGTGCGAGAGAGGTGGAAAATCATTTTCGGAACAACAATACACGGAAAATAGACACATGACAGGAAAAATAAAAGTCTTACGTCATTCAGAATCGAAAGGGAAATGATGTAAAACTTTTCTTTTTTTCGGATACGTTACGGATCGTTGGAATAATTGTTTACAGTTTTTGTTATCGACTGAGTAGGTTTCGCCTCGCCTTGAGGTACAAAAGAATAATAAAAATTGGTACAAACAAGTCCATACTGAGTACAAACTGATGCATTTAGAAAAAAAGCATTTCCTCCAAGTTGGCTTCCAGGTTCACACAGGTCCGGGCGCACTGCGACGGCACCCGCAACCCGGTGCGTCGGAATAATTGTTTACAGGTTTTGTTACCGACTGAGTATGTTTCACCTCGCCTTAAGGTACAAACGAAAAAAGAAAATTGGTACAAACAAGTCCATACTGAGTACAAACTAATGCATTAAAAAAATATAATTTCCAGGTTCACACAGGTCCGGGTTGACTGCGTCGGAATAATTGTTTACAGGTTTTATTATCGATTGAGTAGATTTCACTCTCCTTAAGCTACAAACGAAATAAAAATGGCTACAAACAAGTCCATACTGAGTACAAACTGACACATCGAAAAAAAAAATTCCTCTACATTGTCTTCCACGTTCACACAGATCCTGGCTGACTCCACCAGCACCCGCAACCCCGTGCGAGTGATGCATCCGCGTACTACACGCGCCGCGACATGCGCACCGCGCGTGGTCACCTCGCGCACGCCACATACTCCGAGCTAATGCATCCGCGAAGAGACCGCTTGGCTTTATGGTGGACGCGACGCACGTCGGAAATTCTCGCGTCCGTCGGTGCGACGGGGGCGCCCACGACGTGGATCACGAGATAGCGTATTCGCTATAGAAACGCGCGGAGATGACAGCGAGATTGGGGGATAAGCGGGAGATAGCGTGCTGGCTGCGCCACGAGATCTATACACAGGCCACGCGAGCGCGCCGCGGCCGGATACCTGTATCGGGGCGATGGATGGAAAATCTCGAGTGGAGACGGATAGGCGCGGAAGGAATTCGTACGCGCAGATAAGGGATGAGCAGTGGGCACTGTAGAGACAAAGGGGAGGGAAGGAAGAGGAGGAAAGAGGGGGAGAACTGAGAGAGCCGCAGCCGAGTGGCGCAAAGAGGAGTCGAGAGACACGGGGAGAAAGAAAGAAAGGCAGAAAGAAATCCAGAAAGAAAGAAAGAAAGAAAGAGTGAGGGCAAGTGATGCGCGTAGCGTGGGAGGGTCTCGGCAGTGGGCCAGGATCAGGTAGGGAGTGCTCGCGGGGTCGCGGGACGGTTTCGAGTCAAGCGGGACGGGTGGGCAGCCGTGGAGAGGGGTGTATTGATTGCGCGTGGTTGGCGAAGGCGCGTGGGATAGAGAGAGAGAGGGAGAGAGGGAGAGAGAAGGCGTGAGGGAGAGGGAGAGAGTGAGAGAGAAAGGAGGGAAATGAAGAGAGAAGGCGTGAGGGAGAGGAAGGGAGAGAGTGAGAGAGAAAGGAGGGAAATGAAGAGAGAAGGCGTGAGGGAGAGGAAGGGAGAGAGTGAGAGAGAAAGGAGGGAGATGAAGAGAGAAGGCGTGAGGGAGAGGAAGGGAGAGAGTGAGAGAGAAAGGAGGGAAATGGTGAGAGAAGGCGTGAGGGAGAGGAAGGGAGAGAGTGAGAGAGAAAGGAGGGAGATGGAGAGAGAAGGCGTGAGGGAGAGGAAGGGAGAGAGTGAGAGAGAAAGGAGGGAGATGGAGAGAGAAGGTGTGAGGGAGAGGAAGGGAGAGAGTGAGAGAGAAAGGAGGGAAATGAAGAGAGAAGGCGTGAGGGAGAGGAAGGGAGAGAGTGAGAGAGAATGGAAGGAGATGGAGAGAGAAGGCGTGAGGGAGAGGAAGGGAGAGAGTGAGAGAGAAAGGAGGGAGATGAAGAGAGAAGGCGCGAGGGAGAGGAAGGGAGAGAGAGAGTGAGAGAGAAAGGAGGGAAATGGAGAGGGAGAGATGAGCATCAGCGCCACGGCCTTGTCTCTCCGTCCACCGTGCGCACTGCAACCTCTCTCGGCTGCTCTCTCCGCTCTCTCTCTCCGCTCTCCTCCTCCTCCTCCCCTCACCTTCACCCTTCCACCCGATCTGTCTCACTCCGCGTGGACTCGACTTGCTCCCCGTGTGTCTCTCGCTCTCTTGGGCTTCCTCCCTCGTCGCGTTCTCCGGCGGCTATGCTGGCCCTTCTGTTGTTCCCCGAGTCTCTTCTCGCTCGGCCGCCTCGCGCGTATACACCCTCTTCTCGCCCTCTCGTCGGGATCAATGCCGTCACACTGTGCATGCAACGCGACTCAACCGCGCCGCATACCGATGTTGCATTGTGCGCTCCTCGGGCCAGGTACTCTCTCTGATGCGCCGGTCGCGGGCATGCAGGTGGAGGACGTGCGGTGGTCGCTGCCGCGTTTTTGGCCAGGCGCGACGCGCGTTTTGATTGTTGTTGGTGATGGCTAAGGGGATGGGAAACGTAGGGTGGTTTAAAAAAAATTTTAATTTTTAAGGGAAGAGAGAAATAAAAAATAATAAGGGCTTCTCTTCGCGCCCTGATCAGGGTTTGATCAGGGCCGACGCGTTGATTGTCGTTGTTGATGGCAAGCGGGATGGGAAACGTACGGTGGTTTGAAAAAAATTGGAAAATAAAAAAAGGGGACAGAGAAATAAAAAATAATAAGGGCTTCTCTTCTAGTCCGGAACAGAAAATCTGTAGCCTTACATCTGGCCCAAATGAAGCCCTGATCATGCTCTGACAATGCTAAAATACATCCGGCCCTGATCAGGGCCTAATCAGGCGTCGTCGATGTCAAACGGGATGAGAAACGTAGGGTGGTAAAAAAAAGATAAAAAAATAAAAAAGGTACAGAAAAATAAAAAAAATAATAAGGGCTGATGAAGACCTGATCAGGGACGGCGCGTTGAGTGTCGTAGTCGATGTCAAACAGGATAGAAAATGTAGGGTGGTTTAAAAAAAATTAAAAAATTTAAAAGGTAACAAAAAAATAAAAAATAATAACAGCTTCTCTTCTCGTCCAGAAGAAAAAATCTGTAGCGCTACATCCGACCCAAATAAATCCCTGATCAGGCTCAGCCAGGGCCAAAAAACATCCGCCCCTGATCAGGCCCTGATCAGGGCCGTCTGCACAGCTACACACATTTTCTCCTCGAGACACTCCGGCCAAACTCCCGCAGCACTTTCTTCCTCTCACCGAATTATCACCAACTGGCAGCCCCGGACGCCGATTTTCCCCCTGCGAATTTTCGAAACCCCCCAGCGTATCCCGAATCCTCTTCCATTGTGGTACCAATCAATGAGCCGGACTTTAGCGCGCGTACCCCGCGCGCTCTCGGCAAGGATTCTGTACGCCGCTTTGACACGTCTTCCTTTTCAGCCCTTCCTTCCTCCTCCTCTTCCGCGTCCTCGCTCGCCCCCCTCCCCCCCCCCCCTCCACCCTCCTCCTACGCCCTAATCTTCGTCGTTTCTCCTCGCCCTCTTCCTTCCTCCCCCCCTGCGTTTCCAACACGGCGCTTCGCTCGACGTAGCCAACATCGGAGGTACTCGGTACTCGGATATTGTCGTGTGCGACGCGCGCGACGTATACACGACACGGCTGGCGCATGCCCGAATACCCACGAAAATCCACGACCTCGTGCACACCTTTCGCTCGCCTCGCGGCCCAAGCTTGTACGTCGGCTCCCCGAGGCCCTGCGCCCCCTGCGACCCCCTGCGCCCCCTGCACCCCCCCCCTGGTACCGCACACGAGCGCGCCGGGCGCCCCCGCACACTACGAGAGAGCCGCGCGCGGCTCGCTCGCCAGCGGAATTCGGCGAAACGTGCCTCCGAGTCTCTCGCCGTCGACCCTCCTTCCTCGGGCCCTCCAACCCCCCCCCGTCCTCCTCTCTCCACCCCCTGCCCCCCCCCCCCCCCCCCCCCCGCCGGATACACAGCCGTAACGTAATCGCTTTTCCGCGGTCTATGTTATATACCAGGATGCGCATGGGATGATCGTTATACGCGCGATCGACCGGGACGCGCCGTTTGCCATCCTGCGATGGAAAAAACGAGACTGGACGTTTTTTGGTTCGATGATTTTTGGCCTGGGGGTCGCGGTCGATGAACCTTTTTTTTTTTTTTTTTTGGGGCGATTAATAAGGGAAGTATGGGAATTTTTTTTTTTTCACCGGTGCGGGAGGAACCTTTTTTTTGGGCGGTTAATAAGGAAACTATGGGAATTTTATTTTTCACTGGCGCAGAAGGAACCTTTTTTTTTGCGATTACTAAGGAAACTATGGGAATTTTATTTTTCACCGGTGCAGGAGGAACCTTTTTTTTGGGCCATTAATAAGGAAACTATGGGAATTTTATTTTTCACCGGTGCAGGAGGAACCTTTTTTTTTGGGCCATTAATAAGGAAACTATGGGAATTTTATTTTTCACCGGTGCAGAAGGAACCTTTTTTTTTGGCGATCACTAAGGAAACTATGGGATTTTTATTTTTTATCGATGCAGAAGGACTCGGTGTGGTAATTTTAAAGAAATGCCTATTGGCAGTGGTACCGTAATCAACGCCCGCATGGCAACGTCTCTCACCCCCCCTCCCTACCCGGCTCACCGCACGTGACGCGTCTTACATAATCAAGGAGCCGCGGGCTCGCCGAAGGCTTGCGAAACGTCGCACGGAGGTCCGCAGGACCGCCGAGAGAACCAGCAGCGCCGAGCGTCCCGGCTGCGTCGCCCCCCGCATTGACTCGGAAGCCCCCCCCCCGAAACTGGTCCACCCGGCACTCCCCTCGAACTCCTCCGAACCGGTTGCGAAACGATTCATCCAAATCGTGGATATCCAGGATCCAACTGTCGCAAAAATCCTGCCAAAAAATTCTTACGCATAAAAAAAAAAAAAAAAAAAAACATAGAGCCAGGGGCCCGTTTCGTCGATGTCACATCATTGGCGCCGACGATAACCGAGCGGGGCGCTCGACGACGTCGAGCTTTCACGAGGCGCTGCTGCGGGCTCAGCCTGAACGGCGGCTTCTCGCCGTGTGGGTCTCACACAGACGCAGGCGGCGGCGGCGGCGGCGGCGGCTCGCAGCGACGCTAGGCGAGCGAGAGGTGCGATAGGCCGCGGTGGACGAGGAACCGGAGAGAGAGAGAGAGAAGGAGAGAAGGATAGAGAAAGCTCGAAAGCTCGAAAGCGCGAGCGAGCGAGTAAGATACAACAAGCTGAAGGGAGAGGGGAGACAGAACTGGTCGAGAGTGAGAGAAACGGAAACAACCGACGGTCGGGGGGGAGCCGGAAGGGGGGAGGAAGGGAGAAGGGGGGAGGGGGGCTCGGGCGGAAAGCTCAGAGCGACAGTGAGCGAAGGACAGACAGATACAGAGCGGAGGGAGGAGGAGCTCGTTTCGCTCGCTCGCTGGAGAGGCGAAGAGGGGGGCGGGAAGGGGGGGGGGGACGAGAGGCCGAGAGGCGCTCGGGCTTTGGAGGGAGACGGCGTGAGCGCTGGCGGCGGCTGAGCGAGAAAGCGCGGGACGGAGATAGAAGAGGCAGGTAGGGAGGAAGGGGGGCGGGAAGGGGGGGACGAGAGGCCGAGAGGCGCTCGGGCTTTGGAGGGAGACGGCGTGAGCGCTGGCGGCGGCTGAGTGAGAAAGCGCGGGACGGAGATAGAAGAGGCAGGTAGGGAGGAAGGGGGAAGGGTGAGAGAGGAGGGGGCGAAGGGGGAGAAGGGGGGGGGGACGTAGAGAGAGCCAGCGCCGTGTAAGGCAGGTGGGGGGCGCGCGCAGCTCTCAGGCCTGACAGGCAGGCGGCAGGCACGCAGGCGGCCAGCGCACCGCCACCGCAGCCTTGCAAGCTCTCGCCCCGAGAAGCTTAGAGCTTAAAGCTCGTCGCTGTGTGTTCTCGTGGTGTATCCGCCGCCGCTGCTGCTGCTGCCTCTCTCTCCGGCTGTGCTCGTGCGAAATAACGAGAGGGAGACGCGCAACCGGGGCTGCCCCGTGGTTCTTTTTTTTTCCTCCTCCTCTCTCCGCCGTTGCGCCGCCGTCGCCTTGTGTCGCTGTTGCTGTTGCCGTGCTGCGCGTTTTTTCCGGTTGCGTTGCCAATTTTCACGAACTCACCGAATTCTCGGACGGCTCGGCGTCGGTTTGTGCGCGTTAAAGTGCCGAAGATAAACGGGGGGTGAAATAGAGACAGCGGGGGACGTGAAAAAAAAAGGAAAAAAAGAGACACAGGGGGGATGGGAATTCGGGGATGAGTGGAAAAAGGGGGCGACAGTCGAGGTGGATAAAACCGGAGGCAGGAGATCTTTACTATTGATACTAGTGTTATCGTCGGGAGGGAGACGGGGAGGGAGAGAGAAAGGGGGAGAGAGAGAGTGAGAGAGAGGAAGGGAGAGGGGAGAGGGAGAAAGCGCGACCCGGACAAGAAGGTGGAGGAAGAAGAGGAAGGACGACGGGAAAGGTAGAGGCGAGTCGACGTGTCGGGATAAAGCGAGATAACGAAGGGAGAGGGGAAGGAGCGGCGAGAGAAATCGAGATAGACGGAAGGGGAGAAGAGAGAGAGTGAGAGAGAGACAGCCGAGACGTTCCGGTGGCTGCTGCTGCTGCCACCGCTGGTATCGTCGCCGCTGCTGCTGCCACCACCGCCTGGTATCGAGAGAACGACGACGACGACGACGACGACGACGACGTTGTGTGTTTGTGTTCCTCGGCCCTCGAGGATCTCTCACTCTCGTCCCGAGGTCCAGACGCGGCGCTACGTCGGGAGCAGCGCAGCGTAGCTCGTGCGAGACCGGCCGATTCGCCTCGCGTGTCCCCCCCGCGCGCGCCGAGCGGCGATCGATAAAAATTACCGAGGCAGCCGAGCGGCGAGCGAGCGGCCGTCGAGAAATCATCGGAAGACGAAAATCGTAATCGTGAAAAAAAATAAATAAATAAATACGTGTGGTAAAAAAAGTAAGAAGCTCGTGATGGAAAAACGCTCGAGGCTCGCGAGATTTGCACTGCGGAACGAGCGTCGTCGTTCGTGAGGCGAAACGACGACGACGACGACGACGACGACGTTGAGGACGGTGAGAAGAAAAATCGCGCGGTGGGGGCGACGAGGGCGGGGGGAAGGGAAAGGCGAGAGAGAGAGAGAAATTTCTCTCGCGATGGACACTCCTA
The DNA here is from genome assembly GCA_963932165.1 of Pimpla rufipes. Lineage (NCBI taxonomy): Eukaryota > Metazoa > Arthropoda > Insecta > Hymenoptera > Ichneumonidae > Pimpla > Pimpla rufipes. Next base: position 27,367,706 of record OZ010630.1, read on the forward strand.
GGCCGTGGGTGTCGGCGTGTCGTCGGTTCGCTGAGCGGCGGTACAGCAGCGGGTGCTGCTGGTGCTAGTGGTCGGCGGTGTCCGCCGTGAGAAGACGCGGAGCGAGACGCAGCTCGCGGCAGTTGGTGGTGGCAGATCGCGCGAGGCGCGTCCTGTGCGAGAAGAGGAGCAGCAGCCTCTCCTCTCTCTCTCTCTCGCTCTCTCGCTCACGCACACAGACTCACAACGTCTGCGTGTGCGTGTGTCACGGTGGCGTCGCGGGCGGCCGCAGTTGCGTGGCACGGGGTGTGTGCTGCTGCTGCTGCTGTTACTGCTGCTCGTCGCGTAAGGTGCTTTTCGCCTGTGTCACGACGATGACGATGATGATGATGATGACGACGCGAGGCTGATAGTTTCGAGGAAGTAGGAAAAAAAACGTGAGGCGAGCGGTAAACGCGACGTGAGCGAAAACGCGACGTGAGCAACAAACGTGACGTGAGCGGAAAACGCGCGTGAGCAGAAAACGCGACGTGAGCGGAAAACGCGACGTGAGCGTAAACGCGACGTGAGCGAAAAACGCGCGTGAGCAGAAAACGCGACGTGAGCGGAAAACGCGACGTGAGCGAAAAACGCGACGTGAGCGTAAACGCGGCGTGAGCAAAAAAAACGCGTCGTGAGCGGAAAACGCGACGTGAGCGGAAAAACGCGACGTGAGCGGAAAACGCGAAGGAGAAAAAGAGAATAAAAGACAGGAGAAAAGCGAGACGGACGGCGAGAATAGAAACGCCAGTCGCGCGACCACGGGGGACGATCCATAATTCGCCAACACCGAGGAGGATGCATCGCCGCTCGGTGCTCGGCCGGGAGGCGAGCGTGAACGCGACGCACCAGCGTTTCGCCACTCGACGGGGTTGAAAGGACGCGCGGTCGAAAGGACGTTCACCGAAAATCGAGACGAGACGGACGAGGAGATAGGAGAGAAGAAGAAGAGTGGGGGGGTGGAAAGAGGCGACGTACACACGGAAACTCCGGACTCACGCATGGTGCAGTCGGAGCTGCGCTGCAGTCGAAGTCGCGTGAGTCGCGAGTAGTGGAGATTAATAACTAAAAAAAAAAAAAAAACAAGAAGAACAAGACTATAGATAAATACGAGAAAAAAAATGCCGCGGCGCGTGGGACAAGTGCGGCGACCGGTTTTTCCGATAGCTACGTAGTGCTGCCCGTTACGGTTATTACTATATATATACACACGTATATATAGTAGCATTCGAGCTTTCGGCTCGCCTGGTATTGTCAACGCGAGGCGCCTCTCCACTCCTGCGCGTTCGACGGTGTCGTTGATACTCGCTACTACTGTAACTACTACCGTCGTCGCTGCTGCTGCTGCTGCTGCTGCTGCTGGTGTCGCTGGTGCTGCTGCTCGTTGAACACATCGCGTCTCCTTTCGAGGAGGAGCAGGAGAGCCTCTTGTGCGCGCACTAGGGTCGTTTTCTTTTTTTTTTTTTAGATTACATATCTATACATACATATATATATATAAAAATATATATGTGTATATGAGTTCCATGTAAAAATAAGTATTATACGCGAAATGTACGCGAGTGCGAGCGGTGATGGGTGACTACAGTGGTGGCTACGGGGTGATATGGTGATAATCGTGAGAAATTCGTAGCTGACCGAGACTGCGCGGCCTGGCCAATGCCGGCTGCCACGCTCGTCGTTGCCCCGATCGTCGCCTCTCCTGCCGTGATTTATACACCCCCGACGTAGGGCTGGAAGAGAAGCGCAGCCATTTTGGTGGCTGTGGGCTGCTGCGCGGGTCAGCGGGGGATTGCAGGGGCTTGCGGGGGTGCGGCGCTCGGGGGCATGGGGCTCGGGAGGGGGAGCCGCCCCCTCTCGTAACCGCCGCGAAGCGCCAAGATTTCCCGCATCGAGTTCATCGAGAAATGGGGGCTGACCCCTGTCCTCAAACCGAGGCAGGACCTACGCCCCCACCGGAATGGTGCGGAGGAAGGCGACACGAGGTACAACACAAAACACATCCTTCCTGATATACTTTTGCATCCCTTTTGTGGTTTTTGTGTCGGGGAAGGGCGAGGAAATTCGCTCCTTCGAATTGTATTTTTTTATGTGTCTTCATCAAGCAGGGATTTTTATTTTCGTCTTTAAAAAATTAGGGGATGCGACAGGGAATTTTTATTATCAATTTTTATTAATAATAAAAAATTTGTTTAATTTATTATCATCAGGAAAAAAATTTAGTGGAAAGGGAGTAAAGTGAGAGTAAAATCTTCCTGATACTTTTGCATCCCTTTTGTATTTTCTGTGCCGGGGAACAGGCGAGGAAATTCGCCTCTTCGAATTCTATCTTTTTTTTGCTTCCTGCAGGCAGCAGGAATTTTCGTATTTCGTCTAAAAAAAAATTAGGGGGGTCGATAGGGGTTGATAATGCGGGAAAAAAAATTACTGGAAAGAGACCAAAGTGAGAGTAAAATAATTCCTGGAAAAGTGGCACGAAATTTAGGGTCAGTGTGTTATATACATATATATAAAAAGGCACCACGATGCGCATAGTCGTGCACATGTATATACCGAGTTACGTATATATTTGTTTTACCGCAATGTATTAATCGTTATCAATTTCCCGTTGCGGATAGCCAGGGGAGGCAGAGAGACTCTGAGACCACCATCGTCGAGACTGTCCAGCCACCACTGCATGCACATACACATATATATATATATATATGGGGGCATGTATATATGTATATATATGCGCACTGCGTGTGTGACTTTTGGCAGATATCCGTTTGGCTCAAGGCCTATACATTCGGGCTCCTTTATCTATCAAACCTTACCGAAGTTACCCTCTTTCTCTGTCACTCTTGAGCGATACACACGACTCTCGGTGTGGTGGTAGTGGTGGTCCGAGGTGTTACCCATCGGAGTCGTTAGATTTTTCGGCGACGCCGCGCGACGTGGACGATGAGGGACGAGGAGGGGAGCGACGGGTACGTCGATATATATTATCATAATTCGCGTTCAATTGAATTTCGCCTTGATACGACGGAATCGTCGTCGAACAGAAATAAGTGAGAGAATCGTACACTTTACTGCAGTGTAATGATGACTCTAGTGTAATTATTTATTATAATCGCAGGAGCGCCCCAAAGTCATGAGATCGCGATGATCATGAATTGTCTGAGTGAGAATCTCGTCTGAAAGTGAGAAGATCGTGCATGATTATTACTTTAATATTTACTATCGAGTGTGATGATTTAATAATAATTTCGCGTCTTAAGGAAACATCCACGTCGAGCCCAGTCGGTATCAAAAACTGTAATGAACGTTTTTGACGGATATTTGCGTTTACAGCTAAAAGAAGAAATTCATTCACCAGTACAGGGAATGAATTTCTTCTTTTAGCTGTAAATGCGAATATGCGCAAAAAACGTTCATTACAGTTTTTATTACCGCAGTCGGTATTTCACATGCCCTTAACGCGAAGTTGTCTTAAAAAAAATGATAATATGGAGGATACGTTATCCTGTTGATAAAAAATCGACTTTTTGAGGTTATGTTTTGGGCTTTATATATATTAATAATAATTCGCATTGAATTGAATTTCGCCTTGATATCGACGGCGTAGGCTTCGGGTTCGAATTTATTACACACACCCTTCGCTGTGTATTATATTTTCGCTCCTGATATAACGCGAATATAGGAGGAGGACGGATGCGTATTTTCGAGTGGTCGAATATGCGTAAAAAAGTTCATTACAGTTTTTATTACCGCAGTCGGTATTTCACACTCCCTTAACGCAAAGTTGTCTTTTCAAAACAAAAAAAAATGATAATAAGAAGGATACGTTATCCTGTTTATAAAAAATCCATTTTTTGAGGTTATGTTTTGGGCTTTGTATATTAATAATAATTCGCATTGAATTGAATTTCGACGACGCAGGCTTCGGGTTCGCATTTATTACACACCCTTCGCTGTGTATTATATTTTCGCTCCTGATATATCGCGAATATAGGAGAGGAGGACGGATGCGTATTTTCGAGTGGGCGATATGGCGGACGCTGTACAGGTGCCTCACCTGGCGTGCGGGGTGTTGGTTGGGGGTGGCTCTGCTACGCCACGAGCCAGCTCGATCGGATACGCCCGAAACCACCGAGTTCCTCTCTCTTCCCCACTACGGCCCACCCCGCCGTATAATCCTCGCCCTCTCTCTCTCTCTGTACCTTCCCAACCCTCCCCCGAGAGATATTCACGTTTCTCGAAGCGTGCAACTCTCTCTCTGCCTCTGCCTTCTCTGTGTCCCTCGTCGCCAATCGATTTCGGAATATACCCCAATTATCCGGTATCCCGCGACAATAGCGCACGGAGACACTGGAGGAGATTCTCCGCTGTACTCGCGGTGACGTGATTTTATATGGCTGACAATTTCGGAGCAACCGCTGTGGGCATCGCGGGGATATCGGCCGGGCACTCCTGTTAATTGAGATGTGAAGTCCTGGGGGTGGTCGGTGGGTTTCCTTTTCGGGTGTTTTTGTTCTGGTGTTTTTGGGTGCTTCTGGCTTTTGGGCAGTCTTGTGGGCTGAGAATTGTCACGGGTTTTAGTTGGGGTTGCAGAGTCGCGAGAAATGTTTTTTTTTTTTCGTGGATTTTGGTTGTTTTTTTATTGGCGTGAAATTTGAATTTTTGGGCAGTGGAAAACGGGATCTGTTGAGTGGAATTCTTATGGTTTATCATGGTTCATCTCATCGAGATACTTTTTTATATTTAAATGTCCCTGCTCGCTGAAAATTTTTCGTTTCGTCGAGAAAGACGAGCAATTTTATACACTTTGAACTGCGTTCGTTTTACTCGTTGCCCATAATTCATTTTGCGTAATTTTTTTTTGGTAAATTGGCCTCTAATATCTGTAAAATCGCTGACATTCAGCAAACTATGAAAAAGAGTAAAAAGAGTATAAAGAATAAAATTCCCATTAATATTTCGTTGAACATTTTACTGATCCACGGAGAATTTAACTAAATTTAAAAAATTGCAATTCTTGAACCAAGAATAAAAATGTTGTCCTCTAATAAATTCAATATCTATTTTTGATAAACCAGCCCCAAAAAATCTGTAAAATCGCTACCATCCAGTAAACTACGTATAAAAAATAAATAAAATACCAATCAATGTATCTCATTGGCCGTTTTTTAAATCCACAATTTCGTTAAATTAACAAAACTGCAGTTCCCGAACCGTCGATAAAAATCTTTTTCGCCAAAAGCGGCAAAAGCTTCCCTCGCTATTCGCATGGGCGGCAATTTTCGCGTGGGCGTTCCAGTTGGCGCATAACGAATCTGTACAAAGATATACGCGTTCCGCCGAATTCGCGATATATATATATACGCGCAGTAACGCCAGGTGTAGTTCAATCCTCCGCGAATCAATATTTAGATTCGATGTAGCGAAAGAGCGCGGGCGAGACAGCGCGGGGGTGGAAGAGGAACCGCGGCTTCGTCGTGTAACGTAATTCATGACTGCCCTGACTCCCCCTCCCCGAAAACACTGTATACTGCAGCGAGCTCTCACACGTGCGCGACTTCCAATGGTTAGTTAAATATAGTCGCGCACGAAAATCTGAATTTTAAAGTGGCATTTTTAATTTAAAAAAAAATTCCTAAATTCAAAAAAATGTATTCACAAACTATCAATATTTTTTCCAGCAAGTTTCCAATGTTCTCAAAGTCTCCATCCGAGTATAGATAACGAAACGAAAATCATAATTTTCAAGTGACATTTTTAATTAAAAAAAATTCCTAAATAAAAAAAAATGTATTCACAAACTATCAATATTTTTTCCACCAAGTTTCCAATGTTCTCAAAGTCTCCACCCGAGTATAGATAACGAAACCAAAATCATAATTTTCAAGCAGCATTTTTAATCAAAAAAATTCCTAAATAAAAAAAAATGTATTCACAAACTATCAATACTTTTTCCAGCAAGTTTCCAATGTTCTCAAATTCTCCACCCGAGTATAGATAACGAAACGAAAATCATAATTTTCAAGTGGCATTTTTAATTAAAAAAAATTCCTAAATTCAAAAAAATGTATTCACAAACTATCAATATTTTTTCCAGCAAGTTTCCAATGTTCTCAAAGTCTTCACCCGAGTATAGATAACGAAACGAAAATCATAATTTTCAAGTAGCATTTTTTATTAAAAAAAAATCCTAAATAAAAAAAAAGTATTGACAAATAATCGATATTTCTCAGCAAATTTCGAATATTCTCAAAGACTCCACCCAAGTATAGACAACGAACCGAAAGTCATAATTTTCAAGTAGCATTTCTAATAAAAAAAAAACCTAAAAAAAAAGTATTGACAAATAATAAATATTTTTCATCAAATTTCGAATATTCTCAAAGACTCTAAACGAACCATTTTTTTTCGCACGAAAAATACCAACCCCAAAATTCTGTATACTGCAGTGAGCTGTAGCGAAACTCACTGTATACTGCAGTGAGCTTCTCGCACGTGCGCGAGTTCCAATGCTTAGTTAAATATAGTCGCGCACGGCACGGGATTTTCGAGCATCTCGCGGACTTTATGGCACGGGCCATTACCGCTCGATGGTGCCGTGTGTTGTAAAGCGTGTAACTCCTCGAGTATTTCACGCGCGAATTTATACCGCGCGCGGAGCGCTGTAAAATGTGTTGTAACGACAGCCATTAGGCGCACCGAGGACGTCTGACGTAACGGTAATGTGGAGAAGTTAATTAACGCGTGAGCGAGACGAGTCAATTGCGGAAATGGTAACGGGCGATATCAAAGGGAACCAACCGGGGGGTGACGCTCAGTTCGAGAGGAACGATCGTAAAAGTTGGAGGAAAATAGAAATTTCACGGAATCTCGACGATTGCGATATACGTGCAATTAATTGTAGCGCCCGAGTCACGAATGTGTAACTGCGATGTGTGAGACGGTTGATTTGGGTAATGTGGCTGCGGCTGTGTGAGTATCGGTGTCGTTTGTATGGGCGATTTTAGAAAGTGTACCAAGGTAGGTGCGCGCGGACTGCAGGGCATCAGCAGAGCCACTGCGTGCTCGCCCATTTCATATCGCATTGCGGATCGGCATTGCGACAAATCCTTTAGTACCGAAATATATGGTTAGTTGCTTCGATGCACTCGGAGAAATCGAGGCGGTCCTGGTTAGGTTGGGACCGATGCAACTATTTTTTAAATTATATTTATTTAAAAAATGAATTAATTCGTGAAACTATTTTTTAAATTATATTTATTTAAAAAAATGAATTAATTCGTGAAACTGTTTTTGTAATTATATTCATTTAAAAAAATGAATTAATTCGTGAAACTATTTTTGTAATTATATTCATTTAAAAAAATGAATTAATTCGTGAAACTATTTTTGTAATTATATTCATTTAAAAAAATGAATTAATTCGTGAAACTATTTTTGTAATTATATTCATTTAAAAAAATTAATTAATTCGTGAAACTATTTTTGTAATTATATTCATTTAAAAAAATGAATTAATTCATGAAACTATTTTTGTAATTATATTCATTTAAAAAAATTAATTAATACGTGAAACGATTTTTTTAATTATATTAATTTTTTTTCGTCGTGAACCAATCAGTGACCGTAACTACTTATTAGTTGCTTTGGCTGGTCTGCGCAGTAGGGGAAGTCGAGACTGCCCTGGCAACTCTGAGTAATACCCTGTTAAACGTCGGTCCACGCGAACATTTTTACAGTTAAATTGACTTTGACCAACTGAAATAAATCTAAATTTGATAAAGTGAGTTACCGGTAACTACTAACTAGTTAGGGTAACTACTGTAACCTACTTCTTTAAGCTACTATTTGCAGTTAACTACACTAAATTTATCGCTCTGGGTCGGCAGAAAAGAGAAGGAAAAGAAAAGCGAAGATAATACAATATTTAAATGGGCTGACAGCGAAAATTAAGAATTTCCCAGGGTCACCATTTTTTTCGCGAATAACGCTCCATATTTGTTCATTTATTATTTTTCGAATTAATCATTAGGTGAAAATATCGTGCATTGACACAGATGTAAAAATAGTCGTCTGTCTAAAATTGTTTTTGTCATTGATTTCATCCTAACTGATCGAATTATGATTTTTCGCAATTTGTTTTAAGGCACATAAATATTTTGCAAAAAAATATTCTTTTTTTATCAGACCATTTTTTTTTAATCATGCTTCAGGTGGAAATGAGATCAGGATGAAGACGTTGGGTTATGAATTTTTGTTTTTTTTTTTTGTTTCCGTAGGCACGATTTGAATTATTTAAATGTTCTTGAGTTCCGGAAGTGGTAAAGTGCAGGATTGCCGCTGCTGTTTCTGGTGTTAGCTCGCTTGGTCGAATGACGAAACACACGGCCGACCGCGCGCGCTGCAGTGCGGCAAAGTCGGAGCAGCCACAGCAGCAGCAGCAGTGGCAGTAGTAGCGGCAGTGCACATCAGGCCCACTTTCCATACGCCCGAGCAGAGGCTGCTTGTTTGGGTCATGCATAAATAAAGCTTGAACACGAAGAATGAGGGGAAAGAAGAATATGAGGGAAAAATATGCTAAATTTACATGCCAGCCCTGAGGAGTTTCACTCGTGAAATAATTGCGGTGTGTAATCACTGATAATATATTCGTCGCGTCGTTCGACTCTCCGCGACACAGATTCGCGAGTCCTTCGTAATGTCGCGTATAAATAACCAAACGAAAATCTTGATTCTCAAGTGGCACTTTTTATTTAAAAAAAAATCCTAAATTCAAAAAAATTGTTTGACAAATACTCAATATTTTTCCAGCAAGTTTCCAATGTTCTCAAAAACTCCAGCCGAGTATAGATAACGAAACGAAAATCTTAATTTTCAAGTGGCATTTTTTATCTTTAAAAAATCCTAAATCCAAAAAAATGTCTTGACAAACACTCAATATTTTTCCAATGTTCTCAAAAACTTCACCCGAGTATAGATAACAAAACGAAAATCATAATTTTCCAGTATCATTTTTAATAAAAAAAAATTCCTAAATTAAAAAAGGTATTGGCAAACAATCAACTTTCTTTTAGCAAATTTCGAATATTCTCAAAGACTCTCACAGCAACCAAGCGATTTTTTTCCAACCAAAAAAATACCAAAACCAAAATTCCCGTGAAAAAAAAAACGTTACGCCTTTTTCGCACGCTATCGCCAGCCGGGCTTTTAACTCTGTATGCGTTCGTCGAGTTTGAACGGGTAAAGTAGCCGTTTGATGCTGGTAATAAAAAAAGCGAAAATGAGCTTGAAGAGTGCGGCCGAGAATACCTTATAGTGAGATGGAGATACAGGAGGGAGGATGGAAGAAGGCCACGTGACGCACATGCAAGTCATACAAGAGAAGGATGAAAGAAACGTGAGCGAGAGAAAACGCGAGGAGACGTAGGGTGGGGGAGGGTGAGGGTGAGGGTGGTGTACGAAAGGACAGGTGGAAGGGGTTGGTCAGAGGAGAGATAGGAAGAGGGTGAGAAGGGCAGTAGGACAGCCAGCGCGTCGTAGTAGAAAGCGAGCGAGGTAGGTAGGCGAGTACCGGGCGCGCGGGGACAGCGGGCGACCCATGGCATGTAGCCAATGCCGTAGTGCCGCAGTTCCCTAGGTACTCGCTGCAGCTTTCTATTTTTTATTATATCTGTATTTCATCGGAGCGCCCCCGAAATTGCTGGCGCACGATGTGCACACAGATATACCCGGCGACACACAAAACTCGCGCATTTCATTCAATTTATTGATTTTCAATCGGCCGCGTTAAAGATCGATTCTATAAATACCTTTTTCGTTGGGCCTCAGCGCCTCCCTGACTTTATTGGGGCCAAAAGGTTCCACCTTATCGGACGTTTTTTTTTTTTTTCAACTTTTAGGGATTTCATTTTTTGTTGTTTTTTTTCGTACGTTCGGACGGGGTGATTTTTTTTTTATGCGCAGACTTTTTCGCATTTTATTCAATTTATTGATTTTCTATGGGTCGTGTTAAAAATCGATTCTGTAAATACCTTTTTCGTTGGGCGTTGCTGACTTTATTGGGGCCAAAAGGTTCCACTTTGTCGGACGTTTTTTTTTTCCTACTTTTAGGGATTTTGTTTTTAGTTGCTTCGGCTGAGAATGTTTTTTTTTTCGTACGTTCGGGCGGAGGGATTTTTTTAATGCGGAGACATTCGCGCATTTTATTCTATTTATTGATTTTCTATGGGCTGTGTTAAAGATCGATTTTATAAATACCTTTTTCGTTGGGTGTTGCTGACTTTATTGGGGCCAAAAGGTTCTACTTTGTCGGACTTTTTTTTCCAACTTTTAGGGATTTTGTTCTTGATTGCCTCGGTTGAGAATTTGTTTTATTATCGTGCATTCGGACAGAGGGATTTTTATTTTTTTGATTCGCTGACATTTGCGCATTTTATTCAATTTATTTATTTTCAATCGGCCGTGTTAAAGATGAATTCTATAAATACCTTTATTGGGGCCAAAAGGTTCCACTTTTTCGGGCGTTTTTTTTCCATCTTTTTGGGATTTGAATTTTTGGTTATTTCGTCCGAGATTTTTTTTTTTTTTTTCGTATACATTCTGATGGAGGAATTTTTATTTTAGTTGACGACGTTGGGGAACGGCGGGAATTCCCATTGAGATGTTTTTGCCTCCTGGTTTTTATTAGCCGAATTCTCGTGACGTACGTTGTAGCGAAATCAGTCGAGCCTCGGCACGTGTGGGCCAGCTGAGCACACTTCCGGAATGCTCGCAGTATGCGCAAAGCTACGTTGAGTGGTGGTTGACTAAGGGTGGGTCGCACTAGGTCGCTCACCCCTCCCGACGCTCTCTTTTCGCCCTCGCCCCAAACTCCGCCGCGCACTGAGTGCCGCGGGAATTTCGGACTCACGACTCACGACTACTTTTTCGTTTGTAAATATTTTCACGTTGCTTAGGGCGGAAAGAAAACGTGCTGTAAAAGTGGTTAGTGTGGCCCACTAAAACGTTGCGGCCTGTGTCTTCTGCCTCTAGATATGAATCTCGCTATGGTGGTAAAAATAGGTTACCGGGAACTCACGCTATAAAGGCCTGGCATTGAAATATTTTCGAGATTCTTTTTCACGATCGTCGCGCGGTCGTTCATCATGCCCCGCTGGTTTTTCGACGTTTCGTGATATGGACCAAATACGGACGATTTTGTAAATTGCTGGTAGGTTTTTGTTTAAATGAATTCAATTTAAATAGTTTTATTTAAATATATAAATAAATCTTGATATTAATATTAAATATTAAATTAAATATTTTTATTTAAATATTTAAATATTAATGTAATGTTTTGGCTGCCATAAATCAATAACTGCAGTTAAGCAGCCCTGAATTTCATCTACTTTATAGTTAAGTTATTTCCACTAAATGATGTGAATTATAAATATCCAAAAAAACTTTTTTAAATTCAGATTTTCGCTTCTTTTTATGCTATGAATTTTATTATGATATTTTATTATTATATTTAATTATGGATTTTGTAATTAGTAAACAGAAAAATTCGTGTAACGTTGTTAAATTTTATAATGATTGTGGTTTGACGCCTAAATTACAGCACTGAATTCGTAGGCTTTTAAGGTTCCCCTAGTGGATCGATACCTACTGATATCCACGATAACGCACCAGTCGACCCATGTTCACCACTTCCTCGCTACAATTTTCTGCTGCCGTGACGACGAAACATGAATTCTTCTGAAATTCGTGCAATTCCGTGTCGCAAGACTCCGCGGCACTGATGATTTATTGTAACGGGAAGGGCGAAATTCTTGGCAACTCGGCGAGACCAGTGAATGCAGATGCATATTGAATGAAATAAAATCGATTTTGAACTGCGTAGAAGCTGATTATACTCGTGGCCCATAAAGCAAAAGCTTGTTTCATAACGTAACGATATTGACAGATCGGGTGGCGTGCGGAACGAGGGCTTTGTGTTGCACCGAGTCACAGCCGTGGTATACTTTTTTTTTCCCCCCCGGTCTCCGCCGCGTTTTCCTCGCGGAGTGACGTTTTGACGCCCAACGTGCATCGCTTATTTGAGCTTAATTAACTGTCTGCACATTTATCCGGAAAAACTCAATGCCTTGTTCGCAATTAACAATTCGAAAACATAAATTGGAACGGACGACTCGTCGACTGGCTCGTTAATTAAATGTAAAAACTTGGAACGAGTCGAGAAAAAAGATCATGCTGCAAAGTTGGAAGGCCTAAAGTTAGAAAAAAATCATCTGACTTGTGATTCCCAGAATATGGTAATTTTTTTCATACAACTACAAAAGGCAAATTTCGATTCGACGTCAAATCTAATTATTCATCAAAGCCGAATAAAATTCTAAAAAAAATGTGCAAAATCATAAACCTTAGTACAAGCTGCCAATAAAGTTAGAAAAAAATCATCTGACTTGTGACTCCCAGAATATGGTAAATTTTCTCATCTAACTACAAAAGGCAGATTTCGATTCGACGTCAAATCGAATTATTCATCGAAGCCGAACAAAATTCTAAAAAAAATGTGCAAAATCATAAAACTTAGTACAAGCTACCAATACATTTATAAAAAAAATCATCTGACTTGTCACTCCCAAAATATCTAATTATTCTTCGAGACCGAACAAAATTCTCAAAAAATGCGCAAAATAATAAAACTTACTACAATTTACCAGAACCCGTAAAAAAAAAAAAAAAAAAATCAGGCACCCAGATTCCTGGTACAAAAAAACCCTCAAAGCCCCCAGATTTTTCCCTCACGACATAGTCAAGTACTTTAACGACGGTCAACGATTTTTCGTCATCGTCATTAATTCCACCGTAGGCCAGCAACTTCTCGAGTACATCGGTGGCCACCGAGTATCGTCGTCGTTCTCCTTAATCCTCCGGATACACGTGAATGCTAATGAGCCGCGTCTAGGCACTCGATACGTCGATACACGAGAGGGTTGCAGTCGCCTCGGCGGCCGAGTGGCTCACAAGGGTGGAGGTGGAGGGGGAAGGGGTGGCGAGAGATAGATAGAGGCATCACAGGAAACGAGTGTTAGGGGGAGGCAAAAGCGATCTGGAGGGGTCTCTCCAAGAGAGAGAGTGGCGAGGAGGAAGTTGCGGATGGGCCACTCGCATTAAACGCCTCGTTGAGAGCGACACGGGAGGCCCTCCCGTGCACTGCGGATTCTCCTTCCCTTCTTTGTTCGGGTGGTAAGTAGACGCCGTGCGGTTAAATAGGAAAACGGAGGGGAAGGAGCTCTCTCTCTTCTCTCTCTCTCTCTCTCTCTCTCTCTCTCTCTCTCTCTCTCTCTCTCTCTCGCCTTCTCTCTTTCTGAATTTATTATCTTTTTTGGATTTATTATATTTTGGAAATTCTATGTTAATTATGTTACACTTGCCCCATAGTTGAACTAGGGCATTAATAAATAATATCAATCAATCAATAAATCTTTCAGAGAAGCGAGAAAGTCCTGAAAAACAGAGAGAGAGAGAGAGAGAGACGCCGGTTAAATAGGAAAATGGAAGGAAGGAGATGCAGAAAAAGAGAGAGAGGGTCGAGAAAGAGGAAGGAGATACTGAGAGAGAAAGCGAGAGAGAGAGAGAGGAGCGAGAAAGACGTGAAAGACAGCGAGAGACGCCAGAAAAATAGAAAAACGGAGGGAAGGAGATGCAGAAAAAGTCAGAGAGGGGCGAGAAAGGGGAAGGAGATACCGAGAGAAAAAGTGAGAGAGAGAGAGAGAGAGAGAGAGAGAGAGAGAGAGAGAGAGAGAGAGAGAGAGAGAGAGAGAGAGAGAGAGAGAGAGAGAGAGAGAGAGAGAGAGAGAGAGAGAGAGAGAGACCTAAAAGACAGCGAGAAACACCGATTAAATAGGAAAATGGAGGGAAGGAGATGCAGAAAAAGAGAGAGAGAGAGAGGGGCGAGAAAGGGGAAGGAGATACCGAGAGAGAAAGGAGCGAGAAAGACCTGAAAGACAGCGAGAAACGACTGTTAAATAGGAAAACGGAAGGAAGGAGATGCAGAAAAAGAGAGAGCGAGAGAGAGAGAGAGAGAGAGAGAGAGAGAGAGAGAGAGAGAGAGAGAGAGAGAGAGAGAGAGAGAGAGAGAGAGAGAGAGAGAGAGAGGGGGGGGGGGCGAGAAAGAGGAAGGAGATACCGAGAGAGAAAGCGAGAGAGAGAGAGAGAAGCGAGAAAGACCTGAAAGACAGAGAGAACCGCCGGTTAAATAGGAAAACGGAGGGAAGGAGATGCAGAGAGAGAGAAAGCAAGAAAAAGGAGGGAGAAAGAGCTGAAAGACAGCGAGAAGGAGGCAGCGGTCGAAGCGATGGAGTGACCGGTTGAAGAGAGGGTTGAAGCCGAGGCCCCTTTTGAGTGGGGCCATAGATAGCCGAGAAGGCGCGCGCGGGGGGGTCTGCGGCTATGACTCGGGCCAGGGCGCGCGACGCGAAGAGAGCGGAAGAAGGTCGGTCAGGCGATTGCCGAGGAGCCGCGCGGCGCACCAGGCACACTGGAGAGAGAGAGAGAGAGAGAGAGAGACCACCCCGCGCGCGCGCTGAGGGCACTAGACCCCTTGACGAGGCTCTGAATTAGTGATGAACTCGAAACACCCCCCCGTATGGACGCCCACCCGGTGGTAGTTTGACGCCCGGTACATAGGACGACTTCTAAGACACACGAGTATTACTCCGGTGGCTGGTTAGAAGGAGCCACCGAGGAGCCGAGGCAGAGAGTCGGGTGCGGTGCGCGCCCGCCTTACCCAATTTACACAGCACCGTCGTATATATATCTCGCGCTGCAGATGTGTGCAGGTCGCGTCTTCTCTCTCTCTCTCTCTCTCTCTCTCTCTCTCTCTCTCTCTCTCTCTCTCTCTCTCTCTCTCTCTCTCGCTCTCTCTCTCGCTCTGTGAACCAGCGGCCGAGAGGCACAGCCGCATTAAAGACGCAGTGCCATATTGGTGGAAGCTCGCCGAACGAACACTCGCGAGACGTACACCAGGGACACCGACACTCGAACACACACATACGGAGAGTCGTGGGAAACTTATTTCTCGTGAAATGGAGGTCGCGTTCGGGGCTTCGAATGTAGGCACTTTTGCCGCGGGCTGTGTGTAGGGACGGATGGGGCAAAATGGGCGGCTTTCTAATGCCGCTATACACTGATAAAATTTATTTTTCTTTCTAAAATTGATTAGAAAGAAAAATATTAAAATATAATTAATAAATTTGAGAAAATATTTTTTCTAAAATTTATTAAGAAATTTTAGAAAAAATCTTTTCTAAAATTTATTAATTATCTGATAAAATTTGCCGGACGCGATAGTAAAAATTACCAACGCGCCTGGTATTGAAAAGCCATAGCTGCCACCTGACGAACAGTACGAGAATTATGAGAATTTCTAATATATGTATATATATAATATTTTTTACCATGTTTCGTGGTTAAAATTCTCATCGGTCTAGTACTTCTTGATAGATGGTGTTTCCCCTCTACCGGAAATTTATATTACTTTTTACTAGAAATATGGTAAAAAGTATCAGATCCTTCTCTCCGTGTAGAAGGTTTTTCAGCATGCGGACGTCGACTGTTCGTCACAGGAAAAGAAAATAATTTTCTCCGTTTTTGCCCGTGCGGAGAAAAAAGTCGTACCTTTCGTTCCTGGTCGTTCCGCACAGCAGAATGACCAGGTTTTTTTTAATTTATTTTCATACTGAAAATGGCATTTGCGCAAATTTTCCTTACCATATTCGTGATTAGCAGGTCAGAATACGTTAGTATACCAAACTTCTGTCTTTCGGAAGTACGTCTGGGGCAGGTGGCATTGAAGTCTGCATCGTTGCAATGCAAGGAAATAAAAAAGAGAATATTAATTCCATACAAATTTAAATAATTCACCACCATTAGGGGGTGAAATAATTTTGTTTTTTCCTGCTCTTAATCGTTATGATAACTTTTTATAGCCGATACAAGTATTTGGCTTCATTAATATTGTGTCGTTTTTAATTTCGTTGCATCGCAACGATGCAAACTTCAACGTCATCAGAATGGGGTGCGTTGAAATTTTCTCGATTTTTTTAAATATCTACAGAATTGCCTGAACCGGTGTACATTGACTGCGTGGATGCCAAAATGAAAGTCTTTGTGTCTTTTATTAAATTAAATTCAATTTAATAATATTGAATATTTTAATAATTTTATTAACATACTATATTATTCTTCAATTTTTTCTAACATCGACAGTGTTGCCTCTGGGGGCGTAAATGTTGACGTAAATTGTGCGAGAATTGATCCCATTTTTTATGTGCTGCAGCACATAAAAAATGGCAGCCAAAATGAAAGTCTTTGGATCTTTTATTAAATTAAATTCAATTTAATAATATTCAATATTTTAATAATTTTATTAACATGCTATATTATTATTCAATTTTTTCTAACATCGACAGTGTTGCCTCTAGTTGCCTAAATATTGCCGCAAATTGTGCGAGAATTGATCCCATTTTTTATGTGCTGCAGCCAATTCAATTACATTTTTCAACGTCCCCATTTTGCCCCGTGTCCCCATTTTGCCCCGGTCTCCTCTATGTGTATAGCTGGGTGTATATATGACGTATTGTGCGGCGGCGCTGTGCACGGCTGCACCGCGGCGTCGCCGCTCCGCTATGTGACTCGAACCGGATATTAGGATATCACGACGAGCATTGTTTGATATTCCATTTTATTGAACGGGGTCATGCGCGAATTGAGAGCGGTGCCGCTGCCGGGGCGCCCTTCGCGAAGTTGGACTCTCCGCGCGGCGCACTTTGGACGATAAGTTAGGCGGGGGATTAGGGCGAAACCCGGGGACACTTCTCAATGTCAGGGCGTGTCGGGGGTTGCGGGCTCGCGGAACTGGAATGCGAGGCGCAAGCTCGGGGCCTGGGAGGATGAATTGTTTGTCACGGTGGTTTTGGTGGTTGGTGGCTTTTTTTTTTAACGAGAACGATTTTTGGGTTCCTTTTTTGGGCCTGCTTGGATTTCGCGGAGAGACGTGGTTGACGTTTTTCCACTTTTTTATTTTTTTTTTAGTTGAGGTCGATAAATTTGGGCTGATGGTGCAGCTGGGAATTGTGAAGGAGACACGAAATAAAAAAGGTTTTTGCTTTTTCGTGATAAAAGATGCCTGGAAATTCAATGATTTTTCGTCCATATGGAATCAGTGAATTTTTGTTACCCAGTTGTCACTTTACTAAAATCGAGGTTACTTTAATTTCTATCGATCGCACCTGGATTTTCTTCCTTCATTCGAGAGAAAAATGCATAACGAAAAGAATGCCGCAAGGCGTAACGCAATGTCTTGATTTCTGAATTTTTCGCAGAATTTTAAAGCCGAAAGTTGCCTTGCGTTTTTCGCGATTTTTTTTTTTTTTTTTTTCAGGTTCGTAAAATTTAAAACCTCGATCCAATGAGAAATTTCGCGCTGATTCCGAAAAGTTCTGTTGCTTGTCCAAAAAATAGAAAATTCGTCGAGAAAAACGCAAAAAATGATTTTTTATCCCTGGAAACGTAACTAAAACTGCTCGTTGGTTGTCACCTAATTGCAGGCAACCCGACAACCAATCAGAGAACGAATAACCCGACAAAAAAAAAACTCACATAAAAAATTCGACATATATTTCACCAAAAGATTTTTCGAAGAGGGACTCAATTTTTTGCCTGCAGGTGAATTCTGCATTTTCTGTCCCACGTCTATTTAACAATTCGAACTTCCCTCAGGTTCAAGACTACCTTCTGAGACGTCGTAATATCCGCGTGACTTTATTGCACCGCGGCACGTATGTTGCAAGGGGCGGGCCGGAAAGTAACCTACAAGCCATAAAAATCTAATAGCGTTTCTCACAATTTGTTTTGGCAGCTGGCAAAGGGCTGGGATCGGGGACTGGATTTATAGTACTGATGAATGGTGTTTTACGAGTCGGACACGTCGAGAAACGCGAGCGTTTGGTGGTCGCACGAGAATCGTCGTGTGGCTTATTAAAGAGTCGGAGAAATACCTACGTGTCGCGCGGACCCTGCATTTATATCGCGACTGTGTATTTTCGCAACCTCGCGGTGCCGGCTGGTCTCGGGCTTTTGATCACGCCGCATTATTGCCACTCAAAGCCCGCGCGGCTCGGAAAACTCAATGATCGGACCGTGACTCAGTGGCGCAGGCGGAAAAACGCGAGCGCTAAGCGTCGATAAACGTTTGCCTCAAAATTGCCAGTCGAAAAATGTGGTCGCACGACTTTACGCTTATTTTATTTGCACGCGAAAAAAAAGCGTGTGTAAAGCGGGCTCTAAATGCCGATGAACGTTCGCTTCGAAATTGGCAGTCGAAAAATGTGGTTGTGGAATTTCACGCTTGTTTTATTCGCACGCGAAAAAAACGCGTTCGTGACGCAAACGCGAAGCGTCGATAAAGTCTGTTTCAAAATTGTCAGTCGAAAAAAAAGTTGTTGTACAACTTTACGCTTATTTTTTTAACTAGTATGCGTAAAATTCGATTTTACGCACTGCCTTCAGTGAAAAAAAAAATCATTTTACGCACAGGACATAAAATTGAATTTTTCGATAAAATACGAAAACTACATTAAAAACATATTGGTAGTATTTTTTTGACCACGTAAAATAAAACTAAAATTGGTAGTATTTTTTTGACCACGTAAAAAAAAACTAAAATTGGTAGTATTTTTTTGACCACGTAAACAAAAAAAACTAAAATTGGTAGTATTTTTTTGACCACGTAAAAAAAAATACTAAGATTGGTAGTATTTTTTTGACCACGTAAAAAAAAATACTAAAATTGGTAGTATTTTTTGACAACATAAAAAAATACTACCACAAAAAATATGGTGTGCCAGACGTGAGTAAGATTTTACCCACTCGCGATCGCTACTAGTGCATAAAATCGTATTCTACTAATAATAGGAGATTTATTTTAATATCGGGAGATTATGACACTAGTGCGCAAAATCGTATTTTACGCACTAGTGTCATAATCTCCTATTATTTGCCCCTCGATTACAAACCCGCGGGTTCTCCTCGCGACAACCGCGCCCTTTCGGTTCACGAAGAGCGCGCGGCGCAACCGTCGGAGATAAACATTTGACATCGGGAAGTAGTTTTTCCGGGTTTAATGAGTAACGAATACAGAGCCCGGGCTATTCAGCGCTCACTGGGTCAATTGCTCCGCGCGGAGCTTTCTCTGTTTGTGGCCGTGGAGGAAGAAAAGAACATTTTCAACACTCGAGAAGCCGAGTCTGGGTGTACGCGCGTGAACTCGAGAAAGCTCAAAGTGTACGAAGGGACGAAGGAGGGTGGAGCGGGAGATCCCAGAGTGTTGGCAATCTTTTCCGTTTGTTATACACCACTTTTAAATGCCCCTCTCTCTCATTCTCTCACTCGTCCTCTCGCCCCGCCGACTCCGCCTCGGGGGCCCCCCTTGGAAAGGGGAGTCCGATAAATTCCAGCGTTTTCCCTTCTTCTCCACCAACGTGCCAAATGTGCAAGCGCAGTGCGCGCGTCTCTTCCCTCAAAGGCGTCGTGCCAAGCTTTTTCCTGATGGCTCTTTGAGGCGCCACCTTTCCAATAAGTTTCAATATTCGCGCGCGCGGCCTTTTAATTAAATGCCCAGTGAAGTACGCCGTAATTTCGCGACAGACGGAAAAGCCAACATCCAATTATAAATTTTCCGCCCCGTTCGCCCGGTAATTCGAGTGGTTTTGCGGGGCCCTCGGCTCCTCCGGTTGGCTGAACATTCTCAGATTGTTCCTCGCGCCCCGGCTACGCGGCCTGGGAATTTTTTCATTCGCTTCCTGCAGGGATTCATCGCGACACTCAATCTTGCGAATCTGACGGCCGGAGGTGGAAAAGAAATGACCGGTGATGTAGGAAAGTCTTAATAAGAATGAAATAAAGCGTGTTGCAGACTGTGATACAATTAATTGCTGCGATATAGTAAGCAATTTAATACAGGAATATTTTTGAGAGAGGTCGAAAAACCAAATAATTGATTATCTTGATACTATTGATCAAAGTGGTTCTTGCTATGGATGGTTTTGACTATCATTACGGAAGTAACTCTCGCTAACGAACCTAAATGCCACCCAGGGTTATAATAATCGTTATAAGCCAGGGTGTAAACGACACCTATTAAACAGCTATTAAAGCTCGTACCCAACTCTCAGGAAAGGTGCCTTTAACAATGTTGATCTCGCAAGCCTTAATTTTGTTATTGTCGTGGGAGAATATTCATATATTGCACAGCGTAATTTTATTATGCAATTCGTTACAATCGACGATCGCTGTCAGCTTCTATGTCAGGTTGCCTGATAGTTAATACTACATTTTTTTATCACAAGGTGTTACAAAGACTCTTTGCGAGCCACGAAAATCACGAGTGAGTAAAGTTGGCAAAGGATTTTGAGAATGAAGCCAACCAGTCTTATGCACATATGAAAAGTGATGACATTGTAGACTCAAGTAAACCCCTCCTAAGCTTGACAACATTTCACTTTTTTGATGACCTAACTATTGCAGGGCATAATTCAATTATGCAATTCGTTACAATCGGCGATCACTGTCAACTTTAATATCAGGTTGCCTGATAGTTCATACCACACTTTTTGATACAGTCACAAAGTGTCCATAAGCTCTTTGCGAGCCACGAAAATCACGAGTGAGTAAAGTTGGCAAAGGATTTTGAGAGTCAAGCCAACCACTCTTATGCACATATGAAAAGTGAGGACATTGTAGACTCAAGTGAACCCCTCCTAAGCTTAACAACATTTCACTTTTTTCATGACTCGACATTTTTCTAACTTGGATTGATTCGACTCGCCTTTTTGTTGTTGCATTATTCATACTCACAAAATTATTGAAACTGAATGTCCATCATATTTTCCGGTGGCAGCCTCGGCATCTTCGAGCTCTGTGCTCTATTCCTGGAAACTTATTCGAGCCAACGTGTGTGTGTGTGTGCGCTGGCCGATGCGCTTCCCGCGTCTCTGCCAGCGTATCGACAGCCGATGACAGGTTGAATTTCCTCACACGTTTTTTACACTCTCAAATCCTGGCACTGTCAGAACTGGTATGTCACATTCCTTCTCGAGCGTGTAGCATACTAGCGGTGCCAAGAGCTTTCAGTAAACACTCTTCGCGATCAACTAACGACTGCAGTTTGTAGCTACTCGATTATGCTCGATAGATTGAAGTGACGATTATTAGGAGGGACTCGTGACGTTAATAGTTTAGCGATATTACTATTTTTATTGCAGTACTCAATTTAAGAAGGTCTAGACATTTAGCCTCCAGGGTGTAGAGTATGATTAATTATATAAAAGTCACGGAAAAATATTTAATAACCCGAAAACAATGCATGGAGAACAATTTTGTTAGGTTGTCAAAATAACGTATCGAAATAAAAAATCGCTGCCATGGTTACGAATAATAAATATTCGTCCATCTGAAACATAGTACAGGTTTTTAAATATCTTCAGTGCTATAAATAAAAACGAATGAAAGTGATTTAATAGTAGCCTCACTTTAAACGAGTAAAAATAACCTAGGATAAAAATAAATTAGAAGACTTATCTAGATGAAGTTGGATTATGAAAGTTGCAAAGTAGAACTTTGCAACGTTGCTTTCACCTTAATTTCCATTTTTCACAAAGACGCCTGAATGAGGAAGCTTCTTATTAATTTTCCATACAGGAAAAGGTCAATTAATGTTTGGTACTTATGGGAGTTAGAATTTTTTCTATTTGAAACACCAGTAAATTCTTCGGCTCATTACAACAACCATCCGAAAACGAATGATTTAGAAAAAACGTAAAACGTAAAACGTAAACGTAAAATAAATACCACCGCACAATAATCTTCATAGATCAGTTATATAATAACGATGTTGAAGTTTGCATCGTTGGAACGCAACGATATTCGTAAAAAAAAAATAATTCTAATTAACCCAAATGATGAAATTAAGTGTAAAAAGTCATCGTGGCAATTAGTTACTGTGGTGACTTTTCATACCTATTTTCATAATTTTGTTTAATTAGAATTAATTTTTTTAAATGAAATTCGTTGTACTCCAACGATGCAAACTTCAACATCACATATAATAGTCGTTCACAGTGTCGATGCATTCCGGGTGCTATTGGGATGATAGTGATATATAAATGAGCTCATGTGAGTGACGTGAGGAAATGGCCGGAACCAGAGTATGCCAGGCACGCCTGCACGTGACTTCCAAAATACAGATTTCCAATGAGAATACATAGCGGCGTAAGTTATTTTGGTAAAAGCGTTAAGTTATTCTCGGAGTCATTGCAGATACGCGGAACGCGTTGGCAGTCGTGTATGAAAACGTAGAAAATCGAATATGCGCTCGTGTTTTCTGTAGTCTTAAAATTCGATTCCGGAATATACTTCGGGCGTACTGTAAATAAATACGACGGCTTCGCCGCACAAAGTGGATCCATTTTTTTAGAGTGCTTCGTCGAAAAGCTACATTCTTCAAACGCAAAAAGATATTTCCGATCGCGAATTATTGCGATCTCTTCGTGACCTTCTTTTCCATTGCCGAATCAATTCCAGAGACAAAAAAAGGATTCCCATTTTACCAAACGCACCGTTCAATTATACAACAAATAGCCTATTTTCGCTTCCCTCGGCGACTACGTAATGCGGTTATCGACATTTCGCGCGCGGATTTTCCCGGAATATATTCCAGGAAAATCCGTCGATACACGTGCAGCATACATATGGTTTTGTCACATTCGATTCATCATGACATTGATGTAATGAGTTTGAGCGTAAAATCAATAAAGATTTCGCATTCCGCACAATGATCGTTGCCGGCAAAACGGCTGCTGCAAGGTTTATCGATTTTCAGCGTGAAAAAAAAAAGAAATAAAAATAAAAAACTTGAGCAAAAGTTATTAACGCGTTATAATTATGAAAGTGCCATACATTTAATGGCTTGTTAACTGTTTGGTAAGTAGGTCAGAGTGCCTGCTGGTATCACGTGAAAAGTTAAACGCTTCTGGCGAATGTCGTAGACGTGCTTTGGTGTTTTCATATACGATAAACGCGGACAGCCGTGTATTTAATTTCTTCAATAACCGTACGTGCGATTCATGATCAGCATTGTAACAATGATTTCGTGGTGCTTTCAGATCGCTGCCGAAGCTCAGCAGCCAGGACGAGGAAGGGCCAAACACACACACCCAATACACAGGCGTCACACACTTCGAACCGATACCACACGATCATGGCTTCTGTGGAAGAGTCACCATCAACGTAAGACTCACCGTTTTACAATGTTTGACGTAACAGATATTGGATTTATTATACAGTATATACATATTACGTTGCGTTACTTGTTGGTGAAATAGCTTGAGTAGTTTCAGTTCAGTAGGTCGTGTAGCTGAGTTAGTCTAGTCAGAGATGTAACATACTTTAATGCAGTGGAATTTGTAACAGTCCGACAGTGTAAGACAGTTTACCTTGCAAGAATTCCTTCCAAATCAACACTATCTACTCGAAAATCCGTAGTTACGTATTACCCTGTCGTATATGCAAGGGGTAAAGATGCATCGTTCTCGAGAATCACCAAAGTCTAAAATCGTCTTTCTTTTTCTCTCCACACACTCGAAGCCTCGGAATAATTTGGCACAAGCGCCAATCGAAAGGATCGCGTGACCCAATCGAAAAAGAAACTTTGCCCCCGTCACGTCAACCGGCCCGAAGTTGATATATTATTGGCCGAATAGGTTTTTTTGGGTATTACAGAGAGTGGAAAAACTTTGGGGGCCGAGCGAAGTTTTATCTGGAGAATGCGGTAGAGCGGTAAGCTAGATGGAAATATGTTATCATGTAGAGTCAGCCAGCGTTCTATACATGCATAACACGGATGGTATATGTTTGTTGAGTCACGTAAAAAATTTCCTTTCTCGTGTATTTTTGTGGAAACGGCTCCTCGAGCGCGGTGAACTTATTTATATTTAGAAGCCACGGTGTGACGGAACTCGGTGAGCCCGTGTATACGATTATATCCGAAGACACTGGTGAAGTGACCTAGACACATCATTTGGCAGGTGTCCAAGTTCATCTTGAAATCTGGAGTGGAATATAGTAGCAAGGTCGTATTGTGCGAAAGGGGATTATCCGTCCTCGGCCGAGACACGACCGCATTGCGCCAATTACAGTGGCCGGTTGACGATGTTGTCTTCCTTCCTTACTTCTTCTTTTCTTTTTCTTTTTTTTTTTGTTCCTCGTCGCTTCTTCCATAGCTTCTTCATTCGCAGGAGCGCAGGATATTCGAATTAGGCCGTACGGAAGACAGTAATTCACATTAATAAAGCTTGAGCTACATAAACCCCTCGACCACTTAATTGGCCCAAGTGGATCAATCTAATTGCGAAGAAATCTCCACGCTGCTTGCAGCAACGAGCGTAAAGTAGTTTGTCGCGAAGGTTCGTCGCAGATTTAGAGATTGAAAGTAATTAGCGTAAAGCAGGGAAACACGTGTGGCAAACGCGCGTCAATGAGGTTGAGATTGATGGCTTTGGAGATGATTTCCTCGATACATATTTTCGTCTCACTCGGAAGACTAGTTTCAGGATGCCGACGCAATGTCGGACTGTACGAATAACGTGTGTGATGTGATTTTTTCAGGTGAGCGGGTTACGGTTTGAGACACAACTGCGTACGCTGAACCAGTTTCCGGACACGCTACTCGGCGATCCGGCAAGGCGGATTCGTTACTTCGATCCGCTACGCAACGAATATTTCTTCGATAGGAATCGGCCCTCCTTCGATGCGATACTTTACTATTATCAGAGCGGTGGCCGGCTCCGTCGTCCCGTCAACGTACCGCTTGATGTCTTCTCTGAGGAGATCAAGTTTTACGAGTTGGGGGAGCTGGCCACCAACAAGTTCAGGTAAACCTTACCTGACTACCGGGTTTTCTTGTTGTTGTTAATCGTTGTCGTTGTTCGTGCTGTTGTCGTTGTTTGTAATAACCGTAAAATCCAGTGTGAGAGTGAGAGTATCGCATTTGACCGATACCCTAGTGTCTCCATGTGAATGGAAGCTCGTGGAGCGTGTTTTTTTTTTACTACAAAAGCCACGTCTGATTTTGTTTTCAAACAGGGAGGACGAAGGATTTATCAAGGAGGAAGAGAAACCGCTGCCATCGCATGAGCTCCAAAGGAAAGTGTGGTTACTATTCGAGTATCCGGAGAGCTCGCAGGGTGCGAGAGTCGTCGCGATCATCTCCGTATTCGTGATCCTACTCTCGATCGTGATATTCTGTCTAGAAACTCTGCCCGAGTTCAAGCATTACAAAGTGTTCAACACTACGACGAACGGCACGAAGATCGAAGAAGATGAAGTGCCGGACATTACGGACCCGTTCTTCCTAATAGAGACTATTTGTATCATCTGGTTCACGTTCGAGTTATCGGTGCGCTTCCTCGCCTGCCCAAATAAGCTAAATTTCTTCCGTGACCTTATGAACTTCATCGACATCATCGCGATCATTCCGTACTTCATCACATTAGGCACGGTGATTGCCGGAAAGGAGAATCAACTAGACCTGCCGAAGGCTCCGGTCAGCCCGCAGGATAAGAGCACTAACCAGGCAATGTCCCTCGCGATACTCAGGGTCATCAGACTGGTCAGGGTGTTCCGAATATTTAAGTTGTCCAGACACAGTAAAGGCCTCCAAATACTTGGACGAACTTTAAAGGCCTCCATGCGAGAGCTCGGCCTGCTCATCTTTTTCCTCTTCATAGGTAAGTCGCTCTTGTATTCAATTATTTGTCTTCACGTCACTAGTCATTCCTTTTTTCATCGTAAATTCAACGCGAAGGTACTACTTGTCAATCTACACACTGTGAACGACTTTTGTAAAGAATCTCTGGTCACACATCCGGCGCAAATTAGGTACCTTCAATGCATCGTTAAATTCCTTATAGTGTAGAAGTACCATTTGTGGCCATTTTCACTATAATTAATTTGAAATATTTGTTTTGATATATTCAAAAGCTGATACCTCGAAAGTATTCATGCAAATTAATAAGATTGGCAAGCCCATTTTTTAATTTAACAACGTAAACAATTAAATACTTTTAAACTTGGTGGCCAAAAACGGTAATTCTACCTTATCTTCACAGACAGTGTGTTAACAATACCCGACTTGGACCGGATGTAACCCTAGAAATTCTTTACTTCAAGATTTCAGAAAGTATTTCTTTCCCCCTGAAGGGTTTCCGATCGTTCTCTACAAATCCGTTGCAAGTATTATCTTAACGCGAATCCCGTCAAGCACACAGCAACCGAGTAAACAATCAACGAAAGCATCAATTAATTCTCTAACGCGAGACTCTTAGTGAAAACGTAGTTGGGGTACTAGAGTGAGCATCAAGCATCCAGGCGAGTCGCCCCCTTAGGGAGAAAGCTTGAATGCCTAAAACTGCGATTGTTACTTGCTTTTGTATACAATTCTTCTTAGAAGCGAGTATGAACTTCGTTCTAGAGTGTCATTGCCGGTAAGTTCACTTTGCAAAACTACTGATCATCGCTATATTGCCGTAGCTACCTCGACAAAAGGCTCTCAGGGCGGCGACATGTTTAGATAAACGCTTGACACGTTAGAGAGTTAAGTTTCCGTTCACGTTCATCCCACATACCGAGAGTAATTGCGCAAGTAGAGACCGTCGAGATGCATAAAAACTAATATGACCAACAAGTTATATTCGATAGACCGAGGCATTGAGCCCTGGGGGGCTGTTGACGCGAAATGGCCGCATAATCGGAGAATAATCTCAAAGAGGATGAAAGAAAAGACACACAAAAAAAAAAAGAAAAAAGACGCACGCGTTGGTGGCAAAGATAGTAGTAGCGAGGTCGTGTTCCAGGCGTGATCCTGTTCAGCTCGGTGGTGTACTTCGCGGAGGCCGGATCGCAGGAGAGCTTCTTCAAATCTATACCGGACGCGTTCTGGTGGGCGGTGGTCACAATGACGACCGTGGGCTACGGGGACATGAGGTACAATCCAAGATATGACTTGTCTGAACGACGTTTTCTCCGTTGTCTTGCAGGTGTGGTGCTATTCTCATCGGCGGTTTACTTCGCGGAGGCCGGCTCCGAGAATTCGTTCTTCAAGTCCATTCCGGACGCGTTCTGGTGGGCCGTTGTCACGATGACGACCGTGGGCTATGGTGACATGACGTATGATGTACTCACTTTCATTAACATTTTAGTTAATGCCACAGTATATGCTCCTATTGAGTTGTTCGTTTGTATGGTTCACTAAATGGTTCGTTGGATTAACTACTCTATTACTCGCATCACGACCTCAGATCAGAGTTATTGATTTTTCATTTTTTACGTTTGGTTTTTACATTTTTTCTTCCTTCCTTCGTTCGCCGTAATATTCAAGAGCGCGTTTTCTCTCGCCGAGATTTTAATTGGTTTTGTTTTGGGTTTTTTTTTTTTTTGTTGGGTTCTTTTACTTATTCGTAATAGCCTTTTTTATC
Organism: Pimpla rufipes; assembly: GCA_963932165.1. Lineage (NCBI taxonomy): Eukaryota > Metazoa > Arthropoda > Insecta > Hymenoptera > Ichneumonidae > Pimpla > Pimpla rufipes. Next base: position 27,395,299 of record OZ010630.1, read on the forward strand.
GCTCCATCGCTATAGACATGTCCTGCCAACATAGTAGAAACATTTGAGTAACAGTTATGACTTTATGACACGTCAATGCCATTATCATTCTACTGACTACCGCTTTGACCTTTTCTCGTTAGGATCGTTGACATGTCATCTTATTTATTTTTTCTATCTTATTATTATTATTGTTATTATTATTATTATTATTATTATTATTACTATTATTATTTTTTTTTAGATGACCCGTGCGTTCATTTACCATGCGAATATTGTTGCGCGTCGGGCAACCCTTCAAGTGCATCGTTTCGTGATGACCCTATTTTTATTCTCGTCAAGATGATTAAATTGTCCAATGTGTATTAATCGAGGACACTCGGCGGTTCTCACGAGTCTGAATTTTCTCTAAAGCACAATCTATTCGTTACGAATTCAATTTATAATTTTTTTACTTGAAAAATATATATTTTCCCGTGTATTAAAGATTCATCCCACTCCAGAGCAACCATTTTTTTCTATACTTTGTAGAGACGTTTTTTTTTTTTTGTTGTTGTTGGGGAAACGAAGCGGTACACTTTTGCAAGCTGCCCGACCAAAAGAAAAGAAAAAAGGAATTACGTTTCATTCGGGGAAAATTCTTTGTTCCTCGCGTTTGCGACGCCAACGTATCGAGGAGTCATTTTAATTTGATAATTGCGAAAGTGCCTCGCGACTTTATTGCACTTTGGGACCAATGAGGTCGTCTGTATTATTACAAAAAAAACGTCATTAAGCCAAGCTCCACGAGGACGAGATTCGTCGTTACGGCGCATCCAAACGAGTACTCGTAATACCGTAAACGGTAAATTCGAGAAGAAGTACGTCCAACGTCATTGTTACGACGAGTAGTAAAACAAAATGTTCTGATCTGTGTATCGAAGACTGAAAGCGAAAGCAGCGTAGATCTCAAGCTTGAGAGAGAGTGACAATTAGTGAAAAATACTTTTAAGGCAATGAATGTGGTATTTGCGCAGCTTCGATATTCCTGCTTCAGTTCACGAGTTTTCGGGCTTCGAATTCTCGAGCTATCGGTAAATGAAAAAAAAAAAAAAAAAAAAAAAAATGCTAAAAAGAAACCGACTAGAGCGACGAGGGCAATGTCTTGCCCGGACGTTGCGCACGTGATTGATCGAAAACGAGACAGCAGGCGGTTTAAACGAATGGTTAACAGTAACAATCCGCAACCGTATGTCTCGTTCTAACAAAGAATTTTCCGAGGCACCGCTTTAGAGTGCCAGAGTGGACACAGCCTCACCACTTTAATGCATGCGCCTCAAGTTCGAATACCCGGAATGCTGAGAGAGGGCATGCTATTTGAATATTATCACTGTTTTCATGTTACACACGAATAATATAACAGTATATACTATATTCATTAAAAAAAAAAAAAAAAAAAAAAAATTAATAATATTAATAATAAAGATCGGGGTTGGGTGGACCGAGGGCTTCCGTCCGTATTCGACCAACACCCACAAGGAATGATCCATGCAACCACGTTTACCATTAAAATACTACTTCTACTTACTTACTACTTACTAACAAACAACTACTTACCTCACACGTGCTACGATTTCATTTATTTAACGCCTAAAAACCTACATAAAAAATAAGACACCGAACGCGTAGCTGAATGACTGAGTGCCAAGAGTTACGAACGTTTAGCATTTATCCGCTATAGAACATTGTATAGCATCGTAAAGAAGTACCAACAAAAAAAAACACATATGTTTCATTTGAGTCGCACGTATAATAACGCAGATTCGCACTTGACGCGATTTTGTCGTGACGAAAAGTTAGAGGCAGCTCCGTTATATTGTTTTCATACGACTGGAACGGTGCAATATGAATTTTTTGTGCAAAAAACCATTGGAACCGTTCGACGATAAATGTGCTCGATGATATGTGCGTTAAATTTCGACCAGGACTGCCTCCAACCGAGGATGAACGAATCCGCCGCATCATCACGATAAATCGAGAGAGACCAAAGCCTGTTGTTTGCGAGTCTCGTGTCAGCAGCATATTGTCAATAGAAATTAGTCAATTAGCCAATAGCCAGCTCACGAATTAGCGAAGCCAGCAACACTAGTATAAATGTTAATAACTCGCAGATGAGCCTCCCGCAAGTAGAGCGACACTCGACACGGCACACAAAATAGACACCACACCTCGCACAAAGTTTATTAAAAAAAAAAAAAAAAAAAAAAAAAAACCGCAAACACCGATCGACGCGATCTCTGAATGGTTTTTTCGCTTCCTCTGTGTTTCAGGCCCGTGGGAGTCTGGGGGAAGATTGTGGGTTCATTATGCGCGATTGCTGGTGTCCTGACGATCGCCCTTCCCGTACCAGTTATCGTCTCCAACTTCAATTACTTCTATCACCGTGAGACTGACCAGGAAGAGATGCAGTCGCAGAACTTCAATCACGTGACCAGCTGTCCGTATCTCCCTGGCACTATAGGTATGTAAATCGGTCGTCGGGAAAAAAATGCAGTTTTTACAATTTCGTGAGAAGTTGGTTCAATTTTTTTCGAGACAAAAATCTGTGATCCGTAAATTCATATTCAAAAAGGCATTCAAATTCATTTTTATTAGGAACAAAACCATTCTGAACATTGTTTTGTTCTGAACATTTTTATTCTGAACAAAAACATTCTGAACATTGTTTTGTTCTGAACATTTTTATTCTAAACAAAAACATTATGAACATTGTTTTGTTCCGAACATTTTTATTCTGAACAAAAACATTCTGAACCCTGTTTTGTTCTGAACATTGTTGTTCTTTTTTTATTCTGATTCATTTTTATTTTTATTTTTTTTATATGATATTACAAACGTTTGAAAATAGGAGTCTTATAAACTGATAAAAAAGTGTTCGCAAAGGCTGCCCAAACGGGAAACCGAAAGAAGTCTCTCCTCGCTTATTTTTAACGGGACGACCGAGTTGAAACGTCTTCCGCGAGTCGGGAGGCCGGGACAAATGTCATTTGGTTAAGGTCGCGATTTGGTCATCCCCATCGGCGAGCTTTTGTCGCGGGGAGAGATTCGAGACTGTCTCAGCGGGAGATTAACGCCTGTAGGGTCGTTAGTTTCCGCGCGTGGACCTTGCTATCATTCCGTTATCGTCGCGCAACGTAGCTACATTCAGCGGTTTATCGCGACACGCGAATCGCTTCGCGCCACCGTGAATGCCAAACGAACATGACACAAGGAATGCTTGCGGGGCTGTAAGAAAACCAGAAACCTTCGAGTCCGCGTTCAGCTAAACTCATGCTGAGAGGTCACGGAAATTCGGTTGAAATAATCAAAGAAGTTTACCAAATAAACATACTTAATAAAAAAAAATACATATTTCGTAAGAAAGCAAAAAATAAATCGCCTCCAACTTCAATTATTTCTATCACCGTGAGCTGTCCAGAAACCTTCCAGAAAACCAGAAACCTTCGAGTCCGCGTTCAGTAAAATTCATGCTGAGAGGCCACGAAAATTCGATTGAATTAATAAAGTCATCTTAAAAAATAAATATATATATTTTTTTTTAATTGTATATCGTAAGAAAGCATAAAATAAATCGTTCGTGTAGTGATCCGTTGATGTACTTTCGCAATCTTAATTGCCGATGAAGACGTCGCGGGGCGTCGATATTGTGAGGCCAGTCTAGTGCCCGCGGAGGCGGTGCGAGCAGATGAAGCGTAAAAGGCTTTGGGTTCGGTAATCCTTTTACTTACGAAGCCACAGGAGACAAGGTGCTACTTGATTCGTCACCTCGTACCCGTATCGCGTTACATGGTGTCCGTATCGGTGTATCCTCGCCCCTTTACACAATTTCGTCTTGTCGCTGCTGGTAACCGTTACGTTCGTCAAGTTATATGAATGGCTTAACATGGATTAATTCGCGCAAAGCGCTTGTCATTAAAATCGCGAACGATCAGCGATATTGGCGACTTATCAACAATTTACTCGCCTCTCTATTCTTTAGTTATTTTCGTTGCGTCAGAAACCTGGTTAAAAGGACCGATTAGAACCAATAAAAAGGATAAAAATCCGATAGAAACCTGTTTGAACCGATTTTTTTTTTCAATCGGAATTTTGTACATTTGATCGGTTTCAATTCGCGTCAATGGAAATTATTAAACAGGGAAGGCATCGTGCATTATAGAAAATAACATTTCTCGTTGTCGTTGGAGGAAATGATGATTAACGAGTAAATTTTCGTCAGGTCAACACATGAAGAAGAGCTCGCTGTCGGAATCATCGTCGGACATAGTTGAGCTGGGGGAGGGTATATTGTTAACCCATCCGGAGGTGACTAAAAAGCCCAACTGCAATCCTCGTCACAACAACAACATCAACCCAGCCAGCGTAAGCATTGAGACTGACGTCTGACTACTAGGTGAGCGCTTCACCCATAATTTACGCGGTACTTGAGAAACAAACGTCCGTCGAGGAAGACACTTTGCGGATACGCGGGGCGCGCGGTTTATCGCTCCCCAAGTAAAAACCACTGTCGAACGGAGGTTTGATCAGCTTTTTCAGGACTCAGTTTACCTGTATTTACTATTTCGGCTGCCCTTTTTCATCCAGACGATTTTGGCTGGAAATTCGGTTCGGTCGTAGACACTGAATTAACGAAACCAATAAAGCCGGCAATAAATATCAATAAAGCCGTCACAACACCGAAAATATGGTCTTCCCTCGACGGAGAAAAAGTTCTAGTAAATTCAGAGTAGACGATAGACTTGTTAAAAAAAGGCGGAATGTCTTTTTATTTTTGTTACTCATGGAGATTCTTGAAATTTGATGCAAAATAAACGTCGCCTTTGGCAATAACTTTTATTATGCATCAAATTTTAAGAATCTCGATGAGCAAGAGAATGACGGAATGTTCCCATTTTTTTTAACAGATCTAGTAGACAACCTTTAATTAAATTTTACAAGTCACAAGAATGTCTCCATTCATGACGTTGAAGTTTGCATCATTGGAATGCAACAAAACTCAGAAAAAAATGTATTGTAATTAACCCAAATGATGGAAATAGGTACAAAACGTCACCATAGCGACCAAGGGAACGAAAAAACAAAAATTCCCGCCCTTCATCATTTGGGTTAATTACAATTAATTTTTTTCTGAATTTCGTTGCATTTCAACGTTGCAAAATTCAACATCGTCCCCATTCCTCGACTCAGCCATAATTTCGCATTGCCCTCGCACTGCACTCTCTTCGTAATCCCATCTCGGTAGAATTAGTAATTATTTTCAAAAACACTATTAACCCTTTTTCATTCGAATGATGTCCATCTGTGTTTTCACGATCACTTCGCTCGCACGAATCCACCAGCCACTCTCTCTCTCGTCTGTCGCAAAAGAAAGTAACATCCTCGACAATCGAATACATAAAACCTGTAAATTGCTAAGATTTCAGTAATTTCAGTAAATTTCAACATTCTCCGTACTCACATCTCGGTAGAATTAGTAATTATTTTCAAAAACATTCTCAACCCTTTTTCATTCAAACGGTGTCCATCTGTGCTTTCACGGTCACTATTCGCTCGCACGAATCCACCAGCCACTCTCTCTCGTCTGTCGCAAAAAGAAACTGACATCCTCGACAATCGAATACATAAAAACCTGTGAATTGGTAAAATTTCAGTAAAGGAGACGGTGGCAGCGTGGCGGCCAGTGCTGGGCGTGTTGTTGACGAGCATCAGCGGCTCCCTGCGTTATAACCTGGCGTAGGCCGCCTGCTCCGCGTTTTGCGAGCTCCACAACAAGAGGGAACGGGACAAAACCACAACACACGACAACGGAACGACGAGTACGGCGGCAGCCTCGCGAGAGACTAAAGGAAGAGAAAGAAAAAAAAAAGAAAAAAAAGGAAAGAAAAATAAATCCCGTCTGTCCGTCTGCGGATGCGAGGGGCGCGCACGAGTGCCTCGGTGCTGCGCCAACAGATACGAAGTATAATAGGGGTAAGCGCGGTGGGTTCGCAGGCTCAAGGAGGAGAAACGCTAAGCTGAAGAAAAAAAAAACAAAAAAAAAGTATTAAGGAGGAAAAAGAAGGAGAAGAAAAAAACGAGGAAACGGAGGTAAAACGCGACGCCGCGTTGTTGTTTCTTGCGTACGAAGAACGACTCTTTTTCGGTACCGCGCGCCCCGGACATAGGGATCTACGAGTATACACGAGTACATGTATATATATCGCAATGAATATATATATACATAAATTATATATATATATATACAAAGATATATAAATGCCGCTACTCGCGCCCCACACCACCGACTCCAGTGTTCAAATCGCATCTCCGTAGCGCCGTTCTCCCGTCGACGAAAAAAAAAAAACAAAAAAAAAAAAACAAAACCGTGAGATTGAGAAAGCGCGTCTGCAATGTGTGTCTGTGCGTGAAAGAGAGGGAGAGAAAGGGATTAAAAAGAGGGTACATTATACACGCGTAAAAACGTAAAAATGTTTATGCGTGTATAATGTATAATAAAATATGTAAACGAACAAAAACAAAAACAAAAACCAAACTACTGCAAAGTGAGGACCGAGGGGGGAGGGGGTGAGAAAAGAGGGAGAGGAAGGTAGGCTCGAGAGGTACAGAAAAAGAAGATCAGGAATGGAGGAGTTGGGAGCTACGGCGGACCGCGGAGATCATACCAGATAATACTAATTATTGTAACTAATAATTAATCGATTACGTAAGGCGGTAAAAGTGGCGAGGAGTTGACGAAAAATCGCGGGGGGGAAGGAGGGAGAAATAACTGCGTCCGCGTGAGCGAGATCGACAGGACGGGAAGACGACGAAAGCTCGAACGACTGTAAGGATCACAGGCGGCGCCTTTTTGCGAGGGTAAAATAAATATATTTAAAAAAAGAAGAAGAAGCAACGGACGAACATACTGCACGATCAAACGGACAGGGAAAACAGAGACGGAGGGAAAAGAACAAGAAAAAAGAAACAGGAGGAAAAGATGAAAAAAAAAAGTTTTTTAAACGAGTCGTTTTTACGCAGATATAGACGCCATCCGGCGCGTCTTAAATGTCGCATTAAGTAGTACGTATGAATATATGTATATATACATATATGAGTAACCGAAAACGAAAAATGGTATAAATATATATATGTATTTATATGTATCTGTATATTTGCGGTCGTGCGCGTGCTTGTGGGTTGTATATAATGAGAATACTGTGCGGATAGGTACGCGCACGTCCGGAAACCGAGAAAAAAAAAGAAGAAAAAAAAACGGATGCCCCGCTCGTTGTGGCTCGAAGATTACTGATAACGCTAAATTATTATATACTACATTATAAAAACGTGGAAAATGACGACAACAAAAAACAAAAAGAGAAACCAAATGAAAAAAAAAAAATAAGAATCTTGTCTCGCGCACTTTCGACGATGAGAAGAAGAAAAAAAAAAGATATCGAGAAGCTCATTCCGGCATCGAGAAAGCATAGCCGTCTTATAACGTGTACGCTAGCGGGGGCAGCTCGACGTCGGCACGAACGGCGCGCGTCGATCCAAACACGCCGTGCAAACCCCCCGGTAACCGACGTCCGCGACGTTAATAAAAAAAAAATACGCTCATTTGCATCGGTATTTTAAAAAAAAACTCAGTGAGGTGAGAGAATGGTAGTCGAGAACGCGAGTACGCACGTACACGCGGTGTATACAACACACCCTTCTTCAGGATACAAAGCAAAAAAGGATAATAAAAACACAAAACACTCTGGGACGGAATGAACGAATGAGGGAAAAGTTAGGCCGGACGACGCGTTAACCTTCTGATATTTCACGCTTTTTTTACTACCCCCCTTCGAATTCCCGTATATTCTCAAACTAAATAAATAATCCTAATCGATTAGGCTGCTGTTTGAAAATATCGCATTTTTGAAATTACATCCGCGCGCCAGGATTTTTATCGACAACTGTATCGTTTCTGATGAACAAATTTAATCGAAGATCTTTTTTTTAGGCCCCTCCAAAGGTCTTATTAATTGCCTTTGTTTTTTTAATATAAAAAAGTATAATCGTTTAATAATATGGCGAACTGGATATCGGAAGGGTGAATTTGTGGTCACAAAGCAGATCAGCGAGGACCAAATTGAGGAGGAAATTGAATTCCCATTTCCCATTCCAAATGAAAAAAAAAGGTTATCGTTGGTTTTGTCGAAATTGAACAAATGTCGCCATTTTCTCGGTTGAATTCGAAAACTAAGGAGGTACGATAGAGACTTAGCGTGCAACAAACTCGTGCTTTTTGCCTAAACCGAGACGAGAGCGTCGACAAGTTTTCGTTAATCAGGATACAAGCTCGCTAAACGCGTGTACGGGCGGCGTACACCGTCCCGCATCCTCCATCCCCGCATCCCGGTGTCCCCTCGCGCGCTCGCCCATCTCAAAAAAATCACGACCCTCCACATCGCCATAATAACGATTTTTGTAAATTTGCCGCAAAAACGTTTTGCAAACTAAGAACCAAACAGCAGTAAACGTAGCCGAACACGGCGATCGGGGGACGGGGTATCGAGTCGACACGAGTTTCGAGAGAATTTTGCCACTGCGGAACACGCAATTCGTCCAAAGAACTCCCCGTGATATTTCAAGTATACATTAAAGAATTATCAATTATATTCGAACGAATGATATTAAAAAAAAGAAGATCTTGCGTTTCTTATTTCGTAGGACAAGTTCGTACGCGTTTTTTGAATAAACCGATTGGATAACGTTTAAGTAACGTCCGCTTTGCGAAATACACAACGTTTTTTATGACAAAAGAATTAACAAGTAAACAAATACGAAAATTGCGCTGGGTAAACGAGATAGAGAGAGAGAGCTCATTCGTCCATATCCGCTGTTAATTGCAAATTATGTCCGGACTCAAGTTTCATTGGTACACAGAGGGTCGTTTTTTCACATCGAAGTTTGTAGAGCAGTGAGTCGAGAGTCAAGTGGGCTTTTTTTCGACGGAGGCTCTGGCTGGGTTATGCTGAGAGAACGAGGGAGTGACTCAAAAGTCGAGGAGGCAGAGAGTAAAACGAGACGTTCTAACGAAATATCACTAAAGGCATCGCTTGAGACTCCGCAAAAACACTGATCGTTTATCGTCAGTGTTTCGTTGTCAATGTTGACAGTTCCGTTAGTGATGTTTTTTGCGAGGGTTCTCCGACGCGAAGGGTTCACGGGGATTCCCGGGCTTCAAACGCGACGCGCAGCCAATCCTTCCTGCCGATTCCAATGTACCAGCTAGCATCTACTTTTACTAATTGAAAAGGGAAGAAAAACAAAAACAAACAAACTAAATAACTCTTATTAACCATAATAATACTCTATCGTCATGTACATAAATTACTCTATCGCTTTTCCTTCCAGCGCGACTGGTGACTGCCTCCCCTTACCCTAGGTACACACGAAACATCTCCCCGAGAAAACACGGAACATTTAAACACACACTTACACGAAAAAAAAATACAAACGGATACAAAACCCTCGATTACGGATTAACCACCGATGAATTGAAAAAAAGAAATAAGAAAAAAACATTTGAATATATGTCCCTCCATTGACCGCCACTTGGTTAAGAGGTCTAAAGGCTCGTGTTGTTTGTGGAGTAATTTAAACGCCAATTCCCATGATTACGTATCGATATGTAAAGTTGATGAGACAGCGCAGATTAAGAGAGAATTTATTGCTATATTGGTAGTCTTAATGTTATTCGTAGTTAAGTTTTTTGGTCGAGCAGCGTGAAGTATTTATTTTTGATCGATCGTACAAGGACCATTTGTTTGGGTATATCGTTAGTTTCAAGTGTATACGGTTTAGTGAAATTGAAATCGGTTCTAGTCGAAGCAAAGGGCTTTTGTTGTTTTTTAATTCGTTCGTTTAGCGTAGAGACGAGAAAGAAAAAAGCACGTGAACGTTAACATCGCCGAAAACGGTTTTACGGAAATAAAACAAACTCGGATCGGTACGTAGATGATTGGACAACGTTCTTGAAAATCTGTATCTGTCCCACGACTTGAAAATGCGTCGGGACAGGCCGATTTAAAAAAAGGAAAAAGTGATGAGTCGAATAATGAGAAGTGGTTCGGTCGTTTGGGTCGATTTATCTGGGCATTGGCAGCAGTCGAGCGTTCACCAATTTTCGACACACAATGACTTTGGGAAATTTCTACCAAGTGATTATCAATCGATATTTCTAGAGTCCTCCTTACCGACCCTTTTGTCTCCCTCACTGTAACCCCCCGTTGCTCAGCCTCGATGAGCAAAAAAGTTATATTTATAGAACGTCTGGCAAAACGTGTCCCGAAGTGAAACTCCTAGGTGGTACGTTAGATCGCGCCCTAGGTGTAAAAACTGCATTTGTAGCCTTAGATAGGCTAGAAAGAACACTAGAAAAATTCGGACGTAAAAGAGAAATTTTAAATTTAGGGGAAAGATCGTAACGACTTAAATTAATTGCCATTAACGTCATTTTTCATCCTTGCGGTTGCTATCATTCTCGTGAATTACGATATTATTATCCATTATTCTCGTTCTAATTATTGTTATCGATTGTAGTTTATTTTTCAATCAAAATGATCACTTGAAAGAATTAAGAATTAATACGTTATCGATAAACAAAATAAAAAAAAAACAAAGGGCTTTAAAAATATTAGGCGAAAGAGAGAACCCGTGAAATCTTTCCCGACGTGAAGAGGGTGGAGAAAAAAAAGAAGAATGTAATAATTTAATGAATCTATAGGAGCCGCCGATAGTGCTCAGCTAAGTCAGCGATACAGTAAGTCGCACATAATTTCGATCGTGAACATATTATCGTAACACGAGCATAACAATTGATGGTTGAGTGAGATACGACCCGTGTTGGCAGTACGTTCGCAAATTTTTACAATTATATTCCTGGTAGTGACTTTTTAATTCGGTAAACAAACTGATAGGACGGGAAACGAAGCTCGAAGTTAGGTACGGTAGAGATTAGTGTATATACTCGACAAAACATTACTTTGGATCTCGGACGTAATTTCATTCAACTATCGTAAGGCACAACGTGTCACATCCAGGAACGACGATGAATAAACATAACACATAAGCTCTCACTCCACGCTAAAGACGGAAGCCTGACATTGCGTAAAGTAACAAAAAAAAACAGTACGATGATTCGTGACGTGAAGGTGGTTATTTGCTTGCTAAAAAAAACATAGAAGTGCGTTTTTATCGAAGGACATCAGCCTCTTTTTAATAGTCGATGAGAAAACGGAAAAAAAACCCAAATGAAATGAGTAACTCAATTAAAAAAAAAAGCATTATAGAAACCGATAATAAATTAACAAAACACACGGAGATTTAAGTTACACGCTTATAATTATGATATACTTGAATCTCTCGCCTCGCTGATTTAGTAACAAGGTACAATGCGTCAACTACCAGCCTAGCTAATTGAAAAGAAGAAAAAAAATCATATTCTATATATAAAGAAGAAAAAAAAACGATAAATTTACTACTACTACCGCTACTACTCTACTACTACTAACTACTAACTACTACTGCTACTACTACTACTATAACTACTAAATGAAAAAAAACAACCTATGGTAAACTATAAATACCAAAACTACTCTGCTAGACAGTGTAGCTGTTAGGGTACACAAATGAGAAAAAAAAACCAAGAAATAATAATGAATAGCAAGGTAGCGAGTTCGGACGCTACCCTTAATTATCGTGTTACATCCAAAATTAAAAATTTTCCATGGGTTTGCGAGGGAAATCAGCTGTATCTATACGACGAAAAAAAAGAAAATTGAGCGTAATCCGCTGTCATAGACTTAGACTCTTTTTTATAGATCTTTTTTCCTTTCTCCGTTCATAGTCCCGACGCACGAAAAAAAAACAAACGAATAACAACAAATTTATTATTGCAGGCGATTGTCATGGAGCACTTTACGGTTTACCCGAGTCACGCGGTTAGTCACGGTGCATTACAGTCTATTGGGTAAAGAATGAGAACAAAGTAACAAAAAAAAAAACTGTAACCGAATAACTGCAAGGCGTTATCGATCAGCTTGACCAGTCCAAAAAGAGTATGATTGTGAATTTGTAAAAATAACAAAAAAAAAATAACAAAGCTTTATTTTGGACTTCCCGACCGGTGACACCGCGTCGGGAACATATATATTCGTTCCGATAAATCGGGATCAATGCAATTCGTCCGTCGATCATTTTCGTCCTTCAGACTGTTCGTTTGCATCGATAACGCGACTGCAGAATTCATTTTTTTAAGCTTGTTTAACAAATCTCCGACTATGAAGTCTCGCAAACACGAAGATGAAAAGCAAATACGAATCGTTAGGAAATGCAACACAATTTGAAAAAAAAAAGTAACAAAGACGCTACAAATACACTGCTCGACCGATCCCCACTGAATCATTGGACTTCCATACTTTTACTGTTATTATTGACGTAAATTCCCACGTACGCGAACGTCCACCCCCCCGTCTGTCTATTATATACTCTCGTATACACTGGAGCAGGCCCACCCTACTCGAAACACACACGTGCAGACACTAATGATGTTAAAGTTTGCATGGTTGGAGTGCAACGAAATTCAGAAGAAAAAAATTCATTCTAATTAATCCAAATGATGGAATTAGGTATAAAAAATCGTCATAGCGACTAATTGATATGATGACTTTTTATACCTAATTTAATCGTTTGGGTTAATTGGAATTAATTAATTAATCATTAATTAATTTATTTTTTCTGAATTTCGTTGCATCCCAACGATGCAAACTTTAACATCATAGACACTAAACACAGTGAACAAAAACGCAAACACAGGTACAATTTAAATACTCTTCGCCTTCGACAATGGGATTAGCGAGCGATATACCGATTGGAGATTGCCAGAGTCGTTGCGTTGATCCGAGAACAAAAAAAGTGGAAAATTAATTATGTTCTAGTACGAGAAGTAGATCTGCACCGCGAACAACATTTTTCGAATATTTAAATTTAAAAAAAACACACACACACGTTACAGTCTAATACGAAACTCAGCCTCGCTCCATTTGGTGTATCGATACGTGCGGGCTCGTGAATTTTTTGCACAGAAGAAAAATTCAGCGAATTATCGGTCGATGGAGAACGGTGTCGAAACCAAAGAGAAACGTAAAACGATAGGACGATTACGGAACGAAAAAAGGGAACCAGTATGCATTCCGGAATATAAAATAATTTTGCTACGACGCGAAAGCTGCTGTTATAAGTAGAGAGAGAGAGAGACAGAAAGCGAGAGAGAGGGGGAGAGACAGAGAGAGAGAGAATGAGAGCGAGAATGAGTGCAAAAACGAAGAGTGAGAGAGGAGGGAGAGAGAGAGTGAGAGCGAAAAACGAGTGCAAGAGCGAGAGAGAGAGAGAAAGAGGGATGAAAAAGGAAGAAAAAACAAACAAATCTGTTGCTAACGTACTAATTACCAACAAATATACCATCGAGACCTATGATGGATTAGGCTAATCAGACTGGCGTAGGAAATACGAGATTTTTAACAAAAAGAAAATAAAAAAATAAAAATAGTGCCGGTGCTCTTGCACATCCCTTATTGCGATGCGTTTTATTATTTCTTTTTTTATTTTTCCGACTATATGAGATACCGTCTGCCTGGGGTATAGCGAAAGTATCGTACGTTAAAAATATTTCCAGTCAGTTAAACAAATTCTTCTCCGAGTAAAGAAAAAAAAATACACACACACACGAGTGTATCTTGCAGTAACGATCGCTTTGTCGAAATAAAGTTGGGCTATCATACGTCGAGTGTCACAACGTTTTGGTCGTTGAATATTCGGTGACTGATTGATACGACAGTCGCGAAGCAATATTCGTCTGTAAAAGTGCGAATCGGTAATAGGGGATGTTCCAAACGCACCCTCACGAGACACGAGGGGTATGTATGATGATTAACAACGTGTGCGACCGCTCGTGGATCGAGCTGACCGCTTTCAAGTGATATATTTAGATATTACGATCGACATTAAAACATTGAATTAATGTAATTATATAAAAAAGAAAATTAAAAATACGATGAGAAAATGCGTGAAACCAACAAGAACAACAACAATTAACGTTTGTTATTATTGAAGTTTTCAATAATTTGAGCCACATTGAATGATAAGTATTACTTATAAATTATAAGTAAAATTATAAATAGATAAATGTATATGTATATAATTATGTGGTTAATTATATATGTATATATGGGGATATATGTATGTACGTATGCGTGCATATGTATATATATAATTACGATGAATAACGTGCGTCGATTGTGAAGATGATGAACGTTAAGTACCGCTCACACTGAATATATAAAAAGAAGGAAAATCATTCATTACGGGAGAAGAAAAAAGAAGAAGAACCTACTGTTACTATGTACATGAATAACTTTGACTACAACTAAGCTATTCAGTAGACTTAACAGTGACGAGGAGAGAGTCGAGAAAAATTAATAAAAAAAAAACAAGAAAACAAGAAAGAAAGAACGAAAGAGACAAAGTGAATTTGTATGAAAGCTGCACGTGGTGTGGTTTCCCCGCGCTACTCCAGCCAATCGGAATCCGCAATCGTTTCATTAATTAATTAATTCATTAATTAATCGACGAACTTATTTATATAGTGTTAAGCACTGTTTTAAGTGCTTTTCATTTTTTGGCTGTGTGAAGCTTCAAACTAAATAAAGTGACAAAAAAAAAAACAACAACAACAAGTAATATATATTATATTGGCTTTGCATAATCATTCTCAAAATTTCTCCGAAAATAACGTCGTAATTAGGTAACGGTATTAGATAATCGAGCCATCGTGAGGAAGAAAAAAAAAATAAACAACACCTCTACGTTTAGACGCGAGGAGTGCAATGGAAGTGAAAGTAAGAGCGAGAGAGAGAGAAAGAAAGAGAAAGCGAGGGAGGACGAGAGAGCGAGTGGAAGAGAGCGAGAGGGGGAGGGGAGAGAGGGGGAGAGAGAGAGAAAAAACGCGAACAGTGTTTCAGTGACTCCTATACGGTATACATTATATGATTCCGCATCTCCGTTTGTACGCATTTTAGACAACTTCAATATACCTACTATTATAATGAATAATAAAGAAAAAAAAAGGAAACTCTTAACGGTACTAGCTCAGATAAACATCCTGCCGAGTTGCCCCGGGTTATGCTAAGCGCCACCTGGCCCGTATTATAAATAATTAAAGAAACAAAAAAAAAGAAGAAGAAGAAGATGGAATAAAAAAAGATACCATTAAGCATCGCACTCGTCATAGCGAATGGGAAATACGATTAATAAAAATAGCTCTATTTTTTCGCCCGAACAAATAATCTATATGTAAAAAGGCTAATTTTTTAAGAACATCAAGCTACACACACACACACAAAGAGACTTCTTCTTCATCTCCGGTGGCAATAAATGCTTTGTAAATATCTGGTTATCATATTTAAAAACGTAAAAAAAAAAAAAATGAAGGAAATCCGTGAAGCGGGCAAGCCTCCAGTCCCACCATCTCTCTCCCACCGGACGATAAGCCATTGACGATTTATCAAAATTTCGAATCTGCCCGATCGAGCGAAAATATTCGCGCAATTGTCTCGAAACTTTGATCTTCACGACCAGCGCATCATGCTCCGCGAACACGTTGCGACGATTTATTAATTATCGATCGATAAACTCCACCTGTTCGTTTCATTGATGCTCCGCTGTGTAAGATTTTGTAATTCGGTAATATCGAATTTTTTTGGAGTAATGTCGCCAACACCCATCGGACTCTTGAGAAGTGTCGTCACCATATTTTTCACCCCGAGCAAAAACTATAATATTAATTACCACCGTTCCATTATCTCGAGCCTGGTCTTCCTATCCGGACTTCCTTCGAATTCCGACAACTGTGGAATCAGGCACGACACTGTAAAGCAAAAAATAAAAATAACAAGTGTAAAAAGCGCGTTCTAGCTGCATTTTGATTGTCGCGTCTGCCGATTCGACGACAAATTACGACGGGATTCGTCCGGAATCGTGACGAGGTCTTTGCTCCTACCCTTTGCGACACAATCCTCTCTGAATTATTGCGAGAAAAAAACTAACGACTGAAATTGCCTGGAAAAATCGCGCATACGTCAAAATATTATTAAATCTTAATGCAAAATTCGAGCTTTGCGAAAGTCCGCCAGAATACAATCTCGTCTTTGAAATTTGATGTCGAAGCCCCCCTTTTTAGAAACTTGCTGACGAAGATGCGCAACGTTTTTTCGATTAGTGTTTTACTTGTCAGGGTCTATCGTGACTGGGTTGGCAGTTAAAAAAATCAACAACAAAGATTCGTGGGGATTAAAGAAAAACCTGAGATTCGGTCACAAGTCGTCAACGCAAAAATCATAACAATAAAAAAATAAATAACAAACAAAACAAAAGTGTCGCGGCTCGACGGCCGTTAAAAAAAAAAAAAAAACACGAGAATCAGCGTCAATCGAGCGAACAAATCGATCAACGGAGAAAGGTTTCCTTCGTAAGCCGGGTACCAAGGCACTCAGGGCAACGATATATCGATGAATTTATTTATACGATGATCTAGGATTATTTGGTTGTAACGTCGAAATGCAAATTCGTGCATATTTTATGCGAGAGACATAGCGTTTAAAGTACATTATAACGAGGAAGAAAATGAAATAAAAATAAAAATAAATAATACCTACAACAAAAAAAAAAACGAGGATACATTACTATAGTTACGAAGTTCATATAGGTAATTATTTCCCCGTCATGAGTACCTCGTACGTGGGCATGTCCTGTCAGTATTCGAAGATAGAGAAATAATGTTAATTAAGAGAAAAGAATGAGAGAGAAAAAAACAAATATCGTTTGCCGACACGAGAGTCACACCGACGTCGAAATTTCAAAGCTGTACACACATAGAGCATACGTAGAAACGTAAGAGAGAGAGGCTGGGAGAGAAGGGGGAGAAAATCGCGAGCGTAGGAGACAATTCATCGGAAGAGGCTGGTGCATTAAATAATTTAAACTATCGCATATCGGCTAATGGTGGGAGTTCGTTGCAAAAACCTTTAATTATTCATATATCCTCATACGAATTATTACGTTGGACAAAACGCTGTTCTAGGACGTCCCGCTTTTTCGAGGCTGAAGAATGTAAACTCCGAAATCCCCGACGTTTTTATTGAAATATTAATTAGTCTTCGTCCGGCACTTACGAGCCGCTTTCATTATTACGATTATTATACATATAACGCAAGGCGATGATTTAACAAGGGGGGATTCCGATCGACTAGTGGGAAAAAAAAGCGAATGGAATTCACGGTAAACGTGTGTTATAAACAAATGCATATTACATTAGTATCGATTGGGATGTGAAGTTCACGATCGATATGCTGGGTAACGAAGTTCATTCCGCTTTAGTTTGGAGGCTAATGTTCGCTGTAAATATTCAAAGAAAAAAAAAGAAAAAACAAACAAACACACACAGAGCTGTTGGGACATACCCTCGTGTTAGGTTTAACGCCGCAATGCATATAGTTACGACTAAAGCTCTAATGTAGTAAATGGGAGCCCGTTTGACGTTGAAAGTAAACCAAAAAAAAAAAACAACAAAAAAGAGCGAAAGATATGGAGCGAGCGAGAAAGTATGCGAGTGTTTGAAGACGCGAATGTGTGACGACATATAGCTGCTGAGAGTTTTAACGGCAGCAGCATCGAGCATTTCCAATAATACCAACACCAATAATACTCCTAAAAAAAAAAATGAAAAGAAATTAAACGTAAAAATTGACTAAATGTTATTAAAAAGAAAAATGAATTAATATTAATAATTACTGCATACATATGAACATGCATATTTATCATTTAACTAACACCACTAATTCGGGGATTAAAAGAAAAATGAAACTACTATGTATTATTATTGAGATATCAGTTAAAGACATTACTAATTATTGATTAGCTATACCTTAAGGCAGTCGTATGGTAATCATATAGTCTATTCGTTAATGTTTCAGATATTTTATTAAATGTTGATATAATGTATGACGACATTCCTTGTTTGTGGCAAAACAAATCGTCCCCCCGCATAGATAGCCTTTACCAAGCGCTCCACCTGTCTAAGCTGATAAACGTTACTGATTAATTAATCGATCGGTCAATAATTCATAATTGTATACTTCAACGGTTCCCTATAAAAAGAAGAAGAAAAAAAAGAACATTAACGAACAAACAAACAAAAAAAAAAAAACCATAAAATAACGCCTTCGTACAATCGAAGTGGCAATCCGCGCCAAGTTTGCGCCAAACACTTTCGTGGTCGAACAGAATTTTATTATATTATACATTGCCGTTTACGCTTTTCAACGACTATTGAAGGACAAATATTTGTACACGATTAAAAAAAATGGAGGAGGAAATAACAATTGTCAAATCGAACTGACCCGAAACGACCACTCCGAACCGCCTCGTTTATTGCGATAATAATTTTAATCATTCTCATTGTAAAACACGGACATATATTGTGCTAATACACGATATTATTAAGCGATTTTATCTCGAAACGTTTTTACTTTTGATTTTCCGTTCCTTCTCGCTTTTACGTTTTTGCGACAAACCTTTTTGAAACTACAAAAAAAGGAAAACCCTCGGTGTATTTATGCTGGCGAGCGAATATTTCGGAATCTCATGAGTCGACCGGTTACAATGCACACCGTACGGATATTCGAGGCATGAATGTCACATTCGTTATTTTTTATTTATATTGTATATATATTTTTACAAAATGCAAAACGACATAAAAGCGAATCCAATCTGACGTGAAGAATCCACACGCTCGATGTGGATTGATGTAAAAGAAAAATCCGTAAATATATGTGGAGACTGTACCGGACATGAAGGCTCGTGTATTACACGCTGCAATGTTGTATCTTTCACAATTTTCCAAGGTCAATTCGAATCGGGCGTAGTATCGAATCTCACACAATACGAGGACAATATGTAACAGGTACTGTAACAACGTAACGTGAGCAATATTGTCAAAATGGTTTCGTATATTGATGAAAGAAAGAAAGAAAGAAAAAAAAAATAAGAAGCAATTCGGGGGAAAAAAATACACATTTGTTAATCGTAATAACATTGCCCGAAGATGCAATTGTATCGTGTGAAAGTCTTGAGCCGAGCGTTACCGCACGTCGTTTGCGTGGCTCGCGTCGATTAACTACTGGAAAATAAATGGAAGTCGACAAGAAGCGTGAGAGAGAGAAGAGAGAAAAACTAATCGTTCCGAGAGAAATGAGTTCTTCTGCAATCACAAAAAAAAAGATGAATAAACGAGCAAAGAAAAAAAAATAATAAGAAAATGAAATTGCTGCATCAGCATTAATGATTTGTAATGTTTTATAAATAAATTGGCATATCAATTTTTCAATCGTGGACTTCACGTGGATGGAAATTCTCATTCTCATCGATAACGCTCTGCTGGTTTGGAGCTGTAGTCATATCGTTAGTGTATAAGTCTGTATGTGACGATGTTAATTATTGTAATATAAAATTACTAGGTAGGAGCGTATTGAACTGTTTGTCTGGTATTACTGGGCATGCTTCAATAGATTTTTTATAACAACGGTTTGTTCGAATTTCTTTCTCGTCTATACTTCAGTCTCGTTTGTTTGCAACGAACTTATTACTTGACGCAATCGCACCACGACGAATCTTATCCTAATTTCTCACCTATATAATGCGAAGTGTTTTGGGCCCTTCCGTCCAATACGCCATGTACCACTGTCATTATTCATTTAATTTTGCAACTTACGTACAATAAAATTGTTATTGCTGAAATTATAAGTGTAAAGGTGTATGATCAATCTGTATTGAACCTTCGCTCATCGTAGAAATCGGCGTCGAACGTTTTTTTAGGAACTACGGGGAACAAAATAAAAATATACAAACTGAATTCGTTCGAATAACCGTTAAATCTGATGTCTGCACTCGGAGGAATCGCGCGACCCTTGACAACCACAAGTGACAACTATGAACAATTGTTAGCGCTTGAGAATATTTTTAACATTTTCTAATTATGAAATAGTCACGGCAACTATGGTAATTTGAATAATGTTGTCAGGATTTTCTTATGCTGTAACTTTAGTTATCAATACTAGCATTTTTTTTTAAATTTATTATTAGTGTATAAAAAAGCAACCATCTGAAATTTAGAACGAAGTCAGTGACAAGAAATACCTTACTTGATGCCAACGAAATACTTTACACGATACCGTTTTTTTTAAACCGAGTATTACCCGTTTATGGCTTCGACCATTCTGAAAATGGTCGCGAAAGGTGAATTCAGGTAATAAGCTGATGACCTGCTGATTATGACTCTGATCCTTTACCTGGTGATCCGTCGCACCTACCTAACTCATTTCCTCGTATTATAATAAACTTTCGGATAAACTCGTGTTGTCACATTTATTGCTGCAATTTATTTATTTTTGAAGAAGCATAACGGGAAATACCGTTCAGGCCCTTGTAGCCGATGCATAGTAAGAAAAATTCATCAAAAAATAAACTGTGTAAAAAATGAAAATTATTTGTTTCACCATCACATCAGAAGCACACATCACAAGCAGTCATAATTAATTTTAATTAAATCATAGCTATAAGTCAAGATCGCAATCGTGATTACAAAAAATATAAAGTGATTCGAACTGCTCCAAGCTTCATAAGGGCGAGGGAAACATGTACCACGTGACGTCTCTATTGCAGCTATCGAGCTGCATTTTTTTAAACAACGCCATTCCAAGTCTATTATTATTCTGAATGTAAACAAAATATCATCGAACGGAGAATTAATTTGTGCTTCCGTTGACGCTTTTCTTTATCTTAGAATATTTACGGTGTCTCCATACGATTGATTACAGTTTTTGTTACCGACTGAGTAAGTTACGCAACGTCTTCATTTTTTTCATCGCAGAAAAAATGTTACCGAGCAAAATTTTAACAAAAAAATCAGTTTATTTCATAAACGATCCATTTTCTCTTATTCCAACAATTGTATCTTCACTTTCGGGCTACATTGGCCAATTGCTCGCGTATTCTGGTGAAGTCGTCGACCAGGGTATTTAGAGTAGCCGGCGGAAGATCCATAACGATGTTCCTGCGTTTCGGGTCCTCGCCTTCGAACGACGCTGGTTCCTCGATCTGCAAATTACATTTTAATAGCCATTGATCATCAGAACCTTTCATATACACATACATAAACTAAACCGGGGTAAAACGGACTACCTAAGCATAAAGTGTCTTTACCACGATACGCAAACTGTAAATTTACTGCTCTTCACTAAAAACTCGATTTCGATCATTGATCTCGATATTTAAAAATTAATTACACCCCAAGACCACGGTGACGAATTTCGAGTTACGAATAATTTTTTTTTTCAAGATCGTTCTACCCAGATCTTTTATCGACAAAACGGGCTACCTAAGCAAAAAATGTTTTTACCACGATACGCAAACTGTATATTTACTGCTCTTCACTAAAAACTCGATTTCGATAATTGACCTCGATATTTTAAAATTATTATTGCACCCCAAGACGGTGACGAATTTCGAGTTACGAATAATTTTACGCATTATTAATTATTACGAATTACGAATTATTCGATTCACGAATAATTTTTTTTTTTTTTTTTTTTTTTTCAGTATCATTTTACCCCGAAATCTCTTATCGACGATCGAAAATAAAGGTATCCCGTTTTACCCCAGGAGGCCCGTTTTCCCTACTCCAAGACCACGGTGACCAAAATTATTCGATTTACGAATAATAATTTTTTCTTTTTTCTTCAAAATCGTTTTACCCCGATCCTTTATCAACAATCGAAACCAAAGGTATCCCATTTTCCCCCAGGTCTCCCGTATTCCCCCTCTCCCAACCACGAAGAGCACAAAAGACGCCCATTGTGTCAACTTCACCAGGCGCCAACAGCCCGCATACCCGCGACTCCCAAGTACCTTTGTCCCGCGACCATACCCAATGTAGAGAGGGGGAAAGGGTCTCCGCGCGGTCGTTCGACGCGGCAACGGTCGAAACCCGCCGCCGCCACGGCGCTTCTATATCCCCCAGCAGTCCAGTACACACAAAACTCGAGTCCCGATCGCCGAGCGTAGCAGTCACGAAGCCTCCAGAGCCACCATGTCGTGCTCGCCCGGTGCCTCAAAACTCTCGGACGTTCTCGACATTCTCTCCGAGGAGTCCAACCAAATGTGCGCGAGTGAAGTGTTCAACACCAACAACGAGCGCGACAAGCAGGTCTTCACCGACGCCGTGCACTACTGCATGGTTTTGCTGCGCCAGAGCAATCGCTTCACGAGCCGCAAGAGCGACGTTCTCTCCCTCGAAGCGACGCTCATGGGCCACGAGATGTTCGAGCGAATAATCGGCGTAAACGTTCAGATGGACGTGGAAACGGAGGACGAGGTTTTCGCCTACTGCGAGCCCATCGAAAAACAGCCCGAGCCTCGCAACACGGTGAAACAGGAGCCGAAGGCGGATTACGAGGAAACCGCGGCCGGCAACGAGTTCGACTCGCGCACGACGGTCAAGGTGGAGGGGGGAGGGGACGCTGAGGCTTCGCCTGTTGCGTCACCGGCTGAGTCGCCGGTAATAACGGAGAAAAAGAAACGATCCACGCGATCCCGTCCGATGGTCGTGGAAATACCACGAGACACAATGCAGTATTTTTTGAGACACTCGAAGAGCCTCACACCGCAATTTTTGGATGGTAGCGAGAGTGAAGATAAGCAGCTTCCGCCTTCGCCAGCTTCGCTTTCCGGCAGCGATTATTCTACGGATAAGCAGGAAAATCAGTCGCGAGCTTCGACGAACGGATCGCAGAAATTTATACCGCTGGAGGTGAAGCAGAAAGCCGTTAATTTGGCGAGATTGAATCCCAGGTGGTCGCTGCCGATGCTGAGGAAAGAGGCGGGAATTCCGAGTCTGGCGACGCGAAAGCAGCTTGAGCAGTGGGCGAAGATCGTGGATGGTGGGGGAACTCGGTACGACAAGTGTAATAGGATTAATGATATGACTTTTGAGAGGTTTCTTGAGGCTAGACGGAAGAAACAGGCGGTTAGTTTGGATATGATACGAAGCTGGGCGCAGCAAATGGCGAAGGAGGTTTATGGATCGAAGCTGAAGTTTCAGACGACTAAGCATTGGGTGTGGAATTTCAAGCGATGTTACAATTTGAGGTACAACTGGAACACGAATGGATACGAGGAGAAGAAGGAGAAAAACGCGGTCGGGAGATTGACGGCCAAGAATAGAAAGAAGTAGAAAAGGGGGGGAGGGGAAAGCCTCGTGTTGACTCGAAGTGCTCTTCGAATGCATTATATTGTGTATATAAGATAGCGATACGTGGATAATTCGTTATTTGAATGATAGATAATTTATTGACGAGCCTTGCCGGCTGTTTTTTTTATTTTTAATGTGATTAATATACTGGACATTGAGATTTTTGTGAACGTGTGAACGATCGACTTTTTTTTATACTTTTTTGTTTTATTATGATGGATCTAGTGTAGTTATAGTAATGCTGTTGAATATGAGATTGATGTTGATTATAAGTGGTTGATGATGTGTGAGCTCGATTTGTTTGCACTGTGATATTTAAAATGCTCCATTGTAATACAACTGAGGGGTTCTCGGGCTCGAGACATCTGTGATTATATTTGTAAATAAATGCAAAAGTTATATGAGATTTTGGTGTTCCTGTTATATTCCTATTTCCACTAAAGACCGATTTTTTTTAATTTTTTTTTTTTTTATACTTGAGTGAGTGAAGGACTCTGTTAATCTATATTTACTATGTTTACATTAGTGTTCTCATTATCCAATAAAGACAAAACCTTGTTTATGAATACCGTGAAAATTCAGTCAAAACAGAACGAAATTTCCAACCACAGAATCTAAGCATAAGAAAGCATCGAATACCCTCGAAATAAATCATCTTACCGTCATATGAAGTAAACAAGTCGACGATTTCGCGTCCACAGACGGAGAAGTTAAATTCTCATTGATCTGGCAAGACGTTTCGATGAGTCTCGCCGGTCTCACGCCGCTCATGGTTAAATATTGTTGTTTTTTTTTCTGGCAACTACGAAACGTACAAAATTATGCCCGAGGTTTGTTGTGACATGTGACGGGAATGACTTTAAGGTTACGGATATTTTGTCGAAACGAGTATAGCGCACCTTTGTTACGGCCAGAAGTTACGTTCTCGAGGAAATGCAGCGTCTACAGGTCGGTAAATCGCGACCTTTCGAACCGACGGTCGATTACGTGCCCATAGTCACAGTCGGTAATGTAGGAATCTCTGTATGATAATACGAAACTGCAGATCTCTGCAAAAACACGAGAGCAGAGAAAAACTAACGACAGTTTTGAGTCCTGAAATCGTCAGATGGCGCAGGATGCACGATAAATGATTCGTAGAATATCTCTATTATATTTCAATGGGTATCAACGTATTTAAAATAAGACATTTTTTCATCAGTCTACCATTTTTTTTTCGAAATGAAATTTTAAACAAAATATATTTCGCATTGAAAAATGTTTTTTTTTTTTTTTTTAAACGTCTCGTCTAATTTCGTCTCGTTCGTCAATTTGCTGATGTCACACACAAGTGCGACACACAGGGGCGAACAGAACGGGCAAACAGATTAGCATAACGCCTAAGACCCAACGCATCTATAAGCAAATCACCCAATCACGAGTGTCCCATAGTCCGCTATGCTGACCTCGTGATTGTTTGATTCGGCCGCGAATGCATATATGCGCTATGCAAATGCCCGCGATGGGTTATTGTTCTCCGCATTCCATAGAACCCGAGCCCCGGCTGAATATGTTCCGGGTTGGGAATTTTGCAATTTGATTTCCATCGGATTGGGACGATTCTGTCAAGGTTTTGGTACAGCAAAAATCAATAACTTTTTCTGCTTTTTTTTATTCACACTATATTGCTTGCATCGTAATTTCTCGCTATATTCAATACATTGTAAAAAATCAATTTTTACGATAGCGAAAAAACGCAATTTATGATTAAAAAATCTAAACGCGATTCGTGTGATATTTTAACCAGTGCGGACTAGTCCGAGGTTATCAGTAATGCATTTTACGCTGGAAAATTTGCAAAAACGATTGTGGTAAAATTATTTCCACCTTCCAACTCGAAACGGATGAATTTTCGGGGCTTCCAAAACCGCAATTTGCTATTAAAAAATCTAAACGCGATTCGTGTGATATTTTAACCAGTGCGGACTAGTCCGAGGTTGTCAGTGATACATTTTACGCTGGCAAATTTATAAAAACGATTGTGGTAAAATGATTTCCACCTTTAAACTCGAAACGGATTTAGGGGCTTCCAAAAAATTGGCGACGGTCGCGATGATTTTTTTTTTTAAATCGAAATATGTAGCGTTCGTTGATTCGAGAAACTCGAACCGCGCAGATGATTAAGAACAATATTAACGTCGACGTAATATGCAAATGGGAAAAGAAGGTATTGCAATATATGTAATCGCGTTCGCGGACAACAGAAGCCCTCGGTTGAATGAGAATTGATGAGTAATCGGTGCGCATGCAATAATTACATTACCGTCAACGATAAGTGCATTGCCATTGTTACGATTGGTTACGTGCGTAATTTGGGTGGTCACGGACACAGTCCGTGGACACAGTGGTCAGTCGTAGCGACCACATGTGTCAAGTTGGGACGTCGCCAGATAGTAACCATTCAACTAACCACAGCGCGTTAATTAAGTGACACTCGCAGTATAATGAGCCTTTGCCTTTATTGTTTTGACTTCTTCAAAAAAAAAAAATCACAATATAGACTTCGCCCCCCCCTTTCCTCCTCATCCTTTCCGCTAAAATAGTATATTATGCTACTAGTGCGTAAAATATTACGCACGTGTGGGATTCCATATTTTTTTGACGTAGTATAAGAAAAATTCCATTTTACGCACTGTGCGTAAAAGTTCGTTTTACGCATAGTATACGAAAAATTCCATTTTACGCATAGTATACAAAAAATTCTATTTTACGCATAGTATACGAAAAATATATAATAGATTTTTTTTCGCTATTTTATAGAGTATGTACTAGATTTTTTTTCGCTATTTTATAAAATATGTAATAGCATTTTTTTCGCTATTTTATAAAATATATCACATAATTTTTTTTTTCGCTTAATAAATTTCACAGAATATTTCGAGTTATTTCGAAAAAATCCGGGCTTGCGGGCCCCTTTGACATGGAATGCCTTATACATCCTACACATCAGCTGCGAAATATCTTTATGATATAGAGAAATAATATCAGTAACACTATATTTAAAGTATATCGCGTAATTCCACCGTCGCAAAATCACGACGTCCAAAATCATTTTACTCAATTCGTCGCAATGCGATAAACCCGCTCACAGACCTGAAAACGGAGGGTTCAAAGTTGTTAGTAAGTACTACACGCTGTAGTCGTGGATACGCAGTCATCAAGATCCCGGCCTCCCGTGACAATTTGTTTCTTCAATTTGCCTAGTTACGAATATGCGGAAACGCCGCCAGCGCGGATTTCTAATAATTAGCTTAGACCATGACAAACGAGTTTGTGAAGAAATTAACGAAGTTTCTTCCCCCTATTCATCGAATATATTCCACTCCACCAGCTTTAATTAAAGATGCACAATCCGACTTGACAAGATCACAAAAAATTCGATCAAGAATCAAGTTTTTCGTGATCGCTCAAAAATAGAGTTTTTCACGATCGATAAAAAATCGAGTTTCTCCTGATCGACAAAAAATCGAGTTTTTCCTGATCGATCAAAATTCGAGTTTTTCATGATCGATCAAAAATCGATTTTTTTCCTAATCACTCAAAAATCGAATTTTTTCGTGATCAATCAAAAATCGAGTCTCAGCCGAACAATCCTAATTTCCCCCACAGCCCCCAAACAGCCATAGTTTCCCCGATAAGAGTCATAAATTACGTCGCCAGTCATGTCCCACCCATACTATAAATTTGACTACACATCCCCGGGTTAGAGGAACCATTAAATCTAATGATCGTCGCTCATTTAACAGGTGCGCGAGTCGGTTTTAATGAAGGCGCACTCGCTCTCACTGACGGGGAAAACTCGTAATAAGACGCAGTCGGTTCATTCGTATATAGTGACGAAGGGAGGAGGAGGAGAAAGCGAGGAGGAGGCTCGAGCGTTATAACGTCTTGGGCGAGGGTTGCGCGAAGGGTTGCCTCGCGTATCCCTCGCGCGCGTTTTACAGAGTTAAATATATGTCTGCAGATAACCTCATTAAGACGTATACGCGGGTGTTCCGATGCATCTTGCGATAACACGCTTCGTTAAAGTAATTGACACGGATGCGAGCTTTCGTGTACTACGCGAGTCTCCAGGCTTGTGCACTTTGTGCACAGTGCACAGCGCATTGTGCGCCGCCTCCACAACTATGTCTACAGCCCGTAATGCGCCCCCCCCCCCCCCCCCCTCCGAACAGACTGGTTTGATTGACTGAGTACCATTATACACCAAGAACACCGAAGTTTGTGTATGTCTCCCGCGGGGCGCGCCAGGTATTGTTTTCCAAGTTGCGACTTGGCTCGTGGCCATCAATATTAATAATGCAGATGCTCGAGACAGCTCGTCGTCCCCCCACTCGCCGTCCTCCCGCCATCGCCGCGTGTTATCGGAAGGATATAAGCTGGACCGCGAGACTCGCGGAGGATTCTTGAGGAAAAGTAATGAACTGTCTATAATCGGACGTCCGCGCAGCTTGGAGGAAGATGGGATGAAGTGAAGGGACACTTGTGTTTCTGGATTGGGATACAGAAGAAGGAGAGAATGCGATGTGTGGGATGTATATGTATGGAGCATTCTATGTCAAAAGGGCTTCCAATCCCGCAGTGTTTTAATACGCCGGATTATTTATGAAGGGAAACAATTTTTTTTTTTTACGTGTTATGCGTTTTTCGTATACTATGCGAAAAATAAAAGTAAGCGAAAAATAAAATGTAAAGTAAAGTACGCGAAAAATAAAATGTAAAGTAAAGTACGCGAAAAATAAAATGTTTCGCGTACTATGCGTAAAATAAAATGTTTCGCGTACTATGCGTAAAATTGAATTTTTCGTATATTATGCGTAAAATGGAATTTTTTGTATACTATGCCTAAAATGGAATTTTATAAAATAGTGAAAAATAAAAATATCATGTTAATAATAAATGAGCCACGCTAAGCATGAAGAAAAAAATTATACAAAAATTCCGTTTTACCCACTATACGCGAAAAATAAAATGTTTCGCGTACTATGCGTAAAATAAAATGTTTCGCGTACTACGCGTAAAATAAAATGTTTCGCGTACTATGCGTAAAATGGAATTTTTCGTATACTATGCCTAAAATGGAATTTTATAAAATAGTGAAAAATAAAAATATCATGTAAATAAAAAATGAGCCATGCTAAGCATGAAGAAAAACATTATAAAAAAAATTCCGTTTTACCCACTATAATACCCGACTATTAATTTTCGTCTCCATACGACGTAGGCCCTAAAATTCACGAACGCGGAAATTCAACCCCCGCCTTCACAGGGGGGTCAGACCAACGGGCGACCAAAAAGGCGCGACGTTGAAAATAAAACGCGCGCTGCGCAGCCCCGAGAGTGATGTATCTTTCGGTGGCGGAACGAAGTTGCATTCCACGTGCAACAACCGCAGATCCAGCTACTTAATCACGAAGATTAGAAATCATCGCCTTCGGGCATGCAACATAATTAATGCGTGTTTGCGAGGCATGAGCGCGTTTTCGCGGTCGTGTTCACAACGCTGAACTTATGTAATAATTCATTCTCACCTCATTCCAAGTTGCGCATGAATAAACGCCGGTGGTTTCAGCTCGACTGTGGCGCGCGCGCTCGACAACTCGCGCGTTATTTCCCGGCGCGGTTGTTGTGAGCTTCGTACGTCAACCCACTCGGATATTTCGAACGCCCGGATGGGGGCCGACCAAAGTACTACGTGGATAACGAGAAATCCCCGATCGTGGCAATGTTTGCCGAAGCGAGACCAACGCGCGAGCGGCACCCTCATCTCCAGCTTCCCGCACTTCCTACTCTTCTTCTCCTCAACGTCGACGCTCGGAATTCTTTTTCCAACGTGTTTATTCGAGCGCGGCTGCCGTGCATGCAGACACTGTAGTTTTACGTAATTTCCACGCGCTTCGTTCGTCACCGAATATCGAAAGAAAATATGCGAGAATATGTACTGTTGTTGTTGTTTTATTGATTCTCGTTTTATGTCGATAACGAGAAATTTTGACCTGCAGATTGCGGATCGGCTTTGACTTTCGTTAGAAACATTTCACTCCCCTCCAGCTTGTTGCACATTCATTGCGATTTTGTTTAGTTATTCATTTTCGACTGAACACGAAGGATGCTTTCCTAGAGGCTGATCGAAAGCGAAAGGAATAAAAGGTGACGTTAAATTTCCACGTGCTTCATTCGTCAGAAATATAGAAAGAAAAGAGTTTTACGTAATTTCCACGCGCTTCGTTCGTCACTGAATATCGAAAGAAAATATGCGAGCTGTACGGTTGTTGTTGTTTTATCGATTCTCGTTTTATGTCGATAACGGGAAATTTTGACCTGCAGATTGCGGATCGGTTTTGACTTTCGTTAGAAACATTTCATTTCCCTTCAGCTCGTTGCACATTCATTGCGATTTTGTTTAATTATTCATTTCTGACTGAGAGGCTCGAGGCTGATCGAAAGCGAAAGGAATTAAAGGTGACGTTGAATTTTTGCGAAAATAACAACCAACGTTAGAGTCGGTAAATCAAAACAGAAAATTGCATGCACTTTAAATGCTCGTTGGTGAGATTGAAATCGTTTTTTGTTCCTACATATTTTTCTGCTGCGAGTCTCCGGCTTCGTTTCGATTCCTGCCCCTATGGAAATAAATTGTATTCAAGATATAATAAGTTATATACAATTATATAAATCGGCTAAAAGTTCTATACCTTCTATATTTATTTCGTATATTTATTTATATATTATTACATATAAATAAATGTATTTAGAGACATATTTATTTCGTATATCCATCGGAAATATTTTAATGAGATATATCTACAGAAAATTCTACAGAAAAATTTTACAGAAAATCTACAGATTTTTTTCCAACAGAAAAAAATATGTTTGTTATGTATATTTCAACCAAAAGTTCTATATCTCTATACATTTTCAAATATACTTTATTTCCATGGGGATGGACCGTATTTTATTCGCAGGCGACGTCATAAGTGCCCCAAGTGCACTTAAACAGGAAGGTCTCGAAGTGAATTTTTTTTTTTTTTTTTTTTTTTTTTTTTCAGAAACTTTGGAAAAACAAGTGAGAGTGGAGAGCCGCGAGGGGCACCGCGAACTCGCAGACAACGTTGCGGGCGGCGAGCGGAAAAACGTGCGCCAAGATGCGGAAACAAATGTGGCCGAATATGGCCGGGGAAAGGAAACGGCGGGGGGAGGAAAGTAAATCCTTCGTCGTGGCGAGACGTTGAATTACGTTTTCGTATACATGCGAGGGGCTGTAAAGCAGTTCTTACAGCGGGGGACGAGGAAGAAGACGAAGAAGAAGAAGAAGAAGAAGAAGAAGGAGTCGTTGTGGTAGCCAGCGGCGGCGTCACCAGAAAAGTGCGGAACCACGAGTGAGGAAAGGAGGAGACGCTCGGAGATGTACTCAAGTAAAACGGAGCTACTCCACCGTAAATGGATGCGGGTTTCGTCTGCTACGCACCAACGTCGCGAATCATGCCGAGATATATCGCGGATATTGGCAATATACTTACAGATGTAACGGTTCTCAAATTTTTCATGTTATTCTTCGCTGTAAATCGAAACCCAACGCAGAGAAAAATATTGACGGAGTGACAACAACATTTTTGCTGCGATAGTTGAAAATTTGGTGGTACCTGAAAATGTTGCTGTGGTAGCTGAACAATTTTCTGTGGTAGCTGAATATTTTTCTGTGGTAGCTGAACAATTTTCTGTGGTAGCTGGTCAATTTTCTGTGGTAGCTGAATATTTTTCTGTGGTAGCTGAAAATTTTGCTGTGGTAGCTGAAAATTTTGCTGTGTTAGCTGAAAATTTTGCTGTGTTAGCTGAAAATTTTGCTGAGGTAGCTGAACATTTTGCTGTGGTAGCTGAACAATTTTCTGTAGCAGCTGAACAGTTTTTCTGTGGTAGCTGAACAATTTTCTGTAGCAGCTGAACATTTTTTCTGTTGTAGCTGAACAATTTTCTGTAGCAGCTGAAAAAATTTTCTGTGGTAGCTGAACAATTTTCTGTAGCAGCTGAAAATTTTTTCTGTGGTAGCTGAAAATTTTGTTGTGTTACCTGAAGATTTTGTTGCGGTAGCTGAAAATTTTGCTGTGTTAGCTGAACATTTTGTTGCGGTAGCTGAAAATCTTGCTGCGACGACAAAAAATTCGTTAATACAACAATCAAATTGTTATCACTCCTTGATTATTTTTCTCCGTGAAGAAATCAATACCACCGACATTGTTGGTAAATACAAGGTCGATGCTATCAACCTTTGAGCAAACATTTCGAGACATTCGCCTCTGACGAGTCAAGGATTTGCCGGGTCATTGGTTTTTCGCCCAAAGCTCGAGTCAAATATAGATTTAATACCGGACAAAGGCGAAAGGCAGGACCCCCGTGGCTGGCGGCTGCCGCGGTAAAACAGCTTTCAGGGGCAGAGCATATTGCCGAGGTTTCCACTTGCATGCAGGTGTATACGTTCGTTCCCGATCGGAAAGCAGAGTGTACAAAGGTGTACCGGGGTTCTCCGATATACCCGAGGGAGCCCCCGATCTGCGAAGGATAAAGCGTATACAAATATATACACTGTGATGCTACTGCCAGACAGAAGGTTTTAAAAAGGCGGTGTCACTTCTCCCACCACTTTCGAAATTTGAAAACCTGATTTCTCTCAAATAACTCCACAGAGGAGTGCCGAAAAAGGAAAAAGTGAGGTTAGGTGATAGAGAGACAGTCCTATAGGCGTTTGAGAGGCAATGGCGCTTCTTCCACCTCACCTAAAAATTTTAAAACCTATTTTTTCCTAAACTACTCGGCAGATAGAGCTTAAATTTTGACAGAATGTACGGAATTAGGGCAAAAATGGGCTAGTCTTCTGGCTTCTCGAAATTCGTAGCCGTTTGTTCGGAACAACCGGAAATAAAAAAGTGAGGTTAGGTGCGAGAGAGTGGCGCTTCTCTCACCTCACCTCAAAATTTTGAAACCTATTTATTCCTAAACTACTCGACAGATAGAGCTTAAATTTTGATATAATGTGCAGAAGTATGGCAAAAATAAGCTAGACTTCTGGCTTCTCGAAATTCGTAGCCGTTTGTTCGGAACAACCGGAAATAAAAAAGTGAGGTTAGGTGCGAGAGTGGCGCTTCTCTCACCTCACCTAAAAATTTTGAAACCTATTTTCTACTAAACTACTCGGCAGATAATGCTCAAATTTTGACAGAATTTGCGGAAATATGGCACAAATGGGCTAAGCTTCTGGCTTCTCGAAACTCAAAGCCGTTTGTTCAGGAGAATCGGAAATAAAAAGAAGTGAGGTTAGGTGCGAGAGAGCCAACTCTATAGGCGTTTAAAACTGGACAAAGAAATTCCCACCGGTGCATCACAGCCTCTGAAGACAAAAAAAAATGATTGAAAGGTATTTCACATTCCCAACTTATCCCTCAATTCCCGTACGAGCCCACAAATAATCGCCACATTTTTCTCTCAGTGATTGCTTAATGTTGCGAAAAGACGACGTCTATACAGCGGCTTCGGACTCATCAACTCGTGCTCCGCTAATGGCACCGGCAGACGAAGCCGGCAATGCTATTACACCGGTTATACCCGGGAGAGTGATCTCCGTGAGACGCGCAAAAATCGTCGACTGGCTAGACGCGTGTAAAGACCAGTGGGAGAAGCGGCAGCCGCGCTCGAAAAGCGAACGAGAAAGGATAGCGCCGGGTTGAGATGTGACGAGAGAAGGATGACGTCGAGAGTGGTGAAGCGTTTTATAACGTCGGGCATACTCGTAAACGCGTCTGGTGCTCGATAACGAGAGCTATACGGGATGAGGGCAGGGGGCGCGGATGGCGGAACGAGAGGAAGAAGAATATATCGAGTACGACTGGGGATGAAGAGCCGAAGAGTCGAACGTATTTCTTGTATAATGCATTCGGAGCGCCCATCGCAATCTACCGCCACGAGAAAACGAAGTACAGGAAGCACCGAAACAGTCCGCGACACGTTCCTCGGGAATGCAATCACGGAACCCACGTTGCAATGCAAACGTTATAATGCGAAATTACAGTAGTTATTATTACGAGGGGGGATTGTCGAGATAGTCGGCTTGTTCGGTTGTATTTCATTTTGCTGCCATAGATGAAAATTTCGCTGTGTTAGCTGAACATTTTGCTGTGGCAGCTGAAAACTTTGCTGTGTTAGCTGAACATTTTGCTGTGGCAGCTGAAAACTTTGCTGTGATAGTTGAAAATTTGCTGTGGAAGCTAAAAATTATGCTGCGGAAGCTGAAAATTTTGCTGTGGTAGATGAAAATTTTGCTGCGGTAGCTGAAAATTTTGCTGTGGTAGCTGAAAATTTTGCTGCGGTAGCTGAAAATTTTGCTGTAGTAACTGAAAATTTTGCTGTGGTAGCTGAAGATTTTGCTGTGGTAGATGAAAATTTTGCTGTGGTAGCTGAAAATTTTGCTGTGGTAGCTGAAAATTTTGCTGCGGTAGCTGAAAATTTTGCTGTGATAGCTGAAAAATGTTGCTGTGGTAGATGAAAATTTTGCTGTGGTAGCTGAAATTTTTGCTGTGTTAGCTGAACTTTTTGCTGTGTTAGCTGAACATTTTGCTGTGGTAGCTGAAAATTTTGCTGTGGTGACTGAACATTTTGCTGTGGTACCTGAAAATTTTGCTGTGTTAGCTGAACATTTTGCTGTGGTAGCTGAAAATTTTGCTGTGGTAGATGAAAATTTTTGCCGTGTACAGGAAGCATCGAAACAGTCCGCGACACGTTCCTCGGGAATGCAATCACGAAACCCACGTTGCAATGCAAACGTTATAATGCGAAATTACAGTAGTTATTATTACGAGCGGGATAGTCGGGATAGTCGGCTTGTTCGGTTGTAACTTCCACGATTATACCGAGAATTACACGTGTGTTCATTGCGTGAGCCCGGGACGAAGTTTCAAAATATTCGCGTTCTGATAATAAAGGATCATTGTGTGCAGGTGCACGCAAGTGTCCAACCATCCCCCGGCCATCAAGATCCCAATACCTGGCATATCGCGCATACGAAGCGCTCAATTCTCCCCCGCGCTGCGAACTTTGACCGGATATTAGCCTTTAGATTATACGCTGGTTTTGGAAACTGCGGATGTACTCCACTTCGGCGACCCCCCCACTGAATTTTCGTGCGCAACGCGATTGTAAGGTATTATCAAAGGATCCAATCCACTTGATCAAATTTCAAATTTGGTAATTTCGTGGGAATTACACTTGCTTTGAGGAGTTGCGGGAAGGAGTCAATCGAAGGCTGTGGGTGGTAGTAATGAAAATTTGTGAAACGTCTCGAAGTCTTCCTGGTCAGTTGACGGCGATCAGTTACGAAATTTTGATAGTATAAAGTGTGATTTAATATTAATAATGATTTGACAATATTATGTCGTTTTTGGCAATTCTGATACCGATAATAAATATCGTTTCTTTAACTTTTACAGTACAAAGTGTGATAATTAATAATGATTTGACGATATTATGTCGTATCTGGCAATTCTGACACCGATAATAAATATCGTCTCTCTAACTTTTACAGTAATAAAAAGTGTGATTATTAAAAATGATCTGACAATATTATGTCGTGTCTGGCAATTCTAAAACCGATAATAAATATCGTTTCTTTAACTTTTACAGTAATAAAAAGTGTGATCATTAAAAATGATCTGACAATATTATGTCGTATCTGGCAATTCTTGACACTGACAATAAATATCGA
This sequence comes from Pimpla rufipes, assembly GCA_963932165.1. Lineage (NCBI taxonomy): Eukaryota > Metazoa > Arthropoda > Insecta > Hymenoptera > Ichneumonidae > Pimpla > Pimpla rufipes. The sequence goes on from OZ010630.1 coordinate 27,430,494, forward strand.
CTCTCCACCTTGGTGAACCGGGCACGAATGTCGGAATACAAGCAGAGACGCGAAGAATCGCGACACGTATTTTTCCCACAGCCTCCGGGTTTGACTCTCAGTCACCGCGGTAGGAAAAAAACTTAAACACTACCAGCGAGTTCTGCCTAGCGGCGCGAGCGAGGTGCCAATATCGTACATGTGTTAATTTGACGTGTTATTTTGACATGAAACCATCGATAACATCCACAGACACCCAAATCGCTCTTAAAAAAAAATCAGTGGGTAAATATCTCGCATTTTCTAAGCGCAATAATTTTTAAAGAACATTTTTATAAACTCGAATTCCTTCGATTTATTTTTTGGAACATTGAAAACCACTCACGTAAATACATTTGTCTTCAATTTTTACCCTGGTGGGTTTTTTAGGGCATTCAATACTCCATAGAAACACCATAGAAATAAAATAAAAATCGAAAATATTTTCGATTCGCAAATCGAAAAAAAAAGAAAATAAAAAAAAAACTCGAATACTTTCGATTCGTTTTTTGGGCCACTGAAAACCACTCACGTAAATACATTTGTCTCCAATTTTTACCCAGACCGTTTTTTTTTAGGAATTGAATACTCCATAGAAACACCATAGAAAACACGGGTAGCAGCAGGACGAGCAATAAAGTGATTGGCTCTTGATGAAAATAAGGCCAGTTTTCAGTAATCACAAATTCCGCCTCTCTCCTCCTCCATCCGGCGTGTTGCACAATCCAATCACTATAGGGTTGCCCATAAATGAAAAGGTCGAGCTTTGCCAGTTCGTGAAGCTCCCTCCCTCGTGGCATTTAAATGGAAACAATATCAACGCGTCATAAGTCATGCGTGTACATACATTTCGATGCTTCAATTCCCCGCCTCGTATGTTCCACAATTTCCATTACCGGTTGCGTGAGTGTTGAAAACGACGCGCAATTTATAATCGTTACCTTTGCAACGAGGCAAACAAACGTGACGGAGTTTTCTCCCGCATATCTCCAGTGAATTCTCGTGTTGTATTTCTTCGCTTCTACGTTTTCATCCACACGAACGTCTCGATGGAAGCCACTGATACATTTTCACTGACCCCTTTTTAGCGGTTGCCTCGCAAGCCGGACTCGGGGCCATCAAAGCACAGGTTCGAATGCTTATATATTTTTATGAAATTCCAATGACGAAACACCATCTTCGCGTCGAAGGCGGTAAAAGTAATGGCGGGTCATCCGAGTCTTTTTACGAGCCCCAACGGCGAGAACAAGACGCTCATGGAGCCTGCAGAGAGAGAGCGCACACTTTGGATGCATTGCGTCGAAGATCCGATTCCACCAGCGTTTCGCAATTTTGTATCAACCTCTTTATGAATTATTTAATGGCCAGCGCAGCGAGCATCGTTTTCTTATTTATGATTCCTCGAGACTCTGCGGGATCGATTTTCGACGAATTCCTGGCCATCTTTGCTGTATGATGTACATCAAGGATATCGCGCACTGAGAAAAATAATTGGTAGAACCAACCAAATGTGCGTTTGCGGGCAGCGAAATAAATATTTTGTTCCGTGAACGAAATTGTAGTTATTGTGAATTAAAAATTTGAAAAAATAAAATAAAATCAAAATTAAAAAAAATAAAATAAAATCAAATTCAACTAAAATATAATAAAATTAAAATTAAAAAGAATAAAATAAAATCAAATTCAACTAAAATATAATAAAATTAAAATTAAAAAAATTAAAAATAAAATCAAATTCAACTAAAATATAATAAAATTAAAATAAAAAAAATAAAAAATAAAATAAAATTCAACTAAAATAAAATAAAACAAAAATAAAATTTGATTCAACTAAGTGTTGGTTCGTTCAACCGAATATAATGTCCAATTAACTAAACATTTATTTTGCCGCTCGCAAACGCACATTCGGTTGGTCTTACCATTTTTTTTTCTCACTGTGTAAATGTGTGTACATCACATACAGGGTACCATTAGGTACCATGTTACGTTCTTGTGGGTATTCCGTCCACAGAGCGATGCTCCAGGCTATTAGCCGTTCGTAGTTCCCTCTTGCTGGTCTTGCCGTGCGTACTTGAAAATTAATGAGTATGAATCGTCAGTTGGGCCGGGGTTGCCGGACACCTGGAACTTCACGCGAGGTGGATTGTCGAGCCTGTTGTAGTGAAGCGTTGGGCAACTTGGTCTCTTTCCCTCGTATCCGGGCAGACACCGACGGTTTGAAATCCTGGTCCCTGGATTTGATCTCGTTACATATTTCAAGCCAGCAGTCGCAGCTCCACTGGATCTCGGGTATTTACATACGCTGATCCTTGTAACGAAGCGAGTCCTTTTCCTCCGGATTAATGTAAAATTGCGACCTCCGAGTACTACCTGGAAAATAAAGGATTATTAAAAAAAAAAACAGTCTAAATACGAGGCTCGAAAATGTTGTATAAAAAGGTGAATTTTTAAATATTCGGGGTGTTCGTGATACTCCGAATTATTAATTGTGAAATGTTGCGCGGAGAACTCGGTTTATAAATGGGACAGAATTCATCGTCAGGCGTGAATTAAATTTTACTATTTTATGGCGTTACAGTTTTAGTATTTTCAGTGGAAGGATCGAAGTCGGTCAGCCCTGAATTCGAGGGGTGATTTCAGCTTCATAAAACCTTCGATACAAAAAATTCAGTCCCAACAGCTCCGAACATATATGAATTAGAGGATCGATGTCGGTCAGCCCTAAATTCGAAGGGTGATTTCAGCTTCATAAAACCATCGATACAAAAAATTCAGTCCCAACAGCTCCGAACATATATGAATTAGAGGATCGATGTCGGTCAGCCCTAAATTCGAAGGGTGATTTCAGCTTCATAAAACCTTCGATACAAAAAATTCAGATGATGTTGAAGTTTGCATCGTTGGAACGCAACGAAATTCAGAAAAAAATGCATTCTAATTAATCCAAATGACGAAATTGTGTTAAAAAATTCATCACATCAATTAGTTTCTATGATGATTTTTTATATGTAATTTCATGATTTGGGATATTTAGAATTCTTTTTTTTTAATTTCGTTACATTTCGACGATGCAAACTTCAACATAATAAATGCAGTCCCAACAGCTCCGAACATATGCGAACATTTCGAAAACCCGAAAGGCCCTAAAATGTTTTTCCTCGTTAGTAATCATCCTGGCTAAACGTGGCCCGAAAGTTTCATTTAAATAAATTCGCGAGGACGAAGCGCCTCATCAGGAGCAAACGTCTTAGGCTGCGATACAGAGTGAAGTATCGAAACGGAGAAGACGGTACAGTAGCTCCGGTTGTTGCATATTCGATGATCCACCGTCGGAAACTGAAAGATAAACAACGTGCAACTGAGTGGCGCGAAAGGAGGGCGGTATTGGATCGTGGTCGAGAAAAGGACGTCCGTTGTGTAAGTCGCTCGGTTGGCGCTAGTAGCTCGCCTCGGCTGTCGAAGGATCGACCGGGAGAAACAAAATGAAGCCGAACAATGGAAGTCACGTAGACCAGGCAGAAGCCAAAGTCTGACTCGTCGGGCGCGTTCCGCGCTCACCGAGAGCAGCCACTGTTTCCCGTCGAACGTCGTTACTCTAATCAATTATTGCGAAGCTTCGCTCGGCTCGCCTGCCAAGCCGCGCTCCGGAGGGACGTGCCCTCCTCCTCCTCCCATCAGACCCCCCTAAACCTTTATATTAAGCTCCAAGGCCGCTAAAATTTGCCTCGGTTACCACTTACGGCTTTCAATTTTTTCTTCTACAGTAAATTACTATTTTTCTGAGACTTTTTTTTAAGATGAAAAATAAATGCTGGGAGGCTTCGATTCTAATGAAATAACTCATTGGCCTCGTATTCGTCGACTGTAAGCTTCATTATTTTTTTTTATTTCTGTACTGATCAATGTAGGAAAATCGCATCCGCTTATGTACTTTTATTTGAATATAGTTCTACTATTGTCATTTCTCTACACTGATAGAATCATTTGTCTTCTTTGGATGTTCCACAGGACATTTTTATATGAAGCTTCAAGGCCGCTAAAATTTGCCTCTGTTACCATTTATAAATTTCAATATTTCTCCTACAGTGAATCACTATTTTTCTCCTTCTCTTTTCTCGATAAAAAATAAACACTGAAAGGTTTCGATTCTAATGAAATATCTCATTGGCCTCGTATTCATAGTCTGTAAGCTTCATTAATTTTTCATTATTCCTGTACTATTCAATATATAAAAAGGTCATCCGATTATGTGCTTTTATTTCAATAGTTCTACTATTGTCACTTCTCTACACTGACAAATTAATTTTTTTTCTTTGGATGTTCCACAGGACATCTTTATATTAAGCTTCAAGGCCGCTAAAATTTGCCTCGATTACCACTTCTTACGCCTTTCAATATTTCTCCTCCAGTAAATTACTATTTTTCTTCTCCTCTGTTCTCGATAAAAAATAAACACTGAAAGGTTTCGATTCTAATGAAATATCTCATTGGCCCCGCATTCATCGTTCGTAAGCTTCATTATTTTTTCCATTATTCCTGTACTGTTCAATGCCAGATTTTTTTTTTTTTTTTTTTTCTCCGGATATTCCGTGGCTGAAAATACCGAGAGGATTATTCGAAAAAATCAGATGATCTTCCGTGGCAAAGTTGAAATATCATTTTATAAGCCGATAACTTCGTACCGCCGGCGAGTGTAACGGAGAATTGGATAAGTATTAGCGAACTTGAGAGCACATTGTGCAATATGTAGTCGCGGAGCGGGGCGAGAAGTGGAGCGATTAATTTGCAAATTCAATCGCGTCCTGTGGATAGGTCGAGGGACTGAGAGTCAGATCCAACTCCGCAAACGACTTTGAAATATTTTCTTTTGACATTCATAAGCTGATCTCGAGAAAGTTATAGACCCGAAGTTGAGGGAAAAAAAAGAGCGAGAAGGGCCGCGAAAAGTTACATTATTCGACGTACTAAGGATCTGACGTAGCAACTTATCATCGCAGCCTCTATCAATGTTATTTTACACATAAGCTAAAGCTACTTACGTTAATTAACATTATTTAAAGCTACTTCCGTTAATTAAAGCTACTTTCATAAAGCGTCACGTTATTTCAACATAGTAAAAATGCTAAAAAAAATTACTGTAACATTGTGTAAACCGACTCTTAAAATACAACATTGAAAATAAAAATAAAAATGGTTCTACTTTAAAGTTGCTTAAAGAGGCTACTTTAAAGCGGAACCATTTTTATTTTAGTTTTATTTTTTATTTTTTATTAAGTGACCACTCGTGGTGAGTTTGTTGTGAATAAAAATGGTTCTTCTTTAAAGTTGCCTAAAGAGGCACATTTTTATTTATGGAGGCACTTTTTCTTCACGATGATTTCCAATATGTTGTCATTATTCTCCTTAGTAGCCTCTCTAGGCAACTTTAAAGAAGAACCATTTTTATCGACGTCAATAGCTCATCACGGTCACTTTTTTCAATGGTCACTTTTTCTTCACGTTCATTTCCAATATGTGACGGTTATTCTCCTTGACAGTTCCGTGGTCGCGACTCTTCTCAGTCTGATTTGAATACTCAGTTATGCGACCCTCATCCACTCGTGGTGAGCTTGTTGTGAATAAAAATGGTTCTTCATGATAAAAAATAAAAATAAAAATAAAAATGGTTCTCCTTTAAAGTTGCCTAAAGAGGCAATAATTGTCACATATTGGAAATCAACATAAAGAAAAAGTGCCTCTATAAATAAAAATATAGAGGCACTTTTTCTTTATGTTGATTCCCAATATGTGACAATTATTTTCCTTAGTAGCCTCTCTAGGCAACTTTAAAGAAGAACCATTTTTATGGACGTCAATAGCTCATCACGGTCACTTTTTTCAATGGTCACTTTTTCTTCACGTTCATTTCCAATACGTGACGGTTATTCTCCTTGACTGTTCCGTGGTCGCGACTCTTCTCAGTCTGATTTGAATACTCAGTTATGCGACCCTCACCCACACCAGTGTCAACAATGTCTCCGAAGCTTGGCGCTCCTCTTTGGTTCCGTCCTTCAGCTCTCGCTTCCTGTCTCAACGCTCGCTTCTCTCCCTTTTCCGAGCGTGGCCGCAGACGCCAAAAGCAGCCCCGACGGGTCGCCACTCTGCTACAGGGTTGTATGCATAATTCGAGCGGGCGTTACCGTTTTCCAGTATTCTCGCAATCCGGATAATTTGTGGCTTGCGGGAGGGTCAGAAGGCTCGGAGGGTGTCGTCTGGTCTCCGGTCCGCAAACGATATCTGAAAACAGAAAGGGATGATTTGAATTCCTTTACAATGTTGACGCGGAAAGTTATGCGACCGGGACGTCCCGGAAATTTAACACGCACGATAGTTTCGGTGTTACAGGAACGTTAAACTCCGTAAATACATCTGGCAAATCATATAATCCCTTCTGTATTGTAATTGCTGATTCGCACGATTTGCAATTAAAGCCCTACCGGTATTTCCGTTGGTGGACAGCAAGAGCTGACGATTTATGTCCAGTTTCGTGCAAAAGCAGGTTGACCAAAAAATGTCAGGTGATCTCATCGCACTTTTTGTCTCATCTGGTTCTGTCTTCTATTTTTGAAGCAAGAAAATAACTATGGAGTTTTGTAAAAATTCTATTTTGTAACACGTGAACAAAAAATCTTCTCTCTCAAGCCTGTAGCGCGTGGTGAAAGTGGCATTTTTTTATTAGGTATCAAAAGTAGCTTTTTGCGCACTAGTGCTCAAAAACTACTTTCTCGCCCGCTTTCGCCGAAGTATTTTATTTGGGAAGAAAATTTATATTGATATAAATTTATATGTAAATCTACACTCAGAGACGTCGTTTTGATGGGATCTATTCGAAACAAATAACATTTATTTCAATGAAATAAACTTTATTTGAATGAAATAAATTTTAATTTCATTCAAACAAATTTTAATTTCATTCAAACAAATTTTAATTTCATTCAAATAAATTTTAATTTCATTCAAACAAATTTTAATTTCGTTCAAATAAATTTCAACTTCATTCAAATAAATTGTATTTCTTTCGAATAAATCCCATCAGAACAATTTCTCTGAGTGTATAACATCCAATTCCCACCATCAACAAAGAATTGCAACCTCGTTCAACCTTCACCCATAAATACCAACGCACCCAAAAATCCAAACCCAAACCCAGAAGCTCACAAACAGTTGCTTGATGAATCATAATGGTCATCGATTTCCTCCTCTCGTGTCCGCACGCCCCCTCGCTCGTACAGAGGGATAAAACACTTAAAGTCGAATCTCTGCAGCGTCGGAGTCGCCGTAGTACCGACGACGACTATGTGGAATCCGCACGAGGATCGGCTGATCCGTAAGCCGTAAAGGTCTTGCGCGCGAACGCTGTGGGGGGACCAGTCGTATAAGATGGGTACGCCATGCGAAGGCGGTGGGACACCCAGTTCCAACGATAGTGAACCCTGTAATGGCTCCCTATCTGTCCGAATACGTTGCCCATATAGCTAAGGCCTTTTCGCCTTTTCCTTCTGCCTCTGCCATTGTACCAACGGTTGGCCCCCCCTTTGCTCCTCGTTCGTTCCACGCTCGGCCCCCGGAAAAGCTATTGCTTCCTCGGGTAGTGCGAGTTCGACCAATGCCAGCCAGCCCGAACACCCGAACCTTGTCGACCCCCCCGGGCGAATAAAGTTTACCGCGGCCACGCTGTACGATAGTAAGACGACGCTGCATACTTTATCGTCACCCACCTACCTGCTCTCGTAAAGATACGTTCAAGCGCTATCAAAAGTCCTGGCGGAATATCCTTTCGGTTCTTACTTCACGCGAATTGATTTCCTGGTTGACGCTTTTTTTTTTTTTTTTTTTTCTGATTCTTCTCATCCAATACCTTCGCTTTTACTGCAGTTGCGTGCGCTCAAATATCGCGACGTCATAAGTTTCGCCCTTAGAAGATTTCGCGACCGATATTAAAGGATATTGCGGCGTAAAAATCGAACGTCCTCGGCGCTTTGTGACCCAGTTCGTACACGATAACGCGGCGGTGGATGCGGCTACATATTTTTCAAGGGGTTGGGTCGAGGATTTAATTTTTTTTAGGCGTCCTGGAATGCGTGGTTCAATTTAGATAGTTTTTCTAATATTGATCCTTCGCTTTCCCATCAATTGCATCGTGGAGGAACGAATACGATAATTTCCATAGACTTTATGGGACGACCAATTTCAAAGAGTGAAGTCTGAAGACTCCTCTATATTTTTGTTGATTTAATTTTCAAAAGACGTCCTGCAACACGTAGTTCAATTTTCTTTTTTCTTTTTTTTCCGTTTTCTTTTTTTTTTTAACTGACCCTTCGCTTTCCCATCAATCACATCATGAAGTAACGAATTCACCAATTTCCATCCACTTTACTTGATGACCAATTTCAAAAAGTAAAAACCCTCGACTCCTCTATATTTTCATTGATTTAATTTTCCAAAGATGTCCCGCAACGCGTAGTTCAATATTCTTTTTTTTTTCTTCTTCTTTTTTTCCCTAAAATTGTCCCTTCACTTCCCATCAATCACATCATGAAGTAACGAATTCAAAAATTCCCATCAACTTTACTTGATGACCAATTTCAAATAATAAAGTCCTTCGCCTCCGTGACGTTGAAATTTTCATCGTTGCTGTGCAACGAAATTAAAAACAACAAAATTTTAATGAACCCAAATGATTATATCGTCCATAAAAAGTTATTGTAACGACTCAGAGCACGACAAAAAAATTGTTTCACCCCCTAATGGTGAATTATTTCAATTTTTCTGGAAATAATATTTTGTTGCTTTTAATTTCGTTGCGTTGCAACGATGCAAACTTGAACGTCACTCGCCTCCTCTATATTTCCACAGAACCAATTCCACATTTTACCAAACATTTTCACACACAGATATCAATAGCAAAATTAAAAGCGCTTCGCCCGTTTAAATACAACACAAATTGAGCGTCATTCCCTAGAGGTTTATGCGGCGGTAGATTACTGTGAACTGGTCCGAAAGAAATGGCCCACGGTAACTTCAAATATTTATACGTAAAACCCGGAAACCACCCTCTCCCTCGAATTAATTTAAAATGTACTCGCGACCACCAGTGGTAACCAATTGCCGCTTCGGCGAACCCGGGGTAACAAGAAGCGTTTTTTTCTCGCCCGTACAATGAAATGTTTATCGTAAACGATTACCGTTGTATCCTGCCCATCGGCGGCAGTTGATTCTGGGTCGCTCTATGTGCCGCACATGCATATGCAATATATTAGCCGATCGCGCGCGCTGTAATGAGAATAATATTTGTCCGCGCCACAAATAACGTTTCACAAGTATGAAGCACCGGAAGTGGAGCGAGAGGACCGGAGGCGAAGAGAGGGAAAGCCTTGATGAGGATTGGTTTCCAGGCTCTTTATTCATTTTAAGGTAGCTCTGTCGCTAGAGTTCAGTTTCGCATAAATTCGAGAAAATTGAGAGAAGTACTTCTCAATGGTCTAAAAATCTGAAAAAATTGATGCACATTAAAGGTACTGAAAAGATTAATTTGGCATAATAATAATTCTAAAATGTCATTAATAAATCGATGAAAAAGAATTGTTTAACAAATATTTCGGTGATTCAAGATTTTTTTTCGTTGAAAATGATTCTTTCGTTTTCCTGAATACGTATGAATTAGTTCGGATTTTTTAGTTAACTTTGAATTTTCCATACAAAATAAACACCAAAATTCAAAGTTAACTAAAAAATCTGAAAAAATTCATACGTATTCAGGAAACCGAAAGAATTATTTTCATCGAAAAAAAACTTGGGTCACAGAGTTAACTAAAAAATCTGAAAAAATTCATACGCATTCAGAAAAACGAAGGAATCATTTTCACCGAAAAAAAAACCTGGTCACTGAAATATTTGTTAAACAATTTCATTTTTCATCAATTCGTTAATAACATTTTAGAATTATTATTATGCCAAATGAATCTTTTCAGTACCTTTAATGTGCATGAATTGTTTCAGATTTTTGGACCATCGAGAAGTGCTTGCAACTCTCTTTGAATTTTCTCGAATTTATGCGAAATTGAACTCTAGCGACAGAACAACCTTAACGCAGAGAAAGAGAGAGCGGAGCTCGATTCAGTGTGTATCGCGTACAATCGAGGGTTGGAAACGTGCCGAGTGCTGAGTGCACCGGTCAACGAATGAGGGGACAGCCATCGTTTCTGGCCAACACACTCGAACCAGTTGGTATCGCCCGGTGGTTGAAACTGCCGGGTAATACGGTAATACGCGTCGAAGCTTCGCGCGAGCGCCAATCGTATCATACTCCTGATTCGCAATTTAGATAAAACGACCGAGCAGGGATAAAAAGTCATGGAGTCCTGGCGGAGTCAAAATGAATTTCGGCATTTGCTCCGGGGGGATGAGGGGGAGGCCGGACGCTGACATTGGTCCGGCCTGCTGCTGGCCAGCGCGCCCGGATAGTGGCACATGACGGCACACGAGTTTTAACGAACAGCTTCAAATATTTGGCTCGTGTGTTCCATAGGGCCTATAGACGGGCGCCGGACTTTATGACTTTTCATGCGTCATTCAGGGCCAACCCGCACGCTCGAGAAATCGATAAATCTTTTGTACACTGGATTTTAACGGTGTCGCGGAATTTGGTGACCCGTTTTCGGGGTTGCTTGATTGCGGTTGGTTCATTGGGTGTGATGAGACGGGGATATGAAATACCTGATAAGGTATTACACGCAGAGAAATCGTTCTAATGGGATCTATTCGAAACAAATAAATTTCATTCAAATAAATTTTAATTTCGTTCAAATAAATGTCATTCAAATAAATTTTATTCAAATAAATTTTTATTTCGTTCAAATAAATTTTATTCAAATAAATGTTTATTTCGTTCAAATAAATTTTATTCAAATAAATGTTTATTTCGTTCAAATAAATTTTATTCAAATAAATGTTTATTTCGTTCAAATAAATTTTATTCAAATAAATGTTTATTTCGTTCAAATAAATTTTATTCAAATAAATGTTTATTTCGTTCAAATAAATTTTATTCAAATAAATGTTTATTTCGTTCAAATAAATTTTATTCAAATAAATGTTTATTTCGTTCAAATAAATTTTATTCAAATAAATGTTTATTTCGTTCAAATAAATGTCATTCAAATAAATTTTTATTTCGTTCAAATAAATGTCATTCAAATAAATTTTATTCAAATAAATGTTTATTTCGTTCAAATAAATTTTATTTGTTTCGAATAGATTCCATCAGAACGTTTTCTCTGGGTGTAGATTAGGACTTCCAGAGTTGTAAATCTATAATTTTTATAAAAATAAAATTGATGCTACGATTCGCTTTGTAATTATGTTTTTATAATAATGACTCATAATAATTGTAATATGATGTGTAAACTTTTAAATAGAGGCAAGAAATATTAATTTCCCATAAAAATTGATGGTTATCTTATCGAAAAAATTGAGAAATATTGTTAATGCTATGCGAAAATAATACAGGACTGTGCTTGTAAATTTTTCCCACAATTTCTCCCAAAATTGAATGGAAAATTAGGTTTTTCTTAAGGCTATTCAAAAGTTCACATACAATTTTATAATCACTACAGGTCATCTTTATAAAATCGTGACTAGAAAATAAACTATTGTGTCAACTTTAATTTTTAAAGTAACGAAGACTTCACCATTAATTTATAATTTAGAATCGAATGGTGTAAAACATATATTTACAGGTCAACCGTTAATGTGGCCTCCGGAAAAGAACTCCACGGCGATTTAATCCCGGAAACCATCTCCGGGACATTACAACCCGTCTGCCGTCGCGGACGTAGACCATACAACGTCGCGCGCCGCGCCCAGAATTATCTCGCTCGACAGTACTCAGATTAAGCAATTTTGCGTCACCCCCCCAGTGTATTGGCTTATCGCGCGGTCGGGTTCGCCACGACCACGGGGAGAACCAAAGCCAGTGCAGATTCGCGATAAGCCGCGCCGTCGCCTCTCTGTGCTGTAGGTTCGCCAACCGCTCCGCAACGACAACAACAACAATTGCATAAGAGGTCCCGAGACCCTCGTCGAGGGGACTCTGCGGTGGTTCAGTGCTGAAATTTCTGGAACAAAAAAAAAAGTTAATTGAGTAAAAAAATTGCTCCAAAATCGTAGCCTATATTTTTGGAGCAGTTTACGTTAATTAACATTTTCTACACTTCATCTTTTTTCAGATACTTCTGTAATTTATAGGGATAGCTGGAAAAAATTAATTAAAGTTAGTGTAAAGAATTATACACCAACCTCGATTCTTGGTATAGCGGATTTTGCGTCAATATTGCGAAAATTGAGACTGCTTAAGATTCAGTGCTGAAATTCCTGGAACAAAAAAAAAGTTAATTGAGTAAAAAAATTGCTCCAAAATTGTAGCCTATATTTTTGGAGCAGTTTATTTTAATTAACATGGTTTATACTTCATCAATGTTTTCCAGCTATTCCTGTAATTTATAGGAACAGCTAGAAAAAATTAATTAAAGTTGGTATAAAGAATTATACACCAATCTCGATTCTTGGTATAGTGGATTTTGCGTCAATATTGCGAAAATTGAGACTGGTTAAGTCCATATTAACGCACGTTTACTTAAATATTAATTTTATACTTATTATCCTCGAGTAATTACAAATTTCATATTCGCGTCACCAAGACGCGCAGCGTCGGGCAAAAGCCTCCCAAGCACACCTGAAGCGACAAAATTGAGTCTGCGAGCCTTTTCAACACTGGCGGCCTGACACAACTTTCTACGCTAAACCTGCTTCTTTTGCAAAATTCACCTTCATTCCAGGAGAAGCGAATCATAATTTTTTTTTTGTAATTTCTTGTAATTTTTGTAATTTTTTTTGTTTTGTAATTCTCTTATTTCGACTTCTTGTCTGCCATGTGTTATTGTTTTCAAAGGGCTTGTCCCGTCCATGGTAAAAAATAAATAAATAAATAAATACACGATATATATATTTTATCTTACACAATTTTGTCAATCCAGATTTCACGAATCAAAATTTTTCAATTAGCGATGATTTTTTGGCGTGCGATAAGCTGATTGAAAAAAAAAAAAAAAAAAAAAAATCCAGCGTTTGCTGCAGAGATCGCTGGAAAACAAGTTCAAATAGACTTTTCGTCAATCTCGCATAAATATGAAGCATTCAGGGTGCACCAGGGTGGTCGTGCGACTGTTTGGCGTGGCGTGTCGAGGCCCGGTGGCAAGAGTGATAAAAAAGAGGATATAGAAACAAAGCGCCACCGCTGGTGGTCGGTGGTGTTGCCAAGAATGTGGGTCTCGCGGTCACAGTTATATTTCAGATCTGACTCCTATTGGCAATATAAAGATGTCAATTCCTTTGATATAGGGGTCGAACCTATTCAGTTCGAAAGTTCGGGGCGAAGCTTCGGTGAAAATAACACACGAGGAAGCCAACATCGATGCCTCCTCGCACAGAACTCTTTTTAAATTATCAGACATCACAATCCAACTCAGACCAAATTTTGATTGCTGTCGATTTGACATTTCACTGATGTCAGCAACGAAAGCTACGTCAAGAAGGCAAACAAAGTCTTCAAACTAAGTTCAAAATGTTTCACAAATTAATTGTTTATTAGCAATTAATTTTGTTAAATTTAATACCAAAATTTTAATTTTGTTAAAAAAAAAGATAAATATATCAACCCTTCATACGATCTGCAGCGGTTTTCAAAATTAATTGCTTATTAACTATTATTAGCAATTCCGTTTCAAAACTACTGCAGATCGTATGAAGAGTTGATATATTTATCTTGTCTTTTACAAAAGAAGATAAATAAATAAAGACATATTTATATATTTTTTTTTAAGATACATTTTTTTTTACAATGTTCATTAATATCACCTTTAATTTCGATCAACAGTGATTAGAAAAACATTTACTTGGTTCATCATTTTGACTAATACAACAATGCAGTTTATCTTCACAAAACGTTGCTGAGATTACGCTTATGAAACAACTAATCAACCGTCGACTTTGCCCGACTTCCCCATTCGCGAAACGTCACGCAATTATTCCACTTTCGAATACAGCGTGGAGCGCGATCGCTAGATTTAGTTTAGGTAATATACAAGTCCGCATGTTGTGCACATCCCGCGTATACCGCAGGCGGTGGCACGGCTTATGTTTGTGGTAATGCGATATGCGCGATAACGTATCGCTAAACATAATACGATGCGCGGATGGTAATATTGACTTATGGTAATCCAGGGTGAAAACGGGTGCAACCGGGGCTCCGAAAAGCCTCAGGGGTCGTTATTGCCCAACAGTCACTACTACTCACGCCCTGCCCTCCTCCCCCTCGATATCTGCTAAAAGGGGACTTAATGAAAACCCGCGGCCAAAGTTTCAACGACGCGCTGAAACCCTCCCGATTCTCACCACCCACAATGCACTCTCCACTCTCGCTTCCTCTCCCTCTACTCTCTCTCTCTCTCTGTATATGGATGAATGGATCGAGCCAATCATGTAGGTATATCGTTTGTAATTTAATTAATGGCCAACTGGATTAAGTGGCTTACGCATCCCACGGTACATCAGGACTCAGCCACGCATCCGCACGCATCGCCATGCGCGGACATTTTCATCGCATGATTACATTTTCTATTGTTATTAAAACGCAGTTATAGCGCAGTCGGGAATTATTTGCAGGTGTCTGGAATTATTTGTGTAGCAAGTGTGACGGATTAACTCCTTGAATCAGGGAAATATACAATAAAGTTTGAAAAAAAAAAAAAAATGATGTCACAGGTTTGTCATAGGGTTTTGATCTTTATGTCCTGTTGATTCTGTGCCTCTGTATTTTTATGCTCTTCATGCTGGAAGTTGGTGCAGTTTGAGTCATGCAGTTTGAATCGAATCCGTTGTGAGGAAGCTTAAGTTGTTAAGTGCAGACAGTGCAAAAGAAGTGTTGTTGTTAAGAGGAAACTTAAGTTAAGCTTCGTTTCCTTAAGTTAAGCTTCCTTTCCTTAAGTTAAGCTTCCTTTCCTTAACTTAAGCTTCCTTTCCTTAACTTAAGTTTCCTTTCCTTAACTTAAGCTTCCTTTCCTTAATTTAAGCTTCCTTCCCTTAACTTAAACTCCTTAACTTAACTCACATAACGGATTTGATACAAACAACACAAATCATGGTACCCTATTCAAAAGAGGCAAAACGGGCAATTCATAGAAGTAAATTGTGTTGCCATGACCCGAGTATTCGATAACTTCTGTCTGTTTGGCTCGTCCCCTTGATACATGAAGACTACAGTATCTACAGAGGCACCGAACTTACGTCGTATGACATTTCGAAAATTAAATTCGTCTCCCTTCTTCACTTCCTTCCTGCGTTGGCTACGATTTTCACAATGTAGGTCGCGCACGGCGAGTCTTTGACGTTGTACCAAGTTGAAACTAACACACTGCACGGTTGTTTCTTGCAGTGTGGTATCAGTTTCGTGTCCCACACAGTGGGTGGACCGATTCAGACGTGACAGTTTAATCTCATGAGGCAAACGTGCGTCTCCAAATTCGTAGCTTAATGCTATCTCGGCTTGGAAAGACATGCAAAGCGAGGAATTTGCTCGAGCAGAATTTCCTTCATTCTTCCTGCAAGGTAAATCCATCTGAAGACATCAATTTTTTGTATTCCACCGTTGTTGAATAACTTTTAAGTGACATTCCAAATATCGACTTAACTCAGCTCAAGATAACTAAAACACAGAGAAACAAAATGTTCATTAATCATTAATTTTCAGCAATTGTAGTTAGCGACTATAAAACTAAACGAAAAATAGGAGATACCGTCTGAAAATCGTTAAGACTATCGGGACCTCAAAAGCAGTCCATTATTTCCAATCTCCCTGTCGTCAGAAACAAAACAAATAAAATATTCATTAGTCATTAATTTTCCATCTGAAGACATCAATATTTTGTATTCCCACCATTGTTGAATAATTTTTAAGTGACATTCTAAATATCGACTTAACTCAGCTCCAGATATCTAAAACACAGAGAAACAAAATGTTCATTAATCATTCATTTTCAGCAATTGCAGTTAGCGGCTATAAAACTAAACGAAAAATAGTAGATACAACCTGAAAATCGTGAAGACTATCGGGACCTCAAAAGGAGTTCATTATTTCCAATCTCCCTTTCGTCAGAAACAAAACAAACAAAATATTCATTAAACATTAATTTTCCATCTGAAGACATCAATATTTTGTATTCTCACCATTGTTGAATAATTTTTAAGTGACATTCCAAATATCGACTTAACTCAGCTCCAGATATCTAAAACACAGAGAAACAAAATGTTCATTAATCATTCATTTTCAGCAATCGCAGTTAGCAGCTATAAAACTGAAGCAAAAACCGTAGATACCATCTGAAAATCGTTAAGACTATCAAGACCTCAAAAGGAGTCCATTATTTCCAATCTCCCTTTCGTCCAACCCGTCATAACCCGGGAGACACGAAGAGGCGAAAGAAAGGACAACGAAAAAAGTCAGTTTGCCAATAATCCTTACGGGATGTATAAGCCGGAGCGGCGTTGATGGTTAGAGGAGACAGAGTCGAGGGGGGCGTCGTCCCATGAAACTCTGCAATCTTGGCACTCACCACTGTCGGAGCAGCCCAGTATACCACGTAGTCGCATCGATATGGCTTCCCGAGGGCGCGAGGCGAGAAGGTATCGCTCGTAACTCGTCGCCCGCACCTATATCCGGACTTCACCCAGGCGCCTGTGTACTGTATACGGATCTCTATTCCTATTATATGCTCAACTATTCCGTGTTCCACGTTACGACGTTATTCATACTTGACGGTACGAGGGAAAAGCGGCCGCTGCCGGAGGTGCCGACAAACTTATATTCCCCTTGACAAGATTTTCTCAAGAAGGAAAAGAAAACTGCACGAGAGACGACGAGGAGGAAAGCGAAAGCGCTCTCCGCTCTCCTCGATCTGGTACGACGTCAAAATTGAATCTGATACTTGATTCACCTTCCGACCAGTCTATCCTCCTTCCTACATATATAGATATATAGATATATATATGTGGGAAGGCACACCATAAACACCGCTGACGTCTCACTCGAGGATATCACCGGAACTGGAGTGAAGTCGGTCGGAGACGATAAGCTTGGTCAGCAGGACGCAACCTATACGTTTCGCTTTATGCTGGAAATGACACTGATCGCTCTCCAGGGAGCTGATAGTCGTGCAACTGCCGCACTTGGTAATGTGGGTTGCTGTGTTGGAATTCACGTGCTTTGGTCGACGCCGGGATGGTCTTATTGACTATAAAAATTCTCCCTTTTGGTGTAATTCGGGTGTGAAACCATCACAGAATACTAATAGTGCAAACGTAGTGACTGGTTTGATGCTGTAATTTCATCCGCTCTGAAAAAAGAAATGGTACACTGAAACTCGAAATATCGGACAAAGAAAAAACTTGACTTCACAATTGTCTTGTAATATTGTGGAATTTGTCACATTGAAAGAGCAAACGGTTAATTACTGGTATACTAAACGATGACCTGGGACATTCACCTTGTACGATGTTGGCTCGTGAACAGAGTTGCGAGTGACCGTCACATGACGGTCATTCACATATATATAGATGCGAGTGACCGTCATGTGACGGTCATTCACAACTATATAGACGGTAAGTGTGACCGTCACTTTACATCACTGCTCGTGAAGCTTGGTACTCTATATGTGGTTTAACGAGAGTCGTACAGAGATATAAAGATAAAGTTGAGAACTCACGTGTAATTCTTGAGGCCAGGATGGTCATCTTGACTATAAAAATTCTCCCTTTCGTCCACGTGTAGCGTAATCATCCACACGTAGTGCCTGGTTTATGTTACTGCAATTTAATCCTCTCTGAAAAAAATAAATCGTACATTGAAAGTCGAAATATCGAACAGAGAAAAAAATTGACTTGACGACTGTCTTATAATATTGTGGAGTTTGTTAAATTGAAAGCGCAAACTGTTAATTACTGATATACTGGACGATGAAATGGGACATTCACCTTATACGATGTTTGCTCGTGAAGCTTCGTACTCTATGTGTAGTATAACGAGAATCGTACCGAGAGACGTAGTGCCTGGTTTGGTACTGCAATTTAATCCTCTCTTAAAAATTACATTGTACATAGAAAGTCGAAATATCGAAGAGAAAAAAAACTTGGCAGGTTCTCTGGTCTGTCAAACCACGTTGTGTACCGCACAAAAATTGGCTACGTCATAGACGTGCAAAGTATACATCCCATGTTATTTATTATTAGTGTTACAGTGATCCAGGATTGTCTTATAATATTCTGGAGTTTATCACATTGAAAGCGCAAACTGTCAATTACCGGTATCCTGGACGATGACCTGGGACATTCACCTTATACGATGTTTGCTCGTGAAGCTTCGTACTCTATATGTAGTATAACGAGAGTCGTACCGAGAGATAAAGACAAAGTTGAGAGCCCCCCATCAACCTCTGTCAGGCTATCCCAACCGGCAGAAACATCGTAGGAAGGTACTTCAAGGTACAGTCGGAGCTGCCGTAAGTTTCTTTCTTTTCTACCACATTTTCCCCCACTTTTTAAATTCCTAGGCACTTTTTAAATTCCTAGGTACTTTTTAAATTCCTAGGTAATTTTTAAATTCCTAGGTAATTTTTAAATTCCTAGGTACTTTTTAAATTCCTAGATATTTTTTTAATTCCTAAGTACTTTTTAAATTCCTAGGTACTTTTTAAATTCCTACGTACTTTTTAAATTACTAGATACTTTTTAAATCCACAGGATTTAAAACGAATCGGTTTAGTAAAACTGATATCTTTATTGTCCGCACACGTAAATATTTTATCTGTGCTATATTAACACCTCGTTCCCTTTCCAATTTACGGCCAACGCCAGCTTTTCCGGTGTGTCGAATTTCCACAGTGTTTCAAAGGCCCCAGGAAAACCCAGTTCCATTAGTGTCGGTGGCTCAAGTTCTGTCGCCGAAGCTTAATCGCGTTTCGCTGAAACGCAAACACGCGGATTACAGGTCATACCGCGGAATATCCGGCGCCACGTCTCGTCGGAATATTTTTATTCCCATCGAAACTATCGCAACGATATTCGATGCCTCGCGACCTACCGATTTTCCGAGCCGGAGGCCGGCATGCGAGCCACCAGACCGCAGTATCAGATTACCGTGACGTAACTTATGAACTCGAGACCAGCGACCTCTTTTATCCTGCACTTTTCCTGAAAAAAAAACTCCGCTACAGCGGCGAACAAGAATGCTCGATGACTTAGGGGACTCTGAACGCCAGGTAACCAGGGCACATTCGCTCTAGGGTAGAAGTACCGTTTTTGGCCACCCTTGGTACAATTTTGGCCATCAAGTTTAAAAGGAATTAATTGTTTATGTTGCTAAATAAAACTAAAATGGGCTTGATAATCCCATTTTAATAAATAAATAAATAAATAAATAAATTTAATAAAAATTTAATAAAAATTTAATAAAAATTTAATAAAAAATAAATAAACAAATCAATTTCAAATTAATTACAGTGAAATTGACCACAAACGGTACAGTGGCCACAAATGGTACTTCTACGCTATAGAAATTATACTTTTTAGTAGAGTCACAAATTTTTAGAAATTCTTTGTAGAAAAAAAATGTAGAAATGAAATTTATAGAAATGAGACATTTAGAACAAAAATTTATAGAAATTATACTTTTTAGTAGAGTCACAAATTTTTAGAAATTCTTTGTAGAAAAAATATATAGAAATGAATTTTATAGAAATGATACTTTTAGAAAAAAAATTTATAGAAATGATACTTTTAGAAAAAAAATGTATAGAAATGATACGTTTTAGTAGAGTCACAAATTTTTACAAATTCTTTGTAGAAAAAAGTGGTGAATACAGCGGGAGATCTGACTGTACCGTGAAGTCCGATGCTGGTACCGAGAAGGCAGAGAGCCGAGACTTAGCGCGGATGGGGGTTGAGCTTAGCTCAGTCAACCATATTGTGTGCTGGAGGAAATGGGAAGCAGAGGGGGGGATGTATAACGATTTTAACGTCCCCGCTAACGATCGCTTAACCCAAGTTCGCCCTTAATTATCTCCCTGGCTGGGCATCACTCGGCCATATTGATAGCCAACGAGAGAGAGCCGGAGAAAGCCCACTTAGCCCTCTTCTATTTTAGAATCCGTCCGCATGTATAGAGGATGAATGGACCCTATAGTTATAACGACCGGCCGTCTCCAGTTCGCCCGTCGCATCACCCGCGCTCTGCACTTGATTAACGCGCTTTTATTGATTGACGATTCGCTCGCACACGTTTCCACCCTTTGTACAGTGTACAGTGCTCTCCATTCCAGTTGCAGTTACAGCGCCGCGCAGCTACCGCTCGTCGCTGTTGTCAATACAGACGCACCCGTTGACGTCGGCGTGCTGTTATTGCGAATTTAATGAACGTACATCTTGCGCCAACCCAGGTATTGCCCTTCCGGCACTTCGGGCTTGGCACGCGGACACTCGTTCGCCTCTCGACTCGATGGCGTCCCATCCACAGCGATCGCAGGACTCCCCGAGCTGCACCCTTTACGTCCTCATGACATATTAAAGTTATCTGTAAATGCCGGAAACGCGAGTCTGGTTCATCGGTGGTGTGAAGAGGCGATGCTGGTTTAGAGGCAAATTGCAAACGGAATGTTTGGCAAATTGCTGGTGTTATTTTTGTTTTGCACTTGTTCTCTTCGCAAACTTATTCTTCAATCGAGGATCCACAATGCGCTGAAAAAATATATAATTCCATGACATTTTGTTAAAATTCAGAAATATTTTATTGTACGTACCATAATTCAAATAAATATTCTTAAATAGTTATCTGTAAATGCCGGAAACGCGAGGCTGGTTCATCGGTGGTGTGAAGAGGCGATGCTGGTTTAGAGGCAAATTGCAAACGGAATGTTTGGCAAATTGCTGGTGTTAATCTTGTTTTGCACTTGTTTTCTTGGCAAACCGATTCTTCAATCGAGGATCCACAATGCACTGAAAAAATGTATAATTTTATTGATATTTTGTTAAAATTCCGAAATATTTTATTGTACGTACCATAATTCAAATAAATATCCTTAAATAGTTATCTGTAAATGCCGGAAACGCGAGGCTGGTTCATCGGTGGTGTGAAGAGGCGATGCTGGTTTACAGACAAATTGCAAACGGAATGTTTGGCAAATTGCTGGTGTTATTCTTGTTTTGCACTTGTTTTCTTCGCAAACCTATTCTTCAATGGAGGATCCACAATGTACTGAAAAAAAAAAATGTAATGTATTAAATCATTTGTTTAAAAACATATAATTGCTTTTCAATGATATTTTGTTGATATGCCGAAATATTTTATTGTAAGTACCATAATAAAAATAAATATTCTTAAATAGTTATCTGTAAATTGCCAATGCGAGTCTGCTTCATTGTCGGTGTGAAGAGTCGATGCCGGTTTTACAGACAAATTGCGAACGGAATGTTTGGCAAATTGCTGGTGTTATTTTTGTTTTGCACTTCTTTTCTCCACAAACCCATTCTTCAATCGAGGATCCACAATGCACTGAAAAAAATAAAAAATTCTTGTATTAAATCATTTGTTTGAAAACACGTAATCGCTTTTCACTGATATTTTATTGCAATGCTAAAATATTTTATTGTATGTACCATAATCTAAATAAATATCCTTAAATAGTTATCTGCAAATGCTGCGAGTTTGCTTCATAGTCGGTGTGAAGAGGCGATACCGATTTACAAACTGCTAGTGTTATTTTTGTTTCGCATTTCTTATATTTAAAAGCGGTATTGAATTGCTCTTCAACTGCAGCTTATTGCCTTAATTGCCTTGGTTTTCTTTTTTGGAAAAACAGTTTTTTTCTCTTGTCGTTGGAACAACGAACGGTCAACTGTGCGCAAAATTGCAAAAGCGACGGATAAATAGAGAGAAGCGTGGAGCCGGGAGGAGGAAGATCGGAGGTAAAAGCGGAGAGAACGTTGCAAACACGTCAAAGACGAGCCACATTTCGCGAATGCAACTCAGCCCTATAATGCAGAGCGTAGTAGGAACTCGTCGTTTCCTCTTTCCAATTGGTTGGTCTCTGAAACCCTCATCACGACCTGCCGGGAGAACCCGAAGAGAAAGGCTACATAGAACTTATGAGCAAACTCGGCCAGTAGCTGCTTCCCCGCTCGTGGGTTACCCAAATTATTTCATTACTCGTTCCGAACGAGGCTCAAGAGCTGGATTTCTGTCTCTCGGCGTTGCCTCGGCACGAGCGCTACGCCCGGCTCTTGAGTTGGCCGTGACAGTACCAAATGGAATATTATTCAGTTGAACAAGGCACACTGGACCGGAATAGTAGGATTAATTTGATGGCGCACCTATATACCTTATTCACCCGTCGAGCCAGCCGGAAATTCCGTTGCAGTTACTTGAAGATTATATCCCCCCCGGGGTCAATCGACCGGGAGTGTTACAACCAGAAATAGCTGTTCGAATGAACTGCAATATTTAAGACGCAATTTTGCGATTTTCCACGTGAAATCGGGGCGAGCTTTGAAGCATTTGTTTGTGCACTGAGGTCGCAGAATGTATCGGATCGTTTCACATTAGTCAACTTTGCGAAATATAGATTTTTTTTTGCGAAAATCTAGAGAATTTTTTTTTGTTACGAAAATATAGAATATTTATTTCCTTTTGCTAAAATCTAGAAAATTTATTTATTTTTGCGAAAATCTAGAAAATTTATTTATTTTTGCGAAAATCTAACTTTTTTTTTTTTGTGTGAAAATCTAGATTTTTTTGCGAAAATCTAGATTTTTTTGCGAAAATCTAGATTTTTTTTTGCGAAAATCTAGAATCTTTTCAATTTGAGAAAAAAATAATTTCGATTTCGTAAAGTTTGCGGATCCTATCCAATGGGAAATTTCCGAAAACACCGTTGTTTGCACGAAAAATCGAAAATTCAACGAGAAAAACGCGAAAAATGTTTTCGCACGATTTTTCGAAATTTCTTTACTTGAAAAAAATTGGGCTTTCTTTTTTTTTATTGAAGTGACAGTTGGATAAGCGCGCGTATGGACTAGCAGGCTATAATATTTTAGTGCTCTACATACCCCGGAATTGCACTATAATAAAAATCAAATCCGTGTCACTTTTGACGTAGCCTCAGGTTATCAGGGTTCGCACGTGTCCGTCTGTCTGTCTGTCCACGGGGTAACTCGAGCACGGCTCAATCGATTTACGAGCGGTTTTCGCTAATGGAGTCTGACATATTTCAGGAAGGTTTAGCGAGTGAAGCAGCTGGTGCCAGCCGACAGAACATGTGTAGTAAAATCGCGATCATTATCCCTTCGATCATCGTCTGCAAACCTGTCCAGGTTACACAAATCAAACACGTTTCTGACCCTCAAATTTTAGTACCAAAAATAAAAAATCAAATTAAAATCAAATCAAGTTTTAATAAATTTTAGATCTCTTCAGAAGTAGACAACGAAAAAAAAAAAAAAAATTAGTTTCTTCCTCATGCAACGCGATGGAGTTGCAGACAGAAAGAGCGACATTTACTAACGATGCGTTCTTGGCGCACTTTTGCCTCAAAGTGCGCGCGCGGTTTTCTTTCACACGCTTTGAGATATCTCGAGACTCGTCGCGCTTTTCATCGAAAAAGTTAAATTAAAACGCATCTCCGCTTACAAACATAAAAATTCAATACGCTCCCGTGGCTTCTTTTTCCCGTCGTCCGCGCTTCCCGAGTCCGCGTTTTTTTCCCCCGGATGC
Source organism: Pimpla rufipes (assembly GCA_963932165.1). Taxonomy (NCBI): domain Eukaryota; kingdom Metazoa; phylum Arthropoda; class Insecta; order Hymenoptera; family Ichneumonidae; genus Pimpla; species Pimpla rufipes. Next base: position 27,454,423 of record OZ010630.1, read on the forward strand.
GCTAAAAGTCCGGCGCACATGCCGCCTTTTGCTCGTATTCACGGCGAAGGCTCTCCTTTTGCTGGTGCCTCGCGCCTCGAGGCTCTGCCTCCGCCCGCAGAATTCAAATGTTAGTGTCGCCTTGAGTAAACCTCAGCAAAGGGAAGCCTCAGCCATGAATACTGACACTGACACTGGAGCATGCGGTCTCGGCCCTCGTTAAGGAATTTTAATAAACGTTTTCAGACCACTCGCGCTGACCGTTTATACTTGACAAGCATGGTGAAACAGATATTTACCAGGTACCAATTTTTTTTTTCTTCTGAGACCTCGACATTGCTCACTTCTGAATTTCTTATGTGGAAAAAGTGCCAAAGGACTCTTAATTGGCGTTAAGATTATTGAAATGTTAAATAATTGGCTTGCGGTGTTTTACGCAAAAGATTGTTTAATTAAGGATCTACGATGCAGTGAAAATCGCCAAAATCGACCCCAATTTTTTTTCTTTTCAAAATATCGACTTGTAACCTATACCATCGTTCTCAAGTCGCATATTCTACCCCCGAAAACACTGGTTATTAACCTTTTTTAATCGATTTTGAAAAAAATATTTTTTTGGCGACGAAATTTTTTTTTTCTGTCAGAAATCGTAGATCTGGCTCCGGACCGAAAATCGCCAAAATCGACCCAAATTTTTTTTCTTTTCAAAATATCGACTTGTAACCTATACCATCGTTCTCAAGTCGCATATTCTACCCCCGAAAACACTGGTTATTAACCTTTTTTAATCGATTTTGAAAAAAATATTTTTTTGGCGACGAAAATTTTTTTTTTCTGTCAGAAATCGTAGATCCGTCTCCGGACCGAAATTCGACAAAATCGACCCCAATTTTTTTTCTTTTCAAAATATCGACTTGTAACTTATACCATCGTTCTCAAGTCGCATATTCTACCCCCGAAAACACTGGTTATTAACCTTTTTTAATCGATTTTGAAAAAAATATTTTTTTGGCGACGAAATTTTTTTTTTTCTGTCAGAAATCGTAGATCTGGCTCCGGACCGAAAATCGCCAAAATCGACCCCAATTTTTTTTCTTTTCAAAATATCGACTTGTAACCTATACCATCGTTCTCAAGTTGCATATTCTACCCCCGAAAACACTGGTTATTAACCTTTTTTAATCGATTTTGAAAAAAATATTTTTTTGGCGACGAAATTTTTTTTTTTCTGTCAGAAATCGTAGATCTGGCTCCGGACCGAAAATCGCCAAAATCGACCCCAATTTTTTTTCTTTTCAAAATATCGACTTGTAACCTATACCATCGTTCTCAAGTCGCATATTCTACCCCCGAAAACACTGGTTATTAACCTTTTTTAATCGATTTTGAAAAAAAAAATTTTTTGGCGACGAAATTTTTTTTTTTCTGTCAGAAATCGTAGATCCGGCTCCGGACCGAAAATCGCCAAAATCGACCCCAATTTTTTTTCTTTTCAAAATATCGACTTGTAACCTATACCATCGTTCTCAAGTCGCATATTCTACCCCCGAAAACACTGGTTATTAACCTTTTTTAATCGATTTTGAAAAAAATATTTTTTTGGCGACGAAAAAAATATTTTTTCTGTCAGAAATCGTAGATCGGGCTCCGGACCGAAAATCGCCAAAATCGACCCCAATTTTTTTTCTTTTCAAAATATCGACTTGCAACCTATACCATCGTTCTCAAGTCGCATATTCTACCCCTGAAAACACTGGTTATTAACCTTTTTTAATCGATTTTGAAAAAAATATTTTTTGGCGACGATTTTGGCGATTTTTGGTCCGGAGCCGGATCGAAAATCTTCGCCAAAAAAATATTTTTTTCAAAATCGATTAAAAAAGGTTAATAACCAGTGTTTTCGGGGGTAGAATATGCGACTTGAGAACGATGGTATAGGTTAAAAGTCGATATTTTGAAAAAAAAATATTTCTGAGCTCCATTTTGGCGAAAAGTTTAACAAGCACGCGCGCTAGCGCGTGCGATTAGCCTAGTTGACAATATAGTTAGAAAAAAGTGCAGAAGTCATCCGATAATTTGATAACAGTTGCCGGCCGAGGAAATTAAAAAAATGTATTTAACGTCCAAAGGCGTTCCAGTGTACTCGGTGCCCAGACGGGGGAATCTTAACGATGCCGAATTTATGAAGTTTCTTTAATTACAGGAATTGCTACAGGAGGGTTGATAGAAAGTATATAAGTGCGCCGCCCGACGTAGCTGGCAGTTCGTCGAGCGGAAGTCGTGAGTGGGGTGATGGAAATTCCGGCGTCTGATGCCTTGCGCCCTTTCTCCAGGGGCCTCTCGCATGCGCAGTTATACCCTGGCGCCCACCTGAGTGACGTCGAAAACTTTCACGGTACTGTCCAAGTTTCCTTGGGTAATTAAAACCACTTAACGTAGTTTCATCAAAATTTCGCAGAATCTAGATGGGCGAGGGCGGCGAGCACGTTTACGGGAAATTCTATAGCGAAGGTATTATAGATTTGTTCGCTTGGATCTCTGAAATTTCCGGGAATTTTCGTGATCCGAAAATTGAAATATCACTTCATGAAATCTTGGTTGCAATTTTACCAAAGAAAAATTCGACTCACGTATTTACACACTGAGGGAAAGATCTGGTATTGGCAACTATAAAGTGACAACAATAAAGTGGCAATTATTTTTTATAGTCACAGCAACTATTTTTCTAGTTAAGGTAACTATTTTTCTAATTAAGTTAACTATTTTTCTAGTTAAGGTAACTATTTTTTTAGTTAAGGTAACTATTTTTCTAGTTAAGGTAACTATTTTTCTAGTTAAGGTAACTATTTTTTTAGTTAAGGTAACTATTTTTTTTAGTTAAGGTAACTATGACGCAGTTATCATAACTATTAAGTAATTACCATGAACTATAAAAATAATAGCATAAACGAAAATTTGATAGTTATCACTTTATAGTTACCAGGACTTACATGATTTCTCTTAGTGCAGTTCGAAACTAATTTATTGAAACTCGAAATTATGAAAAATGTTGATACGTCGCAAGCCGGTCGTATTTTATCGTCGGAGAGATTGGAAATTCCCTCGAGCTTATTTTCAGCCGGTGATTGCGATGAAATATATGAAAAATGAATTTCCATTGATCTGTCAACGTGCGGCGAGCAGTTTGGCTAACAATTTCTCGTCCGATTTTTTTGCGTAAACGAGAATCTCGATATTAATCGAACTTCGAACCACACATCACGTTCCGCTATTGTGGAAACGCGCGTATACTGAGAGCGTTTATGTTGTGCTAATATTGAGTTTTATCGCGGGGTTTTCAGCACCCCTCGTGGCGCTTCGGTTCCGCATCATTTCGCCGTTTCTGATACCTCATTATCGAACGATCGTGTGAGCCATAAAATATTGAGATACGCGTCGTACACCGAAAATGTTACGCGATATTCATTATTTACTAGTGAATATAGAAGCGCATAAAAATAAATCGCAAAGCCAACCAGCGCATCCAAAAACTCTATAACCATACTTTTTTTTTATTACTTCTTTTTCTCGCTGCTGAGGAAAAAAATGTGATGTGAAGAAAGAATGTGAATCGCGAGCCCAAAAAAAAGGAGAATTCCCACTTTTTCAAGGTGTTACATTTCCCAATCGGAATTTTTTTTTTTTTTAATGTGATGTGAAGAATGAATGTGAATCGCGAGTCCAAAAAAAAATAGAATTCCCACTTTTCAAGGTATTACATTTTTCCCAATCGGAATTTTTTTCCGAATAGTTAATTTTGTTCAATCGCCCATCAACTTTTTGTCGATCGCCAGGCGACTGAACGAAAGTCAGTCAGCCCTCTGATAACGCTTTTGTGTAAATCGTATAGCGAGTGGATTTGACAATGGATGGAGTTTTTCTTAATCTATGCTAATGTTCTCAAGTCGCATTTTCTACCCCCGAAAACACTGGTTGTTAACCTTTTTAATCGATTTTGAAAAAAATATTTTTTTTGCGACGATTTTGAAAAAAAATATTTTTTTCAAAATCGATTAAAAAACGGTTAGTAACCAGTGTTTTCATTTTTTATTACTTTTTTTCTCGCTGCTGAGGAAAAAAATGTGATGTGAAGAAAGAACGTGAATCGCGAGTCCAAAAAAAGGGAGAATTCCCACTTTTTCAAGGTGTTACATTTCCCAATCAGAATTTTTTTTTTTTTTAATGTGATGTGAATAAAGAATGTGAATCGCGAGTTAAAAAAAGGGGAACATTTCCACTTTTTCAAGGTGTTACATTTCCCAATCGGAATTTTTTTTCCGAATAGTTAATTTTGTTCAATCGCCCATCAACTTTTTATCGATCGCCAGGCGACTGAACGAAAGTCAGTCAGCCCACTGATAACGCTTTTGTGTAGATCGTACAGCGAGTGGATTTGACAATGGATGGAGTTTTTCTTAATCTATGCTAATGTGCGACCCGGGCGGCGGCTGTTAAACGAAGAGCGTCGTTTTACACCTTTCAAGGGGGCGAGGGTTGTTATCGATTTGACTGTTTAAAAGTTACGAAGAATGATTAAGGGTCGGGCTAAGAGCCGGAATAGCTAACGCCGGGGGGAATAGCGACGCGGAGCGAGAGAGCGATGCGCACCCCTCCGTCACCTTAATCTAGTCCGTCCTCTCCGAGGCAGCTCGGGTCTTAATCCACGGCATCTGCTCGTCTAGAATCCTATTAGGGAATCGTGGCATGCCGGTAGTCTACAGTCCAGACATACCATGAAGGAGAGGAGAGAAGTCGTGTAGGGGGTGGCGGCAGTGGAGTCGAGGGCGCCGTGAGGAGATGGAGTGACGAGGAGGAGGGAAGAGGTTGCTTCGGTCTGCTTAGCTTCTGCTTCCACTACTTCATACACCACTACCGTCGACGAGGCTTTTCGAGTATACTTTCCATGTATCTGTGATATATTAGACGGCGCGCCGCGATGTTGGAGCGCGAAGTGTTCAATTCGCATAAATTCGAGAAAAGTCCGAGAGAATTGCGAACAGTTCTCGATGGTCTGAAAATCGGAAAAAAATGCATGGGCACTGAAGGTACTGAAAAGATTAATTTTTGCATATTAATAATTTGAAAATGTTATTAACAAATTGATTTAAAAAAATTAAAACTGATTTAATAAAATTGATTTAAAAAAATTAAATTAACAAATATTTCGTTGACCCAAGTTTTTCTTTGCATGAAAATGATTCCTTTGTTTTTCTGTATACGTATGAATTTTTTCAGATTTTTATCTAATCTTTGAAATTTGTACATATTTTCCATACAAAAAACACAAATTTCAAAGATTAGATAAAAATCTGAAAAAATTCATACGTTTACAGAAAAATAAAGGAATCATTTTCATGCAAAAAAATTAGTCAACGAAATGTTTGTTAACATTTTTTTTAAAATTTAACTTGTTAATAACATTTTGGAATTATTATTATGCAAAATTAATCTTTTCAGTACCTTTAGTGTGTATGAATTTTTTCAGATTTTCAGACCATCGAGAAGCGTTTGCAATTTTCTCGAATTTATGCGAATTGAATACTTCGCGCTCCTACATCCTTAATGTATATATGTACTTCCCGCGAGCTGCAGAAAAGACACGTCGCGCTATCTGCTGCATATATTAGCGAGGATTAAATGTGAAGGGAATTAAAGCCATTTCATGGAGAATAGATACAAAAGGTGTACCGGATGGATTACCACCATCTCGGCGCAGCTTCCCTGAATGATGACGTTATTAGCATTTCTGCGAGGCTATACGTTACGCGAATTAAGTTTGCAGATTCCGCAATTTGGATTAAAATTACACGAGCGGTTGATCCTTTAATTCTATTATGTACTGAAACATCATTGCGCGAGGGTTTTTCCATAATCGGATGCTTCGGTGGTTTATACCTCGAGTAGCTAGAATAGTCATGACGTTGAAGTTTGCATCGTTGCAAAGCAACGAAATTTGAAGCAACAAAATATTAATGAACCGAAATGAATATACCGGCTATAAAAAGTTATTATAATGATCAAGAGAAAGACAACAATTATTATTCCATCCCTTAATGGAGGTAAATTATTTGAATTCTTATGGAATTAATATTTTGTTGCTTTTAATTTCGTTGCAATGCAAGGAAATTATACAAAAAAAGATTATAAATAAATATAATGAAAAAATTAATAATAAATAATAAATAATTAAAGAATAAAGAATAAAAAGTGAATAATTAAAAAATAAATAATAAAAAGTAAATAATTAAAAAATAAATAAATATAATAAACCGAAATAATTATACCGGCTATAAAAAATATTCTATAATAACTGGCTAAAAGAACTCGTAATACATGCTCAACAAAAAATACGAAAAACAGAATCTTTTTTCTCTCGCCCAAAGACTAAAAAAAGCTGTCATTTCCACTGTCACCTAATCGCACATAATTCTCCCGCTAATTCCTGAATTAAACGCGCTCGCGACTCGTTCTTAATTTCGTTAACACAAAACCTCGTGCCGGGTGAACTCGCTGTACGTTCAACTCGGGTGGGGTATCGAAGCTGCGAATGTAAATAAAAACGTGCTGTCCGAGGCGCGGTGGAAAAACAAGGAGATGAGGAGGAGGCGTGGGAGTGTGCGGGGATAACGGTTTTCGGTAGCCAGTTACGTGCATTGGATGTTCCATTCGGTGGGCAACGGCGATCCCCACGACGACTGCAAGGAAGCCCACGCCGGGGCGAGCAACCATAGAGCGCGCGCACTCCGACCAGGCGTTTTCGCTGGAAGTAAGCTTGGCTCGGTGAGCGCGCGTTAGCCTCTCCGAGTAAGATATACTAGGACAGCCGACAGCACCACTGATTGCCGCAATTTATTGGCGGTTGTGCTCTTCGTCTGGCATACGCTTCGCAACCACCCCCGTCGCCAACGCCCTCTTCCGCTCCTCTCTCTGCCACCCCCGCTCCGCGTGTGTACTGTGGCATTCAACTCCGTTTGGAATTTAACTTACAGCCCTGCCGCTGTCTTCTCCTGTAATCTTGGTAATCGCCACGGCTAATTATGTGTGGATAAGCTGGAATCGTCGTGAAGAATTAATTATCATTTTAACTTGACCACGCTGGAAAAAAGATTCGTTTTAGTGGAATAAATAGGGTTGAAGTAGTTCTGAATGCGTCCACGTAATGTGGCGAAGAATTAGTTGTCATTTTAATTTGATCATCTTGGAAAAAAAAAGATTCGTTTTATTGGAATAAATAGCGTTAAAATAGTTCTAAATGCGTCCGCACGAAGTGTGGTGAAGAATTAATTGTAATTTTTACTTGATCATCTTGAAAAAAAAAAGATTCGTTTTAGTGGAATAAATAGCGTTAAAATAGTTCTAAATGCGTCCACAAAGTGACGTGAATAATTCATTATTATTTTAACTTGACCACCTTGGAGGAAAAAATATACGTTCTGTTCGAATTAATAGTGTTAAAATAGTTCTAAATGCGTCTACGAAGTATAGTAAATAATTCATTATCATTTTAACTTCACGACCTTGGGGAAAAAAAAAGATTCGTTTTATTGGAATTAACAGCATTAAAATCATTTTAATTTGTCCACCTTGGGAAAAAAAAGATTCGTTTTATTCGAATAAATTGCGCAAAAATGGTTCTAAATGTGTCCACGAAGCATTTATTCATGCTGACTAATGTTCCCTTTATGCAGATATAATGCATTTAATTTGGTAGAATAATAGAGGGTGTTACGTTGAAATTTCGGTTGGATTTACATAGCCAAGAAATTTACACGCGAATGTGCGAGCGCTTCGGGTCCTAAGGTTTCCGCATTCAGTCAGGTCCAGGAGAACCAAAATTGCATTAATAATACATAAGATTATCAAAGTATGTTAGCGCAGAAAAACCTGACCTTGAAGGTTGCATCGTTGCAACGCAACGAAATTGAAAAAAAAAAAATTAACTCCATAAAAATCGAAATAATTCACTCCCATTAGGGGGTGAAATAATATATTTTTATTTTTATATTTATATTTTTGTAACGCTTTTAGGCGTCACAATATTTTTTTTTAACAATAACTTTTTAATAATTTCAGTTCATTAATAGGAATTTTGTTTTTAATATCGTTGCATCGCAACGATGCAAACTTCAACGTCACAGAAAAACAAGAGTGTCACCCAGCACAATTCCTAATCGAATCCTCATCGGTGGCTGCGTCGCCAGTGCCCCTCGGAATTAATACAGCAACCAATTTCCAAGCAGCCATCAACACATTCATTCCGCTCGTTTCGCTGCAATTCCCGATACCGGTCTCAGTAACCACTCTTAGTGGAACAGATTCCACGACGACGAGGATTTCCTCTCGTCGGGGGTGCCGGCGGGCCGTGTATACACTCGTTGCAAAAGACAAAAATAAAATAAAAAAATATATTAACTGCATAATAATCGAAATAACTCACCCCCATTAGGGGGTGAAATAATTTTTTTTTGTCATGCTCTTATTAATCACAATAATTTTTTACAGCAGGTATAATCATTTGGGTTCATTAATAGGTATTTTGTTTTTAATATCGTTGCATTGCAGCATGATTATCAATCGAATCCTCATCGGTGGCTGCGTCGCCAGCGCCCCTCGGAATTAATACAGCAACCAATTTCCAAGCAGCCATCAACGCATTCATTCCGCTCGTTTCGCTGCAATTCCCGATACCGGTCTCAGTAACCACTCTTAGTGGAACAGATTCCACGACGACGAGGATTTCCTCTCGTCGGGGGTGCCGGCGGGCCGTGTATACACTCGTCGCAAAAGACAAAAATAAAATAGTCCCGTGTACGTTGAGCTCCGCGCGGTGGAAAAAGAGGAAACGAGAGAGAGGAGCGTGCGCGCGAGCCGCAGGGTATAAGAGGATGTCCGATAAGCGCGCGCGGGGCTCGAACGCCGCTGGGTGTACCTGGCCCGTACTGATAACGTGAAAGGCGCTTTTGTCCGTATTACGTTCGCATCTGGTGGCCACGCGGAGACTTCCTTTTTCTACGAGTGCACGTTGAAATCTCGTGAAAGCTTGAAAGGGATCGTGATGCACTTTACCACCATGTATAGGGGGAGAGAGCACGCGAGGCGAAGGGTGCCTCGCGATGTGTAATCGCAGTAAATCGATTTTGTAGCTACCAGTGCGGTGCTCGCGGCTGCCGGGTACACTCTGCACTTGGACTGGCTTAAACGCCAATTTTTACTTGCTCAGGCACCGCGAGTTGCGCGTGAAAAAATGTACTCCGAACTCACGCGGGAGCTGCGAGTGTAATAAGGATCCAAATGATGTTGAAGTTTGCATCGTTGGAATGCAACGAAATACAGAAAAAAAAATTAATTCGAATTAATCCAAATGATGAAATTAGGTATAAGAAGTCATCATAATAATTAGTTGCTACGATAACTTCTTATATACAATTTTATAATCTGGGTTAATAAGAATTAATTTTTTAAATAAATTAATTCTAATTAACCCAAATTATAAAATTGGATATAAAAATTCGTCATAGCAACTGGATAAAAATCATCACATATGATGACTTTTTATACCTAATTTCATCATTTGGGTTAATTCGAATGAATTTTTTTTCTGAATTTCGTTGCATTCCTACGATGCAAACTTCAACATGATCTAAAATTACGAACGATCGGAATTCGATCATATGTCACATGAAGTAAAGTGCACGGAGCTGAACGTCACTTAATCAGTGGTTGTGATCATCCTGCTTACCGTGAACTCCGCATCGTGCACGGGACGTCCCACCTCCTTTTGTGTCCTCTGAGACTAAGGACCCCCCTCTCCCCCCCCCCCCCCCCGCACACACCAGTATCGATCGATTCTCCCAATGCCACATGGGAATTTGGCTACGAGTTGTGGTTATATCGGTTTGGAGCGGGAGGAGGGGGGCGACCGCGAACCGCGAGGGTTCGAAGGGATCCCGCTTCCACCCTTCTGCGCCAGGAGCAGGCAAATCAATGTCCGGGCTCGGAACTTCGAACCCCTGTACACCATATAGCGTATATATAATATACCGGTTTCGCAAGGTGAACCTGATGGGTTTAGTACAGTGACTGATACACTCAGTTCACCACCTGGGGATTAAATATCGTGAAGCATTAAAAAAAAGTGACGAAATTGAAAACAAAGTGAAAAATAATTTTTCGCATTTTTCTCGTCGAATTTTCTGTTTTTCGGGCAAAAAACGGAGTTTTTCGGAATCAGCGGGAAATTTTCCGTCGGAATAGGGTCTTCAAACTTTGCAAAACCGAATTTTTTTTTCGCGAAAAACGTACCCTTGCGTTTTCGGGTAAATTATTTAGGGGTGGAGGTCAAAATAGCTAATTACCAAAATTGCGATTGGCTAAAATAGCAAAGTTCAAAATAATGAACGGTCTGAATTTAGAATTACCATCATTATGAAACTCGCTATTTCAGCCATTCGCCATTTTGTTTCCATTTTAATAAAGACGTGGGTCAAAATAGCGAATGATCAAAATAGGGAATGGCTGAAATAGCGAATTTCATACTGATGACCATTCTACATTCAGATCGTTAATTATTTTGAACTTTGCTATTTTAGACATTCGCTGTTTTGGTAATTAGCTATTTCGACCCCCACCCTTATTTAGATGAATGCAAAGGCTTCTGACCACCAAGAAAATCTTGAAGCGTATCGAAATGTTTCGATATTACTGCTTGAAGCACGAAAAGCTGTCATTAAACTTTACGTTAAAAAATGAAATTAATTTTTTAACGTAAGTGAAATTAAAAAATGAAATTAATTTTTTAACGTAAGTGAAATTAAAAAATGAAATTAATTTTTTAACGTAAGTGAAATTAAAAAATGAAATTAATTTTTTAACGTAAGTGAAATTAAAAAATGAAATTAATTTTTTAACGTAAGTGAAATTAAAAAATGAAATTAATTTTTTAACGTAAGTGAAATTAAAAAATGAAATTAATTTTTTAACGTAAGTGAAATTAAAAAATGAAATTAATTTTTTAACGTAAGTGAAATTAAAAAATGAAATTAATTTTTTAACGTAAGTGGAAACAAATATTTTCCTCGTCTCTGGTAAACGGCGGAGGAACAGCTACAGAAGGTAAATGAGTTTGGACAGAAATGAAACATCGAGGAGTTTCACTGCGCCACTATCATCTTACTGTTATTACAACTACTTTATGGCGCGCTTTTCATACGTCCATGGACGCACCAACCCACAGAGGAAAACAAGAGCTTACGCTTAGGTGAACGTGGTTGTTGTCGACGTCGTTGCTGGTCGGCCAGTGAGAGGAAATTACCCCGAGCGTGCGGGTGGCTCGCTACACTGAGCCACCCCTCGGAGTCTAAGCGTCCACGGAGCTCTGCGGAAAAGTTTATGCCGCTCCGGGCGCGCCACGCTGTGCCTTCGCTAGCTCGGGTTGTCCGCACGGATTTATAAAACGCGAGCACACCCCGTGACCGCGTGTACACACTATGCATTCATCTCGCGCTTGTACACCATACCGGGTATATTAATATAACCGAGGTGCTCTTCAAAGCGTGTGGTGGAGCTTGGTTAGCACACCCCCTGCCGCACCTGTACGCACTGCGGATATTGTGGCTCTGATGTGCACAAAAATCCCCCCCCCCCCCCCCCCCCCGGTGAACTCAAAAGATGGTCGAGCCAATCGTGAAACGTATTCGATGAAAAATAAATGGAAAACAATCAGGCTAGATTAAGGGGGACTTCTACCCTGAAGTTTTTTCTTTTTATTTTTTTGTGGGAAAACGAATAATAGTAGACGACTGCGGTTTTTTTTACTTGTTATTTACGTTTTATAGTACACAATGGAATTTTTAAAAATTTAAAATTAATTTTTTATTAATTTTAATTTTTACTCATTTGTAATTTTTTCATTAATTTTCATTTTAATTAGTTTTTAATTTTTTATTTTTGAGTTAATGTTAATTTTAATCAGTTTTTAATTTTTAATTTTTGAATTAATGTTAATTTTAATTCGTTTTTAATTTTTTATTTTTGAATTAATGTTAATTGTAAATCGTTTTTAATTTTTTATTTTTCAATTAATGTTAATTTTAATTCGTTTTTAATTTTTTTTTAATAAAAAAATTCCATTGTATACTTTAAAACGTAAGTAACAAATAAAAAAAACCGTAGTCGTTTACATTTATTCGTTTCCCCACAAAAAAATAAAATGAAAAACGGTGCTCCAGGGTAGAAGTCCCCCTTAAGAATTAATCCCTACAATGTTTATACAATAGCTTCACTGGTGTCAATTTCATGTGTTGCCGAATTTAGTCAAGTCAGTTTAGTTTTTCAGTGCATTGGTAAACGCAAAATTTGAAAAAGGTGAAAAAAGGCGACCCGCCGGTGGGTGCGAACCGACTTGTCGGAGAAATGCAAATTTCTTTCGGTGACTAAGCTATTTTTGCGTTGAACACGAATGCACACTGATATATAGGTACCGGGGCTCGCCCTTTCGGCGGTAAATCACGGTTCCCATCGAGAATGAAAATACGAAAAAAGCGATATCGTGAAGGTGGGTAAACTGCAGTCTCTCATCGGAAATGCGACATAGGAAGTATAATGGGGTATAGATTTTAGGGTATAGCGTAGACTGTTGCGGTGTAACGGCAAAACGCTGTAGAAGTATGTAGCACGCATTTACGAAGATGTATGCCGTCGAAGCTTATGAGCTTCGTTGTTTCGCATAAAGTATGTTTATCTTGAAAGTCGCGATAAAGAGCCGCCATATTTATCGAAGGCTTTGGGGTGGAGGATGCGTGGCTATTATATTATAGCCAGAGAGTGCTTGCGGGTTACAGTGAAATAAGGCTTTTTCTGAAGGCCCATTAGTTATCAGGTCTGAAAGCAGATTACTCAAAAGTTTTGCGAAATATATCGACTTGTCTACAAGAACTATTTACATGGCTTTACATATTTACATGGAAATCGACCTCTTGATTTTTTAGCCTTAATACATTGACTTTTGAAGATATCGACGTACCATTTACCAATTTACGCTGTCGTTGTTAAGTCATATTTTTTACTTCAGAAAGCACTGAAACCTTTTCGAAGAGCTTTTGTTTATTTTCACTTGACATTTTTTATCAAGATATAAATTTTTAGATAAATATATAATTGTTGTGTCTTTGATTGTTGTATTATATACCAATTTTTGTAATTATTTCATTAAATTCTATATTATATTTCTATTCTATATTATTATTATTATATTATTACTATATTATTACTATTTCTATATTAATTCAATATTATATTAATTAATTCTTAGATTTCTGTTATTTAGTATGCTCAATAAGAACACCTAAACAGACTGAAAACATACCATGTGATCCCGTCGTTCTGGTGAGGAAAAAACAAGAAGAAGAAGGTAGAACTTCGCCAAAAGCCAGTGAGGCGGTATGTTGGTCCCAGCGAAATACTGGTGAGATTAGTAGCTTCGGATCTTTCGCCGGGCTTAAGCGCGGGAACTTGAGCTTTACGTGATAGCACTTCAAATGTATGAAATCCTTCGTGTATCCTTCCTTAAGGTATCCCACGTATACCGTATTCCAAACTTCTCGTATACAATCGTTCGGGGGCGGAACCTGTAAAACGTGAGAAACCTGGATATCGTGCCATGCAAGTCTACAAAATATACAGAAGCAAAGCGCAAAACCTGGACGCATAAAAGATCCATTATCGACTAATGAAAAATTATTATATTTGCAAAGAAAAAAAAATCTTTCGCGTTATTCCAAAAAAAAAAAAAAGACTCCGAAACCACACTTAAAAAAAATCCTTCAAAGAATTATTATATTTGCAAAGAAAAAAATATCTTTCGCGTTATTCCCAACAAAAAAAAATGACCCCGAAACCACACTTTACAAAAATCCTTAAAAAAATTATTATATTTGCAAAGAAAAAAAAAAAAAAATCTTTCGCGTTATTCCCAAAAAAAAAAAAAAAATGACTCCGAAACCAAGCTTAAAAAAAACCCTGTGGAAAATGCCGATTTACGACGCACTCGAGCAAACTCTCAAGACCATAAGTTCTACATTTTTCGACGATTTGTCGAGTAATTCGGCGGTCGTTGGCACCACACGACAGCGTAAAAGTTGTCTGGGCCTATAACTCTCGGAGCGTGTATACCGAGAGTCGGGCTAGAGATTGGAAAGGGAGAAATAATCTAATTTAAGGTGACCCCCTTGACGGGCTGAACTTTTCGCCAGTGGCGGCGGAGACTTGAAGAGGAGTCGAGGGCTCGAGGGGCAGCAGCAACCCTACTTGACTATACCTCCCTCGTGTGCTCTCGGCTCTCTCTCTCTCTCTCTCTCTCTCTCTCTCTCTCTCGTCCCGCACTCGGTTTGGAAAGCACGTGAATTTCGCGTGCCTATAGTAACCCGTCGTACCCTATCGTTATTGCTAACGCAAAAATATCGCGGGATTCTCGGAACGACTTTTGGCCTCCACCGCGAGGAGGTGCCCAAAGTACCGTTCGCCTCGGCTACCCACTCCGCACAACACATACACACATTCTACGTGCCGCACATCCCGACTTTCTCACCTTCGCTCTCTCTACCTTTCTCTACCCTAACACCCTCCATTAAACGTGTCTACCGTCGGCCCATAGCGCAAAGTAGTTCGAGTACCGCTTCTCCACCCTCTCGCCACTCGTCACGTTTATCGTCGTTACGTTAAGATAAGGAGTCGATGCCTCGTACATTTTTAACGAAATCTTAAGTGCATCTTCGCCCATCTTCATGGGCATCAATGAGACGAAGCCTGCGAATAGAGGGAAACCCCTTTTTTCTTACTGAAGCCTATTACCCCCATGGAAAAAAAGTATAGTGAAAATAGTAGATTGTGTAACAAGTGCGTAAAGTACAACATTTCCGCACGAGTTACACATACTATTTTTTGTAATAGCGTGCGTGATGCGAGTCTTCTTCTTACTTTACTTACTCTGCTTATTTTACGCACGCGTGCGTAAAGTAACGTCGTGCGTACAGTGAAGTTTTTCGCACTCCGCTTACTTTACGCACTCCTTTCGGAAAACTCGCACTTTACGCACGCGAAACCTCACCGAAATGACGAGCTTTACGCACGCTATTGCAAAAATATATTTTTCGTTATATTCAAAAAGTATATACGAAATATACTTGAAATATGTATTTTATACTTATTATACATTTTAAATACATGCTAAATACATGGGAAGTATATTTCAAGTACATGTGCCATAATATACACTTTGTAAGAATATTCAAAAGTATATTCGACATAACTAATTTTTCGTAAAAAGTATATTTATTATACTCAAAAATATACTTTTGAAATATACTTTAAATATACTTTTTTCCATGGGGGCCCACGTGGAAATATTTATATGTAAAATATATGTCGCCAAAATGTTCTATATGCAGCATATTTGGAACTTTTCGGTGACATATATTTCACAGATAAATATTTCTATGTGGGGGTAGAAAGATTGAAGGTGCGTTCATCGAAACGCACTTGGTTTGTTGGATCGAATTTTTCCTTCGCATAGCCGATTACGTGCGTCGTCTTATATGTTCCATGGAAATAAAACCATACCTCCGTTTCGTCGTGAACGTTTTAAATCCTTACTCATCGAAAAAGAAACTTTCAAATGGAAGTGGCGCACTTGCAAAGACTACGAAAATGTATTCGCTGGAAATAGAAGCCGCCGGGAGTTTCGCTGGCACAAGGTAATTTGAGGATGTAGAGCACATATATGGAGCGCTGTATACGCAACATGGGATACGCCTATAGGCATTGCCTGCGCAGACCTGGCTGGAAAGGTTCAGGTTTGTCGAAGGTTCGCTCGACGTGAAATAGAGCGAGCTGATAGCTGAGCCAAAGGTACGCGAATTACGTCACCGGGATTCTATGTGTACTGGGTGTATACGGTGTCAGTAAAATTCCGAAATTGCTTCGTCGTGAACGGCACGTCCATGGTGGAATGCCTTCAGAAAGGGAAGATATAAATTGCACACGGTAAGCTGCACTCAACATCGAATCTCGTGAAACGATTTTTGGAATTTCGTTATTTCTTCCAAAGTTACTTTATTGTAGTTCATTTGGACTTGGACAAAGATTCCACTTGGAGACACATAGCTTGATATTTTTCTGAGTGTATCCAATTACTTTAGATGATGAGTGAGAGTGAATTGAATTGATCTAGATGATCAAAGGGTAAGAGTGAAGTGATTTTTTCAACTTGGCCTTCCAATGATATTCCAATGATATTTGAAGTGATTTTTTCAACTTGGCCTTCCAATGATATTACATAGAAATGTACAGAGTTAATATTTCTGGTAAGCCCAATCGAAGGAACATCACTCGATTGAATAGTCAACTAAATCTCATGAAACGTTTTTTGGAATTTCGTTACTTGCTCCAAACTTACTTGGCTGTAGTTAATTTAGATTCAGACAAATTTGAGAGTATCCATTGACTTTAGATTATGAGAAGCTTATTAGGAAAAATTCGGCTGATCAGACTCAATCAAAAAGTAAGAGTCAATAGATTTTTTCATCTTGGCCTTCCAATGATTTTAGATACAAATGTACAAAGTTAATATTCTCTGATAAGCCCAACCAAAGGAACATCACTCGATTCAATCGTCAACGAAATAACCACAGCTACAAATTATAACACACGTGCTTTAAACTTGATAGATTCATCGACTAACGGATGAAGTGCTGGAGGAACAGGAAACGGATTTATGAAAATTGAATTTTCAAGGGTCGAGTAATGAATAAACGAGGAAACCCGCTGAATTAAACTATGGACGACAAACTTTTTGCGCGATAGTGTAGCACGCTTGAGGTCACGATGTCTGCCACCAGTGAAGAGCCTCAACGGTACACGTTCTCGTTCCCCGCGCTCTCTACACTTCTCCTTTCCCCGCTATTCCTTCCTCGTCCTCTCAGCTTTCTCGTGACACTTTTTTTTTCGTCTCCTTATTACGGAACGGTACAAACAGTGTCTCGCACTTACCCGAAGGCTCGGTGTACAAGTGCGAGCCTGTTAGGAAAAGAAGGCGAAGGAGCGTCGCTGGTGACTCTCGCCGCAGGGACTTCAAGCTCAGCGAAAACAAAATTAGCCGGTGGCTTAGTTAAGTCATTCGTTCGCAGTTTTCTTCGACAGACGAGCACACATGAATCAGCGCAATTAAGGCAGAGAAATCTGTGTATGGCACGGGAAATAATGGCTCACATACAGGCCTGACGTTTGTGCGAAAGACTCGTCTTTCTGTGTTTACCTTATGCCGTGTAGTCCTCGCTTGAAGGGACTTAAACCCGAAATCCGCAGTCCCTGAAGATCCAACCCGACTTTCCCGTCGCTCGAGAACTTTTCGCGTTTGCTGTCCCGCAGATTGTCGGCGATCCTGGCAGAGATTCGGTTTCATTCTTTCAGCTTCTGTTAGGAAAAAAAAATCGTTATTACTATACCGGCAAAATGTACACGATGTTGAAGTTTTTGCATCGTTGGAATGCAACGAACTTCAGAACAAAAAATTAATTGTAATTAACCCAAGTGATTAAGGGCAGGATTTTTTTTGTGCCCTTGATTGCTATTAATTTCATTTTTTTTAAATTTTGTTGCATTCCAACGATGCAACCTTCAATTTCAAAATATATGTCACCTTAAACGCGTTAAATTTGAGAAATAAATGCATTTTCCTTTTTTTCTTGAACTTCAGAAAAAATTTAATTCTAATTAACCCAAATGATTAAGGGCACGATTTTTTTCGTGCCCTTGATTGCTATGGTAACTTTTTATACTTATTTTCATTATTTGGGTTAATTACAATTAATTTTTTATTTTTTTATTTCGGTGCATTCCAACGATGTAAACTTCAACATCAAAATATACGTCACCTTAAACGCGTTAAATTTGAGAAATAAATACATTTTCCTTTGAAGCTAATATCGCAGATATTATAAATTTGAAATAAATAATTTTGTGAAATAAATACATTTTGCTTTGAAGCTAATGTCGCAGATATTATAAATTACAAATAAATTATTTTGTGAAATAAATACATTTTCCTTTGAAGCTAATATCGCAGATATTATAAATTTGAAACAAATTATTTTGTGAAATAAATACATTTTCCTTTGAAGCTAATGTCGCAGATATTATAAATTACAAATAAATTATTTTGTGAAATAAATACATTTTCCTTTGAAGCTAATGTCGCAGATATTATAAACTTGAAACAAATCATTTTGTGAAATAAATACATTTTCAATTTGACGCTAATATCGCAGATAATTTTTGAGCCGAGCATGCTGAATTCAAGTTTCATAGTGAATTCAAGTTTCCTCTCTATCGCCGCCTCCTCTCGTGTTCACTGACCACGATGATAAATTATCCACGTGGCACATCGTATAACGTTACGGATATACGTAGACACACAGTGGATAAAGAGTGAGCGAGAGAGAGAAGGGGCGCAAAAAAAAAAGGAAAATTGGGATGTAACAAATTCCGGCAGAGGCCACGCGAGCGAGTTTCACTCGGCGAACTCGGCCTCGGCGAACTTGGGAAGCTCGCGTTCACCGTAGAGGAAACTGCTTCGTTTGCTCTTCGTGCTGACGGCAGCGTTGTTAACGGTACGGAAAGGAGTAATATGTCTCTCGGTTGCCTCCCGACCCCCGTGGCCCCCCTTCCTGCGCCCTCTTCTTCCACCTCGTTCGTCTTCGATCCGTGCACCGAGTTTAAACCTCGCCATCCAACAGCGAGAGCAGCAGAAACCGCCCGAGTATTATTTAAAAGTTGCCGGAGCTGACTCTGCACACGTGCCTCATCATCAAGAGATTCATGTTGATTCGCTGCAACGCTGTCAATAGGGTCAACCCGGGGTAATTATAGAGCGCAAGTGCGGTTGCGAATTATTTTCCCGTGGATAAACAAATATTATTATATTCGCTATAATTACAAACCCTGCATCAAACACGCTTCTAATTTATATTTGTGTTATATATATTTTGGAAAGATGTTTGTCTGTTTGTCTGTCTTAGCCCCCTTAATTAATGACTGCCCTAAATAAATAAAAAAATAAAAAATAAAATAAAGCCTTGCCCCCCTTAATTCAAGACTGTCCCAAAATTAGAAATTTTGATTTAGGCTTATCCGGTTGTCACATCACTAAAATCGTGGTTAGTTTTTTTTTTTGGCTCGATCGAACCTGGATTTTTCTTCCTTTGGTGGAGATAAAATTCTATAACGAAGAGAATGCCGCAAGGCGGAACGCGATATCTTGATTTCTGAATTTTTTACAGAATTTTAAAGTCAGACCCCCAAAAATAGGAAAAAAATGAAAAAAAAAAAAAATAAAAATGTCCCAATGCAAATTATAAAAATTTGCATTGGGACTGTTGTAGCAGCTTTCTGTTACCTTCAGACCTTTCAATTTTAAGTGTACCTTGTCAAGTTTGGGAAATAGATGATTTTCTTTACTGAAAGCAAAATACAAAAATAGAGTTTGGGAAATAGATGATTTTCTTTACTGAAAGCGAAATAGAAAAATAGAGTTTGGGAAATAGATGATTTTCTTTACTGAAAGCAAAATAGAAAAATAGAGTTTGGGAAATAGATGATTTTCTTTACTGAAAGCAAAATAGATAGCTTGTGTTTACAAAAAGAAGAAAAAAATCCAACGTGTCCCGCGTAATAACGATGATATTACACGTTTGAAAAATATGACGTTTTACTTATTTACAAAATAGTAATCACAGTGAAAAATATTGTCGGAGCAGAATGACGAGGGCCACTTGATATCCACCTCAGGATAACGGGACATCCCGTCGACACCGCGTAAAACGAGCTGCCTCGTAAGACAGAGACTTCATTCGAGCTTATTAGGTGTTCCAGATGGTGTTTACAGTGATTCATGCGTACCAGCTCGTCGCTTCGCCTCGACATCCCGAGGAAACATGAATAAACCGCATATATACCGGCGCATCGCGCTGATTATACACCGCCTCATATACGGGTGTTAAAATTGCGTGAATAAATAGTCGATCCGCTTGTACCATCTGTTCCCGACGCGGGAAAGCCCCACGGGCTCCTCGATCCTGCGCTGCCTTTAATTTCTTATTCAAGCAGAGAGCCAGGCATTTTCTTTCCCTCGGGGCTGTGTGCCAATATAAATAGTCACGCGTGTAAACAATTTATTCGCCGGTACGCGAGGAGTCGCAGCTTTTCATAAGTTCCTCGCTTGTTACGTATACATGTGGCCTGTACAGCGGAGCATAAATGGGTCATCCGTTTTGACGCTTCAATTTTCAGTTTTTTTTTTCGCGATATTTCTCGACGGTCTGAGTAGGAATTCAGAGGCCGCAGTCGTCTGGGATAGAGATTGGCAGTTATCCTTCTGAATTCTTTTTTTTTGCTGGACAAACAAATTTTTTACTGGACAAAGAAATTTTTTTGCTAGACAAACAAATTGTTTTGCTGGACAAAGAAATTTTTTTGCTGGACAAAGAAATTTTTTTGCTGGACAAACAAATTTTTTTGCTGGACAAACAAATTTTTTTGCTGGACAAACAAATTTTTATGCTGGACAAACAAATTTTTTTGCTGGACAAACAAATTTTTTTGCTGGACAAACAAATTTTTTTGCTGGGCTAACAAATTTTTTTACTGGACAAAGAAATTTTTTTGCTGGGCTAACAAATTTTTTTACTGGACAAAGAAATTTTTTTGCACGTAAAATAAAATTGTTTGCTAGGTTAGCAGATAACGTAATCTTGTCACTATTTTAGCAAAAGCTTTGCTGGCATAGCAAAACTGTTTTCTTCGTGTTAGGCCAACATAATAGCAGATTATGGTATGAATTCGGAAAATCTCCTGGTTTGTTACTTATACATGTGTCCTGCATAGCAGAGAATAAATGGGTCATCCGTTTTGACGCTTCAATTTTCAGTTCTTTTTTTTTTTCACGAAATTTCTCGACGATCTGAGTAGGAATTCAGAGGCCGCAGTCGTTTGGGACAGAGATGGGCAGTTATCCTTCTGAATTCCTGATCGAGTGACTACGTCGCGGCCCACGAGAGCACTAAGGCAGAATTTCTTCCATACATACGCAGTATCTATATAAGAGATTCTGATGCCCCATGTGTACACATTTATGTACGCTTGTAAGCGAGTTCGTATGTATGAAGTTGGTTGCTGAAGGCCAGGCCTTCAAACAGGACACTCGATTTCCGTGGGTTTTAGCCGGGGCTCCCGTAGCCTGCGGTTTTCCTCGGAAATCCTCCGAGGGGCCCTTACAAAGGTCAGAACTGCGACCGTGCTCTGATATGCAAATAGCTGCAGTTGTCCCCAAATGAATTCGTTTATCCACAACGCAGATCCATCCTCGGAGGTGGGCGGCGCTCTCTCCTTTCCATTATACGATAGGGATCGCATTGATGTCGAAACGATGTGCTGATAAGCAAAGGAGTAAGATGGATGATGAGCGATAACGTCTCCCGCGCCTCACCTGGTCTCGTTGCTTTCACGCTTTTTGGTGCAGGTAGATTTTCGTCCGAATGGACGCAAGTACGACGTTTATTATTATTGACCTTATGGTAGGCTTATAAACGTGCCAAAATGTCGGAAGGGTAAGAAACGTTGATCTCCATACTAGGTGATCCATCTTGCCTGGTCCAGTAAATCTCAATCGCGATTGCGAAAAACTTCAGTAGTGCACGAATAGGAAAAAAAAAGAGTCGGTAGAATGGACTAAGAATCAGGTCGTCAGAAGCCAGACCTGATTTTTTGACACGCTTTTTAGTGTAGGTATTTTTGTCCGAATGGATGCAAATACGACGTTTATTATTATTGACCTTATGGGAGACTTATAAACGTGTCATACTAGATGATCCATCTTGCCTGCCCTGTTTAAAAGAATTATGTTGAAGTTTACATCGTTGGAATGCAACGAAATTCAGAGAAAAAAAGTTAATTCCAATTAACCCAAACGATCAAATTAAGTATAAGAAGTCATCATAACAATCAGTCCCTATGATGATTTTTTATACCTAATTTCATCATTTGGGTTAATTAGAATGATTTTTTTTCTGTATTTCATTGCATTCCAACGATGCAAACTTCAACATCATTTAAAAGATCCGATTGGAACACATAAAGCGAACAAAAAACCGATTGAAACCTGTTTGAACCGATTATCTTTCAATCGGAATTTCGTCCATTTGATCGACTTCTATCAGTGTCAATGGGGATGACTAAACAGGGTGATCCAATAAATCCCAATCGTGACTGCGAAAAATTTGAGCAGTGCACAGAGAAAAGAAAGAGTCGGTAGAATGAACTAAGGGTCAGGGGTCGTCAGATGCAGAGTAACCTGTTCCCGCGGTCAGCTTATAATAAGCTATTCGCGGTAGTAGGCTTAGAGCGGCGCCTAATCGCCTCCTCCACAATTTCCGGTCTGCGGCAAAATGGGCGCTATCTACAGCAGTTTCCTTCAAAGTGTAACACTGCTTTGCATCGAGTTTGCCAGGCACTAGCCCTTAACGCTGGATCCCTCGATCAGCCGTAAGCCACGGGCGTGCTAATGAGCTTTAGCGCGTCTGGACGACCAAGCGCGAACGCGCTTCCAGCTCTGCAACACGCCACTCCCTCCACCGCGCCGCGCTTTACCGAGCTGCCACTTCTATTATCTGCTTTTCTAAAGAGCACGTACGTTTCAAACTGTACACACGCGCCGCGCACCCCGCGGTTTGTAACACGTATACAGGCGCCGTGGTTAGTATCGTCTATAACTTGCGAGGATTTGCATAACGGCGGATAGTTGAACGTTTCAATAATACGTGACCGAGACTCAATCTTTTTTGCCTGAATTGTCAGCTCGGCTTTTGCATGCGGACGAGTGTTTACAAAATTAGCGATACTTGTAATAGCGACGATTAGGCCAACGTGATAGCGGATTGTGATACGAGCTCGGAAAATCATTTTTTCATGACTGAGTTAAAATAAATAACGCTGATGTTTGCATCGTTGCGATGCAAGGAAATTAAAATCAAGAATATATTTATTGAACCAAATGATTATGTCGGCTAGAAAAAGTTATTGTGATGACTGAAATGACAGAAAAATATTATTTCAGCCTTGAATGGTGAATTATTTGCATTTTTATGAAACAAAAATTAAAAACCATTAAATTGTTTTATGAAATAGAAATGCAAGTTTGTATTAAATTTAATTAATTAAACAAATAAAAATATTTAATTATTTTAATATTAATCAATTAATTGAATTAACTACGTTTGATTAGATTAATTTGATTTAATTTTTAATTTTTATTTTTTAACTTTGTTGTATTTCAACGATGCAAACTTCAACGTCATAAAAATAACTCCTGCGGTTGTTCCATTCCGAAAATCCAAAATGTTCCGAAAAATTCCATGCTTATTACTGAAACTCCATTCTTTGGTCCATATTGGAAATGCATCAATGGCTCTGCTGTATACAAGCAGCGTGGAAGTGCGATTGAACGAGATACCAATTACAATTATTTGTGGTAAAAGTTCGAGAAGACGGGCGACGTTGCGCCGGGGGGGTGGAGACGAAAAGTGTGTACGGGAGTTTGGTGCACAGTGCGGCAATCGGATGTACTTGTATAGCGTCTTGGAAGGCTGGTCGGAGAGACTAAACTACTATTTTCTATCGGGAGAATCCAATCAGTATACGGATACCACGAACGAAAATACCATAGACAATCGCAATACGGGACACAGGCTTGCACTGGAATTTTCTCTCTCTCTCTCTCTCCCTCGGCACTCGTATCGCCGTTGCCCTCGCCCAGAGGCAATGTATCTTGCTGCGTTTTCAATTACCGCCCATCCATTCTAAGCCGGCAGCGATACACCGACAGGTTGCCCTCGATAAATTCTCCATATCTTCTGATTCCTGCATTCTATGCTGTTTACGGTTCATCCCGTTGCACTGACGAGCTGGACAACAGAGTCGGTGCTTCTTTGGCTCCTCGCCTCTCGTTAATGAGTAGCTGCACTTAATAAATCGCTGTAACGTGTGGCGCTAAATATTGTGGAATGGTCAGTCTTTGTTTTGTGGATCTTCACGAGTGTGGATAATAAACTGAAACAGACGAAGAGTATAATTTAATTTTAATTAATAATCAATGGGTGTCGAAGGTCGATGGCCAATACAAAATATCACAAAGCTACATGTTTTTATCTTGCCTGATACCAAATAACGTTTTGTTAAATCGTCTCTCGTTAATACGAAGCTGCACTTGATGGTCAGTCTTTATTTTGTGGATCTTCACGAGTGTGGATAAGAAACTGAAACAGGCGAAGAGTATAATTTAATTTTAATAAAAATTAATGGGTGTCGAAGGTTGATGGCCAATACAAAATATTAAACAAATTATCACAAAGCTACCTGATATAAATCTTGCTGATATCAAATAATGATAAATACCTGATATTATCTTGCTTGATATAAAATAATGTTTTGTTAAATCGCTTATTTTTCGAGCGAATTACGAATATCGAGACATCCGAACATCTAAGAGATCCTGCTTGAATCGTCTTTAAGATCTCGAATGTCTCGAGTTTAAAGCCCTCGTCTACAAGTGCGATAAGATTCATTGGAAAACTCTTGAGAAAGCTCTTCATTATCTAAAACTTCAGCAGCGATCCTAACTGGTGCAGGAATGGAAAATCAATACGCTGAATGAAACATGCATTTTTCCGGTTTAATGAAGCAGGAATTCCTGAATCAATTTACGGAAGAATTTCGAAAACGTGGATGCGTTTTTTTTTATTCCTATAAATCGCACTTTGGGAATATTAGAAACGTAACGCGGGACATTTTGAACATACTCAACAACCCAAACATATTTCTGTAACGTCGTATACGTTTTATGAAAATTCGGTTTGATGGCTCTTTCTCATTCTCCAGGTTTTCATAAAAAGCGAGAAAATATCTATGTGGATTCGTGGGCTGGAAGCCCGAGGAATACTTGCGAAACGATATATATTTCATCGAGAATATCTGTTTACCTATATAAAAAGGTTTCGATCGTAACGCTAAATAAAGCCGGAAAGTTCGCAGGGCTCGCTCGGACGATTTCTGCGCTTTTTCGCCTTTTCCTCTTTGCTTCAGAAAAAGGAATGGACAAATGTAGTCAGGAGTGGAAAATGGGTCGAGGGGAAACCTCGTAAGTGCGACTGCGTTCAGCGATACTACTGCTGCTGCCGCTGCTGCTGCTGCTACCAGTCGTGCTTGTTCATGCGCATTTCGCAGAACTCATCAACCCGAGTAGAAAATACTTAGGGCACGGCACTGGCTCTGCTCGGAATCGCTCTTTCACTCAGGAAACTCTAACAAAAACGAACAAAAAAAAATTGCAATCCACCTCGATTCGGAGACTTTCTTCCACAGCCAATGGTCCAAACTGGAATATCAGTCGGATGTATTGCCAAAATTGTGTTATTCCACTTTAGCTACAATTCCCTCGTGTCTCCAGCAAATGCAACATTTTCAAGTATTTAGATATTCATTTTCTCAGGAAACATTGAAGACTCCAGTCTCACCGATTCAACATGACGTTGAAGTCTGCTTCGTTGCAATGCAATGAAATAAAAAACAAAATATTAATTACATAAAATTTTTTATAATTCACCCCCATTAGGGTTCGATATAATATTTTTTTGTCATGCTCTCAGTCGTCAGAATAACTTTTTACAGCCTATACAATAATTTCGGTTCATTAATATTTTGCTGTTTTTAATTACATAAACATTTAAATAATTCACCCCCATTAGGGTATGACATAATATTTTTTTTTCATGCTCTCAGTCGTTACAGTAACTTTTTACAGCCGATATAATCATTTCGGTTCATTAATATTTTGCTGTTTTTAATTTCATTGCATTGCCACGAAGTAAAAAACAAAATATGAATTACATAAAAATTTAAATAATTCACCCCCATTAGTGTATCACACAATATTTTTTTGTCATGCTCTCAGTCGTTGCAATAACATTCCACACCTCATACAATAATTTCGGTTCACTAATATTTTGCTGTTTTCAATCTCGTTGCATCGCAACGATGCAAACTTCAACGTCATAACTCAACCACATCGACTTCATCACAATGAAATTCCAAGTCTCCACGGATTCAGTTACCATAATATTTGTATCTTACTCCGAGCGAAACGCACCCTCGACCACAGACAATTTAACCCTCTCGCCACCGAGACAACTCACTGGGGGCGCGTGCTGCGCATCTCCTCAAGGAGGCTGGGATCTCTGATTTTCGCCTTCGTGTCTGAGCTTCCGGCGTAACTCGAAGTAACGTCCGAGCTTTCCACTGTACATCTCCATGGCATTCACGAAACTGGCTTGTGTACCGAGCACTGCTATGGAGAACGCGGTACACGGCATACATCCCAGTGATGCAGTCGCAATTGGTCCGGCAGGCTGGCAGGCAGCCAGTTTAAAGCCCACCGCGTCGCGAAGCCGTTTTCACCGAGCGAGACTCGTCGTGATCGTGTGGATCGGGGGCTTCGTGAAACCGCGACTTTCGCAACTGCTACCCGCGAATTATCTTTCCGGAAAAGCCCAAAGCCGATTTAACGAGGGGGAGGATTATTTTTGTGGAGTTTTGCGGGGGAGAAAAAAAAACGAGCTTCGGGCCCGCGCATAGCAATCAACTGGACGATTGATGGGCCGACCCTTCTCGCACTTCGTGAAAGCCGCACGCTGTTTTTTTTTTTTTCGACCTCTTTGAAAAATATATTTTATTTCGTTTAATTTTCGATCGTAACAACCGGGGTGCACGGAGGCTGGGGAGGAAGCGCGGTGCAGACTGAGTGGTGGGCAATATGTCGTCGGTGAAAAAGCAAGGTCGTTGAATGGTTTATGTCCGCGACGGGTAGTTAAAACGACTCGGTAGTTAAATCGCGAACGCGACTACGCGAATCTGTGGATATGTAGTGCGGACGATGCTACGACTCTGTTGCAGTATGGACAACGAGAACGGATAGTGTAACGCGAACAAGAATAATTATTTTTGGATTCGATCGGTCGCACTTTTTGTACATACAGTCTACGTACGTTTTAGATATGGATTTTTTGTACTTCCTATATTTTCGTTTTTTTTTGTATTTTCATATATTTTCGTTTTTTTTATCTTCCTATATTTTTGTCTTGTTGTATTTTCCTATATTTAACTATAATAATGACTGGTTTGCTTGCATTTTTCTCTGTACTCCAGAAACTATTGTACAAAAAAAAACACTTGACGCTTTAATAATTCGGTATTCTGTTTGCGCTAAAAAAAATCCCCAAGCCCGAACGCAATATTTTTTCCAATATAGTTTCTCGAAATATTTTTCCTGGAAATGTAACAGAATCCGTTTTACTATTTTTTTATACGGGGGTTTTTCAGATACGAATAAAACATCGTCCAGAACAATCAATTACGTGGGATTCTGCTGGCGATTTACATTCACCGATACAAACAAATTCGGCTTTCCTCGCCTGAGGATTTGGGTCAAATTTCGATATGCCGATATCAGTTCCTAAATAACCTAAAGGAATGTGTCTTGGTCATGAAGTTCATAATGAATTAATTTTCATTCCAATAGCCGAACAAACCGCAGTCCAACCTCTGTCTCTACACACATAGTGTAGTATCTGATTGTGCCAGATTCGGGCTGATGGGGACGCCAGTATGTCATCGTATGGCAGCGTCAGTATTAACAAAGAAGCGTAAACGAAAAATTTTGGGCTGTCCGCTGTTCGAGTGCTCCACGTGTTTGAGCGAATTGTCAAACCGGTTAGGTGAATGGCAGGCCCGTTTTTGCTCCAGAAGGAGGTCCTCCACGTAACCCTGTATAGAGCAAATTTCTGATCGAATCGAAATTGTTACGCCCCGAAAAAAAAATCACCGGTTGACAGTGAAGCAAACGCGATTTAACCGGTGACGGTGCCTTCGGTAAAATTACAAAAAACTGGCTGACGAAGCCGAATGAAAACCCAATTATGGCAGGCAAAACGAGCTGTCGGTCACATCGCTGGCAAATTTTACCGGGAACAAAATGAAAAAAATATCAGTAAGTAAAATGAGCAGAAAAAAATAATAATTTTGCTACTTCCTCAATTACAACAACGACAATTTAGTCACACTTTGATATAAGCTTCCGGCCTCTGATACTATTCTATACAAATCACTTTTGTATTGTTCTCAAGCCACTCCAGGAAACATCCCGATACTCCTTGACCCAAGAGAACTCGAAGACGATGCTTCGCTGTATCGCAAGCAAGACTCTCGAAGGCGAAAGCTAAGGTTCTCCCTGGTGCTGGACGCTTCAGAGTGGATTTAGCTTGGGGATTGAGGAGCTCAGAACCGACAGCGAGAGTCGAGGAGGAAGTGGCGTCAGGGCGCTTGCCACTCGCCGATGGAAGAGAAGCGGAGTATAATCATCCACTTGATTGCAATCAGCACAGTTGGGCGAACGCCAGTCTACACGATAACTACAAGATAATTATAGGCCCGTTCGATTAACTGAACCCCAACGTCAGCTACACGCCGAGAAAGGGCCTAATACCCCACGTGGAGCATCATCGACATGATCTGGATCAAGGCGGATGGTATCAGTAACGATTACGCGAGTAAAATCAGCCGGCTCAAGTTCTTCGAACGATCGACCCGAGGAGATTGTTCCGTTTGAAGCTGGTATTATCTTTGATGCTAAAAATGTTAGTTCAACGCATTTGCGAGGGTCTTGGGAATTATGATTTTTCATGATGTTGAATTTTGCATCGTTGGAATACAACGAAATTCAGGGGAAAAAAATTAATTCTAATTAACCCAAATTATAAAATATAATCTATAAATTATAAAACTATATAAATTAGTTATAAAAAGACACCACAGTGACTAATTGCCATGATGACTTGTTACACCTAATTTCGTCATTTGGGTTAAATAGAATTAATTTTTTGTCTGAATTTCGTTGTATTCCAACAATGCAAACTTCAACATCATCATTTTTCGTACTTGAACGTATCCGAATTTCATCGCGGTGCAACAGAGGCTGAGCATTTTTTGCAGACCTTATAGATGTGGTTGATGGTGAACTTGGCGTCCAGTCTCCACTCAGAAAGGATCCACGTCTTCGGAAGGCAAACGAGGGTTCCATACTCTTCTAAGATCCTCCTGAAGCAAAAGATCCAAAGTATATTCAGCGCGCGTAGAGCGGTCGGACGTTTCAAATTGCGACACGAGCAAACATTCCCTCGCGTCGTCAACACCTTTCCTCTGTTTTTCCTCCTTGCTTTGGCTCTCGCGCCAAAAGTAATTTACCGCTGGGGGTGACAATTGGAAATCCCGTTGCAGTCGGTAACCATTTACAACGTGTCTGACGTACGATTTATAACGCGCGTAACGCGAAACCAATCGAGAATAAGTTCTCATGCGGTTCGCGTTCAAATATCGAGTATTTTTAATTGCTGGCAGCCCGGGCGGCACCTGTCTATCTGTATCGGGCTGTATGCGCTGTGCATTTGTTACACCGCGCCCGGAGCAGCAACAGCGGGACGAAATGGGTGAACAGTTTGGCCTCCCCGAACCCGTTGATTTACAGACGTCCCCCAAACGGATCGTTAACACCGAATGGGAATCAGCAAAGTGCTCAACGATAACAACATCGCGTTGTTGGCTGCGTGGTCGGTTTGCCGACCGGACAATTCGGCCCGACGTGATGAAAGTATGGGACACCAGCGATGCACCCCCTGCACCGGTTGTGGCCGCCGCTTTCCGAAGCCGCCGCGCGACTCGCGAAATCTGGGTATTACGAACACCCTGGCCAATTAGCCAATTGGATCGATTTCATGCCAGTAGTACACAGTATTGTTGGCCGGGTTGTATAGAACGTGGTGTCTACGTGAGCCACCCAGCAGTCAGCTTTCCGGCTGGTCATGCGTGCCAACACTTTTTAATCGTGCCGCGGAAATCGGACACTGAATTTCGATTATCTTCATGCTCATTTTGTATAAAAACATTTAATGGTTTCGCACTGTCGGTTTTATTCGTCGTCATTCGGGTATCTGGAAATGGTGCGTTTGGGTTCTGAAACAAATAGTAGAACAAGACATTATTTTCCTAACTGAGCATCACAAAGTGAATATCTTTCAGATTTTAGAGTTCACTTTGAATTTTCACATATTTTCCCCATAAAAAACGCACAAAATTGAAAGTGAACTCTAAAATCTGAAAAAATTCATACGTATTTAGAAAAAGCAAGGAATCATTTTTATGAAAAAAAACTTGGGTCATCGAAATATTTGTTAAACAATTGCTTTTTTCATCAATTTGTTAATAACATTTTCGAATTATTATTATGCAAAATGAATCTTTTCAGTACCTTTAATATGCATGCATTTTTTCAGACTTTTATACTATCGAGAAGTGTTTGCAATTTTCTCACACATTCCTCAAATTTATGCGAAATTAATGTTGATCGCAAGGACTACCTTAATTAATATAATTTACAGTACAATGTAATAAA
Organism: Pimpla rufipes; assembly: GCA_963932165.1. Classification (NCBI taxonomy): domain Eukaryota; kingdom Metazoa; phylum Arthropoda; class Insecta; order Hymenoptera; family Ichneumonidae; genus Pimpla; species Pimpla rufipes. Next base: position 27,485,042 of record OZ010630.1, read on the forward strand.
AATAGGCTCAACCATTAATCATCCGATTCTTCACTCCACTCATAGGAAAATCTATTCCTCCTCAGTAAAAATGATGTCCTCATGCGTCTTTCGATCAATGCTCTTTGGTCAAGTGGCCAACAGTCACGGTATTCAATACCATCCGCTGATAATTCGTGTCGTACATCGTACAGTGAGCCGCTAATGCAGTGGATATGTGGGCAGGTATTTCAAGCAGCCACGGCGGTCAGCAGCGAGTAAGCCCATTGTGCGTTCATCATACGGCGGGGAGACTTCTCACTCGTTGAACTCGAAAGGCTCGCGCGACTCTTCAATGCTCGTTGCTCGCATCCCTCCCCCGATGTAATACAGGTACTGCGGCAGTACACGTCGGAGGTCTGCGCGCCGCACCGCCGCCGCATCTCTGCACGCTCTATTCACACAGAAATCCCTCTCGCATCTCTCGCTTTTCGTTCCATTTCTATCGCTTCTGCGCCTGCAGCCCCGCTGCTCCAGCTCGACCGCTTAAGTCATGTTCGCTTCGCCGAGGGAGCCAGAGCGTGAGCCACGGCTCGCTGAACAACGTGAAGCGCCGCGCCAGGACCAGAGTACCAACACGAGTATTTTCTTCTTCTTTTTTTCTTTCTTTTTGGTCTGAATTGCTGCACCAGTGATTTGGTAAGCATGTCTTATGCGGGTTCGTCTCATGCTCACCTATGAATCTATGAATTGCAGGAAGATTTCAACCCGCGTAGAACATGTTTTTAATTGCCATTTACGTACCACTTTTTACACATTTTTCCAACATTATTTTTTTCTTTTTTTTTTCTTTCTTTTCAAGCTGAATTGCTGCACCAGTGATTTGGAAAGCATGTCTTATACGATTTCGTATCATGCTCACCTATGAATCTATGAATCACTCGCAGGAAGATCTCAACCCGCGTATAACATGTTTTTAATTACCATTTACGTACCACTTTTTACCCATTTTTTCCGACAATTATTACGACAATCGCACAGAGTACCAACACGAGTTTCTTTTTTTTCTTTCTTTTTAAGCTGAATTGCTGCTGAATTGCTGAAGATCTGAACCCGCGTAGAACATGTTTTTAATTGCCATTTACGTACCACTTTTTACTCATTATTCCGACAATTATTACGACGATCCTTTGGAGGACATTTTTTCGTTCAAGTATTCTGCAGAAGAATCCGTGATGTTTCAACGTTTACACTAGGCGCACGCGAAACAAGTGCTCGGAACTTCATTATGGCGCTTTGACTGTCGTCGCGCCGAGCGGAGGAAAATTATTGCGTGCAATTAAATGAGTTGTTTTGCGTTTATAACATTTTCTCCGGTAATTTCAATTACTGCGAATTCTCCGGAGTGCCAGATGTGCACTCGTTATGTGTATTTTCGTCGTATATCGTTCGGTCGGTGAATTAAATGTTTCACTACTTCGGGTCTCGTGTTGCGTTCACGTAGCGAGACCTTAAACGAAGCCACGTGTACGATGTGTACGACCTCAAGCAGGTGAATCGGTGGTGAAAACCTTGGCGCCAGGGCGAGTGGCACGAGGGAACCCTTTCATCCTTCATCCGTCGTACCGCCGGTGTATCGCCCCACGAATATATGTACCACCGAACACGAATGTTGCGTACACGCCGTTGAGTCCTGTAATTAACATTAGGCAAATTGAAACATTAATTAGTACACGCGAATAACTAGATATGTTTCAATGGCTATAAACCTCGCGGTGACGGAAATCAAATGGAGCCCACTTTGTACTTCCGCCTCGTTTATCGACAAACTGGAACCTCGGACTTTGCATCGCAGTGCACGTAACGTCTCGTGCAAAAAAAAAGTATTGTGAAAATGTTGTTTTTATACACGGGACGCTTTGTGTTCTGTGGACAAAAAAGGCCAAAACATTCAACGATTTACTGCTTCTTAAATAATTAATTTGATTTAACTGTAGCAACAACAAAAAATTCGCAATATTTAATATAAAACGTAAAAGACATGTAGTTTTTAGTCATTGTGTCAAGTGGAAAATATAGAAGGGTTTACAATTTCTAAAAAAATCAATTTTATTGAACTATACCAATAAAAAAAAAAATTCCCAATCTTTCGAGTCCGATGTATATTTTGCGCATTGCATAAAAAATGCAAAAAATATGTATTTTTCAGTCATTGATTCAACGGGGTTAATGGACTCCGAAACTATGTCCAAAAATCAACCAGTATTTTTACCACAATTTGACACAAGCATATCGATTGCACCTAAGTGTTTGTGAATATCGCTGTAGTATCTGATACCCCATTTATGTTCGAGTGCCGGACCACACGACCCAATTAGCCAGGCTTAATTAATTCCAGGCCCAACATAACTATTTTGATTATTTTGCCGTGTTTCAGGGACGACCGGTGAAGATTGAAAGCGGCAAACAAGGCGTCGAATGATTCCTCTTGCCGAGTGACCCCACTGCGCATACGATGGAAAATCATACTCGCCACGTGTACAGAGCAAATCATTATTCGCGGGTAAACTATAGATGACGAGGATAAGGGCTCGCTGCCTATATTCGGCCGCGAATATATTGAGTTGAGAATTTACACTGCTCTATAGCGACGGCAAAGCGAGGGTGGGTTTTGCACTATATGCAAAATCCACGCGATAATATACATAGCAGTATATATGTAAAAAATATGTATTTTTGAGCCATTAAATCAAAGCTTAAAACGGATCCCAAATCTATGCACAAAAATCGACCGGTATTTTTATCGCAATTTGACACAAACATATCGATTGCACCTAAGTGTTGGTGAATATCGCTGCAGTGTCTGATACCCCATTTATGTTCGAGTGCGACCCAATTAGCCAGGCTTAATTAATTCCCGGCCCAACATAACTATTTTGATTATTTTGCCGGTGAAGATTGAAAGCGGCAAACAAGGCGTCGAATGATTCCTCTTGCCGAGTGACCCCATCGCACATACGATGGAAAATCATACTCGCCACGTGTACAGAGCAAATCATTATTCGCGGGTAAACTATAGATGACGAGGATAAGGGCTCGCTGCCTATATTCGGCCGCGAATATATTGAGTTGAGAATTTACGCTGCTCTATAGCGACGGCAAAGCGGGGTGCACTATATGCAAAATCCACGCGATAATATACATAGCAGTATATATGTAAAAAATATGTATTTTTGAGCCATTAAATCAAAGCTTAAAACGGATCCCAAATCTATGCACAAAAATCGACCGGTATTTTTATCGCAATTTGACACAAACATATCGATTGCACCGAAGTGTTGGTGAATATCGCTGCAGTGTCTGATACCCCATTTATGTTCGAGTGCGACCCAATTAGCCAGGCTTAATTAATTCCCGGCCCAACATAACTATTTTGATTATTTTGCCGGTGAAGATTGAAAGCGGCAAACAAGGCGTCGAATGATTCCTCTTGCCGAGTGACCCCACTGCGCATACGATGGAAAATCACACTCGCCACGTGTACAGAGCAAATCATTATTCGCGGGTAAACTATAGATGACGAGGATAAGGGCTCGCTGCCTATATTCGGCCGCGAATATATTGAGTTGAGAATTTACACTGCTCTATAGCGACGGCAAAGCGAGGGTGGGTTTTGCACTATATGCAAAATCCACGCGATAATATACATAGCAGTATATAAATTTCGCGGTATAGTTATATTCACGGCGGCCGTGGAGAGTTCTGTTGACGGAGTGTGACACAACCACAGTGCGCGATTGCGCGCACGTTTAACTCTCGATATAACACGACGTGCATATAACGTTATAGAGGCTGAGAGGGTATAGCGGCACGTCCGCGGCGCTCACAAATTATTCTAATCGCCGTTCACCACCCGGCTTGGCTCGACATCCAACGTCCAGGGATAAATCAATCTCGGGGATAAATCCGCCACTCGACGCATGCACCAATCTGGAATAATAAAGACAGGCCGCAGGCACTTGCGCGCCCCCCGCCCACCGTTCGTGAAACCATCACCACCGCCGCCACACGCCGAAAATTAATTAGAACATAATTAAAGGACGCTGCTCGACGTTCTCGTCAGTTGATACAGCAACACTCAGGCCCCGCACCTAGTTAGCCGGCTCGTCCTTCCGGGTTGTCGGTGGATCCCCACCGGCTGGCGAGACGAAATGTTGTCCTCGTACGACCCGCACATACCGGTCATAATGAAAAATGCGGTCCGCATCGGTTTTCCTGGATACTTTTTTCAAACTATTTTTTTTTCCTTTTTTTTTGCAACCGCTTTTTAAATTTATTTTCGCTTTACCGCGCGGTAGCCGAACACGCGACACACGCGGGTTACCCGCAAAAATGTTTGCGCAAAGTTCAGGAGACGAGATTTTTTTTTTTCCCCGGGAATAAGTTGGAGTGACTGAAAAATAATTACGCGAAATATGAGACTTTGTGGAATGAATTGAAGGGTCTGTGTGTTGAGGGACGAATTTTCGTTGGCGGTGGTTTGAATCTGAATTGAAAGGGCGTCCGAACTTTTTTTTTCATCAAATTTTCATTGTGACGGAGGGAATCCTGACGTTGTATCCGCCTCGCTTTGCATCGCAGTGAACGTAGCGTGTCGTACGAAAAAAGTCGTGCGAGAAAGTTATTTTCATGTAGGTGAAGCTTTGTGTTCTGTGGACAAAAAAAAGCGAAAATATATTATATACAAGAGTTTACTATTTTTTAAATAATACATTTTATTGAACTACATCAACGAAAAAAAAATTCCCAATCTTTTGATTACGATATATATGTTGCGGATCGCATAATCGCTTTTTAAATTTATTTTCGCTTTACGCAAAAATGTTTGCGCAAAGTTCAGGAGAGGAATTTTTTTTCCCGGCAATAAGTTCAACTGACTAAAAAATAATTACGCGAAATATGAGACTTTGTGGAATGAATTGAAGGCTCTGTGTGTCGGGGTCGAATTTTCGTTGGCGTTAGTTTAAATCCAAATTGAAAGGGCATTCGTACGAGCGAGATTCGAACTTTATTTTTTTCATCAAATTTTCATTGTGACCGAGAGACTCGCGGCGCTCTATCCACCGGGCTGGGCTAGGAGCGACGAAAACAATTTTCTAGAATCTCGTTAATACGCGATTAAAAAGTTGGTAGAATTGAATTCGCGAGCTAATGGAAAGGGACACTCAGTGGGTCATAACTGAGTGAGGAATTCTGGCTGGTTATACTTATCTCGAGGGCGTGCGCGGCAGCCTCCAGTTTCAACGGCGGCGTCGCGCAGCAGCGACAGCGGCAAATTGTAATTCACCCAGTGGACTTTATTCGCGCTACTTCTGGACGTGGAGCCAACTTAAATTAAAATATCCGTGTCACATTGCCGGCGCGCTTTCTCTCGGTGAGGTTTTTCCAAGATTCATGGAAATATCGTCCGAGTCCAGCGTCAGCGGCTAAAACAGAAACAAAAGTTACGTTCCGGAGCAGTGGCGATAGTACGTTTCGCGTGCAACGAGGATTCATAAAAAAGCAGGGAGCAGACGAGACCAATATGCAGAACGCCGAAAGAATGAAACCTTTATTTTTTTCCATAACGAAAAAAATGTGTAGATGCAATAAACGGGGTCATTTTTGTGATCAGTTGAACATCACTTAATTCGGTTTTTTAATTCTGAATATTTGGATGGAATAAAAAAGAGAATAAAGTAAAAGAGAATAAAGGTACTGAAAAGATTAATTTTTCATAATAATCATTCCAAAATGTTATTAAAAATAGATAAAAAAAATTGTTTAACAAGTATTTCGTTGATACAAGTTTTTTTTGCATGGAAATGATTCCTTTATTTTTCCGTATACGTATGAATTTTTTCGGATTTTTATCTAATCTTTGAAATTTGTGTTTTTTTGTATGGAAAATATGTGCAAATTTCAAAGATTAGATAAAAATCTGAAAAAATTCAAACGTATACAGAAAAAAAAGGAATCATCAAAGAATTTTTTTAAATCAATTTGTTAATAACATGTTTTCCAACGAAAAAAATGTAAAGATGCAATAAACGGGGTCATATCTGCGATCAGTCGAACATCACGTAATTCGGTTTTTCAATTCTGAACATTTGGACGAAATACAGTAAAACGGAGCCCGCGACTTGAATAATCACAACAACGCGCAGCTAATTAACGACCTGCCGTTATATCGACCGACGATTATTCACTACATATTATTCGAGGTAAACAATTTTCCTACCCCGGAATACATTAAACCGTGTAATATATGTGCTTCGGTATAAGCACTCGTGAAATCTGTCCTACCAAGTTCGCTCGTGTTTTGCGCCGTGGCCGCTAGCGCTATGTGTTATGTAGTCCCTTAATTGGCACGAAGTTACAAGACAAAGCAGTGAACCGATGTCTGCTAAATTGTAGTTGCACGCTGCTATGCCGCTGAATGTGTGCATATCGGTGGGGCTCTAGTTATCTCTCAAGCACCGGCTGGATAATACAGTGTGTATGCAGGTCCTCGTGCTTTCGTGTGTAACACGATGGTAGGCACTATGCAAACTGGAAGTTAGCGCGAACAGGCCCAACTCCGGGGCCAACGGCACGGCCGAAAGGAGTTTTCTTCTCTTCTCTCGACGAAAATCGGTCCACTAGAAAATCATGACTTCCTATGTTGACATAATCACAAACTGCAGAAAACGATACTCATTTTCCATGCAAAGAAAATATTTTTCATTCCGACATAATTTCCATTTAATATTCATTCGAAATTAATTCGTGCAAGCGTAGATTTTCCGCGCAAGCGAATGAAAATTCTTTCCGATGCCGGAGATTTCGACGTCGCGCGCATATCGGGGGGTCTCTTGCGTATAAGGTAACGTAATTTTACACTATGTCGTAAAAGCGTTCACGCACTTATCGAAGTTGATGCGTACTCGCCATGTGAACTGGTGGCACACGGCACTGGTCACTCGGAATGCCAATTACTTTCCTAAAAGCTTTTATCTAATTTGGTTCACGTGTAACGTCATCCTACCACGAATTTAGAACTTGGTTGAATTGACCTCGGCGTGCCCGATCGATCGAGCTCCGGAGTGTCCTGAAATTCTATTACAATTTCCGCGAAACGTCGTGAAAATTCGGTTGCACGACTCTCGTAGATGTCTGTGCGCAGTCGAGGTATTTTTAACAGACACCTCGCATCCAGTTTTTTTCGTCAGATACCCAAAATTGACAGAAAACGTGTTGCAACAAACATCGAATAAATCTTTTTTTTTGTCCTTCATACGATTAACTGATTTTCATATTCCAAAGTTCTCATAAAAATCCTTTCTAGGAAATGATTTTTATGAGTAATTATCCTTTCATATCCTCATAATTTAAAAATTAATCATCCTCATAATTTAAAAATTAATCATCCTCATAATTTAAAAATGAATGATCCTCGTAATTTAAAAATTAATTATCCACATAATTAAAAAATTAATTATCCTCATAATTTAAAAATTAATTATCCTCATAATTATCCTTTCTAGGAAAGAAAAAACATGTGTCAGGCTGAAAATATGGCCGATTCCCTGATTGCGGTATATTTACCATCCTTATGGTCCGTCTGTGCCAAAGTGAGTTATTTTTTACAGACCCCTCGCATCTGTTTTATTTTCATCAGATACCCAAAATTTACGAAAAACTTGTTGCAAGAAATATGGAATAAATAATTTTTTCTAAACAGTCCTTCATACGTTAAACTGCTTCTCACATTGCAAAGTTATAAAAATATTATCTTCGCTAGAAAAAAAAAAAAAAAAAAAAAAAAACGGGTCAGGCTGAAAATATCGCGAGTTCCCTGGACTGCTATATATCCACCATCCTCGTGGCCCTCATTCGTCTTCCACGATTCTCATGTGTTTGAGCATTTACGCGAAATTCTCGCCGTCCGCGCGATGAATAGCCTTACGTAAGCCGACGTGAGCGCACGTTTGATTCGCCGATAACCAATTCGCTCGGGGGAAAACATCCCCGGTGAGACGTGGGCCAGTTCGGGAAGTAGCCGAAGTGCTGAATATGCTTACTGGCACATTGGGGTATTAAAGGTTACTGGCGATGGCAGAGGAAGAAGAAGAAGGGTACAGCGGATATGGGAAACCGAACGTGAATTCGCAGGGAAGAGAGAGAAAAATTCCAGGCGCGAGTGAGAGAGAAAAATTCGGAAAGGTGTCTACGTGCCGTGGGTGAAATTCGATAAAACTGCGGGGTTTTATCCATTGTACGTACTCCGCTATAATGGAGACCTACACCTGCCTGTCGTCCTCGCCTTCATCTTTCCACCTCGATCTTTCGTTCCCTCTGCTCGCCAGGCGTGTTAGAATAAAACTCATACAGACCAGCCGAAGTATAACGAAGTATTTTGTCCGGACTGATCGATCGCCTTCACAATGAGAAGCCTGAATAGACGCATTTGTTCGAGTATCGCATTACCCAAGTGGGACAAGTTTCCGCATTACTCCGACGAAATTATCCGCCTAATGGATCTAATAGTCGAATATAAACACAAGAGGCTTTCAATCACCGAAACGGAAATAAAAATGTTCACCCGCAGGATGGAGACTGGCGAATGAAAGGCTTGAAGGTTCGAAATTGATAGCGCTGAAAGCTGCCTTGCGGAAGAGCAATTCGCGTGGGACTGCTGAATCACGGTGTACTTCGCAATCGCGAAGATTATACGGTGTACACAGATATCCACGGGTATTATGTGGAACATGTCGTAATGGCTTTAAAATCAGCCGGAGAGGTGTAACGCCGCGTCTACCGAGCTCAATTTCGTATTCCGTTCTGATTTCTAGGGGTGTGCACGAGCTCGTTCGAACACGCTCGATGCACGCCCGTGAAGCTCGGCACCTGATCGAGCTTTGCATCGAGCAAGGCGCTGCATCGAACAATCCGACCGCTCGACCTACTCGAGCCGCTCGGGCTGCTCGAGCCCGGCGACCGCTCGAGCTACTCGGGCCGTTCGAGCTGCTCGAGCCCGGCGGCCGCTCGAGCTTCTCGGGCCGTTCGAGCTGCTCGAGCTACTCGGACCGTTCGAGCTGCTCGAGCCCACCGAGGCTCGAGCCGCCCGAGAGGATCGAGCGGCTCGAGCGGCCGACGCAGCTCGAAGCGGCTCGAGCGGCCGACGCAGCTCGAAGCGGCTCGAGCGGCCGACGCAGCTCGAAGCGGCTCGAGCGGCCGACGCAGCTCGAGCATCCAAATGACTCGAGCCGGTTCGATGAGTTACAATTATTATTATGCTAAATTCATGTTTTCAGTACCTTTCCGAGTACAGTACCGAGTAGTTGTCGGCGCAACCAGAGTTGGGGATAATGCATAATTTTTTTTATGCATCACCGTTTTTTTAACCCATTATTTAAAAAATGGATAATGGAATTCGAATGCACCACACATTACTTTTTTAATGAGTAATGGAGCAGAGATCTACCACACATTATTTTTTTAATGGAGCAGGAATTCATCACCCATTACTTTCTAAATATGTATATATTTCGATGTCCAGGTTGGTTTCCCCATAGTTTTCGATGTCCAGATTGGTATCCCCATAGTTTTCGATGTCTAGGTTGATTTCTCCATAGTTTTCGATGTCCAGTTTGATTTCCCCATAGTTTTTGATGTCCAGGTTGGTATCCCCATAGTTTTCGATGTCCAGGTTGATTTCTCCATAGTTTTCGATGTCCAGTTTGATTTCCCCATAGTTTTCAATGTCCAAGTTGACTTCTCCATAGTTTTTGATGTCCAGGTTGATTTTCCCATACTTTTCGATGTCCAGGTTGATTTCTCCATACTTTTCGATGTCCAGGTTGATTTCTCCATAGTTTTCAATGTCCAGGTTGGTTTCCCCATAGTTTTAGATGTCCAGGTTGATTTCTCCATAGTTTTCGATGTCCAGTTTGATTTCCCCATAGTTTTCGATGTCCATGTTGATTTCCCCATAGTTTTCGATATCCAGGTTGATGTTTCCATTGTTTTCGATGTTCAAGTTGATATTTCCATTGTTTTCGATGTCCAGGTTGATTTCTCCATAGTTTTCGATGTCCAGGTTGATTTCTCCATAGTTTTCGATGTCCAGGTTGATGTTTCCATTGTTTTCAATGTCCAAGTTGATGTTTCCATTGTTTTCGATGTCCAGGTTGATTTCTCCATAGTTTTCGATGTCCAGGTTGATTTCTCCATAGTTTTTGATGTCCAGGTTGATTTTTCACTCGTTTTCGATGTCCAGGTTGATTTGTCCATTCTTTCGATGGCCAAAATCAACCTGGACATCGAAAACAATGGAGAAGTCAACCTGGACATCGAAAAGTATGGGAAAATCAACCGGGACATCGAAAACTATGGAGAAATCAACCTGGACATCGAAAACTATGGAGAAATGAATCTGGACATCGAAAACAGGGAAAACATCAACCTGGACATCGAAAACTATGGAGAAGTCAACTTGGACATTGAAAAGTATGGGAAAATCAACCTGGACATCGAAAACTATGGAGAAATCAACCTGGACATCGAAAACTATGGAGAAATGTATGTGGACATCGAAAACAATGGAAACATCAACCTGGACATCAAAAACTATGGAGAAATCAACCTGGACCTCGAAAAGTATGGGAAAATCAACCTGGACATCGAAAACTATGGAGAAACCAACCTGGACATCGAAAACTATGGAAAAATCAACCGGGACATCGAAAACTATGGAGAAATCAACCTGGACATCGAAAACTGTGGAGAAATGAATCTGGACATCGAAAACAATGGAAACATCAATCTGAACATCGAAAACTATGGGGAAACCAACCTGGACCTCGAAAACTATGGAGAAGTCAACCTGGACATCGAAAACTATGGAGAAATCAACCTAGACATCGAAAACAATGGTAACATCAACCTGGACATCGAAAACTATGGGGAAACCAACCTGGACATCGAAAACTATGGGGAAATCAACCTGGACGTCGAAAACTATGGGGGAAACCAACCTGGACATCGAAAACTATGGAAACCAACCTGGACATTGAAATATATACATATTTAAAAAGTAATGAGTGATGAATTCCTGCTCCATTAAAAAAATAATGTGTGCTGGAGCTCTGCTCCATTATCCATTAAAAAGTAATGGTTGCTGGAACACTGTTCCAACAAATTTTTTTTAAATAATGGGTGATGGCTCCATTACCCATTAAAAAAGTAATGTGTAGAGGATTCCAATTCCATTATCCATTTTTTTCCAAATTATATAATGCATTATTTTGACATTGAAATTTCACAACGCTGGGCGCAACCTGCTTGACTCGAGCGATCCGAGCAGCGTACTGCGCAACCTACGCGGCTCGAGCGGCCCAAGACTCGAGCCTCCCGCGAGGCTCGAGCGGCCCACAAGGCTCGAGCGGTCCGCGAGGCTCGAGCGGTCCGCGAGGCTCGAGCGGCCCGCGAGGCTCGAGCGGCCCGCGAGGCTCGAGCGGCCCGCGAGGCTCGAGCGGCCCGAGATGCTCGAGAGGCTCGAGCGGCTCGAGCATCCAAATGACTCGAGCTTACGTCGAAGCTCGACATAGTACCGAGCCACATCGAGCTGACTCGAGCAGGCTCGATCAGCGACGAGCCGAGTCGAACGGCGAGCTGTTCGAGTCCAGTCGAGCTTCTGCACACCCCTACTGATTTCCCTCGTGGATATGATGAGCGATAAAGAATGCATCAGTCACGAACGCTAAGACTGGCTTCGTGCTATTGTTAATACTCGGGGCGAATCTGCTCCACATTACGCGAGCGATATCTGGGCTTTGGGTGTACAGTGGAGTCCGTGATATCTGATGATGATGAAGTTTGCATCGTTGGAATGGAACAAAATTCAGAAAAAAATTAATTGCAATTAATGAAGCATTCGAAAATAAAACATTATTAATTAATTTTTTTTAGTATTGCGAAAAGAATGTATTTGTGCCCTTGGGTACTACGGTGACTTTTTCTGCCTATTTTCATCATTTGGGTTAATTGCAATTAATTTTTTTGTCTGTATTTCGTTGCATTCCAACGATGCAAACTTGGAGAGGTCGCAGTTGGTTCGGATAATCGAGGTTCCACTCTATGTATAACTTTGTGCACCGTACACCGTATAGATATTGAGAATCCGGTACCTCGACTCCTCCCGTGTGCTCAGCCAGTGACAAAAGTGCAGTTACCACGTAATGGGTATACATCGAGGCTGCGTGCGACGTTTTATTAAAGTACCGTCCCTGTGGACGCGGAGCGTTGCTAATTGGAAAGTGATGACACAAGCCAAGGTAGGAACCTCTTCTCTCTATACGCTATCCGTTTTGACAATACCGAAGTGGTATCACCGTTCCAAATAAGCTCATCAATACGTCCGCTTTTTTCCAGTCTCCAGAATCAACGAGGCAGCGGCTCACCGGTGACTCTGAGACGGGAGGAAATGAAACCATCTTCAGGAGCGACGATCCGATCGTAGATCCGGTGGCTCTGCTCGCTTACACTGAAACAGCAGGAGAAGACGTTGACGATTCGTTGCGCGTCGGAAATACACGAAGGACAGTGGACGATGCGTCCTGATGCCAACGTTCACCGGCGCATCCTGGTCCCGGCATTGGAACTCATATATCCGGATATATCCAGATGTAAACTGAGCACCCCCAGGAATACAACATCATTTTTCAAATTATTGCACCTCTCTCTCTATGCTATTCACAATAAAAAAATGTCCTTTAAAAAATAATAACACAAACGCAATATCCATTGTAAAAAAAAACACAATAAAAAATTTCCTTTCAAAAATAATTATTGCACCTCTCTCTCTCTATGCTATCCGTTTTGGCAATGCCAAAGTGATATCACTGTTCCAAATAAGCTTATCAACATACCTATTTTTTTCCAGTCTCCAAAATCAACGAGGCAGCGGCTCACCGGTGACTCTGAGACGGGAGGAAATGAGACCATCTTCAGGAGCGACGATCCGATCGTAGATCCGGTGGCTCTGCTCGCTTATACTGAAACAGCGGGAGAAGACGTTGACGATTCATTGCGCGTCGGAAATATACGAAGGACAGTGGACGATGCGTCGCGATGCCAACGTTCACACCGGTCCCGGGCATTGGAACACATATATCCGGATATATCTGGGTGCGCACACCGAGCATCCCCACGAATGCAACGTGATTTTCACTCTATGCTGGAAAGACGTTCCCGCGGCGACGGCGACACTTAAGATACGACACCGTTGCGCGCCCGTGCAGTGAATCAGCACGGCGCTACCAGACTCCACTACGCTGTGTGCCGAGGGCAAAGTCACGACGACGGAGGGAACATACGTTCCAAGAATCGGTCCTCCGCATTATTGCAATCCAATATACAACGATCTACACACCACCCTCGGTACATTTCAATTTCCCCTCGATCCAACCTCCGGCCTTCCAACACTGTCGTCGCTCGGCTCCTGACGCTTTCTATCCCTCCCGAAGCGCAATTCGCTCGGGCACGCAGGAACAGATAGGATTCTCGTGTTTCGATGCACCGTTGTGTCGACGATAAAACACATTAGACGGAGAATCACAGAGCAATAGGTCGACGGCGGGAATTAGGCTCTCGACGTTAATTTTCGTTAACGGCGCCGTTGGTTTGATTGGTGGCCAATTTAAATTGCTGGTCGCGACGAAAGTGTCGGTATTTTTTGTGCTGTTTTCGAAACACTTCTTTGCAGTTGAATGCGCTGAATCTTCGTTTGTGCAGCGAAGCGTTTTCAATCCCAGACTTCTTTTAGATAAATTGTCGATACGCTGTGTAATAATAAATTGCTGGTCGCCTCCAAAGTGTCGGTATTTTTTGCGCTGTTTTCGAAACACTTCTTCGCAGCTGGATGCGCTGAATCTTCGTTTGTGCAGCGAAGCGTTTTCAATCCCAGACTTCTTTTGGATAAATTGTCGATACGCTGTGTAATTCAGGTGCAACGAACTTCACGGGTAGCCAGATAATCGCACGATTGGCAATACGTGAATCCAGATACCTTGGACGAATACAGCAGCATTCTGTAAAAATATAATAACATAGATGAAGAAGCAATAATAACTTGTAGATCCAAAGTGTCTGTATTTTTTTTTTTTTTTTTTTTTCGCATCACTTCTTCGAAGCTGAATGCGCTGACTCTTCGTTTGTGCAGTAAAGCATTTTCAATCCCAGACTTATTTTAGGTAAATCGTCGATACACAGTGTAATCGACTCACAGCGTAATTCCCTGGTAACCAGTTAATCGTATGATCAACAACACATGAAGCCCTCGAGCGAATATAGCAAGCGTGCCATAAAAATATAATAACACGGATGTTGAAGCAACAATAACTCGTAGATACGAAGCGGAAAGTGTCGCAGAAAAAAGCGAAGATGAAGAAAATTTGTTTGAAGAATATAGCAGCGTACCATAAAAATATAATAACTCGGATATGAAGGCAATAATAACTCGTAGACATGAAGCAGAAAGTCTCGCAAAAAAAGCGAAGATGAAGAGCATTCGTGACCCAACAGGCACTTCAGAATCCGTCACACGAAAAAATGTCCTTGACCGTGTCCACGAGAGTCGCCCGTACATCCAACTGGAACGTTCGTTCCCATACTTTATTCCCCGTCGTTTCGCCTCTCTCGCCCATTTTCGTTGTATGCCCTCGTTGTATTTTACGGTCGTTCTGTTTTCCAGTACGATCGACGCTGTTTCCGCTAGACCTACTGTCAGAGCTATAGAGCGTCTTGCGCTCTACCCGAAGAAGGTAGAATTTCTCGAATTCACGGTGATATCTTTTTCCACCCGGCATTGAACTGTCGAACGAGGGAGGCGGGCGGGCGGTTTGCGAGAGCAGGCACTGCACATAATACCAGACTCGAGGTACCACCGACGTACAACCAGTATTACTCCCCAAAGGAAAAGCTCGTGCCTCATCTTTTCCCAATTGCCTCGACGTTTTGCCACTGCCTTTTCTCCTCTCCACGTGCAACGGGAGGGGTGGCGAACGTTGATCGCCCGTGCTCGCTCTCGATCGGTCTGTCTTTGCTTCTTGTTCCAGGCAAAAAGGAGTCCGCTGCGTCGATTGATGAGGAGAGTCACGGCCCGGGACACATCGGTCGCAGGGCGATCCGCCCGCGGAACCGATGAACCGAATCGTTCGGTGACGTCGATCAGCATCATACTCGGTTGACCCCGTGATGAAGGGTCGGATACCGCAGCGTAACACCATCCACAAGCAGCAGCGACTCTCCGAACGATGATGAATTGCAGCGCTCCGGGTGCTAACTAAACAGAATTTCGACCCCCCCGAGTCGTTCAATGTGAGCTTCGTACATGACATGACTTCCGGGGTGCCTGACAAGTCTGGCATCGTGAAAAAGATTGTTGTTTTTTTTTGGGATTGTTGGTAGGGTGATGGAAAAAATTATGTGCACGGCTATCGCGTGTCTATCGGTTTGACCAATTGGACCATGTTGAAGTTCACATAAGGTGGATTTTGTATCGGTGAGGGCAGAGCAATTTTGAAACGCAATTTTTGTGAACAGGGCGGTAATTAGTTTTGGTTTAGATTAATTTATTCCGTGCCCTGTGGCAAAGCCCTCTAAGAACAGCGTGCAAAAAACATGAAATGGTATACAAGAATAAACAACCCTGCTTAGTAATTCCCATTCACACTGACAGAAACCGATCAAATGGACAAAATTCTGATTGAAATATAATCGGTTCGAACAGGTTTCAATTGGATTTTTGTTCATCTTATTGGTTCTGATCGGATCTTTTAACCAGGGAAGCAGAGAAAAAGCCATGCGCAGAAGAAATTAAATATCTTAACCTACAGAGAACTTGAAACTAACGACTTACGTAACATAAAACGACTTATGTTACATAAAACTAACTAATTCTAGCTTATAACTAAGGCTTCGAGAGCTAACTAATATATACCCAAAAAATAAAAACAGAGCGATAAAACGAAAAGGCAAAATTTTACAGCGGTCAGTAATGTATGCGCAGGCAATACGTAAAACGGGGCTGACGATTACTATGTTATTGCGATGTCTGAATCGATATATCGATGACGAATTGCGCGCTCCGGGTGCCAACTAAACGGAAATTCGACCCCGCGCCCTCCAACGCGAGTTTCCTACATGACATGACTCCCGGGAAGCCTGACAAGTCTGACATCGTTTTTTTTTTTTTTTGGAGGTTGTTGGTAAAATGTCAGAAAAAATTATATGCACGTCTATAGCATGTCCAACAGTTTCATCAATTAGGCCATATCGAAGTTCACACAGAATACACTTTGTATCAGAGAGGGCGGAGTAATTTTGAAATCCAATTTTCGTGTACAGGGTGACAATTATACAGAGGTCAGTAATGTATGCGCAGGCCGTACGTAAAACGGGGCTGACGATTATTATGTTATTGCGATGTCTGAATCGATATGTCGAGAGACAATGGCCACGCCACGGTTTTGCGATCGTTCGGTCAATAGAAGCTGCGCCGCAATGACGCACAATGTTTCAATTAACGGAGACGGGCGAGAGAGAGAGAGAGAGAGACGGGCGTGGAACTCGTTGCGATTTGTTGAGTTCAGTGAACGCGGGCTCGGTACGAACGCTTTTCCGCGAGTACTACGCCGACCATAAACAACTATGCAGACTGAACAAATGCCTGACTAGCGTTGAGCCAACATTCATTGATTGCTAATGGCGCGAGCAAATAAAATAGGGTGAATATAAAGTACGCGCTCGCGCGCGAGGCACCAGCCAGGCAAACGACCCTTCTCTCTGCAGCCTCTGCTGATGACGAAGTGCCGGATTTCAACGTAGTCGTGATTTATCATACGCCTCTGGCTGGTGCCGCGAATATCTCCAGTATTATTCTCGTGTGTGTGTGAGAGAATTATTCTTTGGGACATTAACACACCGGTGGACCGTTGGGTCTTTGACCCCGTTTTAGCTCCAAGATATGTTTTATTATTGTATCCTGAGAGTTATGCAGAAGTTCTGGTATCGAAAATCGTGATTAGTGAATCAGTGTTTTTATCGGGTTACCAATGTTGTTAAATCTTACACTGATGAAAATATATAATTGAGTTTATTAAATATCTTGATTGGGTCAATGAAATGATTGAGGTGATAATTTTCAAAATGATATTTATTTTAATCAACGATATTTAAGAATGTAGGCGTGCGAATTTTTCAATTCGCATAAATTCTGAAAAAATTCTAAAACTGAATATCTGAAAAAATTCATGCACACTAAAAGTACCGAAAAGATTAATTTTGCATGATAATAATTCCAAAATGTTAATAACAAATTGATTTTTTTTTAAATGTTTAAAAAACATTTCGTTGACTCAAGTTTTTTTTGCATAAAAATGATTCCTTTATTTTTTGTATACGTATGACTTTTTTCAGCTTTGAAATTTGTGTTTTTGTGTGTGGAAAATATGTACAAATTTCAAAGATTAGATAAAAATCTAAAAAAATTCATACGTATACAGAAAAATTGAGAAATCATTTCCATGCATAAAAAACTTGGTTCAACGAAATATTTGTTAAACAATTTTCTTTAAATCTTTAGGATATTTATCTAAATTATACGCACGTTCAATAAAATATTTCGACATCAAAAAAATATAACAGTCAAAAGCAATTACGTGTTTTTTCTTCCCGGTTTCTTCCATCCGGCCCGCGATTTTTCATCCCAAAAACGAGGAACACAAAAACGAATCTCGGAAAACGCGAAGAAAACGATGGCGATTTATAATTGTTTCGCGGGGCTGCGAGCCAAACTAATGAGTACTCGGCGATGATATATGCATTTAATAAAACTGAAAATAAGAAATAAGAGCCGCGAGACACTTGAAGCGTCACGGAATTATTATTATCTTCCGCGCGTGATAAACTCGGCACTCGAGTCGTCGTCGGGGGTGAGCAAAACCCGCTCGCGGGAATGAATAAAAGTGTGAAGAACGGCTATGGAGATATCTCGGCTGGCAGCTTAGCCGGCAGTTCGTCCCACGGGGAAGACGAACACAGCGCACGGTTTTCAACTCCGGTGTACGTGGAGAACCGCGTCTTGTTTTCTTTATGGCAGGTCACCCCTCCCCCGTAATTCCCTTATCCCCGCGTGCGGAGCTTATTTGTCGAAGTTGTATCGGATTTATCTCGACTCGCGCTTTCGGCGAGGAGGCAAAAGTTGGGATTTCGCGCCCGCCGCTCTCCACATCGGTTTGCATCGAAACAATCCGCGATATTCTCGCGAGAATTCTCCGCACCCGCTTCAGCACTTTTATCGCTGCAACCGCGCGAGGCTTTTTTATTTCATCGCATTAATGTCGCTCGTCGGATAAACAACGAACAATTAGGAAAATACACACGGAGCTGAACAAGCGTGGTTCATTAACGAGCGATGCAGCCTCGCGGTTTTTGCCTTCACCGGGGATGATGGGACACGTCGGGCGTAAAATACATACGCGTAATCATCTTATTTCTCCGAGCTTTTTTCGCATCCACCGCTATATGTGCTTCGGTCGCTCCGTCGGCTCGTTCGCGATTTTGCCCCGAAAATTTCGTAATCGCCTCCCAATGTGCGGGAAACCAAGCCGCGTTGTATACTTTATGACCGGCTGAGGGGGTGCAAGTGGAGGCTTGCATTCGCCCGCTGTGTAGTGGATTGACCCACTTGCGTCACGTGCACTCGATACGTTTTGCCGCGGAAGTTAAAAATGTGGCGAGAGCGACCGGTTAAACTACAAACGCGACCGCACAGCAGACCTCACGTCCCCCCTCCGTCATCCGAGTGTTTCCCTTAAATCTTGTCACGGCGGGGCTTTTTTTTTTCGTCGACAAATGTTTTCGCGTTCGATGCAAACGATATCGCTGTTGGGTTTGCGTAGCGGGAGGTATGTGGGAAATTTTTCGGAAGGTTGCGCATTTTTGTAAAACGGGTGTAGTGATTTTGATGGTATAGGTTAAAAGTCGATATTTTGAAAAGAAACCAATTTTTGGCGATTTAAAAATCGACATAATCAACCCCAATTTCTTTTCTTTTCAGAATATCGACTTTTAATCTATACCATCGTTCTCAAGTCGCATATTGTACCCCCGAAAACACTGGTTATTAACCTTTTTTAATCGATTTTGAAAAAAATATTTTTTTGGCGACGAAATTTTTTTTTTCTGCCAGAAATCATAGATCCGACCCCGGACCGAAAATCGCAAAAATCGACCCCAATTTTTTTTCTTTTCAAAATATCGACTTTTAACCTATACCATCATTCTCAAGTCGCATATTCTACCCCCGAAAACACTGGTTATTAACCTTTTTTAATCGATTTTGAAAAAAATATTTTTTTGGCGACGAAATTTATTTTTTTCTGCCAGAAATCATAGATCCGACCCCGGACCGAAAATCGCAAAAATCGACCCCAATTTTTTTTCTTTTCAAAATATCGACTTTTAACCTATACCATCATTCTCAAGTCGCATATTCTACCCCCGAAAACACTGGTTATTAACCTTTTTTAATCGATTTTGAAAAAAATATTTTTTTGGCGACGAAATTTTTTTTTTCTGTCAGAAATCGTAGATCTGGCTCCGGACCGAAAATCGCCAAAATCGACCCCAATTTTTTTTCTTTTCAAAATATCGACTTGTAACCTATACCATCGTTCTCAAGTCGCATATTCTACCCCCGAAAACACTGGTTATTAACCTTTTTTAATCGATTTTGAAAAAAATATTTTTTTGGCGACGAAATTTTTTTTTTTTCTGCCAGAAATCGTAGATTCGGCTCCGGACCGAAAATCGCCAAAATCGACCCCAATTTTTTTTCTTTTCAAAATATCGACTTGTAACCTATACCATCGTTCTCAAGTCGCATATTCTACCCCCGAAAACACTGGTTATTAACCTTTTTTAATCGATTTTGAAAAAAATATTTTTTTGGCGACGAAATTTTTTTTTTTTCTGCCAGAAATAGTAGATTCGGCTCCGGACCGAAAATCGCCAAAATCGACCCCAATTTTTTTTCTTTTCAAAATATCGACTTGTAACCTATACCATCGTTCTCAAGTCGCATATTCTACCCCCGAAAACACTGGTTATTAACATTTTTTAATCGATTTTGAAAAAAAAAATTTTTTGGCGACGAAATTTTTTTTTTCTGTCAGAAATCGTAGATTCGGCTCCGGACCGAAAATCGCCAAAATCGACCCCAATTTTTTTTCTTTTCAAAATATCGACTTGTAACCTATACCATCGTTCTCAAGTCGCATATTCTACCCCCGAAAACACTGGTTATTAACCTTTTTTAATCGATTTTGAAAAAAATATTTTTTTGGCGACGAAATTTTTTTTTTTTCTGTCAGAAATCGTAGATCCAGCTCCGGACCGAAAATCGCCAAAATCGACCTTTGAAATTTTTACGGACTATCCTGGCACTAATGGTTTACTAACAATGTTTTCCGTTACTCATGAACTTTTTAAAAGAAGGATGGATAATGAGTTAGCTGTTGCCACCAGAACAAACTGATGTTAGAAAAAGCCGGTTATTTTATAATATTTTTTCGACGCGGCCGCACCAGAAGTTGATTGCAGTCCTCGCGCTTGGTTATTAATACATACGAGAGAAGGTAGTTGTTTCAATATTTTTTCACAATATCGCAACGAGTATACGATGCAAATATAATATAGATCCTACAGTCGCGGAAAAACGTTCGTCACATTAACGGAGGGTCCAATAAATCCGAAAATCCGAGAAAAAGTTTACATTGCGCTCTGCTACATTCAGTTTAAAAATGGTTCAGCAACCTACACAGTACGGATGTATACGGACGAGATTTCTGTACACTTTCGGACCGTTCGGAACGACCGTACACAATGGTTACTGCGCGATGCTCAGTCGCGCTGTTCATCACGCTCGTATGAATCACGTCATGTTGGGCACAATATAAATATTATACGCTAATGCAGTGAACTACGTAGCAAATTGTTATAACGTTATCATACGTAACTCGTGCATACTCGCCATTGGGTATTCTCGTAACAGAAGCGCCATGCCAATACGGAAACATTTTTTTCTATTTATTCCTACACGTGTTACGCTTAAAAAAGCCAGATATTTTTTCAGCGTCTGGCTAAAGCGAATACGATTTCTCTATTCATCACGGATTGCGTATATTTTCTAACTAAATACTTTCAGTGCTCAAAAAATCTTTACTAAAATTTCGTTTCCATTTAAACGTATAAGAAAACCCTAAAAATCTCGTAACAAAAGCGCCATGTCAATAAGAAAACATTTTTTTTTTCTATTTATTCCTGCACCTGTTACGCTTAAAAAAACAGACGTTTTTTAAGCGTCTGGTTAAAGCTAGAACGAATAAAATTTCTCTATTCATCACACATTGCGAATATTTCCTAACTAAATACTTTCAGTGCTCAAAAAATCTTTACTAAAATTTTGTTTTCATTTAAACGTATAAGAAAACCCTAAAAATCTCGTAACAAAAGCGCCATGTCAATAAGAAATCTTTTTTTTTCTATTTATTCCTGCACGTGTTACGCTTAAAAAAGCCAGACATTTTTTCAGCGTCTGGCTAAAGCTAAAACGAATACCATTTCTCTATTCATCACAGATTGCGTATATTTTCAAACTAAATACTTTCAGTGCTCAAAAAATCTTTACTAAAATTTCGTTTCCATTTAAACGTATAAGAAAACCCTAAAAATCTCGTAACAGAAGCGCCATGTCAATAAGAAATCATTTTTTTCTAATTACTCCTGCACGTGTTACGCTTAAAAAAACCGATGTTTTTAAGCGTCTGGCTAAAGCTAAAACGAATACGATTTTTCTATTCATCACACATTGCGAATATTTCCTAACTAAATACTTTGAGTGCTCAAAAAATCTTTACTAAAACTTCGTTTCCAATTAAACGTATAAGGAAACCCTAAAAATGTACTTAATTCACGATGGGTCGACTCCGAGGGTGCATAAATAGCCATGAAATGCCTCATCCATTGGTTGCAGTAACAGAAAAAATTTGTTTTTCGCGTAGAGACAAAAGTAAAGGAAATCGTGAACAAAAGGACATAAGAAAGGCTACGCTGCTGAGCATCTGTATTATATTGGTACGTGTAGTGTTATGCCACTCCAGAACTACATAAATTGTCGGCGATAGAAAAATGCAACGGGTCGAAGGGTCTCAATTCCGTAGGCACCCCGCGCCCGCCTATTCGCCGATCATTACTCACGGCGACAATGTTTCTCAACGTCTGTGAAAGGACCTTTCCGATATATTTTTAGGCGAGAATGGACCCCGTCGTTGTGGCAGCGGGAGCTGAAGAGGGAGGAGGGCACGTAGGTTGCAAACCCACACGTTATCTATCCGGCATGAGTGGCCCCTTCGACCGAAGGATAAGAGCCCCGTGGACAATAGAGAACGAATCTCTAGACACTGTGACGAGGGGGGAAGGAGTCTGCTGAATGAGCTAGTGAACCCATGTCATTCGTTTCTGGGTATATCTGTGCCACGCTGTAACACAGTGTGCGCCACGTGACTTCGAGCAAAGTTTTGTGAAAGGAAGAAAGACGTGAGTCAATCTCATCTTTAGGAGCCGTTATTGATCAGGGGTTATAAAGATTGCGAAAACTGAGAGTGAGGTTCACGCAACTTTCGTCTGTCTCATACTGGTTGAAGTTGTCATTGTGTTATGGGGACATTGCTAGATTTATTTGCCGATACAACAAGAAGAAACGATATAAGACATTCAAGAGTCGCCATCTGGCGTTTAGGAAGTTGGCGGTTGCTTCTTTCATTTCTTTCGCGATGATTCACATACCATAAGCCAACTTTTTTCGGTACATTATTACGAAAAAGTGATGACAGTAATTCCAAGATAATTGAAGTAAAAATGACAGACACGTCGTTAATTCAATTAAAATGATTCCGATGTGAGGTTCACGCAACTTTCGTCTGTCTCATACTGGTTGAAGTTGTCATTGTGTTATGGGGACATTGCGAGATTTATTTGCCGACACAGCAACAAGAAACGACGAGACATTCAATCGTCGCCATCCGGCGTTTAGGAAGTTGGCGGTTGCTTCTTTCATGTCATTCGCGATGATTCACATACTATAAGCCAACTTTTTTCTGCACATCACCACGAAAAAGTGGTGACAGTAATTCCAAGATAATTGAAGTAAAGACGACAGACACAATTAAAATGATTCACTATTGTTGCTGATACTTTCAGCCGTGAAGACAAAGTGAACGATCAATTCCGACGCCATTACATTTCAGATGGTCGAGCTCTCGAGGTGCCACGGCGGAGGTCACGGGCTGGCTAATGTTTCAAAGTGGCTGAGGGGGTTACCGCAAGGTAATAGCTAACTTGGCACCGCACTCAACCCATAAACTCTAGCCATTAGATGAGGCTCCCACGGGACCCCCGAAGTCTTATTACATGGAGAGAAAGCTCAGACGCTGATGGGTTGCGAAAGATAATCCTTGACCCCGTATAAAATCGCGCTTGTCGCGCGACGACGAACAGTTACAGAATCGTAACGACGCTAATCCGTCGTTGACGAAAGAGTTTTGCAACTTCCTCGTTCTGTCGGCTGACTGGTTGATCCTAGTTTTTATCGCAATCAACCACCGACCACCTATTATCACCTCTAATACCTATTTAACAAGGGGTTGCGAAGAAGCGGTTGAGACTCGGTAGGCCTTAGGCTTGGTACGCCAAATGAAAACGTACGACTGCGCGAGGATCTTCGGATTGAAAGCTGCTTCTTAAAATACCTGCTAGGTACTCACGTAGAAAGTATTAACTGTGATATACGTTTTTATAAAGAAAAATAGGTGCTTAGCTTGGAAGTACTCAGGTTGCTTAATATTATGATGTTGAAGTTTGCATCGTTGGAATGCGACGAAATTCAGAAAAAAATTCTAATTAACCCAAATGATGAAATTAGGTATAAAAAGTCATAATATCAATTAGTTCCAATGATGATATTTATTCATCATAGGAACTAATTGTAATATTCATGATGTAATTTCATCATTTGGGTTAATTAAAATTAATCATTTTTCTAAATTTCGTTGCATTCCAACGATGCGAACTTCAACACTATTTAATATTTATTACTGGCATTCACCGTCCATTAGGTGTAAAGAAGACATTATCGGACATTTTTATTATCAATGCATTGTGCTTATCTGTGATCGTGGCAAAACCACGGATACCCCGTGGTGAAAAAGACCAACCCGTTGAACTACATGTTTCACTGTCCGTTGACTGCATTCAGAGGACATAAGATATCGGTTCTCACCCAAATGATGAAATTAGATAACAAAAGTCATTATATCAATTAGTTCCTATGATGATTTTTATATGTAATTTCATAATTTGTGTTATTAGAAACTTTCCTAAATTTCGTTGCATTCCAACGATGCAAACTTCACCATCATTTAATATTTATTACTGGCATTCACCATCCATTAGGTGTAAAGAAGACATTATCGGACATTTTTGTTATCAATGCATTGTGCTTATCTGTGATCGTGGCAAAACCACGGATACCCCGTGGTGAAAAAGACCAACCCGTTGAACTACATGTTTCACTGTCCGTTGACTGCATTCAGAGGGACATTAGATATCGGTTTTCACTCTTTGCAATTCAGCATCGTCCCCAAGTTACCCAAGCAGTGGATATAGCGCTGCGATAGCGACCGTGGCACCGCTATGGGCAAAGCCGAACGGATGCCTGCAGTAGATTCGGGGGGGATTCGCCGTTGTGAATGCTTCCCAACGAGTGTGGTGAACCGCCGCGTGGGCAATGTGACGAACTTCTACCACCCAGAAGCCCACTAGCTACGAAGGTTACCGCAAGCCTGCGTTAGAACTCAGCGAGAAGTAATTTCCTTGAAATTCTGCCCCCGAGCCATCTACTCTTCCTCTTCCGCTCATTTCTCTTACTTGTGTCTGATTACACGCTAGTTTTTCGACCTCGGTGCACACCAAACAATTATACCATCCCGCATTGTACATTCAAGCCTGCGCTGTTTGCGCAACAATTTCTGTGCGTTTTTTTTTTTTTTTCATCTCACCGTTTATCCAGCTTATGGAACAGAATCCGTGGCTGTTTCATTCGTTTAAAGTGTGACAGAAAGATGAGTCTGGAAATCTTGAGCTTATTTATAGTGTTTCATGAACCTTCCTCTTCCTCTTGCGTTTCAAATTCGTTTACGTTCTTAATACTTAACATGGGGCCAGAGTTTATAGAATTGTTCCCTTAATCTTCATTCCCTCATCACAGTGTGAAAGCAAATGAGTTGAAATAATCTCGTATCCGTGTCGTCGATGTAAATGGAAAATTTGGGGCAATGCAGATGTTAGTATAGAAGGGGACGAGGAGATGAGATGGTTGAAAGGAGTGATTGTTGGGCGAAATCTCGCGGTTTGGTGATGCAGGAATGCACTCGGCCTGATTAACATGGCTTTGGTATGGCTGAACGACCGCGGCGCGGCTAACAGAGCTTCGCAGCCGGACTCGTTGGGGACGGAAGAGGGTGAAAGCCAGGACTCCATTGCGCACTTAAAGGGATACTTGCGATGTGTTGTGGCAATGCGAGAGATGATAACGACAACGACGAAAAACGGCTCCTATTGCTGAGTAGATAAAGAAGTAGAATGGGGAAGTGGAGGCGATGTTTCCGCTGAGAAGTACTGGGGGACTGTTTCGATCGCCCTCAAAATGGTCGACGTAAATGGTGAAGTGATTTCGCGGCTCAAAACCTGAAGATACGAGAGCAATATTGACTAAATGCATCTCAAATTAATTGCCCGACAGGAAAAGAATAAAAAGGATGCAAAGTGAAGCTGTGCTCATTGCTTCGTCATTACGTTTGAATATTTACAAAGCTAACTTTATGAGAAAGTTTCGTCTGTCTAATTTGGATTCCTCTTAGAGGAAGCTCTGAGTATCTCCGAGTATTATTTTTCATCTGTAGAAAATTTATACTTATTTTGTGATTCTTTAGATACGTTAGAGCAAAAAGTAAACAGTTTGAAAAATGCAAAATCCCAGACAAATTAAATTATTAAGTACATCTAATATTAATTGACTGACAGGAAAAGAACAAAAAGGATGCAAAGTGAAGCTGTGCTCATTGCTTCGTCATTACGTTTGAAAGTTTATAAAGCTAACTCTATCAGGAATTTTTGTCTATCTAATTTGGCTTCCTCATAGAGGAGTTTCTGAGTATCTGCGAGTATTATTTTTCGCTTATAGAAAATTTATATTTATTTCGTGATTCTTTACGTACGTTAGAGCAAAAAATAAACAGTTTGAAAAATGCAAAACCTAAACAAAGTTAAAGACGATGGTGGAGTGAATGCGATAACGGAAAGCATGAGAGAAGAGTGTGGAAGGAAAGAAACTGTAGATAAAACGCAGCGATTCACAGAAGTTCGGGTTTTCGTTCGTTCACCCGAAGTGGCTTCTTCATCAGCAACGAAGACGAAGACACGACGATAGACGCGGAGAACGTTAGGTTCTCTCCTCGACCCGCTTTTGTAGATATATCAACAATCGGGTAAGGAGCTCATCTCTCTCATCACCTCGCAGTCGCGACAATTCTCACGGGTACCCCTTGTACACACGATTTCTCGAGCATCCGTCGGAGGTGCCTCTATCCACGTCGACCACCCAAGTAATCGCGCCGACAGTTTGTACGCCAGATTAAATTAGACACTTGCTTCTCACGCCCGCTCTGGCAAACTTGGAATCAAGTTTCTTAACTCTCTGGCATTGGCGGGTAACGAGGGAATTGAAGAATAATTGGGTTTTACTTTCATTCCAGTCGATAATTGAATAGGTGTTTTGATTCAATGCACGACATTTCAGTTACACGATAGACGAATTCTTTTAAGGTACTATAAACAGGTCAACAGCAATAAATACGGATTCTTAAGGTACTATAAACAGGTCAACGGCAATAAATGTTCAGCAGGATTCTGCTGATTAGATCGGATAACAATGTTGCCGTTCCGATGACTTACATACTATATAAAATCTGTGTTTCTTAACTCTCTGGCATTGACGGGTAACGAGGGAATTGAAGAATAATTGGGTTTTAGTTTCATTCCAGTCGATAATTGAATAGGTGTTTTGATTCAATGCACAACATTTGAGTTACACGATAGACGGATTCTTTTAAGGTACTATAAACAGTTCAACAGCAATAAATGTTCAGCAGAATCGTCCTGATTAGATCGGATAACAACGTTGTCGTTCCGATGAGTTACATACTGTATAAAATCTGTGCTTCTTAACTCTCTGGCATTGGCGAGAATAATTGGGTTTTACTTTCATTCCAGTCGATAATTGAATAGGTGTTTTGATTCAATGCACGACATTTGAGTTACACGATAGACGAATTCTTAAGGAACTATAAACAGGTCAACAGCAATAAATATTCAGCCGCCTTATGCTGATTAGATCGGATAACAACGTTGTCGTTCCGATGAGTTACATACTGTATACTGTTCACAGAAGCCGCTAAACTTCGACGACGCAACCCTATGATATGTCAAGATAGCTTCACGTTGTTTTGCAACAGTTTGGCAAATGCGAGACGCAGTCTACTGTGAATGTGATTGTGGTGGAAGGAGGACGAAAATGGAACGGGGCAGGTTCTGCATAAATGTAGTAGGCACGTCCCGAATGCTTCGGAGCGTAACTTTGGCGTTGCGACGGCAGTTCTCGGGACACTTGGGCGTCGTAATTGAACCCGAATGTCCAGCACCGAAACTATCCAGCATCGAGTGAGGTGGCTGATGCAGAGGAAACAACGGCACACTTACAGGGCATGGACTTTTATTAAACGCCATTTCCAAGCACATCGGCACAATAGCGGGGAAGAATGAAAGCCGTTCGGCAACTCGTCGTCGCCAAGCGTAAACTAATGAAGCAAGTTGAGCAATTTAATTTCAACGTGAGACTCGATTTTCGCTAGGAGCTTTGCCCGCCTCGCGTCCCACGTCTACGCTCGGCGCAAACAATTCTTACGTCGTCACGGCAAACTCGGCTTATACCACCATAAAATACTCGTGGCGCGAATAAGTTTGCGCGTGTATTTCGTCCAGGGGTCTCTTTGCAATGTTTTTCGCTCTCTTTTCTTCTTGTTCTTTTGTCATCATCGCAGCTGACTGATATGAAACAGATGTCACGTTTTGAATATGAAATAAACTGGACAGGCGGTTCGAAACTTTTGGAATGTAGAGATTTCCATGACGATTCTGGAGCGTCTGACTCGGTTCTGAATTCGAATGTGACGCGGATGGCGGGAGAAGGGAAAAACGATGTCGGGAGGTCGATGGGCTCGTAAAATTTCTGATTAGTCGCCCGTCCCAGGTCCAAATTGAGGCTCTTATTTATACCGATCTGGCTGGAAACTTCTTCAGACTCGATTCTTCAGACTCGGCTTTCTTGGGGGGTGAAAGAGAAAGGAAAGAGCGACTCAACGCCGCAGCCACTCGTCAACCGCGAACGAATATTTGAGGAGCGATCCACACAACAAGGGGAGGACGGAGTTTCGCACGGGACGATCCACATGCCTCGCCATCGAAGCGGCGAATATGTAAAAGATCTTCGGGATTTAATTTGAATATAAAAGTGGAATCCGTGTATCCCACCGGCAACTGGATTCCAGCTGATTTATGCATTCTCCACGAGGGCCTCATGCATTTTGCAGTGAAGGAACACCTTCCACCAACCCGAGCAACGAGACTTTCTTACTGCGCGGACCGCAATAGCAGCAATACCGCGCGATTCGAGTTTTCAGCCGGAGAGATTCCGATTTTTCCGCACACGGTACGGAATCAGTATAGCGTCGTCCTTGACGAATAAAACGTCACTGATGCTTTTTATAAGCCGGCTATCACTCGGAATCGAGAAACTCTGGTCAGTATAAATTCGATTGAGCTGACGCGTAAAAGATGTCAGACGATGTGATTTCACCGGCATTTCTTGCTGCTTTCATTCATGTATTCTTCAGTCAACGTGGCTTCGATGGCACGACTGACATGGCGATTCCTCATAGACAACGAGGGATACCCCATGAAAATAAACTGTATCCCAAAAAGATCTCCCAAATATAGTAAAGAATATTATATATTAATGACGTTGAAGTTTGCATCGTTGCAATGCAACGAAATTAAAAACAAAATATTAATTTCATACAAATTTAAATAATTCACTCCTGGAGGGTGAAATCATTTTGTTTTGTCGTTATAACAACTTTTTATAGCCGGTATAATCATTTGGATTCATTAATATTTTATCGTTTTTAATTTCGTTGCATTGCAACGATGCGAACTTCAACGTCATATATATTAATACTTTTCCGGCGAAACATACCGCATATCATGCATACACTTTACAGATTTTTACAATATTAGCCAGATATCCGCCGGATATATCCGAAAAAGATCTCCCAGATATAGTAAAGAATATATATATAAATGACGTTGAAGTTTGCATCGTTGCAATGCAACGAAATTAAAAACAAAATATTAATTCCATAAAAATGTAAATAATTCACTCCCATTGGAGGTTGAAATCATTTTGTTTTGTCGTTATAACAACTTTTTATAGCCGGTATAATCATCTGGGTTCATTAATATTTTGCTGTTTTTAATTCCGTTGCATTGCAACGATGCGAACTTCAACGTCATATATATTAATACTTTTGCGGCGAAACATACCGCATATCGCGCATACACGAAATCCCTGGTGTTATATTTGATTTCATTTGATTATAATCAAGCGCGTTTAATTATGTCCATTAACCCCATTAAAGCGTTACTCGTATCACATCAGTGGAAATGATCTAATGGCGTGGTGGTGCTTTGACTCGTGAATAGGAAAATTGATGCCCACTGGAAGCTGCGTGGTGCAGAAGCGCGAGAAGCGAAAATCCTGTTTTACGAATAAATTCATAGATAGAATCATAATTGAATTTTGCCGAGGTGGCTCCGCGAGGAGGAGTTTCGAACGCAGTGGGGGAGGAAGGAGCACCGGGGTGTCTGTCGTACAGTATGTATATTGAAAACAAATACCGCTTCGAACTCGGCACGTTTCTATCTACGGGTATTTCGCGAAGCCTATTAGCAAATGCCGTTGTGTTGCGGCTACGAGAATGTTATGCAGACTTATGCAAACTCAGGATCCAATTACTGAAGGATAATAGGATGAGATAATGATTTGGATTTCGCGGACCGCGGAGCCTCGCCGTGCCTCTGACACCGCTGAAACCGACGAATTTATAACACGCCGCGCGCGCGGCTCGTACTCATTTCCCGTTTATAATTTTCCCACTTTTTGGCGACTCGGTTTTCGCGCCCAGCAACGTAGAGACGATGGCATCGGCACATTTACAACTCTGCCGTTAAGTTATAAACCAAAAGGCAACTGCGTCGCAATTTAATACTCGGGAATATCTATAACGTTGAAGTTTGCATCGTTGCGATGCAACGAAATTAAAAATAAAATGTTAATTCCTGAGAAATTACGATGTTGAAGTTTGCATCGTTAGAATTCAATGAAATGCAGAAAAAATAATCATTCTAATTAACCCAAATGATGAAATTAGGTATAAAAAGTAATCATATCAATTAGTTCTTATCATGATTTTTTATACGTAATTTCATCATTTGGGTTATTTAGAATTTTTGTTTCTGAATTTCGTTACATTCCAACGATGCAAAATTCAACACCATGAAAAATTTCAATAATTCACCCCCATTACAGGGGGTTGTTTACAGCCGGTATAACGATTTGGGTTCATTACTATTTTGCTGTTTTTAATTTCCTTGCATTGCAACGACGCAACCTTCAATATCTGCCCGATTAATATTGTATCGTATTAACGATTCTTCTAAATTGCACAGCTCCACCCCAGATAAGCCGATGCCGCGTATTGATTAGTCCGCAGCCTCCACAACGTCGCCTCCAAACTGAGAACAGAGAGATATATACTTACGTCACAGTCGAATCGCGGGGGGTGCCGCAGGAAAGTGCTGTTCGTAATTCCCGGTGAATTTTGCGGGAATACTGAAATCTTCATGAGAACTTGAACAGAACTGGTCGTCCGGGGTTGCGGGGCTGGTCGTGTCGGTGGTGTCTCACCTTCGCCACATCGTTGAACGAACCGAGCGAGCGAGTCCCAAACGCAAACGCGTCCCCCGCAGAGCTGCCGTTCTCTCTCTCTCCGTCGTCGCTGTTACCGGTGGCGCAGCGGAGCCGGCGAACCTAAGTACATAATTCATGAGAATATTTGAATAGTGTTTTACACTGCTTACCACTTGTACTTCCAGGTACTTTAGCAGTAAGTTCTACAGACACGTAAGTAGGTACTAATGCTCTTACAGCTAATGCATTTGCACCATTGTTTTGGACCGACAGTAACAGCGGAAAAGGCGGCGAGGGCCGCGCGGTAAACGCGGAACCGGGGGGGAAATAAGTGGATGGCTGAATTACTTCGAACTCGTTCCCGGCTGTGCGCGTCAAAGGAGACGTCGCGATGCTTTCGGGTGACGTTAAAATTCAACGATGGTGAAGTTTGCATCGTTGGAATGCAACGAAATTCAGCACAAAAAGTAATTCTGATTAATCGAAATGATGAAATTAGGTATAAAAGGTCCATCATAGATACTGATTTCTATGATGACTTTTTATACCTAATTTCATCGTTTGGGTGAATTAGAATGAATTTTTTTTATTTAGTTTCGTTGCATTCCAAGGATGCAGACATCAACATTATAAAATTCATGTGCAATGCGGACGTTAACGAAATTAAATCCTCGGTTTTCGCGGAGCGATATTTCCGTCACATCGCGTGGCAATTATGTCTGTGTTAACGATGATCAAATTTCCGTGTTACGGTACATCGCGTTGGCGGTTTATTTTTTTTTTAGACAAAGGGGCCACCGCGCTGCCAACGTAACTTTTGTTGCATTAATTTCGTAGGTTCGGCGCCCACGTAGCGTCGACGGAGAAAGCCGCACGATAAATTTCCGGAGGCCGTGGGGGATCATTATCATAATTGCAATTAAAAGTTGTTAAATTTGAATATCAATCGAAGCAGGAAGTGGTTAGTGACGTTATTCTATAGGTACCTACTGGCTGTGTCGGACGGTCGAACGGCTGGCCCAGCCAGCGGCAGGGTTCATGAAAATGCAACGGTCGCCGCTCTGCCTCGCCTCATCTGAATATCATAACACCAAGCTGATATAATTGTTTTTATATACCCTCTGCTCGAGGTTCCGTTGATTCTGCTGCTTTTCGCTTGGCTCCTTGGAACTTTCCGATCACGTCTCTTTTTTTTTAAGAAAACTTTTCTCCGGATGCTTTTCTTAGTCGATACATATTATCAGTGTATACGTGCGGGTACCGAAGTACACTGTGCTCTACATTATCGTGAGGACACTTCCGTTCTGAGAACGACGAGGCGAGAGAGATCTCTCGAGTGTTTTGCCTCGACGTTTTCCTCTTTTTTGCCCCGCATTACACTTGACTTCGTTCGCACCGTTGTTGATGAGTTTATCATCCGGCAACGCGGAAGTTATGAGTGAATTTGCATCAACTACCGAGCGTAATTCTTCCGGTACATAAAGAAATCATATTCACTTTCTTTTTATTCTCATTTCTCGTTTTCTTCTGTTTTCTTTTTTAATCATTTACGCTTCTTTCTTGTTCGTACAGAAAATTATCTGTCATAAACTCTGAACCTTGCAATGGAATTGTTATTGTGTTATAGGAACATTGCAAGATTTATTTGCCGATACAACAACAAGAAACGGTGCAAGAAATTCAAGCGTCGCCATTCAGCGTTTAGGAAGTTTTCGGTTATTTCTTTCATTTTTATCTCGAGTATTTTGCCTCGACGTCTCCATCTTTTTTGCCCTGCGTTATACTTGACTTCGTTCGCACCGTTGTTGATGAGCTTATCATCCGGCAACGCGGAAGTTATGAGTGAATTTGCATCAACTACCGAGCGTAATTCTTCCGGTACGTAAAGAAATCATATTCACTTTTTATAAATTCTCATTCCTGCTCTCCGTTTCTCGTTTTCTTCTGTTCTCTTTTTCAATCATTTCCACTTCTTTCTTGTTCGTACAGAACATGGTCCGTCATAAATTCTGAACCTTGCAATGGAATTGCCATTGAGTTATAGAAACATTGCGAGATTTATTTGCCGATACAGCAACAAGAAACGATATAAGACATTCAAGAGTCGCCATTCGACGTTTACGAGAAGTTATGAGTGAATTTGCATCAACTACCGAGCGTAATTCTTCCGGTACATAAAGAAATCATATTCACTTTTTATAAATTCTCATTCCTGCTCTCCGTTTCTCGTTTTCTTCTGTTCTCTTTTTTAATCATTTCCGCTTCTTTCTTGTTCGTACAGAACATGGTCCGTCATAAATTCTGAACCTTGCAATGGAATTGTCATTGAGTTATAGGAACATTGCGAAATTTGTATGCTGATACAACAACAAGAACCGATGCAAGAAATTCAAGAGTCGCCATTCGACGTTTCCGAGAAGTTATGAGTGAATTTGCATCAACTACCGAGCGTAATTCTTCCGGTACATAAAGAAATCATATTCACTTTTTTTTTCTCTCATTCCTGCTCTCCATTTCTCGTTTTCTTCTGTTCTCTTTTTTAATCATTTCCGCTTCTTTCTTGTTCGTACAGAACATGGTCCGTCATAAACTCTGAACCTTGCAATGGAATCTCGTTGTTCTCATAAACCCCGTCACACATCACCCGGGCGGTAGGAAGCGCACAGAGGCCGAGCAGTTGCGCGGTGGTCTAATCCACGAGTGGGTCGAGTGGGCTTTCCGGAAATCCGCCATTCCTCGTGGCAACGGACAAGCTATGACTCTCTCTCTCTCTCTCTCTGTCTCCCGCTTTCCCTCTCTGATCCCATCCGCATCCTCCTTCTCGCTCGCCATTCTCTATTTTCCTCATCCTTCACCAGCCATAGTAACGAGAAGTCGTTAGATTATTCTACGGGGAACGGGAGTCGGGCGTCAGTGGGGGTCCCGCGAAATTGCGGAACTAATATTTTTCCCACCGCCGCGCGTTCAGTCTGGGCGTCGCTCGCTCGCAGAGAGACGTTCCTTAAGTCAATTGTACAGACGCTGCTTAACGCAAATGAAATGTAAACGAGGGGCCGACAGCAGTGGCGACAGCCACGACATTCGCGACAGCCATTTGCATGCTCGAACGAACTTTTCGTTAGATCTTTGTCTCTTGATGCTCGCGAGCTTCGGCGGGCGACACCTTTAAGCGCTGAAAATGACTGAAAAGTTAATCGATTATAAAAACACGACGCGAGACAGGAGTGATTTACATAGTTTAGTTCAAGCAGGAGTTTCGTTGTGATATGTTTTTTAGCAATGGGCGAATTTGCGACTGTGTACGATGAAAACGATCAATTTAAAAAAACACAATACAATATAATAATACACAATACAATACAATACCATAATTCAACAAAAATGACTGAAAAGTTAATCGATTATAAAAACACGACGCGAGACTGAAATGATTTACATAGTTTAGTTTACGCAGGAGTTTCCTTGTGATACATTTTTTAGCAATAAGCGAACCTGCGACTGTGAACGATGAAAACGATAAATTTGTATTTACGTTTAAAATCAAAACCACGATAAATATTTCAACAATCTCCTGCACGATTTCACAAGAGCAGATCCACTTACGTCGTGTGTCAATTACCGAAGCGCTGTGCGTCCCTCATAGTTGGAAGACTGCGAGCGTTAGGTTCGTCTCAGCCTCTGGGAGTGTTGGCGAAATTCTCGATCGTCAGGGCCAAATCACAACCGTAACCTCATTATGTATCGCTGCTGATAGTTCCGTCGTCATCGTAGTCAAGTTGTTTGCCAAGTTGCTGCTTGACAGCCAGGCCCTGCCCTCCGTTATTAACACGCTCAAGTACTTTGGTAAATCGATCCGTCTGGTGCCCGTTAGCCTGGCTGGCTGCCTGCATCCCCGTCGCAGGAGACAACGCGATATCCAGGCCCCCTAAACCCCGTTGCTGTGCGCAGGGAGATGAGAAACGTTCGGGACATCATTCGCCAGGCGGCGGATTTAGCAGTTATCGCACCATAGAAAGGTGCGATCAGATCGAGTGATCTGCTGTAAGTCTGTAGAAAATATAGTAACCATCTTTGACTTCACTTTCACTGAGAGATTCAGAGGATTATTACACATGCCACGTATCAAGTATACCGTATTCATATCGCTCTGACGAATCCTAAGATTCCAGAAATTATATCCCTGATTATCCTAAAATATTTCTAGAATTTTTTGTAGCCTCAGACTCTATCAGGTACTGCATTGAAAAAAGAACCATGAAAAATAATCAGGGTCACCTGTAATTATATCCCTGATTATCCTAAGATAATTCTACAATTTTTGTTGACTCAGACTCTATCAGGTACTGCATGGAAAAAACCATGAAAAATAATCAGGGTCACCCCTAATTATATCCCTGATTATCTTACGATATTTTTAGAATTTTTGATGTCTTCGACTCTATCAGGTACTGCATTGAAAAAAAAACACCATGAAAAAAAATCAGTGTTATTCCTTGTGGCTAATGTTTCAGCAGAGGATGACACTCTGTTTTTTTCTAGTAATCTGAATTCGGTATGAAAAAATGCAAATGTAAAAAAAAACACGGCTATCTCTTTCAAACTCGTGGAGTATCGTGCGCGTATCACGTTAACCACTGCGCCTTCCTTTCCTACGAATGGATGTTCATTCTGCACCACTGATACCGAGCATCTCGTAACACAGCGTGTGCGTTGTACATGCCCACCCGCTGGTAACCCGCGGCTCGGCTGTTTCGTTTACATTTTCATTTTTCATTACCACTTTTCCGTGCAAACGGTTAGAGGTGTGAGATAAATTCCAGGTCGACTGGGGAAACAGCCGCAGCGCGCCCGGGAGCTGTAAGGGAATCAGACAGACAAAGATCCCGCGCTCAAGGATGATGGAGATGGAAGGCGTGAGCGCTTTCTGAAAACGATCAAATGTTTTACGTACAATTTGAATTCGTACGCGAACGACCTCGGATTCTAAACGTGGCGTGTGGCGCTGTATAGTGAGTACGGATAACCCAGCGAAAGCGGCACGTATGCGAAAAGTATGTTTCGCCATTCGTCACGCGGAGAAATTCTCGCATTCCCGGTATCCGTTAACTTCTCGTTGGAATTGAATTATAATTAACGATGTTGAAGTTCGTATCGTTGGAATGCAACGAAATTGAGAAAAAAATTAATTGTAAAATTAATACGAATGATGAAGGGCACAACAAAATCATGTCTCTGATTGCTATGGTGACTTTTTATACCTATTTTCATGATTTGGGTTAATTACAATTTTTTGTTAATTTCGTTGCATTTCAACGATGCGAACTTCAACATCATTATAATTATTACATGGCGATTGCTGTTGTTTCAAATTACGATTGACCGTCGAATTACATGGACTTCAAATTAACACGTGGAAATTCGATTATCGCGAGCTTTTCCTGTTTTAATAATTTCAATTTGATTAAAAATGGTTAAGGGGGTGAGCTAATTACGGTACGATTGTTGTGTCGTTTACGATGAAAACGCCAACTGAGAAAACGACAGAGAGACCGAATTGCAGCCGCAGCAATCGCGCTGTCTACGCCTGGCTGTCGGAAATTCGCTGCATTTGCAACGAGTTTTCAACCCTCGGCGACAATTGATATGTGCGCGAAAAATGCACAATGACGATTTTCCAATGTATACGTGATTTCGATAAATTTCGCTTCAACGTTTTCCTTTTTTTTTTTTTAATCGCAGCACGCAGAGGTGCCCGCGCGCATAGCAAAGCTCCGCAATTGTCGCGAGAATAATCAATAACTGATTTTAATTGGCTCACTAACGAGGCTAATTACTAGCGTGTCGCGAGCACAAAAAGAAAAATGCAAAAAGTGACCTGTTTCCCTGAATGCCGCGCAAATAGTTCACCTCTCTTCAATAAAGCCGGTTCCATTTCTCCCTCTCTTCCCTCGCTGCTTGTGATGTGTGCTCGCTGTGCGGATACACACGCTGTGGCCTCTCGACTCTCTCTCTCTCTGGAAGTTGCTGCGGAACGTAATTTATGGCGTTTCGTATTGTCGAGACCACTTCTACCTCGTATAATGGCGGTGTTGGTGAGCGCTGAACAAGGACGATACGCCCCGTCGAATTGTCTGCAATCTGTGAAACAAACACCGAAGATAATTTGTCAGCTTTCGTAGTACGTCATCTTCTTATTACACCTGGAGCAACTAATTATTGTTATCACAATAATTAGTTGCTATGAGTTTTATTGTTATCGCAATAATTAGTTGCTATGATATGTTTTTATATCAAATTTTATAATCTGGTTTAAATAGAATTAATTTTTTTTTCCGAACTTCGTTGCGTTCCAACGATGTAAACTTCAACATCATTCTTAGTTTCAGTATGGAAAATATAGTTCTTAGTTTTGCCATTGTTCAATTTTTTTTATTCATGATTTCTATTGTATCACCTCATTTAATTTCACATCTTGTTCTGTACTCTCTTCTTGTATCTGTTTTTTTTTCTGTTGTTACTTTTTCTGTAATACTCCAGTCCTTAGGGGATTGATAACTTAGGTCGAGACCACTTCTACCTCGTATAATGACGATGTTGGTGAGCGCTGAACACGGACGATATGCCCCGTCGAATTGTCTGCAATCTGTGAAACAAAAACCAAAGATAATTTGTCAGCTTTCGTCGTAGTACATAATTTTCTTATTACACCTAGAGATGATACCTTTTTGCTGAGGCTGCCGAGTCTTCGCCACCAATGATATTTGTGTCCCTTTTTTGTGCCACGAGGTACTTTTCACTGAATGAGCGTGTAGGAAATGATAAAATACCAAGGCCACAGGTTTCCACAGCTCACAAAAGGGCTCCGACACCATTAGCGACTCTGGGCATCATCTTCGTTTGCTTCGCAGCAGCATCGCAGTTTCTTTTACTCTTCCCTGAGGTAAGGCTTCATCTCTATCTATCATTACAATCTTTTGTGCAACAGGATGAATATCGTTAGGCAAGTTCACTTCTGACTCCAATACGCCTCGCTCATCCCCTGGAGTATTTCCTCCTTTCGCGAGATTTACTTGTTGAAAGAAGCCTCGGCGGAAATCGTCAAGGCCGAAGAAATTCCCCCAGCGCCACCAGTTGTACGTACAGCACTTTTTTTTTCTTCTTTTTTTTTCCTACGCCCTGGAATCGAATAAGCCGGCGCCGGCTGTGCAGCAGATTTCAATTAATTCCCGGGGAGTCGTCACGACGCAATCGGCTTAGCCACAGCGGCGTTTTCGCCACAGTCCGGAATAAGACTTTATTTTTTTTTCGAGCCCACTCTCGCTTGTACGCATTGTTTGGTCTTGTCTGCAATGCGGCGCGAGCCGGGGGTCGAAAAAGAAAATCCCGCTCGCCTCGGGCAACAGCGGGCTTAAACGGATGGAACGAGGCAAACCCGAGAATCCAATAACAACTGGGTTAACTTGCGCAAGCTGTATATAGATTCATGCAGGAATGCGCGGCCCGCAGTTACTGTACGTAAGCGGTCATCGCTGTAAAACTAAATTCTGAATATTGGACGAATAAAACGTTCGTCCCGTACGGCGGACCAACGACGAAAAAAAAAACAGATCCCTTTTATTTCACGAATTTCAAGCGCAATTGCATTGTTATTAATTGCATAGAACGCCAATCTGAAGCTCCGGAATTCGCTGTTACGGGCGTCTACCGTTTCCATGCAGTTCCCGGTCAACCCAGTGCAAACAGAGCGACTAATGGAAATTTCCAAACGAATTTTACTATGGACTCTACGGCGGTACCGACCGAGTCTTATTAAATTACGCGCGTTTTTTTTTTTTTTTGCTCCACCGCTTCGCCAATCGATAAAACATTTTTTGCAAAATCCCGAAGAGCTAATAGACTTTGCCGTTTTTAAGAGGAATTTTACGCGAACGTTTCGCGGATTCATTTGAAAATAAAATACGACCCGAGTTTCGCCAATATTGTAACGGCTGATAATAGTTACTCGGGGGGGTCCGTGTATTTGCATTATATTAACAATCTTGTTGCGGATGTGGGGGAGACCGAAATCTTTGATTAGAAGGCTCTTTTGTCCGATCAAATTTGTTCGGGCAAATTGGAACCACCGATGCGACATCGGGCGTGTTGGGTCGAGCAAAGTTGGTGGTCTTTCCAACGTCCCACCCATTCTGCAGCGGTCACCACTATTCTGCCGGCCTCCACCGCACCCCTTTCTGCTCATGGCGAAGCGTTGACCCCGTTTACTCCGCCGGTACTTAATCACGAGAGACTAATCATCTCGAATCCGTGTATTCGACTTGTTTAAAGGACGCCAGTATTTTATTGGAGAAAATAATGTTTGCAAATTCAACGTTATTGACGCTCCGAATAAAAAGGCGGGCTGTATATCAATGTATTTTACCACACCCTATCGATGCTGGTGAGTTACGAAATCATTATTTGTAACGAAATTAAATTGCATGCAATTGAACGGGCGTATCCAATTATGCTTATTAGTAAAGTCAATAAATAATATCCGCTTGTCGACCTGATTCCGAACTTAATTAGCGATGTATTATCGGTGCTGCCAATTTATTTATACCATATTATGAATTTTTTAATATTGAAATATTTTTATATTTAAATTTAAATATTTAAATATTTTCATATATAAATTTAAATATTTAAATATTTTCATATATAAATTTAAATATTTAAATATTTTCATATATAAATTTAAATATTAATTTTTTTTATATTTAAATATAAAAAAAAATTATATTTAAATATTAAAAAATTTTTTTATATTTAAATTTTTTTATTTTTATATTTAAATATTATGCCGAATAATATGAGGCAAAAATAGGAGGAAAATTCGGGCGTTTCGATATACGTCTAAGGCCATCGCACGGCGATTGTCTTTTGAGAATTACCCGGCCATAACAGTATGGTAGAACGTGACCACTCCGATCGTTGTAACTCTCATCAACTAATCCAGATTATATGCGAGAAGGGCGGACGTGACCTCGACGCTTTTGATGAGGAACTCTAAACTGCGTTCCAAGCGATGACACTAAGACGATACGTGGCCTCTGGAATTATGTTATAACCTCGGTAACTTGTTCTCTTATCTACATTACTCTTAACATTTATGTATTTTCCAATATCGCGCGGATTCGAGTACTCGTGTGAGTACCCATGTAATTCTCTTCAAAATATTTTAGCAGAATCAAATTCTGACTTATTGCACAATGCAAAACCTTATTGGCTAAAAAAATTCAATTCATCATTAGAAAATAGCATGTAAAGAAAACAGCATATAAATTTGCATTGACATTTTTTTGTTTAAGCCAAATGTTAAAATTGTCATAAAAAGTTTTGGATTGTCTTGAATTTTTACACAGAGTTTTTTTTTTAGGATTTTATTCTTTTTCTCAAAGTTTATATAGACAGCAATTATGATAGTTATTTTTGAAAATTGCGGTTTTTTATATCAAAATTAAAAATCACAGAAAATTCTGAAAAAAATTCATACGTACACAGAAAAACTAAAAAAATAATTTTCATTAAAAAAAAATTAGTTTGTCAGGTATTTTGTTGAACAATTATTTATTTCAGTAATTTGTTAATAACATTTTTAATTATTATTCTCCAAGGTAATGTCTTTAGCACTTTCCATATGCTCGATTGTTTTCAAATTTTTTTTTTTCATCTCAAACTGCTTGTAATTCTTTCTCAGATTCCTTCAAGATTATGCAACATCAGTCAATACACTCATACTACCTTAATCGCTCTGCTCCCAGATTGACACCAATCTCAAAATCTTAATACATAGCTTCCTCTATGAGGATGTAGAAAAGTACGATAAGGTAGAGTTCTTGATGCTCTACCTTATCGTCCTTTCATACATAGGTTACGAAACCAACAGTAATAGACACACAGCCTAAGATGTAATAATAAAATCTACTTGTTAAAACTCCATTGTGCAGTATATTCTATAACAAATCTACATGTTATGCATTAATAATCATTGTATATGTGAAGATCGCACCCAATGTAAAAGATCTGTTTGGCTTTACCGCACATCCTCAGACGCAGCTTTCATACACGTTAAATTGCTGAGCCCGCAGGTATCTATTAATTCTTGCAATTGTTACGACATACCTTTTTGTTAAACCAGAGACTGCAAAACCTTCCAGAGATCCTTTCCATACTATGAAAATTTGATTACGTAAAGAAACCTGATTCTCTTATCGTCCACCCTGAATCCACCGAGGTACCTTTTTTTTTACACGAAAGAGAGGATGATCGAGCAATTAAAATTTAAATTTAGTCGACAAAACGTGCGTCTTTGTATAACATTTTTAAATACGTCCGCCACTGGTTATTCACTTTTACCCGTCTATAAAAAATGAACACATAACCTCAAACATATTTTTCACGCGCACCGCTCCGAACGTAATGAATGTTTTAAAAACTCGTAAATCGCGTAATATAATCGCGTCCAAGTATATCACAGATAAACACGAAGTTATTTAACGGTATTCACTTTTCTCACGAACCCGATGTTTATTGAGGTTAGGAACCAAATACCGGAAATAGCTGAGAATAACGTTGTATACACTCTCTAGCCGGTCTAGCCGTATACCAGTGAGCACAATTACGATAAGTAACGAGACTACGTGCGTTGCGTATTATTCCACGAATTAAATTATTTCACGCGATTTTACCAGTATTAATATTAAGTGGAAAACTTTAATCTGTGCACTTTCTATGAATATATATAATAAAAATAACACACTGAATTATTGTATTGGATTATTTTTACCTCCTTTCCACGGTTGTTTAAACAGAAGAACGTCGAAAACGTCACTTCCTCCCGTCACGGCGCATGCGCAGTCTTGGTTACATCCGGTACATCCGGTACTGCATTACCTCCACCTCCGTTTGCCTCGCGATTTAGCCTGCAGAGACGTCGACTTTTTCTGTAAGTAAAGACGCATAACCACGAGTCCCGATCAATGGTTTAATCAATTCTGGGCACCGAGGGACATGTAAAAGATACACGAATACGAGAGAGATAGATCTATTGGCGCTCACGGTGGGGTAAGAGAGAAACATTGAGAATATATTTCACGTAGTCATAAAACAGGATAAATGATGCCGATATTATTAAATCGCGTATATCCGCACTCATCCCCGTGAAAAAAACGCCTGTGACGATTATGTTTTAATAGCAAATTATGTGTTTCGTAATTTCGGAATCGTTTCGATTGACGGATACACAGAAGCTGGTTGAGGTTATTTGTCGAGTCGACCACCGCTTTCTCGTTCGTGGCGTAGCTTACCAGTGGTCGATTCAGCGACTGCGCTGATTGGTCCAACGTCAGCCGAAGACCAGCTGTGGCCAATCAGCGCGCCGGATCCCGAGAAACTTATGAGTTGGTCGTTATTATCACGCGATATGGTAGATCAGTGAATGAACATATTGTTTGTATGTAAAAACGGCCAGAAAATACAATTTTCATAAAAACATTTAGTGTTATGTACGAAGTAAAGAGTAACATATGGTTTATTCATCACGTACTGCGTTACCTACCGAGCCGCCGAATGTAGAACTTGACTGTAGTACTCAACACTACCCATTCCACTCAAACGCGAGTAGTTGTACTTCGGTATTCAGCCGAGAAGTTTGAAAACTGTATGAGTGAAGATTT
Source organism: Pimpla rufipes (assembly GCA_963932165.1). Classification (NCBI taxonomy): domain Eukaryota; kingdom Metazoa; phylum Arthropoda; class Insecta; order Hymenoptera; family Ichneumonidae; genus Pimpla; species Pimpla rufipes. The sequence continues at coordinate 27,527,999 of OZ010630.1, forward strand.
AACGGATTTTTTTTTGTATTGTGATCGGGGAATTAATGAAACTTTATTTACATTATTACTCGAAGGTGCGTGAAGCTTTATTTCTCTCTCAAGCAGGTTATGTACCGGAATATGTAACATCGAACCAAGTTAACCTCACTTTTTCGTCTGATTTACAGATCGCGTCCAAAGCTGACAGCCTAACGAGAATTTTTCGAACGGATTTTGGAGACGTGAAAAGTCTTTTGAATCGCGACCTGGGGATTTGAGGAACCGGAAAACAGAAACCCACGAAGGTGAGTGAAGCCGTTTGACTCGAGCGGATTATCGGAATTCGACATTGAGCCAATCTAACCTCACTTTTTCTTGTCATTTCCAGACCGCTTCAGGCGCTATTTGTCCAATCCGATTTCGATAAATAGACGTTGGTACACGGCTGACTCTAGGAGAAGTTCGAATATTCTGTGAATACAACTGAAAACTGTCTACAAAATGTAAGTACATGAAAAATACTGGCAAAAGAGGGATTTAGTGTTTTCTGTGATCGTAACTGCAGTAATTGGCTCTAACAAGCAGTAAAGATTGTATAAAAGCAATATGAGACACCAATGAAATTACTTTGTCGGCTCTTGGTGTTCAGAACTCTCGCTGTTGTTGCGGCGTGAGCCGCTATGGCTCGGCTAACTATAGGAGTTCGGGCGTAGGTTTCACAAATTAAAAAATTAACAAAAAAATCAAGAAATATGAGGTCACAATAAAAATTTATTTAAAAAAAAACTATAATTATCAATAATAGGAATCTTAGAAAAAAAAAATGATATTGTAGGACTCGCTCCAATGTCATCGATTGTGACAAATGGAATTTGGTGACATCTAGAAGATATTGTGGGAAGCACCGTCAAGCCTTTGCACTTGGCCGCGTAACTCAGCAACTGCATTTGCTCACATAACGCGTAGACCGAAGATAACTTCTCGTCATCCCAAAATTTCAGTCTGCCCTCAATGTCAAATTGGGGGAATATTAAGGCACTTATTTTTATAGTATTTTTTTCTCAATAAGCCTATTATCATTAATTCCGGCATTTTTCATTTTTTTATTTTTATTCTGGCCACATCTTTTTTGATAATTTTCTGCGCACAGAGCGGAATGAACTCACTATGTTTTGGTCAGCACCTTGGACCGAGACGTAATGCAACATAAAAAAAAATTCTTTTCTTAAACGTACTCCCGAATACCATACTAATTTCTTTGACGCAGTTAACCTCTTGAAGAGCAGTGGCCTTTGACAAAAAACGTTGTAGATCAATTTTCTTGCCTTCCACACAACAGATAATCAGTGGCAAAAATATTTGTGGTAGGAAACTTAGTTGCATCATTTTTGCGTATGTGAATGTTTTTCATCCCCTTAATATAAAAATAAATGTAATTTGAATACTCCTTTTTATGAAGGAGGAAGTTAATCTATAATCAAACTCATTATCTGACAGAGTTTACATCTGATCATTGTGACAGTGATTGAGATTAAAGTTTTCTTTCATAAAATGTTTGTCGCACAAACGCTTCTTAACAGACGCTGTCTATTTTTCAGTGATGTACATTCAATGAACTATTGGAAATTAAAGAAGAATCTACATCTGGGGCCTCTTCCTGGAGCTATCCGCATCCTCGTGTAAAATGCTCGTTGACTGTTTTACAGTGTAAAAAATCTGAATGTGAGGACAATAGTTATAGGAGTTAATAGATAGTAATTATGGGAAGAAGAGCCGGCGGACATAATAGGAAAAAACCGCCGTATCCTATTTTAAAAGCAAAGATCCAATCCGAAGTGAATCCGTTTTCTGTGGTTACTGTGGAAAGTGTTGGCAGTGAATGCAGCAGTGCGAAGCTCGGGGAAAATGTATTGAATCTTGAATCACTGTCACAGACAGTATTGCCCACGCCACGGAAAAGAAGTACACGTGCAAGCACTAACGGAGACACAATCTCTCAATGCCAAATTTGCCACCTAACTTACCACAACGTGTTCTCTTTGAGACGGCATTTAGATTACTATGGAGATCCGAAGCATCCGTGCAAAGAGTGTGGAACGAAATTCACAGATAGGAGACAATTACAGTCTCACGTTAATTATGCTCATGGTCAGCCGAAAATCAATTATATTGCACAATGCTTCATTTGCAAACAAGTGTTTTCGCGACGGGACTATTATCAGGCTCACGTCTACCACTACCACGAAAATTGGAAAGACGCAATCAAGCCAGAAGAAAATCCGGCGGAACGGTCGACCGACGTCAAGCCTGCGATAATAGAAGGCCCGGGGTCGACTGCACAAATTGTCACGACTTCTTCGGCAAATGATTCTCCAAATTCAGTCGAGGACGAAGTGAAAAGAAATAATGATCGACTAAAGGAGGTAAAAGAAGCGGAACCACCGAACGCACAAAATGTAGATGATCCTTTAAAGAGGCTTGAGGTTGAGTGCCAAAGTGTGGACCCAACGAGGAAGAACGAGAACCCGATATGTGGAAACAGTGAAAATAGCGGAGGACTCGAGGACAGAGGAAAAGAAAGTAACGGGACGACGAAGCTGAGTGAGAAACAATACTTGAATGATGAAAACAAATTTCTTGAACCTCGGGTGGTGGAAGAAAGTTACCCGTCCATCGAGAAAGACAGGCAAGGAGTAAGTCCGAAGGAGGCAGAAGAATCTGATCTTCAAATCGGGCTTCTTGAGAGCGAAAAAAACTATGACGGGAGTTCGAAGGAAAGTGAAAATGCGGTACCTGCAAGAGAGCAAAGCGGGCAACCTGAAACTATGCAGACTATCCGTGTGAAACCCGGCGAAGACATCAACGAGGATAAGAAATCTTTCGAAACAGTACGCGAAGAGTCAAACGAAAACCCGGTTCCAGTAAGCCATGAAACTAATTGTGAACCGGATGAGAAGAACGTGAATGTAGGAACAATCGGAGGCTTGAATGCCTGTATCGAAACTGACGTCTTTCATCACATTCAAGTCACCGAAAAGAGTCCTGAAAGTGTAACAACATCAGTTGAGGAAACGACAGCCGCGACATCTGTTATTTCCGAAGAAAAGGCAGAAGAAAACACCGGCGACAAGATTGAATGTAACGTGCGCAACTACGAGGAAGAATTGGAACTGAGAAAATTATACTCCTGCAAAGATTGTTACGTGCCGTTGGAAAGGGTAAAGATTCCCGTAACCCCAGGCGAATCAACGCCTATCACCGTGATTCCGTCCATAGTTTGCAATCGAAGTTTCGCGTCCAAGGAAATGATGATAAAACACTATCAGCAACACCACTTGCGGTATTCGGACGGTCGGACGCTCTGCGTTTGCGGCAAAGTCATGAGCGGAAGCGAAGCATTGGATTTTCATTTCTATCGGTTCTGCCGCAGGTCCGTTCGTTCCGCTACGACACCTGACGACCCGAGCGCTCCATGCAAACCGTTGAGGCCTAGACTATCCTGCACGGGATGCGACCGATATTTTTGGTTGCAGTCTTGCCTACGAAGTCACGTCTACAACTGCAAGTCCTTTATGAGACAACAGGTGCAGAAAATCTTGATAAACAAGGCAAATATTCCAACAGTCAATTGCGAGCAAGCCTGTCGAGTGTGTCATTCGGCATTCAGGTCTGAGGAAAAACTGGCAGCGCATAAGCAATTGTACTCCGGTAGCGCAACCTACGGATGCGCGTTTTGCGGGACGAAGTTTTTCGGAGAGCGCCAGTTGAAGTGTCACATGATAACGGCTCACAATCGCAACAGTAAGCCGGGTCACACCTTCGAGTGTACCATCTGCAATCAGCGCTTCCCCGAAAAACGTTATCAACGTATGCACACGATGCACATTCATCGAGACAAAGTCTTCGAGAATATCCGGAAACCCGCGTCGACCAACCTTTCTCCCGCTGAGCTGGATGACCTCGGCGACAAAGCGACGTCCGTGAACAAATGCAACGTGTGCAACATCAGTTTTTCGAATGAAAAACGATTTATCAATCACACGATTTACTACTTGAAGAGCGAGATCATTCATTGCCTAGCTTGTGATGAAAAGTTCGAGGGTCAGTACAAGGTACATCATCACAATAAGGCCGTTCATTATACCGAACACATGCGAACGGCGTTCACACATCGTTGCATCATTTGCAAGGAAGGATTTATGTACATGACCCACTTGCAGGCTCACATTTTTCATGTTCACACGAGCGATGATAACACGACTATCGCTGTGGGTAAAACTGACGACGGGAACCAATTGGCGTCGCTAGAAAATAAAAGCCTGCCTGTAGATAGTTTGTTGCCTCACCTAACAGATGGCGATGTTGGGAACGCGAACATCGCAGAACAAGTGTGCACTGTTTGCGATCTGAAATTCCAGACTGCAGGCCTTTTGGCCGCGCACAAACTGATCTTTTCGAACGACGGCGAGTATTTGTGTAATCGGTGTTCGAGAAAATGCCAGACCCCGGCGGTGTTGCTCGATCACGTGACGACGAACCACTCCAACACTACAATTCAGTGCGGAATCAGGTGTCGTCGTTGCAACGAAAACTTTTTGACACACAGGGATTGGGTCTCCCATGTTAAGCACTTCCACAGCCCTGAAGAACCTTCTGAGTTTTACCTGGAGAGGAACATCGCATCTCCTGAAAACTCCGGACTCACCGGATACGAATTGATCCCTACAAATGGATCGATATCTAGCGGAATAACGTATTTGAGGGTCAAACACTCGATTGACTTTCCTGCGTCATCTGCGACACTTGATATCGTTGTGAATGCCAACAAAACCGACTCTGCCGTAACTGAATCTGAGAAAGGAATCTCTGATAATCCTGACAAAAGGGAGGAAGTAAGATTAAAACTGAAGCCCGAAGTGGACTTATTAATAATCAGAAACGTCAACGAAATGACGCCACGCGAAAGCTGCGTCGATACAAGTGCAATCGACGTGGATCCACACATGGAAAAGTTAGCGACAATCAACGATGAGCAAGCAGTGAATCTCGAAGCAGAAAGAACGAAAACCGATAATCCCGAGAAGAAAACCGCAACCTCTCGGTTTTGGAAAATCCCCGAAGCCATTGGACGCGTTTTGACGGACGGTGGTTGGAACTGCAGCACCTGCGGCTACGCGTTTCGCGGTCCGTCCGATCTAGCGAAACACATGTCGCTGTATTCAAACAGCGGTCCTCATCTGTGCGAAATTTGCGACCGAAGATTCGAGGTGCACGAGTTTCATCGGGTGCACAAATTTAGCCACATCGATCCCAAGAAAAAGGAATATTTCTGCGCGCCCTGCAACGAAGGTTTTCAGAAATATCAGACCATGAGAATGCACACAGCTCACCGTCATTCGCAACCATCGCAGACACTTTCTTCCGAGGCTAAAAACAAGGATTCGGTACCTGATCAGGAGATATCCTTCGAGTCTCTGCGGACGCCTCGACCTAACGCACAACAACAGGTACGTTGGCCAGAACCGCCTTTGTATCGTCCTGTTTTGCCGAGCATTGAAAAAAAATCTGACGTTCGCACGTATTCTCGCAAGCAGATGCACAAGCAGGCGCAGCTGAAGCGGCTTTTGCAGCCTGCAAAAGTGGTCGCTCCAGTTGACGCTACCAAGTCGAAACAGGTCGAAAAGTCAGGATCACCTCATCTGCAGACAGAAATCTTCGAGGACGAAATTTCACTGTCTTACGAATGTCCGAATTGCCAAGAAAGATATCCTTCGGTAAAACAGCTCAACGAACACATCGCAGCTACGCACGCTTCCGGGCTTAATGAAAAGAAACAAAAAGAACCTTCGAAAAGTGCCGACACCGATGTGGTTTGTGATATTTGCCACAAGGTCTTCGAGAACAACGACTTGTTGAGTACACACAAAAAAAGGCTTCATATCATCAAATCGATGCACGTGATAAAGAGCTCGGCTCCCGTTTTGGAAATCACTGCACCAGTCGAGAGGCAGAAGAATCCGGATAACGAACAACCGGCCGTTGTTATCGGTCGGCTTTACAAGCTAGAAAAAATAGACATCCTTCCAACGACGGTAGATCACGCCAAGAGTGACATTAGAAAGAAGCTAACCGTGGAAAATATTTCCGGTACGCACGGTGAGCATCAGAAAGTTTTGCCGATAACTACTGTGCAGCTGAGAACACCGACGGGAAATGCTGTACAGATTCCATCGGTAGCGGGTGATAAACAGCTGATACTACAAAAACTAAATATGGGACAGTTGGTTCTTCCGAAGCCAGATCCGCAAAACCTCCAACAAGTTGTTCAGGTGAATCTCCCGAAGGCTAAACAGCAAAATCTCCCGAAGGCCAAACAGCAAAACCCCCCGAAGGTTAAACAGCAAAACCTCTCAAAGGCTAAACAGCAAAACCTCCCGAAAACCAAAGAGCTGAAAGACATTACTGGATCAATATCTATGGATGCGAGCCGAAGCGTTTTGAAACGTATAATTCCAATCGATCCCGAGCCGATTACCTTGCTGCCCTCGCAATTAGCAAACACGATTCGAATTCTTAAAGTCGAGTCCTGCAGTAGTATCGCCATCCCGACACCCACTGATCTTTCATGCATGGTTGCAAACGCCGTCCCACGAACAGTCACGAGTACGGCCGTAAGCATGCCTATCAGTGCAGTGTCGAGCAAGGCTTCAAGCGCAGTTGTATACACACCTGCAAGAACAGTCTCAAGTAAGGCTCCACAAACAGGCGTACGCACGCTTGCAAATTTGATCTCAAGCAAGGCCACAAAAACAGTCGTAAGCACGCTTGGAAATTCGATCTCAAGCATGGCCACAAAAGCAATCATACGCATGCCTAGAAATTCAGCCTCGAACAAGGCCACAAAAGCGGTCGTAAGCATGCCTGCGAATTCGGTCCTGAACAAGGCCGCAATAACTGTCGTAAGAACACCTGTATATTCGGTCTCAAGCAACGCCGCAAAAGCAGTCGTAAGCGCCCCTGTAAATTCGGTCCCAATCAACGCCTCAAAAACAATCATAAGCGCGCCTGTAAATTTGGTCCCAATCAACGCCTCAAAAACAATCGTAAGTGCGCCTATAAATTCGGTCTCAATCAACGCTACGAAAACAATCGTCAGCAAGCCTGAAAATTCGGTCTCAAACAACGCCACAAAAACAATCGTAAGCAGGCCTATAAATTCGGTCTCAATCAACGACACAAAAACAATCGTAAGCAGGCCTGAAAATTCGGTTTCAATCAACGCCACAAAAACAATCGTAAGCAGGCCTGAAAATTCGGTTTCAATCAACGCCACAAAAACAATCGTAAGCAGGCCTGAAAATTCGGTCTCAATCAACGTCACAAAAGCAGTCGCAAGCAGGCCTGAAAATTCAGTCTCAAGCAACGTCACAAAAGCAGTCGCAAGCAGGCCTGAAAATTCGGTCTCAAGCAAGGCCCCAAAACCAGTCGTAAGTCCTGTTTTGAGAAGTGCTTTGAATACGACCACAAGCACAAATCGCCAATTCACGTACCGCTGCCAATACGCGTGCGGCGATTGCAACATAATTTTCATGAACAGGAGTCAATACGTTATACATAATAAGATCGCTCATTCTTCGCCAAGTTCAAGTGAGCAGTCAATTGTCGATACCTGCGTTGAAGCGACTTCTCCCGAAAATTCCGTGGAGAAGCTTCGCAATTTTGTCAGTACTTTTCCGGAGAGCGCAAACGATACGGAAGAGCCAGAGCCATATAAGATGGACTTCGAAAGTGTAATGATACCAGTTTCAGAGGATGATTTTGAGTTTTTCGAAGACGAAAATTTGAAAAGCGACGAAATAGAAACAGATACCAATGTGACGGAGCTGATGCAGCAACAGAACGTGGCAACAGAACAAAACGAAGCTCCGGACCATCGCTACACCGGCCCATTGAAAGTCCGACCATTTGCGAAGATCGTTCAAAATCTAAAACGAAAGAACGACCGCAAAAGAAAAGATGACAAAACGGATGATATCCTCACAACGAAGAGGCCTAAAGGTGTTTTCGATCCTGTTGCGTATGAGGAACTCTGCAGGCAACACAACTTGGAACCACCCGCTCCGAAAACTATAATCACTAGGTCCTCTTCTCGTAAATAAAAAAAGTTTTGGATTTTTAGAGTGACCAAAATACTGTTATGTCATTGCTGAGAATATAATATCAGATGACACGGTTGTGGAATGCCAGATGTGTTTGTACAAATATATAGTTAGAGAGTATTTTGGTTATAAACTACGTCGATAGAAATAAGCGGATGGTTGATACGCATTCTATGTACCGAATCAGAATAATGGGCTGTCTGAATGTGTGAGTGATGGATATCTTAAATTTAAGTTTAGAAACCGTAAATCCTTTTTTCTATTAATATTGGATATTGATTTTTAAAAATAGCTTAAACTTTTCGGTATTAATACCTTGTCTTATGATACTCAAGTAAAAAAAAACCAAATATAGTATATAGCGTTTGATATATACCATAAAACACCTGGGTCTGTAAATAATGAGATTAATGTACGCAAACCATAAATTCCTACAAAAAAGATAAATGTGATTTGAATCAATACGACGTTCCGCCCTACCGTCTTCCGTTTTCCTCGCAGTTCGAGAAGTCACGTGATTACCAGGCGATAAAAGTTTTGCAATTAATCACCAACTTTTCAGATAAGTCGTCCACGTTATTATCTTTAGAGAAGTCATTATTTTGCTACATGCAGTTCAACCGTTGGCCATCCGTAATAGTCGTTGGCAGTCTACGTAGTGAATAAAGCATTGGATAAAGCGTGACACGAGTAAGCCAAGAACAGAAATTACTGCGTACTTAAAGGGACAATCACTACATTCTTTTTCGTTGTGATGTAAACCCGTGAAGTTTATTCTCTCGATGAAGCGATTCGAAACCCGTCTCCGTCAACAGCGGAAACATTATCGCTCATAGTTTTCCAGATAGTTTATTTTAGTTTGGCGAACGAAAGCCGAGATCGTGTAAACGTTCGGGAATTCGCGATAACTCATCGTCCGGGGTCGCTCATTGGGCATGCAATCGCGGCCGGGCAATACTTTTCAAAGCTCGTTAAAACTTTTTGCAACTGCGATAGTTCACTAATTTATCTGTCACTGGACGGAGCCGTTTTTTCATTGAGCACGCGGAAACAATTCGTTCGCTTTTGCCTCACGAGCCACGGGGTAAGTGAAGCGATTGTTCTTACAAGTGGAAATAAATATCAACAGACACAGAAAAAAAAACGGATATGGTGAAAAAGTAAAGGCACAATGGGTTGCACTGGCGCGGGCAGCAAGCCATTACGGGTGACCTATAGAATTTTCTACTTTAAGTCGCGAGAGCTCGACGTGCTTCTGAGTAGCAAATCCCTAACCGCTATGGTCTGCGACCAAAGGACTTTTATTGCGCCACATTGCCCACTCGACATGGATTTTCACTATGGTCGCGCGTTACCTTGCCGCATTTTACCGTTACGACTTTCGACATCGTAAAGTTAACTTAATGGTATTAGGAGGATCGCCAAGAGCGTGATATTGTTCGGCCCCCGGGAAGCGTCTCGACGGTGCTCTCTGACCTTGAATTCATGTACCCAGATTCCCAGAACTTGTAGAATTGACTTTCACCAAGTAATTCGCAATGCAAATTGAGTTCTTCGGTCCCTCAGCATGGTTTTCGCGATGTCATTTCGGACCTGAGTTATTCACGATTTTATCAAAGTGGAAAAGTAGAATTAGGTGGTGTCCCTTTTTTTTCGTTTTTTTTCTTTTTGTTGGAGGATCTTTTCGTACACTCTCATAGCGTACGGCACGATAACCGTGGCAATTTCTCGATACTTGCTGTTCTACAGGATGCATCTTTAGATGAATCTGTCGAAATTCTGAAAGAAATTCAGAAAAAAAATTAATTGTAATTAATCCAAATGATGAAGGGCAAAAAAAAATTCGTGCCCCTGGATTCTATGGTGACTTTTTATACCTATTTTCATCTTTTCGTCTACGCTTATAGCGTACGGCACGATAACCGTGGCAATTTCTCGATACTTGCTGTTCCACAGGATGCATCTTTAAATGAAACTGTCCACGCGATCCCAGCAATCACGAAGCTCCGGGGCGACACGTTAATCTGTAGACGACGAAGACACATCGGGAGTCCGGTTGAGACGCGGCACAGACGGCAGGAAGTGCAGGATGTTGGCACACAAGGACGAGCGTCTGTACAAAGGTAGTATGCGAGAATGAGCGGCGTTGGATCCGGGGACGACTGGGTACACAACTAACTGGTCGCCTCTACGAGAGCTGAAGGATCAAGGCTACACCAGAGCTCAGGATCTCCATTACAAACACGGCTTGTCCTTACCAGCCAATATCCTGGCCCCTAACGGTTCGCGGGCCAAAGTTGGAAACCGTGTTCTTGAGGATCACCATATACCACCGGCAAACGATACACTCTCAATAGTACCGGAAATTGAATCTAAAATTGAATACTCCTAGTCAGGACGGAATGGTAGGCCCTTGTACAATCTTAAACTTCTAAGCTTATGGCACAACTAGGATGTGCAGCTCCCGATGCTGTTCAAAGAACGCCCTTCAGCTACTTGTTATCACAGGCCGACCACTCCTGGCGTAGAATGAAGTTCGAATCCGTATATTGAGTTATTCACGATTTTGAAGTTTGCATCGTTGGAATGCAACGAAATTCAGGAAAAAAATAATAATTGTAATTAACTGGTTTCTATGGTGAATTTTTATACCTATTTTCATCATTTGGGTTAATTAGAATTAATTTGTTTTTCTGAATTTCGTTGAATTCCAGTGATGCAAACTTTAACATCGTATTTATCAAAAGGAGGATCATTATATACCACCGGCGAATGATACACTCTCAATAGTACAGGAAATTGAATCATTGAATACTCCTAGTTGGGACGGAATGGTAGGCCCTTGTACAATCTTAAACTTCTAAGCTTATGGCACAACTGGGATGTGCAGCTGCGGTTCAAAGAACGCCCTTCAGCTACTTGTTATTACAGGCCGACCACTCCTGGCGTATCCCACCCTGCTGAGCAGACCTTGGTAATCGATAATGCTGGTAACTCTCTTGACCTCAGATACCGCGCTGCTATCGAAAAAGCGACAGTAATATTTGATTTTCAATTCAACCATCCCACCCCATGAATTATCTGCGATCAATGGCAGTCGCAACACATCCCAATCAGAGTTGTAAGTCCCTCATTTTTATAGAAATAAAATTGAGGGTACGGTTGGCTTGGTAATTATGTTTTTATAATGTCTTAATAATGTTTTAATAATAAACAATAATAATAATGTTTTAATAATAATATAAAATAGAAGCAAGAAACATTAATTTCCCATAAATCTTCATGGTAATCTTATCGAAAAAATGGAGAAATTCTGTTAATGCATTGCGAAAATAATGGAGGACTGAGCTTGTCCATTTTTCTCACAATTTCTCCAAAAATTTAATGAAAAATTCGGTTTTTCTTACGACTATTCAAAAGTTTACGTATCATTTTCTCAAATCGTAACTAGAAAATAAACTGTTGTGTAAACGTTAATTATTGAAATAATGGTGACTTACAGCACTGATCCCAATGAATACGTAGCACAAAGGATCCCATCGCCTTGTATTAAAAAACAGCCAATAAGCAATCAATGACCATAATTGCCGGAGGCTGAATTAATCGACGGAAGCCCGTGGGGCAGGAGAGTAAAGGAGGATTAAGGAAAGAGCATTGAAAGGTCAACCGTGCAAAGGTTCGGGAGCGTTACAAGACAAGATTGATCCGAGAGGGTTCTCGAGGTATCTAGGTCGTCGTGCCGTCAGTGGCGAAAGAGGATACGGGATGCGAACGGGAGGAGAGAGAGAGAGAGAGAGCGAGAGTCTCTCTGAGAGAGTGATTGAAAAAAGGGAATGGTCGAGAAGAAGAGAATCCTGCGATCTCAAAACCCTCGAGCTCTGAGCTCGGAAAGCTTAGTTTCTACCCTTCTGCGTGAAGTACTATCCGCGGGGGGGCTGGTCGAGCTTTCAAGCGCAACTCAACGCAATACTCGAGCGAACCAGATCGAACCAATCGCGCTCGTGGACTGACCACACGCGATTCCTCTCACAGATTCCTTCCTTTCAAGCTCTCGCAAGAATCCCGAGTTTCTCCGCGGGGATATCTGAGTGCGAGTGTTCGGCCCACTGCCAGACACGAGAAAGCACGAGATGAAATCGACTGGCCACAGTTCTATTTTACTTTTTGAAGAGATTCGATACGTTGTTGCCAGCAGCGTGGCAGCCGGCACGGTTTGCAGCCTCTGTAAGCCGGTGAATTTTCCTCGATGCAGAACGAAAACTCGCGTCTGGCGTTCACCCAGCGAAACAAATCAATCTGACAATGCATTCGGGACACTCCGGAAAATTCCGAATTGTGATCCGTTATGAGGCTTAATGGTGCTTATTACCATAAATCTACATTCTTTGAATGTCACGTATAGGATGTTCAAATTAATGGAGTGCATGGAAGCTACCGACGCCAGAAATGAGAATGAAGTTCGAATCCGTTTATGGATTTATTAACGATGTTGAAATTTGCATCGTTGGAATACAACGAAATTCAGAAAAAAAATTAATTGTGATTAACCCAGATGATGAATGGCAAAAATAAAAATTCGTGCCCCTGGTTTCTATGGTAACTTTTTATACCTATTTTCATAATTTGGGTTACTTAGAATTAATTTTGTTTTTCTGAATTTGTGTTTGTGAATTAGTTGGAATGCAACGAATATTTGTCATTAATACAATTGATGAAGGGTAAAAAAAAATTCTTGCCCCTGATCTCTATGGTGAATTTTTATACATATTTTCATAATTTGGGTTACTTAGAATTAATTTTTTTTCTGAATTTGTGTTTGTGAATTAGTTGGAATGCAACGAATATTTGTAATGAATACAATTGATAAAGGGCAAAAAAAAAGTCGTGCCCCTGGTTTTTATGGTGAATTTTTATACCTATTTTCATAATTTGGGTTAATTAGAATTAATTTTTTTCTGAATTTCGTTGAATTCTAACGCAAATTTCAACATCATATCTATTAAAAGGAGGATCATAATCGACCCGTGTGGGCAGTACGAAACGAGGAAAGTTCGTCGGGCAGATGGACGGTCCAACGATCCTGATAGACTTTCGCGACAATGTAACGCGCCGCACAGTTAGAATCGCAAATGCGGGCAGACCGTCCGGGCAGCCGCCTCGTCGAAATTGCGCTGCACGGGGCAAACATGCTTTTCACGTGAAACATCATCAAAGGTGGAAAACGAGGGAAGCGCGTGTTTAAAGAGGCGCTGCATAGCTGCATCGAAATTTTTTTCTGAATAATAAATGTCCTGTGAACTCGTTAAATGTCCGGTCGGTGTACGTTTACATTTAAAAAATTGCTCGCAAAAAACCTGGCGTTTTATGTATTATGTGTATGTATATAAAAGCGGGTAGGAAAATTGTGTTCACGAGGTTTATACTTACCTCCATAAATACAAGTGTAGCTCTATGCACTACCAATGCCCGAAAAACTAATGAAATGTCTAGCGTATTAAATAAGACTGTTGTAGGTATATTTATATCATATACTTATGTAAATATTCGACGCATATGCACATGAAAATATGGCACATTTTTTTTCCCACGCATCTGTGTAGGGCGAATGTATGTATACGTATCTCTATTACCACGTGCCCCGCGCGGCCTCGCAGTTGAAATACGCGCTGAATTTATGCCTTCTAATATCGTCTAGTAGTAAAGCCTTTCTGTTTTCTTTTTTTTTTCGTCTTCGTCTCTTTTCCCTTTTTATTTCAAGTTCTCAGTGGCGCATGCCACTTCGTTTTATTCTCTCTCCCGTATACACGACGTCCCCATGAAACTCGGTAACGCTCGCGTAAACCATATCGCAATATCTGAGCCCGTGTCTTACCCGCGCACTCTCTTTGGTTCCACAGTTTGACTTTTAGAATTTATACTGCGAAACTTGACGACCCGTCGCCCAATGTTTTTCGGGCAACGTTTCGCAATTAGCATAAATATTACTCCGGCACCAGGCTTTGCATAGTTGTGTACGTGTATACTGAAGAGCTGGCGGTAAATCAATAATGACGCGAATACAGCGTTTGACGACGCATTTATATTCGCTCGCGAAAAATTTTGATGGTGTCCGCTTTTCGTCCTCTCGTTATATTATGCTAAAAATACGAGCCACGAATTTTCTAACGAGTCATGACAAAAAACGTTGTCAAATAAAGACACTGAAATATTTTGCTCACATGATAAATGTTTGTTTTACTTTGATTGCGTTCACTAATTTATCACAAAACGATGTCTACATTTTTTGTGGAGTATTTAAGAAATAAAAATTCGTTAGGGAGAATTTTAAACACCGATACGTTAGAAATGGTGACAATTGAGTAAAGAGCATCTGCTATCGCTGCTGGTTAAGAATTCTAAAGGAAGGATAAGAGGTCACAAGACTGTGAGTAAGATTTCATGGTAAGCAGCTAGTTTCGTCGCAACTAATTGCATAAAGCGACAAGATTATGGATTTAATGTTAATTAATTAATTCTCTTGGATTTCAGGTGCAGGAAGAACAGGTTGTAGATTCGCCGCAACGAACTTTGCACAAATACCGAAGAATGAACGAAGTATTATCACCGAGGCTTGCTCCGGGGTTTCAACGTCACAGCTATTTGTTCTCACTGCTGGCGTTGACTTTTACGTTCCTTGAACGCGACGAGAGACAGCGAGGGAGATAGACCCATAGGTAGCCGGGTGAGCTAATATCGTCATCTCGCTGGCCGTCTAACTTCAACGGATGTCGGGTGGCCAAAGATAAACGAATTCCCGACCGGCTTCGTCGAAGTTTATCTTTGATACTACTCCTCTGTGCTCACGTTTCGAGCCTTAAACCGCGCGGAATTTTGCTTGACTTCCGTTCCATCCCCCTGCTTTTGTTACCACTACCACCGCCGGTTCTGTACAATTCTCTCGTGCCTCCATAGTTTCTTCCAGCATAAAAGTCGTCGGTAAAGCTACGGCATTTATCATTCCATTTGAAACTCTCTGTTATTTAACTGGATGTCAGAATTTCACCGTGTATAAGTTGCGCTGTGGTTGAAGGGCTTCGACAGTGTTATTTCCGCCTAAAATGTTGGGATACTCATCCACATGGCCTCTATGTCCCTCAGACCCTCGCACGATGATTCCATACCGGGTTTCAATTCCCTCTCTCAGTTTGAGTTAGGCAAGCGATCTGATTGATTTTTTGATTCTTGATTTCTGAATTTTGAATATTCTGTAAAAAATTTAAAAAATCAAGATATCGCATTCCGTCTTGCCGCAAAAAGAAAATCCAGATTCGGAACATCCAAAAAAAGGAACCTCGATTTTAGCGAAGTGTCGAAATTTCGAAAGGTGAAAAATCATTTTTTGCGTCTTTCTCATCGAATTTTCTCTTTTTCGGGCAAACAACGTTGTTTTTCGGAATCAGCGGGAAATTTCCCATCGGATATCGTTTTCAAACTTTATAAAATCCAATTTTTTTTTTCGCGAAAAATGCAACTCAACCTCCGGCTTTAAAATTTGGTGAAAAATTCAGAAATCAAGTACAAAAAAAAAAAATAAATATGTACTTTCAGTTCACCGATTTGCATCAGCTTTTCCTATCCCTGAAGACTGATTTTCGATTGGATGTTGCCGTGGGTTGCAGCCGAGATTTTTCTTCGAAAGGTTTTTTTCATCATCGCAAATATTGTTGTTTACCAGGGATGCTTGTGGACGGCTCGATTTGCGATGTACCACGTCATAGATACAAATGCGTGGCACGGTAATACCGCGATACTCCCGACGCTATGTCCAACGTCGCGAAGGCTGCAGTCCTCGGCGTCGTCTTGCCCAACTTGGAAAGAAAGTACGATTTATAAATGCTACGCGATGCAGCCGAACACCGGATATATACCGTCTCCTCTATTGTGATAAATCGTCCTCACGTTATCGAGGTATCGGCTTCGATCCCCAACCGCGTATTTTTCATGCTTAAGCTTTCTCTCCTCCATAGTGGTACGCCTGGCGGAATATACGAGTTTTCTCTCCGCGAGTTCTCTTCGTGTTTCTTCACTGCGGTTGTAACGGCTGTCCCCCTCGACTGCTCCTCCGACTTTACGTCGAGGAGGAGCCGCACGTAAAAAATTGGAAATGATCCATCATATCGCGATCCATCGGTTTTTTTTTTTCGGTGTACTTTACGTATGCTACGTATTACATTCTTTCATTATCGAACACGTTATAATATAAAAAGTAATTCGTATGTTTCTTTTACAACGGCAGAAGTTTGAAATATAATGCAGCGAATAACGCGTAGACTGAGGATGTGATTTTAATGAATTTTTCAGTCCACCATTATCGCGATATTTATGACGAAACTCCAAATAAGAAGTGGGCAATATTTCAAGAGTTTCATGCAGACACATGAAAAATCACGAAATTTTTTTTCACGATAATAAAGCTTCCTCTATAAGAAAGCAAAAACGATCCTTCGGTTTTTTCGTTGTACTTTACGTATGCTACGTATTAAATTATTTCACTATCGAACACGTAATAATATTAAAGTTTATATGTAATAATAATATTAAATAATATCCGTTTGTTCTGTGAAAAATAATGTAGCGAATAACTCGGAGACCGAGGATGAGATTTTAATGAATTTCAGTCCACCATTATCGCGATATTTACGACGAAACTCCAAATAAGAAGTGGGCAATATTTCAAGAGTTTCAGGCAGACACACTCGCGCCACCTTCGAGGCGGCTCGCGTGCGAGCACGTGGTGAAATTTATCCTCACCTGGTTGTAAGGTGCGGGCTCTCCTACTCCTTCATACTTAAAGGGATTTACTGCTTCAAGATCGCGCCGGATTATGCATAGGCTGTACAAACGACGTTTATGAGGAAACAAGGCGTAATGAACATCCCCGAACCGAGGAATGCCCCGAAGGAGCCACGTAACGTTATTTACGAGATTTCACGTCGAAACATCGGCTAAGCCGTGGAAAGTTTATCAAAAGAGCGCAGGCCCGACTAATCGCCGCTTCGTCGACGATTGATGGAAGCTTCGACACATATCCCGATGCCTTCGGAGCCAGAACACACCCTAAAGCATTTAGCCTTGGACCATTAGCTTGAGATACTGGATTCGACGCACGCCCACGACTATTCGATTGCTGATTGTTCGCAGATCCAAAAGTGAGCGGCTTTTCTCCCATCCGAACTTCTCCCCGGGTCGATGGTAACTGCGAGGACTTCTGCCCCATCATCTATCCAAACGGGGAATGGCTGAGAGGAGGAGAAACACGTGGAAAAAAATGCTCCATGAAAAAGACATCGTTCTTCTTCCGGTGGTAAACGAGCTGAGGAAAAAAGGAGCTACGTCGAAGTATAGACTGGGAACATAATGATCGGTGCGTTTTTTGCTACACGAACGACGAATCGATCCTTCCGCAATAAATCGGTGAGTATTCCTCCAAAGATTAATCATGTTATTGCTTGAAATCTTGTCGACAACCGGAACGTTTTTGTTTTTCTTCTTTAATAGCTTCTCATCCAATTGAACAATTCAAATATCGAATAAAAATAACCTTCGACCCGAGGGGAGGATAAAAGCATCAACGTCCCATGATCCCGAGCCGCAACCGGCAATGGACTCCGTCCTCGCCAATTTAGTGGCCGGCTCCATGAAAGCCGATTACGTCTATTTAATCCCCGTAAGATTAACGACTGACTCGATTACGAATTCACAAAAGCTGATAACCGACTGCGAGAGAGGAATAGACTAAATCCGGAATTCACTTGCGGCATTTTGCCCCGACCGTTCCCGAGCTGATGTATTTCCCATCAAGATAATACAAAGCCCTCGCGATCGCGATGAAACAACGAATGAAAAAAAAAAAAAAAACGGGACTGTTATTATCATTATGTCAGAGAGCACACCTTGGAATCCAATTGCAAAGATCACGTTAAAGTTTGCATTGATGGAATGCAACGAAATTCAGAAAAAAATTAATTCCAATTAACCCAAATGATGAAATTGGGTATAAAAAATCATCATATCAATTAGTCCCTATGATGATTTTTTATACCTAATTTCATCATTTGGGTTAATTAGAATGAATTTTTTTTCTGAATTTCGTTGCATTCCAACGATACAAACTTCAACATCATGTAACACGATCTAACGCAATTGTATCGTCGCTTTCACCTTCTCCGTGTACGAATAGTCAGCTAAAGCTCGGATTAACTTCAGCATCCGAGACTAGGCCGACCAGGCGCGACGTATTAACGAGTTCGATAGTAAATGTCGCGTAATCCAGGCCGAAAGTATAATGGACATTACACACGCAGCGGGACACGAGAAAGTGATTGCCGAAAAAGCATCCACCGTGAATAGTAATTCGAGCACTCGGTTCGTAGAACGGCTTAAAAGATTCACCCTCGTCAACCGGGTTTATCCACTCTCAGCAGGCCGACTAAATACCGGTGGAAAGGAAGCGTGACCGGAAAACGTTAATAGCTTCGGATACTTTTGATTTTCTTCGGACGAAATTTCGGTCCTGCCTCAGTGTGTCCTTTGAGCGTTTGTGGTTTCCGTTGTATTCGCCTTTGGCGGTATCTTTCATTGATAAGCAAGATTAGAAAATGACGGAGTCGGAGAAGCATTTTCAATTTAAGGGAACTTCTACCCTGGAGAAGTGGAGTTTTTTCATTTTATTTTTTTTGTGGGAAAACGAATAATAGAAGACGACTGCGGTTTTTAGCTACTTGTTATTTACGTTTTATAGTATACAATGGAATTTTTAAACTAAAAAATTGTCGGCGTCCCAGGTTCTCAAACACGGTCATCCAAAATAAATGGCTACGACTGTCCTGACCACTGTAATTATGCGATTGGCCTGAAATTGTGCATACATACTCAGGAAACATGTCTTCATGGAATGACGGAGGTTATTTTCGATAACTTAATTTTTCGATTTTTTATTAATGTTTTTATACGAAAAACATAAGGAAGAAATCTTTTAAATGCCGCCATTTTCTTAATTTTGCCGTAATCCATTAAAAAATTCCATTGTACACTTTAAAACGTAAGTAACAAGTAGAAAAAAATCGCAGTCACATCCACTCTCAGCAGGCCGACTAAATATCGGTGGAAAGGAAGCGTGACCGGAAAACGTTAATAGCTTCGGATACTTTTGATTTTCTTCGGACGAAATTTCGGTCCTGTCTCTATGTGTCCTTTGAGCGTTTGTGGTTTCCTTTGTATTTGCCTTTGGCGGTATCTTTCATTGATAAGCAAGATTAGAAAATGACGCAGTCGCACAAATGAGACGCCGTTCATGGCGTCCATGGATAATACTGAAACTCAAAGGGAGTTTATCTCGTTCGGGACAATCCGCGTCGCTTCAATCCCCCAATAGCTACTCCGTCGGTGAATGACTTTGTAATCTCAGACAGAGGCTTGATTAAAGCCAACTTGCGGCTTTCCGCGAATTTCAATCATTCGTGGTCAAACTACTAGTGGTATACTGTAACTACTGGCTTGATAACAGCGGTGGGTACAACAGACAGTATATCCTATTGTCGACGGTATGCTAATGAATATATAATGCGGCTTCTGCCGATCCGCGACGAGCGGACGGCGATTATTCCTTGATCTACAGAAGCAAAAGGAATGGTCGATCGTCTGGTCGTCCCGATTTGTACCGCAGGATTCCCTCGGAACTCGCGCGGGCATAGCCGAATGGAATTATAGACGATTATATTCTCGGCAAGCGGACTATAATCAGACCGCGAATGCGCTTGACGGCTCTGCTGCACAGACTGCGTAATAATTAGGAATTGAAATGTTGATTAATTACGTTCAGTTCGTAAAACATTCATATATTTTTGTCTTCGCAAAAATTAGCAATTGAAACTAGGCTAATCACACGCGTGCCTGAAGAACTTTTTGCCAAAATCGGCCTCAAGAATATTTTTTTCAAAATATCGACTTTTAACCTATACCATCGTTCTCAAGTCGCATATTCTACCCCCGAAAACACTGGTTATTAACCTTTTTTAATCGATTTTGAAAAAAATATTTTTTGGCGACGTTTTTTTTTGTCAGAAATCGCAAAACCGGCTCCGGACCGAAAATCGCCAAAATCGAGCCCAATTTTTTTTCTTTTCAAAATATCGACTTTTAACCTATACCATCGTTCTCAAGTCGCATATTCTACCCCCGAAAACACTGGTTATTAACCTTTTTTAATCGATTTTGAAAAAAATATTTTTTGGCGACGTTTTTTTTGTCAGAAATCATAGATCTGGCTCCGGACCGAAAATCGCCAAAATCGACCCCAATTTTTTTTCTTTTCAAAATATCGACTTTTAACCTATACCATCGTTCTCAAGTCGCATATTCTACCCCCGAAAACACTGGTTATTAACCTTTTTTAATCGATTTTGAAAAAAATATTTTTTCGCGACGTTTTTTTTTGTCAGAAATCATAGATCTGGCTCCGGACCGAAAATCGCCAAAATCGACCCCAATTTTTTTCCTTTTCAAAATATCGACTTTTAACCTATACCATCGTTCTCAAGTCGCATATTCTACCCCCGAAAACACTGGTTATTAACCTTTTTTAATCGATTTTGAAAAAAATATTTTTTTGGCGACGAAATTTTTTTTTTTTTTGTCAGAAATCGTAGATCCGGCTCCGGACCGAAAATTGCCAAAATCGACCCCAATTTTTTTTCTTTTCGAAATATTGACTTTTAACCTATACCATAGTTCTCAAGTCGCATGTTCTACCCCCGAAAACACTGGTTATTAACCTTTTTTAATCGATTTTGAAAAAAATATTTTTTGGCGACGTTTTTTTTGTCAGAAATCGCAAAACCGGCTCCGGACCGAAAATCGCCAAAATCGAGCCCAATTTTTTTTCTTTTCAAAATATCGACTTTTAACCTATACCATCGTTCTCAAGTCGCATATTCTACCCCCGAAAACACTGGTTATTAACCTTTTTTAATCGATTTTGAAAAAAATATTTTTTCGCGACGTTTTTTTTTGTCAGAAATCATAGATCTGGCTCCGGACCGAAAATCGCCAAAATCGACCCCAATTTTTTTCCTTTTCAAAATATCGACTTTTAACCTATACCATCGTTCTCAAGTCGCATATTCTACCCCCGAAAACACTGGTTATTAACCTTTTTTAATCGATTTTGAAAAAAATATTTTTATGGCGACGAAATTTTTTTTTTTCTGTTAGAAATCGTAGATCCGGCTCCGGACCGAAAATCGCCAAAATCGACCCCAATTTTTTTTCTTTTCAAAATATCGACTTTTAACCTATACCATCGTTCTCAAGTCGCATATTCTACCCCCGAAAACACTGGTTATTAACCTTTTTTAATCGATTTTGAAAAAAATATTTTTTTGGCGACGAAATTTTTTTTTTTTTTGTCAGAAATCGTAGATCCGGCTCCGGACCGAAAATTGCCAAAATCGACGCCAATTTTTTTTCTTTTCGAAATATCGACTTTTAACCTATACCATCGTTCTCAAGTCGCATATTCTACCCCCGAAAACCCTGGTTATTAACCTTTTTTAATCGATTTTGAAAACAATATTTTTTGGCGACGATCTTTCTGTGAAAAATCGTAGATCCGTGTCCGGACCGAAAATATTTTATGTCTTCACAATATTTTTGTGCCTTCACAATTACAGATTCTTCATTAGTGCACACCGGAACGCGAATGCAACGAGGTAAAATCGTCAAAGACACGATTGTTTGCACAAATCTCCCGCGAACGCAATTAAAATTGGATGAGACGCCTGTGCGGGAGGATGAAAGAGGAGCTGAAGAACGGACGATTGCTCGGACGAAGTCTCGGTGGAGTGAATATTACGTCGTCTGCGTCGACCTCCGCGGCGGCGCTCCTTAGGTACATCCACGTAGTCATCGAGAAATGTACAAGGCCGGTGTCTCGGGCTCGACTACCGGAAATTATGCGCTGCAAAAGCGTCTTCTTGACTTTGCGAAACAGCTTTCACAACGCGAGTGGGAGAGGCGAATGATATTTCGAAAGTTAGAGGAGGCGGAACCGCGGCGGAGCTTCGTACTCGAAGACGTCATGTCCCACGGGGACCCGGAATGTCATAACGGAGCAAGCATGCGTTCGATAATTCAATAAGACTACGCGGGGGGTGGCAAGGGCGGGAAAAGGAGACCCGCGGCAAGGGCTACGACTCCTTTCGACTTGCGGTGGTTTGACCCAGTTACCAAACTACCCCCTCCCGCCTTTGGACAACGCGCAGGGTTATTAATTAGGCAAATAAGTACGCGATCATGCAGTTTACTAAGCCTTCGGCAACTCGTTACCGGCGTCGAGTCCCCACAGGGTCCGTTATCTCCCGCGGTGATTAACTTTGATTACATCCCGGTGACCTTAAATATTAACGGATTAGAGGCTTCGAGGACGTCAACGATACGTGCTGGCAAGATGGATGGAGCTTTTTGACTGTTTGTCAGAAGGTTCTTCACACAGCTTAGCTGTTTTCGTTGCTTTGAATTAGCCGAATTTGTTACTATCTGCCTGATTCGTCGGGACGATAAGATTTTCATAGTTGTCTTCCACGAGTCCAACAAGGTACAAATAATTTTTATTAATTGTGCCTTATTAATGATTAATTCTGAAAATAATTAATTTTAATTATATCTAAAGATAATTAATTTTTATTATTTCTGAAAATAGTTAATTTGAATTATTTCTGAAAATAATTCATTTGAATTATTTCTGAAAATAATTCATTTTAATTATTTCTGAAAATAATTAATTTGAATTATTTCTGAAAATAATTCATTTGAATTATTTCTGAAAATTATTAATTTGAATTATTTCTGAAAATAATTCGTTTAATTAATTATTAAGAAAATAATTAATTTTAATTAATCAACCTGATGGCCATCTTCCCCTTCGAAGATGGCAAATCAGGTCCTTCCACGAAAAAGCCAAATCTGCTATTAATAATAATTAATTGTAACTTAATAATGATTAATTCTGAAAATAACGAATTTTAATTATTTCTGAAAAGAATTAGTTTAATTCATTATTAACAATATAATTAATTTTAATGAATTATTTTAGGACGCAACTGACCACCACGTTCCCCTTCAAAAATGGCGAACCAGGTCCATCGACGAAAAGTCGAAAAGCTGGGAGTCGCGTCCGCCACATTTGCTGCTTCCGTCGAGCTGTAACGATCAATGTTATTCCCTCTATTCCTGAGGCGAACGAGCAGTTCGTTGCCGGCGCAATAGTCCGTGGAGTCGTCGGCGACCAGCGAATTCCGGTCCCTCAAGCAGACATGATTGAACATGTCTTCGGGAGTTACAGACCATACGTACGTCGGTGTAAAGTTCATGAATGTCGCCGTCGCCGTCCATAAAGTCAGCGACAACGTTAACAAGCGAATTCGCCGCGCACTCGACGCACGGAAGCGTCGGTCGCTGGTGCCGTCACTGACAACTCGCAACGACCGAGGTCGTTCAAGCGGAGATAAAGGGCAGTCCTGTGCTTGAGAAACTTGCCGTCCCGATACTGGCCCACCTGTGGACCATCCAAGTTTCTAAGCGATAGTACACGCTACGACGATACTCGCCGCAAGTACTTCACATTACCGATATTACTTATAAGTTCGCCAAGTGGACTTGCCGGGGAGTTGCGGCCAACGTTATACAGTAATTTGCAGTATACACGCGGAATTTGGTTTACTCGCGAAGATTTCTAAACTGCGGCGCAACTCGCAACCAATGAGCTGCTGAAAAGTGAACCACTGGTAGAAATGTCAGGAATTTGATTTTTCACTTTAGTGCGAAAAACGAATCTTGTCATCGTTGTGACATAAATATCAATTTTGGCCAGAAGGAACTCTGCTAATTTGGTTTTACTTCTCAGCGAATAAGCAGGAATAATCCGTATTATTCCCACATTGAATTTGGGAATAATCAAAGCGCCATTCCTGGACATTTTAATGGTTTAGATTTTAATGGTTTAGATATCCTCAGTGATTGCGGAAAGATCCTGAACTGGATTTTGGCACGGAAATTTAACGTAAATACTGCACGTCTGATGACGAATTTCTATGTAAAACATCCTCATCACTCCTTTGGTTTTACTTCTCAGCGAATAAGCAGGAATGATCCGAATTATTCCCACATTGAATTTGGGAATAATCAAAGCGACATTCCTGGACATTTGAGTGGTCTAAATATCCTTAGTGATTGCAGAAAAATCCTGAACTGGATTTTGGCACGGAAATTTAACGTAAATACTGCAGATCTAATACCGGATTTCTACGTAAAAAATCCTCATCACTGCTATAGATATTTTTCGCGAACGGTTCGTCTTTGCTCCATATTTCGATCGATATATCGGTGTGTCATAGCCCGCGCAGAATTTCAAGTTCGCTGTGGCGAAACCTCGTATTCCCTCAATCGCCTTGGAGTACACCGAACGTAATCCTCATCCATAGTAGGTGGTCGGTGGTCCCGCGGGATGTGATGGAATTGCGGAGTCACCTCGATCCCACGTAGAAAATACAAAAAGACGGAGAATTCCCATCCTTCGTCTCGCTGTTGAGCTCCTCTCTCTTTCCTCTTATCGACTTTGTCTTTGCCGTCGTGGCCGCTCGACGGATACTGATCAACGGTCTGTCTCGCGGAATGGACGGCCAACGCAGGAGAATATATAAGCAAAAGCATTTTCAATTTAACACTATCTCGCATGCACAGCCGATCGGTCGTCAGGGGACACTTCGTATCTTCCTCTCGCACGCAGAGAGTCCAGTGTCGACTTGACGTTTATCTAATAACCGACTTCCGACGACGTTACTCCCAATGAGCGTGCCGATAAATCCATCAGGATTGATTATTCCACTTCTCTTTTTGTCTCTGCATATTTTCCAAGCTTAAGGGGTACTTCTACCCTGGAGTACCGTTTTTTCATTTTATTTTTTTGTGGGAAAACGACTAATAGTAGACGACTGCGATTTTTTTCTTCTTGTTATTTACGTTTTATAGTATACAATGGAATTTTTTAAGTTAAAATTTTTTTCGATAATTTAATTTTTCGATTTTTTATTAATATTTTTGTTCGAACAACATAGTGGAAAAATCTTTTAAACGCCGCCATTTTCTTAATTTTGCAGTAATCGAAAAAAAACCTCCGTCATTCCATGAAGACATGTTTCTCGAGTACGTATGCACAATTTCAGGCCGATCGCATAATTACAGTGGTCAGGAGAGTGGTAGCCATTTATTTTGGATGATCGTGTTTGATGGCCCGGGACGCCGACAATTTTTAACTAAAAAAAATCCATTGTATACTTTAAAACGTAAGTAACAAGTAGAAAAAAACCGCAGTCGTCTACATTTATTCGTTTCCCCATAAAAAAATAAAATGAAAAAAGGTTCTCCAAGGTGGAAGTCCCCCTTAATATATGTAATGTCATCCAATGTGTATTTTCATTTGAATAGGAATATTGCATTCCGTTAAGCAAATCGGACGGCCGATATTACAGATTCGTGTAAAGTCTTTGCGCCTCTGGTAATATGACGCCGCGTGTTCGCTCTTTCATTACAAAATCCGCGGTTGTAATTATACCCGACGTATAGCCGCGCATTGTCCGCGCGGTATTTCTCGTGATTTTCGTACGTATAATGATGTCGATATTGGACGGGATCAGGCTGAAAGCATGAAGGGCCGCCTATTTATTCACAAGTACACGTGTGCCAACCGCGCGCTACGTGCGGTACATACCGAATATTATATGCATGTTGTAAATATATCCTAACGTATACGACTGGCACGCCACACCCCATCGCATTGATGCACACCAAGTTCTTGTACCACCCCGCGAGCGAATCCATGGATCGGGTACGTACTTAAATTCACGCGCTCGGCTTGTGCTTTGTGCATAACCCCGGCGTTATACAACCATCACGCCCACTCGTCGACTCCTAATAGTATATACACATTGAGGCACCTAATGCCGTCCAAGAGAGGTCGTACAACTCGCTGGAATATCTGTGTGGATATATCCAGGACTAGCCGGTAATGGATTTTCAGTATTCGCATGAACCGCGTTGTATAATTATTGGCACGAAAGCATGCGGTAAGCCAAATGAAGCTCAATACACACGTAACATGAGGTGAATATGGGCAGATCTTAGCTAGTATCTTTGGCTGGGAAATGTGAGTAACTAGCACATGTACTAATGTATTAAAATCGGTGGGGGGTGAAAATAGGTAATGACCAAAATAGCGAATGGTGAAAATAGCAAATTTAAAAATAATGAACGGTCCGAATCTGTGGAATGGTTATCATTATGAAATTTGCTATTTCAGCCATTCGCTATTTTCATTATTCACTATTTTGACCCACATCTTTATTAAAATGGAGTCAAAATAGGGAATAATCGAAATAGCGAATGAAATTGCGATTCGAAATAGCGAATGGCTGAAATTGCGAATTTCAGCCATTCGCTATTTTCATCATTCACTATTTTGACCCACATCTTTATTAAAATGGAGTCAAAATAGCCAATAATTGAAATAGCGAATGGCTGAAATTGCGAATTTCATAATGGTGGCCATTCTAGATTCGGCCCGTTCGTTATTTTGAAATTTGCTATCTTACCCATTCGTTATTTTGTACATTAAAATATAAATACACAGGGAGAATAAATTTCACGTTGCATACTAAAATGATGTATGCAACAAGTAAACTTTAACTTTAATTGCTGACTTTTTCGTTGAGTCCAAAAAGAATTGTACGTCTTGAGTTCTCCACACAATAGTTAGAGCGAGTTTATAACGAACCAGGAGTTTTGAACAATTTCTAAGGTCCGAAGTTTTCAATTAAAATAATTCTTTATCCACGGACGTCAGAACAGTTGAAGTACACTTTATTTGAACTAGTCAGGAAATTATAAACTTGCTCATTGCTTCCTCATTATTTTCTCTGGCAAGTTTTCTCTATAAAGAAGCCACCGTCGAACTTCATGCGTCTTCATTGAGATGGCTTTGCGAAAGGTGGAAAATACGGAGGAAGCCATGTGGAAGGCTCCAGTTTGCAGACTTTTTTTTTCGACAATGTGGATCTCGGTGCGGGTATTTCCGTTGGTACGGACCGAAGGCTTAGACGGTGAAAAGCATTGCGGTCTTATGTAGGGGAGAATGGGCGTCGTTCTTCCACGTGGTCCTCCTATACATACACGACAGTCCAAGTTTTCCGTCTACATTTATTGTGAAATAGTGAATTTTATGGAAACAGTTATTTCATATATCTGTGCTCCACTTTAACTCCCGTAAATGATTACATATCTGGTTGCAGTTTTCCCCGTAAATTTACGATCATTGAATATCATATATCAATGATAAATTTAGTCATCAAAATAGAATAAATGCTGTATTAATCCTAATCGAGTCGATTGTAGTTCGTAGCCATGAAATCCAATGATATTCTCAGAAAGTTTTTCCTTCCAGGGTTAACACAGGTCTTTTCTTTTTTACACGACAGTCCAAGTTTTCCGTCCACATTTATTTGGAAATAGTGAATTTTAGGGAAACAGTTATTTTAAATATCTGTGCTCCACTTTAACTCCTGTAAATAATGACATCTCTTTGCAATTTTCCACATGAATTTACGATAATTGAATTTCAATGATGAATTTAGTCAACAACATAAAATAAATGCTGTATTAATCCCAGGCTGATCGATTGTGGTTAACGTGGCTATAAAATTCAATGATATTCTCAGAAACTTTTTCTGTCTAGGGTTTAACACAGGTTTTTTTTTTTTTTTTACATATTCGTTATTGTGATTTTCAAGGCAGGATTTTATTAGTTCGCAATGTCATGTTTTCTGGAGGCATCGTTGTGAGTCAGCCTGTAGACGGTATGCACACAGTTTGCGGACGAACCGAACAGAACGCGAACACCAGAAATATGATGATATCATTATTACATCGCCCGAGGCATGCACTGAAGCACGAGGCATAAGGCATTACACTTCCTCCTTTCTCTGCACCGGCTCTCTTATCTGTTTCCTCGCTTTCCCCCAAGCCCCGCTCATCCCCAGTCGCTGTAAGCGTCGTACATGCTGCTCTCTCCTCTCTACATAGACTGGGATATACGTAGGTACATCGCGGTCTCAAGAGGGCACATATAGATGTCGGGCGGGCGGGAACGAGATCATTATTGCTCGAGCCGATGTCGCTCAACCTGGTTTCCAGCTTCGCGCATCGAACCACCAGATCTCGTTCCTATTTAACGACAGATAAGTCACCGCCGCCGTATTAGGTACGCTCGGTCTTCTCGACAAATATATATCCGCACTTCTCGCTTCCCGCTTTTATACTCGCGATTTTTAGCTTCGAGGCTTTCAGGTCGTTCGTAATTTTTAAATGTCATTGGTGAATTGATAATACAGTGATAAAATTGACCCAGATGAAGATACTAAAAACCGTGTCGACCCTCTGAAGAAACGTTTTAGAACCCAAGTCTGATGATCAGATTTGTGGGAAAACTGATTAGACCAAATGTCGTTTCAATTTGTTACGAGAATTTAACTGTCTTCTTATGTCGACTGATTTCAGGTCACAAAGGCGTCAACTTTTCATGAAGCTCCTCTACGTGGAAGCCACAACTGATGATCCTGATTTGTCATGTCACTCCTGAACGTGAGTTTGCGATGCATGCAAAATAATTAGGGAGCGATATGGAAGTCTGATGATCAGATTTGTGTGAAAAATGATTACATCAAATGTCGTTCCAATTTGCCACTCCAACTGAAGACTTGATACCCTAAGGTTTTATCCTCAACATGTTACGAGAACTTAACTGTCGTCTTATGTCGACTGATTTAAGCTCACGTCGTAAACTTTTCATAAAGCTCCTCTATCTACCAGCCACAATTGATGATCTTAATCATCGTGCAAAATAATCAGGGAGCGATATGCAAGCCTGATGATCAGATTTGTGTGAAAACTAATTAGAAATGTCGTGAAATGTCGTTTCATTTTGCCACTCCAACTGAAGACTTGATAACCCTTTAATCTGAAGTTTTATCCTTAACATGTTACGAGAATTTAATTGTCCTCTTATGTCGCCTGATTTCAGCCCACAAAGTCGTCAACTCTTCATGAAGCTGCCCTACATGCCAGCCACAATTGATGATCCTAATTCGTCATGTCACTCCCGAACGTGACTCTGCGATACGTGCAAAATAATCAGGAAGCGATATGCACGGTTCCACTTTACAAGATTTTGTGTAGGTAACTCTATACTCGGGCTAAAAGGTTCGAAAAAGAAATTATTGCGGCGCAAACGTTTGAGAGGTGGCTGTCAGTTTGTCGAGACTGTAACCGCGACGGGGTTGGAGGAATAGAGCGGGGCGGGCGTCTTGGTGCTATATGAGTTAACCCTCGAGGCGTCAATCTTCCGGTTCGTCCCGGCGTTTATCCCCCAGGCTATGAGGAGCTCTCTCCTCCTTCAGTTGGCTAGCAATTTTATAACCCCTCTCGCTCGCTTTACTTTCGCTCCTCTTTCGCTTTCGTCTCGTCCGGCTAAACACGGTGGCAGCAACTGACTTCCTCTCGCCTTTCGGTGCGCGCCTCTCTCCGGTTCCTCGTTGTCCGCCTCGTCGTCGTCGTCGTCGATGTCGTGCATTCGCCCGGAGGCCTTGCAACCCCTATTGCGCACCCCCCGGATCGATCAACGTCCCGAGGCGCGGCGCAGCTTCCACCGACTCGCCTATCCCGCAATGATTTCCACGCTGCCAATTTTACAAGAATATTGAAGAGAATTTAATTTCGCATTCCTGGAGCCCGAGATGCGATCGAAACTTTGGTATCAGAATCCAATCTCCTCGTGTCGTGAGCGTCTTATTGGCTCTCGCGAGGGGGTTGGGGGATGGTCGAGGTTGGTTCTGCACCATTTCAAATGAGCGGAGGAATGAGAGACGCGTGGTAGGCCGGGAAGAGGGAAGACAGAGGACGAGACGAAGCGATGGGAAGAGGGAAGACAGGAGACGAGTGAGACGAAGCGATAAAGTCAAACGGGAAATAAACAGAGACGGGGGAAATAAGAAAAGTGAGGAGGAAACGGAGGAAAGGGTGAAGAAGAACGATGAGTATCGGGGCGGGGGGGATGAAAAAGCGGGGAAAAGAGTTGAGCGTGAGGCGTATAGCTGTGGAAGGCACGGCGGCGATGGTAGCACCACCCGCAACTCGAGGGTGGAATCATCCCTCCATGACGAGTTGGTCTTCTCTGCCCGTGCTTATCTCGTCTCATCCATCTTGCTCGCGCGCCTCTTTATCAGTCCATCCTGGTAGAGCGCGGGCATCGCACGACTGGAGCGTCCACAAACACCTGCACGTGTTCATGTGTGGGAAATAAGTTCACGTGCAATCTACGCTCAGCCACCATGCCCTGATAACACCGGATGGACGTCAAGGTGTAGGTTGAATGTAGGAATCAAAAAGTACGCTTTTGAATGGGCGGTCTAACTTTTGCAGGCGCAATACTAAGATTAGGACCCAACAGCGAATACTTTTTTAGACTACGTAAGTCTAAAAATGGGGACCCAGTTAGTGGACTAAATTCTGACAAATGGACCCTTTGGTGTTGTCAGGGATGGTGCATTGATATACATATAGGAATTCCTGTGATATCAGAAGTCGAGGTACTTGAATGATGGAATGCTGACGTTGTAAATGATGAAGGACACGAAAAAAAATTCGTGCCCTTCATCATTTGAGTTAATTACTTTTATTTGTTTTTTCGGAATTTCGTTGCATTCCAACGATGCAAACTTCGACTTCGTATTTGTCTTGAAAGGCTGCTGAAGATCAGGCGACTTGATCTGCAGCCAAGGAATCAAGGTAATTTTTTTTTCCTTGGTTCCTGATGATTAAGAATAAAAAACTTTTTTATTTTGAAATTTCTTGCCAACGGGCAGCCGTCATAAAAATTATATTTCAAACATCAATATTTTCTGCAATATTACCTCCGTTTTCCTTGAAAAAAAATTATCTCAACCCTTAATTTTTTCTAGTAAACCGACAAAAGTTCGTCCTGAGTAATTTTCAGGCCTTTTGAAAGATCTAAGTCAGGCAAAGGGCATGAAGATATTCCAGCGTGCAATTTTTTGGCTCATTAATTTCTACCACAGTTTCAACATAACAGTAGATATTAAAAATATTTGGAATTGTCATTGGGTATTAAAACTTGCGGAAACCTGCTTTGAATTAAAAAGTACAGTTATTTTGTATTTTATTCATTTTTCTCGTACCTCCGAAACATGTCAAAGGGTATGCAGAGTGCAACATGAAAAAGAAAAAAAAACTGTCCTTCGGGGTATGTCATGAACGTCCAAACTTTCAACATTGAAACTTTCAACTCGTCACTTTGATCCTCGGTATAACGGAAAAGCTGATACCGCGCGCAGTTGGAGAATAAAAATACAGCGTTGGCCGTCCCATCCGGCGAGGCATTCAAAGATACTAGCGACAAAAAAAAGAGAGGTGTAACAAAAAACGATAACGAACGAACGACACAAATAAATGGATCACCCGACAAATTCCCGAATCGTGTGCAGTGGACGCCGGCATTTCGACGACAGCAGATGGTTTGACGCTGTCCTGTCAACCAGCTGTCTCGAACGTCAGATTATTTCAATTTCGGCCTCACGCTGTTTGGCTTTTTTTCCCCATTCCCTTCAGGGCCAAATTCTCCCTCGGGAGAATTTCGAGTCGATAAATATTCGAGCCCGGAAGCTCGCATTCAGTTCGGCAGCAATTAAACAGGAATAATGGAGGATAGCCGTGATTGAGGGCTGGAGAAACGTCTGGGTAAAGGATGGTTCTGAGGAGATTGAAACCGCATACTCCCAGGTAGGCACGGTGAAAAGAACTCCGAAAAAAAAAAAAAAAACGGGATAACATCTCCAGCAGATGGAGAATCGCCGTTCGGAACTTACTCGGCGTCTCTCCATTCTTCGGTGAAGACGAAAAGCGAGGAGAAAATAGGGTTCGAGAATGAAGGCAAACCGACGAAGACAGACAGGGAGAAAGGAACCATGGACCGAGACCCACGACGCTTGGCGCAGGATTGAAGGGGGGAAAAAAACACCCCCGGACAAAAGATTGTGAGGAGCGTCGCGGAAAACAATTGAGGAATAAGATCGGATGTTCTGGGGGGGACCCTTTGTACAGCCGGGGACAACCGGACCGCTTGGTTTTTCTTCTCCTCTATCTCGGACGACGAATGAACGCCTACCAGCCTCGAGTGCTTGATGTACATCATACCTATAGTCGTGGCGACCGTCGACTTTTATCTATTCAACGCGCGTCACCTATTGGCGAGGAAACCCGCGATGTCAGTTTATACAGCGGGGTTGGATTTGCCTTTGTGACTCAACCCGGTTTCTTCTCATTCTCCTCTCTTTGTCCATCGGGACATCAAGGCTTGGGTACGCCGATGGCTGATGGAATTGAGAAGTTAAGCATTCGTTCCGTCACTTGACTATCGCATGTTCAATAAACGCACAACAAATTATCACAATAATAATAAACACACTTATTGGGGGGTTTCTAATCCAAAACAAAAAGAATTTGACTCATTACATTTTTTTTAACTTACAAACTTACGCTAGATTTTGTCAATTTCTAAGCGTTCGACAAATTCATTGAAAACAGAATTGATGCAGCAAAATACTTGCCAGTTCGAACAAATCGTAGTTTTAAAAATACTAACGTAATCGTAAAATACTAACATGTTAGTGAGGCAGAGGAATTGATATTTTCACCAGCATGCCTGCAAACCCCTATAAAAATAAATTATATTCAAGGTATATAAAATATAACTCATATATCTTGGCCAAAAGTTCGATATCAGCCTCATATATTTCACATATCAATCGGATACATTTTAATGAAATACATCTGAAACACATCTTAAATAAATAAAAATATGTTTATTATATATATTTCGCCCAAAAGGTCTGTATTAATCTCTTATACTATATTTTCAGATATTCTTTACTTCCATGGGGGAAGAAATCGTCGCGTTAATTCCGACCACCTGGCATCGGAATACCCAGAAGACACATGTCCGCAACCGGAATTGCGTATAACCAGGCGGTACAGATTAGTGGCACACGGCATACACAGGGGGCACCGGTAACCAATATTGAGAAAATCGTAGCCGGAGGATCATCCCTTCTGGCAGCATCCGCATCGGCACGAATCATTGATTGAGCCCTCCAGCATATTATGCGAGACTCACGTGCGTCGTCGAAGCCACCGTGGCGGATGGAGAGAGAGACGACGACAGAAGTTTTCGTCCCTGTCCTACATCGTCGCACGGGGGAATATGTCGGCAATGACACGATGCATCGCAGCACGAATATACCGCACGAATAGTGCTATGTATAAATTTGCACGTATGTGCGGGTGTCGCATAAAGGTACACGATGCGCACGTGGCCGATTGTGTGCGGCATTCCCTGTATTAGAATGCAGGTGTAGGACCGGCGCATGGAGCGCAGGCCTCGGTGTACAGTGGACTCTCCGATAAGTTAAATTCGAAAAAGTTAAGACACTCGGATAAGTTAAGGATTAACGCTCTGGTAAATTAAGATCGACCCTTTTCTGAGCTCTTTCTACCTGCTGGCGGGGAAGCGAATTACCCTTTCTACTTCCAGAGTTGTAAATCCCTCAGTTTTATAGAAATAAAATTGACGATACGATTGGCTTTGTAATTATGTTTTTATCATAATAATTCATAATGATTATAACATGATGTGTGAACTTTTAAATAGAGCCAAGGAATATTAAATTCGCATAAAACTTCATGGTAATCTTGTTGAAAAAAATAGAGAAATACTGTTAATGCATTGCGAAAACAGTGGATGACTGTGCTTGTCCATTTTTCTCACGATTTCTCCGAAAATTTAATTACAAATTAGGTTTTTCTTACAGCTGTTCAAAAGTTCACACATAATTGTGTAATCGGTACAGGTCATCATTATAAAATCGTAACTAGAAAATAAACTGTTGTGTCAACTTTAATTCTTGAAGTAATGGGGACTTACAACACTGTCTACTTCACACTACTTGCGGTCGAACGCATTGCTTCTGCAAGAGTGACAGAGAGGTAACATAGTTGCGAGATGGTGCTGAAGTTTGCATCGTTGGAATGCAACGAAATTCCGAAAAAAAAAAATTCTAGTTAATCCAAATTATGAAACTATGTATAAAAATGAATTATAGCAATTAGTTGCCATGATGATTTTTTATACCTATATTCTCGTCATTTGTATTAATTAGAATTCATTTTTTTCTGAATTTCGTTGCATTCCAATGATGCAAACTGCAGCATCATCGTGCGACACAAGGACCGATGAAAAACCCCCGCTGCACTTTTTCCCCCTCTCGTCGTTTCGGGCGCGCCCGGAAACGGCTTACAAAAAATAGTGGGGACCTTGACTTATCGGAATGGCCTAATCTGCTTTCGGTCCCGCGACCTTAACTTATCGGAGAGTCCACTGTAGGTATAACGCCGGTGTATGAGGGGGCTGAGAGGCGGAGGATCGAGCATGGCCCCGAACGACCGAGCGGAGTGCAGTCGTTAACGACTCGTGTGCTGGCACGAAGAAAAGCTAACAGTGATAATGACCGAACATGCGCTTCACCAACGAGAACAGGTCACCTCGGGCGTTCGGATTTCGAACAAACATCGCGTTCTCTGCCCCGACTATAGTTGGGTCAGCAGGCGGTCGCGCATTGTTCTCAATTTTATTCCGCATCCATTTCAATCATTCGCTTCGCGTGCGCCTCTTTTTTTATATCTCCGACGGAATAAGGGGTTATCGGAAACAAAACAATGGGAACGGAATTATGGAGCGGGCGGTTGGTGAATGAAAAAGTTGTTGCTGCAATTAGCGGCCGAAGTGGTCCGACTGACGGAGACAGTTGGGACTATTTGTGGTCTTTATCGATTGTTTTGGACTTTTTTGGGAAGTACAAATGAAGTCGGGAAATAAAATTGCGGGGTCACTGGGGAATTTAGCTTTGATGATCAAAATAATGCAGAGAAAGAGGATGATTGGCGATTTTCGTAGTGCAAAGTTTAAACACATACAAAATTTAATTGTACAGCAGGGAGACTTTATGCTCTTTATTATCGATTGTTTTGTACATTTTTGGAAATAAAAATAAGGTCGGGAAATAAAATTGAGGGGTCGCTAGGATTTTTGGATTTGATGATCAAACTAAATGCAGGGAAAGAGGATGATTTGCGATTCTCGCAGTACAAAGTTTAAACACATGCAAAATTTAATTGTACAGCAGGGAGAATTTATGCTCTTTATTATCGATTGTTTTGTACTTTTTTGGAAGTACAAATGAGGTCGTGAAATAAAATTGTGGGGTCGCTGGGACTTTTGGATTTGATGATCAAACTAAATGCAGGGAAAGAGGATGATTGGCGATTCTTATAGAAAATAAGTTTAGTTAGTCCGGTGCTAAGTGCAAAGTAGTCGGGAATAATCAGTGAGAGAGAAAGATCGACTTGGACGGCAGAGGCGATGAGCGAACTCCTGTGAATGGCTCGACGAAGTTTTTCGTAAACTTTTCTATACCCGAAATATAATCGGTATAAGGTTTCCCGTGAAGCCCGATAGCTCTCGCGAGAGAGAGACTTGAACGCCTCTGGGACACTTGCCAATCGATGCGCCCCATCGATACGTCTAAGTATGGATGAGAACAAATTTATGAGTCGACCCTGTACGAACAAGTCACGGCTCCTCGAACCAATCGTTCGGCACGAACAAGCAAACTTTCGTTCTCGCCTCACGGATTCCTCGTTTCTTATTCCGGTACCCATCGCGATGAATTCGGCGGGGTCTCCTCGAATCATTCTTCGAAATCTTTCTCAGTTATATCGCAGATTCTTTCATTGACAGTTGTTTGTCGCTACACCTTTGTGTGGAGCAGTTTGATAAAGGCGTTCTGGCATCGGTCGAGGGAAAAGTATTTCGCTGTCATCCGTCAATATTTTTCTTGTTTAAGATAAAAATTCAAATCCCATTTTTCGCTACTCTCGATAAGAGCTCTTTCAACTTTCGAAATTATTGACCAAGTTGCAGATACTAATTAGACAAGGAAAAATAATGAGATTCGAAAATCTGTAATTTTCACGACTTTGCTAGAAATCTCTTTTACTTATATCACACTTCTTCCATTGATAGTTGATTGTGGAAAAGTATTTCTCTGTCATCTGTCAATATTTTTTTTGCTTGACATAAAAATTCAAATCCAATCTTTCGCTACTCTCGATAAGAGTTCTTCAACTCTTGCAATTATTGCCAAAGTTGCAGCTACCAATTAGACAAGGAAAAATAATGAGATCCGAAAATCTGTAATTTTCACGACTTTCCCAGAAATCTCTTTTACTTACATCAAATTTCTTCCATTGATAGTTGTTTGTGGAAAAGTATTTCTCCGTCACCTGTCAATATTTTGTTTCCCTGGCCTCAAAACACAAATTCCATCTTTCGCTTCTCACGACAAAACCTCTTCAACTCTTGCAATTATTACCAAAATCACAGCTACCAATTAGCAAAAAAAAAAAAATATCAAGCTCCAAAAATCCTCAATTTCCACGACTTCCCCAAATCGATCAGGTGGTGCCCACGTTCATCGCAGTTGCCTTTCCCTCGAGCCTTTCCGAAAGAAGGTCGGGCCTTTCCTCATGTGG
The DNA here is from genome assembly GCA_963932165.1 of Pimpla rufipes. NCBI lineage: Eukaryota > Metazoa > Arthropoda > Insecta > Hymenoptera > Ichneumonidae > Pimpla > Pimpla rufipes. The sequence goes on from OZ010630.1 coordinate 27,564,934, forward strand.
CGAGCGTATTCGCGGTGCTGCGCGCCGCGAATAGAAAGACGGATAATCCCCACGTAGCCTCTTCCCCACGTGTATGGTAGTCACGAAAACAAAGAGTTGTTGGCGAAATGTAAGAGATACCGAGGAGTAGGAGGGCAAGAAGGAAAGAATGAAATGCAGAAAGCCCGAGCGAGACAGAGAAAACGGGAAGGGGCATCCCGAAGTTCCCGCACTTCCGTGAGACAAAGATTTACGAGGTACCCCGCCGCCCCTCTCCATCTTACTCCACCCTTATCCCCTTGTCTCCGTCTCCCTCGCACACCCCTATCTCCCATCCATTCCCACTCACTGTCACACGCGCGGCCTGCAGCCCAGCGGCTTCTCGGCATCCGCGACTTGCGCGAGAGCTCAAACTTTGTCAAATAAATTAAAAGCCACCTCTCGGTCCTCGGAGGAAGGGGGAGAGCAGCGCGCCTTCCACCCCCCGGGTGCGCCATTCCGCGTTTCCATCCCCTGGACTCCATATCCGTTTTCTTCGCATATCCGCGGTGAAAAAAAGAGAGGAAGGCAGGGAGAGTGGGAAGGCAGAGAAGGAGGGAAATAGAGAGGAAGGTAGGGAGTATGGGAAGGCAGAGAAAGAGAGAAAGAGAAAGGAAGGTAGGGAGAATGGGAAGGCAGAGAAAGAGAGAAAGAGAGAGGAAGGTAGGGTGAATAGGAAGGCAGAGAAAGAGAGAAAGAGAGAGGAAGGTAGGGAGAATGGGAAGGCAGAGAAAGAGAGAACGAGAGAGGAAGGTAGGGAGTATGGGAAGGCAGAGAAAGAGAGAAAGAGAGAGGAAGGTAGGGAGGATGGGAAGGCAAAGAAGGAGGGAAGGAGAAAGAAAGCCGAAAGAAATAACGAAAGAAAGAAGGAGTGAGAATGGAGAAGGGTAGAAGCGAGCGGGAAAAGCAGAGACTACACCGACGGAATAGTAATATCTGCCTGTCCTCCAACGCGCGCTTTCCACTAGCTCCTCTCTCTGCCAACTTCCACCGTCCTCTCCTCACCACCGCGGCCAACGTCCTCCTTCCTTCCTCCCTTCGCTTGTGCCACTCGCTGTCCCTCCCTGACGTTCAACCCACCCTTCTCGTCTCACCCCCTTCCTCCCCCTCGGTCCCTTCCACCCCTCCGTCACTCTCGACCGCGACTCTTTTTCTTCTCTATCTGTCATTTCTTCTCGCAACTTCCATTTCGGTCCAGACACCCCGGCCGGCCCGCAGCAGCTTCAGCCTCCTCGTCACGTTTTCCCCTCAACCCTCCTACCCTTCCTCCTTCCTCCTTCTTCCTCCTCCTTCTGTGCACCGAATCCTCGGGTTTTTGCGCCCGCGACGCGCTGCCATATTTTTAGACAAGTGAGTTCGTATTTCAAATCACATCGCCGTAACCCCACGTGGGGGGAGGGAGAGCGACTTGCCGCGGCTCGGAACTCCTCGTCGCGACCACTGATTTTGTGGCACGCTGTCCTCGTTATGGGAAGCGAACAGGCGCGACTCGTGGCTGTGTGTAAAAGCGATTTCATGCCGGGGAAAGCGAGCTTCGCGGTTATCCCAGGTGATCGCGCGGGGATCGAGATTGGATATTTTTCTCGATCGCGGAAAATCGACGGGGATTAGGAGTGGAGACGAAAAAAAAAAATAAGAGCGTGTATCTTGGAACGATATTTCTAGATCTCCGCGAGCGGGAGAATCGCGCTGATGGTTTATGGAGCTATGGAAATAGGCAGATGTTACGGAAATACTCGGTGCCACGTGGATTCGCGTTTTAGGTTGGCGAAAATGGGGTACGGAACGCGTAATGCGTGTCTGGTTTGGAATGAAGGGAATAAATCGAGGTTGAGTTGGCCGCAGTAGTTAAGGCCTTGTTTGGTCAGACAATGAAGTAGTTTTGTTTTATGACGGATTTCGTAGCCACTTTGCGTGAACAAGTACTATTGGAAATTATTCCACAGTCGATGGAAGTTTCAGAAAAAAAATTGATGGTTTAACATTTAAATTAATTAATTTAAAAAAATTATTTAAAAAATATTTTACTCACAAAGATTTATTTTTTATTTTTTTTATTTTTTCACAAACAATTAATTTTTGGTAGGATTATGATATTTAAAAATCGCAGTTCAAATTGATCATTTCATTTCGAGTCCGCTCGTAAATGAGCGATTTTCGTTGCCATGAAAAAGTCGTTAGAACGAAGTCGTAAACGGCAATCTCGGAAAAATGAGTTATCACTGAATTGGGTTACGCGACTCTGACGATTATTGGCTTTGAGGGTAGTCGAGTTTCTGTCGATGCCAGTACTTCCGCATCCGCGACCATGGTCCCTGTGTTATTGTTTTTGTAATCCGCGAGACTAACCGAGGTCCGAATTTGTTGTGTGTTCGTCGCTTGGACTGACTTCAAAGCGTTTGATGTAGTACAGTGGAAAATTCGATGTTGCACTGGTGTTGGCGAAACTTTTACACACACGTTTCAGTGTTTTTAGTCGTACAGAGAACGGGGTATATTTTTTCAGGCTAAAATACGTCGAAATAAAGTGTTAAAAAAGTTTAAAAAATAAAAGTGTTTTCGCTTTTTTTTCGAAATTTCGTCACTTCACTAAAATTTTAATTCTAAAGCAGAACCATTGAAAATCGCAATTTTTTCCATACATAACCCTTGCCTGTTATGCGCATTTTTTTTTTCATTTCGTAAAATTTGAAAACTATCGGATGAAAAATTTCCCGCTGATTCCAAAAAGCCCTGTTGTCTGCCCGAAAAATAGAAAATTCGACGTGAAAAACGCGAAAAATGATTCTTTCTCTGTTCAAATACAATAAATTGTACTCACTGATTTTTTGAAGAGGGATTATCCAGGTAAAAAAATTATATAAGCATTTTAATGTTCTGTCTTAGAGTGACAGTAAACAATAAATAATGAAAAAAAACCACTTGCTAAATGCAAACCATTGTATCTCCCTAGCCCGGCCGTGCGCCAGTTCCCTGTTTAGTAATTCCGATTGGCGCTAACAGAAACCGATCAAATGTACAAAACTCCGATTGAAAAATAAAATCAATTCAAACAGGTTTCAATCGGATTTTTGTCCCTTTCATTGGTTCCAATCGGATCTCTCAACCAGAGTTACCATTGTAAATGTCTCTCCGTCTCGGTACCCCGAGAAAATGCGGCTTTCCTTGAAATAGTAGAGTAAGCTAAGGTAACTTTATTTACCAACAAAAATATCAGCAACATGGATAAACGATGCAATCGCAAAAGCTGCATATTTCATCAAACGTATTTTGCGCCCTGTATCGTCATGTTTGGCTCATTATTCGCCGGTGGTCTCGACACACCCAACAAAACTTTCCGCCCGTGGAATGTAATGGGCGCAAACACCCCACCGACTAGAGCCATCAGGGCCACCGCTCACGCGTTTCCAAGTTCAAATTGGCTGAAGGGTGGCGCGGAAGTTGCGAGCGCTGGTTACAAATCTCCGTCGTTGCGATAGTGGATGACGGCGAGAATCCAAGCCTTGCAACAGTTAGCAATTCATAGTGTCGCGGGCTCCGCGGCTGTACGCGCTGATGCTTGTAGCCTCCTAAACCTCCACCAGAAAGCTTCACGTACTTTGTCCGTCTGTCCCGAATGGCTGTGTTGTCAGCGCGCGCCGGGAGCCTTCCGGCTTGCTATGCATGGCTCGTTCAACGTGCTAATTCCACTTCTCCACATGCTCGTAGCTGCCGCACGACGTGGAACAATATCCCTCTCCTCTGGCTGTGGAGATATCGTTAACAATCGATTATCTCAACATGGCCAGTTCCGTTCGTCCCATTCAGTCGCGTCTGGCGGCCCGCTATATATATGCCCGGCTACTCTTGGGGCCTAATCAAACTGTGTGTTTCCAGTCTGCGAAGCTCGAACCGCATTCCACCGCCAAGAATTTTCCCTCCCACCCGAAAACCCGGAATGCTCGCGCTAATACCGTGTATTATGAATATTACATTTTCAAAACGAAATCTCGCGTCCTAATAGCTAACAGGCGGTGCTCGAGCGTCACGAGGTAACGAGGGAAAAGAGAAGGGAGGGAAGGAAAAAAAAAGAAAAAAAAAAAAAAACATCACGCGAGTACCACGGCGTGCATACTTATTGCCGGGGTAAATGTGGAAAAAAACGGTAAAACCGTGGAGGGTTCAGGGAGGCGGGAAGGTATAAGGGAGGAAGGAAAAGTGAGGCCGAGAGAGGTTTTCTTCTCGGTGTTTTTTGAGAAAAAAAGAGGGAAAAAAAAAACGAAGTCGATAGCGCCCTCACAACGTAATAAGGGGAGGAAGAGGTGAAACGAGAGCTCGCGGACTATCCGGAGAGCTCCGGGTAATTACGCCGGATGGCCAATCCGATGGTACGGAGAGGCTACAAGCGAACCGATCGACCGTAAACGAGCGCGGGAATAGACGGGCAATTATTTTTCGAACCAGACCGGAAGTAAAAACCCATGCCCTCGTGGTTTCACGATAATTCCAGTGAACACCGGTCTGGGGATCTCCCAGCAGCCTCACTTTTCCACTGTCTTCGACGGAAATTGAAGCAGTGTGGTTTTCAATGGTATTGTTCTATGGTATCGAGTTTGTCAAAGTCACAGTTTATTTTTGATTGTCAGAGTAAAAATAAACTTCGACTTTAGTTGTCAAATTAAAAAGAAACTTCAACTTTAATTGTCAAATTAAAAATAAACTACGACTTTTATTGTCAAATAAAAAATAAACTTCGAATTTAATTGTCAAATAAAAAATAAACTACGACTTTAATTGTCAAATAAAAAATAAACTTCAAATTTAAATGTCAAATTAAAAATAATTTTTTGTATTGTCAGAAATCTTTTTATTGACATATTAAAAAGAAACTTCGACTTTGTTTTCAAAAAAGTTTCTTCAAATTTGAAAATCAAAAAAAAAATTGATTCTGATTTTGATGAAAACAGGATATTCGTAAAGTTTGTATCCAATGGGAAATTTCGCTATGAAGCCAAGCAAGAAATCACAGAATTTCTTTTCTACGGTATCGAATTTCTCAAAGTCAATTTTTAATTTGACGACTAAAAAAAACGTTGACATTGACTTCAAAAAAATGTCTTCAAATTTGATAATTAAAAATAAACTTTGACTTTGTCTTCAAAAAAGTTATTTTAAATTTGATAATTAAAAATAAATTTTGACTTCGATTTTGACGAAAACAGGATATTCGTAAAGTTTGTAAAACCATATCGAATGTGAAATTTCGCGCTGATTCCAAGCAAGAAATCAAAGAATTTCGTTTTCCAGAGCGTGTTTGGTTTTACATTGAAGAGCCGTCGGCACTTTGGCATCCGATTGACACGCGGTCGACGGGTGCGTCGGGCAGACCGCAACGTATCCTCGTCCCGTCGGACCTTTTTCAGAGCTCCGCCTCGTCTTTTATATTGTTTCTCCCAAGGCCGAAACAAAAGCGACGAGAGTAAGGAAGTCCGAGGGACGTTTTCCGGGATGTGGGCCGGGCGTTCTCGCCCGCGGCCTCCTGACCCTCTGTCGCGTTTCGTGCGGTCGGACGATCGGAAGAACGTGCCCCATCGAAGGATTCGAGAATTTCACGGAGCCAAGAGAGGAAAGCGAGGAGGACAAAGAAGAAATATAGACGCACGGATGACGGTTCGAGAGAAGATTGAAAGTAACGTAACTCGGACATTTATCGATTCGACGGTGTACGACGGGAGAGCCGGGAGAAAAATTTCATTCGGTCTTGCTGGCGTGTTTGTTTTTGCTTTTCGTATATAAATGCCGGCGGAAAAGTGCCGAATAAAATGAAAAACTCGAGCCGTAAGAAAAGGAACAAATTGTCCCGCGCAAACACCGTAAACGATGGAATTACGTCTCTGCACCGACGACACATGTCGATTGCTGTTTAAGAATTAAGAAAACTGTTCGCTGTTGGCTCTATGGAAATAAAGTATATTCAAGATTTATGAGTTTTATAATATAGTCAAAAATGGTCTTCTAAAAAATGAATATCGACTTTATCCAAAAAACTTTTCTAGAAAAGTTATTAGTTTTAACATGCCGAATAGTTTGGTCGAAAAAAAGTAATCTTTCCATTAAAAAAAATAATAATAATAATAACATGTCGGCCGTCGTAACTCCGGTATTTTTAATGTTGGATCATATTTCTATTTTTTTTTAAATGTCCCCCTTCGAACCCTAAAAGTTTCATTCTACTTAAAAATGCATCATGTTAGTATTTTTCGAGATAAATCAGGTGGAAGATTAAAATTGGGCACTCTGTATATTTGCTATATATATTTCATATATCCATCGGATAAATTTTAATTTGATATATCTAAGATATATCTTAAATGGACAAAAATATGTTTATTATTTATATTTCGGCCAAATGTTCTGTATCTCTTGTATTTTTTCAAATATACTTTATTTCCATGGGGTGAATTGTTACGATTGTGACATTCCAGAACGTTTATTTCTTGATATTCGCACCGCCAATTCTACTTTAAACCAACCCGTATGTGTTTTGCCCTTGCAAATTACGAGCGGCTAATTGTTACACTAATTGCAAGGTTGCTTGCGCAACGTCGTGAGCCAACAACCCGCCGCTGCGAGGGGTGCATCGTCATGTGATGTGGTGCCGAGTTCGTTGGCGCTAAACATACTCCAACCTCGGGAAAGACGGTGGCTGTGCAAGTCCATTTATCCAAGGTTCGCGGAACTTGCTTATTAGCCTGGAAATATGTGGAACTCGTGTCTTTTGCCCCCCCCCCCCCCCCCCCCCCTCAAAACAAACCGGCTAGACAGCGTATATTAAGTGGTATTACACTCCAAATGACGTCAGACGTCGGAAATTCCGTAACAATATCCAATGGGAGAGATGAAAAAGCACGGAAAAAATTCTGTGAATAAATATTCGAGGGAAAAATATTCCATAACAAAAAACCCACGTTAATTACGTTTGAAAATAAAAACCAAATGGATTTGCGGCAGTGGAAGCACCAATTATTATTCAAAATGTAAATGGAAACTCTCCTTGATTACAGCTCGGCGAAACATTTTTTATCACATGGACGTTTCGTTCTGCTCCGTTTCGAATACGTATAAATTTCCTCACGACGATTTCCTCAATGGAAAATGTTCGTGAAAACTGCGGGGCTGCGTTTATTCGGCTATAATTAAAAACATAATTTAAACAACTGATTGTCAATTAACTCCAGCGTGAGAATAACACCGTATTTTTCTTTCGTTTCAGCCGCGGCCGACACGTTTGCTGATATTTTTATATGCGTACCTCCCGAGTGTTTGCTGCACGGTGTATCCGCGAAATCGAGTGATTTCTTTAATCAAGTTCGATTCGTGACTCTTCAATTAACCAGGTGAAACGAATGAAACCAGTTGAACATTTTTCCAATTTACCCCTTGCGTTTCTTTACGAAAATGTTTTTTTTTTTCGATTTCTTAAAGTTTGAAAACCCTACCCAAGTAAAAAAATTATATGAGGCTTATATGAAAGGCTTTATATACAAGCTATGTATATGCAAAAGTGGACATATAGAATTTTCATACATTTAGTATAATTTATAAGAAATTATAGAATTAATCTCGATATATAGAACTATAAAAACAAACATATTGTATATACTTTGTATATACTAACAAACAACAAATTCTTTGCAACAAATTCTGCAAAATTATTGTCAGCATTCAACCATATAATATCAATATATTTCATATAGATTATACAAAATATATGTAAGTTCTATGTCCACTTTCGCATATCGCATATAAAACCTTTCATATAAACCTCATATAATTTTTTAACTTGGGTATCCCCTGGAAAATTTTGCGAAAAAGGCATTTTTAATGGACACGCATCTCCTCAATGAAAAATATTCGCAAAAACTGCGGGGCTGCGTTTGTTCGGCTATAATTAAAAAACATCATTTAAACAACTGATTGTCAATTAACTCGAGCGTAAAAATAACACCGTATTTTTCTTTCGTTTCAGGTGCGGCCGACACGTTTGCCGACATTTTTATGCGTACCTCCCGAGTGGTGTTTGCCGCACGGTGTATCCGCGAAAACAGGGCGTAGACTTTTATGTTGAATAGCAGTCGCCGTGTGCTGTACGCGTCTGCACAGGGTACACAGCGACTGGGGCGGCGTGGAAGGTGTGCGGCTTTTGGTGACGTTTGGAAAAGCCGAACGGGTCGGGGGCTGTGTTGTTTGCCATCTGAAAATTCTGGGCGCGCGCGAGCCAAAGGGTTTCGGAAAAGTGGCGGGCGTAAATATCCGTTCTGTATCTCTAAGCGAGAAAATTCCCCGAGGAGTTTCTCTCGCTTCTCGTGCCTCGCGACCCCCGGAGGCGAAATTCTTGTCCGCAAACACGGTGCTCGAACCCGCGAAGAAACTGACGTCTGCGGTCTGGACTGTACTTATCCGGTTTCGCTCGATGGTATCGGATCTCGATGGCGAACCCTCGGGTTTTCCTCCGCTACCGAAGTTGTTGGCCAACTCGCGCGCTCGATCCACTATTTCTCGACGCCCATACACGCCACCGTTTTTTTTTCGCTACCCGACCTGGTTGATGAACTAACGTTCCAACGATGTTTGCATCGTTTGCCGCGCACCTTGGCTTATAAATTATATTGATATGAAGGAAATGAGGGAAAATACAAAAATATGAAATAAAATAACGAGAAATAAAAAACAAAATGCAGGGGAACAGATAAAGAGGATCAATTAACTTTAGTTTCTTTAATTAAGATCAAGTCGTGAGACTTTAATGAACCAGATGAAACGGATGAAACCAATCGAAAAATGCTCAAATATTACCCCTTACGTTTCTTTGGGAAAATGTTTTTTTTTCTTGATTTCGCAAAGTTTGAAAACCGTATCCACTGGGCAATTTTGCGAAAAAGACATTTTTAATGGACATGCATTTGCTTTCGTTTTCATAACAAAAAAATGTTACAGATTAAAATCTTCCACATTGCTTCCTCATTAATAAAACTGTAGTTTCTTTAATCAAGCTCGAATCGTGACTCTTCAACGAACGAGATGAAACAGACGAAACCAGTTGAATATTCTTCCAAGTACCCTTTGTGTTTTTTTACGTGTGACGGCCCCTTAAAACTTATATTTTTCATGCGCATTATATTTTTGCGATATCATTATCACCGACAATTCCCAGACGCGTTTCTTGGGAACAGACCCCGGGATCATCGCTGACGGTGCAGCGTTCCAGCGCACGGCGGCTCATGCGCAGCGCAACGTCGGCGCTTGGGCCCGACGGCCCCCGAACGGCTCGTCAGTTCGTCTCTCGCGCTTCGGCGACACACTCCAACTTCAACTTCAACTTCATTCAAACCCATATACGCTGTAACGTTCACTCCACCAATCATTTCAACTCAATAAACGTTCAATCACCATAAATCATTCCGGCTATTATTCCGATCGTTACATACGAAAATGTTTTTTCTCTCGATTTCTTAAAGTTTGAAAACCGTATCCACTGGGCAATTTTGCGAAAAAGGAATTTTTAATGGTCTTCGTTTTCATAAGAAAAAAAATGACAGAGTAAAATCTTACACATTGCTTCCTCATTAATAAAACTGTAGTTTCTTTAATCAAGCTCGATTTGTGACTCTTTAACGAACAATATCAAACGGATGAAAGAAGATACAAAAAATTCCAAAATTTACCCCTTGCGTTTCTCTGCGAAAATGTTTTTTTTTCTCGATTTCGTAAAGTTTGAAAACCCTATACACAGGAAAATTTTGCAAAAAAGGCATTTTTAATGGACATTCATTTGCTTTCATTTTCATAATAAAAAGAAATTGCAGAGTGGAACCTTGCACATTGCTTCCTCATTAATAGAACAGTAGTTTCTTTAATCAAGCTTAATTCGTGACTCTTCAGCGAACCAGATGAAACGGCTCAACCGAAAGAGGTGGGAAACATGGGGGGCGGTATGGTTTGTGCTACCGCCCGTCCCACATAAGGCAAAGACGTAATTGTACCTTCGCGTACACCGTGTGGAACGAAAGTATTGCGTGTCACGTCGCCGTTAGATCTCGGATAAAACCCCAAGGAGGTTATCGTTCATGCGTTTATACATGCAGTGCCACGTTAATTTGCAACTTGAAAATCTTACGGTGCATGCACCCCGTGCTACATTATTCGAAACTGCTCGAACACGTGAGGAAGGAGGTCACGAGAGAAATCACGGACGTGGCACGGCGAGAGGGAAAATATATGATCCGCATAATTGCCACACGATACGACATTTAGCTTCGTGCGATAATTAAACCATCAAAGCATTATCCAAGGAATGCTGCTGGCTGAGAGGCGAACACGCTCTATAAGCCCGGAACTTTTTTTACGATACGATTCATACAGCAGAATGATTTGTTGTACTTTGTTTATTGCGAGCCTTAAGGGCGATTTTGCGTTTCCTGACTTTGATATTCATTGTAAAAGCGCGCAATACGGGTTTAGTAGGGACTTTTAAGGGCAATTAAAAATCCTAGTGTGAACCTTACAGTATTGATCTAAGGATTCTAAATCTTAAAAAATTCTCCTCTTCTTCCACTTCTGGCTTAACCTTCTCTTAACATGATTTGCTGCACTGACAGAGTCAAAGAAAAAAAAATCCGAAAAATATTTCTACGTACCGAAAAATTGTGAATCCATTTTTTAAGAGCAATTAAAAATCCTACTGAGAGCCTCACAATATTGATCTAAGGATTCTAAATCCTAAAAAAATTCCCCCTTTTTCCCCTTCTGGCTTAACTTTCTCTTAACATAATTTATTGCACTGACAGAGTCAAAGAAAAAAAATCCGAAAAATATTTCTACGTACCGAAAAATTGTGAATCCATTTTTTCAAAGTCCGACGTTTCAATTCGCGGTTGTATATCTTCTTTTGATTGTCAGCAATAATTTGCTCTTGGCCGAAAACCACAAATGCAGAAAACAAAATAAAAATAGAAAGCGTTGATACGCGCTGATATTTCGCACAACCTTAAGCATCGTAAATGTCAGATGGCTAATAAAAAGCGCTTCGCTCGGCGGCGGAACAGCGAAATTCGGGCGCCGAAAAATAGAATATTTTCCGATACAATCGATACTCGGTAGGAGGGCTAACGAGGGGTGAACGACCGCGACGAAATAAACGCCGCGCCGGTGGAAACGACGTAGGTAGCATTTGTAGTTGGCTTCGATATAGTATTGAGACTGCATCGAAGGTGCGAGTATTAAGTGCTACTGCATTATACAAGCTCGCGTACAGGATGTGAGAAATACGCGCGAGGATCGGCGCGTTTCGATGCTGCACGCCGATATCGTCGTCAGGCGCAATGCACGTAAAATGGGTTTGCGCGAGCACGGAACGTCATGTGGAGCGGCAAAGTTGCGGTCTGGGCACCGTCTAAAATGCATATTGGGGCGCTGGGAAACTAACGCTGGGACATAACACGCTGCAGTCCTGCGACCTGCATCTATGCATAATATATGTGCTTCACTGATACTTTATCATTGTTGAATATAGAGTCGTGAGGGACGTCTTAGCAGCTGCCAAGAATTTTCATGTAGTGACCAAAGCTGACGTCTTGACGATGGACAAGACGATCTGGTTGACGTCGTAAGAAAATCATGGGCCGGAAGGAAGAAAGGATCAGGACAAATTAGGTAATTGGATAATTTATTTGAATAAATAAATGTATTTAATGGACGGCCTAATAGGATTTATTTGGATCAAATAGAATTTGTTTCATTCAAATTTTTATTTTTCCAATTTTTTTTTCTATTATATAAATATATAATAGAAAATATATATAAATTTTTATTTTCTATTTTTATTTCGTTAAATTTTTTTAAATTTGTTTCGAATAGATCCCATCAGAACGATTTCTCTGGATGCAGATGAATAGATTTATTATAATTTTTTTATAATAGATTTATTTATTTATGTAAATATATGTATTTATTTCATGGCAGGCCTAATAGGATTTATTTGGATCAAATAAAATTTATTCAATTGAAACAAATTTTTATTTCATTTAAATAAATTTAATTTGGTTCGAATAGATCCTATCAGAACGATTTCTCTGGGTGTGTCCGACGTCAATAATCATGGTCCGGTAGGAAGGACAAGAACAAATTAAATTTAAAAAAATTGGAATTACTCCGTGTATTGTGGTACAATTTTTGTACATATCTATACTCTTTTTTTTCCTCACTTAGTAATTCTACATATTGTTAATTAACTGACCATAAACCATAGTCCTTCAGCCACAGTTTTTTCGTTGCTTCATTTTACATATAATTTGGCACAGAACCCAATGAATGATAAATGAGTCAAAATGCTTTAGATGGCAACCGACTAACATATTAATACCCGCGTATGCCTCAAACTTACCACTATGAAGAAATTTGCCGCAGTTCCTAAACACTAAACGGCTGAAGCGATGAAGCATCGAGACTAAAACGCTCTCGACACGCTGTGTTCTTAACGGCGTAGTTACAGCTTGTTTTATACCCTCCCACAGTATGCAAAATATACAATGTAGCCGATCGAATTCTCGTGTATACACGCGAGCGACCACCTGGTGTAAATCGACCTCGCAAAGTGACTGTTGCCACCTTCCTGTCATGCACGGTACGGTCGAGAGAAAAAAAAGGAGTAATCGGATACACAGGAACGAACTCCGGCATGGCAACCGCCACCGGGATTCAGAATCGCAATTTACTTCGGCTGTGATTATCACTCCGGGTTGGTAACCGCGCTGACTCTGCTATATATAGTGGATCGGTGCTGCGGGAGTTATCGATCTGCCGCTCCTGAATTTTCGAACCCAAACGGACGAGCATCGAAAATCGCGTTCATTCCACGCCGCGCTCGTGCCGCTTTCGTCCCACCTCGTTTGGAAATTCTAATTGCCAAGTATATTAGTTTGCTCTCTGTGGCGAATCACTTGGTCGCGTTTGCTTTCAATTTAATCTCACTGGTATATCGTTGTGTCTCTCGCTTCGTTCGTTTCTGCGCGCGCCGCGCGGCTCCTGACAATTTCGTCCAATTTCGAGTATCTCCAATCAGCTGGATAATATGAAATTGGTTAATCGTGGTCGGGGGTGGGACGCAGATGCGAGATTACGTTAAATTATATTTCGTTGAATGGTCCGACCGAAACTCCGAGCGAAGGAGGAAAGGCATTCGCGTTCGGCTGCCTCACGGAATCCTCACTGGGAGGCATGATTAGACCCTGGCTTTTGAATATCGCTTCCCTCATACCCGTTTCAACCGAGACGCAGCGCTATCGACCCTCAGCGATTTTCAACCGAGAGTGGATTGCACCGCCGAGCGAGGATGTTATAATTGTCGGAGTGGGTTGAGGGGCTCGAAGCAACGCCGATTCGCTGGCACTGCGGTTTCGCTTCATTAAATTTACAATGTAATCCAATGGATAGCCACCTCGAGGTTCTTCATGGTTAATCGTATTTGGGTTAGGATTTCATAATACAGGTGGAAAAACAGCGGCGATTATGACGAGACACTCGTCATGCTCGCAAATTTATTCTGCGATAATTTCTTCGTTTTTTTAAATCCATGAACGTCGAGCGCTCAATGTTTTTTTTTTTTTTTTTTTTTTTTTTTTTTTTTTTTTTTCATAAATTGCATTGATAAGACGTCGATTCGCATAGATAAATTTATTTTGCAGACAGCCTATTTGAATATATCTGTGACTCACAATTTTACTTACTTTGAGCGTTTCAATTACTTTGAAAAAGATGAAATAAAAAAAATTTTACTAAAATGAAAAATCACCCGACTGAGAAAGAAGCGTAGTTAATAAACAAGTTATGTAAATAAAAAATGTGAAATAATGAAATAAATATACGCATATCACAGTCGGAAGATTTTTATACCTAATGATGAAACAAATCTCTCGACTATGATATGCGAATAGTTATTTCAATATTTCACAATTTTTTATTTACCCAAATTAATAAAAAAATGCATTTTTTTCTTCATTTATACCCAAATTAATTAAAAAAATATTTTTTTCTTAATTTGGGTAAATGAATGAATGAGTAAAATATATTTTTATGGTAATAATGAGAGATAATTGTAGAATGAACAAATGTGTTATTAATTAAGCTTCTTTCTCAGTCGGAAAATTTTCAATTTTTTTTTCAGATGCCAATTAAAAATCACCCAGCAAAAAACATCAGGATCAACATGCATCCAACACCGATCAAAGTTCGAGGCCAGAAATCAGTGTTTTCCACCATCACGAATTAAGCACGTCTGGATTTATCGTGCAGGACACTCCAGGTATTATGCACAGGCAGTGAGGGCGGAGCACGGAGAACCAGTGGGTCCGTTTCTTTTCCAGCGCGTTTCAGTGTGCCTCGCGCACTACCTCGAGAGCTACGTGAAGGGTTTAGCTGACAACACGCTAGGGAGCTACTTCAAGTTCTCCGTCGCTCCCAGAATCCCACGACTACCCAGTCGCGTACGCCGCTCTCTCTGTACAACGTCCACTCACACCACCTTCGCCCTCTTACCCTCATTTTCCATCCCGCACCCTCCCGTCTCTCTCTCTCTCACTCCCTCCCTCCACCCTCCCCTTTCTTTCTTCCTCGCCGAACTCCAAGTTTGTCGCGATAGTTTGACAAAATGCAGATTGCCTTCGTTCCTTGGCTCCGAAGCGCGGATTTTTCTCCACTCTTTTTCCTCCGACTCCCCCGGCCCAGAGATCTCTCCTTCATTCTGTCTTTTTCCTTCTGCTCTTTTTTTTCACCCTCCCCCCAACTCTCCCTTCGTTCTCCAACCTCATTTTCCACCCGCGCTTTCTCACACCTGATGTGCGAGGGAGATCCTCGTTCTTCCTCTCGGCTCCTTCCGTCTGGTCCAGCGCGTGGCAACCCGCATATTACCCATCCTGACCAACCTTCATCCGGTTCGTTTTCGACCCCCGCTTAGCCTCCCCGAAGCACCGATGGTTCCGGAGACGAAAAGGGCTCTGGATGATTTTTTTTTTTTTTTTTCAGGTGTGTGTTTCTTCCGGGTGTGAGAAACGAGGAGGACGAGAGGCGGTACAGCGAGGATACCAGGGGGATAATGGATGAACAGGACCGAGGAGAGTAAGACGAGACGGCGTGACGTCGGGGGGGCAGAGATAATGGTGGACGAGGGCGAGCGAGATGGGCGAGGAAGAGCCGAAGAGCGTTTCCGTGGAGAAAGCAAAAGAAGGATGGAGGCGCGGATGTCGAAAGAGGGCAGCCAACGTCTTCCCCCGTGTGCGGGTAACCACTCACCGCTTTGCATAAATAGTAAATGACTAAATGGAGGCAGCGACGTTGGCGGTGGGATGGCGGATGTTGGCTGGCAAGGCTACGCGGCCACTATCTCATAGTTTCACCTTTACCTTCCAGATTTAAAGGGGCCAACGCGACGGTGTACCTTGACTCGAGATACCACCGACTCGTTTTTCCCCCGGGCGTGTATAGAAATTCTATTCCCAGCGCTCCTGCGGCCAAAAGCGCTGCAACGGCGCTGCGACCTGGACACAAAGTGCTGGGCTGTCCTACTTTGAGACTGAGACTTTGAGACGTCGTCGCGTCTTCTTGATGCTGTAGGTATGCGTTTGCTTCTTGGTATTTTTTTGTTGTTGTAATAATGGGGGATAATTGTGGAATGAACGATTTGTTTATTGGGACTGAAGTGGTTGAGATGTGTGGATGACTCAGGATAACTGGAACTGATATCAAAGAACCATCTGACATCACCATTGCGATGTGGAGTTAGATACACCCAGAGAAATCGTTCTGATGGGATGTATGAGAAACAAATAACATTTATTTGAATGAAATACATTTTATTTTATCCAGATAAATCTTAGTAGACTGGCCATTAAGTAAATTATTTATTTAAATCCTAGTAGGCCGGCCTACTAGGATTTATTTGGATCCGATAAAATGTATTCCGTTTAAATAGATTTTAATTTTATTCAAATAAATGTCTCTAAATGATTTCTCTGGGTGTAGATAGATAGGTAGATAGGTAGAATTTATTGCTCTAGGACCAACAGATCCTGTAGGCAACCCCGTTGCCAGGGAAGAGAAAACCATAGAGCGTGAAAAACGCCACATCCCGGCGTCTCCACCATACAAATAATAGACTTAGAACTAAATACAAGAATCAAAGAAATAAAATAAAGAAATAAAGAGACAAACAGAAGCAGATAAGTAACAAAGCTCAAGAAATACAAATTAAAAAAAAATTAAAAAAAATAAAATCAAAATTACAGAGAGGCCTTGACACAACTACCATGAACAACGATCCGATTTTTCTACACTTCTCAGTTGCTGCTCCCAATTCGCCTCCAAGGTGGTTGAAGTGAGGCGCTGGGTTTCCTTGAGGTAATTGATCGATCCCGTTGTCGATGAACGGACGATAATTGAAGGAAAACCCAAGGGAGGAAGGAGGGAAAAGAGGGACGGAAAGATGATGACCTGGATCTTAGGCCTTTGGCCCGAGAGCCTTTTAGATAATTGGTACCACCGCTACCGGTTCTGGAATGGCATTCAAGAGGCAGATTCCTCTCCTGCTTCTTGGTGTCTCGCTCCCTCGCGATTTTCTTCTCGCTTTGCCCATCCACCTTTGTCGGTGGAACGGAAGTTCGGTTGCAGTTTCTGTATTTCTCGAGGTTGGGCTTGTACACCGCTAATTCCACTGGCACGGCATTCGCTCGTTCCAGGATTCCGAATTAGAATCTAGCTTTTCACGGGATTTCGGCTGTGAGATTCGCATGCATCCCTGAGTCTTTGCTCGCTCGTCTCGATTCTTCTTTTCGTACTTGCGGGACTCGCTGGCTCCACATTGTGGAGCCTACGAGTTCTCTGGATTCATTGGAAAATACGTAGCTTGCTGCGAGGAACTTCCTGAATATTCCTTTCCATGCGCAGCTTATTGTTTGTGTCATTCGCCGACGATACGTAATTCCACGAGCAATTTCGTTTTGGGAAAGTTGCACAGTTAGGTACGGAAAGTTGTCGCTGTTAGCGTCTCTTGAATATCCTTGAATGTCTTCGCTACTCGTCAAGAAAAAAAAAAAAAAACGCTAAAAAGAAATTTGGTAAAGAGATTTTGGTAAAGAAATTTGAAAAAGATCCACCGGCTGTCAAGTAAATTTTTAGTCAATTCAACAAATATTCGTTGTCACCTTAACCACCGTTTGGTCTGCTGAACCCAGAAACTGTTAAAGAAACATCACATTTCATTGCTCCAACTAAACATTTATTTCACAGCCGGTGCTGAATTTGTTTGATCCATCCATCTCTTTTCTCTGTGATAAATAAAGGCGTGGAAAGCTGTAAAAAAAAGTAGGTACAAAAATCGTCGCTGACCAATCTGATCATCAATATGCCCGGTCGTTGAGTTTGAAACTGCGGATAACTTGACGTAAGCGCTGAAGCAGACGGTTAGCCGGGAGCTTGGAAAATAATACGGGGGTTGAGCCTGCTGGCGCAGTATAAGTTGAACTGTGTCGAAGAATTCTTGGGCAAAGTTGGAAGCTCAGTGCTGCTGCTGCTGCTTCTGCTTCTTCTCGGGCTCATAGAGGCCGTGGCCCTGCGACGATAGACCCCTGCTGCTCTCGTCCTCCTCCTCTTCCTTCTCCACCACTTCTCGTTAATAGTAAATTACTTAATGAAAGCTTCGCGCTCCAGCTAAGCGGCATACTCCGCGGTCTTACTTTCGCCCTACATTCACCGGGGCCACCGTGGGGACTAACGGTTCATCAACTACGCAGAAAGTGCTGCCAGATGGTACAGCAGCTCGGCCGACCAAAAGAATTTTATTCAGTGGACGAGCCTATGGTGCAAGTCGAGCGGGGGACAAAAAGCTGGCAGGACTTAATCGACGGGACTGTACGTATTTAATGGTATTCCAATTTGTGAGCTGTGTTATATACTGCGTATATAAATATATACTGGAGGGTTTGAAAGTCCCTTGGGGACTTAGAATAATTCCGGCTTGGATGCGACATTTGACCTCGGCCAGATCGGGCCTGGAGGTCTCATAGCGGGACTTAGAAAAAATCAGCCACTGTTCCCCCGGGGACTTAGAAAAATTCAGTTTCAAGTCTCTTAGAGACTTAGAAAATCTTAGAAAAGACTTAGGAGAAAAATTCTTAGAAAAATTCTTAGAAAAATTCTTAGAAAAATGCTTAGAAAAATTCTTAGAAAAATTCTTAGAAACATTCTTAGAAAAATTCTTAGAAAAATTCTTAGAAAAATTCTTAGAAAAATTCTTAGAAAAATTCTTAGAAAAATTCTTAGAAAAATTCTTAGAAAAATTCTTAGAAAAATTCTTAGAAAAATTCTTGATTATCCTACACTATAACGTATGTCTTCTCAGAAATTATCGTGAAAAATAGATCGAACGACTCGCAACACGGTTACGTCGTTGTCGTTAGAGTTAGTTTAGTCTACATAGAAATGTCAATCTACGAACTAACTGCGCAGGAAACAACCGGGCGCTGGGATGCTGCTCCAGTGGCGGCTGATGGTGTTATAGCCGCGAGGAAACTGCCCGAGACCTCGTGGGTGTCGTTGCCGATCCAGGTCACGCGTTCAGGAAGCCAGGATAAGGGCATCACCGAGCCGGAAAATGGCACGTCTATATGAAGGATTCTCGAGAAAGTTGGACGACGACGACTTTACTCCCTCGACCCCTGACCCCCCCGCGCTATTCTTTTCTCACCACTTGCGCCTTAATGGTAAATGACTTAATGGAGCCTTTCCGGTAAGTCGGACGAAGCCACCGACCAACACCCGACCACGATGGTCGCGGTGGTCTGTATATATTTTTTTTTTCATCGGCTCCTTCCGGTTTCTATGGGTCGCGGTGAAAATCCTTTTTTTTTTCTTCCTACCTTCTGGTGATTTTTTTATTTGAAGCTAGGAAATTCACGGTTTGATCGTAAATATCGTCAACATTATTTCAGTCGATTAAACTCATTTTGTCAGTTTTATTCTTCTCACGCCTTCGTTAAGTCGACGGGCTCGAGATTACGTCGAATTCGTTTGGGATTATCCGCTGCGGCGTCAGTGGGTTTCAATTGAGCCTACAGCCACCGAACTGTTTGGTTTTAGCGAGCGAATATTCCATAACGGCTGAGCGGGTCGTTAGGTTTTAGCGTGGACGAATATAGTCCGGGGGGGCCCAAGGAGGTCAACAGATAAGAAGATTATTATCGAGGATCCTCAGGGTGGTGGAACTGTGCACGAAGCGTTTCCCGAATCGCGGGAAACCCTTTGCGAACTGCCGCACACGACGTTTGTTCCGGCGGACCGCAATCTTTTCGGAAATCGAGATAAAAACAACCGAGCGTGCGGTCACATCCGCGTCGCAGGAAGCGAACGAACGGGAAAAAGCCGATTGGTTTTTTTTTTATTGACCGAAGTTTAATAATGCTCTGCCTTCCGGTCCGGAATCGAACGATGGTTGTTCGCAGCCGTCGAAGAAGCGTCCATGGAAATTGGTGTTTTTTTTTTCAAGGGTGACACCGCGAAGATGTGAGATTTTAGTTTCGTATCTTTCGTACGAAAAACGTTATGCATTTTTAAAGTATCGCAAGAAATCTACAGCTTTGGATATTCGTTCGCCTTATGTAAACCATAGAACATAAAAAAATATAATCGTGCCCCAAAATGTCGATGTTCTTAATACATTAATCGAACACATTTTTTATTTGTGTTTCAGACGAAGGAAAAGTTGCTACCCTTAAATACTGCAGAGTTTTTTATTTTTTTATTAACCGAAGTTTAATTATTTTCTGTTTTCCGGTCCGGAATGGAATAAAGCTTATTCGGAGTCGTCGAAAAAGCGTCCATCAAAATTGGTGTTTTTTCATCGTTGACGCCGCAAAAATGTGAATTTTTACCCTCGTATCTTTCATACGAAAAGCGTTACATATTTTTAACGTATCACAACGAATCTACAGCTTCGAATATTCGTTTACCTTATAAAATCCACAGAACATTAAAAAAAATAATCGTACTCCAAAATGTTGATGTTCCCAATACATTTATCGAACACCCTTTTTATTAGTGTTTGAGCCAAATAAAAAGTAGCCAAACTTAAAGACTACAGAGTCTTTTACACCAGCACTAAAAACCAATGTAAACTTTTTTATTAATCGAGCGACTCAACGACTTTTCTTCCCTCTCCCCCTGCGTCAGCTCTCATTCCCTCCTGCTCTTTCTTTCTTTCCATTTTTTTTCTTCCTCTTTCTTCCTTCTTATCGTGTGCTTTTGTCGTTTATGGATAGTGCAGTTGGCTCGAAAGGAGCGAACCTCGACGCGGCTGGGAGGCGACGGCGCTACGTCGCCTTTAAGCCGTCGACGGCTTTAATCGAAATGAAAAATTTCGCAGAGTCTTAAAGGGTCTCTCTCCGCTTCTGTCCCCCCCTACGTACGTGATACGTAATGTCGCCCGAGAGTTTCTGCGAGGCGCGTCCTCGCGATAAATAAGGAGAGGATTATTGTCCATGGGTGCGCTGGTTGCAGTTGGCTTGCTGGTGCCAGACCGAAAACGAGTGAGCGAAGAAATGAGATACCGATGAAACCGAGAAAAATAGTATGCGGCGAGTGCGCCGCGGTGCTTCCGGAAAGCTTCCGAACTCGTTGTTGCGACGCGGGGTAAACTTCGATAAACGCGTTTTCGAGATACACACGTATAACTCGTTCGTATGTAGACGTCGTTGTCGTCTTGGCGGTTTTCGATTTCGCCCGGGAAGTTTACGTTCATTCCAGTTACACTCTCGCAAATGACGTTGTGAAAAGCTCGTACGGCACCGAAGCTGCGCCTCCACGGTTGCAGGCAGGCATTGAGGGTTGCTCGTATAGCACGTGGTGTGTTATTGTTGCAGGAATGAAGCAATTTCGCAGTAACCGCGTTATCTCGAGCAATATTCTTCCCACGAAGCTGCTTTAGGTTCCGCTCGCGCGCCGCTTTAACAACAATTTACTATGATAATAAAGTCGGGATGTGTGTTTTTGGACATCAAACCCACATTCGCGGGCACTCGGGGATTTACTTGAAAAGTAGCTGAACTGGACGGTGGGATAATTTAGCCGGGGAGTGAAAAGCACGTTCGCGGTTGTCCATGTGTGAAATTTTTATTTATTTTATGTAGTAATTTATTTTTATGCATTTGTAACAAACGGGAAGAATTTCCACTTTATCGTGAAAATGGGGCTGCGAGTGTGTTGTCAACTATTTTATTGTCCAGTGTTGTAATTATATGTAAACTTTTGAATAGCTGTAACAAAAACCGAATTTTTCATCAAATTTTCAGAGAAATTGTGAGAAAAATGGACAAGCACAGACCTCCATTATTTTCG
Source organism: Pimpla rufipes (assembly GCA_963932165.1). Classification (NCBI taxonomy): domain Eukaryota; kingdom Metazoa; phylum Arthropoda; class Insecta; order Hymenoptera; family Ichneumonidae; genus Pimpla; species Pimpla rufipes. Next base: position 27,586,369 of record OZ010630.1, read on the forward strand.
CAATGCATTAACAGTATTTCTCCATTTTTTAAAATAAGATTACCATGAAGTTTCATGGGAAATTAATATTACTTGATCCTATTTAAAAGTTTACACATGATAATCATCACGAGTTATTATTATAAAAACATAATTACAAAGCCAATTGCACCATCAATTTTATTTCTACAAAAATTAGGAATTTATAGGTCTGCCTACAATACAGTAGTAATAGTATATTTATTGACAATACAAAACAGGTTACAGCTTTACATTTATAACTGTTATATCTTTATTTTTGTATTTAATTTTTTGTATATTGCCAATTTACAAATATTACTTGATTCTAATATTACTTGATTCTATTTAAAAGTTTACACATTATAATCATCACGAGTTATTATTACAAAAACATAATTACAAAGCCTATTGTACCATCAATTTTATTTCTACAAAAATTAGGAATTTATAGCTCTGCCTACAATACAGTAGTAATAGTATATTTATTGACAATACAAAACAGGTTACAGCTTTACATTTATAACTATTATATCTTTTTTTTTTTGTATTTAATTTTTTGTATATTGCCAATAGGTCATCGACTTGGTCCTTCAGCCCTTCCTACACAATATTTCCCAACGTTTTACACACTGAACAACGAACCACTTCTTGATCAAAGTCGAAAAGTTTCCAGTCATTGTAAAATTCCCTGTATTTAACACCAACACCCCGGTAAACAAATTCCAATAACAACGTTACACCGTCGCTCGTGCCCGTAGCGAACGTGTTACACTGCACCTGCAATATTTACAAGACCCCGACACTGCGCCGAGGAGATAACGGTGTGCACAACTTCTGGACAAACTATCGAACGTTCATAGGTGTGCTCAGCCCTCCTGACGTAGTACTACGTATACCATAGAAAGCGGCGATGTTCACCGGCTTCCCCTATTATGCGTAGAAATTGTTCGGTGGGTACCGAGAGTTTACTACCCGACTCGCGATATTAATTGAAAAGGAAGCACTTGTTATCGTCTCCCCCCGCATAATGCAACGAATAATAAACACCGAGGCGAACTTTCGTGTCCTCCGTGAAATAATTAAAAAGGTCGCGCGAAGACAACGTGTAACTCGGAGCAAATGCAGATCTCGTCTCCCACTCGCGCAGCCACGTCCGGCGCAGTGTGCAAGTTGGCTCGGCTGTCACTGTCAGCGGGCCCATTTTAACCCATTTCTTTTTTTTTTTTTAAGGTAGTCCTCCCGGTACAATCCCGTCAAATGTGAGCTTCGGGGAAAATTTCGAACACTTCTCGATGAGATAATAATCTGAAAAAAATTAAGTTTGTGGACGGTGCTGAGAAGATCGATTTTGCATTGTAATAATTCCAAAATGTTGTTGACAAATTAATGAAAAAATAAATTGTTGTACAATTTACCCGGCAACTCAACTTTTTTGTGATGAAGATTATTCACTCATTTTGCTTCCTCATAGAGGAAGCTTTGTTTTCATGAAATTTTTTTTTTTTTTTAGATTTTCATTAGATTATAATAATAATAATAAATTAGATAACATTTTGAAATGATTCATGCGTATTAAAAAAAATGAATGAATAATTTTCAGCAGGAAAAAAAATTGGATTGCCAGGTAAATTGTTGGACAATTAATTTTTTCTTTAATTTGTTAATAACACTTTGGACTTATTATTATACAAAATCAATAATTTCAGTATCTTCTACGTGCTTGATTTTTTCACATTATTATCTCATCGAGAAGTGTTTTCAATTCTCGCTCAAAATTCTCGAATTTATGCGAAACGAAGACTATACGACAGGACCTCCTTAAAGAACAACCACAACCCCCTTTATTTCCGTATCGCGAGTTCGCGATCTTTATGCTTCTTTCGCGCGTGTCTAAATTCGTCGTGGCGTCAGTGGGAAATGTTTTTCGGCTGGCAGCACGTGGGGGTGGGGCGGAGGGGTGGGGGGGTGAGGGGGACGTAATATCCGGCTCAGTAAGCATCCTCACCCCCCTCCCCCTCATACGAAGTGTCTCCCATTCTCGCGAGAAATCCAGATAAGGAGAAATCCGGATTGCATTGAGAAAGCTCGCGGGGGGCGGCGGCGAAGCAACCCGGAAAATTTTTATTCCGAAGTGAGACAACGATTCCCAAGCGGCGAATGCGGAAACGCTCCCCGGCGCTTCGAGAGATTCGACTCTTTTATGAAGGGACGTATGTATAGCGATCGCTGCGGCGGCGGTGGCGACGTCCGGATGTAAGAATTGCAAATCCCCGGGCGCTCGTCTCGTCATGGCAACACACTTTTCTCTTCCGGCGAATGGCATTTATTATTCGTTGTGTCGTCGTCCCAGTGGAAATTCGTCCGCGGCCGGGCGACGTCGCTGTGCTATCGGCGCGCGCCCTGAAAAATATTCGCACGGCAAATTGGAATTGGTTCACGGACGGGACGCGAAATTATTTGCAACACGTTCGCGCGCTCGTTGGGCTCAGAAATGAAAGGGGTGACTCGTACGATGATATAATGGGACAGACACGAGGATGTGATAATGAATACCACATTTGGTACAGTAGAATTGGTTTGTTCTGACATTCTGACGATTTTCGGTACGCATTTCTGAATTTTTTGAGACTCAAGAAAATCAGCTTCGTGAAAATGATATTTTTGAGAGAAATTTCAATAAATTTAGCTTCGTGAAAATTATTTTTTTTTAAGAGAAATTCGAAATTTTTCTAAATTACTATTTAGAGAAATTTAGAAATTTATTCTCTCTCTCTAAATTTCGGTACGCATTTTTTAAATTTTTTGAGACTCAAAAAATTCAGCTTCGTGAAAATGATTTTTTTTTACAGAAATTCCGAAAAATTCAGCTTCACGAAGCTGATTTTTTTAGAGATGTTGAAGAGGTCAACAGACTGGCGGAATAAATCCTGTTGACTGTACCGAGTGTGGTAATAAACAAATAATAAACTGTGGTAATGTGGTAAAAAAATAATAAACAACCTCTCATAATTTCGAATAAATAGGCGTGTAAACATAACGGGAAGTAGCTGTATATTAAACTGTAGACGAGCCAATAACTGTTTATTGACATCTGGTCAATAAACAGTTACTGGTAACAAATTACAGTTACAAATCCCTCGGTCATCTGGAACACATATCTGGGATACGTGATTTCATTTTTCCAACACCAACAGAAACACGAAAGCTTCAAATACTCCGTCAATAACACCGATCTAAATATTCACAAGCACACTTTATTTATATTTCGAAAGGGCTACGGTCAACGTTGCTGTTAACAGTTTTTGTTACAAATCCCTGGGTCACCTGGAATACGTGATTCCACTTTTCCAACACCAACAGAAACATGAGAGCCTCAAATACTCCCGTCAATAAAACCGATCTAAATATTCACAAGCACACTTCATGCATATTTCGAAAGTCCTATGAAGAACGTCCTCGTATACCGAATAAGCACAAATATACAGGTGCGTAAAATATAGTGGAAACTGCTTATCGACACTCCAGTCGATCCTCGGTCATCCAGAATACACCTCATTAACATTTAACGGTCCATACATCCTGCCCTTGCCCATCGTCGCATCCGGCATCCAATTTAATTACAAAGAAACTCGTAAAAGCTGCCGACCCCCCCGTATCGATAATTCCAATCTAGCTGATCACTGCTCAGTTTACTCCACCGAGTATGCATGAACAGCGTACATAGATACATTCGCCTATGCATATGCATAGTCGTGACCCCCCCCCCCCCCCCCCGATTCAGGCTGAATTTAGAGCACGCGTGCGTTGTAATTCAGTGCATGTATAGAATGCTACGTATCTGCTGCTATACATCGAGCCATAAACATAGCGTAAATCCGTGTCTACGACACTAACAATGCACCCTTCCGTATATTCAAAGATTGAAAGTAAAACGCTTTGATAGGACGAAACGACCCCGCAGAATCACCCCCATGCGAATGGAATACAGAATGTGCGTGGAGATTGAGGCGTTACTTTCTTCTTCTCTCGTTTTTTCAAAAAACTTTTTACACAGTTTATTTTATTTTTATACAGTCTATGGTAAATTTGATTTCAGTGTAACCACGAAAGGTTAATCAAAGTTAAAAAGTTTAAAAAGGTTAAAAAGTTTAAAAAGGTTAAAAAGTTTAAAAAGGTTAAAAAGTTATTAATACCAAAACCCTGGTAAACATATTACAAATAAACTCATAAACTATCCACCCTTCCATACTCAAAGATTGAAGGTAAATGGTTTTGATAGGGCGAAACGACCCCCATGCGAATGGAATACAGAATGTGCGTGGAAATTGAGGCGTTACTTTTTTTCTCTCCTTTTTTGAAAAAACTTTTCATACAGTTTATTTTATTTTTATATAGTCTATGGTAAATTTGATCTCAGTGTAACCACGAAGGGGAAGTTACAAATTTTCGGTTCATCGTAAAATGCCCTGCCCTGTTTAAAAAATCCGATTCGAACCAATAAAACGGACAAAAAACCGATTGAAACCTGTTTGAATCGATTATTTTTCAATCGGAATTTTATCCATTTAATCGCTTCCTATCAGTGTCCATAGGGATTACTAAGCAGGGTGCAAGCAGGGTTTTGGTTCATCGTAAAATGCCCTGCCCTGTTTAGAAGATCCGATTAGAACTTCTACTAGAAAAAAAACCTGTTTGAACCAATTATTTTTCAACCAGAATGTTATCCATTTAATCGCTTCCAATCAGTGTCAATAGGGATTACTAAGCAGGGTGTATTAATACCAAAACCCTGATAAAAATATTCCATACAAACACATAAACAATCCACCCTTCCATACTCAAAGATTGAAAGTAGAAGACTTTGATACTCCAAAACAACCCCGCAAAATCACCCCTATGCGAATGGAATACACAACTTGCCTGGAAATAGAGGCGTTACTTTTTTTTTCTTCTCTCCATATTTTTCAAAAAAACTTTTCATCCATTTTCCCGCGCGTGAGGGTCGAATCGACCGGGAAATCGGGGAACGTGGCGTAGGGGTTGAGAGGGGTGAGAGGGGGGATGGGTGTAGCGTAGTCAGGCAACGTTATGCTGTTGGGAAGTGCTGTTGGCTTGGATGATGATCCTAGGGCAGATAAGAGCCCTGCTCTCGGCTGTCCCCTAGCTGGGCTATGCCTATGCAAAGCAGGCACTTCCGTCCTCGCTCCCGAGAATCACGTCCGTCGTCTGGCAATGGTTAATCCAAGGATAGAGTATGTAAACACGTGTGGTCGGGATGGGTCAAAGTTCGGTTAATCGGGAGCACAGGCTTCTGGACCGTACAGCCCCCCTTGCCTCCTGCACCCCCTGCATCCCCCTTGTGCCTCATTTCGATGAGCAGTTTCAACCCTCTCATTCACTATTCCTCTGACTCCGCCGCGGCTGTATTTTCCTGTTGGCACAGAGGGGAGAAAACGGCATCGAGACTATGTCAACCGTGCGACACCCCGTGACGTTTATCTTATTTAAGTCCTCCGCGCTCCGCCGGATATTCCTGTGTACGCGACAGTCCGACGAGCAGACGACGCTTTTTTTTTTTTTTTTTTTTTTTCACGGTACCGTTTGCACTTGTTGGCGCATTTGTACACTTTTTGAGCTTCGTAAACTTCACGCTCTTTCGTTAGTCTCATCCACCTTTCGTGCATCATGGTGGGGAGCCTGACTGGCGAGGTTCTCGTGGACTTAAACTTTGCGCCTCGTTTCTCCATTCGTTGGGCGAAAGAGCGGTAAACAAATCCTGACGTTCGGCGGAAACCCTGCAGGTCGCACGCTGCGGAACGTCCTAATCAACGTGTTTAGTTGAATCTTTTTTATTGTCCGGATTTTGGGGAATTAATCGTGGACGTGTATTTGTGGGTTATGAGAGACATTGTAATTTAAAAAAATGCAACTTGCGTTTTTTGCGATTTTTTTCAATTTCGTAAATTTCGAAAGCTCTATTCGATGGCAAATTTCCCTCTGGTTCCGTAAAGCACCGATGTTTGCCTGAAAAACAGAAAATTAGATGAGAAAAACCCGAAAAATCATTTTTTGTAACTGCGTGCGTAAAACTCGACTTTTCGAGGTGGTTTTGCGTGTGTAAAGTGCTCGTTTTCCGCACTAGTGCGTAAAGTGACCACTCGTGCGTAAAATTCGACTTTTCGAGACGGTTTTGCGTGCGTAAAGTTTCACTTTACGTGAAGTAAAGTTGCGTGCGTAAAGTAAAGTTCCACTTTACGCACCCTTGGTTACTTTACGCACGCCAAGCCGTCTCGAAAAGTCGAATTTTACGCACGCAGTTACAAAAAATAGTATTTGTAACTCGTGCGGAAATGACCTACTTTACGCACTCGTTGTACAATATACTATTTTCACCCACTGATTTTTTTTTTAAAGAATTCTTCCAGTGACCAACACGACAGTTTCCTAAGAACAAGAAGCGTCGATTCTCCCTCATAAAACCACCACACGCAGGAAGCTCCGAATCAGCTCACCCTCACAAAGAAAGACCCAGCATCAACCTCCGTGCGATCACGACGAATCAGCACCGCGTCAATAGTAAAATACGTCACCGGATCAGGATTAAGAATCCTCCCCAGTACGTCCGTCTCCCCGGCACCACAGAGCCGCGGTCGAGGAAGACACAATGTGGACACCCTCGAGCAGGTGCTTCGTGAGAACGTGGGCCATATAACAGCGAGGAAAAGTCCGTGACCGAATGCCCGAGCGCGGTGGATTCCGCTGGCGGGTGTGGAGCGAGTGAGAAAAAGAAACGCGCGAGTGGAGAGAAAAATCGACAAGGCTATGGGAGAACGAGGCGACGTCCATGCAAAGCGGAGTGTGCGAGTGAATCAGCGAAACAGCGTGCGAAGTGGGGGAGGAGGAAAAGGTACGAGGGGTCCAGGCCGAAGAAGTAACAGCAGCACTTTTCGCGTTGAACGAGTGCGGCATCTCTCGTCGCAGTGGACGAGAGGGACAAAAAAAAAAGAAGAGACGTAAAAAAAAAAACAGGGGCTGAAAAGAGCCGTAGGACGCGAAGGAGAGTAAAAATCACGTTCCTGACTGCAGGCGAGAGCGGGAAAGAGGGTTATCTAAACATTGGAATAGGATAAAGTTGGAGGTGAAAAGGGGGGACGGGGGGACGCAAGGTTGACGCTCGCCCTCCCCCCGCGTCCTTCTCCCGGGTTGCGCGAAGACGTAATCCGGGAGCTTGTGCTGTCCCTCTGTGCACGTGCGAGTCGCTTCGTACCTGCGCCGGCGACTCTCTCGACGATCCGCACATTGTACGGTTACCCCTGACAACCCTTTCTCATTGGCGTGTGGAAGTTTGCGGAACCACTTGAACGACCCACCGCTTCTCCGCACCGTGCGGCTCGCTCGCGCTGCATCCACACACCCCGCCACGCTGTAAGCTTTAAACCTCGTCGTGTCTCTGACGCCCGGCATTCGCCGGGACCCGACGGATATGCCTGTGTGTAGCGTGGTTTTCTCCACTCGCTCTTGCGATTCTCGTCGCTCGATGGGTGGGTCGCAGCGATGTGGAAACCTGGAAGGTGTTTCCGGTTTTGCAGCGTGGGTTACACCGCAATTCCAATTTCTTTAATCCTTGACCAGGTTGGGTTAGGGTTTATTATTCAGGGTGCTGGGGAACTGTTGGTTGCAAGGACGACGGGTGTTGGATCTAGGGTAGAAGTACCATTTGTGGCCATTTTCATTGTAATTCATTTGAAATATTTCTTTTTCCATATTCGAATGCTGATACCTCGAAAGTATTGACACGAATTGATAAGATTGTCAAGCCCATTTGTGTTTTATTTAACAACATAAACAATTAAATCCTTTTAAACCTGGTGGGCACAATTGGACCAAAGGTGGCCAAAAAGTGCATACGAAACGTTATGTCTACATTCCCATTATGAAGTATGATTGCCAAATCACTTCATAACATCACGAAGCGGGCGTTGGTGCCTTTTTGGGCACAGGATTGTCATTATTTCACATTATTTCACGATAGGATATGCTTCATATGCTGCCAAAGGTCATGTCTGTATTGCAATGAGGCTTCACGCCATACGAGGCTTCTTTGAGAACCTGATCAACTATTCACGATTTAGCCAACAGCTGGAACAGGTTTTTAGTAATCCACGTTAATTCATGACAAAAATTAGAGTGTTGTTGAAAGGTGAAATTCGCTTACCTTTCATCTGTTAGATCTGTAACCTCTTTTTTAGGTCCATTTCGAACTCTTCACTCAACATTTTGACCAAGATATGTGACATTTTTTGGAAACACAAGGAAATCCTTGGAATTTCCTTTCGAATGGCAAGGAGATCCTAAGGCCGGTTGAAGTTTGAAGGTCTTTTTAAATAGCAGGATGTTCTTCAGGATCACCGCGCGGTCAAGCAATGTGCGGTGCAGCCTCGCTGGCCGACACAACGCCATAGAATCCGTAATCGTCGTACCAAGCCTCGCCTAGTTTGACGACCATGGACCGTTCCGTACAATTAGAGAGTTCAATCGCCGCGCGACCCGGGCTTTTGAACAGCGCCAGACGGACTCTCTCTCTCTCTCTCTCGGTGTGGCAATAGAGTGCGTTGAGATTCAAGTGCGCCCCGGTACACTGCGGGAACACTTCACTCGGGTTACCGCGATGAAGCCCTCGGCCAGCGGGCCTTCGGCAACGTCGATCGACAGCCCCTAAATAACTTGGTGCCGGCTCCGCGAACAACTGCGAAATACTCGCAACATTCTACGGGCGCTTCTGCAGCTGCAAGTGTTTCTGCCGGCGATGGTATTCCCATCCGGTACTCGGTCGTTCTGCGCTGGATGCAATTCTATCGCAAAGGGACCCGGCGGTATACGTGTAACGCTCAACACCAATCGGATCCCAAGCGGTTTTCCATGGGACTTCGACCAGCCCCGCCAACTTAACCGCAGTTTCTAAATAGGTCCGTTCATTAGAGTGTTATGCGACACTTGCAACTAGTTGTCGAAACTTTGTTTGGTGCATCTCGAGACACTGAGGAAAAAGGATTTTTCTCACGGCCAGCTGAAGTTAGTTACTTGGAGTCGAATTTATAATTCCGAGTTTGAATTTGGGACTGTAAATTGGAGCCTTGGAATAAATTCTGTTAGGCTGACTGAATATAAATTGATGTGAGGTTGAATATGATGAAATTGAGATATTTGAATTCAAGTTGAAACTTAGGAGTATAAATTCGAGTCTTAAAGTAAATTCAATTGAGCTGACTGAATATAAATTGACGTGAGGTTGGATATAATGAAATTGAGATATTGGAACTCAAGTTCAAACTTAGGACTATAAATTCGACCCTTAATGTAAATTCAATTGAGCTGACTGAATATAAATTGACGTGAGGTTGAACCCGACGAAATTGGGATATTTGAATTCAACTTGAAACTTGAGACTATAAATTCGACCCTTTAAAGTACATTCAATTAGGCTGACTGCATATAAATTGACGTGAGGTTGAATACAATGAAAATGAGATACTTTTACACGCCTCATAAAAATTCCAATTAAATTTAGCTGATCAAAAAAATCGAACCTAATTTACGCGGCCACCGCTAACCATGTTTTTTGTCATGAAACATTAGTAACAAGTTCGACCTATAATTAAATAGCAACCAGGCCACCTCCAAGGCGCAGACCTTTGACGGCCGAGGCCCAGACCCGGGCGTGTGTTAATTACGAAAGCTATAATTATCAATCGCGGAGGGAGCTCGGGTTCCTGGTTCGGTTTCGAGGTTTGTGATGCGACTGCTGCCGGGACTGTAGTCGCAATTGGTGATGGCTGCCGAACTACCACCGCCGGCTCAACGCGTTATCGATTTCTCATCGGGACGACAGGTGTCGGAATCAACGTGCAAGAGAGGAATGCAATAGCTCGTGCACGCTCACCGCAATAGCCAGCGCACACAAACGAGAATCCTGGAAATTGATACCTAATAACCCCTCGTGCTCGTTCTTTCTCTCGATACATCTGGAAATGTTGCGATTTCGAAATCGGCGAAAGTTGGAGAGCCTAAAACCCTCATGTCTTGACGACGAATTATGTGAACAACCATGTTCAAGGTTGCCAAACATCGCAATCTTGAACATGTTTGAAAAAAAAACCTTTTTCATGGTAAATGTTTCACTGAGCCTTTTTTAAAGAAATAAAATTCAAGGACTCTTTTTTTTTTTTTTTTTAAGAGTCCTTGACTCTTTTTTTTAAGACTCCAAGGACTCCAAGGACAAGAGATCCAAGGACTCTTTTTTTTTAAAGAGTCCTTGACTCCTTTTTTTAAGACTCCAAGGACTCCAAGGACAAGAGATCCAAGGACTCTTTTTTTTTAAAGAGTCCTTGACTCTTTTTTTTAAGACTCCAAGGACTCCAAGGACAAGAGATCCAAGGACTGTTTTTTTTTAAAGAGTCCTTTAAAAAAAAAAAGAGTCCTTGACTATGGTTCACGTGGTCCAAGATTTTCTCGTGATGGTGCAAAAAGAAATATGTGGCGACAGTGAAGACCCCAAAACACTTTTTTCTTAACGACGGATTATGGCCAACATCGCAACCTTCAACACGTTTGAAGATAATTTTTTTGTTTTTTCACTAAATGTTTCACTGTTCCCACTAAAAAAAGAGTCCCGGTCGAGATGTTCTCCACGCACTGCGCTCTCGCTTGACTACGGTTCGCGTGTTCCAGGGTTTCCTCACGAGGGCGCAGAAAGAGATATACGTGGCCAGCAAGTTGGGAGTTAACGAGCGGCAGCGTGTGCACCGACAAGGGAGTCGGAATGAATATATCCACAAGTGAAGTACTTTTTTGATGCGTAAACTTTTAAAAACCGGGTAAATTCATTCTCGTCCGTTGGTAACTATGCGCGAGCAGTTAGCGGGGGCAAAGTTAACGAAGAAGCAGCGGTGGCTGCCGCGGAAAGCGTGACGTGCGTAGGTAGGTACAGTGGAGCCTCGATTTTCTTGCACCTCGCTTTTTTATGATCATTCGGTTATAATTAAATTAAATCACAGTTATCACCTGACTAGGGTAATCACACGCGTTGGTGCGCGTGCTTAAAAACCTTTTAGCCGAAATAGACCTCGGAAATTTTTCTTTTCAAAATATCGACTTTTGACCTATACCATCGTTCTCAAGTCGCATATTCTACCCCTGAAAGCACTGGTTATTAACCTTTTTTAATCGATTTTGAAAAAAATATTTTTTTGGCGACGAAAAAAATATTTTTTCTGCCAGAAATCGTAAAACCGGCTCCGGACCGAAAATCGCCAAAATCGACCCCAATTTTTTTTTCTTTTCAAAATATCGACTTTTAACCTATACCATCGTTCTCAAGTCGCATATTCTACCCCCGAAAACACTGGTTATTAACCTTTTTTAATCGATTTTGAAAAAAATATTTTTTGGCGACATTTTTTCTGTCAGAAATCGTAAAACCGGCTCCGGACCGAAAATCGCCAAAATCGACCCCAATTTTTTTTCTTTTCAAAATATCGACTTTTAACCTATACCATCGTTCTCAAGTCGCATATTCTACCCCCGAAAACACTGGTTATTAACCTTTTTTAATCGATTTTGAAAAAAAATATTTTTTTGGCAACGATTTTTCTGTCAGAAATCGTAGATCCGGCTCCGGACAAAAAATCGCCAAAATCGACCTCAGAAATTTTTCTTTTCAAAATATCGACTTTTAACCTACACCATCGTTCTTAACTCGTATATTCAAGGGTGCTTCAAGCGATTGAGTCAGGCAAAGTAATTGTTATTGTCCAAGTAAGCTTCTTGTTGTCCTTGTTTATAAGTACATGTTGGCAAAGGTCATGTCTGTAATGTAATGAGGCTTCACGTCATACGAGGCTTCTCTGAGAACCTGATCAACTATTCACGATTTAGCCAACAACTGAAACAGGTTTTTAGTAATCCACGTTGGAGCAAAGTCTCAGCACTACTGCTGATTAACTCAGCATTTCAAATTCCGGCCGCATTTACGAGGAATCCCGGGCGAGCTTTTCGCCCGGAACCTTCTGTGTCACAGCATCAACGCGCCACAACTATTCGTGTGGTTTATCTCGCGTGGCTGTCGCCTGCGGTCATCTTGTTATAGTTACCACCGGTAGATTTCGGAGCGAGCATCGTGAACTGATATTATACACCGGCTTGGATGACGTATATACGGTATATGCGGTATAATATACCGTATATGTATGTGTCCAATATATTCTGACTTCGATGAAGAGTATAGGGTTGGCTTGATTTCTCGCTCAGAATCCCCCGTGCAATCAGTACCAGCGTTTCTCCGAAACGTCAGTCAGATGTTTTACCAAGTCTGGGAGTCACCCGTATAAACCATTAATTAACGAACATACCAACCATCAGAATTTCAGAGCACTAAGGATAATGACGCGCGCGAACGTAAATCCAGCTGCGCTGTAACGTCTATATCAGTCCCGATTTGCTCCGCTACAGCGCAATTCGGGATACGTTGCAGGCCTTCATGTTATTCGACACCACGAAAAGCCGACGCTACATAGGATATTAAAAAGGGAACGGAATATACCGAATAGATCATGGCTCAAAATCGCCATAACAATAATGCAAATTATCAACGCAGGAAAAACGTAAAAAAGTGTTCCAATATGCCCCGGTTGCATGTTACACGGTGAAATCCGAATCCCCGTGTAATAATGGGAATCTCTGTGATGTTGGTATTAAAGCTTCCATTTACACCTCTTGATTTATTAAAACTTACAAATATTTCTCTTCGAAGCACTACGAGTTAAACGAAAATAATAAATCCTTACGAAGCACTAAGAGTTAGAAGAAAATAATAAATCCTTACGAAGCACTAAGAGTTAGAAGAAAATAATGAATTCTTACGAAGCACTAAGAGTTGGAAGAAAATAATAAATTCTTACGAATCACTACGAGTTAGAAGAAAATAATAAATTCTTACGAATCACTACGCGTTAGAAGAAAATAATAAATTCTTACGAATCACTACGCGTTAGAAGAAAATAATAAATTCTTACGAATCACTACGAGTTAGAAGAAAATAATAAATTCTTACGAATCACTACGAGTTAGAAGAAAATAATAAATCCTTACGAATCACTAAGAGTTAGAAGAAAATAATAAATTCTAACGAAGCACTACGAGTTAGAAGAAAACAATAAATCCTTAAGAATCACTACGAGTTAGAAGAAAATAATAAATCCTTAAGAATCACTACGAGTTAGAAGAAAATAATAAATCCTTACGAATCACTACGAGTTAGAAGAAAATAATAAATCCTTACGAATCACTACGAGTTAGAAAAAAATAATAAATCCTTACGAATCACTAAGAGTTAGAAGAAAATAAATCCTTACGAAGCACTGTGAGTTAGAAGAAAATAATAAATCCTTACTAATCACTACGAATTAGAAGAAAATAACAAATCCTTAAGTGAAACTACGACTTTCTTCACAAACTCATAGTCCCAATATTCAAAACTCGTTTGCCGCTTGCCCTGGACACTTTCTCACATCTCATCCCCCCATCCAAATGCGCATTTTTAGTGCCCCTAACTCAGGAAGCAATATTCTCGCTCGGTTTGGTGTAGCACAGCAGAAAATACCCGAGTGGGCCGCTCGTGAATTGCACTATTTCATAGGACAGTTAACATATTCCTATTATTTTCTAAGATAATGGCGGCGAAGGAGCGGGCTAAGCAAGACCCGAGGAACCGAAAAAGGCCTAGTTTACGGGGTTGGGGGGCGGCCGGTGAGCCGGTAGCTGGATATGGTTTCTGGGTTAATCCAGTCGTAGAACAGGACATTTTATTTTGGCTCGTTGCACTTTAAACGGTTGACCGTATATCTGCCTAGACCATGGTACATGGCCGCCTCCACTGTAATGCCCCCTGGCAAGCTTCTCCGTGGGGGCGGCACACCCACTAGGTATGCCCACTTGGAATTTCTGTGTTTCGAAATCATGACTCTCCGGGTTCTCCCCGCTATTATAACCCGGTGCAACCGGAAATTCTCGATTCTTCGCGCATAAACGAACACGAAACTACACTCACTCGGCGGACAATTACAGAGCGGAGTTCTTCTTCCGACAAAAGAAAGTAACGCGGGCATTTAAAGTTTTAACATCGGGAGCCCGGAGAATTCGCGAATACAACTCGCGCGCTCCAAGTTCGTCGGTAAGAAATAAGCGGCGAACTCCCGTTCAAAGACTTTTTGCTCGGCTGTGAAGGGAACCGACGACACTCATGACATTTTGTTTATTGTTCCGTTTTGTCCTCCAGTGATAACTCATGCTGCTGCTTTGCCACATGTTTGGTGCATCCCCTGATAACACCGGGTGCACGGAGAGAAGGATCTGATAAAATTTACCGGACGCTGCAGTAAAAATTACCAAGGCGCCTGGTATTGAAAAGCCATAGCCGCCACCTGACGAACGGTACGAGAACTATAAGAATTTTTAACATATATATAATATTTTTTATCATATTTCGTGGTAAAAATTCTCATCGTTCTAGTTCTTCTCGATAGATGGCGTTATTTGCAATACTTTTTACAATACTTATTTCTAGAAATATGGTAAAAAGTATTAGATCCTTCTCTCCGTGTGGACGTCAAGGTTTAGGTCTCATGTAGGAATCAAAAAGTACGCTTTTGAATGGGCAGTCTAACTTTTGCAGGCGCAATACTAGGATTAGGACCCAACAACGAATGCTTTTTTGGACATCATAAGCCTAAAAATGGAAATCCAGTTAGTGGACTTTAGTGTACCAAATGCTCACAAATGGACCCTTTGATGTTGTCAGGGATCATTTGGAACGAATGGCATAAACATTTCTTAATTTTTTATAGGCATTCGGAATTGGGTAATAAGAATCTTTGACCCTGTCGTTTTATTCGCCACTTGACCTAAAGTTCTGACGATCTCAGTGTCATCAACGCCAGAGGACAAAACGTCAGCCGATTCATTTAGTAATGATGATTAGCAACTGTTTTATATTGTTTTAACAGGTAGACAAGCTGAAGAAGGAATAGAACAGAAAATATAGAGTGGGTTGAACAGAAAAGGGGATGACAAATGAATGCCCGACTAATGAGTCAACTTTCCGCAGTGAAAAATGTGAGTGAAGGCCTGCAAGTTCTGAACGTTTTGCGAGGTGGAAAACGACAATGGCTGAAACTGAAAGTTTCAGGGTGGTGAATGTGTTTTAAGAAAACGTTAGAAGAGAGCAAATGGAAGGTCTACTGAGCTGAGGAAAACTCAATTATTGGCAGCCTTGTTCAATCAAAGGTTTCGTTGAAATTAATATTAGGGTCATCACATTCTGATAGAAACGTGGAGTTTATCAGTTTTTTACACCACAATCGACTTCTTACAAGAAACATTCGACTTGCGTAACGAGAAACATTTATTCACCTCAATAATCTCGTCAATGTTTTGCCCTGAAACTTAATTTAGACAGTAGATATTGGATTATTTGATTGAATGAGGTATAGTTTATTATCTTCGTTCCTGTTCTCCAATGTCGTATTTTCGAAGGATTTCTCGCTCACGCCGCCTTTGTTCTCCAATTCCGTCAGTGACCCGTGGAGGAATCTGACTCCATTATTGATCACAGCGGGACAATTGGGTCTTCGTGCTGGACTTCAAAGCTGCGCACAATGAAGAAGGCGAGCGGTGGGTGACAACATCAGACGTTTTCGTAACGCGCGCGCTGGTGCGATTCAATTGAGGAGATTCCAATAAACATTGCTATTGCGATAAAGCAAATACCCGAATTTCATTGAAATGACATCGGGTTGGTCAACAAACGAAATTTTCATAGGGTGAATTCATAATCATATTCATCGAGGAATTCATATTACAAAAAAAGCATAAAAATATATTAAATCACAACAGAAGTGGTGTTTTTTTTTATTCCACATTTTTACAAATTTCGACACACTTTGTTGGTCTACGAATATTTCTACAAATATTAGCGATATTTGTAAAAAATATTCGCCGACTCGGATCGGCGATTTTATCGTTTTTCTCCTGGAATTTCGATGCGCTATTAATTCCAGGCAACGCTTTTTTTTATTTCTGGGTACTTTTACGAATGATAAATATTTTTACAAATTTCGACACACTTTGTTGTTCTACGAATATTTTTACAAATATTAGCAATATTTGTAAAAAATATTCGCCATCTCGGATCGGCGATTTTTTCGTTTTTCTCCTGGAATTTCGATGCGCTATTAATTCCGGGCCACGTTTATTTTTTTTTATTTCCGGGTACTTTTACGAATGATAAACACTGCGGTGGAGTGAAGAGGTAATAGGGATGAAGAAAAGCGAGAACGAGGGAAAATACGGGCGGTGGACGGGCACCCGAGCGTGGTGAACATTAATGCGGAATCATGTCCATGGCGAGGGTGTTATATTAACCCCATTCGAGTGGTGGCAAGGCGGCGGCCACGCCGACCGACTATGTTTGGTCCTGGACATTGCTCCTGAGCCCGGCGGGGTATCACTATCGCCGGGAGACCCGCCACCGAGTTGTAAAATAAAACGAAACTCGCCTCCCTAGAAAAGCTCGCGCCGAAGTTAATTACCAGCTCCCAGTGGCGGTGCAAAAATTGCAAGGTAAAAGGGAGAACCGAGCGGGCAACCGGGCTGCGAAAAAAACACAAGCCGCCGGGCAAAAAACACAAAAGTAGACATTTTCGCCAAGACTAAACAAATTTTATAAAAAATAAAAATAAAAAAAATGCCCGGTCTTTACTTAAGTTAAATTACGAACCCTTGTAATAACGATGGAAAATATTAAAAGTCACTTCCAGACCACTTCGCAAAGTTCTTCACATTCCCTTGAAATATTAAGATTTTTTACAATAAGCCCAAGTTTCGATATTTCATACATTAAATAATAAAGAAATCAAGGAAATTAAAAACATGTAAATATAATTGGCACATTTTCTTTCTTTTAACGATACGCCCAAGTTGCGATATTTCATACATTAAATAATAAATAAATCAAGGAATTCAAAAACATGTAAATATAATTGGCACATTTTCGTTCCTTGAAATTTGCATCGATTTCTTCTCGTGCCGAGAGAAAATACAACTTAAAAATGGACTTAGAAATGGCCAATGCACTGCTGGGCTTACAGGACGAAAGTTGGAAAAATAGAAAATCCGAATGAGTAAAAACGAGTCGCGCAACTGGCCGGCTTTTGTTTCGGCAAAGCAAAGAAAACCGTCTATTTACGTTCGTCGGGAGAATTGCGAAGCAATTTATCGGGTAGGTCGTCGGGAATGGCTGATGTAAACGCCACACCTGGGTCTGAAGTGTCGTATCGATCAGGTCTCTCACCCGACGCCGCCTCCACCGCGAGCGACGCTGATGCCGTTCCATGCCGTTGCCGCTACCACCGCTGACCTACCCCAAACTGTCGACATTCTTCTCGTCGATCAGATTGACACGGCAAAAAATTGAACACTCGCTTCCTCTCACGGCCAGGCGAGCCTGCTTACCGTGTCTTGCCTCCCTGCCTCCCGGCTCGTACCTTTTAAAACTTTTTCCACCCTTATTTTTTTACTCATTAACGATTCTCTCCCAGCCACCAACTTTTCATCGTTTTTTGCTGTACCAATTAAGTTCTGAAGTTGTCGTTCGTTATTAACCTAAAATTAATCTAGTTCAAGATGTTTACGTTTCATCTTCATTATCGTTCGCAACTGAAATAATACCTCATGGTAAATATGGGTTACGAATTTTTTTAGTATGATTTACAAAAAAAAAAAACGTTTTCATCAATATTTAAGAAATTCGGCTGGGATTTTATTGAATTGTCAAGAATTTATAATACTGCATACAAATAATAATTTTGTACATGACTTCTTCAGTATTTTCCAAAGTTTCCTCTGTGAGGAATTCAAAATTAATCAATACCTGAATGTAACTACATTGTTACTAGCTCATAGGGGAAACCTTGTTAAGTGAAAAGTTTTTCCATTTCCTACAGTCTGCCTCAGGTTTCGCTGAGACGTGATATTTTAGGAATGTCCAATAATGACCCGAGTTATTCAGAAAGTCGCTTTTATTTCTCCGGTATCCAAGAAATCCAGCTACCGAGAAAATTATCAGTCACAGAGATTGGACGACGTTGAGTTTGAAAGACTTTGCTCGGAAGTTCCTGCTGAATATTTTCGTCAATTTTGCTTCCTTATAGAGGACGCTTCCATCAAAAGGTTGCCAATTTATAAATAATGGTCAAACGAAAATCGTGATTACAGAGTTTGTTACGTTTTGTTGTACCGTAGAATTTCAGTAGGACTCTTTATTGGAATAAAAAAACATGGAGACTTTGAAGTTTAGTCGCGTAATTCTGAAAGTTTTTATGCGTTCAATTTATAAATAATAGCCAAACAAAAATCATGATTGCAGAGTTTGTTACGTTTTGTTGTACTGTAGAATTTAAGTATGATTCTTT
Organism: Pimpla rufipes; assembly: GCA_963932165.1. Classification (NCBI taxonomy): domain Eukaryota; kingdom Metazoa; phylum Arthropoda; class Insecta; order Hymenoptera; family Ichneumonidae; genus Pimpla; species Pimpla rufipes. The sequence continues at coordinate 27,604,893 of OZ010630.1, forward strand.
ATTGGAATAAAAAAACATGGAGACTTTGAAGTTTAGTCGCGTAATTCTGAAAGTTTTTATGCGTTCAATTTATAAATAATAGCCAAACAAAAATCATGATTGCAGAGTTTGTTACGTTTTGTTGTACTGTAGAATTTAAGTATGATTCTTTATTGGAATAAAAAAACATGGAGACTTTGAAGTTTAGTCGCGTAATTCTGAAAGTTTTTATGCGTTCAATTTATAAATAATAGCCAAACAAAAATCATGATTGCAGAGTTTGTTACGTTTTGTTGTACTGTAGAATTTAAGTATGATTCTTTATTGGAATAAAAAAAACATGAGACTTTGAAGTTTAGTCGCGTAATTCTGAAAGTTTTTATGCGTTCAATTTATAAATAATATCCAAACAAAAATCATGATTACAGAGTTTGTTACGTTTTGTTGTACTGCAGAATTTCAGTATGATTCTTTATTGGAATAAAAAAAACATTACACTTTGAAGTTTAGTCGCATAATTCTGAAAGTTTTTATGCGTTCAATTTATAAATAATAGCCAAACAAAAATCATGATTACAGAGTTTGTTACGTTTTGTTGTACTGTAGAATTTAAGTAGGACTCCTTATTGGAATAAAAAAACATTACACTTTGAAGTTTGGTCGCGTAATTCTGAAAGTTTTTACGCGTTCAATTTATAAATAATAGCCAAACAAAAATCGTGATTACAGAGTTTGTTACGTTTTCTTGTATCGTAGAATTTCAGTATGATTCTTTATTGGAATAAAAAAACATTACACTTTGAAGTTAAGTCGCGTAATTCTGAAAGTTTTTATGCGTTTCTATGAAGTACGCCAAACTGTACTCCACGAGTAATAACTTGACTTCCATTCCATTGGTATTTATGACGATGTACTCACGACCCCGAGAGCAATGAAGAACACGTTTGTCCATTCGCTTCTGCAACGACGTTTCTTGTCGCCAGTGGTGGTAGTCAAAGTTTGCCGTAGCCGGCGCCTCATCTCGACAAATTAGTGCAAAGCGGTGAACGCAGACGAATCGCGCGAATACCGCAGCGGCACAGCGAAGGCACTGTATCCGCGGCTTTTCAACAAGCTAATCCCGTTTGGGTGAAGGCGGCGTGTTTTTGCGTCTCAGTGGAGTCAGCCGGTGTGCCATCTGTGCCAAATTTGCCAGACGCGGCGGTTGTTTCGCTGTACATGGCGAACAAGCGTGAGGTTTGACGTGCAATTACGAAACAAACTGATTTCTACCCACGAAACGTTTCAATGTTGTAAGAAGTGGATTTCGATAATGGGTTCAGATCGCGAATCCACGTAAGTACATCAAATCAGTTCAATCCAGATCATAACTCACGCCTAGAATGTTGTGAATGGAGAACATTTTATCCAAAACGACATATTTTGATTGGTGATGCCAACGGAGGGAAATGATTAATATTTTGATTGGTGATGTACCAGAGGAAAATTATTAATATTTTGATTGGTGATGTACCAGAGAAAAATTGTTAATATTTTGATTCGTGATATACCAGAGAACAATTTTGAAGTTTTCAGTTTGCTACAAAATACAAAATGTATTCTGTAACCAGAGGAAGAAAGTTGGTCGTCTTTTCTGGATTTTGAATAAAACCTCAAACAACTACCTGCAGTAATTTGGAACTTTTCGTTTAGTCAATATAACATTGATGGGATTGACAAAATCTCATACTCGAAATCAGAATAAAATTGTATTGCCTGCACCGCGAAACGACAGGAATTGAGTACCAGACCGACAGATATCGTTTTATGGTATCGAGTAGCTTTCTCCGATATCATTCAGCCCGATATTCGACGAAGAAAAGAATTTTCCCTTCCATCTTCAATGATGGATGTCAATGAGAATAATAATTTATCACCGAACAAGAAGTGAGTGATGAAATGGAACAGGAATGGTTAAACAATCGCAAAAATGATTAAGCATTCATGCAGTTAATGATGAAACGAAACGGGAATGGTTCAACAAGATACGTGACGATTGTTTGCCAAGGGAACCAGGTTGAAATAACTCAAAAATTCGACAAAGGCATTGCGACCCGATGACGCATTGCCGTAAGCCACACTTGGTAAGCGTGCGAAAGGGGCAAACGCGTGCGGTTTCGTAGATAACAACGGAAGTGAGTAACGCTCGCCGGCTTTGATGGACGAGATGTCGTGGAGAACGATTTTTTTCTTCTCAAACGCAACTTATCGCAGAAGGTATTCGGGGCTGAGGTGGTTTTGTTACAAAACGGTAAAATGGCAGCCGCTGTGATATCAAGCTGAAAAAAAGGTCTGAAACTCAGTCATTTTAACTCTTCCAGCGTAAATCACGTTGTAATCATCAACAACGATAATGAAAATCTAAGAAGCCTCCAACGAGTCTCTTAGGCTTCAACCGACTTCAATGAATCTCTTAGATTTTAACCGACTTCAATGAATCTCTTAGATTTCAACCGATTCTGACGAATCTCTTAGATTTCAACCGATTCCAACGAATCTCTTAGATTTTAACCGATTCCAATTAAACTCTTAAATTTCAACCGATTCCAATTAATCTCTTAGATTTCAACCGATTCCAACGGATCTCTTAGACTTCAACCGATTCCAACGAATCTGTTAGACTTCAACCGATTCCATCGAATCTCTTAGGCTTCAATCGACTCCAACGAATCTCTTAGACTTCAACCGATTCCAACGAATCTCTCAAACTTCAACCAATTCCAACGAATCTCCTAGTTTCAACATTTATCCTACAATCCTCCACCACCATTCATCGCCAAAAACGCGTAATACCCTCGGGACGTGACAATGGGCGCTAAATTTCTATGACACACAACAATGAAAACTGGTCAAGACACGCGAATGCACCATTGAAAGTAAATCGCGAATCGGCCCTCCGCGGTTCAGTGAACCGCCGAATGCGCGGCGCTGGTTCGGATAAAGAGTGTCCGTGGGAAGTGGACGGTGAAAAGAAAGGGGAAAAAGAAATAAGAGAATAAGTGTGCGATCGCGCAGTGTGTATATGTATCAGGGCCGAGGGAGACGCGTCGGGCCGAAGTGGCGCTACTAGACGGAAACAAAGCCCGGAGTACACTTGAAATTCAATCCCGGAGCCGACGTAAAAAGGTAAGGTTGAACCCCGTAGGAGAGGAGAAAGCCAAGAGAATTGTGCTCGGACCGGAATACCAGACTGGATACCGGAGGTAACTGCAACGGAGCTCGGTTGCCGAGCTTACCACCCGAACTTTTAATACTCTACTTACCTATCCACCTCTCCACTCTCTTTTACCCGTGAAGTAATTTCGTTACTTGATCCTTATCGCGAGGAGAGAGAGAGTGATAGCACGAAGCGTAATCCCGTATAAACGATCATCATCCCTTTTACTTAACTAAAACGCCGTTTTCGACGCGGCTCTCAAAGCTGCCACATAATTTCATCGTGCAATTGTCTTTAAGAGACACGAATTTACTTGCCTTTGTTAATGGCTAAGCTCTCGTTAGCTTGTGAAAGCTCTGTCTCTGGGACACGACGTCCGAATAGTTTATGTGGGTTGAACATAAACTGGATGCTTGTAGAGGTTGGAAAGGTTGGTGTATGGCGGATCAACTGTAACAAAAAACTCTCCTATACATGATGTCAATCATAACCTGTTCTAGATTAGCCAAACATCATCTACAACTTAGATGAATGGATCCTCGTTGAGATTGGAAAAGTCGGTGTATGGCAGATCAATTATGACCAAAAACTCTCCTATACATGATGTCAATCAGAACCTGTTCTAGGTTAGCCAAATATCATCTACAACTTATATGAATGGATCCTCGTTGAGGTTGGAAAGATCGGTGCATTGCAGATCAACTGTAACCAAAAACTGTACTACACATAATATCAATCATAACCTGTTCTAGATTAGCCAAACATCATCTACAACTTAAATGAATGGATCCTCGTTGAGGTTGGAAAAGTTGGTGTATTGCAGATCAACTGCAACCAAAAACTCTCCTATACATGATGCCAATTATAACCTGTTCTACATTAGCCAAACATCCTCTACAACTTAGATGAGAAGTCTACAACTTAGATGAGGAATCTACAACTTAGATGAGGAGTCTACAACTTAGATGAGGAATCTACAACTTAGATGAGGAATCTACAACTTAGATGAGAAGTCTACAACTTAGATGAGGAATCTACAACTTAGATGAGGAGTCTACAACATAGATGATGAGTCTACAACTTAGATGAGGAATCTACAACTTAGATGAGGACTCTACAACTTAGATGAGGACTCTACAACTTAGATGAGGAGTCTACAACTTAGATGAGGAGTCTACAGTTTAAATGATGAGTCTGCAACTTAGATAAAATTTCACCTGCAAAATTCGTCCACACCTCAATTGCCAATCACCCTAAAAAAAAACCTACCAAACAAAAACAGTTCAACGCTCATTCCAAGTGATCCTAATTCACAAAAACCTGGAAACTCGATTTCCCGCCGTTTTTACGACTGCTTACACTTTTCCCTCGTTATCCCAACAACCATCAGGCATCGGTTCAGGGTGATCGGACCGAGGGTACATCGATGCCATAGGCCGCCGTTGAAGGGTCGCGAAAGCCTGTCCGAAGTTGCGGGTGGCGGAGGGCGGATAAGAGCCATCACAATGGGGGATCCGCTTGACGTACACCGTGGCCGGCTATAATCGTTATTCGACGAGAATATTAAAACGCGGGAAAGCCGATTGGACGCGCAGACCGCTCGTTATCAAAACATGTAGCGCGTGTTACAAACGCTCGCAGACATCATTGGCCCCCGCGCGTCTGTGTAAGCTGGTCAGGTCCTCCTACAGGCGATGATGCTGCTGGTGCAGCAGCCGCACTACCAGCGCTTTTACTCAGCCTCAGCTCCTACGGTCTGGCTTTAGCTCCGTCGAGGCGTTTAACGTGTGGCCAAAGCTCGCCATAATGGTGGCTATAGATCGCTCGGTTGCCGCGTACCTTCGTTGTGTAATACAGTGCGGTGTATACCGCGCGTTCTGCGAAACGGTAGCCGAGGCGAAGCGTTGCGCCCAGGGTACCGTGTATACCACGGGCGGCACATCTCCCGGATACCAAGAGTAACTAGGAAGCGCAGCCAACATATCCCGGTCTGGAGAGCCGCACCGGGAAGCCGGCTTGCCGGCTTGCCGGCGGCTCACAAGCGCTGTAAGTGTGTTGCCGGACAAGTACGCTCAGCAGCTCGAAGCATGCACTTGTAGCCAAACCCGCGGCTTGTACCTCGTAGGTATTATCGGGGAGGAGGGTCGACTCCTCCAACGATGCATCTGTGTGTGTGTGTGTGTGTGTGTGTGCTGTATTTCTGCTCGATGCGCACCGTCACATGAATGCTAAAGTCGTGGTGTAGACCTTGTGTGTGTTTTATGTGTTTTTGGGGGCCACTTTGAAAAATCAGGGGGTAAAATATGGTGCATTTTTTATGGAAGGGTTGTTGTAGGGTTATTTGTTATAGGGTTGGCTGTCGGGTTGCCTGCGACTCGTTGATAACCAATGGGCTGTTTGCGTCGCCATTTGTTTTTTTCTAAATGCAATAGTTTTCAGAAAAAAAATTGTACTTGATTATTTTCTTGTACTTGATTGTCACGGCGCGGTGGAAAATGATTTTAGAGCAAGACGATGCAGATTTTGGGTCCCTCTTTGAAAAATCAGGGGGTAAAATATGGTGCATTTTTTATGTGAGGGTTGTTGTCGGGTTATTTGTTATAGGGTTGGCTGTCGGGTTGCCTGCGACTCGTTGATAACCAATGAGCTGTTTGGGTCGCCATTTGTTTTTTTCTAAATGCAATAGTTTTCAGAAAAAAATTGTACTTGATTATTTTCTTGTACTTGATTGTCACGGCGCGGTGGAAAATGATTTTAGAGCAAGACGATGCAGATTTTGGGTCCCTCTATGAAAAATCAGGGGGTAAAATATGGTGCATTTTTTATGTGAGGGTTGTTGTAGGGTTATTTGTTATAGGGTTGGCTGTTGGGTTGTCTGCGACTCGTTCATAACCAACGAGCAGTTTCGGTCGCCATTAGTTTTTTTTCTAAATGCAATAGTTTTCACAAAAAAAAAAAAAAAATGTACTTGATTATTTTCGAGTTTTTTTTTATTAACTGGGTAAGCAAGTTGACCTCCAGGGTCAGTTCTTGAATGGCTGGCCGTCTAGATTTATGGCACGACTGCGAGATCTTTTTGTAATGTAGAGAGACAGAGTGATACATATATGAGGCCATTAATTTTTGACCGTCTAAGAACTGACGGTGCCACATTGGTATTTTTTCTTAGAATCTTCATACAATGCGAAATACCTCGCAAAATTAGGACCAGAGAGGAAGGTGTGTTTTTCATTTGAAAAAATTGTTTATAGTTTTCTTTTGCGAAAAATTGACTTTCTTCTGTTGGAAAAACGCATCGACCCGCATATCGGCTGCCCGCACGCAGCTCACGAGCTGCTATTTGAAAAGGAGGGTGCGGATTGTCACAACGCGGTGGAAAATGATTTTAGAGCAAGACGATGCAGATGGGGCACGGTGGAAATAGCTGTTGGAGCACGAGCGTGTCCTGGATATAGACGGCGATTGCTCGGGGCAAAATAACGCATTCATTACCAACAACGTTAATCGACTAACGCCCCATCGGAACCTTATCTCTCTTCCGACTTAGCCGCAAACCGCCCGGGCGCGAGATAGAGAGAAGAGCGCGGAGAGAATCGTTTGTCTCCTCGCGTTCCTCGTCTGAAAATGCTTGGCTGTAATGCCCTGGGCGATAGGCTCTGTGTAGGGTGATACCGGGATAGACGGGACACTTTTGCTACGATGCAACTGCCACTTTGATGTGGGTTTTGTTATTATTTTTGTAGCATTAAAAAATGATGACGATCGTTTCGCGACTGCGAGCAACTTTTTACTGTCATTGTCAACGCAATTCTAGGTTGGATATTTATCTTCTATATGGAGAAGGAGTTGCATAAAAGTCAGAAAAAAAATGTGATTCAAATTTTACTGGAAAACCATTTTTAGGGGATAAAAACAAATATTTGGCAAAATCATAATAGGTATAAGGTGGTTTAAACAAATTATGTTTATGGAATGTTTAGGATATATGTAAACAAAATTAGTTTATGAGACTTGATGTCTTGAATATCAACAATGTTTTTAAAATAGAAATAAAATCAGCTGTTAGAATGCCTAAGGCAGATTTTTATGTGGTTGATTATGGAGAACCTTCTGAACGAAGCGTTACGAACGTTTCGATACTCTTGAAAAAAAAAAATGTTTATCTCACCTGGTTGAACCTCAGCAGCTGCAGTAGGTACTCCTTCTATTGCTTCTGCCATTACTATACCACCCGACACCCCGCGGCCGTGCGTCAGCCTCGGTCGACCCATCGATACAACTTCCCAATACATTTTCCTCGATACCTCGTGATCGGGTGTTGTTATATGTGTGTGTTAGGTAAACACGCGATGCAGGTTAAACCGGGTTTTAATGCTTTCATTCGTCGTTCATTGAGTCCGTCGAAAATCCTGAGGATAAAAACAGGCTTAGTTGTATATTTAAAGCAGTTTTCATTTCGACACTCAATTCGTGACTTAAACGTTGCTGCATTTATTTTTCACTTTTTTATGATCGCTCGGTCGTTTCAACAAGGCTTTTAGGCTTTCAAGTTTTGGGAATAAATAAACACAAAGAGGTTATTTTATAATACAGAAAAGTGCCAATATCTCTGAAATAATTAATGAAAAATCTGAATTCACAGCCAGATTTTTATATATAATATATATAAATATAATTGAATTTTTCTAATGAAAATAGAATCCAATATATAGATTTTATATAATTTATACATAGTTTATATGTGGCTCCCAAAATTCTTTAAGCAAAAACTTAATATTATTTTTGATGACATAGATTATATAAAATATATGAAAATTATATACGTCCACTTTCGTATATAGCTTCTATATAAATCTTTATAAAATCTATATAAATCTATATAAATCTTTATATATAATTTTAATACAATCTTCATATAATTTTTTCACTTGCCATATTTCGATTGTTTTCTGAAGAAGGCCTGCCGAGATAAAAGTCCGGTATTCCTACGTTCACTGGACGCCTGACAACGGGGTAATATTTCGGGGTTTTGAAGAATCGCGGGTTACCGTGAATGATTTACCGAGCCCGTGAGGGAAAAATATTTGCCGAAATACTTTACCGTGGTGTCTCAAGAATAATGTGGATCGCGGCAAAAGGTCTCGCGGGCCGAAAAATGTTCGAGGACCCGGAAAGCGGCAAGGTGGCACGGGCTCAACGAATTATTCTTATCCGTGAATTCCGGTTGGACTGAAATATTCCTGGCCCCGTGGGTATTGCAATGGATCACTCTTATTACCGCCACGGGTAATATAGTACTTATTCTAGTGGTGCCGCGACGCTACTGTTACCGCACCGCTCTCACCCTGGACCCACGCCACGAATGGGTTCCACGTCAACGCTTTCGGGTCGTTCTCCGAATTTCCGTTTGACCGCATTTAGCCGGCTGACTCTCGGTGGTCGCGACCAAACGAAACGCGCGGAAGACACCGGCAGTTAAACCGGCAGCCAGTATTATCGAGGTCGCGCGATCTTTACTCTTGATGCCCAATTGCAGCGGCCGAATTGTTTCGCGTTGCAGTTTCAATTTAAGGTACAGTTGATGCGCTTCGCGCTAGTGAAATCGGTGCTACATTTTTAAAAGCGTTTTTACGATTCCTGGTTGGTTATTAAATCCTTTTATTTTTTTTAATAGACAAATACATTCGTATTCGTGATTCGAATAGAATCGGTTTTCGTGCATTTTTTTAAAAGAATTTTTTTTTAAATTAAAGAAACTTTAATAATAAATTAATTATGAGGAATAATGGCTCATTTTTATTATTAGAAAACCCTTCATCGATTGACCACCCAGATTTTTTATATAGGAGTTGAAAAGACACGACCGTTTAATTATCGTATTCTAACCCAACAGGAGACATACAAATGTTTGTAAATGTTGAAAAACTAACACCATAAAAAATCTGGTCGGTCAATCAATGAAGGATCTTCCAACAATAAAAATAACTCATCGTGAGTTATACGTGAGTGATAAGTTACAACTCTATATTCGAACTCGTGGGGTTTATATCTCAAGTGTCAGGACTAGTTAGAAAATTATCTGTGCAAAGCACAAAATGAGTTATCCAAAATGAGTTATGAGTTAAAATGGGTTACAATCTTCCAATAATAAAAAGAACTCATCGTAAGTTACACGCGAGTGATAAGTTACAACTCTATATTCGAACTCGTGCAGTTTACATTTCAAGTGTCTGGAATACTTAGAAAATTATCTGTGCAAAGCACAAAATGAGTTATGACTTAAAATGGGTTATGATCTTCCAATAATAAAATTAACTCATCGTGTGTTATACGTGCGTGATAAGTTATAACAAGCTCTGTAAGTCACAGTAAGCTCTGTATTCGAGCTTACAGAATTTATGTCTCAAGTGTCAGGAATACTTAGAAAATTATCTGTGCAAAGCACAAAATGAGTTATGGCGTTTGTCGTGAGACATTTATACTGCGGATTATTGGACGTGACAAATTGCACGATACGCGGAGAACGCTGCGCTCGTCTTCGGCTACAATTTCAGGCCATCCACGGGCGAGGAAATTACGGATACCCGCGCGTTCGCAGAACGAGGCGTCACGCGACAACTGCTATTGCCTGCAAGTGTTATGGGGGAATGGGTCCGGGACGTAGTCGCGTCGCGCGTAAATCGACCACGAGAGCGGTCTGATCACTCCGCGTGAAATTGTCCGAATGTCCTAATTTCCCTCGGGAATGAAAACGCGGCTACCTGACCGAAATTTGCACACGCGGTAAGGTGCGGTGGATCGCGCGCGGGCCGCTCTCTCTCTATCCCTACAGCGCGCGCGCGCGCAGTGTGAAACTTCTGATGTACGGATACGTGACTGGACCACCACTAATCGGCCCGCAGCCCGCCCGACATCTTCCGGTCTAACGCGACTGCAACGCTACAGCCGTATAACACCAATGTGCTTCTGGCATTATTCTCCCATGCGAATAAGTGCTCGCGAGTTGTTGACCATAGTAGACACAAACAAGTACCGATAATCCACGACACTACGCCGGAGGCGTGTTTGGAGTTACGGCAAAACGATTGTCTGGGCATAACAGGCAAGATAAGATAGTATATTATGCCACTAGTGCGTAAAATCTTAAGCACGTGTGACAAACCATGTTTTTTGACGTAGTATGCGAAAAATGCAATTTTACGCACTGTGTGTAAAAATTCATTTTACGCACTGTGTGTAAAAATTCATTTTACGACCCGAAGGCAGTACGAAAAATTCAGTTTTGCACACTGTGTGTAAAAATTCATTTTAGGTACCGAAGGCAGTACGAAAAACTCCATTTTACGCACTATGCGTAAAAACTAATTTTAGGCACCGAAGGCAATACGAAAAATTCAATTTTACGCACTGTGCGTGCGTAAAATTTCGAACCGGAGGCAGTACAAAAAATTCATTTTTACGCAGTGTGCGTAAAAATTCATTTCACGAACCGAAGGCAGTGCGTAAAATCGAACTTTATGCATACTACGTCAAAAAAAGTTTATCATACAGGTTTCTTTATGTTTGACATCTGAAAAATGTCAACTCATCGATTTTGGATTTTGTGACTCATGACATTTTTACAGTAGGACTGGAACGTAATTATGAAATTGGGATATTAGGTTTTTTCGTCTTCTTTATGATGTCAATTAACGGGGCAAAATGACATCTGTTGTTTAAGTGAGGAAGTCTGTTTTATGGGTGTGTCTTGCGTTAGCGCTCGAGACGTACCGTTGGATTTTATTCGTTGGTTTAAGGAAGACGAGAAAGATGGTTTTATGGCAAAAGAAGATGCTCACTCCGGAGTGTACAAAACTGCCTTTGGTAACGTTAGCCAATCCGGCGAAATAGCAATAAGACTTGTTCGCAGAAATAAGAGCGAGTGCGCGGCTTCAGACTCGAGCTGCAGTATACGACGAGCCCGTACATGGGTAGTATATAGATCCGGTGCTCAGGCTCTGCTTTATTGGATGGGCGACTAGACGGCTACCGGAAGACGAACGGGCACAAGAGCGAAAGAGAGGACGTCGCGTCTCCCGAGCACGACAGACGTGCAGCAAGTTCAGAGACACACATTCTACTTTTCAAGTGTTACAGATTTGAAAAGATGTCTCGTTGTGGAGTGACCGACGACTATTTTCATGTCGCGTTTATGTCGCATCAGTAATGGTTTTGCAGCAAACGATCCCATGCTTTTTATTTAGCTCTGTTGGCTCTGTTTCTTTTTCCTTATATCGTGATTTAGTCGAGGAAAAGCCTAAACATTCATTTTTTTAAATAAAAAAAAATCCATAAACGATTTGCAGTATGATTCACAGATTTCGATGTTTAATTAATTCGATTTAATTAAGGGATAATCGATTGATTGATGTGCTCACTTTAAATTCAATATAAAATTTAATTAAATATATAAAATTAGAACGTTTTAAAATTAAATTATAAAATTTAATTAATATAAAATATAATTGGATAATTTTTTTCAATTTTGGATGACATTTTCTTTTCATGTTTGGGTGTTGCATCTGCTTAAAGATATTTAAATAATTCTGTGTGACGCAGTGTTATGTAAATTTTACTCTCATGACATTTTAGAACGAAAACTGAAAAAATGCCGTGATTTTTGTCCGGTAAGCTGAGGGGGTCATAACAGGTTCCAAGAGCGGTCAAATATTGATGACAAAATGCTGTCCCCTGCGTTGCAGCTTATACTAGTTGCGGCACCGTTGACTATGTGTTGTATGGGGGGTATTATAGTGCCGTATTTGAAGTAAGTGCCGTTAGCTATAGAGTATAGAAATCATGGGAACAGGGAGGCGTCGCCTTTATCCCGTTTATGTTTTACGGCCGAGTTTTATTACTCAAGAGAGACGTGAAATATTTACCATTATAATATTATCCACAACGTATTTTGATTACTTATGCGGAACTGCTTGTCGCTCTTATGCTCCAGGGAATACAAAATAGTTTTCTTCAAGAATTAAAAATACAAACCTCTTGATCACCATTTTTGGAGTTAACAAGATTTAGAGCTGAAAATATCTGTTGTGATTAAAGCCTCAAAGTACCTTCATTTAAATGTTAGCTACATATAAACGACACAATAAATAAAAATGGGAATAATCTAAAAAAGAAAATTCAGTGAAGCATGAGCGGCTGCCACTGATGGCTGACTCCTGACAATGGTCCTTCCCGGTGACCCCACAGGAATCGTGAATTGCTTCCCCACAGAGATAGGAACAAAATTTCCAGTCGCAGAGAGAGTCCTTCGTGATCGGAATAACTCTACATGCGTTTCGCTAAAAAGTTTCCCCGGCGACTTGAAATCACTATTCGATCGCTGATTGCTGGAGCATCTGATAATTCTTATCAATCTTCAGCTATCGGCGCTTCTTCGGCGGATTCTCATCTTCACGTTAGCTCTGGAAATGTTTGGCTCATCAAAGTCTCCCTGATTTTGTGATTCTGTACTTTTCCCTTAGGAAATCATAGATTTCCGCCAGATTCCTATTTTCAGCATACAGGGATTTACATATCACCCTATTTTTTGTCATACGTGATACAATTTATTGCAAAATTCATTGGATATTGAAATTCGAAAGATCTTTGTTGGAAACACAATTCATTGAATTTCAAGATTTAACTACACCTCAAATCCGTGAAAAGTTCTCTCACATCAAATGTTACATTTTCGTTTGATGTCTGGTTGATGCTTCAATGACAGATTTTCGGTTGCACGATACACATGTTTGAAACACAATTAATTGAATTTCAAGATTTAGCTGTGCCTGAAATTCGCGAAAAGTGACCTCACATCAAATGTTACATTTTCGTTTGATGTCTGGTTGATGCTTCATCAATGGCAGATTTTCGGTCTCACGATACACATGAGCAGCTCATAAGCGTTGATACGTGTTTTTTTCCTCTTCTTTAAGCTACCTTGGAGTTCATCAGCCAACGTCGATTTCGCCAACGGATGTCCCTTTGGGTTATATCCTCTTGGAGTGTCCTTTCCCCCTTTGCATTGGAGGAAAGGACACCGCACACCACTATCGGAGTGTCTCATCGAAGAGAGGACCCTCCTCCGGCGCCCGGAGCGGTTGGCTTTGAGGATCGACACAGTCAATGAAAACACCCTTCGCCTTAGGCGGCAGCTACCGCTGTAGGTGCATCCACTTGCGAAGCATCCAGGACCCTCCCAAACCACCGAGTATCTACAAAAGGTACATATCATCAGACGAAACAGTACGTACATTGGGAGGATCCACCTTGTCAACCGCACGGGATCCGCCTAGACGTCCCTTGTCGGTCCGCACGCTGCTGGTTAAATGTGCGGCTAAACAATCGCCACGAAAGTTCCCAAGTGACAAGTTCTATAATGAAGTCCAGTACGACACACGCTTTGCCTGTGAAGCGGAACAGGCTTTGACTGTCGTATCATATTGGCGATTCTCTGAAGTTACAAATTAATCGCTCTATAGGTGATGGTACCAATCTAAAAGTTGCAAAACAGGACGTTGCTCATTGCTTCCTCATTAATTTCCCTTTTTCGCAAAAGTACTTCTATGGCGAAGCTTATTGATTCACTTTGGCTTCCTCATAGAGGATGCTTTATTTTTATAGAGGATGATAAACATTTTTCCTTATGGACCAGAGTTGAAATTTCTGGCCTCCTTGGAATCCTTTTTTTGGAGTACGAAAATCCTGTATCAGGCTGCATGAAGGGCCTCATTTCCTCCTCATTAATTTCCTTTGTTCACAAAGCTACTTGTATGGCGAAGCTTATTGATTCACTTTGGCTTCTTCATAGAGGATGCTTTATTTTTATAGAGGATGATAAACATTTTTCCTTATGGACCAGAGTTGAAATTTCTGGCCTCCTTGGAATCCTTTTTTTGGAGTACGAAAATCCTGTATCAGGCTGTATGAAGGGCCTCATTGCCTCCTCATTAATTTCCTTTTTTTCACAAAGCCACTTCTATGGCGAAGCTTATTGATTCACTTTGGCTTCCTCATAGAGGATGCTTTATTTTTATAGAGGATGATAAATATTTTTCCTTATGGACCCGAGTTGAAATTTCTGGTCTCCTTGGAATCCTTTTTTTTCATTATATTTTCATTATACGAAGGTTTTTCGGAGGTTCTATATTTAAATTTGGGAAGATAGCTTTCTATTTTTTAATTTATTTTGCGTTTATGTATCTTGGATTGCGATGACAAAGATACAGACAAAAATATGTAAAATCTAGAAAAGCATATACTGTTTATAGTGAAGATCATCAGATCCGTAGGAAGTGAAACGACCGATCATTTGTCGAGTCGCTTCTTCCACTCGCAACCAGGGGGGGAAGATATCAAAACACGCGAGCAGTGGGTCTCGCATTAATTTCAAGTTTCCATCTAAGTTTCTCCATCCGAGTTAAAGGCCCGCGTTCACCCTGCTTTTCCTACCTCTTTCTTTTTTCACTTTTTCGCTACGACCGTCAGAAAGGGATCGTCCGCTCTTTTCCTGGTTCATTTCTTCCCTCGTGTTCCACACCCCACCGCCCAGTCTATACAGACCGTCCTTCGTCTCCTCCTGTCTTTCTTTCCACTTGTCTCGCTTTTCCTGAACCCCACGCCTTAATAGCTGCCACGAGATAACAATGAAGCGAAACTTTCCATTTTTAAACGATGAATTTCGCCCGCGTCCTCCGCCACGAGCACTTTTTTTTCGACTATATATACAGAGTGATCCAGAATCTCCGCACCAAACGTGTCCAGAAAGTCCAAAATGGTTCCAGGAATGCGTGGCAAAATTTAAGATTTTTATTCCCAGTAGTTTTTTAATGAGAGCCAATTTGTTCTCAACTTAGTCTCAACTTTCTCTTAATTCGCCCTCAACTTAGTCTCAACTTGAGTACGAATGAAGAGAAAATTGAGAGTAAGTTGAGGGCGAATTAAAGGAAAATCGAGATTGGCTGTCATAAATCGGCTCTCATTCAAAATGTACTCGGAATAAAAATCTAAAATTTTGCACACGCGTTTCTGGGACCATTTCGGACTTCTGAAACTCGTTTGGTGCGGGGATTCTGGATCACCCTGTATATGTACACGCGTATATACACAAAACTATATATATTATGTATTATAACTTGGTTGAGATCTTTTGCCTCGGTGCTTTACGACTGCCGGCGCGGTCAAACGACTCTGAAAAAAGTTATTCCGTGTTAGAAGCTCGCGCACTTTGCAACTTTAATTCCGAAAGTCGAAAGAGAAAATTATGTCATTGATCGTCGGCATAATGGTCGAGAGCAGCCGACCAGCTCGCGCTAAGCGCGTCGAGACAGTTTTCGGGGAGCGCGAAAGAAGCTTCGGCCGACGGGGATGCCGGGGCCGGAGGACTCCACTTCCCAACGAGTTTAATTAAGAAAATTCGCAAACCGGAATAATCGACTTGACGGAGTGGACGAGGGAGAGAGAGATGGAGGATGAGGTTGTGAGGGAGAGAAAGAAAAAAGGACGAGTAACGATGACTCTTTATTCGTGACAGGTCAACTTTCTTTTTACTCGTACCCTCCAATAAAAATATATCACGCCTGCGGGGTGGTGACCGAATAGCCTATAGTAGTAAGGCGAACGGCCCAGTTTTACCGTCGGTGCGTCACGATCAATGACTAAAATGTCGAATATTTTTATAGTGGTTTTTATATTCTTTGTTTTATATAAAGTTACCTGTAGGTTTTTATATTCATTATTTTATGTAAAGTTACCTATAAATGTATAGGTTTTCATATTCATTATTTTATGTAAAGTTACCTATAAATGTATAGGTTTTCATATTCTTTATTTTATATAAAGTTACCTATAAATTTATAGGTTTTCATAATCTTTATTTTATATAAAGTAACCTATAAATTTATAGGTTTTCATATTCTTTATTTTATATAAAGTTACCTATAAATGTATACGTTTTTATATTATTTTGTATATAAAGTTACCTATAAATATATATGTTTTTATATTCTTTATTTTATGTAAAATCACCTATAAATATATAGGTTTTTATATTCTTTATTTTATATAAAATCACCAATAAATATATAGGTTATTATATTCACTATTTTATATAAAGTCACCAATAAATATATAGGTAATTTTTGTTCTTTATTGTATATAAAGTTACCTATAAATAAATCGGTTATTATATTCACTATTTTATATAAAGTCGCCTATAAATATATTGAACATTGTAGTCACCGTCCATACGCATTTCAAACATTTCCTTTGACAACAGCCTGATATCCAATAAATGATTCCCGTCGATTTTATGAAAAGTTACTAACAGACTTTAACCCGGTTTCTGACTGCGGTATTCACAAAAGTGTCTATAGAATTTCGCCTCCTCCTGCGGCTTCGAAGCCGTGCGAATCCCACTAACGTCATACAGCCCATTCGAAACAGGATCCAACTATTACGTTCGAAACCACTGCCGGTGAACGCGTATCCAATAGGAGAGCCTGAGATTGATAACATCACCGAGAATCGGATGATTAACGGCTATTGACTTTGGTCTCGCGCTACATATTATTTCTCATCGCTCGTCGCTGGGTTGCCGCCGAAGTTACGGCGAAATTCAACGCCTGAGCGATAAATTATGTCCTGCCGGAGGTGGTATCAAGTTCGAGAGTGGCCAGTGCGTTTTCCCGCGAATTCCGGGCAAACGAGCCAAGTAGAAGACAGAGTAGACGAGACAGTGAGGGTTGAGGAGGAGGAGGCGGTGGGCGACGGATTATTTGTAAATTAATTTCGACGAGAGCGCGTTAAACCCGGTGTCTGGCTCGCCAGGTTCTTGCGGTCACGTGGTCGAGGAAACCTCCTCCCGAGTAGCTGGTGTTGGTTGCCACACAATTGCGGCAGCTACTATGACGTGGAAGCGCCATAACATCCAACACCGACCGCCGTGGCCGACGCCGAGGCGTCGAGATGAGTGCAAAGCGGCGCAGATGGCGCGCGGAGACGGCTTCCAGTTGCTCAAGTTGCTCAAATCGCCCGAGAAATTGAACTAGTCGCCAAGCAGTTAAATTACGTGTAACCCAGGGCTGTGCCGACGTGCCGCGCGGTTTCACGCCGCGATTGACGAAAGGTTTATGGCGGGTCTGACGTATAGCGCAACATTCGTTGGAAGTCGTTAAAGCGTCGTGACGAAGGAAGGAAATTTTGGAAGGTGGGTTGGGCGCTTTTCAAAATTCTGATCGGTGTCGATGGTTTTTCGTAACTGGTATCAGGGGACAAAATGTGTTGTTTAAATTGTTGCCACACTTTTAATAAATTGTAACCAGTACCATAGTTAACAGCCACGCGGTTTCACGCCGCGATTGACGAAATGTTTATGGCGGGTCTGACGTATAGCGCAACATTCGTTGGAAGTCGTTAAAGCGTCGTGACGAACGAAGGAAATTTTGGAAGGTGGGTTGGGCGCTTTTCAAAATTTTGATCGGTGTCGATGGTTTTTCGTAACTGGTATTAGGGGACAAAATGTGTTGTTTAAATTGTTACCACACTTTTAACAAATTGTAAGCAGTACCATAGTTAACAGCCACGCGGTTTCACGCCGCGATTGACGAAATGTTTATGACGGGTCTGACGTACAGCGCAACATTCGTTGGAAGTCATTAAGACGCGATGATGAAGGATGGACATTTTGGAAGGTGCTTGAGGCACTTTTCAAAATTCTGGTCAGTGTTGATGGGTTTTCGTAACTGGTAAAAGGGGCCGAAATGTATATTCTCTAAATTATTACTACATAAAAAAATGGTAACCAGTACCATAGTTAAGAGTAAATGGATCAATGATGAAATCATTTTTGGGCACACAAATTCGTTAACCATGTAGACGTTCGAATGATGCAGTGTGGCGTAATAGGTTTATAAATAATAAAATTCGCGATAAAAGATCCAGGGAGCCAATAAATATTGATAATACTGCGACTGGGAGTTATGACATCAGCCTTAATTGAATCTCACCCTAATCTGGATGATTTATATAGAATCAGAATTATTTACGTAGAAAGTGTGTTAGGCATTTTTCAAAATTCTGATCGGTGTCGATGGTTTTCCATAACTGGTAACAGACGCCAAAATATGTATTCTCTAAATTGTTACCACATTCAAAAAAATGGTAACCAGTATCAAAGTTAACACCAAATGGATCACCAATGAAATCATCTTTGGTCACACAAATTCGTTAACCATGTAGACGACCGAATGATACAATTTGGCGAAATAGGTTTATAAATAATAAAATTCGCGATAAATGATCCGGCTCACTAATAAATATTGATAATACTGAGTCTGGGAGTTACGACATCAGCCTCAATTGAACGTCTTTCACCCTAATCTCGCTGATTTATATAGAACCATAATTCTATAAAACGATCTTTCACGAATATAATTTCTCGATCCTAATCAAGAGATAAGTCTAGGAATATGGATATTAGTTCCACATACTCTATACAGGGATGACGTTATTATGACCCACGAAGACACTTCACGATAACGAAAATTCATTTCCTCGCCGTTCGACCGATCTTTAAGCAAAAACGTAACGTTAAATCGTTGTACTTATAATGCCGGGGGGCGTATTAATTATGCGGGAAGTAAGGCGATTGCTGGTCAAGAGCTGTGTGGGTCGGATTTAGCGAGAGCAACGACCTTACTATGTCGTGGGACGGTAGACAAAACTCGTGGGGGTTCGGCAGGGAGAGTCCAAGCCGAGTAGGTGTTACCCCAAGGCTTATCGGAAAACCACCCGTGGGAAATATCGATTATCGTTATACCGTGCGCGGTGCCTCCGGCGGGCATAACCATCCGCCCATTTGAGTCACACCGCACTCACTCAGATAATATACTTCTACTCTATACGTATATAGTATACTTTAATGTATATATATGTACGTTTCACGTGTATTATGTTGGTACTAAACTCTCACGTACCGTTATCATTCACCTTGATATCTCTCTATCGTTACACTCGTCCCTTATTCCCTCCAACGTATTGTTGTGTTTGTAACCTGTTACATTCGCATCAAACCTACCCTAACATCGTCTTTCTGAGAAAACATCGCACTTTACGTCCTGTGGATTTATGATACTGATTGCAGTTTGCATCGTTGGTATGCAACGAAATTCAGAAAAAAAAATTAATTGTAATTAATCTAAATGATGAAGCGCACGAAAAAATAAATTTATTAGTGCCCTTAGTTATTATAGTGACTTTTTATACCTACTTTCATCATTTAGGTTAATTACAATTAATTTTTGTCTGAATTTTGTTGCATTCTAACGATGCAAACTTTAACATCATTACTGAAGATAGGTGACGGAAAATGGGGGTTACATTATTTCAGAAATGAATGATTTTATGGATGATATTTGGTGTTCGAAGTATAATAGAAATTCTGGCATCTTTCATCGAACGTATATCATCAAAGTCAGATCAAGACTGTCCGTTTTGAGGATTGATCCAAGTCTATCGTCCATTCGATTGTCAATTGTCATCTATTGTAATATCGTATGAGTTGCATATTCGTTACAATCTTTATTCGTAGGTAAAACAATTAATAGCCAAATTCTTATTTGCAGGAGTCTTGATCAAGAATCGTCAGCGAGTCGCAGAATGATATGAATAGGAAGCTGAAGATAACACTAGAAGTGGTCGTCAATAATAATTTGTGAGCAAAATAATCAGTGGACAGATTTTTATATGCAAGAGTCTTGATCAAGAATCGTCAGCGTGTCGCTGAATGATATGAATAGGAAGCTGAGGATAACACTAGAAGTTGGTCGTCAATAATCATTTACCTACTTTCACCACGGTTCAATCGTCATACCTGAGAGAGAGCAGCATTACTGTCACCATGGCAACGCACTGGGATTACAACTGATTGGACATCTCGAATAGGTAGGCGGCCAGATGTTCCGATAGGATTTGATTGCGCACGCCATTGTTAAAGCCTCGTCTGAATCCCTTCGTACACACTGGATGCAAGGACTATATATATTTCATGGCTGCACTCGAAACGTGTATGAAGAGACTATGAATATGGGAATCAGGGAAGATCTCGGCGTTATTCAATGAGAGAATCAGAAACAGTGAAATAGAACGAAATTGCCAAACCAGGAATCAGCGAGAATCGTTAACACTGTTCGATGGCAGCGCAATTAATCGAGCCGCTGGCCAACGGAGTAATTAGTGAAGGCGGACTGTGTATTGGAAATTTGGCGAATTAAGAGTAATTTTTGGTGGGAAGAAATCTGAATTATCTTTCATTTGCTCGGCTACAAATAACGTCTGCGTGGCAGCTGTGATTGAGGCATTCATAACGAGTGAAACTATGCATGCATAATAAGCGTCAACTTTATGGAATGAAATTAACTATTCCAAGTTAAAAAATTATGACGTTTATATAAAAGGTTTTATATACAAGCTATATGCGAAAGTGGACATATATTTAGAACTTTCATATATTTTGTATAATCTATATGAAATATATCGACATTATATGGTTAAATGCTGCCTATAATTTTGCAGAATTTGTTTATAGTATATACAAATTATATACAATATGTTTGTTTTTATAGTTTTATATATCGAATTGATTCTACAATTTCATTTAGATTAGAGTAAATATATATAAATTCTATATATCCACTTCCACGTATAGCTTGTATATAAAGCCTTTCATATAAGCTTCATCTAATTTTTTGACTTGGGTTCATGAAATGAAATTAACCATCACTGGACGAAGAAGAAAAAATAATAATAGCAAATAATGGAAAATGCGCAGACAGAGAAAAATACACCCAGTAAGCTGAACACGACAAATTCAGTTTACCACCCGTTTGTCCCCGCTGCAACATTAATCACGATCAGGCTGAACGCGGCAAATGTGACTGAAAATTACGCTTTTCCGTGGCGTTGAAGTGCATCGCATATCACAACACAGGGATGAGCAAAGGCGGTGCGGCGGTTCCTCGGCTAGCGAAAGGGGTTTTGTAGCAGGGGGAATTGAGGTTGCGAGAAGTAATTCGAAATATTCATGAGAGAGCAGCTCCCTCGCGATACACTTCATCATAAATACAATGAATTTTGTATCAAGCAAGTGCAGAGCGCAAGGTGCCGCGGCTCATCGAGGCTTACGCGACCGGCGTCGTCGCTCGGGGTATCAGGCGAAACGCGTTAAAATGAGCAAAGAATATGAGACGTGCGAGAGGAAATGAAAATATTTCCATGGTGTCACGTAAATTCGTTATGAATTCACGTCAGCTTGTTTGCCGAACCGCCGATACGGCGTCACGGGGATGAGCGTGAATTAAGCTGGGAAGGGAAGAAGACATTTGGAACTCCTTTCGAGGTGTTGATGAAAAAAAAAAAAAAAATTCTGAAGCTCTGTTTTTTTTAGAGTCGTTACGGCAACAAATAAATAAAATTTATTTGTATGAAATAAAAATTTATTTGTACGAAGTAAAAATTTATTTGTACGAAATAAAAATTTATTTGTATGAAATAAAAGTTTATTTTTATGAAGTAAAAATTTATTTTTATGAAATAAAAATTTATTTTTATGAAATAAAAATTTATTTGTATGAAATACAAATTTATTTGTATAAAATTAAAATTTATTTGTATGAAATTAAAATTTATTTGAATGAAATAAATTTTATTTGATCCAAATAAATCTTAGTAAGCTGGCCATTAATTAAATTATTTACTTAAATGATTTACTTATTTACAAAAAAAATGTTAACTTCATTCGAATAAATTTTATTTGTTTCGTATTGATCCTATCAGAACAATTTCTCCGGGTGTAAGAAATCGCTCTCTACCCTGCTTAGCCGAGTCACGATGACATTCGACATAATTAAGATAATCAACAATGTTAATCCGCAGCCACCCAAATTTTTGCTCGCATTCAATCCGCAGAGCCGTTCGAATTTATAAACAGCATTTAGCGTAATTATCATCGGTATTGATTAGTGTGATGGACCACATTGACGGTGGTCAATATAATCATTTTACGAATTAAAAGTCCTTAGTGACGTGTGAAGAATGGCAACTATGTATTTCCATTGATTTGAATAAATTATCGAAATCCAATCGATGCCTCTGATTTCCATTTCGATGATTGATTCCCGCGACACGACAAATGAATCGTAAATACCTAAATCACACGATTTTAATTATCATAAAAAATAAAGAATCGCGAGAATGAAACGTTTCAGCGATGTCACGTACTGCATTATAACCCCGTGTATTGAAACAAGGAAGTGGGCTTCGTCGTTTAATTAATTTCGACAAATATTTCCACTTATATGTATAATCGAAATTAGTAATTAATAAAATCAACATTAGCAGAGGGATTATTGACGCATGCTTCGTCAATACATACCTCGTTATCCTCGATTACATAATTTCGTTTTGTATATACATATAGTATACATATACATTGATATCCAGACTGTACAGGATGCTGGAGAGAGATTGGTATAAAGTGGGGTCGGTGACTCTCTTTTGTTTTCCGTTATTTGAATACGAAATCGAATACACGGTTTTTCATTTCGCTCGATTCGATTCGTCTGAAGCCCGCGCTTGGGACTCCCGCACTCCGTATATACAGCGCACGGTAACAGCAAAAGCACGCCTGGCTCTGACATCCGATTGATCGCGGACCGCCGGTAGGGTCCCACGACTAACCCGATCGGGATTATTGATTTTTTCATCTCATACGACGTACCCCCCCACATCCGCGCAACCAATCGCACGTCGATGCTCATAAAATATCGCGACATTTCTCAAGCAGTTTACTAAGATCGAGTTGGAAAATTAACGACCGTGCTATATGGCACGACGATTTCTCGCAGGATTTCTTATCTCGTCGATACCTCAGTGAGGGAATGAAACCGATGCTATTTTTTTTCGGGGGGGTTATTATGGCCAGAAGTTGGGTCACATAATGCCGCACGCAATGGCGGACTAATCGGGTCTGGTATTATTGGAAAATAAATAATAGTGTAATAACGGGGAATATCCACTATGAAAGTAAAGTGTATTCACTATGTTGTAAGTTATATATAATTATATATCGGCCAAAAGTTCTATATACGCTATATATATTTTATATTCATCGGATATATTTTGATTATATATTTGAGGTGTGTCTTAAACAGATAAAAATATGTTTATTATTATATACTTTTTCGGTAAAAAGTTCTGTATCTCTTATATGTTTTCAAAATATATTTTGCTTCCATGGGGGTTGGACATGGGGAAACGAACACATTTATAATTTTTACAAATTTACCATTTTTACAAATTTACCATTTTTACAAATATAACATTTTTACAAATTTACCATTTTTACAAATTTACCATTTTTACAAATTTACCATTTTTACAAATTTACCATTTTTACAAATTTACCATTTTTACAAATTTACCATTTTTACAAATTCACCATTGTTACAAATTTTCAAGAGGTTATTTAGGTGACAAAACATACTCATTATATTAAGATTCACCTCTATAATTAGCAGATATAGACCATAACATTTTGTGGTCCATATTCCCCTATTGCCAATACCAATATGGAATATAAAATATGGAATTGCCCAATATCAATAAAACTCCGGAAAATCCATCCCAAATATTCAAACGTACCGTATTTTGTAATCAATGCTGTACACAACCCAGACTAATTTAACAGCGAATCGCTATTTTACGCGCCCCCCAAAAACCTATCTATGTACCAAATTTAACGTATACAATTTGAGAGAATAACGGGTGGCCAGCAGTGTCAAAATCCAGGTTGCGTATGATTGAAAGCGAGTGGTGGCCAAGCAATTATCGGAAAAGTTTCAGATTTCGTATAAAATCGGCCCCCGTTTACATACTAATTGACGAAAAATATGAGGCTCATACGGACGCAATTCGACTTGGCCCGAAACGTCCCATATACATTTTAATGATTCCGATCGACAATTGAAGCGAAGACGAAACGCGTTGGTC
The DNA here is from genome assembly GCA_963932165.1 of Pimpla rufipes. Classification (NCBI taxonomy): domain Eukaryota; kingdom Metazoa; phylum Arthropoda; class Insecta; order Hymenoptera; family Ichneumonidae; genus Pimpla; species Pimpla rufipes. Next base: position 27,629,149 of record OZ010630.1, read on the forward strand.
TCATTTTCATCCAGTTATAACGTGAATATAAAGTATTTTATGGAATATCCGTGCCCTTATCGTTCCTGCTTTTCCTGTCTGCTCCCCCCTCCCCCCCTTTCACTCCCTTTAATCGTTTTCTCGTAATCTCACATAAATTATATTCGTCCGAGAAGCGCGAAAACCCTCCCGGTCGTCAACGCCCGAGACAGCAGTCCCTTCACTATTTATCCTCTCGTCTTCCTCCCTTTACGTTTCCGCGTTCTCTTTTTCTCTCTCCCCGCAGTCTGTATTCCAGTATTCCCTACCCTTCGTCCTCGGTCCCCGGGAGCCACTGCAGCCGCTTTACAGCCGGCGGCTAGAGCGGAGAAATTCTAATTGCAGGTTTGCTACGTCTTCGCCATTATCCTCGTTTCGTTGGCTCAGTGTCGTCTCCGCGCGAAATCTCGGATGTTTCACTTCTTTTTTCCTCTTTTCCCCCTCTTTCCCCTCGCCGCTCCCATTCTCCGCTTCCGGCCCGCGCGCCGTGTCCCGCATGGTACACAATCATTTTTCTTTCCCTCCAACCCCCCGACGTCTCTTATCGCAATGTAGCAAACTGCGAAGGAAAATTGTGAAAATATTAAATCTGGGTATTACGAAATTTAGTAAAAAAAAAAAAATCTCTCGTTTTCATTGCGCATCATGAGATTTCGTGTCTAAGGAAAAAAAAACCGAACAATAATTTCTTAACTTACATATTTTGTATTCGTATTCCAAACTTACATATTTTGTATTCATATTTCTAACTTACATATTTTGTATTCGTATTCCTAACTTACATATTTTGTATTCATATTCCTAACTTACATATTTTGTATTCGTATTCCTAACTTACATATTTTGTATTCGTATTCCTAACTTACATATTTTGTATTCGTATTCCTAACTTACATATTTTGTATTCGTATTCCAAACTTACATATTTTCTATTCATATTTCTAATTTACATGTTGTGTATTCGTATTCCTAACTTACATATTTTGTATTCGTATTCCTAAGTTACATATTTTGTAGTCGTATTCCTAACTTACATATTTTGTATTCGTATTCCTAACTTACATATTTTCAAATAAATAAATAAATGCATAAATAAATACATAAATAAATACATAAATAAATACATAAATAAATACATAAATAAATGCATAAATAAATACATAAATAAATACATTTTGCATATCACACAAATGTCAAGATAACTTTGCTTACCTTTTTTCAATACATCCCAATTACAAAAACTCCTTACAAAATAAATTTCAGCTACCCTTCACGTTCACTTATATTTCCCATACAATGTAATCGATCGTCCGTCAATGCGTCTCTCTCCACAAAACAAAAAAACCCGACTCCCCACCGCGAAACTTTAAACACACCCCTGATTAGCGCGTATATGCACAGCGCAACGGGGTAAAATCCCAGACCGGCCACGTCAGCCCGGAGCCCGCCGTTTGTCGAGAATATCGCGAATCCTCGGGATTACCAGTGTTTGCGGAGGAGAAGTGAAAGAGCGGCTGTTATTACAGTAGTCAAGCGCGCGCGAGAGAGAGAGAACAAGGATCCATCAGAGAGGAGGGAAGAGGACGAAGGGTGAGGAGGGAAGAAAGTTCATAACGTCGTTATACAAAAGAAACAACACGACGAGGAGCGGGTGGGGAAGGCGTAGTTCAGGATTCACCGGGGGATCCGCGGAGCCTGGCGTTGAAGGCCTCGCAAACGTCACGTAAAGTTCCGGCGTGGCCTGGCATAGCGATGGCAGACAGCTGCGCAGAGGGGGATGACGACGACGATGGAGGTGGAGGGATGCGGAAGGCACGCGCGTGGAAAGTCTTCTGGTTTCTGCGTAAGTGGCGTTCTTCATTGCATTATATACTTTACCTCGTCGAATCAGGCGTGCATCAACGAAACAGACTGCGTGACGCGCCGTGTGTCGCAGGTTGAAGGGTAACCAGGGTTGAGGCAGGCTGGAGAACACGGGGTTGAAAGGGGGGGTTGAGAGGGGGTTGAGACGTTGGGTTTTCCATTCCCGAGGGCCTTCGCAGTCTTGTCTTCGGCGTCGTCGTCGTCGAGGAAGAAACACCGGGATACCCTCGCTATATATGTATGATCCAATCCCACGTCACGGATTTGCCCTTCGTCGCCTCGTGCTTTCCGGGGGTGGGGTTTCGCGAAAAACTCTCTCACGACGCTCTCGGGGGCTGGGGATGGGTAGTGACAACAGCCGCGAGGACGAAAGGGAGTGGCGGCCCTTTCGTCGCCCCGAGCTGTGACGAATGACGTGGACCGTAGGGTTTTTCGAGTTTATTCGAAAATTCTGGTCCTGGGTGCTTTCGGTCTGGGGATGGGAGATGTGCGAGGATTCGATGATGACCCTCCTTGCCTACGGCGTGAATTATGTTGGAGGAATCAATTGGTTACTTTTTTTATTAGAGTTGTAACGGCTTAAGCGTCGGGTTTATCAGATTTATTGGCTGGTTTCATTCTGCCTTTCATTCTGTCTTCCTGACTGTTATTTTTGGGGAAACTCCCGTGATGATTTCATGTCAAAATAACTGAACAAAATAACGTCAAAGATATAGCGTCAGAACATTGGGCTATCCCATGAAAACGTAAATCTAGAAAATTCGGCGATCATTTAAAGTAAAGTGTTATTTTGTGTTATTTTAACGTTGTGTTATTTTGTGTTATTTTAACGTCGTGTTATTTTGTGTTATTTTAACGTCGTGTTATTGTGTGTTATTTTAACGTCGTGTTATTTTGTGTTATTTTATTGTGTTATTTTAACATTGTGTTATTTTGCCGTACGTTATTTTAACATTGTGTTATTTTGCCGTACGTTATTTTAATGTTATGTTATTTTGCCATATGTTATTTTAATGTTGTGTTATTTTGCCGTGCGTTATTTTAATGTTGTGTTATTTTGCCGTATGTTATTTTAATGTTGTGTTATTTTGCCATATGTTATTTCAATGTTGTGTTATTTTGCCGTATGTTATTTTAATGTTGTGTTATTTTGTCGTGGGTTATTTTAACGTTGTGTTATTTCGTCGTGCGTTACTTTAACATTGTGTTATTTTGTCGTGTGTTATTTTTGCATAGTGTTGCTTTGACGTGTCACCCCCGCCATGCTAAGAATTAGGCTGTGTGTAAAAAAACGGCAATAAAGACACAACGAAAACCAGGCCTTTTCGCAGCCTTCAGATGTGACGAATGTCACAGCCACCTCGGACGCCTCCCGGAAATTGGACCGAATCCCAAAAAACATTGTTCATTTCAGGCTGGCAGATGCGCGCGAGGCGTCGACATACGACTCTCCGACCCTCGCCTACGGCGTTAAATTATATTGGATAAATCAACTCGTTATTCTTTTATTAAAGTTAACAGTTTAATCGGCGATTTTATCAGATTCATCGCTCTCGCTTTTCCGCTCATTCTCGCCCCCCGCACCCCCCCCCCCCCCCCCCTCCCCGCTGCTCTCGTGTTATCGCGGAAATATCGCGTGCGGGCGGACGACGCGTTGATATAAAATCGATTGGATTCTCGTTGAATACGCAAAAGAGCAGCCCGAGCGGCAATATGCGAAAAACGGATGTATAAAGAGAAGTAGGCTGGCGCGGAGGGGGGGGCCGAAGCGCCGGTTTTCACCGTCGCACGGATTAAGTCACTACCACTGTTACCACTGCTATTACTAGACGACCTCCGTGCAATTCCTTTGTTCTCAAAGGATTAACATACAGAGGGAATGGATGATGGAGGCTGAGAGGGGGCGGGGGGGGGGGCGGGGGGGGACGACACAGAGGCCAGTGGGAGAGGTTGAAGGGAATTGAATCGAGTTCCATCCAACCCATCCTAATTCAACATTTGTCTCTGACCCTTTTCTCTCATCGAATCCTTTATCCTAGATTTGCATAGGGAGCCCGAGAAGTGTTCGGTGCTGCAGCGAATCGAATAAAGATTGACGTGTCTCTCTCGTGTATCTGTTGCGAGCTGTCGACGACCGCAGGTATCGAATTTAAATGCGAATTAATTATTGGCGCGTTGATATTTTATATCAATGTGCTGTGGACACGATGAGTGCGGAGGCGAAATAAAAGCTACGCTCGCTTGGTAAGTTATTTTCTTGCAATTTATGATTCATTTTGAAAAAAATATTTTTTTGGCGACGAAAAAAATATTTTTTCTGTCAGAAATCGTGGATCCGGCTCCCGACCGAAAATCGCCAAAATCGACCCCAATTTTTTTTCTTTGCATAGGGAGCCCGAGAAGTGTTCGGTGCTACAGCGAATCGAATAAAGATTGACGTGTCTCTCGTGTATCTGTTGCGAGCTGTCGAGACCGCAGGTATCGAATTTAAATGCGAATTAATTATTGGCGCGTTGATATTTTATATCTATGTGCTGTGGACACGATGAGTGCGGAGGCGAAATAAAAGCTACGCTCGCTCGGTAAGTTATTTTCTTGCAATTTGTGATTCATTGGCGTTATATTATATGCTGAAAACTGTCATATTTGGGAAATGCGACGAGTGGATATCGCGAGTGTGAAATTGCTCGAAATGAGTGAGTACAGCGGGATTGAAATATAATGTACCTTTTTAGCGGAGGTAAAACGTATTGCGATACGATTCGAACGTTGCGGTTGGCCACGTATTTCTGATATTTGGATCGTTATTATCTACCCACAATATTTGAAATGATACCTTAAAATATTTATATTGCGCTTTTTTTAAATAAAATATTTTATATTTTATTAAAAAAAATAGTCATGCGGTTCTCAATTCTCTGATATATATTAATTAAAAAAAAATAGTCATGCGGTTCTCAATTCTCTCATTTTTATTAATTTTTTTCAGGTCATATGCAATCGGATGCAAGAACTGGAATGACCGTAAATATATTTATAAATTGCTAGTGCTTCGTATTTAAAATCTCTTTTGTCTTTATGTGCATCACTTATGTACGTCACGTATGCCGAAGCATGAAGTTTACATGGAAACAACGTTGACACGGGGTTATTTACTATTGAGCAACGCTCGTCGTTCAAAGTACAAAGTGGACGAGCAACAACGGCAGCAGCGGCAATATAACAAAAGCCCACGTCGACTGTGCTGAAAGCGTCGAGACAGTGCAACGCTTTGTCGCGTGAACGCGGGTAAAATCGGTTTCGTCCACAAAAACGCGGCCATGCGGCGATAAAATCCGGCATACGGGGCCCACATGTTGAAGCTGACCTGGCACACATGCGAAATTGGGGATAGATCGAAAATGTAATATTTAACAGTTTAACGAATTGTTCGTTAATATGAAACATTGGTTTTTACCCTCTTTACCACGTTTGCAGTGTTTGAACTAACATGAATTTTATTCATTTGAACCGGTGAGCGCTGATTCGATCACGGAGTCTGGCAAATATTAAGCCACCGTTTTATATTTTTGTTTCTCGTACTATCCACTGTTTCAACTTTCATAAATGTTGGAACAAGCTAAAATTTGTTACTGGTGCGAAGGGATGCTTGATAAAAAGTCTGCCTAAAATTAATACAGGAGGTTGAATATTACGTTACATTGAATCTATAATATTAATAATTCTTATTTACAGTACTAAAGGGTCTGTAAATCAATTAAGTAAGCAAACTGAAATTAAATTAAAAATACAAATTAAACTAAAAATGAAATTAAAAATACGAATTAAACTAAATATTAAATTAAAAATACAAATTAAGCTAAAAATCCATTACAATAATGAAATTGAAGTATGTCGAAAATATAAAAAATGGCTTCATCCGATTAAAAAATCGGCAAGGTAAAACAGCATATTTCTTTCTCATCAATTTCCACAAAGCTTTTTTTATCAGGAAGCCAAAATCGACTAAGCTTTATCATTAGACAAGGATGGCTTTGTGTCTATGTTGCCCACTTCTATGATTGTATTAGACTCCCATATATGTATTATTGCCATAGCTTTACATACGCAATACCTGCTTTCACAAGGGCTTAGCCGCTCTTTATTCACCCATTTTTCAAGCGTCTACATTCAGCATGCATTTCGGTAATACCGACTCCTCTAATGCCCGTGATAATCGAGGTGTACTAAAAGCGTTTCCACGGGACGAGACCACAGATATTGCGCATTCGCGAAACGCGCACAGGGATTGCAGGTTCCCCAATATATATAGTCATGTAAATGTGTATCCACCTGGTGCAGTGGTTGACGGTGCACTTGGGCGTTACGCCGAACGAGCATCGACTACTTTGAGCCGATTGAAACTCAATCGAACGATCTGTGTGCGTCCCGAACGATTCCTCCGGCGACTTTGCCCCTGGTAACATCGGGATAGGGATGTGTTTTTGGTTTCACAGGAAAAAGTATGAAAGAGGCAGGTCGAGACTTCCTATACTCAAGGCAAAAAGTCGTATTGCATTACAGCTCTCTACATTTTATATATGAAATCGAGATCCAATGTTTCCCGCTCCGAGAATTCGCTCTCCCTGTGTGAAAGCTGCTGCTGGAGTCGCTGGACCACTTTCCAGAAAATATTATGGAAGTATGAAAAGCATGGGCATTGGTGGCGGAATGCGATGGGGGAAACGGCGAACGCATCGACTTTAATGGGATTTGGAATCAACTGCAAACATCCAGATGTAATATAGGGTGCGTATGGAGGGCGACTTTAACCTTCTGCAATATCCGGACGGATTCTCACACTGCGAATATGATATTTTTGTAAACACATCGTAAAGTCGACGTGCTTTTCTGGAATTGCGTATTGAGCTATTGAGTTAAATGTATGACGTAAACCAACATTTAAAAATGTCAGTACCAAAAAGTAATTGATTTAACAATGGTTTCTATACGTTGTAGACAAATGTAGACAAATGGCACAGCTCAATATCCATGTAATCTGAAACAAAAACAGATGCACCTTTTTGATCTTGCCTTCAATTTGGTATCGAACTGCAACATTAAGTAAGAATACCCAGGTACAGGTTCAGCATTCATAGCAGCATTCCTATGTAAAAAAAAATAAATGAGGTTTATATGAAAGGCTTTATGTGAAAACTATATGCGAAAGTGGACATATCGAATTCTCAGATATTTAGTATTCTCTATATGAATTTATAGAATCAATTTCGTTATATAGAACTATAGAAACAAACATATTGTATATACTTTGTATATTTTCAACAAATTCTGCAAAATTATAGGCGGCTTTTAACCATATAATAACGATATATTTCATATAGATATACAATACAAATTTTTTTTTTATATAAAAAATATTTCATATAGATTATAAATATAAAAAAAATATATAAAAATTCCATATGTCAACTTTCTCATATAGCCTGCATATAAAACCTTTCATATAAGCCTCATATAATTTTTTTTTTCAATCGGGAATGAGTATATGAAGTGGTCTGTATTCCAGGTCTCCTCTTAAAAAATATTACATTATGATCTACAAGGCAAACAAATGAAACGTCCATACGACACGTAGCTCCCCCGGCGATCCAAACAACCGTCCATACACGAATGTCGAAAATACACATAGCAAACCTGTAGCTCTTCCCAAGTCTCTTAAACGACTTGGTGAATATCATCCAGAATCTCTCGCCTTTATATCTGCCGATAGCTCGCAAGACTCGAGTCTAGAAAAACGCGTTTTCGTTACGGTCCAGCCGTGTTGCACCCCCCGCGGAGCAATCAAGCCGGGGTATGCAAGCCGCGTGGCAAAAGTGGATTTCGCCCTCTTTGTGTATACTTTGAGAGCGGTCGCGGGGCCGTCGGCCGCGCCCCGTTTCGACGTACACGGAGCTCATACGGGGGGCGCACACACGCCGGATACGAGAACCTCTGGGCATGCCAAAGTTGCCGTGAACGTGCCAAACGAGACGCGCCCGCGCTCAGTTCTCTCGCTAGCTTTTCACGAGCATCCGCCGTGCGCGCGGAGCTTTCCGGACGTGGATGTGCAGCTCCCCCAGCCTGGCAAGTCGTAATACGCGACACGCACCACCCTTTCTCGTACACCACCTGTGAGCCACTCCGTCTCTCGCTTTCCCCCCCAGTTTCGCCGGAAAATTTTCCTTTGTTCCTCGCCTTTGGGTTTCTTACCTCACCAGGTGTGCGCTTCGCATCGCCCAACCTGACGAACTGACGCAACTCGAATTTTCAAACTTTACGCGAAACACGATGTCACGATTTTCGACACCTTTCTGGAATAACGAATTTTTGGGAGACAAGGGGACTGACGTGTGATGCGACTGAAAGTCAGTCGTGAGGGATGCTTTGGATAGTTTTCGACAGACAGAAAAAAAGACAGTTGGGTGAACTAGAGCTAGCGGTTACTGGCTGTCAAATAAATGTTTGGATGAAGTAATTATATTTTTTTGTTTACTGATCGCACGCGCTGGCGCGCGTGCCTGAGAAACTTGCAAAAATAGACCTGAGGAGTTTGTTCTTTTCAAAATATCGACTTTTAAGCTATACCATCGTTCTCAAGTCGCATATTCTACCCCCGAAAATACTGGTTATTAACCTTTTTTAATCGATTTTGAAAAAAATATTTTTTTGGCGACGAAATTTTTTTTTTTCTGTCAGAAATCGTAGATTCGGCTCCCGACCGAAAATTCGCAAAATCGACCCCAATTTTTTTTCTTTTCAAAATATCGACTTGTAACCCATACCATCGTTCTCAAGTCGCATATTCTACCCCCGAAAATACTGGTTATTAACCTTTTTTAATCGATTTTGAAAAAAATATTTTTTTGGCGACGAAATTTTTTTTTTTCTGTCAGAAATCGTAGACCCGGCTCCGGACCGAAAATTCGCAAAATCGACCCCAATTTTTTTTCTTTTCAAAATATCGACTTGTAACCCATACCATCGTTCTCAAGTCGCATATTCTACCCCCGAAAACACTGGTTATTAACCTTTTTTAATCGATTTTGAAAAAAATATTTTTTTGGCGACGAAAAAAATATTTTTTCTGTCAGAAATCGTAGATTCGGCTCCCGACCGAAAATCGCCAAAATCGACCCCAATTTTTTTTCTTTTCAAAATATCGACTTTTAACCTATACCATCATTCTCAAGTCGCATATTCTACCCCTGAAAACACTGGTTATTAACCTTTTTTAATCGATTTTGAAAAAAAAAATTTTTTGGCGACGAAAAAATATTTTTTCTGTCAGAAATCGTAGATCCGGCTCCCGACCGAAAATCACCAAAATCGACCCCAATTTGAATTTAGGAGAAAAGCTAAAGCCAAAAGTTGCCCGTTTTTTCGCACTAGTTTCCGAAATCCCTCGGGATAAAAGTTATCCGGCTTAATTCATCCACACGGGGTGTTTTCACGTGTACAAGCAGCGTGGGTTCACCTTCGTCATGTTAAACACGCTGCACCATTCTGATTTATCTTAATTTAGGCTGTAACCCAGATGGAAAATGAAGGGGAAACACGTGGGTGTGCGCGGGACGTACGTTGTCCCGAAACGCCCATTCGTTTGATTATCGCGGCCCTGATGGCTCGTTCGGTTTACGCTGTACACTGCACGGTGTGGCACTCGAGTAGGGCTAAGTGAATCGAGGGGCTTAACTTCGGACTTAGCGTCCATTCTCTCCGAGGAAACTTGTGATCAATCGTTCGCCGATATACATCACGTCGGGCAGCCCAGTGCAGAAAATCCTCTGTAGTACATCATAACATTTTTTTTTTTCGGGAAATGAACGACGACGAGACGACGAAGTTCTCCAAATCATTTTTTCAGCATTTTGCAGGCATAGATTTTGTAGTCATTTTGTAAGCATAGATTTTGTAGTCATTTTGTAAGCATAGATTTTGTAGTCATTTTGTAAGCATAGATTTTGTAGTCATTTTGTAAGCATAGATTTCGTAGTCATTTTGTGAGGATAGATTTTATTGTCATTTTGTAAGCATAGATTTTGTAGTCATTTTGTAAGCATAGATTTTGTAGTCATTTTGTAAGCATAGATTTTGTAGTCATTTTGTAAAGCATAGATTTTGTAGTAATTTTGAAAGCATAGATTTTGTAGTCATTTCGTAAGCGTAGATTTTGTAGTCATTTTGTAAGCATAGATTTTCTAGTCATTTTGTAAGCATATATTTTGTAGTCATTTTGTAAGCATAGATTTTGTAGTCATTTTTTAAGCATAGGTTTTGTAGTCATTTTGTAAAGCATAGATTTTGTAGTCATTTTGTAAGCATAGATTTTGTAGTCATTTTGTAAGCATAGGTTTTGTAGTCATTTTGTGAGGATAGATTTTGTAGTCATTTTGTAAGCATAGATTTTGTAGTAATTTTGTATCCACACCAAGAAACAATCAGAAAATATGAGATTAAATTGCGAAAAAAATGTATTTTATACACATTTTATCGTAGTGTTTCAACGTAAAACCGTCAATTGACGAATTTCACGAGCGAAAATTGTTCCCTCACCCTGGAATTTATCGTGCAGATACGGCGCACAGATTTCGAAAAATATCGTTCGGGCCGGTTGAGTCCGATATAAACTTTCGAAAGAGCTTCGCGGGCACTGCACATATTCTACACGTATACACATATGTTGTATGTTGCACATATACATATAATATACAACAGCTGCTTCTGGTCGATAAATCATAGCACGATGGTAACATCTATCGCGGAATAAAAATAGCCTATAAATCAAGAATTACAGCATGAGAATGCGCACGTCTCTCTAATGTACAGGGCCGTGACGTTCAAAAGTCAATCAAATCTCGGGAAATATGGAGGAAGAACTGTTCCGAATGGCAGTTCTTCATCCTCGAGTGCCGGAACGTGAGCATCGATTGGTCATTCTCGTTACCTCTCCATCTCGTCGTTCTCCTGAGCGCGGTTTATCTTCGTCCGCCTGCCTTCATTTATTTATCATTGGGAAGTTAGTAAATAAAAAATCTTATCCTCGTTACCCTTATGCAGCTTTTGTGCTTCTGGATTTATTCTTGGGTTGCCTGTGGCCTGAAATGACACAATTAATTCTGAATAAATTGTTTTCTTGTTGGCCATAAAAAACGAACTTCTTCCTTTTTTTATTGCCAAACGCCAAACGTGAGTTTCAATGAATATTTAAACCACTTCTCGATGGGATAAAAATTTGAAAAAAATCAAGCACGTTGAAGGTGCTGAGAAGATTTATTTTGCATAATAATAATTTCAAAATGTTGTTAACAAATTAATGAGAAAATGAATTGTTCAACAATTAGCCCGGCAACCCAACTTTTTTTTCTGATGAAAATTATTCATTAATTTTTCTGAATACGTACGAATTTGTTCAGAATTTCGTCTAAATTTTTTCAAATGCGGTTTTCGCCCCTTATTTTTCTTGAAAATAGGAAATTTTAATTTTTCATTTTAGGACAAAATTGAGAATCTACAGCTCACATGTACGTAAAGTAAATTTTAATCCGGATCATTGCCAAGGTAGAAAATTTTACATAAAAAATTTCGCCTAAAATTTTAATTTTTAATTTTAGAAAAAAATGGAGAATCTGCAGCTCACATGTACGTAAAGTAAATTTTAATCCGGATCATTGCCAAGGTAGAAAATTTTACATAAAAAATTTCGCCTAAAATTTTAATTTTTAATTTTAGAAAAAAATTGAGAATCTACAGCTCACATGTACGTAAAGTAAATTTTAATCCGGATCATTGCCAAGGTAGAAAATTTCACATACAAAATTTCGCCTAATTAATTCCAGTTGGTAATTCCGTCACTCCGGCCACCTCGAAACGTCTATTTTACGTCCGTCGGTTCCGAATTCGTCCGGGCGACAGTGACCACGCCACGGATGCTACAGCGTGTCGTGTCTTCGTTACCGTGACCCCTTGGCAACGCCGGTGCGCTCGCTCGCCTCGTCGATGCGCCCTTATACCGCCGCCAACTGTTCATTACATGTCCAATAATCCTCGAGCTCCGACGTTAATCTTCGTCCCTCATTGTCGAGTGAACAATCTCCCTCTCTCTCTGCCTCTCTGCGCTCGCGACCCGATTTTCCTCTTTTCTGCCTTGATCTCGCCTAGTCAGCTTCTTCAACCAACCCTTCCCTTACTCAGCCCGGCTCTCCTTAATCCTGCATCGTAAACCTCCGCTGCAATCCTTCCGACGGCGAATTCTCGACTTGACGTTCTTTACTCCCGTTGATTACGATCTGTAACGAGGCTGACGTTTACGTGGATCCGCGAAATAATGTTTAGTTGATGACGCTGCATTAATATGCCATTTAGATGTCATTGCATCTGGCAAACCGGAGGCGAAGTAAATTGTTATACATGCACATAATTCGTGTTTACCAAACGTTGTTACATTTAAGTACCAATTTCAGACATATTTGGTAGGTAGCCAGAAAAAAGACACCTGGAAAAAATACCCCCGAAGAAAATACTCTCTAGAAAAAATACCCCTGGAGAAAATAACCTCGGAAAAACTACCCCCGATAAAATACCCCTTGGAACAATTCGTCTAATGTGCAATTCGTCTAAAAATAACCAATGATCTCCGCTTTAGTTGGGAAATTATACGAATTGTTATTAGAAGAATTGTATTTTAGAAGGATTCTTTTTGACGAATTGTCTTAGAAGTATTTTCCGCTAATTATTTTATCCAGTGGTATTTTTTCCCAGGCGTATTTTTCTAGCAGGTATTTTTACCAAACGGTATTTTATCCGGGGTATTTTTTCCAGGCGGTATTTTATCCGGGGGTATTTTTACCAAAGGATATTTTATCCGGGGGTATTTTTACCAAAGGATATTTTATCCGGGGGTATTTTTACCAAAGGATATTTTATCCGGGGGTATTTTTACCAAAGAATATTTTATCCGTGGGTATTTTTACCAAAGGATATTTTATCCGGGGGTATTTTTACCAAAGGATATTTTATCCGGGGGTATTTTTACCAAAGGATATTTTATCCGGGGGTATTTTGTCCAGGGGTATTTTTTCCGGAATTCCATTTGGATTCATCAATTATCTTTATGTGTATCGATCCACATTATAATTTGTATAAAGGGCGCCTACTACACCAAATCGTACCATTAAAACCCTCTCGTCTTTCCTGATATCTTCGTATCTTCTCCCGCGTAATAAAAATGATTCAGATCAAGAGCGCTCTTTTTTTTCTCCCGTTTCCACGTCGCTCTTTCCCTCATTTTGTCGTGCTCGAAATGACGTAACGATAAAGAGAGCGCTAGGGAAAAGAGAGAGAGAGAGTGAGACAGACAGATCGCGCTCGCGTTTCCCTTTTCTCTTCGTCATGCTCCCCGCGATCTGCCCTCCACCTCCCCCCGAAAGCCCTGATCTCATCCGTTCTCCAGCAATCCGGCTGGCGCTTCGCGTCTGCACGGGACACGCCGACTGCAAAGGCATTTAGTGGAGAAAATTTATTAGCCCCATGGCTTGAACCCTACAGCGCGCGAAACGCCCGGATAGACGAACAAAGGCTCACATTTAACGAGGAATCCATAGCTTCGGGTTGGATGTGCCGCTCCTATTACGTCGCTGACGCTACTACACTATCTGCCTTCGGAACTTCAGCGTTTCGCCGTGGGGACGACGACGAATAAATGTATTTTCAACAGCCGGCTATACGTATCGGGCAATTCTAAAACACGATAACGAAAAAGCAAGTTTACTCAGCAAACAGCCGTTCCACACTTCCATTACCACGTTCTAACTACCCTCCCGAACTCTGGGAATCGGTTTGACCTGGAATGGTTTCTGTTTCAAAACCATCATTCCTGTTTCTGATACTTTTTTTTAGGCGTTTGCTTACGTTTTTACTGTATGAGTGATGTCAATAAAGTTGCGCTGACATTTGGTTTATATTTGGTTGATATTTGGAGGATGAGCCAGGGATTAAATTATTGAGGCAAATATTTCTTCTAATTTTTGTTGGAAAGTTGTTTCTGGGATAGTGAGTTATTTTTTCCGAGTAAACTGTAGTAAATATTTATTCGGCAGAATGTCGATTTACTTCTTTTGATTGTTTGCTTACGTTTTTACTGAATAAGTGATGTCGATTAAGTTCCATCAACATTTGGTTTATATCAATCAATATTTGGAGGATGAGTCAGAAATTAAATTATTGAGGCAAATAATTCTTCAACTTTTTATTGGAAAATTACTTCTCGAATAATTTTTCAGATTAACATTTTCCGTGTAAAGTGTAGTAAATATTGATTCGGCTAAATATGGACTTACTTCTTTTGATCCTTTACTTACGTTTTTAGTAAATAACTGAGGTCAATTAAGCTCTATCAATATTTGGTTTATTAGAAAGTCTATCAATATTTGAAGGATGAGACACAAATTAAATTATTAAGACAAATAATTCTTAAACATTTTACTGGAAAGTTTTTTCTGAAATAATATGTAATTTTTCCCCACTAATCTGTAGTAAATATTGATGTCGCTGAATATCGATTTATCCACGTAATCAGCTAACGCGAGGCACTTTACTGCCGTTCCAGCTTAAACCTGATTCCGTGTGCGAGTGGAAGAGAGGCTGGAAAGAGCACGTACGCAATACCCAGCGCGATGACTTAGACATGAGTAATCGCTCCTGGCTGCTGCACCTCGCTGCACCGAGCGAATATGGAACAATGCTCCAGCCCCAGTTCTACGAAGGCAAAGAGTCAGACATTAATTCGGCTGGCAAAAACAGGGTCTGCCCTTCTGTACTTCCGACTCCCGTGCTCGGAACTCTTACGGACTGCCGGTCACATTTATAAGTCGCCCGAGCTGACAAGAATTATTAATTGCTCGTCTATATGACACTATTTTTTATACTTATGACAATTGTGAAGTCAAATTTTGCGCAGTGCTCGTCGGAAAAAGTATTTTTCCAACGTGTTGAAAAAAGTATTTTTCCATCGTGTTGAAAAAAGTATTTTTCCATCGTGTTGAAAAAAGTGTTTTTCCATCGTGTTGAAAAAAGTGTTTTTCCATCGTGTTGAAAAAAGTATTTTTCCATCGTGTTGAAAAAAGTATTTTTCCAACGTGTTGAAAAAAGTCTTTTTCCATCGTGTTGAAAAAAGTATTTTTCCAACGTGTTGAAAAAATTATTTTTCCATCGTGTTGAAAAAAGTATTCTTCCATCGGGTTGAAAAAAGTATTTTTCTATCGTGTTGAAAAAAGTATTTTTTTCAGCTCGTGTTGAAAAAAGTATTTTTTCAGCTCGTGTGACTGCAAAACTCGCCTTCGGCTCACGCTGCAAAGTCACACGAGTTGGAACAAGTTTTTCCGGCCTCGTATCATAATGTGCTATTAATTAGCTGTAACTACAAGAAAAGTTGCCATGAATACCATGATCTGTCTGGGTAGCTGAATTGCCTCGAGCTACTCATGCTCTTGTGTTATGGTGGAGATATTTTCCGGAAATAAATTGCGAACCACATAAAAAGCAGGCAGGAAAAACTAAGCCCTTATTTTTTTCCAGGTAAAATCTTTTTTCTCCAGTGTAACGAACGACTGAACAACGTGAGAATTTTTGGAATTAAGTTTGTTCATTTTCGGTGATACGAATGCAAAATGTGAATGCAAATTGTGACATTTATACCGTTAGTAGCCACAGAAAACTATCAACTCAGTGATAATAAAACTTTTTCTGTGGTAGCTAAAAATGTTTCTGTGGTACCAAAAAATTTTGCTGCGACAAAAAAATTCGTTATCACTCCCTGTTTATTTTTCTTCACGTAATCTCCACTTTATTAGTCCTCAACAATCAGAAACGTAAGCAATTATGATACTACAAACGAATTGACTTCAATCATTATTTACGTCTCTACCTTACATTGAATTTTACAGCCCGGACGATAGGAGACCGCAAACGTGCGTGCGTGGCGTTTACAGTCCCCAACCGCCGTGGCCATTTCATGTATACATAGGGCAAGATTTATATCCACAAACAATACATGCATACAGGATGGAATACGCGATACGCGAAACGTTTCCATTCGCGAAATACTTGGAAGTTTACAGCCCGGTGTGTATAACGATATATGCATCTGGGGGTTGTATACGAGGGTTTCTAACACGCTTGCGGAGGGAAACGTCTAGCGCGCATCGATAACATAAATCGCGACAAATAATACATCCCCCGACGGACGTCTACGTTGGGTGGCGTCTGCGGGCTCCTGCTTTTGCCATACTCGAACGGTCGGACATCCACAGCCCGAGACGCGCCAGAAGGAGAGCGAGCAGAAACACGCCGGAGCGAACAATCTAACTTCGTGTGACGCTATCCGATTCGCGCGAGATTCCGCTCCACCCACCTCGCGCGGTGTCGCTCTCGGGTCCTGGTGCACCCTCCCCCGTTTTCATGGCCCCACAGCGATTGTACCACAGGTGGGAAGCTTTAAACTCGTTCGATACTACCGTCGGCGAGCTTAGAAAAACGTTATTCGATACCCGACGTCGAGGATATTATGGCATTCGGTTTAATACATAGTTAATGTGATTTATGGCCACCGCACTTTGGACTGACAACGCGGAAAATCTACACGCCGAACTGTTGGAAATAATTTCTTCGCGGGTTTTAAGAAGTGCGAATAACATTTTCTCTGCTTTCTAACATTAGTTTAACATTTTCTCTGTCTTCTAATATTTACTTTAACATTTTCTCTGTCTTCTAACATTTAATTTAATATTTTCTATGTCTTCTAACATTTAATTTAATATTTTCTCTGTCTTCTAACATTTAATTTAACATTTTTTCTGCCTTCTAACATTTAATTTAACATTTTCTATGTTTTCCGGGGTACTTTTTCCCGAGGTACTATTTTCCGGGGTACTTTTTCCCGAGGTACTTTTTCCCGGGGTACTTTTTCCCGAGGTACTTTTTCCGAGGTTCTTTTTCCGGGGTACTTTTACCGGAGTACTTTTTCCGGGGTACTTTTTACGGAGTACTTTTTCCGGAGTACTTTTTCCGGGGCATTTTTTCCGGAGTATTTGTTCCGGGGTACTTTTTCCGGAGTACTTGTTCTGGGGTACTTTTTCGGGGTGCTTTTTACCGGGGGTACTTTTCTCGGGCTACTTTTTATTCCCAAGTACTTTTTTTCCCTTGTATTTTTCGTCCGGGTATTTATTTTTTTTTTCACAAGTACTTTTTTCATGATACCAACACAGTCAACACTGCCCAATTTCCATACCACGGGGGCATCGCGCAATTCGTCGTAATCACGAATTGCCAAGGAAGCGCGAGAAGAACTCCGGACGATAGAAATGGTCCTATCGTGAATCGTCATTGATTCGAAGTGGATGGTCATTTCCGTAGCGGAGCACGAAGTATTAGTTCGATTGCGCCCGGGGGGGGGGGGGGGATGCCGCTAACGAGTTTTCCTTTCGTCGGCGAAAGGAGTCTCGACGTCTCAAAACGCCCGCGGGAAGCTCGCGGCCAAGTTTGGCCGCGCGGCCGAGGACGACAAGAAGAGACTACGGGAGAACGATATTCAATTCCTGAAGATCGATAGGGCGGCAAGCGCCCACTCACTCACGACAACGACGAGCGAGCGCGAGGCACGAGCCAGTTTATTCCTGCGCGCTCCGAGCGTTCTACACTCTATTGCTTTCTTAGCCACCCCCGCGTCCGCCGCGAAACTTCGCCGTACAGCGAGGGCGCCTCTCTCAACTTTAAACGCGGGCGTTCGCATCACGCGGTCAGAAGAAAAGCTTCCCTCGTGGTAAGGACAGACGCCCTACGGGACTTGGAGCCAAGTTTTAATGACGATCCGGGCGCCCTTAATTTATAATGTACCTACGCCTTTCAACGGCTGATTCGAGGAACAGCGCCGACCGATAGCCCGTGAGCTACACGGAACCGAAACTTTCCACCACCGCGCCAACTCGTTCCGAAGCGACTAGCCGACTTTGGCCGCAAGCTTTGCACTCTATACTCTCTACTCTCTCCCGCACTTGCAGGCACGACGCACTCGATGCAACGTAATATTATGCATTGTGCGCGAGTCACAAAGCGTCACCGCCTATATGTATTCACTTTGAACGCGAATTTTCACGGCACAACGCGCGCGGGTTACATGGAATTTTAAATTTTCATGGAGCTCCCGCGTGCCTATTACATATTTTTTTTATATATAAAGAAACATGAATTTGAAAGGGTACTTGAAAATCTGAAAAAAAAAAAAAAAAATCGTACGTGTTCGGAAAAACGAAGGAATCGTTTTCATAACAAAAAAAAAAAAAAATACGTCAGGGAAATATTTGTCAAACGATTTTTTTTTCTTCAATTTGTTGATAACATTTTAGAATTATTATTATGCAAAATTAATCTTTTCAGTCGTCAGATTTTTATACCATCGAGAAGTGCTTACAATTCTTTCTCATTTTCCTCGAATTTATGTGAAATTAATACCAGACGCAAAGACGAGGTAAAACCTACTCAGTCGGTAAAAAAATCTGTAAACAATTATTCCGACAATGCCTAAAGCATCCGGAAAAAAAAATTACATTATTCCTCTTTCAATTCTGAATGAAGTTTCATCAAGTCTGAATAGACTTTCATTTTTCCTGGCATGTGTTAAGTTACCGTGAATCATTATGCCTAAATTGATTTTTTGACGTAGCATGCGTAAAATTCGATTTTACGCACTGCCTTCGGTGCGTAAAATGAATTTTTACGCTCAGTGCGTAAAGTGGAATTTTTCGCATACTGCCTTCCGTGCGTAAAATGAATTTTAACGCACAGTGCGTAAAGTGGAATTTTTCGCATACTGCCTTCGGTGTGTAAAATGAATTTCTATGCACAGTGCGTAAAGTGGAATTTTTCACATACTGCCTTCGGTGCGTAAAATGAATTTTTACGCACAGTGCGCAAAGTTGAATTTTTCGCACACTACGTCAAAATATACTATACCATCTCCATCACACTCGCAAAAATGTCGCCTCCCCTTAAACCGTCAGGTGTGTATAACCCGCAAAAAAGTTGTCCCATTAGACACACCATATGTACCCTTTGCCATAAAGGTGTAGCATCGGAGTCACCACAGCGGATAGACGTCACCACGAGGTACGTTGGTACGTTCTTACCTCGCGCGCGGACCTCGAGAGAAAAACTTGGATCGAGCTGACACGGCGAACTTGGTTCAACAGCGGCGAGTTCGCTCGCTCTCGCATCTCGAGCTACGTGGAGGGAGGTGTAGAAACAGAAGTGAGAGGGCGCGATTCGAGCAAGACGGGGCTACCCGGTTCCCCCGCTTCGCTTTGAGCCCCCTCTCGTCCCGGCTCTCTGCCTCTGCAATCTTGCCTGTTTACACGCTTGCACTCACTGTCGACCTCGCATCCGATCCAATCGATTCCTCGCATTTTCTCTCTTCATCCCACCACGCGTCACGTTTTCCATCTCGATCGCTTTACGCGCTCCTCCTCCTCCTCCTCGTCGCCGTATCCACTCGCAGCTCGTGTCGCGCGCGGTCCCTCGGCTGGCTTCCCTATGTCTCCCACCGCCGCCACGGCGAGTCAAACTTCCCTTCGCCAGAGGAAAAATTCGACGACGTCAAGACCGAGGAGTGCGACGAATCGCACGGTTACCAACTCTCGCTTCGTCGGATTCCACATATTTTCTTTTATACACGAGCGCGCCCTGCCCGCCACCCGTATACCCGCGATTGCGAATCTCCTCGAACACTTTCGGGGCGGAACTCGTCGGGAAGTGGGATGAAAAGGAAACGCGGACGGAAATATATGTTGTGCGTGAGACGTGCGCGGAAAGATATCGACGATACAGATCGTCGTTTCGTGTAAAAAAATGTATGGCTGCACGTTCATTTTTTTTTTTTTTTTTTTGTGGGAGTCAAAATAGGCAATGACCAAAGTCGCGAATGGCTGAAATAGCGAATTTCATAATGTGGCTATTCTAGATTCAGATAGTTCATTATTTTGAAATTTGCTATTTCAGCCATTAGCTATTTTTACCCCCTCCCCTATTTTAGCCCTTCGCTATTTTGGTCACCAGCTATTTTGACCCCCAACCTTTTATGACGAAATAACGAAATAAAAAACAAAATATTAATTCCATAAAAATGTAAGTAATTCACCCCCATTGGGGAGTGAAATAATTTTATTTTCTCCTGCTCTTAATCGTTATAATAACTTTTTATAGCCGATACAATCATTTGGCTTCATTAAAATTGTGTTATTTTTTATTTCGTTCCGTTGCGACGATGCAAACTTCAACGTCATTCTTTTTTTTTTGTATCTGACACTTAGGGCACTTCTGGCGATTCGCAAGGGACAATTTAAATTCTTCTCAATATCACCAATTCCAGAGAGTCCATATTTTTACATAATCACTTGACGTTTCCAAGACGTGGCGATGTGACAAATTCAAAATGTCCCCCGCTGCAGCTGCTCCAAATTATTGAGCTCGTCTAGACGGAAAAATAATTGCGGATCGAGAGTAGCAGCGACTGCATGACGCATATTCCTCAGTAAATATACTACACGCTATGTGTACTACGTATCTCGTGCCGTGTGCGGGTGGATGAAAACAGAGACCTTGAGTATCGAGTATCGAGGCTTCCGGCGTCAAGGCGCAGAATAAAAAAAAAATCCGATAACGATACGCTTAATTGGCGTAAACGCGGCGGATTATTGAACTCGCGAATGAAAAGGAAAAATTGCTGATCCGGACGGAGGGCGGGGGTGGCGCTATTGTGGGAAAGAGGGAGACAGACGGGGACAGGTGTATCGTGTTTCGTTCAGCTCTTATTTTATATCGCGCACGGGGGACGAAGGTAAACACGCCACGTCGATTGGGAAAAATTGCAGTCTCGACGTGTAGCGCCGAGGGCAAGAATTGGGGGTTGCACAACCCGACCAATTTGCCGCGCAACCCTTTCCACGCACACATTGTAGCTGTTGTTCTTCCCCTAGTAGAAAATTCGTGGCTTTATACGCGGCCCTGGTGAGGGCCTGATCAGGGCCACGGAGGCCGTTTCAGGGCCTGACCAGGGCCCGACTTGGACCGCATTTAATGTTACAGATTTTTCGGCCCCGATTTGGACCGGATTTAATACTACAGATTTTTTGGCCCCGATTTGGACCGGATTTAATGCTACAGATTTTTCGGGCCCGATTTGGACCGGATTTAATGCTACAGATTTTTCGGACCCAATTTGGACCGGATTTAATGCTACAGATTTTTCGGGACCAACTTGGACCGGATTTAATGCTACAGATTTTTCGGGCCCAACTTGGACCGGATTTAATGCTACAGATTTTTTGGGCCCGACTTGGACCGGATTTAATGCAACAGATTTTTCGGCCCCGATTTGGACCGGATTTAATGCTACAGATTTTTCGGGCCTGAATTGGACGGGATTTAATGCTACAGATTTTTCAGGCCCGACTTGGACCTGATTTAATGCTACAGATTTTTTGGGCCCGACTGGGACCGGATTTAATGCTACAGATTTTTCGGGCCCTGATCAGGCCCTGAAATGGTCACCGAGGCCCTTTCAGGGCCTGACCAGGGCCCGACTTGTATCGGATTTAATGCTACAAATTTTTTAACAGGGTCCATCCCGAGGTCCCTCTTACGCTCTCGTTTCTCTCTATCTTTCGGTGCCGGTGGTCGCGGGCGGCCTGCGCGCGCATTATCCATTACATATATTCCGGACTGCGATGTACTCTCTCGAGGGTAATCCCCCGCGATAAGCCGGCACGAAACGCGAGCGAGCGTCCCGCCAGAACCCACGCGGTTTACCCGAGTTTGTTTGCGATTAGGTCGAACTTTTCGGTGGAAACTAACCGTCCGCGACACACTACGGGATTCCTCGTTAACTTTATCTGTATGTTGCAGTCCGCGTAACACGAGACACCGCGCGGTGTGTGCGGACCAAGGTGAAGGTGTCAAAACGACACGGTTGTGTGTTTTTTTTTTTTTTTTTTCGATGGAATTATAATGTCAACCCAAATGCATATATAAATTAACATGTGAAAAAGAATTTGTGTGATGTGAACTTATTCACGTGTTAATGTTGGCTGTAATTAACAGGATTAATTAATTAGAGATTTTTATACTTATCATCGTTACGATTAATTAATATGGAAAATGTTATTAATCGTGTCAACTATTTTTATTGTAATTTTTTAAATATTGTTTTAACGTTGGCTTTGTGACTAGTTCAATTTGAGTTGAATTTCGTGATTCCTGAATGTATTTTTCAGGTATCACAAAATGAAAATGTTTGTTTGAAGACGATAAGAATCGCATGTTAATATTTTTTTCAATAAAAAAAGTTGATTGAAAACAAAAGTTTATTGAAAATGTCACGGCCGACGTGACGTAGAATACCCTGTATATTAGAAATAAATATATACTTTTGCTTTTAATTCAATGTAAGAATCCCAGGAAAAGGTGATTCTTCTTCTATTTATACACGAGATAATCGATGTCCTTAATCACCGGTCCCGCGCAATTTAATCTTCATTATTCGTAAGTGCTGTCTGATGTCGGGGAGTTGGAAGCAGGTGCGGGGGGTTCGGCGGCGGAGCCCATTTGACCCGACCCCGATTTTCTTTTGCGAAAAATGAGCGGGGCAAGAGAAACGGAAGGTCGAGGAAGTGAAACAGGGCTCTGCCTAACCCACTTTCGACCGTCTTGCCGGTAGCACCGGTAGCGAAATTAAGAAATCCCTCTCTCTCTCTCTTCATCCCTCGTGTCCACACACACGTACTCGTATATTTGTAGGGGAGGTGCGGGCAAAATGGGACGCATAAGCGGAAAATGATTTTTTGACGATAACAAAAGTGTATTTTGATTGCTTTTGATCCAAAAATTCGATTCCAATCAGGAATTTTGAGCGTCGGAAAAATAAAATAAAAGTGCAGGTAAAATGGGACAGACCCCCAAATTCGGAAATTCGTGTTTTTTTATTTGATGATACTCCTTAGTGGTTATATCGAAAAAAAAATGTAAACAATTTATTTTTTATTTTTTACAATAAAAAAGGTACATTTTTATTTGTTACAATAAAATATGGTAAATTTTTATTTTTTACAATAAAAATATGGTAAATTTTAATTTTTTATAGTAAAATATGGCACATTTTTATTTTTTACAATAAAAAAATGGTAAATTTTTATTTTTTACAATAAAAAAATTGTAAATTTTTATTTTTTACAATAAAAAAAATTGCAAATTTTTATTTTTCACAATTAAAAAAATTGTAAGTTTTTATTTTCTAGAATAAAATAATTGTATATTTTTATTTTTTAGAATAAAAAAAATTGTAAATTTTGTCCCGCGTGTCCCGTTTTGTCCGCGCCTCCCCTACACACAACCAATCATCCGCACTCCCAATTTCTTTCTTTTCTTCCTTCCTTTCCTTTTTTTTCAATTTTTCTTCCCAATAATCTAGCGACCGTACGGTGTATAGCCGCGCCTTAAGCCGAGGATAGCGCGAGCCGCAATGACTTAGGACTGTAGTTTCCGTCGAAACGACCCCGATACATTAATGTTTCAGGAAATGGAACTGCGGCGAGCGCGCGAAGCCCGCCGGCGTATCTTACGCCCCCCGTACGCGGGGTCGTCGGTTTAAAGACGGTGAGGTCCGCGCGCGCAAACCTGGGTTATCCGCTCGCGCGAGCCTCCCAACTTTCGAAATCGAATTATGCCCGCAGTAAATCCTCGGCCAAATGGTCCAGTCTCTCAAAGGATACCCCGAGGGGGCCGCGCGGCGCAGCCGGCGGGGCTGCGAGCGGAAGTGGAAGAGGCGAAAGTACACCGGCAGGTCGCGGAGAGTGCATCCACGGTGGAAGGTCCCTTCCTCCCTCGCGAGATCCGGATCCGAATCGATCTTACCCTTTATTATTTAATTCGATCTATTTATTACCGGCCAACGCTGCACCGGCAGCCTCGCTTTTACTGCCTGTCCGAAACCTCTATTTTTATGTTCTGCTAAAAATCGCGCACTAAGTTCTGCCTCACGG
The DNA here is from genome assembly GCA_963932165.1 of Pimpla rufipes. Classification (NCBI taxonomy): domain Eukaryota; kingdom Metazoa; phylum Arthropoda; class Insecta; order Hymenoptera; family Ichneumonidae; genus Pimpla; species Pimpla rufipes. The sequence goes on from OZ010630.1 coordinate 27,653,151, forward strand.
TTTTTATGAGCTATCGTCGGGCCTACTTTTTCAGGCGATTTCCGTTCGTGCAGCTTTATTTCTAATTTATTTTCGATTTTATGTACGCAAATGATTTTTTTCCGTTTTTAGGGGTCTTTTTTAGGGGATTTTTGTAATTTCTTATGGTGTATTTTGTGCTGTCGGGTTTTTTTTGTAGGGGTAGGTAATAAATTTCATTATAATAATGTATCGTATTACCTGTAGATCTAAAATTATTTCCCAACTTCTTAAAAACGTTAAGTAATTAATTTATCATTTTCCATTTTTTTTTAAATTTAGAAGTCATTTAGATTTGATGTGGCGGTTTTTATGAGTAATCGACATGCCTACTTTGTGAGGCGATTTCCACTCGTATATCCATTTCTATTTTATTCTCGTTTTTATGTACGCAAATTAATTTTTTTTTTTTTTTCATTTTTTCATGGTTCCTATTTTTGTAATTTCTTATGGTGTATTTTGTGTTGTCAGGGTTTTTTTTTCGGAGTGAGCAATAAATTTAATTATAAAAATGTATCGTGTTACATGTAGGTCTGAAATTATTTTGCACCTTCTTAAAATCGTTGGCTCATTTATCACAAATGATTTTTTTTTTTTTTTTTTTTTTTTTTTTTTTTTTTTTCATTTTTTTGTTTCCTATTTTTGTAATTTCTTACGGTGTATTTTGTGCTGTCAGGGTTTTTTTCGGAGTAGGCAATACATTTAATTATAATAATGTATCGTGTTACATGAAAGTCTGAAATTATTTCCCACCTTCTTAAAATCATTAAGTAACTCATTAATCACTTTCCAATTTTTTTTTTGTCAAATTTAGAAGTCATTCAAATTTGACGTGGCGCAGCCCCAACCGCCAAGCCACCAGATACCATTGACGCGCAAAGTTTGCGCGCGGGCAAGGGTTGCTAGGTCTATTGGAGCTTCGAGGCGTTCGCGAGTGGTCCACCCTGTTTACCGATGCTCAACGCTGTACACCACGGCCGATATGTTGTTAATGCCGTGTAACGAGTAAGTTAATGGGGGTGTTGAGTTTCGCGTGAAATTCAAGCAAACTCGGGATCGAGGGGGAAGCTTCATTACAGTTGCCGATAATTCTCGCTTGCTCTCCCAGCCTCCTCCTCATTACGTCCCTCCGTACACCCCAATCCTGTTTCCCTCCGGGCTCCGCGGGCTCTCTACCTATACCATTCGTTAAAAACTTATTACTCACTTTCGGAAATACGGCGGCGGCTAACTTAGAAATTTTACTTCATTAAAACCGTCCAGTGGCACACTGAAAAGGTGTATTCAGTTTGCGGAAGCGTATTAAAGAAGATGGACGAAGAATGCTGCCTTCCAACGAGGATTATTTTCACTTTGCGTTGGAAAAATGTGAAGGGACGTGGAAAGTAGATGCGAATGGTTGGAGTATAAAATGATCCACTTCACTTATTCATATATTGTTTAGTTTCTCCGGTGAATTTTTTAAACTAATTTAACATACTAAAAGTTGGTATAAAAAAATATTAAAAATCGAAAATAATTAAGTTTTCAAAATTTTTCATTAAAAATATCTCGTTTAGAAAAAAAAAATAATAATGACGAATTCGTGATTTACGGGTCAAAATACATAAAAATAAAGTGTTAGAAAATATTTTTTTATTTTTTTAACATATTTTCTAACACATTATAACACTTTATTTTTTTTATATTTTCAAAAATAAACTGTTAGTTAACTTTAACCGTATTTTTTAAATATAAAAAAATAAAGCGTTAGAAAATGTTTAAAATAAATAAATAAAATTCTAACACTTTATTTAGTGAAGTGACTAAATTTCTAACACTTTATTCAGTGAAGTGACTAAATTTCTAACACTTTATTCAGTGAAGTGACTAAATTTCTAACACTTTATTCAGTGAAGTGACTAAATTTCTAACACTTTATTTAGTGAAGTGACTAAATTTCTAACACTTTATTCAGTGAAGTGACTAAATTTCTAACACTTTATTTAGTGAAGTGACTAAATTTCGTCACTTCACTAAAATCGAGGTTACTTTTTTTGAATCAATCGAACCTGGAACAACTACTCACATCATTAAAAAAAAAAAAATGATTTCATCCAAAAAGCACCGCCGCACCATGAAAGAAGATGCGTCACCTCGAACCCGATTAACCTCCACCGTTTTTACAACAATCCCTAATACATCAGGACGAAGTGGCGAAAAACGTGAGCCCCATGTAATAAGGAAGTTAAAAGAACGCTTGGCCGACAATTGAGTGAAGTACGCCATTACGCTGAATGCTCTCGCATTGTTGGAAGTGAGCGAGCGAGCGCGCGGGCGCGCGTGGCGCACCGACCTATTGCTATACATGCGCCGTGTAGTCGAGCCAACAATTCGGCAGCCAGGGTCGAGTGCTCCTCGGTAACGGCGACAAGCTCTCGTCCCATGTGGCTATCCCCACAGGCACCAGTTCGTTGTCGCGATATACATAGTCGGGCGGCACATAACAATGTAGTATATTTTACTGCGCTGCGTTCTCGGTTCGGGAATAAAAAATAAAAAAAAAAAAAAAAACAACCTCGCGCACCGCCTGTAAACTAACTAAGCGGATGTAACAGCCCGCGGATAGCACATCGGGTGGGCGAGCATAAAAAGTCTACAGTCAATAATGACGTTAGAAATTTATTCTTTTTTCGGAGTGAGCAATAAATTTAATTTTAAAATTGTATCGTGTTACATGTAGGTCTGAAATTATTTCGCACCTTCTTGAAATCGTTGGCTTATTTATCACAAATAATCTTTTTATTTTTTTATTTTTTTATCACATCGGGTGGGCGAGCATAAAAAGTCTACAGTCAATAATGACGTCAGAAATTTATTCTTTTTTCGGAGTGAGCAACAAATTTCATTATAAAAATGTATCGTGTCACATGTAAGTCTGAAATTATTTCGCACCCTCTTGAAATCGTTGGCTCATTTATCACAAATAATTTTTAAATTAAAAATTTTTTTTATCGCATCGGCTGGGCGAGCATAAAAAGTCTACAGTCAATAATGACGTTAGAAATTTATTCTTTTTTCGGAGTGAGCAATAAATTTCATTATAAAAATGTATCGTGTCACATGTAGGTCTGAAATTATTTCGCACCCTCTTAAAATCGTTGGCTCATTTATCACAAATAATTTTTCAATTTTTTAATATTTTATCACATCAGGTGGGCGAGCATAAAAAGTCTACAGTCAATAATGACGTTAGAAATTTATTCGGGGGGGAAAAAGCGATTTTTTTGGCGTTGCGATTTTTTTGCCCCGCACGTGATGTTCGATCCCGCAATGACGACTCAGTTCGCGAGGTCAGATCCAATTAAATCCGCGAATCGTCCGGGTAATTGGATAGTCCAATGGTTTTATTTAGTTACGCGTGTTAATTATACTCGCGAATAATTATTTCACGTCGTCGAAATCAATTAAGCCGTCGTGCGTGAAGTTTTCGTGCCCGGCGATATAAAAACCTGGACTCGTCGCCGGGGAAAAAAAAAATTCGTTCTTCTACTTTAATTAAAAAAACATTACATTGTTCGATATCGGGAACGTGCGGACTCGTATAGTTTGTTGTGTGCTAACGAGAGTCCGGCGTGTTGACAGACGAAATTTTAGAACTCCCTGCATTACCCGCCAGGAGGGATTTTTTTTTTGCTGTTAAAAAAGTCGAATGTTTCCGATACCACTTTTTATATGCGCTATGTCGTTTTTTTATGCAGCTATAACGACCGGAAACTGCTGCTTTGTCGTGCGGACATCGGCGTACCTTGAATTCTGGCAGGCTTGTAATTCGATTTATTTATTACCGGCCAACGCTACTAAAATTATTATTTTTTGCAAAAATGTATTATGTTCTGCTAAAAATCGCTGCCTCACAGTTTTTATGAGCAATCGTCAGGCCTACTTTTTGAGGCGATTTTCACTTGTGCATTTCCAATTCTATTTTATTTTCGTTTTTATGTACGCAATTTTTCATTTTTTTTTTTTTTTTCATTTTTTTAGGGGTCCTATTTTTGTAATTTCTTGTGGTGTATTTTGTGCTGTCAGGTTTTTTTTCGGAGTACGCAATAAATTTCCTTATAATAATGTACCGCGTTACATGTAGGTCCGAAATTATTTCCCACCTTCTTAAAATCGTTTAGTAACTTATGAAACACTTTCGAATTTTTTTTTTTAATTTAGAAGTCATTCAAATTTGATGTGGCAGTTTTTATGAGCAATTTTAGATCTCCGTGCATAACCCGTCAGGTGCGAATTTTTTTTTGCTGTTAAAAAAGTCGAATGTTTCCGATACTACTTTTTATATTCGCTATGTCATTTTTTTCTGCAGCTATAACGACCGGAAACTGCTGCTTTGTCGCGCGGACATCAACGTACCTTGAATTCTGAAATCAGCACAATGTGGGATTTGTGGAGTCTGTTGCGAAGACCAGAGACAAAATAGCCTCCATACCGTAATGTTCCTCTCGCCCTGTAACATTTCCATTCTTTCACCGCGGTAATCACTGGCAAAGCGGGCAGAGGGTGGGCCACTCGGAACTTTATCAGTGATTCAGCCCTCCACATTTCAAATACCGAGCTTTGGTTGCGTCTATCGGACTTCGATATCCGATGCAAGTTGTTTCGTTTGTTCGTATCTACTTCACACCAATCACCAATTCGTCGGTCGCGTTGGATCACTCCACGCAAATTTTCCATAAATATTTATCCCCTGCTGGTCTGAATAACAGAAAGGCGTCTATAGTAGAACACAATCAATGTCGAACCACCTAAATACCAGCGGGGAGAATCGCTAATGAAACGCCAAAAATAGTAATGCTATCTGATGATCGACTGGCTCTCAAGGGTTCTTCATAAGTTTTTATTAGAGTTCTCGCGATTCCATTACTGTTTTTCAATCAGGATACCGACGAGACTATTGATTTTTTTTGCTCAAAATCTTCATTTGTTTTCACTGTATCTGGATTTCGTGCCCTCAAACCGAAAAGCGGCTTATTGCGAAAAAAATACTATTACGATTTCGGATTCGAAAATTCGATTACTGTTTTCATCTCATGGTTGCGATTAAGGATATTTTTATAATGATCTATGCAACATTCTAGTCCACTAGAGCATTTTATAACTTATAAAAAGTTAAAATTAAATTTTTAAAAATTATAAATAAGAAAATTGAAATTAAATAAATAAAATTGAAAAAAATTAAATAAATTAAATTGAAAAAAATTAAATAAACCAAATTGAAAAAAATTAAATAAATAAAAATAAAAATAAATGTTATATTTATAAGGTTATCTTTTATTAACCAATGGCACAATTAATACGACATCTTTTCCCTTTTTTATTGCCCTCTTACCGTGACCTCGTCTCCCCAAATCCACGGGCGAATTTTTCCAACCGCGTAACACACGCCGTCGGCGTCCGAAAATCCAGCTCCCAAGTAGTCGCAATAGATTCGGCGGCTGTTGGGCCGCCCCAACAGTGCGATACGACGTCCCGCTCCAGGGCTTGTAAAAGGTGGCCGACCCGACACACATTTTATTACCACCGCGGGTAGACCTTTGCCATTGTAATGTAAATAGCGAGTGATCGTATCTTCGCGCGGACGACCGGCTGCCGCTAGAGGGCGTCGAGCAGTCGAGTGGAAGAGAAGCCACAACGTACCCAGTGTAAGCCTAAAGCTGAGGACCACCGACCAACAACCCTCTGCGTCGTGTAAATCGTAAAGAATACAAGTTGAACTCTTATCGTTAAGAATATAGCGGACCACGTGGTTTCCTGATTTGTGGCTCCTTTTCCTCCCGCGGACAGCCTAAAGGATACTAAAATCTGTTGAGTTTTGTCAAGATGCTCAAATAAAAATAAAAAATAAAAATAAAACAACTAGATTCAAAATAAAAAATTTAAAAAGTGTGAAGATTTTCACACTTAAAAAAATAAAAACATACAAAATATAAAAAATATAAAATACATAAAAAATATAAAGTGTGAAGATTTTCACACTTTAAAAAATAAAAACATACAAAATATAAAAAATATAAAATACATAAAATATATAAAAAATATTAAAAATATAAAATACATAAAAAATATAAAGTGTGAAGATTTTCACACTTTTGTGCTACACATTTACGTAATTTTGATGATCAAAAACATTTTATCCTTCGCTCGCGTTTCTCATAATTGTAAACACGATTGTAAAACGGAATGTGGACAATAAAAAATGTGAGTCGAGGTGGTCGGCGACTGGATGGGGATGACGGAGGTGGACGCGAGTACAAAGACAGAAAGCGACGAGCGGTCGGGCTGGTTACGAGAGACAGAACGCTTCTCCGACGCACCCGTTTCAATTCAAAGACTGACTTTAATTAATGACGGTATAATGAGTGAGTGCTCGCGGGTTGCCGAGCGACGTCTCGTTGCTTCCGGGAAATTAAGCCGCGAAACCCGAAAGGAACCCCCCGGTGCAAAGGGGAAATCGGTTACTCAAAGAAACGCGCGACAACGAGGCTCCCGTTATTCAGGTATTTTAACAAGATGTCCACAATTGCGACATTCCTTGCAATATCCGTAATTGCGATTTCTTTCCGATGCCCGTAATTGCAATTTTTTCCAAAATCTTCTGTTCATAAAAATGGCTACAAAAATTATCGAGCATCCATCAAGATAAAAATTTAAAAAGGTAAAAAGAAAAAAGGTAAAGACAAAAATTGAAAAAGGTAAAAAGAAAAAAGGTAAAGATACAAATTTTAAAGGGTAAAAATAAAAAGGTAAAGATAAAAAATTTTTAAGGTAAAAATAAAAAGATAAAGATAAAAATTTAAAAAGGTAAAGATAAAAAATTTTTAAGGTAAAAATAAAAAGATAAAGATAAAAATTTAAAAAGGTAAAGATAAAATTTAATAAGCAGGCAATTTTTTTTTTTTTTTTTTTTTCAAAATTTCATTGAACCAAAAATGAGTGATTCATCATTATCGAAGATATGTCAGACCTTAATGATGGTTAAACCGATGCCGTTTCGACTCGTGACTTTATTTCGCCATGAGTGATGAAGCAATTACTGCGGAGTATGAAATCCGGTACAGTAAAAAAAAAATGGCGAATGTATAAAGCGCTCGGAACAATCGTTGGAATATGAAATCGAGATGGGCATCGCGAGAACCATTCGACGCAAAGCTTTGACTGTGGTCCGCGCGGCCGCCCGAAACCCCATCCACCGCCGACTCGTTATACGCAAACACGCCCGAATTCTCCCACGCGGTATTATAACAATCGGGGCGCACGCAACCCCCGCGAACTGCGTTCGCGGGTTCGCGCGACACGAAACGCGAGAGAATTGAGTAAGAGCGAAAGCGTCGGGACCCGAGAACGGGGGGGTCACACACAGAGAGACAGACGAACGCCAAGCGAAACAGATATTCGATTGCAAATTGGGGATGCATATTCGCAACATCCAATTCTATCGAAACGTTGCCGCGCTCGAAGTTGCTCCCGACTTGCCGGGGGAAAATGGATTTTCCCTCGCGGCGATCGTCGCGGGGCGAATCACGAATTTTCGAAACGAATTAAACCCACAGCGAGCCAAGAAGTGCGAAACAAAACGCTGTATTCGAAAACGAAAAATCTAATTGGATTTTGTAAGTGAAAATTCTAATCTAATACGATTTTCTAAGTTAAATTTCTAATCTAATACGATTTTCTAGGTGAAATTTCTAATCTAATACGATTTTCTAGGTTCAATTTCTAATCTAATATGATTTTGTAGGTGACATTTCTAATCTAATACGATTTTCTAAGTTAAATTTCTAATTAATAAGATTTTCTAAGTTAAATTTCTAATCTAATACGATTTTCTAAATTAAATTTATAATCTAATACGAATTTCTGAGTTAAATTTCTAATCTAATGCGATTTTCTAAGTTAAATTTCTAATCTAATGCGATTTTCTGAGTTAAATTTCTAATCTAATGCGATTTTCTAAGTTAAATTTCTTATCTAATCAGATTTTCTAAGTTAAATTTCTGATCTAATAAGATTTTCTAAGTTAAATTTTTAATCTGATACGAGTTTCTAAGTCAAGTTTTCTAGTCTATCTCAGAAATTTTACTTCATTGAAGCCGCCCAGTGAGACTGAAAAAATGTATTCAGTTTGCAAAATCGTATTAAAGAAGATGTACGAAAATTGCTGCCTTCCAACAAAGATTATTTTCACGTTGTCGTCGGAAAAAATGAGAAAGGACGTAGAAAATATATAAAAAGGGTCTGAGCATAAAATTATCTACTTACCTTATTCATATATTCTTTAGTTTCACTGGCGGATGTTTAAAACCAATTTAACATAATAAATCCATACATTACCCAGTTGATACAAAAAATTTAAAAATACAAAAATTCGTCATTTTAAAAATTTTCTTTAAAACAATCGTTCTTAGAAAAAAAAAAAAAAAACGAATGGCAAATTCGTTGTATATTACGAACAAAAATACACCGACACAAAGTGTCCCAAAAAAGAAAAATTTCCCCACAAATTTTTTCGAAATTTCGCTGCTTCCCCAAAACAACAAAACGAAACCACCAAACTCGCCAAGAACTACGAATCAAAACGCTATATCGGAAACCAAAAAAACGTCCAATCAATTTGTGAATTCAAACGAGAGATAAATGGGTCGAGTCATAATCATTGAGTAATCAGTGTATACCGGGCCTGGCTTTTCCCCTCCGCTCCCCTCGCATCCCTCGTGCCCACCAACAGGCGTGCCATCAATTTTCTTATCGAGAATTATTCTTTTATCGATTATGGAAAACGCGGCCGAGGCCCTCGTGACTCAGGGTGGAGTGGGGGGAGAGGGGGGAGAGGGGCGAGGATTCGCCTCAGTGTGTTTCGATATTGCGAATCTCCGATCGAGGGTCCGCCGTGGTCCGATACGACTTTGCATTCTGCGAGCGCGTCACGTCAATCAGAAACGAATTAATCGGATCCGATCGATCTTCCGCCGGGGCCGAGCGGCGGCGGCCCAGCTGTATACCATCAGCCACGGGTTCTCTCGATTCACGCCCGTGTTCACGCGCGATGTAACCGTGCAAATACTCCTCCTCCGCACCGCGTGGTCCAAACCCTCTCGCCGCCCGCCCGCCGCCGCGAATTTCCATTCGGTCCTCCTCGCTCGCGCGTCCCGCGCTTTCTCTCTCCCTCTCCACGCGGCTGATGCGAAACGACGTTACCGCCGCCCAGTGTTCAACTAGCCCGTGGTGTTTGTTTGTCGGATTCGAATCCCGGTGCACGGGATGCGACGACCTCGTCTTCGGCAGAAGTGCTCGCGATGCGCTGCAGGTGGTGCAGGATATGCATGCATGCAACTGCGCTGGTCGGGCGAATGCAGTGATAAAAATGTGGTGTTAGAAAGTACAGCAAGACGGTGTCTATGTAAGTCCACACAATCAGAGAATTCATGAAAGTGTGGTAAATATAAAGCGACAACCATCAAATGTTCGTTCATGTTATTATTTTTATAGTTCACGGTAATTAATTGCACTGTTAAAAATGTGGTGTTAGAAAGTACAGCAAGACGGTGTCTATATTAAGTCGTCACACTCAGAGAAATTGTGGAAGTTCTACTGGTGACTATAAAGCGACAATCATCGAATTTTCGTTCATGCTATTTTTATTTTTATTTTTATTTTTATTTTTATTTTTATTTTTATTTTTATTTTTATTTTTATTGTTGACGGTAATTAATTAATAGTTATGATAAATGTGTCATAGTTACCATAACTAGAAAAAGAGTTGCTGTACCTGTAAAAAATAATTGATACTTTATGGTTGTTGCTTTAAAGTTGCCAATATTAGATTTTTCTCTCAGTGCACCAATCACGGTGATTACGGGAGGTGGTGAGAGAAAAGTCTTGCAACGTGTCGTCATTTTATGCAGGAATAAATTTGATTAAACGGCTGGTGTTAATTTTACACTGAAAAAGTGTTACTCCCGACTTAACACTGTTAGAAGTCACACTAGGAAAAACGTCCACACCAGCAGCGTTGGGAACCGCATATTTGGCACCGGATCTCTGTATTTTTTTCTCTCATCATTGTATTATTTTGTATTTTTTAAATCTTTGTATTATAATTTTTTCAATCCTGTTTATTTTTGTATTATTATTTTTTCAATCTTGTTTATTTTTGTATTATTATTTTTCAATTTTGTTTATTTTTGTATTATTATTTTCCAATTTTTTTTTGTATCATTTTTCGTGTGTTGCTTGCTGGCTTACTGCAGTGCAAAGCCGGTGGAAACCTTATGAACGCCAGGAGTCCATCTGCTCCCAATCACAGAGTCTTCAAGACATCCTGAATTTCACCCATCAGTACAACCCGAAGTCCTGAACTCTCCCCCAAGTTAGAAAATACAAAGCCACAAAATATTCGCACTGTGCTACCGAGCATAAAACGTATACGTTATACTTATTATTCAATTTTCATGCCAACTCCACCCAACTCCAGGACACTTCCGTGTGTTGACAGAAAAAGCATACGACTTCACCTAAAATATTTTCTTATCATCTCACTACCTTGACAACCGGAACTTCCCCAAAGTTCCGCTTCCTGCGTCGCAGGAAAAAGTCCTCCCTCTTCGTCCACCACTAAAGCTTCACCCTATTACACCTATCCCTGTCTCATTTAAGCCCCCCACAGTTTCAGTAGCCCCCCCCCCCCCCCCCCCCGAATCCAGTTACATCGCTTGTACTGCACCCGTAAGTCAATAATACTTATACGAACATTTGCGGCCCGACTGAACCGTGGCCGTGTGGGTGTCACTTCCACGTCGGTGTGCGCGAGGAGCGTGAGAAGCGATATCGTCCGTAGGGGGCGCCCCCGGGACGTAACGTCGAAAAACCGCGACAGGAGGCGGGGGGGTCGGTCAGGCGCGGCCGAGCGTGTCCGAACTTTACGTCGAAGCGAGGAGGGTAATCGGATTCGGAGAGGCGACCGGTGGATGCGCCACCCGGGCCACTCGGATTAGGTTGACTCTCTGGCCTCTCCTCCGCTTTTTACCGCTTTGCCCTCGGAGCGGATCTGCCCCCCCCCCCCCCCCCCCCCCCTCAAACCCTCGGCCAGACCGCGCGCGTTGCATCGTCTGCATCCTCTGGCCTGTAGTTCACGTCCGACATGTGCAACGATATGTGTATACGTATATATAAAGTGTACAGACCGCGGCGCCGGCTCTAATACCGCTTCTCCGGTACCACTCGGGCACCGGCGCTTCCTCTGTGTACTCCCGTTACTGTCGCAGAGACGTCGCGCGCGCGGTCCGCGCGGCCACGGCTATTTTCGTTTCGAATGCCCGAACGAGAGCTGACAAACGAACTTAATCCAAAAACGAGAGGGTTCGAGGTGCGGCTTCGCTGCCCCCTGACGACGACGAACCTCCCAGCAGCTGCCGTCGTGTGTGGACAACACGTGCGATGCTTCCGCCAAAGGCAGGCAGATTTTCCAGAGCTTATTTACTTTGCCGCTTCTTTGTTGGCGGAAGCCTCATTTTGTTACGGCAGTTTGGGTTTGAGGGACCAAACGCTGCGGGAAATGGAGGCGGCGGTGACGAATTTTTTGGCAACAGGTATGAACGAACTGCAGACGTTGTTTTGGAGTTTGATGAACAGTTTTGCACTTGGAGTGAAGCTGAGAAAATGGAAAATTGAATTAATATGATTTCGCGATGAAAAATGAGACTGACAGAGCGAAATTGGGACGAAATTTATTTCAAATCGTGGCAGAAATTAAAATGAAAAGTAATTTTTTTTCTTAATTTTTGCCTTTTATACTACTAATGCACTTTTCCTCGATCTTCATGGCTTCCCGCGACAAAATATCCCCCGATATTTATAAAAAATATCCCACGATATTTATAAAAAAATATTCCGCGATGTTTATAAAAAAATATCCCGCGATGTTTATAAAAAATATCTCGCGATGTTTATAAAAAAATATCCCGCTATATTTATAAAAAATATCCCTCGATATTTACAAAAAATATCCCTCGATATATTACAAAAAATATCCCTCGATATTTACAAAAAATATCCCTCGATATTTACAAAAAACATCCCTCGATATTTTACAAAAAATATCCCTCGATATTTTACAAAAAATATCCTTCGATATTTACAAAAAACATCCCACGAAATTTACAAAAAATATCCCTCGAGATTTCCAAAAAATATCCCACGAGATTTCCAAAAAATATCCCACGAAAGTAAAAAAAAATAATAACATCCATTATTTTTAAACACCCCACAATAAATACATCTGTGTATCACAATCGCGACGTTCGCGACTCGTCCGACGAAAACACAGTGGCGCTCGCGTCTCAGCTCCTTTAAGTTTCGTATACTCGCGTCGTTGCCTTCTGGTCCGCTCTCCTCGCGACAATACGAATGGCTCAAGTTACCGCGATAAAAACCCCGGAGCGTGGCAGTTGCGCGAGACTGGGACTTTGGGGGTCGGTTCGGACGGTTCGCGTTTCGCAACGGACCATTACACTCGCAGACACGCAACACACCCTCACTCACACTCACTCACACACAAACACACATATGTATATCCCGCGGGGGGGGGGGGGGGGGGGGGGCGCCGTGCAGCTATGCCCACGGCATATACAAGTCTAGGGCGGACACCGAGAACGCGAGGCATCGGAAATCAATAAACGCAATCTGCTCGCTTGTGGACCGCGCGCCGCGGACACTACGGCATAACGTTTGGCAACGGTCCGGCGGCGGCCGAGAGCAGCAGCGGCGGAAGGGATGCGAGCCGGGGGAGCGAGAGCGAGAGTGAGCAGTCGGGGTCGAAGAGGGTGCGAGAGTTGCAGCCACCCCGAGCGTGACTGACGTTCAGTTATGCGAATCTTCTTGTTGACAGAGATCCCCGCGAGAGTTTCGTAACCTTACGGCGACGTCGCAGCCCCGCGTTATAATGCCGCGCTGATTGCCGGACCGGTGCGAACCGGTGTGCGGACGAGGTACGGGCGAGGCCAGCGCACCTGCAGACGTTCCGCGCGCTCGTCTGTCGATCGTATGGAAATCTGAATTCAATGGCCCGGCGCCTCGTGTCGTCCACCAATCCTCGCGTCTCGCAAGACGAAGCCCCACGATAATCACTCCTATTACGGCATCGCACATATTTGGCCCGCTGATTCGCGCGCGCGCTGAACCTATTCGCGCAGCACGAACCGGCGAATCAAGCACGTTGTCCGGAACATTAATCCATTTCGCACCTAGTGAAATCAGGCGGGGTTTGCTGATACGATGTGGACACGAGGGTTGATGAACGTTCGCCACTTATCAATAAGCTGTGATTGCGAGATGGGGTAGGCGAGACTTTGGGACGGAGCGGTGGTGAACGGGGGTTTCACTTTTGTGGGGTCAGTAGATGATGGTTTAGCAGAACTATTGGTTCATAGGTTTTGAGGTCCAGGTTGATTTCTCCATAGTTTTCGATGTCTTAGTTGATTACTTCGTGGTGGAGGGGTCTAGGACGATCTCTTCATGATTTGTGGTTTCCAGGACCATCGCTCCGTAGTTCTTGACGTCCAGGTTGACTTCTCCATAGTTTTTGGTGTCCAGATTGATTTCTCCATAGTTTTTGGTGTCCAGGTTGATTTCACCATAGTTTTAGACGTCCAGGTTGATTTCTCCATAGTTTTAGAAGTCCAGGTTGATATCTACATAGTTTTCGATGTCCAGGTTGATTTCTCCATAGTTTTCGGTGTCCAGGTTGATTTCTCCATAGTTTTAGACGTCCAGGTTGATTTCTCCATAGTTTTCGATGTCCAGGTTGATTTCTCCATAGTTTTCGATGTCCAGGTTGATTTCTCCATAGTTTTCGGTGTCCAGGTTGATTTCTCCATAGTTTTAGACGTCCAGGTTGATTTCTCCATAGTTTTCGATGTCCAGGTTGATTTCTCCATAGTTTTCGATGTCCAGGTTGATTTCTCCATAGTTTTCGATGTCCAGGTTGATTTCTCCATAGTTTTCGATGTCCAGGTTGATTTCTCCATAGTTTTCGATGCCCAGATTGATTTCTCCATAGTTTTCGATATCCAGGTACAGTTCGCGATATATTTTCGAATGCCAGATCGCACCGTCGACGTGCATCGAGTGCTCGCGCACAATGATGTTAGCGAATCATCGAAATTTGGTATCAAATTCCCGCGATTGAAAGCCATTTTTGGCAACCTCGAGTTTCCCTGCGCACTTTATACACTCCCAACTTTTTGAATGCATCGCGTTTCCGATATCCACCGTATAATACAGTTCGCGATATATTTCCGAATGCCGCGGATCGCACCGTCGACGTGCATCGAGTGCTCGCGCGCACGATCATTTTAATGAATCATCGAAATTTCGTATCGAATTCCCGCGGTCTGAAAGCCATTTTTGGCAACCCCGAGTTTCCCTCTGCACTTTATACACAGTCCCAACTTTTTGAATGCATCGCGTTTGCCGATATCCACCGTATAATGCAGTTCGCGATATATTTCCGAATGCCGCGGATCGCGCCGTCGACGTGCATCGAGTGCTCGCGTGCACGATCCACACATGTCGACTTATTCGAGAGTAACGTGCGGTAGCGGAGGTACATAATATAGTATATCGGGGGAGGGGGGGGGGGGGCACGTGGTGCATTTCGGCGAGGGGGGGGGGGGGGGGAGGGGTAGCGGCGTCGAGAGTGAGTGATCCCGTGAATACGAGAAAGCGATAACGTATAACGAGAGGAGCGAGGTGCATTCGCGCTCCGTACGGTGTGCAGCGGGATCTCCTCGACTCTGCTCGAAGGCGAATCGGGCGGGAGCATCGTGAACGCGATACCTAAAGCGGATCGCCGCGTCTCTCCCTCGCTTCTCACCCCGCCAAGCAACCTCGCGCTTTCTCCCTCTGGACGTGCGGGAGATCCTTCAGACCGAACGTGACACGTTGATAGCTACTCGGCGCGCGGAGCTCACTCTCGCTCTCTTCCCTCTGGTCGGCCGCGGAAACGGCGGAAAAGGAAAGAAGAATGAGGCGAACGTGGGACCCCGGGTAGACAACCACCGCGCACGAGATGCGGCCACGCGCATGTCCGACGCTCGACTGATTTCAATTCGCAGAAAAATCCAGCTTTCTTATTTCACAGAGACGAAAAAAAACTTTTTTTTAGAGGAATTAACACTTGGTGTCAGATTTTTTTTTTTGGAAACGAAATTTTTTTTTTAAGAATTAGATTTTAGAAGAATTGGACGAACATTTTTTTTATAGAATTAGAAAGAATTTTAAAGATTTTTTTTTAAAGAATTATTGGTCAATAGACGTCAAAAAATTAACTGCTCCAATGAATTTGCATTTCTATATTATTTAAATATTCAAGGTTAGAAACCCCCATCTAGAATCATTTTTTTAAGAGGACCTAAAACTTACCCAGCTGGTGTTACGATTTTTTCATTTTCTTTTAACTAAACATTTTTTTCTGAAACGAATTATTGGTTACTACACGTCAAAAAATTAACTGCTAAAAAATTAACTAAAAAAATTAATTCATAAAAAAGCAACGCTCAAAGTACTAAATTCTTTTTCTTATCAATCAAACTTCCACAATCTCGCGCAGACATCCGGAAGGCAATTAACCACAAACGTTTGCTCCCTTTAAAGCGCTCTTTCTTACAAATGTATGTGTTGATAATTCTTATAAATATTTCCCACTTTCTCGCTATCGCGTAGCATTCGCACTCAGCGTTCTCAGCCTTATATAAATTTCCGACGTGTATCGCGAATCGTAGAACTTACGTTTATGCACGTGAGAGGCGGCACGGTCGAAACTAGCAGAAGAGGCAGAAGAAGAAGAAGAAGAAGAAAGAGAAACAAAAGCCAAGCTCGACAAGCTGCATTATACTTCCGTGTGACCGAGTGGGGCGTGGAGGACTCGAAGGGCGAGCGAGTGAGAAAGAAGACGAGGCTAAAGTTTCCGGTTGGATTATACGAGAGAATAATGTGCGGGGATGAGAGAGAGAGAGAGAGAGGGAGAGAGAGAGAGAGAGAGAGAGAGAGAGAGAGAGAGAGAGAGAGAGAGAGAGAGAGAGAGAGAGAGAGAGAGAGAGAGAGAGAGAGAGAGAACACAGAGAGTAGAGGGTGAAACGGGGTAGACGGGGGATGTAAATAAAGCCACCACCGCTGCCGGCGCCCTCAGGGCACGGGCAACTTACATAACTCAAACTTGAGGGAAAATAGGAATATGGGTCGCCGGTCCGTGTCTGTACGATGACTCCTGGGCTGCTGCTTATGGTACCCCTCGTCCGCCCCCCTCGGTGCACCCGAGTTGCCTCTGTTTGGTGTCTCTCCGCGGCAACTGCATCACTTTTCCGGGCACGGAGTGCGCAACTCAATTACTCACCGCAAAGGATAATCGTTACTGCGGCTCTTTCGCCCCGCGGTCCTTCGCGACCACCGAGGACGCCGCTCCGTGGTAACTCTTTCGAAATTCCGCCGCGGAAGTTTCAACGTTTGGCCTAGGGTCGCCGACCAACGGATTTCTCGGAACGTCTCGTGGAAGATCTGAGAAAAATAAATTAAAGGACACCTTTGGGATTCTCGGATGTCTTGCGGGACGCAAAACGCTATTTTTGCAGGGGAAATTTGGTATAAAAATTAATTTGATGAAATAAATAAATAATAATAATAATAATTAAATTTGATTTGATTGATTTAATTTGATTTGGTCATTTAATTACATTTATTTAGAAATTAATTTAATTTGGTATCCTTGGAAAAAAAATTCGTGGTGAAAATATTGCAGAAAAAATAGCCGTGGAAAAAGACACGAGGAGAAAATGACTGCAGGAGAGAAAAACTTGAGGAAATAATCATTGAAAAAATTGAGGAAATAATCATTGAAAAAATTGAGGGAATAATCATTGAAAAAATTGAGGAAATAATCATTGAAAAAATTGAGGAAATAATCATTGAAAAAATTGAGGAAATAATCATTGAAAAAATTGAGGAAATAATCATTGAAAAAATTGACATTTTTGTGTAGATTTAACGAAACTTATCGCTAAATTTTGTTCACATATGGATAATCGTAGAACAAGGTTTGACTGCAAACGCGACGTAAATATATCGGTCAAGCGGAGCAAATTTTATGACACTCGTTGTTTTTTGAAAAATGAGTTTCGAGCGCAAACAAGCCTGCAAAAGCTATGCGAAGCAGAGCCTTGCAAATTGCTTCCTCATTATTTCGCGTGACGATGCTTCCCAAAGGAAGCCTCATAATTCTGACTTCATCTCAGAAGACGAAATCAAAATTCATCAACATACTTCAAAAATAGAGGCGGATGCATTACGGAATGACAAATAATGAGGACGCAATTTGCAAGCATGATCCACTTTTAAATACTGTTGAATCGCAATGATTACCAAGTTTTGAGTAAAGAAACCGAATAACTCCGAACGGACAGGAGGAAGCAGAGGCAACGTGGTTAACTCTCTCTCTCTCTCTCTCTGTCTGTTTCAGTGTCACATAAGCCGGCAGATCCGGTAGATATTTTAACAAGCCAGCAAAGCAGAACGACGCACATCGCCGCCTCATTATTTTTCACCTTTCGCGTGGCATCCTCGGCGATAAGGCCAAAAGCGATCATGTCATAGAGGTGGCTTTGTGAAAGGTGAAAACTAATGAGGATACGCGAGTTTCTGCTTTGCAGGATTTTTAATTGAATGTTCCCCGAAAACATGAAGAAATTCAGATTTTCTACCTTGGTAGAAAATCTGAAGCGTTACATTCGGACCTGGTCAGGCCCTGGCCAGGCTAAAATGACTCCCACCAGGGCCTGACCAGGTCCGAATGTAACGCTACAAATTTTCCACCAGGGATAAGAACAACGTTAAGACGACACGAAGTAACGTATTTAATTATTATTTAAATATTTATTAATTATTTAAATACGTTACTTCGTGTCTTATTTAATTATTATAATTATTTACTTATTATTTAATTATTATAATTATTTACGTTATTTATTTATTATAATGATTTACATATTATTTAATTATTATAATTATTTACGTTATTTATTTATTATAATGATTTACATATTATTTAATTATTATAATTATTTACATATTATTTAATTATTATAATTATTTGCTTATTATTTAATTATTATAATTATCTACTTATTATTTAACTATTAATAATTAAATAATACGTATTTAAAAACGTATTTAACTATTAATATTTAAATAATACGTATTTAAAAACATATTTAACTATTAACAATTAAATAATACGTATTTAAAAACGTATTTAACTATTAATAATTAAATAATACGTATTTAAAAACGTATTTAATTATAATAACAAAAAAAACTGCTTCCGAGTTGCAAAGTCCGACGGAAAAAAAACAGACGCAACTCCGACTCTGATCCCTCCGCGCCAGACGAATAACGCTGGAAGCCGCTGGGAGGGTTGAAACGGAAGGAGGTCGGAAGGGTGAACGTGCGTTGAAAGCGGAATCCTCGGGCCGGCCTGCTGCGTGCGTCCACCGCGAAATATTCTTCAGCTTCCCTTCGACCGCCGGCAACTCGCTGTATATATACACTCGGAAATAATAGAGGCATTTCGAGCGATCACTTCATTCGGTATTCTATTACCAAACTATTTCTATCCCGGCGCCCGCGAAGACGGCCAGAAAGGGTGCGGGCATTACCGGCCCCTCCGACCATCCTGGGAGGGAAACCTCTACGCTCGCCGAACGACAGCAAATGGCTCACCCTCCGTGCCGATCCCCCCACGGCTCGGTGTAATAAAAATCTGCAATACGTAAACCCGAGCGAGGTGCCCGTTGGAGGTTTTTTTTTCTTCGAGGTACGAAGGAAACCCGGGCGGCGTAGTAAAATTGAAAATTCTTTTTAGTATTATGAGAGAATAAAAGGATCGTAAAGTCCGAACTGTCGGTAGGCGAGATCGTAATTATATGTACAACCGATGATGACTCAATTCATGGTGATCCACTTGAACTATTTTTTTTCTAATTTTTTTTAGGAGTTTTCTATTTAAAAAAATGAGGATAGATAAACGACCATTTTTGGCGGAATTATTGCAATAGTTGTTACTCGAAAAATTTGCCGAGCAGTAAAATTGAAAATTCCTTTTTGGTATTATGGGAGAAAAAAATATCGTAAAGTCCTAACTGATTTAATCAGTGATCCACTTGGATAATTTTTTTTCTAATTTTTTTTAGTTCTTTTCTAAAAAAAAATCTGAGGACAGGCAAACGACAAATTTTTCCGAAATTATTGCTATAGTTGTTGCGCTAAAAATTTGCTGATGAGTAAAATAGAAAATTCTTTTTAGTATTATGAGAGAAAAAAAAAAATCGTAAAGTCCTAACTGTCGGTAGTCGCGATCGTCGATTATTCTGATCCACTTGAACATTTTTTCCAATTTTTTTTACTACTTTTCTTAAAAAAATATCTGAGTACAGACAAACAACAATTTTTGGCAAAATTATTGCGATAGTTGATACGCTTAAAAATTTGCTGAGCAAACGATTTTGTAACGCGGATTCGTAGAGCGAAATCACAAATGTAAATAAGCCATTATTGATTTTATTTAAATCGCGCAACTAATTTACGTGCGTATAATACGTACGCGAATTTATACCACTTATTAAATTAACTTGAGGCATTTATTTGATACTCGTGTAAAGCTTCCGCGCGCTCGTAAATTTCGGTAAATTAGTTTTCCCGTAATTTAACGTTTTTGTGTATAATTTCCAGACACTCCGGAGTGCGGAGCCACCACTCGTATAACTTGCTCATTGAATGCGCGCGTGCAGAAGTTGCCTTGTTTTTTTTTTTTCGTTTCAAGCGGTTTTTTTGCTGCGAACTCGCGGGCAAACGGCGATTGAAAAGAGACGAGGAGATGAGTAATGAATAATAGACCGCGACATCGGACCGACACGTTCGCACCGCGTATCGTGCGATACGCGATGAGGAGCGAATTTATTTTCCCAGAATCGCGTATAGCTTTACGTGTCGATGCTGCGGACATTTTTCTGGTCTTTTTTTCGCACGTTTCCGTCGGACAGCCACTCCGGGATTACCCGCGTCGTTGGGTATTCCACGGTGCGTAGTAACTCTCGTGTTCTTCTCACTTTCTCTTCACCTCATTTTTCCCGAACGTGTATATATAGTATCGATTTACCTATGTATGCGATGCAAACTTATATCCCGCGTTAAACACACGGGGAAGATATATCATTGATTTAATAAAGCCTTCGTTTGCGGGCTGCCAGAAACAATATTTTTGAATTAACTTTAGTTAAGAAAATTAAGAAAAATTCAGAAGAAAAATATCATTGATTTAATCAAAACTTCGCTTGCGAGCTAACAACATTTTTGAAACAATATTTAAACATTCATTTCTATTTTTAAAAATTAAGAAAAATAAAAAAAATCATTGTGAACTGTCAAAAACTTTAAAAATTAGTTTTTATTTTTTAAATTAAGACAAATTAAGAAAACAAATCATTGATTCAATAAAACCTTCGCTTTTGGGCTGCCGAAAACAATATTTTTTAATCAACTTTAATTACGAAAATGAAGAAAAATGAAGAAAAAAAAAGTCATTGATTTAATAAAACCTTCGCTTTTAGGCTGCCAAAAACAATATTTTTGAATCCTACTTTAATTAAGATAATTAAGAAAAATGAAGAAAAAAAATCATTGATTCACACAACCTCAGCTTGCGGGCTGCAAAAAAATATTTATGATTAAGAGAAAAAAATGCATTGATTAAATAAAACGTTCGCTTGCAAACTGCCAAAAACGATTATTGTCAATTCAATTTCCCTTCTAATCCCAACAATTTCGTATATTGAAACGACAACTCCAAAATAGGCGAATTAATATTTCATTGTTTCAATGTTAAATCAGATGGTGGTAACGATAACTAAAGTTAATTAATTAAAAAATATTATTTTAGGCAGTCCGCGAGCGAAGATTTTATTAAATCAATGTTATTTTTGTCCAGTACACCCACTGCAATATCGTCGGCGTCCCCTTTCTGCGAAAATCCTCCGTGTCTCTCGGTCGCCGGTTCACCGGTCGAGAATACGTTCGCATCTAATTGCATTAAAGCGATAGTTACTAAGCGGTGCGCGACAGGCATCGAGCCCGGCAAATAGACGTATTCATTTCCGGCGCAACATGACAAATGATCGAGCGAATTAAATACTCGGGGCACTCGGGTATATCGACGCACCGGACGAGAATGATCGAATTCTGCACCGGGCGCCGTATATACCACGGTTATTCCTGCTTCCGGTTATATCTCCGCGCGCGCGGACTCTCATTGATTTTTGGTCGAGCAAACTGGCCCCGCTGAATAACGCGCAGCTCGCGTCGAACCGAGGCTCATTGTTCAAATTGAACGTCGAATTACCGCCGCGCGAAATGATCCGAGCATTTTTTTTTTTTTTTTGCGCCGATTGAAGGAGGTCGAGATGGTAATTTGTGGCAATTTCGCTGCACGTCAATCCGGTGATATTTTTGGATAATTTAGGAAAAAAATTCCTTGAAAAAAAAACGTCGGCGAAAAAAAAGGTTACAAAATCGCGTTTGGTACTTTTATTTTTTTTTTTTTGCACGTTGAGATGGTAATTTGTGGCAATTTCGTTTTACGTCAATCTGGTGATATTTTGCTTTGTGTCAAGTGGTGATGTTTTTGGATAATGTAGGAAAAAATGTCCATGAAAAAAACATCGGCGAAAAAAAGATAACAAAATTACGTTTGGCGCTTTTATTTTTTATTTTTTGCACGTTGAGATGGTAATTTGTAGCAATTTTGTTTTACGTCAATCCGGTCATATTTTGCTTTGTGTCAAGTGGTGATGTTTTTCGTTAATGTAGGAAAAAATGTCCATGGAAAAAAATACTCGTGAAAAAAAAAAAAACATTACAAAATCACGTTCGTTACTTTTATTTTTTTGTTTGCACATTGAGATGGTAATTTGTGATAATTTCGTTTTACGTCAATCCGATGATATTTTGTTTTATGTCAAGTTGTGATGTTTTTGAATAATGTAGGAAAAATTGTCCATGGAAAAAAATAACAAAATCACGTTCGTCGCTTTTATTCTTTCGTTTACGTCTGATAAATTGTGAGAGTTGGATTCACAGTATGCGGACTGTTTTTTTTTTTGCTGTGAAGGAAAAGTTGAACGAACACGATGTGTGTCATACGTCATTAACGGTCTATTTAACATGTTCCGAGTGACGTATGAGTGCGTTTTAACATGTCCCGAGTGACATTTGAGTGCGAATTACACAGCGTTCATTTCTCATCCGAAGTCGTCCTGTAGCTATCGATGTTTCGGGAAACAGCGATGTGTCGTTCGTCATGCTGAATTACGGGCTAAAACGACATTCGCACATTCGTCCGTTGATTATTTCCTCCAACATCAAAACTTACCGGAAGACTAACTATAACTTCGAATTTTTTTTTTTTTTTCATAATCGGAATCGAATCAAATTTAAATCGAATTAAATTTAAGTTTAAATCTTAATTCAAAATCGTGAATTTTTTCCTGAGACATTTTTGGCGAATCCCTCTGGCACCATAATTGTCTGTCAAAAAGTTAAAATTAATAAATAAAATCCTAATTAATTATATTAATTACCATAATTTTCACCATAATTTTCTATCAAAAAGTTAAAATTAATTAAAAAAAAATCCTAATTAATCATATTAATTACATAACACTTACAGCATTAAAAACAAATTCGTCACAACACCAAAAGCCCAGCGAGCAAACCGATCATCCTCACATCCCCCTAAATCTCAATCCCAAAAAATACTCCCTCAGAATAATCCGCCATCAAAATAATCGACTGTCCGGCCTCGGAGTCCAAAACCGTACCTTTCAATATGGATTGGAATATAAATGTGAATTTCGCCGCGCGGGTGGGGTCAACGACCGAAATGTATATAAAACGGATAACGAAGATTGATGAGACTCGGGCGGAAGACTCGAGATTGCGAGCGGCGACGCGAACTCGATAATTATCGCGGATACAGTTGACTCTGCACGTGGAGATAGAGAGAGCGAGGCGGGCGAGATTTCATCGAGAGTTCCGATCAATTCGAGACGGGATAAACACATAGATATACATATATATATATATATATGACCACCGCTATATCTTTGGCACTCTTTGACCCCCCGCTGGGCCATCAAGAGCATTCGGAGGCAATATCTGTCGGAGAAGTTTTCAGGAAGTGGCGAGAGTGGGTTGCGCAACGCGCCCCCCCCCCCCCCCCGCACCCCACTTAAACCACTCACAGCGTCATGTGCACGCGAGCCGCCTTCTTCCTCTTCTTCACGTACTTTTTTTTTTTTTTTTCGCTCTTCCTCCTACTTTTCTTCCTCTCAAACGCGCGGCCGGGAGTCTTATTTAACGAGAATGGAGGTATCCGGGTCGTGTGAATTGGCTACGTTTCAAGCCTCCCAAGCAGTCTCGCAACTCTACCTTCTTCGCCGGCTCGCCTCTTTCCCTATATCCGCCGCGCGGCTCTCACGAACTCTGAGCCTCCTAGCGAGTCTCCGCGCTCTCTCTCTCTCTGCCCCCGGACTACCCCGTGAAGTGGGTCATTTTTCGCGATGCGCACACCCTACCCCAGAAGCGTCTCCTCGTTGTTCCCGTTTTTATATGCACAACGGTAAATTAATTATTCTGGGCTAGTGAGAAACGTCGCGGGCGAATGTTGGGAGACGCAAGTCGGTCTTCGTTGGTATCTGGGTTTTCGTTTCGGGCGCACGAAGGGGTGAAGGAATGTTGAGGGGGTGATGACAAATTAGGGTCGCGAAAATCGATACGTAAATATATTTTATTGTAATTTTTATTATATTTTTTATAAATGTAATTATAATCTTTTGGTATAATTTTATAAATTTATTTATAGTTTTATTATCATTTTATAAATTGAATTATAAACTTTTATTATAAGTTTATTAATTTTATTATAATTTTATAATTTTATTATATACATTTATATAACATTATATAAAATCTTATATATATTTTGGAAAGTTATTTCTCTGTTTTCTCTCCGAGCCTCCTTAATTTAAGGCTGTCCCAAAATTATAAATTTTTATTTATTCTAATTCCGCGTTAATTTAATTACAAATCCAATTTTAGTTCGAACATTCTGCGAGCCACTGCAACCTGCTAGTCGTATATATTATAAATTATAAACCTCGCTATTCATAGTTCCACTGACTATAATAAAATTGTACATTAATTATACACATTTAGACAAATCGCAGGTAATTTAAATTATCGAGCTAATGAAGAAATCGTGAGCGATGGAAATAATTTAAAAAATAAACTAATTACAATCACGCAAAAAAGTATAATTTGTGAATCCAATTGTAGAGAAGAAACGTAGAGGCGTAATGAAGAAAATTGTATCGGATTCTTCAAACTTTACAAAATCAGAAAAAAAATTCTCGATTTTGTAAACTTTGAACTTAAATTTAAATAATCAAGCTAATCAAGAAATCGTGAGCGATGGAAATAATTTAAAAAATAAATTAATTACAACTACACAAAAAAGTGTATAATTTGTGGATCTAATTGTAGAGAAGAAACGTAGAGGCGTAATGGGGAAAATTGTATTCGCATTAGGTTGCGTCTGGGAAGCATCGAAATGTTGCGTGTTGGCCGTCGTCGTTGACGACGTCGCCGAGTAAAAGCGAAGACGATCCCGGGGGAAGGCTGCGTCTATAACATGCAGATTAGCCCGGGTGCACGGTGTAATGAATTGTAAACCTCGTTGGATCCCCCACTATAATACTATGTGCCGAGAGTAATTAGGCGTCGGAGGTGCGGGCACCGCGTGTTCCAGAGATGCCGCGCTACCTACTCCGCTCCCGGTTACTGCAACAACATCACCCACCGGCGGCGCAACCATGATAACGTTATCGCTCTGCGTCCACTTACAACTGTAATACGACGGGGATTCTCCCTCGATTCCCTTCAGACGCGCAACGCCGGAATCTGGTTGCGACCCTCGATCAATTTGCAATTAGTTCCCAACGCTCAGACCCGAACGTACTGAGCGGGATAAATCGCGAGGGGGATAGACAAACTTTGGAATGCAGACAATGTTTATCGTCACCGATGCTCACGGATTCTCGAATCCAGGTTTTATCGGACCAAAAAAAAAAACCTAATTTCTTTTCAAGTGAGAAAATTTCGAAAAAAAACGTGAAAAATCGTTGTTCGCGATTTTGTCATCGAATTTCCTGTTTGTTGGGCAAACGACGGTGCTTTTCAGAATCAGTGCGATGTTTCCCATCTGATAGAGTCTTCAAATTTTACGAAATCGAAAAAAAAAATTCGCAAAAAACATACCCCATGCTTTTTTTGCGACTTTTTTTTTTCTCGAGCGCATAATTTCCATCTGATAGTGTTTTTCAATTTTACGAAATCGACTTTTTTTTTCGCGAAAAACATACCCCATGCTTTTTTTGCGAACTTTTTTTTCTCGAGCGCAAAATTTTCATCTGATAGGGTCTTCAAATTGTACGAAATCGAAAAAAAAAAAATTCTCGAAAAACATACCCCATGCTTTTTTTGCGAATTTTTTTTTCTCGAGCGCAAAATTTCCATCTGATAGGGTCTTCAAATTTTACGAAATCGAAAAAAAAAAAAAAAAATCGCGACGAACTTACCCCATGCGTTTTTTGCGATTTTTTTTTTTTTTCGATATCGTAAATTCCGAAAAGTCTATCAGATAGGAAATTTCGCGCTGTTTCTGAAGAGCACCCATATTGGCCGGAAAAATAGAAAATTCGTCTAGAAAAACGCAAAAAATTATTTTGTCGTCTCCACCTCTACTTTCGCCTGCCGCGGTAATTAATACATTTTCCGTGCGTAACACGTTGACTAATTATTCAATCCACGTTGACTATTATCCAATTGACTAATTATTCCTACAATCGCGCCAATCGCAATTATGTTCAATTATGCCAATCGCTATATGATATCAAACTGCGGACGTTTTTCGATAAAGAGTCAAAGTGGTGGGCGCGATGTCACGATGTTTCCGCACTCGAGACTGTCTTCGAGCTTATCGCGGGGAACTCTCGTTGCTCCCCCCACCCCTCCAGCTGTACCGAAACAAGTAAGCCTGATATTATAATCGATAAATACGAGGGGGCTGTCTGGAGCCCGGCCAATAATAACACGGAGGTGCAGTTCCAGCTCGCGCTTAACTGCTGCGCGCTTCCTGCGCGCTGCACACAGAGCGAGCCGAGCTCGGCTCTCGCAATCTCTCGGAGGGGTTTGCCGAATTTTCTCCCTCGTCGCTGCTCTCGGCGCGCCACGAAACAAACTTCGAGTGTGTAGCGAAATCCTCCGTCGCCGTCTCCAGTCGTCTCCACCCTGCGCAGCCTCGTCTTCGCGATATAATACAGATACTGCCACTGTGGCCGCTTATCTCCGGCCCCCTGTGGACGACTCATCAACTTCGCCGCGCTATTCTACTTCGTCTACTCGTCCCCCACCCTTCGACCCTCTTCAGCCACTCTTCACTCTCAATTATTGGCCGTACAACCAATAATTTTTTAATTTTTAATTATAATTTTCTAATTTTTTATCATAATTTCCTAATTTTTTATTATAATTTCCTAATTTTTTATCATAATGTCCTCATTTTTTATTATAATTTTCGAGTTTTTTTATTATAATTTTCTAACTTTTTATTATAATTTTCTAACTTTTTATTATAATTTTCTAATTTTTTATTATAATTTCCTAATTTTTTATCATAATTTCCTAATTTTTTATTATAATTTTCGAGTTTTTTATTATAATTTTCTAACTTTTTATTATAATTTTCTAATTTTGTTATATAAATTTATATAACATTGTATAAAATCTTATATATATTTTGGAAAGTTGTTCGTCTGTTTGTCTGTACGAGCCCTCTTAATTTAAGGTTGTCCCAAAATGACACATTTTTATTTATTCTAATTCCGCGTTATTTTAATTACAAATCCAATTTTAATTCGAGCATTCTGCGAGCACGCGAAGTATGCGAGCCACTACAACCTGCTAGTCCTATATATTATAAATTATAAACCTCGCTATTCATAGTTCCACTAACTATAATAAAATTGTACATTAATTATACACGTTTAGACAAATCGCAGGTAATTTAAATTACCGACCTAATGAAGAAATTGTAAGCGATGAAAATAATTAAAAAAATTAATTAATTACAACCACGCTAAAAAGTATAATTTGTGAATCTAATTGCCCGAAACAAACTTCGAGTGTGTAGCGAAATCCTCCGTCGCCGTCTCAGTCGTCTCCACCCTAAGCAGCCTCGTCTTCGCGATATAATACAGATACTGCCACTGTGGCCGCTTATCTCCGGCCCCCTGTGGACGACTCATCAACTTCGCCGCGTTATTCTACTTCGACTACTCGTCCCCACCCTTCGACCCTCTTCAGCCACTCTTCACTCTCAATTATTGGCCGTAACGGTCGTATAATTGGGCGCCGGTGCACGGATAACTATTTTATTAAAGCGAGCTCTTGCACTTGATAAATCAGTATGGAAATTAAAAATTCATTATGCAGTCACGCAAAGCGTAATCGGTACGTTTGAATAATCTGGCGAAACGAAACGAAACAGCGGCGACGAGCTCATCGATGAGCAGTCGGAGCTTCTAGAGAAATTAGTGGTAATAAAAATCGTCGGGGCTTTGATGGGTAATAAGAAATGTGTGTTGGAATCTTCGTGATGTTAAGTCGAGACTGCGAATTGTGAGTTAAAGGCCAGAGATGTAAATCCCCTAATTTTTATGGAAATAAAATTGATGGTACGATGGGCTTTGTAATTATGTTTTTGTAATAGTAACTCGTAATGATTATAATATGATGTGTTAACTTTTAGGCAGAGGCCAGAAATATTAATTTCCTATAAAAGTTCATGGCAATCTTATTAAAAAAAAATTGTAAACACTGTTAATTTATCGCGAAAATAATGGAGGACTTTGCTGGTCCATTCCTCTCACAATTTCTCCGAAAATTTAATGAAAAAAATTGAATTTTTTGAATATTTTAATTTTTGTATTTTTTAATTGAAATTATTTTTTTTAATAAAAAATTCGTTTTTCTTACGACTGTTCAGAACTTCACGTATAATTTTGCAATCGCTACAAGTCATCGTTATAAAATTATAACTAGAAAATAAATTGTTGTGTAAAATGTAATTCTTAAAATAATGGGGATTTACAAAATTGGTCCGGCAAATACACGTGGAAAAAAGCATTAAGTAAAAACGACTAATTACGCAGTTGCGAATTGTTCAGTTGACTCATATAAATATTTTTGCAGAACTGAGGTACGATTTCCAGTCTCCGTAGCTATTTTCGTTACAATGTTTATTATTTTACATCTCGCGTTTTATTTTCACCAGAGGGGGATAAAATATATGATAGTCTTGAAATGTCCCGGTGCGAGAAAACCATAAACGCGCCATGAAAACTGAGAGAAAACGATTACGGGAACAATTCATTGAAAATAATTGCGTAATTAAGAAAAACCGAGGTTGCACCGGCAAAGGTCAGCCCGGTCTTTCATACGTCGCGCTGCGCGCACCACGTGCGCTGCACCCTGTAGTATCAGGTATTACAGCCCGGCCGTTTACGAGTTTTTATATACGCGCTAAAAAGTTTTAAACGTTTATGGCGCGGCACTCGGCAACTTCACTCGGACACCTGAGTACGTTCCACCTGAGTGTATATAACGTTGACAAACTTTCCGGCCCGAATGATCGACGATCACGAGCGAAACTTTGTCAATTCACTTTTCGCCGTCGATAAATTTGCACTTTGGGCGATACACACCGACGGCGGACGGAATCTCCCCTTTATTTTTCCTTCCTTCGTCGCCTTTCATCGCGACGCCCCGTTCTGCAGTCGACGATACGCGATACGTATATTTGTCGAGAAAATAAATCAGGAAGTGGGGTAAAAGTACGGTTTGAGTTGCCATTTTCACTGTAGTTGATTTCAAATAATTGTTTTACTGTATCGCAATGCTGATGCCTGGAAAGTGTTCATATAAATTGACAAAATTATCAAGCCCATTTTTTATTTAGCAACATAAATAATTAAGTCTTTTTGAAATTGGTGGCCAGAATTGGACCAAAGGTGGCCAAAAATGGTATTTCTATCCTAAGCGTGAAATTGGCACGTGACAATTTTCACTGCGAAAACATTTTTTTTAAATACTGAAACAGGAAATAAAAATAATTACAATTAAATTCATATGAGCGAATGTCCTAAAATTCGCCATATAAAATGAAAAAAGTATAAAAATAACGTGATATTAAATAAGGTTGATTAGAATTTTATTAGTATAATATTTCCGCTCGTTAGAATTTTATAATATTTTATAAGTATAATATTTCCGCTCGTTAGAATTTTATAATATTTTACAAGTATAATATTTCCGCTCGTTAGAATATTATAATATTTTATAAATATAATATTTCCGCTCGTTAGAATTTTATAATATTTTATAAATATAATATTTCCGCTCGTTAGAATTTTATAATATTTTATAAGTATAATTTTTCCTCTCGTTAGATTTTTATAATATTTTATATTATTATTAGTATAATATTTCCACTGTTTAATAATCGCGATTTAAAAATACGTCTATAGTTCGAAATTATATGGACGATATCAGCGAACGGCTTTCCAGTTTAATATTGATTTCAACCGAAACGCTGTAACAATGCATTGTTTCTCGTTCGCGCCGTTGACGACCAATCGGTGCCTCGTAATGTGGAAAATGAAATTTGGTCGAAGCCCCGCGGTCGCCGACTCTCTTTCCCGAGGCCGCGTGTCGAGGATCAATTTACGCAAACAAAGCTCTTTGCTTCGAATGACGACGCTGACGATGCATTGTGACGATGTGACCGGCGTAGGTGTTCGACCGCAGCTTTCCACGCAAACACGGATCCTCCCTCGGGTTTCGGCCCCACGAAATGTTTATACATCGGGACAAATTTTCGCTATAACAATTTCGTATTTCTGATCAACACCCCGAGGGTTCTGGATATTCACACAAAATTTCTATAATATCCTGGACACAAATCGCCGTCAATAAACCTCATTGAATTTACACGCTTTTGTCACGAAGAAACAGTTCGTTTTTTGTTGAAATAAATTTAAAAAATTCTTATCTACGACGTATAGATGAAAACGGATGAATATCGCTTTCAAAAATTACCTCGTAATTAATTGCGTTTTAATAACCGTGGGACAAATTTTTGGTATAACAAATTTCGTATTTCCGATAAAAACCCCACGTTCTATGAATCCACCAAAATTTCTATAAAATCCTTGACACAACCCGCCGTCAATAAACGTCATTGAATTTACACGCTTTTGTCACGAAGAACCAATTCCTTTTTTTTTTTTGTTGAAACAAAAAATTAAGAAAACCGTTTCAAAATTTTTTTTTTTTTTTTGCAAATAGAATATCCATCTACGAATATCGACGTATCAATGAAATCATATGAATATCGGTTTAAAAAATGACCTCGTAATTAATTGCGTTTTAATAACCGTGGGACAAATTTTCCCTGTAACACATTTCGTATTTCCCATAAACACCCCATGTTCTATATAATATATAATTATATTATATATTATATATTATATATATTATAATTCTATAATATATTTCTATATCCAGAACACAAACCGCAGTCAATAAACCTCCTCCAATCTCCACACTTTCGTCACGAAGAAACATTTCTTTTTTTTTATCCACCCAAAAAAAAAACCCCATCCACGAATATCGATGCATCGATGCAATCGCACGAAAAACGGTTTCAAAAATTGCCTCGCAATTAATTGTGTTTTAATAACCGCGTGATGCGTGTGTTTCTCGCGTGATTAGTCACGCAAAGTCGATACCGAGCGCGGACGGCGTTGAAACAAAACGGGGGGCCGGGGGGGGGGGGGTGAAGCGAACGAGGTGGGTAAAGAGAAAAGCGGTGGAGAGCAATAGCGAAAAAAGGGGGACGCGAAAATTCAAACGGTTTCCAAGCGCGGGGCTTGTTTGTCTCGAGTGTGGCGAGAGGGGGATGGAAAAGGCAGGGGGGGTGGAGGGGTGGAAAGCGCGGGAGCGAGGAAGACGGAGCGGAAGTGGTAGGCGAGGCAGGTAGAATGCGCCGTACACTTTGCTGATCTCATTAATTCCGGTATTCCGCGAGCTCCGAGGGAGAAAATTAATGAGATTGTTCTTGCTGGCCCTGGGCGCACCGGGTGCATTGCCGCCCCGCCGGTGGAAAGTCTATTGCTGCACCATAACCGCCCGGTGCGCTGCAGCGCAGCGCTGCACACTTATTGAGACTCGTCAGACGATGCGTCGCAGCCAGCTCGGGTTTCCAAAAGGACTCGAAACTTGCCTGATGCACGCCCAGCGTGTATCTGTGTTTCGTGAGCGTCGCGCAATGTGCCTCGGATTCACTCGAAACTGTCTTCGGGCGAAGACCGAGAAACTTCGGGATTTTCGGGGTTCACCCGGTTTTCGGGATTTCTCGCTGGAGACGCGAAAATGAGATGAAAATGTATATCCAACTTTTCCAACTTTTTGGACGATAATAAAAACGTTTGAATTATTGTAATAATAAAAACATAAAAATTATTATTATTATAAAAACGTTAAAATTATTACAATAAAAACATTTTATTTATTATAATTAAAACATTAAAATTATTATAATAAAAACATTTGAATTATTATAATAAAAACATTTTTAATTATTTTGATTATATTTTTCGCTCACGTAAGTCTGTCGACTGTGATATATGCGAGTGATTATTTAATTTATTTCGTTTAAATTCTTGTAAATTGTTATTCATTTTAATTATTTTGTGTACCCGATTTGTTTTGTGATTCAGCTTCTTTTTCAGTCGGCAGTTTTTTTCCGGTGGAATGAAGGGAAATAATCTACACTTAATAATTTCACATGCATCCGGCTTCAATGAAGATGTGAGTCATCAAATCTCATTGATAATACCGAATAAGTTTTAGCAGTATTTTGGAATAATTTCCTACGTTTCGTCGAATTATTTTCTACTGCTAAAAAAATCGCCAAATAAATATTTGTTGACGTAGTATCCGTAAAATGAATTTTTGCACACAGTGTGTAAAATAAATTTTTACGCACAGTGTGAAATTAATTTTTACGCACAGTGTGTAAAATAAATTTTTACGCACAGTGTGTAAAATTAATTTTTACGCACAGTGCGCAAAATGGAATTTTCCACATACTACAAAAAATATGTTATGCTATACGTGCGTAAGATTTTACGCACTAGTGCCATAATATGCTATTATTCAGTTCACCGACCTGTTTCTTCGAATCCGAAAAACCGAGAATCTCCCTCTATGAAAACCTCTGTGGTTGCGAAAACCGCGTTTAGCGTTCGCGCCTTCCCCAACCCGGCGTCTGAATCGTTAACGTTCTGCGGCTGGTCGCAGAGCCCGTCGGGGTTGAATCGGCGACGAATCCATAGGTGATTCGAGGAAGAGCCGCGTGTATTCTTCGCTGTTGACTCGCTCTCCAGAGCTCGTCTCTTCATTTCCGCAGCGCGGCCCTCGCGTTCGCCTCGGGTGTCCCACAAGCTCCGAGTCCCATTCGTCACGCAGTGTCGAACGACAATTTTTTATGGCTCCCAAGCGAGACGAATCTCACTCTCGCGGGAAAACGTGGCTGCGCTACTTTACCGCTTTACCGTCCGCGCCCACCGCCCTGTCTGCTGCCCCCGTTTTCGTTCTCTATTTTTCGGCTGCCTCGTCTTTTTTTTTTTTTTTTTTTTTTTTTTTTTTTTTCTCGTTTTCCAGTCGAGGGTGCGACCGAGGCGCGGGACCTTTGGCTCGTGCATTCTCTGACACCCCCGCACGTTCAGACTTTGCTTCTCATACCACCCGCAACATTCTCGTCCTGCACGTGAAAGTTTAACAACACGTCAACCACCACGCGGCCACCCTGGACTCTCGCTATATACATTTTTCCCAATAAACCCCAATCACGGGCACAAAACAAGAGCCAAACATTGAACGAGCCACGGAAATTAGATAAAAAAATTATTGACCCACCACACGGCTGAGATTATTATTATTATTACAATTAAAAAAAAATCAAATCGCAGGCTTTTTCGGTTGTCGTTTCTTATGAGTCTTTCAATTTATTTATAAAAGAAATTATATATATTTTTGCGAATAAACCCGAATCACGTGCACAAAACAAGAGCCAAATATTGACCCCTCGAGCCACGGAAATTAGATAAAAAAATTATTGACCCACCACACGGCTGAGATTATTATTATTATTACAATTTAAAAAAAAATCAAATCGCAGGCTTTTTCGGTTCTCGTTTCTTATGAGTCTTTCAATTTCTTTATAAAAGAAATTATATATTTTTTTACCAATAAACCCGAAACACGTGCACAAAACCAGAGCCAAATATTGACCCCTCGAGCCACGGAAATTAGATAAAAAAATTATTGACCGAACACGAGGCTGAGATTATTATTATTATTATTACGATTCTTTTCTTATTAAATCGCAGACGTTGTCGGTTTTCGTTTCCTACGGGTCTTTCAATTTCTTGAAAAAATTCAGGCATCGTGAAAAATCGTTTTTGTCTTCGTCCAACCCTCGCGACCATCGAATCTAACATTTTCACGAAAAAAGTACCCCATATCGAATTAAAATTGAGCTCCCCCAAGCCGGAATTATTTTCGATCAGCGCTCACGTAATTCCCGGGATTTTTTCGAAAATCAAAATTTACACTCGGATAGCTCGGGAATCGGGGGTAAAAGTTGGCAAATAAAAAGCCGCATTCCCTCCACGCTCTCGTTTCTGTTCACCCCGAAGCGTCTCCCACGAGCGGCATCCATCACAAACATCGAAACAAAAAGGTCAAGGCACCCCATCTTCGTGGAGAGCGAGCGAGGAATTCACGTCGATGCGTATGGTTATATCCAGAGAAAGAAGCGCGGGGATTTCCCGGAAGGCCAATTATTTGGAAATATTCCGCGAGCCCCCCTGGTTCGTACGTTTTTTTTTTTTTTTTTTTTTCGTCGTCCGCCTGCTTTCATAGATCACCCTAACGCAGCCCCTCAAATCTATTCCTTGACCCGGACGAAGGATCGACAGATATACAAAAGCGAGAAAAAACCGCGTGACTCCCGAGGATCGCCGAAGGAAACGACGTTTCCGTTTCTCCAGTTTCAGCCCCCGAGAAAACCCTCTCGAAGTGTGTCCAGCGTGTGATTTTACGCACTGCCTTTGGTGCGTAAAATGAATTTTTACGCACAGTGTGTAAAATTGATTTTTACGCACAGTGTGCAAAATTGATTTTTACGCACAGTGTGTAAAATTGATTTTTACGCACAGTGTGTAAAATTGGTTTTTACGCACAGTGTGTAAAATTGATTTTTACGCACAGTGTGTAAAATTTATTTTTACGCACAGTGTGTAATATTGATTTTTATGCACAGTGTGTAAAATTGATTTTTACGCACAGTGTGTAAAATTGATTTTTATGCACAGTGTGTAAAATTGATTTTTATGCACAGTGTGTAAAATTGATTTTTATGCACAGTGTGTAAAATTGATTTTTATGCACAGTGTGTAAAATTGATTTTACCCCCCCCCC
The DNA here is from genome assembly GCA_963932165.1 of Pimpla rufipes. Classification (NCBI taxonomy): domain Eukaryota; kingdom Metazoa; phylum Arthropoda; class Insecta; order Hymenoptera; family Ichneumonidae; genus Pimpla; species Pimpla rufipes. The sequence goes on from OZ010630.1 coordinate 27,687,975, forward strand.
CCCCTGGTTCGTACATTTTTTTCATCATTTTTTTTTTTTTTTCGTCGTCCGCCTGCTTTCATAGCTCACCCTAACGCAGCCCCTCAAATCTATTCCTTGACCCGGACGAAGGATCGACAGATATACAAAAGCGAGAAAAAACCGCGTGACTCCCGAGGATCGCCGAAGGAAACGACGTTTCCGTTTCTCCAGTTTCAGCCCCCGAGAAAACCCTCTCGAAGTGTGTCCAGCGTTTCGCTGGCGTCGCGCGAGGGTCTCGCTGGAGGAGACACAGCCTCATCGAACCCGCTCCATTTGCTCGGCCATGAAGCACTGTATTTCTTTTTCTCCCGGCGGCTCCCGCGGGGCTCGACGCCGTCCCGCGGTCCCGTTGGAATTGACATTCGGGCAAACAAGGGGACACCGGACAGCCGGAGAAAGAGGAAAGCAGTCTGCGTCGCTCGGCGAGCTAAAATGGAAATAGCCTCTTCACTCGGTTAGTCTCTGTTGAGATTTCCGTGCCCGCCTGCACGTCGGACATTCCGATCCAGGTCGACGCATTGATTTCCGAAATTTCTTCGAAATATCGCGAGACGTCCACGCGGATCCTGATAATATATATATTTTTTTTAATCAGTTTGAAGGCAGTGAGTTATTTCCAATAACACAGAATTTCGAGTCATAAGTATTTCGTATATTTTTTTTTTTTTTTTTTTTTTTTTTTCAATCGATGCTACGTTGAAAATGAAGTTTTGACACCTCGACGAAGGCAGCTGCAATTGAGCTTCGGGATTAAGCTCAGTGCAATCCGATCGTGACTGCCACTCAGTTTGTAACGTTTTATATATTCGCTACATAAAAGCAGGATGCTTGGAAATGACGTAAAATTATTTTTGAGTTACATCACGACTAATTAAATTTGATAATATTTTATTGATAATCCTGTTGATAGTCCAGAGCCTCAAATTACTATTTTTTATTTTATCTTGATTTCAGTATATTTATTCGTGCCCATTGAAAATATAATAAAAATAAAAATAAAATAAAAAATCCTAAAAAGCCTATTTTAAAGATAACATTTATTTAAAACAGCTAAAAACTAAAATATAAAAATATAAATATATTATTAATGATAATATATATTAAAATAGTTAAATAATAATAATAATAATAATAATAATAATAATAACAGTTAATAGTTAAATAGTTTTAGTGATAAATATAAATACATATTTAGTGACAAATATAAATATATATTTATATTTAGTACACTAAAATAAGAATTTTTTTTTATAGCGTGAAAATCGTTCGTGTATCATTGTTGCAGGTCACACTTGTAATAATCACAAATTACAAAAATTTATCTTCCCTAATTTAAACAGCAGGGTGACAATCGAAGGTGCGCCTGACACGGAACGTCCCGTACACACCGACAGTCCCAGAGCATCCGGGGGTTCAAGAGTGTACAGCGGTAGTAGTGGCAGAAGTAGTGGTGGTCCACATAGAGTCAGACCTCTGGCTGGTCCGCTGGATCACGTCCTCGAGTCGTTCCTCCGGGCCTGTGGGACAATCAAGCCCGGTCGTCCTTCGCGCCCGCCCGCTACGTTGATACTCGATTCATGTCATCTGGCAAAAGCTCCTTTCGATCCCCATTCCAACCGTACCGCGCTCTCTGCCCACTATTGCAATTCGTGTTGACCTCTCTCGCTCCTCTCGCGTCCCGCTCTCGTGATCGAACCTCTGGATCCTCCTTCGTGACGTACAGTTAAACGTTCTGTCACTGCGCCGAGCCAATGTCGCAGTTTCTCAACGAGGGCGACTCTTAATGTCTTTACATTCACTTTTGACGAAGACTCTTCGCCCCGCCCACCGCGACTCGACGCGACGGGTAATTGAATTTCGCATCGAATTCACTTCTGGGAAAATGGGCCAAGTTATCTTCCACCCAACTGTCCAGACTGCGTCGAGACGCTGAAGAAATTCTTTCGCGAAACAATCATAACTTTGGCTCCGCCGGAGCGCCGCGCGTTTCGGCGGACGCTGTTATTACAGAAGTGCGGAACACCGAAACGCAGCTGCGCTAAGATTAATCGACCATTACATTATGGCGCCATTATTACACTACAGAAAAAAAAAAATTCAACGCCTAAAGTAGCAGCACCTAAATATACGGTGATTGTTGTCGTAGCGATTCTTAAAGTATTCGTGCAAATTCCCACCAAATTTCGTAACAGTGAATAAGAATAAAATGGCGCAGGTTATTAAAAATCGTATAATAAAAATTCGGGAAAATAATTATCATCCGAATATGATAACAAAACTACAGAAAAAAATGACCACTTTGATTGAAATTTGTCATTACACTACAGAAAATAAAAAATTGAACACCTAAAATATCATCATCGAATAACAGTAAAATAGTACAGATTATTAAAAATCTACTAATATAAATTGATGGTGACAATTATCATCGGAATACAACAAAACTACAGAAAAAACTGACCACTTTGATAGAAATTTATTAAACGTTACATTCAAATGTCCTCTCCAACGAGACCCTGGATTTCTCTTTCTTCTCTGAAATTTCCTCCGCCCTCTTCACTCGATGGCCCCCCTGGCCTCTGGTACACAAGAACGGTTCGGTATTGCGATCTTCAAGAATCCTGGACCCAAACTCGATCGACCTGCGAGTACATCGACATACATGAATACGTACGGCGCCCTCGTACCACGTATAGCTTACGGAGAAACGAAGGGAAAGGAAATTCGCTTGACCCGCCCTGAGTGACCTTATGAAACGACCGTCGTCATTTTCTTTCTCGTACCCCAGTCGACGAGCACGTCTCGTCGGGCCGGCTCTTTGGTCCCTGTGTACCAAGAGCCGCGGCTTTCACGCGGATACCGCTCGTCGTGTGTGTCTTAGGCAGAGGTGGAGCCTCGAGTAGGTCCTGCTATACATATGGGGCATTCCACGTCAAATCAGCAGGCCATGACCCTCACCCTCATCGATATTGTTCATTTTTTAATATGTTATATTGTAAATATTGTAGTAAATATTGAGATCCCATTATCGCATGGCGCTCAAAATTCATATTTTAAATCATAGAATCAGTGTGAATTTTTTCAGATTTTTGAAAATGGCGTTTTTGAAATTGGTTTTTCTCGAAGATTTAAAAATGTTACCGGTGGTAAAAAAATCTGAAAAAAATTCCGAGGTCTTTATGGGTCGGTAATAACATCATATTAAAAAATGAACAATATCGATGAGGGTGAGGGTCATGGCCTGCTGATTTGACGTGGAATGCCCCATATATATATATATCACGGTAGATCACGGGCACAGCCAGTAGTAAAGCCAGTAGTAAACTGTACGGCGTATATATATGACGTAACGTTGGAAAGCTCACGCATCGGTTGTGATGTCCTTCGTCGCACCCTCGCGATGAAGCATTTTCCTCGTCTTCTCGGTGTACGTCGACGCCTCGAGCATATGGCCAGGTCGTCAGAGTCGCCGTGGAAAAATTCACCCCTCGTGTGCGGATAGAGACGTTTTCGCGTCCACCGTGTGAGAAGCCCGTGCGCACCGCGCACCCTTTCGTCGTGGAGATTGAACGAAGGGTCGAAGCAAAATACACCTGACCCTGCAGGGCGGCTTGAAGTACGTGTGGAAAAGGGAGGAAATCGATTCAGGGAAACGAAAATGTATTTCTTTATATGAAAATATACGAAAATATATTTCTATATGCGAAAATATATTTTTGTATACGAAAATATACCAAAATATATTTTTGTATACGAAAATATACGAAAATATATTTCTGTATACGAGAACATACGAAGATATATTTCTGTATACGAAAACACTAAACACACGAAAATATGTCTGACATATCCAACTTTTTGGACGACAATATAATAAAAATATATTTCGAATATATTTCGAATACATTTTGGATACATCTTAGATATATTTTTCGCTTGCGTATATTTTTCATGTGTGTCTCAAAATATATTCGACATCGAATTTTTCGGACAAAATATATTTTATATATTTTGTGAATATATTTTTCGGTATATTTGAAGTGTACTGTTTTTCCATGTGGAAGGGTCTGTCTCGCACATACCCTACCTACTTACACGACTCTCCGCTATATTACGGATCGCATCGTCTCACATGCCCTACGACCTAAATATCAGTCGTGACTTTCGCAGGGCAAACTTCACCCTCCGTGCTCGGCCAGCGGGAAATCATTACGCGGACTTCGCAGAAGCTTGTTTAGGATGAATAATAATTTTGGCGAGTCGTCAGCGCGGTCCTGTGTGCGGAGAAACTTTGCACGTTGTATATGTATTATGTGCACAGTGCAGTCCAAGATGCAACGGACGCTTTCCAAGTTCCTGTCTAACAGTGCGGATTTTCACTGCACGTGAATTCGTGGATCTTTAGTGTGCTGAAGTATGGAGCATATTGAAACCGTTGCTTTTGATACACGTGATGATGAGTCTCGTATAGCCCAACTGCAGTCGGCGAATTTTTTTTTTTTTTAGAACAAATTGCAAAATTAATTTTTGGCAAAGAAGTATTATGATATTTTTCGTGCAATCAAGTCGAGTCAGATGAAAATATGTTTGATCGAAAGATAATTAAATATGGAGTTTCGAAGTTCGCGCAATCTCCGACTAATTGGACCAGCTGTTCGCCCATTTTGCGGTGCCTAATTAACGATTATTAATAATTACGGAAAATCGGTTTTAAGTCTACTTTATGAGGTGTTAGATAACACGTAAGTCTAAGGAGCTTAGAAGCTTGTTAAATATGCTGTATTTTGGGTCCCTGGCTGAGTTTGATTTCACTGGTGCACAACAGAAACGGAATCTGGAATACACAGCAGCGGAAGCTTCGTATTGTACCGTAGTTCACGGTGTTATCGACTCTATAAAATATTTCGAGGGCTTATCAAACAATAATGCGTTTAAGTGGAAACTGGCGATTCCTAATGGGTATCGGAGTTTCTGAAGCATTTATTGTAGTACATTCTTGGAACACTCAGCCATATCCGGTAGCGATGTGTCTCATTGGTCGCCTTTATCTTGATTTTTCTAGTGCCATGAAGAATGAACTATAGAAAGGTCGATCTTTGGGTTCTGAAAATAAATGCAGGATTTTTATCACCCCCGAAATGCAGGATTTTTTCACCCCCAAAATGCATGATTTTTATCATCCCCAAAATGCATGATTTCTATCACCCCCCAAAATGCATGATTTTTATCACCTCCAAAATGCATGATTTTTATCACCCCTCAAAATGCATGATTTTTATCACCCCCAAAATGCATGATTTTTATTACGCCCAAAATGCAGGTTTTTTTATCACGCCCGAAATGCAGGATTTTTATCACGCCCGAAAGGCAGAATTTTTGTCGATACCCCAGTTGATCACCCGAAGAGCTCGCAAAGTCCCTCGCTGAACATTTTTCCAGCAGTAATTAATTCCTGTAATTACAAAACGTGATTGCCATTGAAACCGATAAAAACCGAAACGCAACGGCGTTCGTTCACGAGCTGATTATCAACATAAATTGATTAAACACCGTCGAGCGAGACGTGTAAAATATTAATCACAATTACCGAGCACAATGAACTGTCACGTCTACGCGCGTGAAACGCGTTAATTACAGGTGAAAAACCCGTAAAATCAGCTACAACACCCGTGGTTATTTTTACCCAGAATCGCCCATACATCCTCCCTCGTATTTTGAAACACCCACTACCGCAGCTGGACACTAAAAAGGCACTGCGACACGACGCGAGAGTAGAACGCATTTCGTCGAAATTTCCACCGTGCAAAATTTCGATGCATTTTCACGAGTTATGTTTCGCCCGCGTCGCTGTGTAATTAAAGGTCAATGAACTCGGCGCCCCGAGTTCATCGCGGAGGTGACGAAGTTGCGCAGGTGGATTTTGACCCGATATAAATACTACGACCTAACGGGACGGAGGGGATGGAAGGACGAAGCGGGAAAGGACACATCGGGTATCAAGTTTGGAGAGGCAGGATTTGCGCTTGGCGCAAATTCTGCCTCTCACTGTTTCTCATTTTCTCAGTCTCCTTCTCTCTCCACTCTTCGTGATACCTATATACCATCTCTCTGCATTATAAAAAGATCTCGCCGCCGCCGTGTAGGATAATCGAACAGGCCGAGGTCAAAGGACACAATGAAGCCAGAATTTTTCTAAGTCTCCAAGGGACATGAAGTAATTTTTTCTAAGTCACACGAGACTTGAAGTAATTTTTTCTAAGTCACACGGGACTTGAAGCTAATTTTTTCTAAGTCTCATAGGATTTGAAGCTAATGTTTTCTAAGTCTCATAGGACTTGAAGCTAATTTTTTCTAAGTCTCATAGGACTTGAAGCTAATTTTTTCTAAGTCTCCAAGGGACTTGAAGCTAATTTTTTCTAAGTCTCCAAGGGACTTGAAGCTAATTTTTTCTAAGTCTCCAAGGGACTTGAAGCTAACTTTTTCTAAGTCTCCAAGGGACTTGAAGCTAATTTTTTCTAAGTCTCCAAGGGACTTGAAGCTAATTTTTTCTAAGTCTCACGGGACTTGAAGCAAAATTTTTCTAAGTCTCACGGGACTTGAAACTGATTTTTTCTAAGTCTCACGGGACTTGAAGTAATATTTTCTAAGTCTCACGGGACTTGAAGCTAAATTTGTCTAAGTCTCGTGAGACTTGAAGCTAAGTTTTTCTAAGTCACCAAGAGACCTGAGGCTGCATTTTTCCAAGTCCCGCTTTAGAAACTCCAGGCCCAAATTGCCCGGGGTCAAATGACACATCCAAGCCAAAATGCAACCGCGCAAGACATACGTAACCCTCTAGTACACATACATACATATACATTCTATATCCACCGAGCTCTTTGTTTCGCTATCGATCACTCGTACAGCGAGACGCGCGTTACGAATCACCAGATGCATGATTCCCGACGGGGTTCGCGGTGACAAGTGGAGATTCCTCGTGACGGAGGCCACGAGGTGCCGCGCTATGTTTTCCCCACTGCGTTCCCTTATACATCCCGGAAATATACGCGGCGATACATACGGACGAAATATACACATGTAGGAACGCATTGTATGTATATGTATATTCCGGACTCGCGAACGGGTGTCTCGTGCGGATCCCGGGACATGGGACCTGATGTACGTCAAACATCCGAGCGAATCTGACGCCCCGACGTTGATGCCGCGCGCGAGCACTATACGTGCGGGCGACGAACGACGAGAGACACCGCGCGGTACGTCGTGCGGGTCGTTGCGTGCGAGGCGACCCGTCCGTGTGCTCGGGCGGACCCTGATGACACCGCGTCTCCACCGCGCTATACGTGTTGTACCCCCCACTGCCCGAGTAGTTGAACTCTGGACCTCCGTTGACACTAATTCGCCGCGTTCGTTAACAATTCGCGCGCGGTGGCGGATTTTGGCCGGCTGCGGAGTCAAACGCGGGTAAACCCCGGGCTTTGGTGCAGTGAGACATCGACGCGTGTTGATTCTGGGCTTGGGAATTGAAAGTGGAGTTTTGGTTCGTCGGAGGAATCGAATGTGTAATTTATACAGAGTTGTATTTATTAATTAGTTTTGTGGAATTTATTGTAGAATTTTGGAGATTTATTATAAAAATGTTGTTTTGGTTCACCGAAGGAATTGAAATGTAATGTAGTTACAGAATTGTATTTCGTATAGTTTCGTGGAATTTATTGTAGAATTGTTAAGATTTATGTAAAAATGTAGTTTTGATTCGCCGAAGGAATTGAAATGTAATTTAGTTACAGAATTGTATTTCGTATAGTTGCGTGGAGTTTATTGTAGAATTGTGAAGATTTATATAAAAATGTAGTTTTCGTTCACCGAAGGAATTGAAATGTAATTTAGTTACAGAATTATATTTCGTATAGTTTTGTGGAATTTATTGTAGATTAATGAAGATTTATTATAAACATGTAGTTTTGGTTCACCGAAGGAATTGAACTGTAATTTAGTTACAGAATTATATTTCGTATAGTTTCGTGGAGTTTATTGTAGAATTGTGAAGATTTGTTATAAAGATGTAGTTTTGGTTCACCGAAGGAATTGAAATGTAATTTAGTTACACAATTATATTTCGTATAGTTTCGTGGAATTTATTGTAGAATTGTGAAGATTTATATAAAAATGTAGATTTGGTTCACCGAAGGAATAAAAATGTAATTTAGTTACAGAATTATATTTCGTATAGTTTCATTGAGTTTATATAATTGTAGAATACAATTTTTATGTAATAAAAAAATAATGTTTCTATTGTGATATTTCAGTCCATTTCAATGTGCAGCGACGTCAGCCGAAAGAAAGTCGATGGTTGTTTTCTTCAATCCTGGACCGAAGCGCAGCTGCAGGAAAAAGGAATTTTAATATTTAGTGTATCCGGATCGAATTTAGCCGAGAACAGTTGAACGCTCTGTTTTATTATTTACGTTCTCACTATTAATGTTTCACAGTGATGTTTCAGTAGGATTTTCAAAAAATAGCAGCCAATGCCCGATGTCGTCTAAAAACTGCACGATTAAAGTTGAATGACTTACAAAACCTTGGATCAATGTGAAGCATCTGTCGTCTGCTGGTTCACCCTACTCGAGACCAGCCAATTGATCCACCGTGATCGGCTGTCGATGGTGACAGCAGCGTCGACGTTTTCAGATTCCACCGGAGCAACGAATTCACTCCGAACGAACGACGATTCGTGCAGTCCCAACTCCCATCTATTCCCTACGTTCAGTCTCGATATTTACCGCAGCTGCAACAGACGCAAACACTTCAGAATGCAGAAATAAGTTTTCGTATTGAGTAAGAAAAATACACCAAAAAAAATATCGACGGAATGACAGCGACATTTTTACTGCGGTAACAAAAAATGTTGTTGCGGTAGCAAAAAATGTTGCTGCAACAGCAAAATATTTTGTTGACGTAGCAACAAATTTTGCTGCGACAGCAAACAATTTTGTTGAGGTAGCACAACATTTTCCTGCAACAGCAAACAATTTGATTGAGGTAGCAAAAAATGTTGTTGAGGTAGCAAAAATGTTTGCTGCAACAGCAAAAAATGTTGTTGAGGTAACAAAAAATATTACTGCAACAGCAAAAAAAAATGGTTAACACATCAATCGATTTGTCATCAACCCCCAATTATTTTTCTCCCTGTTGAAGGAATTAGAAACCGTAACAAAATAACACATTTCCAGAATCACGAAGTATAAAAAGCGTTGCAGTGCGATTGTTGAACGCTGTTGACCCACTCGACGCTGTTGGCCTCGTCCTCGCTCGACGATGACAGTACAGCCCTTTAATTATTCCACTCGTCTCTGCCACGCGGCTTATCGGGGCCGATTCGAGCTCCGCACTATTCCGCCTCGTCTCAGTATTACGCCGGCTTTCTGCACAATGTATACGTCGGATACCCGTATATAGGACGTATGTAGTGCGTCCCGGAATACAATATATAGATGGAGCTCTCGAGGCCCCCCGACGAAAAGCATACAAAAAGAACCACCTCGTTAGCCTTTTAACTGCCTCACGGTGAGATAAATGGATCAATTTTTTTTCGTATAATTGCGCGACGCCAGCCAGGCAGCCGGCATCCTGGAGCACCCAGGAGCGTCTCGGCTAAGTGACTGGCTCGTGATAAATTCATTCTCCGGAGGCTAAATTACCCTGGTGGAAAATCTGTGGCGTTACGTCCGGGACAGGTCAGGGCCTGATCAGGGTCAGGGTGGCCCCGCCAGGGCCCGACTTGGGCCGGATTTAACGCTAAGGATTTTCTACTGTGGTTTTCTATCTTGAAGCTAATTTTTTCTAAGTCCCCAAGGTACTTGAAGTAATTTTTTCTAAGTCTCATGGGACTTGAAGTAATTTTTTCTAAGTCTCATGGGACTTGAAGTAATTTTTTCTAAGTGTCATGGGACTTGAAGACGTTTTTTCTAAGTCTCATGGGACTTGAAGTAATTTTTTCTAAGTCTCATGGGACTTGAAGTAATTTTTTCTAAGTCTCATGGGACTTGAAGTAATTTTTTCTAAGCCTCATGGGACTTGAAGTAATTTTTTCTAAGTCTCATGAGACTTGAAGTAATTTTTTCTAAGTCTCATGGCACTTGAAGTAATTTTTTCTAAGTCTCACGGGACTTGAAATAATTTTTTCTAAGTCTCACAAGACTTGAAGCTAATTTTTTCTAAGTCCACAATAGACACGCCGCGCTGCTTATTATGTTTGCAGGTCTCGCGTAATTTTCCAATCCCGTTTATCACTGCAAACGCGACGACGACTGTTGGTTCCCGTTCGCCGGTGTCGCGTGTGTGACGAGCTGCTGGAAAATTGATCGGGCTGGAAAGCGCAGATAGCGACGCGGAAACCCCGGGAGCATTCGGGATTTTCCGAACGTGCGATCGATGCAATAAACGTCACACGGGTCGCCGCAAGATTGACCGGAACAATTACGAAAGCCCGATGTCTCGGTCTTACTTACCGTCTACGCCGGGTTCTCCAACTTCTCGCCGAGGCCGCAGGCTCGTCCTGATGTTGGCTCTGCCAAGCAGCGACGGCTGCGACGGCTGCCAGCCGAGCTGCTTTCGCGCAACTGCGATGTATCAATGCCACACGCGCCAAGGCAGGCTTGGTATACTCGTTCAACGCGTCAAGATTCGGTTCGTCTGATTAATGGATTTAAATCTGTCGCTTGTGGTGATCGCCTTCAGACTGCCAGACCTCGTTGGAACGACGATTTATACGGTTTATAGGGTTTTGTCTTCCTCTGTCACTCTCAACCCTTCAAATTGTCCCCGTGGACTTTATTTTATATTATGACACATAATCTTCGAAATTTCTTAATTTTTATTAAACGTCATCTAGGGTGGAATAATGGCTACTGAATCGTTTGTGGCAATTTTTATTATTATATTCTTATTATTATTATTGTTGTTATTATTATTATTATTTTCTTCTTCTTATTATTATTATTGTCATTATTATTAGTTTATTATTATTATTATTATTATTTTCTCACATTGATTTTCTGATCAAATTAATATAAATTCATTGAATGGTCATCGAGATTTTATTTTTTTCGATTAAATGGTGGCCAAAAAAAGGTACGTTTCCTATATGATTTGGGAATGCATTTAATTTCTGGTAACAGGACAATAATTACAATAATTACGTATTGTTCGATAACTGCTTTGAGGATCTGATTTTTCTATTTTACACTTTTCGCGAATTTCCAAGTCCTGAAGAATATCGAAATCCGTTTTGGGCGGCAAAAGACCCCGAGGTACGTATAGAGGTGATAAAAGCAAATGGACAAAAACCGCACGGATCCAGATAGGGTCTTATCCGAATCTACGCGGGTTTTTCGTTTCGATTGGTTTCTATCAGACCCTTTCAACGGGGGATATGTTTACGGCTTGGCCGCGTGTGATACGCTCGTCATAAACTTTGAAGGAGAAGCTTGCGGCAGGTCATACGGTTTACGGCCTCTGTTACTGCGACGGCGAGTATAGCGCCCGGAAACCCATTGGCAAGTGACTAAATCGGCTCAGATTGGTCGTCGATGGTTGATGAGGGAGGACCACACAGTGCGTTCGGCCTGATCCGCTCTTGGCTATTCGATCGACATAGTCCAACACTGATACTATTACATCCGGACGGCGGAGTAGTCGACAGCACGTGTTCAGCTTTGACGTATCGCCGCATTATCGTCGTCAACGCCCGCATGTATGCGGCCCGCAATGATTTAACATATTACGTACGGGGCGTTCCAGGCGAAACTGGCCGGCTGGAGAGAAGCGGAAAAATAATCAGGGCGTGATAACGAATTGATTGTTGGGTTAACGAATTTTTTTTTTGTCGCTGCAAAATGTTCAGCTACTTCAGCAAAATTTTCAACTAACACAGCAAAATTTTCAGCTACCACAGCAAAATTTTCAGCTACCACAGCAAAATTTTCAGCTACCACAGCAAAATGTTCAGCTACCACAGCAAAATGTTCAGCTACCACAGCAAAATTTTCAGCTACCACAGAAAAATTCTCAGCGACCACAGCAAAATTTTTAGCCACCACAGCAAAAATGTTGTTATCACTCTGTCCATATTTTCCTCACTGATTACGCAAAGGAAATAATTTTTTTTTTTTTCATTCTCGATACATTCAACAAGCTTTATTTTAAATGCTTTAAAATTATATCTACAGCCTCTCTGATTGAATTTTTTTATTTTTTTTAGATTTTCCAGTTTTTAATCTCAGCTGTGTCCACCAGATTTAGATGAAAGAAGAATTCAATTTTTTCGGTCTGCTCTCTAATATCCTCAACTTTTGGCAGGGGGTGCCATGAATTGTCCAAAAAATTCCACCTCGGTCGCTGAACGTCTTTCCATGGCTTGAGGATCAAATTGCGAGCGACGCGTCATCGGAACTGCGAAGGGACGAAGAGGCGATGAACCCTCGTAAACGCTGCGAGTCGTCTGGCGCCGTTGTACCTTTTGCCAGGCCCGTCTTATCCTTTAATCCGTGGAACGAGAGAGAGATTCGTTCGAGCGCAGGAGCCGCGAATTAAGCGCGGCTGCGTTAAATACTTCAGCCCGGCTGTTGGCGTTTGATGCGAGGGAGACGAAAAAGGCGAAACTCACGCCGGAGTCGCCGGAGGCGCGAAGAAAACTAAGTGCGAAAGAAATGAGCCGAAAGACGCGACGCAAAGTTGACGAGGAAAGAGGAGAAAAAAGAAAACCGCAGCTGGGCTGTAAGATCGCTGGATGCAGTGGGAAAGGCGGAGGCGTCACGAGAGTGGAGGGAAAGCGGGAATAACGAGAACAAGATGGAAAAACGGTGGATCGAAGGGGAAGGCGGTATAAACTGTGGGGGCTGAGGCTGGAACCTCGCGAGCCCGTCTTTCGAGCTCATCGAGATCGAGTTCGTCTTCACCCTCTTACGTCGCGCTTAACGTCCCTTCTTCCACTTTCCAACGTCGCCGTTTCTCATCGGTGTCGTTCGCGTTAAATTTTTCATGCGACCCAATAAGCATAAGGATTTGACAAATAAATTGGATTATTGTCACGGTACATACGGCTCACTGATTTTTAATAATAATTCCAGGGCCTACAGATAAAAATATCAAAGGAGTGATAACAACTTTTTTTCTGTGGTAGATAAAAATTTGCGGTGGTAGCTGAACATTTTTCTGTGGTAGTTGAACAATTTTCTGTGGTCGCTGTAAATTTTTCTGTGGTAGCTGAACATTTTTTTGTGGTCGCTGAAAATTTTTCTGTGGTCGCTGAACATTTTTCTGTGGTCGCTGAACATTTTTCTGTGGTAGCTGAAAATTTTTCTGTGGTCGCTGAAAATTTTTCTGTGGTCGCTGAAAATTTTTCTGTGGCAGCTGAAAGCTTTTCTGTGGTAGCTGAAAAATGTTCTGTGGCGACTAAACATTTTTCTGTGGTAGCTGAAAAAATTTTGCTGCGACAATAAAAAATGCATTAATATAACAATCGATTTATTATCACTCCCTGATTATTTTTCACCGTGATCCTTTTTCCACATTAGCCGATTCACCGCACACCGGAATGTCCGCATGTTCGATTCTCCATAACCCAAAAGCGTGACCCACTGAACGTTACCTTTACTGCACATTCGAGATTGTACGAATTTATGATTCCCCGCAATCTCCTTCCTCGACATCTCAAATCTCTATATTAACGTCGTCGAAGTCGATTCGCGGGGTTAATGTAGAGGAAAGAGATTCCAGCGAGTCGGATGTGAGGGAACGAGATCGTGGAAGATCGGAGATCTGCACAATCACCAATGTGTGATTAACGTTTAATGCATTCAACTTTGTGGGAAAATATGTGGATTTCCGATTCAAACAAAAAAGTTGCATCACAGAAATCTTAAAGATCGGTAAATCCTTACTACAATTAATATTTTCAAATCCAAAACAGCGAAAAAAATCCTTCATTCCCTACAAAAGTTTTTCATTTTTTTTTTCGTCTCTCAATTATTCTAAAACTTTATGTTCACTGAGATTTCGAGATTGCTTATGACGAAACTGTGCTAAAAATAGTAGAGATTCCATTTGGCGAATCGAAAGGCAAAAAGTCACTCCGGCGATAATTCATTGAGATGGCGGCTGACGAATTCAACTTCGTGAGAAAATACGTAGATTTTCGATTCGTGCAAAAAAATTGCATCCTAAGACTTCAAGGATCGTTAAATCTTTACACACAATGAATATTTTCTAATTCAAAATTGCAATTCCGATTAATTCCTTCGTTCTCTACAAACGTCATTCATTTTTTTTTTTTTTTTTTTTCGTCTCTCAATTATTCTAAAACGTGGTGTTCACTGAAATCTCGAGATTGCTTATGACGAATCTGTGCTAAAAATAGTGGGAATTCCATTTGGCGAATCGAGAGGCAAAAAGTCACTCCGACGATAATTCATCTCAGGGCGGCAAACGAAATTGATTTCAGATTCAGAGTCGCAGAAATGCGTCGATTTGACACCAGCGCAGGAGCCACGTAAGGCTCCGGAGAAACAATAATTAAAATCCTATCACGAAAATTGGCTCCTGGCCGGCAGTTGTCCCCGTCGCTGGGTATCGAGTTACTCGTATCTGTTCGTATTTTTTTTTAACTCACTTTCGCGGCAGCCTCTCTCTCTCGGTGGTCCAGCCTCCCCCCCCCCCCCCCCCTTCTCCGTCCCTCTCGCGGGACCGGCTTGTCCGGGAAAAATAAAAAAAACGTGAGTAAAATGAATTGCTTTAATTAAATGGGGAAGCCGCCGCGCTCCCCTCACGCGCTCCCTTCACCCTTTCTCGCTCTCCATTCCCCCACCCACCCCCCACCCTCCTCCCCTGCTGCCCCCTTTTCAAAAATTGGTTTTATGCTTGGTGAAGCGCTAACGGGCTTAATAGCATTCCCAGGGCTAAAAACCGCTCGACGATCGAAATAATTTTATTTTTATCGCGGTCCAGAAACGCGGGTTATAACTCCTCGCCCGTTGTGTACGTACGGCGTACTGTGGTGTCGTACGCTACTTTATATAACCCCCGGCGCGTCGATGAACTGACGGACGAACGTTGTAACTTCCATAAGAAAACTGACCCCGTTTTGACGACACAGATGAACGGAATATTTTTAGAGCGAATTCATGACTGATTCAAATATTTTTATCAGCCTATATACGACGTATAGAAACATAAAACTACCCTCATTTCGATGACAGACGGAATTAATATTTGTTGCAAATTGATGAGAAATTCAAATATTTTTATCAGCCTATATATGTCGTATAAAAACAAATTCAAATATATTTATCAGCCTATATACGTCGTATAAAAATATAATTGTAATAACAATAATATAAGTCGTATAGAAACAAATTCAAATATTTTTATCAGCCTATATATGTCGTATAAAAATATAATTATAATAAAAATAATATAAGTCGTATAAAAACAAATTCAAATATTTTTATCAGCCTATAAATGTCGAATAAAAATATAAAACTAACCTCATTTTGACAAAACAAATGGAATAAATATTTGTTGTAAATCGATGACAAATTCAAATATTTATATCAGAAAGAAAAAATTCTTGTGACATGACATTTTTTTTATAAAAAAAATATCCTCATTTTCAATGATGATTTACTGCTCTAGTGTGTAAATATATAATAACACAACGATTTGTCAAAGACATCCCAAACCTGTGATGACTCAATAACAATTTTATTGACTAGCAGCAGCGCAAAAAGGGGATCGCTGCGACTGGAATGCCGAGGCATTCCGGCCATAATGACCCCCTTTTCCCCTTTACGCGAGATGGAATGAAGCATCGGCAGGCATCGAATTCCATGTAAATATCGTCGTCGTACGCATTCACGTGCAATATTTCTGATGAGTTACAAGGCACGAATAACTAAATAAGCGCGCATACCTATTCTAATTTCTTGGAACATAAATTTATGAAAGAAGAACACGGAGAAAAATAATCAGGAAGTGATAAAAATGCAATCTTTGTCGCAGCAACATTTTCAGCCATCCCAATAAAAACTTTGTTACCACTCCGTTGATATTTTTCTCTATAAAGACACCCAGAGTTCTCGGCTGACGATAAACTACGACAGAGCCGAAGATCAAATGCAGCAGCTGCTCGGTCTCCACGGCATTTTCTCCTAATGATATGACAATATTCCACGATCAGTGTCTCAAATTTGGTGAATATATAAGGCGGCGAAGGAGAGAGAAAAAAAAAAGTTTTCTACACGTGAGAATGATGAAAGGCTGGTAGGACGCTGGTACCGAGGGTACGGAAGGAAAAGTGCAGAACGAAAGAGGGACTAAGAAGGAGAAAAGGAAAGCAAGAAGGAAAAAAGAAAGAGACCCAGAAAAAAAAAGAAAAAAATAGAGTCAGCAGGAAAAGAGAAGGAGAGGGACAGAAGGAAAAGAGACAGAGAAACCCAGAAGGAAA
Source organism: Pimpla rufipes (assembly GCA_963932165.1). NCBI lineage: Eukaryota > Metazoa > Arthropoda > Insecta > Hymenoptera > Ichneumonidae > Pimpla > Pimpla rufipes. The sequence continues at coordinate 27,704,497 of OZ010630.1, forward strand.
AAAGAAAGAGAGACCCAGAAGAAAACGAGAAAAAGAGAAAGACCTACCCAGAAGAAAACGAGAAAGAGCTATCCAAAATAAAACGAGAAAAAGAGAGACAGAAAAAAAAGAGAAAGAGCTACCCAGAAGAACACGAGAAAAAGAGACCCAGAAGCAAAAGAGAAAGAGCTACCCAGAAGAACACGAGAAAAAGAGACCCAGAAGCAAAAGAGAAAGAGCTATTCAAAATAAAACGAGAAAAAGAGAGACAGAAAAAAAAGAAGAAAGAGCTACCCAGAAGAAAACGAGAAAGAGAGACCCAGAAGCAAAAGAGAAAGACCTACCCAGAAGAAAACGAGAAAAAGAGAGACAGAAGGAAAGAAGAAAGAGCTACCCAGAAGAAAACGAGAAAGAGAGACCCAGAAGCAAAAGAGAAAGAGCTACCCAGAAGAAAACGAGAAAAAGAGAGACACAAGAAAAGAAGAAAAAGCTACCCAGAAGAAAACGAGAAAAAGAGAGACAGAAGCAAAAGAAGAAAAAGACAAAATAAAGGTAGGTAGAGCGGTGACTGTGCAGCAAAGGAAAAGGAGCCTCTGGGAATATGTATACGTATGTATACACGTACCATATATTATCACAGTCACGGCAGCATGTAAAGTATGTACGACGTATATACATACATACATACATATATATCAACGTGCAGTACGCGGAGAGTCTCGATGTTCTTACGCTCACCCGGGCTCATTCTTCTTTATCATTGTCTGGTTGGTGACTCGGAGGGGTTGCGCCCGTGAGACCCAACCGGAGGGCGCCGTGCACCAGCGCGAAAGAGTAAAGTGTAAGGACGGCGAGAGCGACAAAAGGAAAAGGCGGAGTGGGGGGGGGGCGAAGGGGGGGGGGGGCTGAGGGGGGTTGGGGGGCAAGAAAGTGTGCGGGGCAAAACCCTTTAAAGTTCTTATAATGCCGCATCGTTTGTGGCCGATTGTGTGCATTTAAAATAAAATACGCCTGAGAAATGGAGAAAGAGACGCGAGTGGGGGAAGGGGGAGGTTGGGAAAAAATGAGGGAGGAGAGGAAGAGGGAAGAGTCAGCCGGGAGACCCCGGGTGACCGCGAGCAGCCGGGGTTTCCTCTTCATCCCCGAGGTTCAATAATATCTTCAGCCGACAGTTACTTAAGATACGCGGGGGGCGGGGAGGGGGCGCCTCCCTCGTTCTTTTCAACTCGGCAACTCCCACGGACAATTATATAGTTTCAACCAGTTTCTGGGCTCATCCGTGCAGGATGATATTCGCAGGGAAATTCGTTTCTCTCTCCCCTCACTTTCTGTCTCGGTTTCTTCTGCCCCCCTTCCACCCCCCTCACCGTCACCCTCCACGTCTCTGGATCTCTCGCTCCCCCTTCGATAAAAAGTTGCCTCCAACTCGATCGTTTCCATTTGTCGTCGTTGGTCGCTTCTTCGCGATGAGAGAAAGGAAATAATATGACGCTGCTGGTAATTGGAAATTTGTATGGGTGAGAGGAGAGGCGCGACGGAAAATATGATTAAGAGGACGGCGAGAGAGGGAAATGCGGAGTGCATGGGAGAAAGAGGACGCGGGAGGACAAAGAATTAGGTGCGAAAGCTGGAGGGAAGGAGATGATTCAAACGGAGTGCAAGAAAAATCTTTTTTTTTTTGCAGCTGGTTGACATCCGAAATTCAGACTTTAAACGGAGTGCAAGAAATTTTTTTTTGCAGCTGGTTGACATACGAAATTCATACTTTGAACGGAGTGCAAGAAAAAGATTTCTTATGCAGTTGGTTGACATACAAAATTCATACTTTAAAAAGGAGTGCAAGAAAAAAATTCTTGCACTTTTTTGGAATGCAAGAGAAATATTTTTTCTTGCACTCCATTTACAGTATGAATTTCGTAGATGTTTGATCTACGAAATTCATACTGTAAATGGAGTGCAAGAAAAAAAATTTCTGCAAAAAAAAAAAAATTTCTTGCACTCCATTTAAAGTATGAATTGCGTACGTCAACCAGCTGCAAAAAAAATGTTTTGCACTCCTTTTAAAAGTATGAATTTCGTACACCAACCAGCTGCAAAAAAAAAAGTATTTTTCTTGCACTCCATTTAAAGTATGAATTTCGTACATCAACCAGCTGCAAAAAAAAATATATTTTTCTTGCACTCCGTTTGAAAGTATGAATTTCGTATGTCAACCCGAGCTGCACCCGAGGGAGGCCCAAGGATCCCGTATAACTTGGGGTTCACCGAGTCGACATGACATCCGCTATTTATATACTCAGCTCGCTCTGCGGATAAGCAGTCCATCAAACTTTCTCCCGGGGAGCCGCCGCGAGTCCTTATGAAGGGACTACTAGGTTTGTTGAACTTCTCGATTAGCTCCTTACGCTTCTGCGAGTTACCCACCTCGCGGAGTTTCCCGCTAAGGTGGGAAGGTGTCGGTATTTAACGCGTCCCGCACGCCGCGCACTTCAGCCCTTAATTTCCTCGGGGCTCTCCCGGCACCCTCGGGGTCCTCATCCCCCCCCCCCCCCCCTCCTCCCCCTTTCGCACAGTCGGGGCTTCCGTTCCACGTGTTGGTTATACGAATAACACTCGAATTAACATTCTCTTTGTCTTCCGACTCGGTGGGATTCTTCCTGAGCTCCTCCACCCTCCTTCCCATCCAGCTTTCGCACCTAACTCTTTGTCCTCCCGCGTCCTCTTTGTCCCACGCACTCCGCATTTCCCTCTCTCGCCGTCCTCTTAATCATATTTTCCGTCGCGCTTCTCCTCTCACCCATACAAATTTCCAATTACCAGCGTCATATTATTTCCTTTCTCTCATCGCGAAAAGCGACCAACGACGATAAATGGGACGATCGAGTTGGAGGCAACTTTTTATCGAAGGGGGAGAGAGAGAGAGAGATCCAGAGGGGGAGGGGGTGGAAGGGGAGGGAAGAAACCGTATGTCAAGCAGCTGCAAAAAAAAATATTTTTTCTCCCGACTCCGCTAAAATAACCCCATTTCGTGTCCGCAACGCGGGCGGAAAATCCCTCATTTTTGACGCGTGACTTACGCATGCGCAGTCCGCTTTCATTACCTCCCTAGGGAGGTAATCAGCTCATTCCTGCCCGCGCGGGAGTAATAGAAACCGAACTACGCATGCATGTCGTCACTTGTCAAAAATGAGGTTATTTTCCGTCCGCGTTGCACACACGAAATGTGGTTATTTTTTAGCGAAATCGGGAGAAAAGTATAATACGTTACATGGGAGGAGTGCAACTTTTCACCTCGTGTGAATTTCTGCCCTCGCTTCGCTCGGGCATCAAACTTCACACTCGGTGAAAAGCTGCACTTTCCTCCCTTGTAACGTAATGTACTATTCTTGCACTCCTTTTTAAAGTATGAATTTTGTATGTCATCCAACTACAAAAAAATATTTTTCTTGCACTCCTTTTTAAAGTATGAATTTTGTATGTCAACCAACTGCATACAAAAATCTTTTTTTTTGTACTCCGTTTAAAATATGAATTTCGTATGCCAAAGAGCAGCAAAAAAATATATTTTTTGCAGCTGGTTGACATAGGAAATTCATACTTTAAACAGAGTGCAAAAAAAATAATTTTTTTTGCAGATGGTTGAGATACGTAATTCACACTTTAAACGGAGGGAAACCATTTTTTTTTTTTTGCGAATAGTTGCAACTCTTAGATTTCCACTACCGTGATACGAAATAGTTGAGCCTCAACTAAATATTCATCATCAATAAAACATTCCGCAGTGTCTTTTGCGACTGGATCCCTTAAGCCCAGGAATTTCACCGACTTTTATCAATTACAAATAGACATCCGCAAGTTACACTTTGTAAAGTGTCAATCCTTCATGAATAACGGTGAATATGCAATTCAATCCAAGCTCTGTTTACAACTCGCACTCCACAGCATTTAGCCTGCTGTATTCGACTCGTAAATTCAAACATTCCGCGGCCCGAAGGTATGAAAGTCTTCAGGGCATTAATTTCCTACGTAATTGAAAAGCAACATACCAAGCGGTCTTTGCACGACAGCAAAAAAGCCGGAAAACACGCAACGTTTTTAGCCGCGCACGGATGTCGAGTTCCGGGAACGTAAAATATTTCTGCAAATACAGGAATAAAGTCGACGTCGGGAAGACGAAGAATTTGTTGCAAACATTGACAGTGGCGTGGGCTTCATTTCCCGTCGGAAGAAACCGGAGCGCCATACGTTTTACTCTGTTCAGAACAGACGTGTCCTTTTCTTGCAATTTCCGAAAGGCCTTCCGCGACGTACGTTGTACCTGCATTCGTGTGTATCCCGCTAGGAACGTTTCGAGTCTGCCATCCGGCTTTTGATCGGACGTCCCTCAGTCTGTCTGGAAGTCCCAGGTCGACCCTGTCGACTTGTTCACGCACTTTGGTGCCAAAAGTGGATGACGTCGTTTGCGCTTTACGTACCAGTTGACGTTTCATTCTTGAACTTAGTGTCAATCGCACGGAGAAAAGGATCTGATACTTTTTACCATATTTCTAGTAAAAAGTATTGTAAATTTCCGATAGAGGGGAGATATAACGCCATGTATCGAGAAGAACTAGAACGATGAGAAATTTTACCACGAAATATGGTAAAAGATATTATATATATATATTAGAAATTCTCATAGTTCTCGTACTGTTCGTCAGGTGGCGGCTATGGCTTTTTAATACCAGGCGCGTTGGTCATTTTTACTATCGCGTCCGGTAAATTTTACCAGATCCTTCTCTCCATGCGAAGAAGAAAAAGAAGGACAACAACAGCAACAACAGTTGATGTTTTTCCATGGTTAGGACGAGAATTAGCAGTGGTTGACATAGAGGAATTCGGCTTTTGTGCTACTTTCAGATGTTTCAGTAAAGTGAAGTTGGAGTCGCCTGATATTCAGACTACTTCATCATGTAGCCTGAATTTTTAAGGTCAATGTAGGCTGGAAATTGTTTTTTGGACTTCTTAATTTAGCTATTGAGGAGTTTCTAAAGAAGGTCCAAATCATTCCAACACTTTCCAAGTCGTTTTCAATTTTCCTGAGATGAATTCCTTTATATGACCTGTAAATATAAGTAATGATTGACATTTTTCTGTGGCTCCAAGTGGGAACGACTCGACATCGTTGTCATGATATTTTGCACTGCTACTTTTCATCGCAAATTAGTGTTCACACATGCTGAAGATCCGTATTTGGAGTGCCTAATATAGCTACGGAGGGAAATAAAATAAATAAAATAGAGGGAGTAAAAAAAGTCACGTCCAACACGAGTAAAAAAATCACCTCCAGCACCTCCTAAGTAAGGTTCGATTCAGCCTCAATTTTTTCAGAGGTCGCATAACACTCGCCCCACAAAAGGCATCAACGTAATTTCCTCTTCCACGTCGTTCGACACCCGGAGAAAAATATTAGCGTACGAACGAGGCCAGAAGCAAAATGACGGTACAAAATTACGTTTTCGGCTCGACATACCCGCACCCTCGTTTCAAGAAAATTCGCCCCTCGCACGTCGCCGACCATTTGTCTAATAACGATCTCACACGGATGTTCCCGTCCGCGAAACTAATTTCCCGTTTCTCTCTCGCGTAGCCGCGGAAATATCGCAGCCGATTGCCAGTGAAATATTCAGCGCCCTCGCGGACACGGCTCACATCGGCCGGGGTATATTCAGACCGGCGGCGCTCGGAGAGACGGCGAATGAAAGTATATACCGGGCGTTCCGTGCCAAGTCGATCCTCGACCTCGCGAAATTTCTTCACGATTTTTTCCACGATTCCTCCGACTCAAAACAACCCTCAGAATTTTTCTCAAATTTTCAAAACCAAATTTCACCACGGTGTAATTTTTCCAACATCCCTTTTCCAAACCCTCAAGTTTTCCCTGGTCAGAAAATCTTTTTAAAAAAATCCCGAATCAGGTGTCATAAATGAAATTTTTTCATGATTCCTCCGACTCAAAACAACTGTCAGAATTTTTCTCAAATTTTCAAAACCAAATTTCACCACGGTGTAATTCTTCCAACATCCTATTTTCCAAAACCTCAAGTTTCCCGTCGTCAAAAAATCTGTTAAAAAAAATCCAAAATCAGGTGTCAGAAATGAAAAATGTTCATGATTCCTCCGACTCTAAACAACCGTCAGAATTTTTCTCAGATTTTCAAACCCAAATTTCCCCACAGTGTAATTTTTCCAACATCCTATTTTCCAACCCCTCAAATTTTCCGTGGCCAAAAAATCTGAAAAAATTGCCTATAATCCGGTATCAGAAATTCATATTTTTCGCACCAAATTACAGCTTTAGGCTTTTTAAAATTCCACCACCCGAATTTTTTTAATCAAAAAAAAAAAAAAAAAAATCATCCCCAGGTCGATTTGGCATGAAACTCGCCATGCACACATCCCAAGCGAAGAGGCAGACGCACACGTGCATGCAGTGGGTGAATCAGGTGTAGGTACTCGTGATGCTGTTGGATTCCTCCTCCCCCCTCCCCCTTCCACCCCCCTCACCCCGTCGACCCACCCTCGACTCTTTCTCGAGAATTTCTGCGCTCGCGGATTCTATCTGTCGCCATCCCTTTCCCGCGGCTCTCTACCGTCGCTCTTTCGCCTCCCGCGCACCGAGGTCTCGGTCTCCTCGCCGCGCACCCTCCCTTAAACCGCGCGCTCTCTTTTGCCGAGAACGCGCGCGCGCAGCACACGAAGCACGTTTAGCAGTCACTCACCTCATTTCCTAGCGTCGCGAGCGCAATAGGCATTTACTTCCCGTACAGTCGTTTCCAAGCGGCGCGAGCTTTCAACCCCCAACCCCCCCAACCCCCAACCCCCTTCACCCCTTTGGTCTCGCGGCGCGCAACACGCGGAGGGTCGTCGGTTCGCGTCCGCGTTACTCTCTCGATTTCCAGCCCTCGACGTCTCGTCAGCCCCTCTCGCGTTTCTCTCTTTCTTACTCGCGCTCTGCTTTCCGGATCGGCACTACCGCCGACCAATTTCCGAGTTCGAAACCGACGGTTCGCTCGCCTCTGCCGCACTGCCTCGTCCTCCACCTCCTTTCTCCTTTCCCTCCTCCTCCTCCACTTCGCTTCGCTTCCTCCTGGTGCTTCAAGCTCGTTCGTCGTGGTGGTTGCTGCAGTCGTCACCGTCGTCGTCGTCGTCGTCGTCGTCGTCGTTGGTAAGTTTTCGTCGCTCTGGTTCTCAATGCTCGACATCGCTCACTGCGACACCCTTATACACCACGAGCCGTCTATATACGGACGCTTCGTTTATATTATATATATGTATATAAGGGAGGTGCGGGCAAAATGGGACGCGTAAGCGAAAAATGGTTTTACGACGAAAACAAAAGTGTACTTCGATTGCTTTTGATCCGAAAATTCGATTCCAACCATCAATTTTGAGTGTCGGCAAAAAAAAATAAAAAAAAAGTGCGGGCAAAATGGGACGGACCCCCAAAATCGGAAATTCGTGTTTTTTTGTACTCGTTTATATATATATATATATATATATATATATATATGTATATATATGTAAGGGATGTGTGGGCAAAATGGGACGCGTAAGCGAAAAATGGTTTTACGACGAAAACAAAAGTGTACTTCGATTGCTTTTGATCCGAAAATTCGATTCCAACCATCAATTTTGAGTGTCGGCAAAAAAAAATAAAAAAAAAGTGCGGGCAAAATGGGACGGACCCCCAAAATCGGAAATTCGTGTTTTTTTGTACTCGGTGATACTCCTTAATGCTTATTTCGCAAAAAAAAAAAAATTGTAAAAAAAAAAAAAAAAATTTTCAAAGTGACTTTTCAAAAGCCGGATTGCTTAAAACACTCAAAATTGTTAAATATCTTTATATTCCGCTCACATGCGTTGAATTGTGTCGTACAGACGCGATTTTCTCGAAATGGGTGTCCGTCCCATTTTGCCCGCACACATATCTGGAACTGAAAAAATAGCTGTCCCATTTTGCCCGCACCTCCCTTATGTATATGTATATAATGTGGACGAGGCTCACCCTGAGCACAGACCCTGAGCGCCGTTCACAGACAGAATACCGCGTGCAACCCCCGGAGCGACCACGCGCGCTCCTCTCTCGCGGCACTTATTCACCGAATCTCCTTTTTGCCTCGCGAGCCCATCGAACCCCGGGTCTCGTTGCCATCGCTCCAATGTCGGCCCACCCCCCCGCAAGCCCCAGACGCGATTTCTCTCCGCGGCGATGGTACGAATTCGCTGCCTGGAATCGCAGTTAATACGGGGCTTGCGATTAATAACGGATGAAGAGACGACGCCGATGGTTAGAGGGACATGGGGGGCGAAGATCCGAAATATGGGGATTCGTGAAATTTTAAGGCGACGCTATACATACACGTTTTGGGAATAGAATGACGGGAGAGAAAAAATATCATTGATTTAATAAAAGCTGCGCCTGCGGATTTTGTTAAATCGATAATTTAATAAAACTCGCCACTTTTTTAAGGTAACTTTTTTTGATTTGTTTAAAAAATGTTTGAAGTTTTTAAGACGAGTGAATTTAAAACAACGTTTTTAATTTTATTATGCTTTAAAATGTTTTTACAACAAGTTAATTTAAAAACAATGTTTTTAAATTAAGTTAATTAAGTTAATTTTAAGTTAATTTAAAAACAATGTTTTTAAATTAACTTACAAAATATAAAACAAGGTTTTTAAATCAATAAAAAATGTAAAACAAGGTTTTTAAATTAATACAAAATTTAAAACAAGGTTTTTAAATTAATAAAAAATTTAAAACAAGGTTTTTAAATTAATAAAAAATTTAAAACAAGGTTTTTAAATTAATAAGCAATTTAAAACAAGGTTTTTAAATTAATAAAAAAATTAAAACAAGGTTTTTAAATCAACTCCGATTATTGTCGTGACAATTCGATTTCACATTAAAGCGATAAAATATCCCTTTTCCTATTTTGGAGTTATCGTTTCAATATCACACGAAATTGTAGGCACTAGAAATAAAATTGAATTGACGACACGTGTTTTTGGCAGCCCACAAGCGAAGGTTTTATCGCGAAGGATTTTTTTTTCGTGTACGAAAAGAGTCGCCGAGCAGTTCGGTCACGAGCCGCGGCGATTAACCGTGCAGAATTTATTCCCGGCGTTACACTGGACATATTTTTCCGCGAGGGTGGAAAGTATACGACGGCGTAAAATCCGAAATTGAAAATTCTTAATCGTCGGGCCCGAGAGGTTCTTTGTAATTCATACTTCAATTTGCCGCGTTCCCTTGTAAATCGTCGCGGTGGGGACGGCGCGGGATTATGATGAAATTTAATGAGAGGTGATATTGTATAACAAGAGGCGGGCCCGGAGGGACAGTGAGAAAATTTCGACCGTGTAGGCTGAATGAAATTCCACGGGGCGACGCCTTCTTGGAAATAAGTAAATTAGTGCGAAATCTCGTTCTTCGCTGCTCGGGAAAGACGAGGCTGGGTTTCATCCCGAGAAGGATTTGATTTTGGGGTGAGAAAAAAGCGCGAGGGGATCGGGATGATCGCACGCGTGAAGATAAGAATATTAATGTGCCACAAGAATGAGAAATTTGTGTCAGGTTTCAAACGAGAAAAATCATTTTCGGAACAATCACAGTCCGAAATTTCATCCATTTCCGAAAAAAAGAAAAAAAATGATGTTGAAATTCGCATTGTTGGAATGCAACAAAATTCAGAAAAAAGTCTAATTAACCCAAATGATGAAATTACGTGTAAAAAGTCATCATGGTAATTAGTTGTTTTTTTTTCTTTTACCCAAAAACCTCCATCATTGCCAGAATAATTGTTTACAGTTTTTGTTACCGACTGAGCAGGTTTCACCTCCCCGTAATTCCTGTAAGTGCTCTCGATGCCTCTACGTCGATAGTGGATTGGTGGCCTCAATATCTTTTATTCATTCGCCATCTATTTTTCACCCTGAAGGATTTGAATTAGAAGCAAAACAAACGGAGACACATGGGATCCGATGCGATACGCAATAAAGCAGAGCAACGTTATTTTTTTTTTTATCTTCTAACAATGTATTTCATTTACTTGCGTGATACAATATAATATTTCACCCTTTATATCTACATCCTTAAAAAAGAATATACTCGGCTTATGCTTACGATTACATTATCCGTTAATCTGCATTCACTATTACCTCTGATATTACAATATATTAGAGTGTGTGTTGTATTGTGTTTGTGTGTTGTTTGTGTGTGCGTGTCCCAAGTGAAAAAAAATAGTTTATATAAAATCGTATACAGCGCTCATATATAGAATTGGGCAGATATATTTCATATTAAATCATATTATACTCTATATTAAATTTATATGCAACGAACATACAAATAAACAGACTCACAGTTTCCGTATACAGTCAGCATATAACTCATCATTAATTCCATACATATCATTTACAATGTTCTTATATCTTCTAGACATAATTAAATTATCTGTATGTTCATTATATATAAACTTAATATGGAATATTAAATTTTAATTGTTTTTTAATTTAATATGGAATATTAATTTTTTTTTAATTTAATATGGAATATTAAATTTTTATTTTTTTTTAATTTAATATGGAATATTAAATTTGTCTAATTGTTGAATTTGTTAAATTCCATATATGAGCGCTGTACATAATGTATATATAAACGATTTTTTTTCACTTCGCGTTGTACGTGTCGCGTGTGTCTGTCTATGTTTTTATATCTTTATTCCGCTGTATGCTTCCCGATAACAAACCAAAAGACCTCCCGCTCGCGTTTCTTGCTCCTCTCTCCCATGTTTCATTCGTGTCGTTACGGGGATAATTCGCTTCGTCCTCCGAGAGCTCAATATCGTGAATTTAACGAGGGTCCACGTGTGGTGTAAATCAGTTTCTTTCATTTTTTGTATTATTTTTTGGTGTGGCTATCGCCCCTTATTTAGATTATAGGATTAAGACCGTTATTAAGTACGAGCTAGTATTGCTACGAATGGGTGACTCACTCGGGATTTTTTTCTTCGTTTTTTTTTTCTTCCTCAGTATGTTTTTTATTTACTTATTAATTTTCCTCCCTCGTCTCTCTCGTGTATACAAAATCGAACAATTGAGCAGCACAACGCACATTATGTATCTTCAATTCGTTCTCCGTGAAATTGGTGAAACGCGCGGAGTTCCCTCGGCCTCCCCCCGGTCGACGGCAATCAAAGAAACTGAAAATCGCGCGCATTGTCCCGCGAATCCGGCGGTCGGGAAATTAATTTAAATTCCTTGCGCTTTTTAAAACAATAGATCCCGCCGGCTATTCGCCGCGGTTACCTTCAATGAATTTTCAAGAAAATTCCCGAGACCGAGGCAAATCCCACGCGAAAGCTTCGAGTCACGAGTCCACCGCTTGTGCACCGTAAACCGCAAAGCAGATTCGAGGGAAAGCAGCTTTTTCCCCAGCGAAACTCGCCACCGACGCGAAGTAAAAAAAAATCGCGGAAAGAGAGGAAAAAAAAGTGAATGGCGCAAAGAGGAAGAAGGAATGTATAATAATGTCGCGTCAAAGCTGTTCACCTTGGCACCAACAGTGGACTGCGGGTCTTGCGGTACTTTGCGATATATTTCACACACACATAAATATTTATACATGTGTGTATTTATATATATATGTAAAAGCACGACAGCTCTGTGTGCATAAATAAAGTTTTCCCTCTCAGTTTGCGGTAGATGCGGAAGTTAAAGGCGGCGTCAGGCCGAAAGGGGGCGCCGCGAGAAACTCCCAGGCTTTCTCGTCGATTCCTAATTTGCCAGTTGCGCCCTCTATCGGAAACTCGGTGCGGCGCCAAAATTTGAAAGAGCTTTCCCTTCAATTTTATGTGTCATGTCCAAAAAAAAAGGATTCACTATTGAGTGATAATTTTAGAAATTCAAAATGTCTGCAAAACATAGATAGCCCATTAAAACATAAATACACAATAACAAACACACACATAAATATTAATATATGTGTTAATAATATATTAATACATATAAATATTAGTCTATGTACTAATAATTTATTAATACACATAAATATTAGTATATGTATTAATAATATATTAATACACATAAATATGAATATATGTATTAATGATATATTAGTACACATAAATTTTAGTATATGTGTGTGTGAATTTATACATGTATATAAAAGCACGACAGCTCTGTGTCCATAAATAAAGTTTTCCCTCTCAGTTTGCGGTAGACGCGGAAGTTAAAGGCGGCGTCAGTCCGAGAGGGGGCGCCACGCGAAACTCCCCGGCTTTCTCGTCGATAGCCAATTTGCCAGTTGCGCCCTCTATCGCAAACTCGGCGTAGCGCTGAGACTCGAAGCAAGGAGCTTTCCTTCAATTTCACTAGCAGCGCGCCCGATGGCAAAAACACCGTAATAAGCCTACTGGGTCAGAGGCTACACACTCGCACACCGGGTTAAAGGTTACGGCGATACGCGGGGCGACCGGCTGCGAAGTTGATAATGAAAGAAAGAGGTTCTTGCAACTCTCCGGGCGGCGAGCGGCTCTCGCTCGCCTTGCCACCGCCGCCACCCGCGTGACCACAATTTCGATGTTCGATGCTCGTTTCGCCGGGCTTCCCAAACTTTACGGATCAAAGTTATCCCAGGCGTGAAAGTAATTGCGTTACCGAAGCGTTCGAGAGTTGAAATTGTTCTATCTACCGGGGGTATCGCGTATGCGCCGGCGGAGTTGTGACTACAGCGCTCCACACCGCTGCCGGAATAACCGAACGCGTAAAATGAGTACAGAGAAAAATATTTATGGAGTGATGAGACATTTTTTTGATGCGCGGTAACTGCGAATTTGCTGTGGTAGCTGAAATTTTTGCTGCGACAAGAAAAAAATTCGTTAGTACAACAACCGATTTTTTGTTGCTTCATGATTATTTTTCTCCGTGAGGGAACGAATTTTAGACACAATAAGTAAAACATAATTATTTGTACGGATATTTTTTTTTTTTAAGATCTTGATTTAAATGTTTTTTTTGCTAGGGACAAAACTATAAAGCCGAAATATCTTGTGCTAAAATAAAACGATGTGTAATAGTGGAACACGTTGCATTAAATATTTTTCTCCAAGATTGTCATGCCAAGATACTTAAAATGTTCTAAAACGTTGAGAACAGTGTTATAATTTTGTTTGAAATGTCTAAACCTGTTTTCAATGGATAACTCGTGAAAAGTACCGTATTTTCTAAACCAAGACGAAATCACGATTTTTTTATTCTTCAAAAAGTGTTTATTTTGGTCCAAACACGAAAACTGCAAGGTAAAATCTTTTGGCTTCCCGGAAATCGTAGAATCTCTCCACAATCAACCGGATGTCGAACATAAATTGGCGAACGATATTCCTTTAAAAAATCCACAAAAAAAGTTGCGGCAACCAGAAAGAATTTTAATCATTAAATTTTATATCATATCCAAATAAAAAAAAAGGTGACGAGCTGATATTGGATTTCCTTCGCTGCTTTGTCCATGTCGAACATAAATTGGCGAACGATATTCCTTCAAAAAATCCACAAAAAAGGTCGCGCCAACCAGAAAGAATTTTAATCGTTAAATTTTGTATCATATCCAAATAAAAAAAAAAGGTGACGAGCTGATATTGGATTTCCCTGGCTCCTTTGGAAGCCGCGCGACTGCATCACCGCGATCAACCGGATGCCGCGCCGGTGCCAAGTTCAAGGGCTATCGGAGAAAGTTTCGGCGTCGGACCCTCGAGGGCGAAAGTAACGGCTCACCGTCGAATTGTTGGAGAGTCGCGATTGTTGTTTCGCGCATATAAAGCCGTTTGTGCTCCGTCACCGGGGTCTCCATGCGCTTCGTCTCCTCTGCGGCTTTTCTCGCGGAATTTCGACAATTTTTTTTTTCTTCGTTTCTCTTTCCGGATTCCGGTCTGTCGCTCGCGAGATCGAATCGCGTCGTCGTTTCCCCCAGGCGTCGTGAACAACTCGGCGAGAAACCCAAGTGTTATCGAACTTGTTCGGTGTGGCTCGCGATGGTCCATAAACTCGTCGTACAGAGGCTGCTAAAGGGCGAGATGTATTTGGCGAAAAATTTCAATCTCGTCTTACATCGCGGGACGCACGAAAAAAAAATCCGCGCAAAAATAATAGTATGAAAAGAGTATTTCTGTAGTATTCAAGTATTCAAAGTATTCAAAGTATGTCGCATTGAAAAATACTCATTTCATACTAAAAAAAAATTGAATCCACAATCACAGGAATATGTTTTTAGGGTACAATTTGGGACTTGTAATGGAAATTTGAGGTCAAAAACTGAAAATTTTAAAAAACTTAGGATAGACGATTCGTCAATTGTAGGTTTTTGAAAATGTTCAATTTTTTACCTCAGATTTCCATTACAAGTTGCAAATTGTACCCTAAAAACGTATTCCTGTGATTGAGGATTCCATTTTTTTTTAGTATGAGATGAGTATTTTTCAGTCCAATACGACATACTTTGGATACTTCGGCGGTTCATACTACAGAAATTTATTTATTTATTTATTTATTGTATTTATTTATTTGACAGTGAACGGGACAAGCCCTTGAAAATATAGTGCAATATAATGGCGAATGAATAACCGGCCAAAATGCATACAACAAAAAATAAAAAAACAAAATAATAATAATAATAAATCATACTACACTCTAGAAATACTCTTTTAATACTATTTTTTTTTACTTGGGAGAATGCGGGGTGTTTCTGGCCCACTTGCCGCGGGCGAAATGTTATGAACGTCATCAGGCTGCGCGATGCGACCTGACAGCCTCAAGTTGTCCGTGGAGTATTGGCGAAAGCGACGCCGGCGGTCCCCGTGGCTCGAAACGCGGCCCGCCCGCCACCTCAGAAACTAATCATCGAGACGAGATGTGACTTCGATTCGGCGGAACGACAGCCAACTCCCCCCCCACGCTCGCTCATGCACACCCCCCGTCGATAGTTCGGAAACTCATTTTACGCTAATACAGATATTACGCCGGCACGTACGGTCCAATAGCCGTCAAAACTTATTATACATGCATACTGCGAGCTAGTAGCGGCAGTTCCAATCTCGTTTGACTCCGACGCGAGGCGCAACCGTATTTCGAGATTCTCGACCGTGGAGATTCTGAGCTGCGCGAGGACTGCGTCGACTTCTTTGTGCCATCTATTCCGGCGTTAAAATTAGTTAGATCGGGTTTCTGAAAGTCAGGCGATCTGCAACTCGGACAACATCGAACCATTTGGGAGCATTTGGGACACTAAAGTTCATTACCCAGGTTTCCATTTTAAGGATTATGCACAGAGAAAAATATGAACTGAATGATAACAAAATTTCTGCTGTGGTAGCTGAACATTTTGCTGAGCGACAACAAAAAAATTGTTAATACGACAATCGACTTGTTATCATCCCCTGATTATTTTTTTTTCGTGTGATGTCGAAAAAAGCTTTCGTTATTGAGTGATAATCGTAGCATTGCGAAATGCCTGCAAAAGTTAAACCGCCCATTCAAAAGCGTGTTTTTTGAATCCTATATGAAAATTACACAAAACTTCCATCCGGTGTTACGAGGGAAAATGTCCTTTTTAATGATCACTTATGCAATTGAATTGAAAAACGCATGTTGTAAGACTTTTCTTTTATCCAAAAACGTTCGGAAAAAATTGCTACAACCCAGACAACATCAAGCCATTTGTGAGCATTTAGGACACTAAATTCCTTTACCCAGGTTTCCATTTTCAGGCTTATAATATCCAAAAAAAAAACATTAATGATTGAGTGATAATCTTAGCATTGCAAAATGTCTGCAGAAGTTAAACCGCCCATTCAAAAGCGTACTTTAAACTTTAGGAATCCTGCATAAGAACAACACAAAATTTCCTTCCAGTGTTATCAAGAAAATGTGCTTTTTAATGCACACTCAGCCCTCTCAAAAAACACATGCGTTTTCCTTTCCCTCAAACACAACAGTTTTCCACCTTGTCGCCAAACTAATTACAGGTTGACACGAAGCATTCCTAGGTCTTCGCCTTTGACTCGGGTAGTAAAGAAACACTCCTCGTTGCCACGATATTCATTAGAAACTGTCTCGGCGGTGATAGTGATAAAACTTTGGAGCATAATACGATGAATTTCATCAGACTCAGCCGGCCGTGCGCTCGGCTCAACTCGCGGCGGGTACGCGCGCGAGTTTAGTCAAGATTTTCCACGCTTTTGGATCCTTGATCCTTTTCCGAGTGACGTGCCGGGAGGAGAAAAGAGAGCCTCGGCTATGAAGCGGTAGTTTTCGTGACGGCTCCGAGGGGCGGCCCACGGAATTGCCGGTGGTGCGGTTGACATAAACGTGGAGACGATGAGAAGTGTGCATGCAAGGAAGTGAATCCGGCAACCGAGAGAGAAAGCTCGAGACGTCGACGGCACGCGTTTGTATACCGGACGGGTGAGAACGAAGAAGCGAGGACAGAAGATTGAAGAAGAGGGCGACTGGTTGGTAGCGAAAGAGCGAGAGAGAAAGAGAGAAGAGAGAATCGGGGGTTGGAATTGAGGCTGAAGGGTAGCTACGCCGGTTTGTGATAACGCAGCAACTTCGCCAGACTTATCGCGAGTTCAATCCGAAAAGTTTGGCCGAACAATTCTTGTGAATACAGTCGGTGGAAAGAGAAAGAGGGAGGGAAAGAGAAAGAGAAGATCTGGAATCGAGGGGGGTTTTGGCGAACGCGGAAGAAACGAAGGTGAAAAAGAAAAAGGAGGAATGCGGCGAAGGGATCGAAACGACGAATTCGCGGAGAAAGGCCGGGCTCCGGGGAAACGGAAGCCTCTGCATCCGAAATAAGTAGTCGGGTTCGACTGCGCGCAAAGTTTTACACGGGATTTACCGCGCCCACCCCCCTCACGTTTTTCTCCCCTCGCCGCGCCGCACGAGGGTGGAAAAAGGAATTTTCGGGATTCCATCCGCGCGAAACTCGGGTGTCATACTCGAAGATAAAACGTGTTCAGACTTTCCAATAGTTTGGATTATACTGTATATTATATACGGTATACGTATCGCGGAGATTAAAGTGGAAGCGCCCCGCAAAAGCGTCGAGCTGCTATACGGAGACATTTTTTTTCTTTTTTCTTTTTTTCGTCATACTCCGAAAAATCTTCTTTTGTTTTCAGATAGCACGCGATGCTGTGGAACACAGTGGGTGTACTGAACACAAAGAGGTTCACGTTGTGCTGCTCAACTTTATTGGTATCTTTATAATTACATCAATGATGGCATTTTTGTCGCTGTTGTTGTTGGTTGTCGTTATTTTTTTGGTATCTTTGTCGAAAAAGGCCCAAATAAATTGCGTTAAAATGAGAACAAAAAATTGTGTGTGTTGTGTGCAGGGGGCGAGAGAAAGAGATAAAACGGGGCGAAGGACGCGGAGGGCAGCAACCGGAGCCCCTCGCCATCTTGGAACCACTTGGCTCACGGCCAAATGAATGTCGGGGCGAGAGAGCATCAGGCATTTCACGCACCCCGTTCTGCCACCGCCGCCGCCGCGCCTTCGTCGAGTCTCACGTTAACTGATGCTGTCATCGTACGAACGCCCCTCCTTATACCCTGTAAAACACGGTGAAACTTATGTCTAGATAAAATCTACAAACATTATTATTGTACCCACTCGTTTCGCTTCTCTCTCTCACTTTCTCGCACTCTCATTCTCTCTCTCGCTTTCTCGCTTTCGTGGTTCAACCAGACTCGTGACTCTTCACTCGCAACGCACTGATACGGATTTCTCCTTTCTCGATTTTTTTGTTTGTTAATTTTCCTTTACTTATTTCGTAATCATTTTTCTTTCTACCGACATTCCCACTCGATTAACTCACAATTCACTAGGCGAGACAAAGGTAAAAAACACTTTCTTGGATCTCGTCTCTAAGCCGGGAGTACTTTTCTTTTAATGCCGTTTGCATCTTTTTTTTTTGTTTTTTTTTGTTTACTAATTAAAACATTACGTCGTGCTTGACGATTGTAGCCGGTGGTGTATAATTAAAACTGGTATTCACTTTGCCACTTTATTATACGATTGTCACTCTGCTCACGAGTAACACACACTTTTCCTCAGCGTCATTGGATTAACAAGCACCGTAGTGTAACTTTTTGGTGATTGCTGAAATTGTTGTCACTTCCTTCGTTATAATGTTCCATTTTTTTTTTTTTTTTTTTACAAGAAAAACATTCTTCTTGACAATCATTCTTGGGTTTTTCACGCCTCTCTCGCACTCTCGCGACGCAAACTCGGAAGTTCTTTCGTGAATTACGAATTACGTACACTTATGAAACTAACTAAAACCCGGTTCGACGAATACGTTATCTCTGAACGACACTCTTGTCGTGCAATTGCGATTGCGTCCCGAGGATTATCGCCCTCGCAATTGCACAATGGGACACATTTTTTTTCGTAGTCTGTTGTTTTGTTTCAAATTAACGCTAGAAATTAGTACTTTTCTCGGCCTATCTCGGCGTACCCGGAACACCTAGGTTTCTTTTTTAAGTCTTTTTTTCTTCGTTCAATCGTCAGTAAAACTATTTTTATTCACATCAATGTTTCCCAGTCTGTAATGAAAAAAAAAAACAAATGCTTTTCAAGAGATCATCGAATCGACGTGATAGCAAAAACGAAGATTTCCGAAAGCCGCAATAAAAACCGCATCACGTAAATCATACAGTGCGTTTCGCACTTCAAACGAACTCTTTACCAAAATGCAGCATCATCTTCGTCCCTCTTATTGTTCCCATCCACGAAAAAATCATCCAACCGAGCTTTTTTTTTTCATCCCAAAAACCCGAGTTACTCAAAACGCAAACCACACTCCCCCTCAGTCTCTACGCACCATTTATACTTTGAGCTTTCGAAATTCATTATAATACAACGTTACACTAATCTGTGTCTCATCCACCTCGTTTTTACACTATCGCAATATAATATCCACACCCTTTACATCCTCCATCTCCCCTCAATCCTTGTTTCCCAGTCCATCCAAAAAAACTCCAACTCCAAAAGAAACCCCAGCATCGCGCCTAACATTCGTCTCATCGGCGCCGCCAAACCGTATTTTAATAATCGCGGCTCGAGTGTCGCGATCGTTTCGCCCGGAGGGTCGAAAGTCGATACGTTAACTACTAATCCTTTATTGAGCACGGTTCAAATCGGATCAATCGGAGGAGCCGAGTCCGACGGGGATTGCAGTCGAAGGACGGGCGGTGATGGTGGTTGATACCGTTGATGCCTGGTGATGCTGGTGATTCATGCCGAAAGCCAGGGCACATCGTCATCCACGTGTAGGTCAATCGAAGGGCTCCAAAGGGGATATCTTCGTAACGCCGGATCGCCCAGCGCAAGCTGCCTAGTTGGCCCGTTACACCCGTTTCTCTCGTGGTCCTTCGGTCGAACGGCGGCAGTCCGTTCACCCGTAAACGGGGCACGCCGACTGCCCGTCCGAATGGCGTTCGGCCGGATCGATGACGGGCCTGTTCCACTTGTCTTCCGCAGTAGATATCAACACACGCCCTGCATGCGTGGATCGGACTCTCTTCGCCGAGGGTTCCCGACAAACCCGACACAGAGTTGCGGGGTTGTATTCACTCCGGAATACAAGTAACAGCGTGGAGAACACGAGTAGATAGACAGAGAGAGAGAGAGAAACGTCGACGACGAGCCGCGTGTTTCCTCTTCCGTCTGCCCAGCTTCCTGGACCCCGCGCGTCGTCTGCGCGGCTTTACGTCCTCTTATCAGACGCGGAACTCGCGCTGAATGATCACACGCGACGCGGCCAGACGCGAGTTTCCCCCTCGCGTGTCGTCGTTATTGTTTCCCCAGTGCACCACCCAACAATGCGCCGTAGTCACGGGGGGCCCCGAGACTCAGACGCAGCGACACATCCGCTGCCGTCTTTGTCCGCCGGCTGCCTCGCAGCACGAGCTCATTAACGTGCCAGCCCCCCTCGTGTCTCTCTTCTCTCTCTCTCTCGAGTTCTTCGTTCACGTAGCTGAAGAGCGAGTGTCCGATAATCACACGCACTGCGAGAAGAAACCTTTGCTGCTGCTCCGTGAGAGATTAAGCGATGCGTCACGCACGTTCACGATTATCGGAGGCCACGAGTGTTTTCTTCTCCCTTTCCTCCCTTCTCGTCGCCCCCTCGAGAAGAGCGCACGATAAACTCCACGATCACGAGAAACGATTCTTCCTCCTGCCTTTCATCCTCGCCCTCTCGCTTTTTTTCTTATCACCCTGGAGGCTTCGCGAGTGGCTCGAATCCCGCACACCGTTTGAATCATCATCTGCGGTGGCTGCTGCGGTGACTGCGTTGTGGTGGCGATGCAGCGATGGATCGTAGGTCGTGTTGGGCGTCACTCGGAGAGTCCGAAAATGCGATAAAACCCCAGAGGCGCGAGTGTCTCACTCGGCTAAAATGTACCGCGACCAGTGGAGAAGAGAGAGCGTCGTGTTTTAGCGGTTCTTCGAACGACGACCTCCGTCTCAGACATCCATAGCGTCTCCCACGTAGCCCTCATCGGGGCTCTCAGGATGATCAGGAGGTCTCGCGCCTTCAGCACGCGCAGCCACAGCCGCGGCGGCTTCGCGCGCCGTCTTGCTCATCAATGACCTCGGCGACAGGGGTGTCGGTTCACCCCTATAAGCAGCCGGCGGCGAGGGTATGAAGGGAACGTCGGACAGGGCGGCGGGCGAGAGCGGCGAGACCGGCAGCTGAATCGGCTGCACCGATTGCGGCGGTGGCTTCAGTATCGGCTGATGAACCGGGTACGGATAACCCTCGGCGGTGTATCTCGTGTCGCTTCGCGGCAGCACGGATTCGTACGGAGTCGTCCGCGCGAGGAATTCAGCCTCGCGCGTGTAGCGAGCCGGCGGCGCGGCTGCCGAGCCTTCGGGGATTCTTTGCCGCAGCCGCGGCAACGTGCTCGACGCGTTGAACGGGATCTTCGGGAGGCCGAAGTTCAAGGGGTAACCGTCCTGGTCCAGGTAGCTCAGCTGCGAGAGACTCGGACGCGGATCAGGCTGCATTTGGTACCTGCTGCTGGTCTCGTAGTCGAGTAACTGCTGCGGTTGCTGCTGCTGTTGCGATTGCTGAGGATGGTGCTGATGTTGGGGCTGACGTTGCTGCTGTTGCTGTTGTTGCTGCTGCTGATGCTCGCCGACCGAGGGAATTCCCAGTTGATGCTGATGGTAGAGACCGTAGGACTCTGGAGCGCCGCTGACGCCGCCGTTGCCGCTGCCGCCGCTTTCCGTTACCTCGTTGATCAGGTCCGGCTCTGTGAGGTACTTTGGGACTGGGCTTCGATACGTGTGGCCACCGCCGCCCATCGTTTCGCGGCGTTCCAGCGACGCCGTTCGGCCGATTATGTCGCGCTCCGTGTACATCACCTGCTGCTGATGCTCGAAGCTCAGACTTCCACCGCCCACGACGCCGACTATCCCACCCACGCCCATGCTGACGCTGTTGTTGCCACCGTTGCCGCCGTTTTTTCGAGGCAACGTCGCGCCGCTGTCCTTCGTTATTGGCGAGACGACTTTGCTCTGGGATGCTAGGGTCTTGGCGTTTCGCTTTTGGTCTCTTCGGCGCTTTGTGCAGAATATCACGCTGCCGATCACGCAGCCCAGGGCGAGGAGGGTGCCGACCAGGGCGCCTGCTGCTACCGCCGCTACATAGCCGGTTCCTGGGTGGTCGAACGGAGGCTCTGGGGTACTTTTTTCTTGGAAACGCACGCGGAGGGAGAGGTTCGCTTCTACTGAGCCTGCGGTGTTCTCGGCGATGCAGCTGTAGGTGCCCTCGTCGCCCTTTTCGATACCGTAGACGTAGAGAACACTCGTTGTGTTCTTCTGGTCGCGTTCTTTGTGGATGAATCTGGAATCAAAGTGATTGCGGGATTTTTTTAACGAGTAGGAAAGAGTTGCTTATACTGAAGGTGGTACTGGGGGACAGAGTTGTAAACCCGCATTAGATTAGGAAATAAATTAATAGGAAATAAATTTGAATAGCTACACAGATACCTCATTCTCAATAAAAATTGCGAACAGTCATGAAAAGAAATGGAAGAGCACGATTCACCATTACTTTCGTAATGCATTAATCACAATTTCTCAATTTTTTAAAGAAAAAAAAAACCACCACCGTGAATTCACCATGCAATCACCATGGAATTTTATTGAGAACGAATATTCTTTGCAGCCATTGAAAACTGTACACATTATATTATGATTACTCCGTGTTACTATTATTAAGTATTAATTGAAAAACCAATTGAACTATCAAAATTTATTTCTAAAAGATTTAGGGATTTACAACTCTGCTGTGGGAAACGTCTAGACAATCGGTCAATATTGATGCAGGATCCGCAACAATATTCTCTGTTCCAATAAAAGGTAATGCGATGTGACTTTTAGGATTTAATCTCGAAACCCGATCCCGCGGTTGTGAATTAGAAAAGCCGCGAGAACAAATGCCTTCCGATGGTCAATTTGGAAACAATAGCTTTCGAACTGAACCCGACGTCACGTCCATTGAACACAGAGCTTCTTGCCGAAATTCCGACCACCTCAAAGTTCCTCGAGATATCGACGTCAGTTTTATCGCGAGAAATCTTCCCGAGAGCACCAGGGGGGTGGAATATTGTCACAGAACGGTGCACTCTATATCGAATGATTAATGTGCGCCGCCTCAGTTTTGGTGGAAAAGTTTTCCCGGAGAAACTGCGATCCCGGATAAAAAGAAACGCGAGCCAAGTGTTATTCTCCCATTCCGGTAGTCGCGCTGGGGGGGAAGAAGAAGAAGAAAAAAAAGGGAACAGACCGCCGCGAAAGTAGAATAGCTGCGGAAGGGTCTTCGAACCGAGAGCCGATGGTTTTTCTGCTACGGCTCTCTCGGGCGGCGAGAGGCGAAACGTCTAATGGCTGCGTCGCCCGCGCGCGTGGAGCTCGCGGACTCGGACGTCGACGGCCCCGCTGAGCCAGCGGAACGTCCCTATTCTTTTCGCTTCCACGTTATACCCCGGGAGCCGCTGCAACATCGGGAAAATCCCCGGGAACTCGCGGATAAAAAAGTTAATGTTTCTCTTTGTCGGCAGGGGGGAGAGCGCGCGAGAGGGAAGGAAACGACGAGTCGGCAGCCTAATCCACCGACTCTCGCGAGCGCGGGATTCCGATGTCCGCTTTCTTGCTGCCACATCGCCCGGGGATGGATAAAATGCATCGTAACGGCAGAAAGGAAAATGAAATTCCGCGAGCAGGAATCTCGCAGTCGCTCATCGCGAGAATCAAACGCGAGAGGCGCGACGAGGGAAACGCGAGAAAATGAAAACATGGAACTGAAAGATGAGAACCGAAGAATCCATCGAAGCCGCGCGAAATATGTCTGGAAGTTCGGAACGCTGATCCAGGATGTTCTGTGCCGGCGATCTCGCGATTTTTTTTTTTAATTACTGCGAGAGTTGTAAAATAATTTTCCAGCTCTGACTCATCTGGTCGACACCCGTGACTCTTTTTATTGGGAATAATTTCGACGGTCCGCCCGATCCCTTTGCGACTACACGATTGCTCGATTGCCTTTTAAGCATTTAGAATTTTAGTTTGAAAATATTCTTATATTTATTTTTATTCGAATTGTATGTAGCGTCTCAGTCGACGCTCCACAGAATTTACCTCATTATTTTTTAATTGCTACGAGACTTGTAATCTCATTTTACAGCTCTGACTCATCTGGTTGACACCCGTGACTCTTTTTATCGGAAATAATTTCGACGGTCCGCCCAATCCCTTTGCGACTACACGATTGCTCGATTGCCTTTAAGCCTTAGAATTTCAGTTTGAAAATATTCTTATATTCATTTTTATTCAAATTGTACGTAGCGTCTCAGTCGACCCTCCACAAAAATTTACCTCACGCAGGCCGCCGTCGAGGCTGCAAACGAGTCGTTCTCGCTCTGCGGCTTGCAAAGCTCCCCGTTGAACCACCACGTGACCTTGGCCATGGGTATCGCGTAAACGTCGCATCTGAGTGTCACGTTGGCTCCCTCGTCGACGTCGATCCGCTCCTTCAGGCTGACTTTCGGCAGGCACGCGAGGTCGTTCAGCTTCACCGCCTTGATCGGTCGTCCCTGTAGCCGCGACGGCGCTTTGCACACCGGATCGGACTCCTGGGGCGCCGCGGGCGCCGATTCCGTGAGCCACGCCTGCATAGCTCGTAGTCTGCAATCGCACATCCACGGATTGTTGTGGAGGGTGAGACCATGAAGATAGCCGCCCAGTGGCAGCGTTTTGTCCGGCACGAAGGTCAACACGTTGCCATCGAGCCTGAGCCACTCCAGTGCCACGAGACCGTTGAAGGCGCCCTGCTCGATGCTCGACAATTGGCACTGGCTCAACTCGAGATTCGTCAGCTGCGAGAGTGGATGAAAGGCCTCGCGACGAATCTCACGAATGGGATTCCCGTTGAGGATGAGCCTCATGAGGCCCGGGCACGAGGGAAACGTGTCCGAGGGCACGTCCTTGATGAGGTTACCGGCGAGATCGAGCTCGACGAGGCCCGAGAGACCGTCGAGCGCTTCCGGCGCCACTTGACTGATGTACGACTTGCTGAGATAGAGACGCTGCAGGTTGGTCAAGCCGAGGGCGCGAAAACACTGGGGCGGCAGCTGAACCAGCCGGTTGCTCGACAAATCGAGCACCTGGGTCTCCTCGCGCGCTCCCTGGGGTAGCTCCGTGAGGCTACGGTTCGCGCACTCCACCCACTCCTTACCGCCTTTCCACTTGCACGAGCAACGATCCGGACAGCCCGCGACCGACGTCACCAGCGTCACCCACGCGAGCAGCGTGCCCAACAATGCGCCCCTCCACCACCACGCCCAGGCACTCGAGCTCGACATTGTCGCTATCTCGGTGTCTTATCATCGGAGACACGCCCGAGACGTACCCCCGGTTGTCGCGTTTCGCGGCGACGATTGTTGTATCACGATGACGTGGAGAACATTTTTTTGAGTCACTTTGGCGGGACTTGTGGAGTCGCTTCGAGCAGGCTACGGGATCTCACCGTACGTCGGGTTGGCCTCTAAAGGTCGATCATGGATTTTACAAGTTCGATGTCGAGACTAGGAATTGTTTTTTTCCTCTGCCTGATTCTGCAGGTGGAGCGATTGGGAAGCGAGGATTTTTTTTTTAGTCACTTTGGCGGGCCTTGTGGGGTCGCTTCGAGCAGGCTACGGGATCTCACCGTACGTTGGCTTGGCCTCTAAAGGTCGATCATGGGTTTTACAAGTTCGATGTCGAGACTCGGAATCGTCTGTTTCCTCTGTCTGATTTTGTAGGTGGAGCGATTGGGAGGCGAGGCATTTTTTTGAGTAACTTTGACGGGAGTTGTGGAGTCGCTTCGAGCAGGCTACGGGATCTCACCGTACGTTGGCTTGGCCTCTAAAGGTCGATCATGGGTTTTACAAGTTCGATGTCGAGACTAGGAATTGTTTGTTTCCTCTGTGTGATTCTGGAGGTGGGACGATTGGGAGGAATCGAGGAATTCAGATTGTTCTGCTTGATGTTGGCTTGATGGGGTCTCAGGAAGTCCTTGGTGAGGCGATGAAGCACGCAAACGTGGTAGCTCGATGTACGGAATTCCTCTTATTCCTCTAGGTGCGTCACTACGCTGGTGGTTTCAGCTACCAGTGGTGGTTCTAGCGGCGAAACTCCGTGACGATCTTGGGTCTTCCTCGTCCCGCTAGATCCGGTTCGTCTTATTCCAAGACGTCGTCACGTGCAACGCGTAGCCACCGAGTGAATTGATTTCCTGCTGAGCCATCGGGTCTCGACCGCTGCATCCCGTCTCGTCCCGCCGATCCGGGGAATCTGGAAACATAGCGAAGGATTTTTTTTTAGTATATTTTTGGTAAGTGTTCGAAATGCAAGAGATATAGGGTAGGGTCAATATATGAAGTAACACATCGAAACAAAATTTTCTTTGGCCTCCCCTTAATGTTCAACACCGTTCTGTTATTATTAGATCAACTCCTACCATTCGAAAGCTTTCGAAAAAAAAAGAAAAAAAAATAGGAACCAAGTGTTCAATCATTGACTTAATTGTTCAGTCATTGGTCGGTCTGCCCCAGCGAGTATAGGGTGAATGAACAAAAATTATATATTTCCTTATACGTATGAACTAACACCAAAATAAAATTTTCTTTGGCCTCCCCTTAATGTTGAACGCCGTTCTGTTATATCAGTTCAACTCCTACTATTCGAAAGCTTCCGAAAAAAATTAGGTAAGTCTTCAATCATTGCCTTAACTGTTTACTTATTGGTCGGTCAACCCTACAATAAAAATTGTCAATTTTGGCAAGGTTCATCGACATCGAATTCAACGTGGCTGTAACTCGTGTTACGTCCTATCGGCCACATCGCAAAGGCAGCCACGCTGGAATTGATTTTATTGTGAATATAGGAGGTCATCCCAACGATGCACCCTCGGTGCCCGTTAAACGGGCATTCGCTCGATGGAATCTTCGAAATAATTGGCTTGCAAAGAGGTCAATAATTCAGGGATCTCTCGGGCGGCGCTGCTCCGGTGTCCCAAAAGTTTCGGGTTCATTCTGGGATACGGGCGAATCCAATCTACGGGAGGCGGAGGCGGCGTCAGCCGTGTTCTCCTCGCCAAAACCCCTCAGTTTCCGCGCGCGGATCCCGCGAAGAACGAGCGGAGGAGCTTCGACCGAGCGAACCACGAAATCTTACGACTGTACAATAAAGTTAAAGCACCTCGGTGCATCGGGATGAACCCGGCACAACGCCGCCCTCGGCCTTTCCCCACGTCTCTCTGCCTCTCTGCCCCGTTCTGTCTGCGCACCGTCCCGCAAGATAGTCGCTAAGTTATATATCTCCCAGTCAGCTAGAAGCAAATCAGTCGAACAGAAGTAGTATAGGGAGAGAGGTGGAAGTTAGCGAGTTTGCGCGCCGGTCCCAGTTGAGAGAATGTTTCCACTTACATAGCTATACACGCCCTGGATACACTATGGATTCAACTGTTAAACTTGGACCTCTCCATCCTCCTCCCCATCCTCCATCCTTCGCTGCAGTCACGCCAGCGTGTTTTCCGAGCCAATAATTTGTATCTAAATGAAAATTGAAAATCTTGGCTGACGCAGATAAATCTCGAAAAATCTCGCGGCCCCCCCGAGAGCCGAGGCCGACATGAATATTCCGCGCGCTCGGCAACGGGATTAATTACATCAACCGGGAAACAAGAACCAACTATGGGGTTTGTCCGTCTCTAGAACACGCGCGCGAAACGCTGACGGTCATATTCAAGCTTTCGCAACACACGCGTTTTTTGCTGCCCTCTTTTTTTCGACGCGGCCTAGCGCCAGCGATGCTCAATGAATTTTAAACGAAGCCCGCGCTCGTACACGCATCTCACGAAGTGCGCGGCGAGGCTCTCATCCTCATCCTCCGTGTCTGCTGCCCGCGCTAAATGCAATAGCCCGAGAGAGAGCAAGTTTCTGTTTTTCGCGCGAAAGGCGCGGCGTTTTGTCCGGGAATTATTTAGAAATAACGGGGCCACTCGGCGTAACGCCGCGGTGTATCCTTCAAATGCGTTTGTTTATTATTCACTCTTGACGTACCAATGCCACGGGAAATTCGCCGGGAGGTTCTCAGCTGGGTTCAGTTTTTCGTGATGCGATGTAGATGGCAGATGAAAACGTTAAAAATGCACCCTGGTAAATCGGAACGAAGCTTTTGCTGCGTGTTTCAGTGTCGTCTTAGTCGTTACTAGGCGTGAATCCATAGTTGAAATTGGGTAAAAGTATTTTTTTAATTGACAGTGAGGACAATGAAGTATCTGAGTCTCTTTCATATGGGGCTGGTTAGGGTTAAAGTGGTTATTATTGAGTTAGTTTAAAAAATGTGAGCTTCAAAAAATTGTAGCTTGAACACCTTTGTAAGTATTGATAAATTCGAGGTTAAAGTCTTAGTAAACTCGTGGCACCAAATTACTTCCAATTGGGCTTCAATTGTAGGTAATGCAATAAGCTTTATGGTCACCATTGCTGAAACCATCATCATCAATAATCTACAGCGGTCATAACCTTCTTCAATAAAATAAGCTTTAAAGTGTAAATTCGAAAAGGTTTCAAAGCGCTTCTTTTAATGGTCACTATTGCCGAAACCATAATCATCAATAATCTACAGCGGTCACAACCTTCTTCAACAAAATAAGCTTCAAAGTTTAAATTCGAAAAGGTTTCAAAGCGCTTCTTTCAATGGTCACTGCATAAAGCTGTTTTAATTACCATGACAAAGCTTTACTTTTGCTACACTTAATCAGGTTTTTAATTTTCTTTTACATAAACCCGCAGTTTTATTCCATATTTAAAGATGTGACTCGCACGGTGTTGGTCTATATAGCTAATGAAACGAACAGTTTAGAATTGATTTCCAATGGGAACGAACTTAGCACGACCACAATAACGTTAGCCATGCTTTATGTAGGCGAACGAAGCGTCCGATCGTTCGAACGCGCGAGCGGCGGCTGCTGCGGAGCTAACTTGTTTTATCGCGACAATTTCAATATTCAACGCGCCGCGCCGTACGTCCCACGGTATAAACGGAATACAGCGTAATGGACGTTGGAAGTAAGCCATAAGAGAAAGAGAAAGTGTTACGTTGTACTGAAATTACAGAGTGTGAAGTTCCGATCGAGTCTATAAAAGTTACTCCGGAGGCGGATATTCCTGATACGTGACCGGAGTTACAATCGCGCGGTGGGAGTCTCGCCGGTGCATCGTGGAGAAAGAAAATTTCATCTCTATTCCCCCAGCTGTTAGGTTAAACGCAGTGCGATTGGCTCTTCAATGAATCGGCCGCTCGCTGGATACTGGATACCACTTTTTATCAATTTCCAGCTCAACGTCTTCCGACCTCGCGACCAGTGATGGTCATCCACAACTTTGGCGAACATCCTAAGCGGGTTTTCATTCCTTAAAATTTAAAAACACGTTTTAAATCATGTCTTTCTTCGTATAAACGAAATCAATGAAATCGACATGAATGACTTTGTGGATTTACATGAATATTATATATCGGACCACATCCACAACTCTGGCGCATATCCTAAGCGGGTTTTCATTCCTTAAAATTTAAAAACACGTTTTAAATCATGTCTTTCTTCGTATAAACGAAATCAATTAAATTGACACGAATAACTTTGTGGATTTGCATGAATATTATATATCGGACCACATCCACAACTTTGGCGCACATCCTAAGCGGGTTTTCATTCCTTAAAATTTAAAAACACGTTTTAAATCATGTCTTTCTTCGTATAAACGAAATCAATGAAATTGACATGAATGACTTTGTGAATTTACATGAATATTATATTTGGGATCACCATGGCGATAGAGTGGAAGATTAATGGTGGCCATACGTACCGGTGGAAACGACCACAAACTGTGCTGTGACCACAAACGCTATGTCTACCCTAACTTCCTCCGTTTTTGCGAAATCCTTACGGATGACGCCGCGAGAAAACTTGCGCTCATCCGTTTGATACACTCCTCGAAGAGCTAACTAAAGTCCCCAATTCTTAGCCACAATCTTCCCCTCTCGAAAGGCAATTTCTCGAGGGGAATGCCTCCTTGACAAACGACAGACTAGCTGGATGGCGAACGAAGGAGTCGCTATTTCTCGCTGCTTCGGCGTAGAGCAAACGAATAACATCTGCGTCTTCCAGTTGACACAGAGGCTTCGTATCTTCTGGACGAAATACTAGAGCTTCTTGACGATAAGCTTTGAACCTTCCAGGGAGACTTCGTCGAACCCATTTGCTTCATTATTAGAAATACTCTTTCTAATCTTGGAATCCTGCCAGCGACATCCGAAATCTTTCCAAAGCATCCATTTTCGTCTACAGATACTGAAAATTTAACGATTCCGGATTGGATATAACCAGACCTTCCAAATGGCAGACGGGTTACATTAGGAAAGTAGCTAGCACTCTAATTCTCTACAGAGCAATCCGGATTTGATCTCTGGAAATGGCGACGTATTTTCTCTCATCATTGCAACCTCGGGGATTCATCACCACCAACATAAGCACTTGGTTCGTTCGATCGTTACAAAAATAAAGAAACGACTACCTCCCGACACGCTGAGTCGAATATAATCGCGATGGAAATGAGTGGAGGCGAAAGAGTAATAAGGCTATAATCCCCCCGTCGAGTTTTTATTCCAATCTGGAATTATACTCCGGTATAGGTAGTCAGATATAGTCGGAGTGTCTCACGAAGGATCGATCTTCGTTGAGCCCTCCGCAACCAAGAAACTCGCTCTGGGATTACTGTAATTCATTACAGAGATTATTCCCTCGACAGAGCTTTAACACTCGAACGATCCATCTCTCTCTCTCTCTCGTTTGTCCGCAAAAACTTCACCTTCAATCCAACCCGCTGAACCCTTTCCACTCGTCTCTTCCTTCGATACACCCGTAATTGCTCTCGACCCATTAGACTGCAGAAAAATATTGCATCGCACCGACGAAACCGTAAATAACGTTTCACTGACGTGTTAATTAAGCCATCTCTCGACTCACTCATGCCAAAAGAATGGTTAAAGTGGATTGAAACTATGAAAGGTTGATTAATCGGCGATAAGTGATTGAGTGCAATAAATCAACAAAGCATCAATCGTCAGAGTGCGTCAAACGTCCTATTAAATTATCGTTTGCAATGATGTTCTGTCCATATCAGTGAATATATTTGCTTACGTAAAATAAATATTCGTCAGTTTTTGTTCGGTAAACATCCCCCTTTTCAAAAAAGTTGGTGCGTAACGATTATTGATCGAAAGGCTCGTAATGATGTCTATATTAATTAATTAACTGTTGCTGATGTATTTATACTGTGATTAACTCGAGAACTGCGAGGTCAGGGGGCCAAGTTCTGAAGTCTGAAGCTTTGTGAAAAAACGGCAGTCGAGAAGACAGCAACGTGGAGACTTATTCGTGGATGGTATGGATGCAGGTAACCAATACCAGGTCACCCTTTCAGTGTCACGTGAGAAAGAACGTAGTACATCATGATTACCTGGACACCAATATTGTATTAAGCCCGCAGAGACACCTATCGCGGTGCACGGGTGACATAAATTATTGGAAAGGTTGCGAAAGGTTGTGACACGTAGTTGCCTATGTGGCATCAGCGCCGAAGATCCCGGAAGGGGAAGCTCGTTACGTCTCACCTCACCGAGACCCTATTTTTCGTTGTCCAATCAGTTGCCATGGGCGACATACTTTATCAAATTAAGTTTTGTCTTGGAATATAAAAAGCCTCGGAGGGGGATCTCGGTCGCCATCGTTTCAAGCCCTCCCAACCCCTTCCAACCCCCCCACACCCCATAGCTTTGCACGCTCTTCGCTCTTCCTTTGCCGTCGTTTCAGCTTCCTGTATTCCTTCTCCGTCATCCTCGCGCCCCGCCAGCGTCCTTACGCTGATGCCCACTTCCACCAGCTCGCGATCCTTACTCTTTTTCGTCGTCTCCACCAGTCTCCACTCATCGATCCGCGTGGGCCGCAGAGACCGGGCTAAATCGGGCGGGTAGCTCTATTCTCTCACTCAACGCGCTCTTTCTCAACTTCTTCTCTCGGGTGCTCTCGAGCTCTCTGCAAACCCCTTGATTATATTCGCCGAGGCTCCGCGAGACTCGCTGAGAGTTCGTCCGAGCGCGCCAGGATCTCTCTCTCTCCCTCCGACCCCCCTTTTCGCCCGCTCACTTCAGTCCCGTAGCGGGGGTCGCGAACCGAGAACACCCGGGGTCCGCGTTGCAACCCTTACGATTTTCAAAGAAACGCGAGCTTTTCGCCGATTGCCCATTTCCTACTTTTTCTTTTGCGCGCTGTCGTTTCCGCTAAGCCCTCCTCGAGTTTCTCTCGTGCGACGAAATAACGATATGAAACAATGAAACGGCTACGAGGCGATGACAAAATCCTGCTTTGTCTGTGATTCAGTTGATCACTTGGTGATACGATTACGCAATTTTGTCTGCAAATGCAAGTAATTAAATTGTAGTATAGGGTGAACCAGACAGCTACAGTTATTTTGGACTATTTTGAACTACTTTATTTTGAACAATTTAACGGTATTAATTTTTCCACTGCCGCCGAGCCTCAAGACTATCAGGGGATCCAATATAGTGGATATACCGGGCACTTTAAGCGAGTCGAGCAATAAAGAGACTCGAGCGATAAAAAAGGCTCCGACAGTCTCAATATACATTTAAAAAAAGCGCCGAGCAGCTCCCGTCTTATTAGTATTCGCGATGGCTAAGCCACTCGTTTTTTTTTCTTTTGCCCCGAAACTACCACCAACAGCCAAAAGTGCGAAAAAACGAGCGTCTTGCGAACACTATAAAAAGCGAATTTTCGCGAACAAGATTCACGCAGCTGCCGACGGAACTCCTCGGGCAGTAAACTCTGCTCTCTGGGTGCTGGGGGGTGGTGGGGGAGGCTCTTCGTCGATTGCCCATTTTTTTGCGTCCACCCCGCCACCACGCCCACCCCTTGGAGCATCCCTTCTCGATCAATTACTTCCACGCTCACGC
This sequence comes from Pimpla rufipes, assembly GCA_963932165.1. Lineage (NCBI taxonomy): Eukaryota > Metazoa > Arthropoda > Insecta > Hymenoptera > Ichneumonidae > Pimpla > Pimpla rufipes. The sequence goes on from OZ010630.1 coordinate 27,737,162, forward strand.
ACGCCAAGGCCAAGGAAAATTTGAGAACGCCGGGCGATGTAGAGAGGGGGTTGCAGGGTGAAGAGGGGGGGAGGCCGTCAATTTCTCGGCGTAATTCGCTCCGTCGGACCATAAAATTGCCGAACGCCACCATCGATTAGTCAAGTGGAGCTGACCTTGCGCGGTGCCGCCACCGCCACCCACCAAACTACCCTTGTGAACCACATCCAACCTGACGACGGCTTCGCCACAGTCCTCTCTGGCCCTGGGCGCCCTTTATAAAATAGTATTTCTCATCTACCCGTTACGTGCCCTGCCCATGTACTCGTTTCCATGTAATATACATAATACATACACACGATATGCCTGTCATCCTTACCCTACTTCCGCTCACCGAGAAACTTGCAGTCTTAAACCGCAATTTCATTGCGTTTCGCGCTAAAAGTGGCGAAATATGTTGCTTACCGCGAATATTTTACGATTCTCGGAGTAACATTTTAATGAAGACCAAGTTTTTAACTGCGTGATGTTACTTTTTATTGTGGACAGCACAAACGTGATAGTCCCAAAGTAGACTCGACCATTATTATATTACGTTGCGTTGTAAGCAGCGGCGGATTCTCTGACGTCCCTCGAGATGCTCCTTTTTTCAGCGAGCGTATCAAGTGATACTGCAACGCGTAACCTCGAGTGTGAAATGTGATTACTTTACTCTCTTGGAGGGGATTTTGTTTCTCGCTGGCGCAACACATTCCACGAATTCATATCTTTTTGATATTCTAAATGAGGTTTTTAGGGAAACTCGCGGCGTCATTTTTGTTCGCTTCCAGGTCCAGTCGGAGGCTTTATTATCATCAGCCTAGTAATATAAAACCCCATACAGTCTAAGTTTGAAATTCGCAGCGTCCCATATTCCCCCCGCTTCTATATCGAGACCCCCAAGTAACATAGTCCTTATAAATACATATTACATACTTCCGTACATACATAACACACATACACACACATATCCAAGGCGTGGTAACACATAGCCGGCGTATTTTGCGAAGCACAAAGTCACGACGGCGAAGTTTCATCCGGGAGGAAAATTTAAAGCAAGCGCATTAAGGGAGACCGGTGCGCGTTGCGGGGGGTCCGTAAAGAGAATGAAGAGGCGGCGAGAGCGAGAGGAAAACCGGGGGCGAAGACAGAGAAGTCAAGGAGACGTGGGGAGATTTACTGTGGTGTATAGCGGGGGGTCGGCTGTCCAGAGGGTAGCGTCAACCGTCGAAGATTATCGCGGCTGACGGTAAACAAGTCGTGCGTTGTAAAGATAGGGGTGCGCGGCGAACGCCCGGCTCTTCGTGGCTCGACGGCTTGAGAAATAGTTTTTTCTCTCTCCGTCCTTCCCGCTCGCAATCCCTCTTCTTCCACCGAGACTCACTTCCGACGAGATCCCTGCGTCCTCGCGCTTATCCCCCGTCTCAACACTCGTTCTTCTTTTTTTTCTTTCCTTCGCAGCCTCGCCGTCTCGGCATTATTTTCCCTCTCGCTTTACGTCCAGGTGACGAATATCTCGCAAGAATTGGGTGCACGTAGAACTAGGCACATACATTGCAAAGGTTCTCTTCCCCCTCCCCCCCCCCCCTCACCCTTCTCCCTTCCCACCTGGCGTCCACCTCACCCCCTCCACTTCGGGTACCGCGTATGCGACAATTTCCATTTCGCTTTACAAACGACATTTGTCCTCGTCACGTTTATACACGTATATAGGGAGACGTACGGGACGAGGGCGAAAGGAAAAGGTGGGGAGCTTCCGCTTAGCAACCATTCGCTCTCCACCGGAAAATCATGAGCAAATGTAATTTTCTTACGGGGGAAAAAAAATGAAAGAGGGAAGAAGGCGAAACCCCCTTTTGCTATATACACTCGTGATGAGTCGAGGCATAGTAGTCGCGTTCTTCGAAAAAGTCCAATTTAAAACGTCACGAATTTTAATCAAATCGAGACTATGGCGGAGGAAAGGCGGGAGGAGACTCTCTCTCTCTCCTTTCCCTGTTCGCCAATTGCTCAGAGACCATTTACCGCGCGGGCGTGATCCCGATAATTGAATAATCTTTTTCCCCGAGACTGTCCGAAAGGTGCCGGGAGAAAAGAGACGCGGGGAGGAAGCATTGAAAGAGTCCCCTTAATGAATTTATTCGTGCAGTAAGGACAACATTAATTCGCTTTCAGGCGATACTCGGGCGACGGCGAAGCGAGGGTGCGAGGCGCGTCTGGGGGAAGACCACGGTGTATTGAAACTGCGTTGGGCGCGCGAAAGAAGGAGAAAAAGCGAGGCGAACGCGCTATAAGAGAGCGAAACAAGACGGGCTCGGCTTGACGTTAATGCGACACCACCGGCATAGCCGAGAAGTCGGGCTGAATGATGCATTAGCGCTTTTCCTTCGGTTCGTTGGTTTCATCGGCGTCGCCTTTTATTATTTCTCTCGGCGCTCGAGATACAGCTAAGAGCCCCGTTGATTTCTTCGGTGTCGAATTATCGCTCGCTTCAATTGGGAAATCCATTGATTATAAATAATCTTTTCAGATTTTTTTTTTGCTTTGTACGAACATTTTTTCTTTGAGACTTTCGTGTCAGGATACATAAAACGGTCCAAAACGTCGAGAAAAGTGGATCAGAAATAATGTCCGTATTTTTTTTGCTTCATTCATCATTAAAGCATGACTTCAAGCTTAGTCTCCTATTTCTTCAGATACTTTTACGGCGTTTCATAGCCAGACGGATAATTTGAAGGCAGCGACACGTGGAAAATGTACAACGCGTCTAGCGCGCCATTTGTACTTGAGGGGTTGATGACTTTTCGTCTATACAGTCCATAAGTCAGAAGCGCGTATTGCCTATAAAACGTTCACGTCACCGTGAAAAACACTGGACCAACGGAAGGACGATAGGAAAGCAGTGTCGTTATATAGCGCCACGAGAAACTTTAGTTTTTATGATAACACACTATCGCGTGGCGGGCCTGCGAGTTGATGTACCGGACGTTTGTACGACGGCTATATAACGATATAGTTTTATATACGTCTGTGCGCCCGAGGTGCTGGGACTATCGTTAAAAAACGCGGGTACGCGGAGTATATAAATAATGTCCGTGAAAGGGATGGATACGGCTGTCGAATAGGCACTTGAGCGTTTTACACTCCGCAGTGATCATAGCGACGACGCGCGACCGAACTACCCCCTTTATCGAGTTAGTTTAGAGATTCGATAGTGTCCCGGATATAAAGTTACACCCGTCGTCACGTTCGCGCGCGAAACCTTTCGAAATCTTTATATGGCCGCGCGACGCGATTCTGGCAAGTGTCAGGCTCAAATATGAAGGATTCGACCATCTACACGCTATTAACTCGTGTATTATAACCGAGGAAAGCGTAAAGCTGGGAAGCCACGATAACCCTGCGGGCACTAAACCTTAATGTATTCGAACATAAAGCACTGAAAGCCTCGAGAGTGACGTCATCTGATGCCATTATTGCCATTTTATTTCGCTGGACAATGCGGCATGCGATAATGACGTTATTAAAAGAGTCATTGGAACAATTTCTATGACTCATGCATCGTCAAATCCTTTTTCTGGATTTAATGAGACTCGTGAGATTATCTCGTGGGGTTAGCCGTAGATATTACTTCTATTAATAGCACTGATATTTGTAATGTGTAAATATTTCATGTCCGTTCCATACAATTACGAACCAAATGTGTAAATATTTCATATCAATACCACGCAGTTAATTATTATCTTACTCTTCCGCAAGATAATAATTAATACGAAACAAATCACAGCTCTACCCCTGGAACTGACAACGCTACTCATTTTTTAATACGGTTTAATTCAACATGCCCCTAAACCCATTAAACCCCGACTCGCATTTAACAAATTCTTCGCCACTGTGCCCCAGATATCCACGAGTTCGTGTGGGCTTTGAATGTTTCTCTATTTATTTTTTGCTCCCCGGGCGTTTCACCTGCCAGGGGGTAGCCGCTGAAATAGCTGCGGAGAATGCTAAAGGCACCCCCGGTCCTGGTAATATACTACGTGGATTGCAGTTATAGATACACCGTATCGTATTCACACAATACGGCGCGGCGAGTACGTTCCTCCGCCGGCAAAGAGCGCCCGAGTGTGTACAGGAGTGTTCGACACGTGACTATTCTTCTCGCCGCATTCGGAGTCTGCATTGCAGACATACCTCTCCATAATGGCGATATGATACAGCCTTTTTATGTAAGTCGGGGCGTCGGCTGCGGGGCCCGGGCTCGCGGGGCGAGCTAGCTGCCGTCCTGGCGCCACCACCACAACCGCACTACTCTCCACGTTTAACCGTACAAACCCTCCCCTCGTATCAACACTATCGCACGTTATAACTCGCCCATTTTTACGATACAAACTTCCATCCTCCGCCGCTCCACTTCCTCGCTCCACCCCGCCACGCTATATATCTCGCCAGTTATACGATCCTTATATACACAACTGTACACTCTGTCTGCAGTGCCTCGTGTGTCCGGACGTAAGTCCGTCCATTCGTACACGAATCCTTTCCGAGTGTTCGGGTATATATCCAGTACACCACTTCTATCCAGTGGTGTACTTAGCCCCGAAACATAAGCATCACGCTTTCACCAGCTCCCGTCTGGTTTTGCGGTAGAATGGAAATTATCGTAGTTGCTACGATAGGATTCGCTGGTTGTACGAAGAGCTAATCTAGTGGGATTGCGTCTGATCAAAAACATGTCATCAGCGTCGGATGTTCCGGTTAAGGAGAGTTTTCTGTTATATTGCGGTATGCGACGTGCGAGGAGGTTTCCTATGCTTATTTATTTTCTCGAAAACGGTGCAGACTTAAGAATACACTGTGAAAATGTCATCACTTTGAGAAAACAGAAGAATCCCTCCGTAATTAACTGTCCAAGGTCTTCACGGCAGGATGGAGGTCGCAGGATGAATCTCGAAATTGCGGCAGCCTTGGTGGAAGCCTGTAACAACATCATTTATTCTGGTATAACATTCAAAACGCTTGAAATTAGCAGTGTGGCATTACTGGCGCTCTTGCACACATTGATTGAACTTACATTTCTGTTGTTACGCCACTTCTGACGGATGCCCATAGGGCGGGAATTTCGCCAGTGGCTTTGCCGAAACGATTAATCCTAATTGCATTCGCGAGCTTTCAATTAGCGTTCAAGTTTTAGTGGTCATTTTGATAAAATTGAATGAACGCGAGTGCACGCTCGATAGTTCGGGATGGAGTGTAGACCTGCTGGAAATTCGAAGCTTCTCGAATAGCAATACAGCAATTTGCCACGTAAATGGAAATGCCGATCCTTGGTAAAATGTGCATATATTTTCGGGCACTCTTGAAAATCAATGTTACGCGTTGTATGCGCGAGTCTGCACCGACCACAGATGCCGATGGTCAGCGCAATAGCTGGAGTCAATTGGCATTGAAACCTTCAAACATTCAAGGTCAGTGGAATCCAATAACATGTTTCTGGTAGCCCATTATTTATGCCAAGTTTCGGCATTGATTGGTTCTCATCTTCAAATCTATACATGAAGCTTTTAGGCAAAAGCCAAATAATTGTTGTCGACATCAAATGAGTCAACTCTGGTAAAAATCCAACAACAACCGCCTTCAACATGATGGATTTTCTGCACTGTAGCAATTTCGCGAAATCGTCTTCCACAAAGTTTCGAGTGCCGGCAATACGTTTGAAAGTTCAAACATGCTGTTGCAAAATGTCCACACTTTTTCAGACGCGAAATAAATTGCTTATAACCTTCGATTTCCTAAGAGCGGACGACGCGACGCGGACAGCGAAGCTTAGCAGGGGATATGAACGAGATGCACGAGTGGATGGATGCACGTTGAGCGGAGTCGGTGGTCCGTGCGGCGCTGCTGTGCAGAATGCGCATTCCCGCAGTGTGTTCAGCACCAAGAGGATTCGACGATGGCTATCCGGCGTCGGGTTCCCGCCGTGAACATTTGTGCGTCTGCCACTCCCGCACGACGCATTCCAATGTGTAAGTAGATCTATGTATGTGCACACATACGCGTACGGTTTCACCGGTAATACTGAAAATTTCACGACCCGACCGTACGGACTTACGGAACTACCGTCAGATATACGAATACCAGGACACGCACACATTGTGACTGCTTTGCTTGTATCCAGCCATTCAGCTGTATCACTTGACAGAACCCACTCGCTTTCAATTCGCCTCCGTAATCAATATCCATGCGTTTCCGCTATTTTCACTGGGGAACTCGCGATTTATGAATTCGACAATTTTTATACCTACGTATAGCGACAAGAGGATAAAAATATGCGATAATTCGAGCGCGCTTCATCTCTCGCAAAGCCTATGAACCGTTTTTCCCGTCACCGCAAGGATCGCACGTTATTGCCCACGGCCTGTTCGCCATTGATCCGACTTTCAGATGTCGAAAACAATTAAATCCAGTTTGTTTATCCACAAATTTCATACAGTCGCTGCGCATAAAACATACGAAGGTAAAATTATGCGCCCCAGGCGCACCCGATACTTGATATTTATTCGGACAATTTCGACGTTTATTTTGGTGTTTGGTATCGCTCCCTCATTTCGACGGTTGTTGGTAGATTGCGAATTGTTTTTATTTATTTTTATCGAAATAACTCCAGACCGGAGCGTGAAATGATAATGAAAAGTATCGTTCTGTCTGCTTTCTGTTGCTCACTTGCAAATACTCGTTGGTTTCAGAGCCGAGATAACGATCGACATTGAAGGATCATTAAGCGACGCAATAAAACTGAAATCGCCCAAAGTTCACACAGCACAGCCGCCATGTTAGCGCGACAGTTTCGTCTGAGTACCGGATCGATACTCATAAGCGTCTCCTGTTAAATGCATTGAGACGTGATGACGCAGTAACTGAGCAGTGCGAGAGGGACATAGTCATCAGATATCACAGCACGAAACGTCCGAATCCTCGTATCACATCGTCTTAAGCGACTTCGATGACCGCGATGAGTGATTTGCCACAGGCCGATACGTTGATCCTCGGAATGACCTCACCGTCCAGGGTCGTCGGACGTGCGGTTAACGAGGACGATGGAGGGGATTCACCTCTGAAACTGCAAAGGGTAAAGAATGAATAAGGGATGGAGAGACACCGCGCCCGGACAGGGAGGATATTATAGCGGTATTACGTGAATTTTCTCACGGACGTCCCTCGAAGGATGACAAATCGCTCGCGCGACCCCAGCGTCACCCGGTGTAAGATGGGGTCAGAAGGAACTGACGATAGTCGGGGCGCAAGTAAGGCGCGAAAGAAAGAGACGAATAGTGGCGGCCACGACGAAGCCCGTTTACGAAAGCTCATCGCTTTCGTGAAAGCGCAGGACTCACACACAGACACATCGAGGCTCATCTTGTTCCAAGTGTTGTTTGCACCCCCGGAATATCTTGAAGAGATTGATGTGTCCTCCATACAGACACTCCATGTATACACTTATATGGTCCTCCATACAAGAACTCGACGCTTCTTCTATGATACGTTTTAGTTTTCTTCGGGGACATCGCCACGGTTATCTGACCAAGGGAAGGATAACATTGGGCACGCGAGCACGACGAAGAACCAATGAACCAGATAGAGCCGTATGACTCCGTTGAAGTACCGCGGTTCAAGTTGTCGGACGTGACTGTCTCCCGCAGCAGTTCGTCGTCTTCCGGATCCCACGCGATACAAACTCCATCTTGGGCCGTATCCCGAGCTAATATCCGGTTACAGCGGAGTCGCAGTTTGCGAGTGCAACAGGAAGAGATGGGGGGATAATAGAGCGGGCACGAGACAACTGATGGAAACTCAAGAACGTGCACACAATAGCGGATTGTGGAACGACTCTGGTTGTTGGCCGTGTTTTCCGCGAGTATTTCTTCCGCGACATTGCACTCGAGCGTTTGGCGTTTAATTAATGGTCGTCGAGAGTTTTTCGCCGTAATATGATAGTAAGATTGAAACAGAGACATCTGTCTTCTGTATCCAGTTCTCCATCATTGACCTTCTTAAGAATCAAGATCCGCTACAGGGATAAAACGTCTTTTCAACTCTAATGCCAACATAGCACACAAATCTTCTGGCATACAAGTTGCTGCAACCTAACCATTGAAAGCTGTTATCCTCAACGATCATTGAAAAAAAGAATGATAACCCTTTCGAGTATCCCTGGTGGATCGAACTATGTTTTCCTACTCAATATGTAACATCAGAGAAGCTAAAATGTTGTAACAAAGCTATCAACTCCATGCAATTACACTCCATGCAATTTGGCATTTAATTAATGGTCGTCGAGCGTTTTTCGTCGTAATATGATAGTAAGATTGAAACAGAGACATTTGTCTTCTGTATCCAGTTCTCCATCATTGACCTTCTTAAGAATCAAGATCCGCTACAGGGATAAAAAGTCTTTTCAACTCTAACGCCAACATTAGACACAAATCTTATGGCATACAAGTGCACTATGTTGCTGCTACCCAATCATTGAAAGCTTTCATCGTGAGCCATCATTGAAAAAAAGAATGATAACCCTTTCGAGTATCCCTGGTGGATCGAACTATGTTTTCCTACTCAATATGTAACATCACAGAAGCTAAAATGTTGTAACAAAGCTATCAACTCCATGTAATTACATCACAAGTTTTCAGCGACCACATTGGAAATCGCCTAATTCCCGCTTACAACCGCAAGTATTATGTTTAGCTCGATCACAGGTAACCGAAAACCGGTATTCACGTCAGGATCATCATCGATTGAATGCGTAGCTATAGCGCGAGGCACCTCATTTCCTGGGTGTTTGTCCGCGAGCGCGCGCGCGCGGGTGTTTATTGAGGTGACCGCCGTATCATGTGTAAGCATAGTCTATTATCGCGATCTGCGGGTAGGAGCCGAGGGACATGCCCGAAGACGATACACCCGGGGCGCGTACTCACGACGAGGCGGTGGGTATGCGCTTGAATAGCATGAGAATCGCGAGCCTTATACGTGGGGAGCCATGCCTTGAGATAATCCTGCGTATGTGAATCGTATCGGTAGCGTACAGCAGAAGCAACATCAACGTATAGCTATAGGCGAGGCACACCGGAACCCACTAACAGCGCGATCACGTACACCAGACTCCGAGCTTTATCATCGAAATCCCCCGGCTCGTTCACCTCGTAAAACAGTGTCCACAATACACACTGTGCACCGCACCGCACTCGTGCCGCACGTATATATATACACAGGTATACCTAATGTCGCGTGTACGTTACGGGCTTAAAATATAATTCACTCGCGTCGTACGGTTAATTAAGGGAAGAGCCCAGGGAAGTCCCGTCGGGTTTCGGTGATACGTCAATGAAAAATTTAATGTTTTGATTAAGCAAACGTCGATGCCACAATTATGTCTTTTGTGTAACACATTTTTAAACCTGACAGTAAATTTTGTATCACTAAAGGAGTGTATTATGGATCAATATCAGAAAATAGCTCTAAGAGATACAAATCTCTAGCGGAACGCCTGATGCAGGATGATGTTGAAGTTTGCATCGTTGGAATACAACGAAATTCAGAAAAAAATGTATTCTAATTAACCCAAATGAGGAAATTAGGTATAAAAAGTCACCATAGTAACTAATTGCCATGATGACTTTTTACACCTAATTTCGCCATTTGGGTTAATTACAATTAATTTTTTTTTTTTTCGTTGCTTTCCAACGATGCAAACTTCTACATCATGATGCAGGCATCAACTCATGTAGGCAAAACAGGAAAGCATATTCCCAGGTATTAATGTTTTATAGTAATTGATGCCTATAATTATAAATGTGCCGTTCATATCTCATCATTTCACTTAAAAAACGCGACTAAAGCGATCGAAATCCGAGCGGCAAGACCGCAAGAAGACTCAGCAACGCGTTTACATATGTACAACAATATGCATATGTAGTTTGTGGCGCATGTGCACTTCTTCATTGCAAAATTCTCTCACGTAGTACCTCGGGCGTAACAGGGCCTTAATGGCATTCCACGAAATGAGAATTTCGTCTCTCTCTTCCTCTCCCTCACTTTCTCTCTCTCTCTTTCCGCGAGAAGCTTTTGCAAATGGCGAGATCGCTATGAGGAGGAAGGCGGTGGGCAGGCTGTGTAGGAGAGGTGTAAGAGCCCGGGCGAAACCGTGTGTATGACAAGGGCCTGCCGAGCAGGAGTCGGAGACGCGGAAGGAAGAAGCGGAGAGAGCCGGTGGATGGTGGAGAAACAGACGAAAAAGAAACCGAGGCGGCCAGGAAGGATTTAAAGTGCTTTGGCGAGGAGGGCGCGAGTGCGACAATAATTATATATGTATGTTTTGTGAACGCGCGAGGGTTAGTAGGCACGATGAGACTTTCCTTCCACGGCTGTCTCTTCCAGGAGTTATATTATCGTCGGAAATGCGTTTACACCGAGAGAAAAAATTTCCTTGATTCCAAAGAAATGGGTGGATTGAATTTTTTTTCATTGATTTCAATGAAATATTTCTTTGAATTTCAAAGACACGATCTCCTTGATTTAAAGAAACGATATACTTGACGGCACCCGGTCTGTCAACGTTTGGCTCATTCGCGATAAGTCGTATTGGTGTTTCTCGCGCGAGCTGGTCTGTCATGTTATAGTTAAGTCAAGTCAAATCAAGAAGATAATCATTGGTTAAACCATCGAAGTTATTGGTGACCATATCTAAGTACTATGGTACGTAACCAAAAACTTGGTGGGCATAACCTATAATTTGGTTGATGACATCGTTCAAAGAAAATATAATATTAACTTAAGGATATTATTTCATTGACCTCAAAGAAATGTTTCATAGGTTGAGATTTCAAGGAAATTTCATTGAATCAAGGAAACTTTTTCTCTCGGTGTACGCCCGACAGCCGGGAGGCTCTCCGGTGATTCTCAATTGAAACGACGAAACGACAAAAAGGGTCGAGTTGTGTGAAGAGCTTCCCAACAGTGTCACATATGAATTTTCTTGTCACCGATCTATATCTGTACAAGTGTCAAACCAAGTGACAAGGCGCCTATCTCGACTTTCCCACTTGCGCCGGAGAGATGAATATTTTTGGGAGGCGAGGAAAACGTATGTGCGAAAAATCGTATGGTCGTCTGGCGCGAGATTAATATGTGTCACACGCGCGAGTCGTAGTGTCATGTCAGGCGCGCCGTACATAGACTTGGGAGTGAAGAAGAGTTTAACGGGTGTACATGAATAAAATTCACGAGGGGGGGGGGCGAAGCAATATCGAGGAGAGCGGCGCACTGTTGCAGAGATAAAATTCCCGTGAACTATAGCGAGTTCCACTCGATTACATTTTTCTCGCTCTGCGTGTGTTGCGCGCACGGGCACGGAAATATCACTGGCATCGCGGATTTCGATACTCCGGTAAAGCGTCGTAAATTGGATGAAAATGTGTAAAATGAATCGAGCCAAAAGTAGGTTGGATTCCGTATGCATGAATGGATAAGGCAATATTACGTTGCCCGGGGTATCGACTGCGCGTCCTTGTAGAGGATTAAATGTGAGTAGTTTGCAGGATTTGCTTAGAGCGTTACTTAAGGAATGACGGCGATATGGAGGGATATCCGTGAGTATCGCGAACGCACACCAATTTCTCAAGGGCTTTAAGGTGGTGCGCTGCGCCATGGCTGAGCCGCCCATGGGAGGATGACCGAAACACGTATCTCATCCGCTTAAGAAGGCTTCAACGTTTCCCCACTAGTCAAATGAGAAGTACAGTCTCGATACGCTTTCCAAATGACCCATCTTGTTATTACTTCCTAAAAAGAACAAGATGGGACTGAGCGAAATCTTGAAATACATTGTTACGTACTGGCCATTTTTCCGTCTTTATGTTTAATTATTTAAATATTAATAATTTGTGTTTCTATTATTCCCACATTCCACACCTCCAATAGTCAGTATTTTTGCGCCTGACGATAATCGCCAGTTACTCCCCCCACCTCACACCCATCTAAGCCTTCCTGATTACCTCCATCAAACCAATTAACCAGTCTTCAATCAACCTCCAACCAATGATGTCTTGAATATATTTAAATTGTTCAAATTTAGAGTTTAAGTATACGTTAAATATTATAATTGTTAGTTGCCATAGCTGGTGGCCTATAAGAAATTTTACCCTGTTTTTGTGTTTTTATCATTGTTAAGTTCGGTCATTTCATCAATATAATTAATATAATCATTAATCGAACAAGATCCCAAAATCAACAAATAAATTACGTTTCGTCAGCTCGATTCGTAACAGCATCAACGAATCTCATGATACATGTATCGAAGTGTTTGGAAATGTACCGAAACACCACAAATCAACGACCCCAAAGCGGAGGTCCCTATAGAGATGATAGACGATCGTGTGCGTTCTCATTTGTTTCATGAATTTTTTAGCGAAACGTAACACCCAAAAGGAGGATGTATGACGTCTTGAACGACGAGCATATTGTCGAGGGGGGCGCTGAAGCTTCAACGTTCAGCAAACACTCGGTGCGAGCGTGATTGATAAAAGCATCTTATTATTTCGACATGGAGGTCTCGTGGCGTCGCAGGTATAGCAGCGGGGATGAAATCCAAGACAGGGGAGAAAGGGATGGAAGTTATGCCCGAGTTTCGAGTGATTGAGCTTCGCAAGAGGCGCAGCCGAGCTTTCCCGAGGGCATCCGCCATGCGCGACGACGACGACTGATGGCAACGAGGCATTCTCCCGGTAATATTCCGACCAACAGAAGCCCACCGACACTCCGCGCGATGGTTATCACGAGAGTGGCAAGGCCGAGAGGCTACGCGTCCCCGAATATCAGGGAGATTATTCGGGACCCCCTCCCTCGAAAGCATTGAAACTGCGACGGAATCTCGTGTCACTTGGGCCGAAGCCGCTTCTCGAGCTCATCCCGAGCGCCAAGCGGTCTTCGGGGGTTCCTAAGTTACCCGATAAAACCGACAGCTTAGTGCGACATTCCTGAAATAGTGGATTGTGTCGGGTTTATATAGCTCATGCAGTACATTTGTACGGTACGGTGTGGCTTATGTAGAGGACATTCTAACGACGAATTGTCGTTTGTAAACGGCCAGAGTTTTTATTTTATTTTATTGCACAATCAAACGCGATGGATTCGCGTTTGATAAATAAAGGCGGGCAAATGTTTGATGGCAAATAGCAAACAGAATGGCTAAGTTAATATTTTAATTATACACAATGTATTGAGAATTGGACATTGAATTTCTTTCCACAAACTGAGTCCCGGTTCACAATATTTGGCTTGTATCCACAATACCTTTTTTTGTCAGAATCACATAAATTCGGTATTAAAAATATGTGGAGAAATTAAAGGAAAGAAATTGGTGAATTTGATGAACTCATTCGTCTCTGTATTAGTTATAACAAATTTGTAAATAATAAAGAAATTTTTGCTAGAGGATTAAGAGGATTTTCTACTCATTTAACAAAATGCTCTGTACAAACGCTAGCACTGTGATTAAAAAAAGTAATGTGCTATCGTGCGTCGTGTCATAAAAAAAATGCCAAACGAACATCTAAATTACAGATCCAATTAATTAAATTAATTGCTAATTATACTTTCATACCTGTATTAAATATAAATAACAGATACCGCGAACGAGGAGGTTGAAAGAGATTATTGTAATTTGCGAAATATCATAAATGGACCGCGGGATGAAGGGTGGAAAAAAAAGCTGCAGTGTGACGAGAGAAAAGCATCAGCTTTCGCGGCGGAGAAAATAATTACATCGTCAAAGCCGAATGGAATAATAATGCTATGTAAATGAGACTTTTTTGCGATAAACGAGATAATTGGGTTCGAGTACGTGGAAATCAAATTTGTGTGTTGCGCGCTATAGAATAAACCCGGAATAATCGTTCGCTCAATCCCATGCATCGTTCGTTCCAAAAAAGAATTCCACTCGGCAGCGAAAGCGGTTAAATTAATCATACGTTTGGCTCGATCGATCGTGTCTCGTTTCTCTATTCTCGGGTAATTCGGCGGCGGGAGCGAGGCGCACCCGTTACGTGCAAAGCAAACGTCAGATTTGTCGTCCCCGGTAAAGCTCGTCATCTCCGGGCTGTGTATGCGACCGATGAGAACCGCATCGCGAGAGTGAATTTCAGAGGATACGTGTTTAGCCATTCCCAACGTGTCAGTCGGAGGTGGCTGAGGGCAAAGTCTGCCCGACGTTGCCCCCGGTATTACCTGACACCTGACATCTCTCAACGTCCACCATCTTGTTGATGACATTTCCACGGAATTAATACAGCCGAATTCTAATCCCGTATGCGCGTAACGTGCCTCTGACACTTGAGTCAGTTGCATAATATAGCCGAGGAAGCATCCGCCGTTAAGTAAGGCTATTCACCGGTTTGCGGTCAATTTAGCCATGCAAAAGTCGTGAAAATAGTGGTAAATTTTAAGGTAGTTCTAGCGCCTAGTGTCCATTTCGCATAAATTCGAGGAATTTCGGAGAGAATTGCAAACAATTCTCGATGGTCTAAAAATCTGAAAAAATTCATACGCATTAGAGGTACTGAAGAGATTAATTTTGCATAATAATATTTCTAAAATGTTATTAACAATTTGATGAAAAAAAAAATTGTTTAATAAATATTTCGATGACCCAAGTTTTTTTGTTGATGAAAATGATTTCTTCGCTTTTCTGAATACGTATGAATTTTTTCAGATTTTTAAGTACTCTTTGAAATTTGTGTTTTTTTATATGGAAAATATGTACAAATTTCAAAGAGTACTTAAAAATCTGAAAAAATTCATACGTATTCAGAAAAATGAAGGAATCATTTTCATCAACAAAAAAACTTGGGTCATCGAAATATTTATTAAACAATTTTTTTTTTTCATCAAATTGTTAATAACATTTTAGAAATATTATTATGCAAAATTAATCTCTTCAGTACCTCTAATGCGTATGAATTTTTTCAGATTTTTAGACCATCGAGAAGTGTTTGCAATTCTCTCCCAAATTCCTCGAATTTATGCGAAATGAATATTTGGCGCTAGAACTACCTTAATTTCGATTTTTTTACATGAATTGCAACATTGGAATTTTAACCAAATTTTTCTGATGATGTATAGAGGAGCATGAAAAAAATTCAAGGAAGACAACTTTATCTATTTACACGAAAAAATATGAAAACTGGAAGTCGACGGATTCAGCATTATTTAATATGAAAAAAGCTTTACGCTTGTCTTACGTTTTGTTCACCTTTATTTGTAACTCGACGTTGGCGCTGATGGTAAAAAATCTTGAGATTAAAAACTGCAGCGTCGCCCCGCGATGGAATTAAAAGCATTTCTGTAGATAAATTATAATAATGGACTTATAAATATTCCTCTTGCTTTCCAGGAAGTCCGTTCCATAAAATTACATTACTGATTCATAAATTTGAAAATAAAACCTTTGCACAAATTGCAACTCGCAATTGCGTAAAGTATATATTTATCATAATCGGGAATAAAATTACATTTACATGCAATCGATACACCGAAAGGTGATATCGATTCGACGGGTGCACCGGGGAACATAGTGCGATGGTTGCTGTACACGAAAGAGGTGCAAAAAGCTCGGTAGCAGCTTTCGCGGAAAGCGCGAGCACGTAGATACATAGAAACTAGAAATTTATCACTCGCCGGGAGAGAGCAGAAATCGGTGGGAGAAATATACAGCCAGCGGGCCGCACGTGGAGCGTCAGCCCGCATCGTGTGGCCAAACGAGAATTTATGTCCTCTCTGTGGAATATAAGCTTTTTATCGACGCGCTATCTCCCTCCTTCAGCCCATCATTCTCTCTTTCTACGAATGAGTGTATGCACTCCAGTTTGTACCTTTCATTCTTGAAAGAAAGATGAAAAAAAAAAAAAAATCTAGAGTCTGCGTGCATTTCTCCAAACGCAGACGCCTTTCTTACAAAAGTTTCATTGACGTTCATCACCCACAATTGTTTGAAGTGAAAAACAAAAACTTGCGTATGAAATATGCAGAATCATATTTTCTATGCCTACAATAAGAGCTATATCATTATTTTTTTTCTGAAGACAGCCAGAGTCCCTATTATAAACTCCCAAAAATACTTCAGAACCATCACATCCGCTTGAAGTTTGCATTGTTGGAATGCAACGAAATTCAGAATAAAAATTCATTGTCATTACGAAAAAAAGATATAAAAAATAGAAAATATGAAAATAGATATAAAAAGTCACCATAGTAACCAAGAGCACGGAAAAAGAATTCGTGCCCTTCACGAAAATTAATTGTAATTATGAAAAAAGATATAAAAAATAGAAATTATGAAAATAGATATAAAAAGTCACCATAGCAACCAAGAGCACCAAAAAAATTGGTACCCTTTATCATTTGGATTAACTCGATTTTTTTTCTGAATTTCGTTGCATTCCAACGACGCAAACTTCAACATCATTTCCAATCTAAAAATTTGAAAAACCCTCATCCCTCGCTAAGAAAATCCCAAAGACCTTTTTCTCCGCGCGACTTGCAGATTTTTCCAAGAGATGCTTGGATGCAAAGTTGACGGCAAAGGTGAACGCGCTCACGCATACACTTGGGACGCTCAGGCTGTACACACGAGTGTATCCACAAGAGGGTAAAGGGCTCGAGAGAGAGACCCTGTCACGTAAAAACCCGGAGGCTAATATAAACGAGGCTTAAAAGCGGGCTCTGCGGTCATACTTTATACCCATACGTTCTTGGCCCCCTGGTTCGGTTTTTTTTGCTCCGGGCACAGCGACTCTCGAAGCCTCTCATACGCGCTCAACGAAAGAGAGCCGCCAGTGACGTTAGAGTCTAGACGTTAGACGCGGGCGTTTCTATGTCATCTCTATTCATACACGCCGCACAATACGCGATGCGAGGAGAGTTCGGCGAACGGGCTGTGGAGGACCGAGGCTCCTCCACAGCCCCGACGTCGGGACACACCAGGGTATGCCGGGGGATGATTTGAAGCCGACACACGAGAGAGAGAGAGAGAGAGAGCGAACGGCTAAGAAAAGCGAAAGGTGGGAAGAAGGAGGCGCGGACGGAGGTCGAGATTAGAGTCAGGGGCGGTGAAGCTTTGTGCGGGAGATTGGCTCGTGTCTACGGAATCTCGGCTGATAACATCGGCCCCTTCACAGCCTTACTTCAGACACGGCGAACAGCGAGCTCTCGATCCTCAGCCGGGACGGCCGCGGCTCTCGTGCAGTGTGCAGCTTATGTACTGTCGTCACTACATATAGCTGTGCAGCCGGTGTAACGCCGAGAAGCTTTTAGCACTCGATATACCGTCGGGATCATCTTGACGCAAGTCTGTCAACAGATGTCATTCACGTCAACTCATCCAAGAAGCTTGGGCCGCAGCTTTGTGCGGAGCGTCTTGCGAACTCAGTGTTTTTGTTCAGCTTCTTTTTTGCGATCTCCTTTTTTTAGAGAAGAAGCTCTATTCATGAGGTTTTTTCTTCGAGGGGTTTTGTTCGAGATTTTTCACATCAAACGGGGTGGGATTAGGGAAGGGTGGATGGGGTCGAAAGTCACGA
Organism: Pimpla rufipes; assembly: GCA_963932165.1. Lineage (NCBI taxonomy): Eukaryota > Metazoa > Arthropoda > Insecta > Hymenoptera > Ichneumonidae > Pimpla > Pimpla rufipes. The sequence goes on from OZ010630.1 coordinate 27,754,807, forward strand.
AAATCAGACTCGATGCTTTGTGTGACGAATAAGAAGGCTTGAATGCTGTTGAAAGTCGTAATGGTAGCTAAAGTAGCTACGGCTTTTTTGCATAAAAAAGATCCAGGGATTTAGGTTGAGACTAAACGGGAAGATAGTCGAAGAATTGTTGCAACTGGATTGGAAGAAGCTGAAACAGCACCAGATTTTCTAAGGTTACAGACATTTACAACTGATTGTTGTAACTGATCCATTTTACTTTTGACCTGGTCTGGTCTTCCCTATTATACGAACATAAATGTAATGAACATATCAGATTTGATGCCTTCTACGCTAAACAAGAAGGTCTAAGTGCAGTTGAAACTCGTAACGTTAGCTACTTAGAAGACTTTTTTGCATCAAAAAGGTCCAGCGATTTGGGTTGAGACTAAATAGGAAGATAGTTGAACAATTGTTGTAACTGGCTTAGCAGAAGCAGAAACAGCACCAGGTTTTCTAAGGTTACAGACATTTACAACTGATTGTTACAACTGATCTATGTTACTTTCGACCCGATCTGGTCTTCCCTATTATGCGTACATAAATGTAATGAACATATCAGACTGGATGCCATCTACGCTAAATAAGAAGGCCTAAGTGCAGTTGAAACTAGTAACCTTAGCTACTTAGAAGACTTTTTTGCATCAAAAAGGTTTAGCGATTTAGGTAGAGACTAAACAGAAAGATAGTCGAACAATTGTTGCAACTGGTTTAGTAGGACCTGAAACAGCACCAGATTTTCTAAGGTTACAGACATTTACAACTAATTGTTGCAACTGATCCATGTTGCTTTCCTCCTCCTGGTCTTCCCTATTGTTCGAACAAAAATGTAATCAACATACTAATCGATTTCAATGGCAGTGAATAAATTTCAAGAACCCCTTTGAAAAACATTCCCTGTCCATAAAACCCCAAAGAACGTCAATTTGTTGGAATGGTTCAGCACGGCCCAAGTTGTTGCATTAATATCCACTAAAGGTTACCAACTTATGCGCGCGCATTTTGAAACTTTAAGCACCCACTTGGGCGAACCAGAGGGCTGCTTGAATCTTATTTAAAGAGTTTTACAGATGCTGCTACATCGTGGAATTACGCGGCGCGATCAAACCCGCGCGCTGAGCGGGCTTTCTCGTTTGCCAAGCTCTTTCATTGATTGAGTATAGCCGTGTAACCGTAGACGCAAACGGAATTATACCGTTCGCCGTTCCGCGGCAGCCGCGCAAGACAGTTTCCTCAATTCCAAATGCGCCGACGCATCATTCATTAACGTTCCAGGGGGCTGGAAATGCATCTCGCCGACAGACACCCCTATCAATCCACTTCAGGTGAAAGAGGCGAGCCGCAGGTAAAAGAGGCGAGCAGCCCGCTGGAATATCCCACACGTAGAGCGGAAGGAAGATCAAAAGAGAAACACGAAAAAGAGGAGGAAGAGGAGGCGGAGGCGGAGCTCCCTCACCGTGTTTCAACCCGGAATCGCACTTTCGCGCTGAACATCTCGAACGTAAAATTCATCTCCGACAATTCGTTCTCTCGAAACTTCGATTGCTCGGGAGCAGCTCCACCCACGTAGCCGGGGCTTTCGCTGTCCCATTCCTGACAGCACTTTCTCATTTCTCCGTGGCGAAAACACTCAGTGGAATTTTGTCGAACGAGCGCCGCGATGCTGAAGACCGGAACGTCTCTCTCTCTCTCTCTCTGCGAAAATAAAAGTTGCGCGGGGAAAAATCTAAGGGATGGAAAATTTAGAGGACAGAAAAAAAAGAACGATGAGGAAGAACTTGAGGCTCCCCCGGCTGTGGCTTTCGCGGAGACTGTGAGGAGTCGCGAAATGAATAAACATGAGGGGAGGGTGGATGAGTGTGAGGGAGAAGAATGAAGTGAAAGTGAATAAAGGAGGGCGAGGGGAGGGAAGTGGAAAAAGAGAGAGAGCGAGGGTGTGACGAGATGCGACAGGGCTTCCCCGCTTTTTGATGGAAGCTTCCACAATTCTTCACTTACTCACCGCCGCATGTCAGGAAACCTCCTTAGAAGCCTTGACAATTTTTTTTGCTCCCCCACCTCCTGTTCTTTTTCCTCTCTCCCTCGTTTATGTCGTCACAACCGGCGCCGGCTATAAAACACAATATTTATTCGCGACATGTAACGTCCCGGGAACCCAATTTATACAGAAAGAAGTTTCGCATCGTTTTCACTGAACGCTGGGCTATTAAACGAGGATATTAGCGAATGTCTAAAGCAAACACCGTCGATATAATTGATGTCATCAACGTCTGTGTATTTTTATACTCGGATCTTTTTACCAGGGAATTGGATCTTTCATTCCATTTTGCTTCCTCATAGAGGAAGCTTTTTTTTCTCTTGTGTTGAATTGTGTTTAGTCTTCCCATTCACGGAAATTGAACTAGGCTTGGCAATTATTGAGTGACAATAAAAAATAGTCAGTAGTCAAGCCTGCCACGATTATTCTGAGTGTCTTCTGAGGGTATTTCGAAGCCCTGGAAGCCATGGAAACTGCCTCAAGTTTTATATATCCAAGGAATTCTATTACCTTGTGCTACAGAGTCGCAAAGATTATGCAAATCTTTATCAACGCGCCACTTTTTTCTGAGTAGCCACGGTTATAGTAAACAAGGCCTAAGTGCAGTTGGAACTCGTAATGTTAGCTACTTAGACGACTTATTTGCATCAAAAAGGTTCAGCGATTTAGGTTGAGACTAAACAGGAAGATAGTCGAACAATTGTTGCAACTGGCTTAGCAGAAATTGAAACAGCACCAGGTTTTCTAAGGTTACAGACATTTACAACTGATTGTTACAACTGATCCATGTTACTTTCCTCCTGGTCTTCCCTATTGTTTGATCACAAATGTAATCAACATACTACTTAATACAACATACAACATACTAGTTAATACAACATATAGAAATTGGATCTTTCATTCCATTTTTTTTCTCTTGTGTTGAATTGTTTAGTCCTCTCATTCAGGGAAATTGAACTAGGCCTGGCAATTATTGGGTGACAAAAAAAATAGCCAGTAGTCATGCCTGCCACGATTATTCTGAGTGTCTTCTGAGGGTATTTCGAAGCCCTGGAAACCTTGGAAACTGCCTCAAGTTTTATATATCCAAGGAATTCTATTACCTTGTGCTACAGAGTCGCAAAGATTATGCAAATCTTTATCAACGCGCCACTTTTTTCTGAGTAGCCACGGTTATAGTTATTTCCAAGAAAAAAAAGCGTGCCAAATATCAAACTTTCGGATGATACGTGGCGTCCTCCCGGTTTCGAGGATCCCAAGAGAGGCTCCCTGGAGCGTCGAACTCGCAACTCGAAGCTTCAGCTCGCGGTAAACATCGCTTCGTCGCCAGTTGAGCTGATCTCGAGTGAAAGCAGAAGCGGCGATATACACAGCGACGCCGATGGGAATGCGTTTATCGTTTGGTGTCCAGCACTTTGGCCGAAGTTTCGCCAAACTGAGAAGCTCTGATCCCGAGGGTGAATGACGATGATAGTAGCGCAGGGCTAGTTTGGTTTCCCACCCCTCCGAGGCGCTCTCAACCCTCGTGGAGAACACGGGATGATTGTAATCTTCGATCGTCGAGATTGGACGCAGTTTTTTCGACCGCCGAGTTTCTCGCCAAATGGTCGAGATTCGCCCGCGTCGGTTTCAGCCTCGAGTTTACATCCACTTTGACAGGGGGTCAATCCCTGAAGTAATACATTCGATGAATCGACTCTTTGCGGACTCCTGAAACGAGCGGAGTGGAAATATTGAGTTGCTTCAACGGTGCCTAAAGTTTGTCTGATAAAACAACTGAGTTATAAGATTATTTTGAAACATTAAAGTAGGAAAGATAAAAGTAGTGGTTAAAATATGAACCATTCGTTTTTTGTCAGCACAAGATGAGTTGCACAAGACACAATTGCTCATCTCATGACATTTCGTCACTCCAACTGCACAATTATGTCCAGAATTTAATTGAACTACCCAATCCCGTTTCAGCATCAAGTTTACATCCATTTTGATAAGGAGTCAATCCCTAAAGTAATACATTTGATAAATCGACTCTTTGCGGACTCCCCGAAACGAGCAGAGTGGAAAAATCGAGTTACTTCAACGACGCCTAAAGTTTGTCTGATAAAACAAACTGAGTTATAAGATTATTTTGAAACATTAACGTAGGAAAGATAAAAGTAGTGGTCAAAATATGAACCATTCATTTTTTGTCAGCACAAGATGAGTTGCACAAGACACAATTGCTCATCTCAAGCTCGCTCTGCTCCACCGAGCCAAATGACTTCCAACGAAACGTAACATTTCGTCATTCCAACTGCACAATTAGGTCCCGAATTTAATTGAACTACACAATCCCGTTTCAGCATCAAGTTTACAAGGAGTCAATTCCTAAAGTAATACATTCCATAAATCGACTCTTTGCGGACTCGCAGAAACGAGAAAAGCGTGGTGATAAAATCGACTTGCTTCAACAGTGCCTAAAGTTTGTCTGATAAAAGACGTGAGCTGTACGATTATTTTGAAACATTGACGCACGAAAGATAAAAGTACCAGCCAAAATATGAATCATCCATTTTTGATGAGTCGCCCAAGACGCAATTGCTCATCTCAACCTCGCGCTGCTCCACCGAGCCGAATGACTTCCAACAAAACGTAACATTTCGTCACTCCAACTGCACAATTATATCCCGAATTTAATTGAACTACCCAATCCCGTCCCTTAACGTTGCACAGAACACGAAGCCTCGAAGTTTCACACGCCAACTTCCCTCAAGTCATTCAGTGTTTCTGCCATCTCTCGTTGTTATTATATTCTTCAAGTGTGCAGCCGTCTTACTCGAGGTTTCTGTAGGCACTACAACACGACAAGTGCACTCGACTGAATTCCACACAGACCTACACAGCTCTCGGTTGGTTCGTGGCAGAGCCGGAGACCACTCTCTCTCTCCGCGCATTCTAATTTCAATGATCTCACAATCGGCGCTAGTTATCCGGCTCCGGAAGAGCGAATCTCGGGGTGTAGTACGAGAGAACCCATTGGTCGCATCTTGGGCGGTACTAGAGCCACCGAGTCTCTGCCGCTGGTGGTGCTGCATCTTCTATTTCCGTGGCCTACTTTCCAACAACCTTCCAAGTTGGTGCCCGTCTCACGGCTCTCCGGTGGACGCGTTCCAGAGAGGCTCCTCTTCTTATTCCCGCGCGCAGCTAGAACTAATGCCCATGGAGCAATCTTTTTCTCGCAACTTCTTCACCAAACTACACACGTAATCTATTGGTTTTTCATATCTGCCTCGATGCTCCCTCGTTGCTGTGCTGCTGCCAGTTGTGCTTCGTAAATCTGTGGACACGGAAATATGTGAACGTTTTATTGTGTTTCAATGACGTTGAAGTTTGGATCGTTGGAACGCAACGATGTTCGGAAAACAAATTCATTTTAATTAACCCAGATTATAAAATTGGATACAAAAAGTCATCATAGCAACTAATTATTATGAAGACTTCTTATACCTATTTTCGTATTTTCTTATACCTATTTTATATCGTTGGAACGCAACGAAGTTCGGAAAAAAAATTAATTCTAATTAACCCACATTAAAAATTGGAAAAAAATCATCATAGCAACTAATTATTATGAAGACTTCTTATAAATATTTTCATCATTTGGATTAATTCGAATTAATTCTTTTTTCTGAATTTCGTTGCAATCCAACGATGCAAACTTCAACATCATGTGTTTCAATGAACATACAACCCACAACGCTTTCTTTTTTAACATCACTGCACAGCGTCGACTATCGACTTTAACGTTACACTCGTAACGCAATTTAATATTCGGCCCCCCTTCATGAGAAAAACTAATCTGCGAATGCTTCCCCCGTATTCACATATCTCCCATATCTCTGTGTGCTCAACGTACAACACGCGCGACTTAGGTTTCACACCACTTCCATCGTCTCCCGCATCCCACTCGACGTATACGAAAGGTATATAAGTATTTATGTGCCCGACGCACATATATATCTCGAGAGCCGTCGAGGATCGAAGTAGCGGGATCCGCGCGCGCGGTTCACGGACGAGAAAAATATCTCTAAGCCTGCGAGCCAACTGTACGCGAGGACACGAATATAAGTATGGAAGAGCGAGCGAGCACGAGTCCTCCCGAGCCCCGACTACGAGATCGAAAGCGACCCTTTGTTTTTTTTATATTTCCTTTTTTTATTACACGCGCCAAGTGACGCTCCCGCTTGAAATAACAATAACAATTCGGTATAATAACAACAGCGGCGCGAGGGCTTCGCATCAGGAGAAAAAGTTGACTGCCTCGCGTGCGCGGTGCATAAGTGTAACACGCCCACCTACACTGATTATACGCGGTACGAATATACAGGGTGATAGATAATCGTAAATGGCCTCGGAAACGCGTGTGCAAAATTTGAGATTTTTATTCCCAGTAGTTTTTGAATGAGAGCGAATTTGTGACAGCCAATGAAAGAATTCGCTCTCAACTTATTCTCAACTTGCTCTTAATGCGCCCTCAAACAAGAGGACGAATCTCTTGACTTGTACTCAAGTTGAGAGTAAGTTGAGGGCGAATTAAGAGCAAGTTGAGTAAGTTGAGGGTGAATTAAGAGCAAGTTGAGAGTAAGTTGAGGGCGAATTAAGAGCAAATTGAGTAAGTTGAGGGTGAATTAAGAGCAAGTTGAGAGTAAGTTGAGGGCGAATTAAGAGCAAATTGAGAGTAAGTTGAGGGCGAATTAAGAGCAAATTGAGAGTAAGTTGAGGGCGAATTAAGAGCAAGTTGAGAGTAAGTTGAGGGCGAATTAAGAGCAAGTTGAGAGTAAGTTGAGGGCGAATTAAGAGCAAGTTGAGAGTAAATAGAGGGCGAAATAAGAGCAAATTCTGAGTAAGTTCTTGCTCAACCTAGTCTCAACTTTCTGTTATCTTGTTTGAGGGCGAATTAAGAGCACATTGAGAGTAAGTTCTTGCTCAACCTACTCTTAACTTTCTCTTATCTTGCTTGAGGGCGGATTAAAAGAAAGTTGAGCGTAAGTTGAGGTCGAATTCTCCGATTAACTGCTACAAATCGGCTCTCATTCAAAAACTACCAGGAACAAAAATCTCAAACTTTGCACACGCCTTCCTGGTACCATTTCAGACTTCCTGGACTCATTTGATGCGGGAATTCTGGATCACCCTGTACGAATACGTCCAACATACACACTCGAGATGTAGTAGCTCTCGGCTCGCGGCTCTTCGAGAGCCAGGGAGACAAAGAATAAGTGGAGGAGGGCCGCAGCGGCACGTGAAAAAAAAAAAAACAGTTCAAAGAGGATGGATGGTCGGTGCGCGGAAACGAGACGCGAAAGGAACGAGCACGCGTAAACGAGGAGCTTATCAATCGCGTGCGCGCAGGTGCGAGCCCAGAGCGCGGCGCCGCCGTGGAATCCCTCAGTATCCACTGTGTGTCTGTCGCACGTTTCCCGTGTGTCGGAGAGCCGGTGATATTGCCTCTTCCGAGCCTCCTTCGCCTCGCCCTGATGCTGCTGCTCGAGAGAGAGAGCTTTGAGGATGGACTTGGCACGATGAAATATGTTTCCTCGTAGGTCTCTCGTCCGGCCACCGCCAGCCCCGACGCAACTTTCCAGCCGTACCGCGGGCGCCGCAAATGTGTACTCAGACACACATATACGTGTATACCAAGGGGGGGGGGGATGCCGAATGTGTTGGCTCCTCTGTTGCTACTTACAGCACCGGGAATCCTGTTTCACCGCACAGTTCCCCAACGAGTCCTCCAGGACTCGTAGAACTTTCGTGGTATATACGTCGAGAGGCACAATACTCGGGGCTTCGGCGACACCGGTGGATGCCGCAGTAGATACGGTGCAGCTCCGCTCAGACAACGCGCGACAGGCGGAAACTCGAGGATTGAGTCGTCGATTATTCATCACCGGTGGACAAGGGAATTTTTAGGGAAAAAATGGCGGAGCCATGGAGAGCCTTGTAGGCTGCGTCAACCTGGGGATATCTGAATTTCTTTTGAATTGTTTCTGAATTTCGTTGGAATACAACGAAATTCCGAAAAAAATTGTAATTAACCCTAATGATGAAAATAGGCATAAAGTCGCCATAGGAAAAAAGGATGATGTTGAAGTTTGCATCGCTGGAACACAACAAAATTCGGGAAAAAAAAATTAATTTTAATTAACCCAAATTATAAAATTGGATATAAAAAGTCGTCATAGCAACTAATTATTATGATGACTTTTTACGCCTAATTTCATCATTTGTATTAATTCGGATTCTTTTTTTTTTCTTCTGAATTTCGTTGCATTCCAACGATGCAAACTTCAACATCATAAATAAGGGCACGAAAAAAAGTGCAGCTTCGCTCAGACAACGTGAGACAGGACGAAACTCAAGGATTGAGTCGTCGATTATTCATCACCGGTGGACAAGGGACTTTTGGGGGGAAAAAATGGCGGAGCCATGGAGAGGCTTATAGGCTGCATCAACCCTGGGATGTCGGGTTAAGTCTGAGACGGAGACGGACATCATTTTTTCAGAACTGCCGTGGGGCTTAATCGTGATATAAAGCAGCCAGGCTGTAAGTTTGAGACTTGAAATAAATTACGATTGGCTATCTCATTGCGAATTAACTTGAGGGAAAAGTTGGGGTTCTGTGTGTTTAACTCGCGGTTAAAAGTCTTGCGATTTTTTTTTTTTTTTAGTATTCTTGCAAAGTTATGCGAATTACAGGGACGAAAAATTGTTGGTCGAGGGAAACTTGCGAACCCTTTGTGTGTGTAGAACTTTTTGAAGAGAAACTTGGACTGTTTGCACTCAACGAGCGGGGTGATGGATAAGCTGCGATCGGTTGGTTGTCACAAGTTTGATTAAACCGAGGGGGGAAAATTGGGTTCCATGCAGAATCGCCTTTTTTATGCGCTATACGTGGAGATTACATGGCGCACCGATCATTTTGTTGGACCTGCCGAAAACTTTTTCTCCGTGTACATAACGATTATTTTGTTCAATGCGGATGAGGGATGAGGAAAAAACATGTCTGAAATTCTGTAACGCGTGAGGAAAAAGTTCGAGTGGATGAAAAAACGAAAAAAAAATCCTGGCAATTATGGAGCAGAACTGATCGAGAGGAACAGACGAGGAAAAAAAACTGTGTTGTATTTAGACGCCTACGTGGAACGTCGATATTTTGTCTCGATTATTACAGAAAAAAAAAAAAAAAAAAAGAAAAACGACGAAAGTGGGTCTATTGTACTGATATAGTTACACGAATTGGAATAAGGGATGAGGGATACTTTTGTTTAACCACGGAACGCGTAATGGCATTTCATTTTTTTTACGTCCCGCGACGTCGAAAACACGAGTGACGTGTTTGTTATTCGAACATAAAGGAGATTTCTTTTTTGCCTCGCCGCTGAGGATAAATCTACATCAGTGTAAATACAGCGGGGGAGGGTTGGAGGGGGTTGAAGCAGATATCGCAGAAAAGATGTCAGAGGCAGTTAAAGCTCAACCGTCGCCACGGCTCTTTTATCCCGTCGGATAGTCAGACGTGACGTCATCGCCAACCAGCGTTTTTTTTTTTTTTTTTTTTTTTTTTTCCACGAGGCCACCCAGTGAAACGACGTCGAAGAGCGTCCAGTGGTATAGAAATAAAATGCTCCGTCCTGTCGTCCTGTCACGAGGACCGCGAGAGTCAACCGTATAGATATGGAATGAAATAAAAATAGCACGGAGTCGCGTCATGCACGTACCAATACCGACAAACGTACCTAGGGAACGTGTCGGTCGGGTTAGTTACTTTCTCCCGACTGTACGCCTCGGCGTGCCAGTTTTCCAACTCCAATATTTTGTACACTTCGGTCGCGCGTTTGTTTGCGACGCGGTCACTGCGAATATTTAGTTTTCCATTTCCGAACACGCAATAAAGACAAATGACTCATTCCCCGAATGTACGTGGGGCACCGAAAACTCGTAAACACGTGTTTTACGTGCGGATAGTAATTACGGACGCTTTAGTGGGTCCCTGGTAGAAAATCGGTAGCGTTTAATGTGGACTAAATCGGACCCAGATCGGGCCCTGGCCGGGGCCAATAACACGTGCTGGCGCGCATGCCTAAAAACTTTTCGCTAAAATCGACCTCAGAAATATTTCTTTTCAAAATATCGACTTTTCACCTATACCATCGTTCTCAAGTCGCATATTCTACCCCCGAAAACAATGGTTATTAACCTTTTTTAATCGATTTTGAAAAAAATATTTTTTTGTCGACGAAAAAAATATTTTTTCTGTCAGAAATCGTAGATTCGGCTCCGGACCGAAAATCGCCAAAATCGACCCCAATTTTTTTCTTTTCAAAATATCGACTTGTAACCTATACCATTGTTCTCAAGTCGCATATTCTACCCCCGAAAACACTGGTTATTAACCTTTTTTAATCGATTTTGAAAAAAATATTTTTTTGGAGACGAAAAAAATATTTTTTCTGTCAGAAATCGTAGATTCGGCTCCGGACCAAAAATCGCCAAAATCGACCCCAATTTTTTTTCTTTTCAAAATATCGACTTGTAACCTATACCATTGTTCTCAAGTCGCATATTCTACCCCCGAAAACACTGGTTATTAACCTTTTTTAATCGATTTTGAAAAAAATATTTTTTTGTCGACGAAAAAAATATTTTTTCTGTCAGAAATCGTAGATTCGGCTCCGGACCGAAAATCGCCAAAATCGACCCCAATTTTTTTCTTTTCAAAATATCGACTTGTAACCTATACCATTGTTCTCAAGTCGCATATTCTACCCCCGAAAACACTGGTTATTAACCTTTTTTAATCGATTTTGAAAAAAATATTTTTTTGGAGACGAAAAAAATATTTTTTCTGTCAGAAATCGTAGATTCGGCTCCGGACCAAAAATCGCCAAAATCGACCCCAATTTTTTTTCTTTTCAAAATATCGACTTGTAACCTATACCATTGTTCTCAAGTCGCATATTCTACCCCCGAAAACACTGGTTATTAACCTTTTTTAATCGATTTTGAAAAAAATATTTTTTTGGCGACGAAAAAAATATTTTTTCTGTCAGAAATCGTAGATTCGGCTCCGGACCGAAAATCGCCAAAATCGACCCCAATTTTTTTTCTTTTCAAAATATCGACTTGTAACCTATACCATTGTTCTCAAGTCGCATATTCTACCCCCGAAAACACTGGTTGTTAACCTTTTTTAATCGATTTTGAAAAAAATATTTTTTTGGCGACGAAAAAAATATTTTTTCTGTCAGAAATCGTAGATTCGGCTCCGGACCAAAAATCGCCAAAATCGACCCCAATTTTTTTTCTTTTCAAAATATCGACTTGTAACCTATACCATTGTTCTCAAGTCGCATATTCTACCCCCGAAAACACTGGTTATTAACCTTTTTTAATCGATTTTGAAAAAAATCATTTTTTAGCTACGATTTTTCTGTCAAAAATCATAGTGCTGTAACCATTAATTAATAAAACAATTTATTGTAAACCGTAACTCTCCCTTTCTAGTTCAGACACCGTAAACGCGACAATGTATGTGCCGACAGAAACACGGTTCCAATCCCCCCTACACGGTGTACACATATAATCGATGATAGTCCATAATGGACGCGGCGCAGTCTATTATAGACACAATGAAACGACGTTATAATTACCTGATAATTTGCCGCGCGAACCTACGCGGCGTAATTCATAGGCAACTAATTATAATTAGTCGGTGTATTAAAAACCGTTCGCGATACTAATTTCCGTTACTCAGCCCGATACCAGCGCCATATCAATCGGCCATCGGGGAGGCCAATAACGTTGCTCTGCCGTTATTGGCCTTTTCTTCAATTTTTCATGCCGCTGCAGCCGCCGCTGCAGCTTCGCTTAAATCCATAATTCAATTCCGCGGATAAAATGTCAATCAATTATTCCGTTACGAATTTTTTTTTTTTTTCCAGCTACTCCGTGGAATTCGAATAATCATTTGTAATATAATTCAAACTCGGCATTGCGTCACAGGAGTCGCGATTCAAGTTCCGCGCGGCGCTGCTGCTGCAGCGAATTTTTGGTCGTTGAGCGTAATGCGAACGCCCGGAGGGCCGGCCAATGAAAATTCATGAACGTTTCGCGAACGTATACAGCCGCGATGTATATACCGCCCGAAAAGCCATATATTTCCGTGATTCACGGACGTTGCGTGCACGCTCTACTCGCCTCTCCGCGCGTTAGAATAGTTTTCGGCAAGCGCGCGCCGCTGTGTTCATGAATTTTTATAAGGCACCCGCGCAAAGCTCCGTACCTCATGCGAGAACCGAGTCTTACACGCGACTGAAAATAGCAATCGAGGAGTACCCGAGATTCTGATCGCGGGTTTCGGCGGCTACTTAGAGACGAAATAATCGGGATTGGCTTGAGAAATGGGAAAATAATTGAGACGATCGATACGTCAAACGCTGTGAACTCATTTTAGACATGACGATGAAGTTGGAATACAATGAAATTTAGAAGAAAAAATCATTTTAATTTTTATAAAATATAAACGAATAAAAATCATTTTAATTTTTATAAAAAATAAACGAATAAGAATAATTTTTATTTTTATAAAAAATAAACGAATAAAAATAATTTTATTCGTTGGAATACAACGAAATTTAGAAGAAAAAATCATTTTAATTAACCCAAATGATGAAAATAGGCATAAAAAGTCACCACAGCAAAAAAGGGCACGAAAAAAAAATTGGTGTCCTTCATCATTCGGGTTAATTAGAATTAATTTTTTTTTCTGAGTTTCGTTGCATTTAAACGATGCAACCTTCAACATTGTTTTTAGACTTGATGAGTTTCATAAAAAAATTACGACGTATTTTCATCCGCACTCGAAAACCGCATGAAATTTATCTCCAATTCGCGGCAACTTGTCAACATTTATTTCATTTTATCGTGGAAAAAATCATCAGCCGCTCGATTTATTTAAATAGAATTCGCGACATTCTGATCGCAGGTCGTCGGCTACTTAGGGACGAAATAATCGAGATTGGCTTGAGAAATAGGAAAATAATTGAGACGATCAATATGCCAAACGCTGTAAACTCATTTCAGACTTGATCCGTTTTACAGAAAAATTACGACGTACTTTCATCCACACTCGAAAACCGCATGAAATTTATCTCTAATTCGTGGCAACCTGTCGACATTTATTTAATTTTATCGTGGGAAAAATCATCAGCCACACGATTTATTTAAATGAAATTCGCGACATTCTGATCGCAGGTCGTCGGCTACTTAGGAACGAAATAATCGAGATTGGCTTGAGAAATAGGAAAATAATTGAGACGATCAATATGCCAAACGCTGTAAACTCATTTCAGACTTGATCCGTTTTACAGAAAAATTACGACGTATTTTCGTCCGCACTCGAAAACCGCCTGAAATTTATCTCCAATTCGCGGCAACTTGTCGACATTTATTTCACTTTATCGTGGAAAAAAATCATCAGCCGCTCGATGCTGTTTAAGTGGAATTCGCGGATGTTAAATCGCGCATCTATGAAAGTAATTCGACTCCAACACTTCATCACGCGATATTGTAATATTATTCATGGCGCCTTTCCTCACATATAAATTTCCGTGGGTCTCGGGCAACGCCGCGGAACCCCCGCGGTAATATTATGCCAAAGGACAAATGAGTTTAACTCGGCGGGAATGCGCGAGGAGGCTTCGCGAGGTATAAAAGAATTCGAGTAAATCGTGGAAAAATATTGCCGGATCAACGCGAACTATTAGCTCGAGACTCTCCGCGACGGCGCAATAGTTACCGTCCCATCAGAAACTGTCCGGTTCATAGCCCGGTTCATACACACAAACGCTTCAGCGAGCGCGCATAATGCCTGGCACTTTATCTCCATTCCATTATGTTAAGAGTATATATAGGCGTAACTGCGCATAATTCTTGAAGGTGGATTGCGATCGGTGAAAACGGGACGCGGAAAACGCGGGAGGCGTGAAGTAATGGTCCGCCGAAAAATAAATTCGGCCGACCGACCCTTCGAAAAATTTGCGATTTTTGTAGGTCTGGATTTAAGATCCTGTGAAAAAATCAGAAATCAAGATATCGTGTTTGGTCTTGCGGCATTCTTTTCGTTATTGAGTTTTCTTTCGAACGAATCAAGAAAATCCAGATTCGGTCGAGCCAAAAAAAAGTTATCTCAACTTTAGTGAAGTGACGAAATTTTGAAAAAAGTAGGAAATAGTTTTTCGCGTTTTTCTCGTCGAATTTTCTATTTTTGGGGGAATAAACGGTGCTTTTCGGAATCAGCGGGAAATTTTCCATCGGATAGCATTTTCAAACTTTACAAAACCGATTTTTTTTTTTTTTTTTCGCAAAAAATGCAAGGCAACTTTCGACTTTAAAATTCTGTGAAAAATTCAGACATCAAGATATCGCATTCCGCCTTGCGGCATTCTTTTCGTTGTACAGTTTTCTTTCGAATGAAAGAAGAAAATCTAGATTCGAACGATCCAAAAAAAAGTAACGTCAACTTTAGTGAAGTGACGAAATTTCGAAAAAAGTAGGAAATCGTTTTTCGCGTTCCTCTTGTCGAATTTTCTATTTTTTGGGGAATAAACGGTGCTTTTCGGAATCAGCGGAAAATTTCCCATCGGATAGCATTTTCAAACTTTACAAAACCAAATTTTTTTTTTTTTTTTCACAAAAAATGCAAGGCAACTTTCGACTTTAAAATTCTGCGAAAAATTCAGAAATCAAGATATCATATTCCGCCTTTTGCAGCATTCTCTTTATTACAGACTTTTCTCTCGAACGAAGTAAAAAAACCCAGACTCGATCGATCCAAAGCGATTCAACAAATAACGTCCCACAATATGTTTTTCGACAAAACGACTCGGCCAAATGGAGTCCAGCAAATTCGATTTTCGGCAGAACGACAGTAAGACACAAAAAGGAAAATCGAATACGAGAGAAATTCTTCGCCTCTCGCAAACCGAGAAACCGAGACGTGGAAGTCGGAGGGTAAAAAAAAGCGAGAGGAGGGGACAGCGAGTCAGCCATTAGCGACTGACTTACGGCATTTGACGTGACAAATGTGATCCTCGATGTATCGACCTGGCGGGCGACGCGATGGGGAACGAGGGTCGCCCACCCCCTGCGACTCGTAAGAGGGTCGTTGTGACCATCCCGTCCGCCTTCGCGTATGCCATATACCATTACTGCCATTCCCAAGCCAAAACCCTGTGTGCGCCGCATATACAAGGGAGGTGCAGGCAAAATGGGCCGCACAAGCGAAAAATGGTTTTATGACGAAAACAAAAGTGTACTTCGATTGCTTTTGATCAAAAAATCCGATTCCAACCATCAATTTTGAGCGTATTAAAAAAAAAGTGCGGGCAAAATGGGACAGACCTCCAAATTCGGAAATTCGTGTTTTTTTTACTCGGTGATACTCCTTAATAGTTATTTCGCAAAAAAAAATTGTAACATTTTATTGTTATTATTATTATTATTATTATTATTATTATTATTATTGTTTTTTTTTCTTCAAAGTGATTTTTCAAAAGCCAGAATGCTTAAAACACTCAAGATTTTTAAAAATCTTTATATTTCGCTCACATGCGTTGAATTGTGTCGTATAGACGCGATTTTCACGAAATGGGGATCCGTCCCATTTTGCCCGCAAAAATAGTTGGAACTGAAAAAATCGGTGTTCCATTTTTCCCGCACCTCCCTTACTATACGAACACAAGGGCCAATTACTGATTACACCAAAGTGGCAGCAACGTTACATATTTATGCAGCCCCGGCCGCGAGTAAAACACACACGAGGGTGGCCAAAAATGGGATTCCCATTTTTCCCATTCGCGACTGGCCGGCTTTATTCCGCAATTTGCGCGCGTTTTCGAACACAGGGGAGGCAGGTGCAGCGAGGACGACGAATACCGCGCGAGCTGTGCGGGAAAACTTGGGCGCTGCTTTTAATATCGTGATGGAAGGAACAGAAGTCCCGGTGCCAGTTTTCCGACTTACGTCAGCGGGCTTTCTTCCACCGAGTCTCGGCTTTTAATTCTCTCACGACTTTCGTCGCTTTTTTTTTCATCGAGTAATGCGAAACTTGACAAAAGCGGATTAGCATACTTGGCACTTTTTTTTTTTTTTTAATAGGCGAGAAGAAGTCTACGGTGTAAGGCGAGTTGTGAAAACTCGTCGAGCGTCGGCGAAAAAAAAATGCGGGCAAAATGAAACAGACCCCCAAATTCGGAAATTTGTGTTTTTTTAATCCACATCACCAGTAATGATTATATTAAGAAAACCAAATTATAAAAAAATGTAATATATTTTTAAGTGATTTTTTAAAGTATTTTTTCATCGAGTAATGCGAAACTTGACAAAAGCGGATTAGCATGGTTAGCACTTTATTATTATTGATTTTGTTGTTATTATTATTATCATTATTATTATTATTATTATTATTGTTTTTTTTTTTTTTTTTTTTTTTTAAATAGGCGAGAAGAAGTCTGCGATGTAAGGCGAGTTAAGAAAAAGCCGCATGCTTTACATACACAAAACCTGAGACGCGACTTTGGCTCCTCTATATGCAAATAGTCATTTAATTTGGCGGACGCAACCGGACCGATCGCGAGGTCAAGCAACACGCGGTCGTTTGGCCACTGGAGTTGAATAATTGTCGCGCAATTATTGCCACGAAATGAGTAGCCCGGGCGTCGCATCTCCGATTCGATTCCAATCAGCGGATACGCGACGCGACGCGCGGTGTGATTTAAAGTCCCCAACCGAAGTGCGTCGCGCACAGCTGCTCGATGCAATCAAAATGCATCGAAGTCCGATGTAATCGGCGAAGTACGTCGAAGTTGCATTGCAATCAAAACATATTGAACTCCGATATAATCGAAGTGCATCGATTCTGCATGTAATCACGTTATACCGAAGTCCAATATCATCAAACGATGCAGCCGCGATCGACGCAATCGACGTACATGGAAATGGTACGCGGGGGGAATTTTTAAGCAGTAGACACCGTAAAAATGTATAAATTCAAATTGGATGTACGCTTGCGAAATTCGAAGTTTCTCCGGGTTTCGTAATATCTTCAACAGTTGAACGTGATATCATCGAACCGTATAAATGAAAATCACACTTAGAAAAAATTCTGGTGTCGTCAGAACGCGAATTCTGAAGGCCTGTATGAGGATTCATGACTCATGAATTTTTCATGATGTTGAAGTTTGCATGGATGGAATAAATCGAGGGAATAAAAAAAAATTTGAATTAACCCAAATGATGAAGTTAGATATGAAACGTCATCATTTGGGTTAATTATAAATAATTGTTTTTTCTGAATTTCGTTGCATTTCAATGCTGCAAATTTCAACATCATAATCTTTCCCTTTGCCAAATTCATAGTTTCTCCTGGTTTCCTAATATCTTCATCAATTGAATCTGGATATCTCCAACCATATAAATTAGCCTAAAATGAAAATCACACTTAGAAAAAAAATCCTGGTGTCGTCAGAACTCGAACGCTGAAGGCCTGTATGAGGGTTCATGACTTATGACTTTTTCTCTTTTGTCGCTACTCACTGTTTTGGCCCTGGACGTTAAACAGCTTGTCACGAAATTCATAGTTTCTCCTGGTTTTCTAACATCTTCAACAATTGAACGCGATATCACCAAACCATATAAACTCGCCTAAAACGAAATTCACACTTAGAAAAAAACTCCTGATGACGTCAGAACTCGAACACTGAAGGCCTGTATGAGGGTTCATGACTCATAACTCTTTCCCTTTGACACTGCTCAGTATTTTGGCCTCATTGTTCGTCCCAAGACGACACTTCACGCTTTCCAAATCCCAAACAACGTATTATTTCGCAAAAATTGCGCGTTCAGCGAGTAATTTCCATGAGACTCCAAGAGAGGGCGCGGAAAATCGTCTGTGTTGCCTTTGAGAAACCCTCATCAGCGCCATCTTGAGCAGCGCGGCGCCATAGCGACGACGAAGATATCGCTCAAAGCAGTCAAAGCGCGGAGCGCTTTGACTGCTTTGAAAAGCGACGAATCACAAGCGCGACGTAAAATAAATAGGCGGAATGCAGACGGCACGCATATATAAATATTCCGCCCGAGCGTTTATACCACCCGTTGTCTCAAAGGAGTGTCAATGGCAGGGACGACGCGCGTAGCGGCGGTAGCGAAGCTCCAGGGGGGGGAGGTTTATGGTGGAATAAAATTGCGAGTTAAGTCCCTTCGGTGCGCCGAGGGACACAATTACCATGCACACACAGGACGGGCTCACGGCCGGAAGGCGAGACGCGGCGAGAGGAAGAGCGACGTCGACCGCGACGACGTCGACCAAGGGCCGGGTCGTCGGGCTCGAGTTATCGAGCAGCCTCGTTACCGCCCGGCGAGACCCAGCGGCAAAGACACACCGCGTTTTACCCCGACACACCACGTACACCGCGCGCTCTGTACTCACAATGTACGTCATCCAGCGTGTGGAAGTTGGGGATGCGCGGGGAAAATGGAATACGTAAGCGAAAAATGGTTTTATGACGATGATCTTTGGTATTTCTATTGGTTTTCACCCAAAAATTCGATTCCAAACACTAATTTTGAGCGTCGGAGAATTTTTTTTTTTTTTTTTTTGGGAAAAATGTAACAGACCCCCAAATTGGGAAATTCGTTTTTTTTACTCTACATCAACAGTAGGGGATGTGCAGGGAAAATGAAACACATAAGCGAGAAATGGTTTTATGACGATGATTTTTGGTATTTCTATTGGTTTTCACCCAAAAATTCGATTCCAAGCATCAATTTTGAGCGTCAACAAAAAAAAAGTGTGGCAAAATAAAACAGACCCCCAAATTTGGAAATTCGTTTTTTTTTTTTTTTTTATACTCCTCGTTATCAGTAAGAGATGTGTGGCCAAAATGAAACACATAAACGAAAAATGGTTTTACGACAATGACAAAAGTGTATTTCTATTGGTTTTCATACCAAAATCCGATTCCAATCATCAATTTTGATCGCCAGCAAAAAAAATGCGGGCAAAATGAAACTGACCCCAAATTCGAAAATTCGTGTGTTTTTTTAATACTTCACATCATCAGTAATAATTATATTAAAAAACAAAATTATAAAAAAAATTATATGTTGTATAAGTAATTTTTTAAAAGCCAAATTGTTTGAAACACTGAAAATGCTATTAAAAAAAAGTTATATTCCGTTTAGTTGCGTTGAAACATGACGAATAGACGAAATATTCCTGAAAAGGGAGTTTGTTTCATTTTGCCAGGAAAAATATCCAAAACTAAAAAAAACGCTGTTTCATTTTCCCCGAAAAAATATTCGTAACTGAAAAAAACCCTGTTTAATTTTTCCCACATGTCTCATTTTGCCCCGCACATCCCCTACAATGCAACCGCAGCATCGGTTCCAGCCTTCAGCCCGCGTTTGTGCGTCGTCGTAACCGCATCACCCGCTGCGTCACGTGCGTCTTCTCCATCGTTTCCGCCGTGCTTCAAACCTTTTAACCCGCGTCGCCAGAACGCACAAAGGCGAGACGTCGATCCGACTGTCCGCGAGCCTCGCGCGGCTAAGCGAATTTCGCTGGCGCAACCCGAGTGTTCTCCACCGGGAGGTCCTCCCGCATTTCGACGAGAGAATAAAACACTCGCAAACGAGCCCACCAAGATCCGTTATTCTCTCCGCGGGATTGTCGATAAAATAAGCCGGCGCGGCAATTAGGCGCCGGTAATTGAAGCGTAATCGCGCGCTGTGCACACGATGGGCGGTGGTTCGGTTAAAAGGCCCCGCGGCAGTTTGTAATGCGACGAAATTTAATGCCCGTGTGGATTCAGTTAGCTCGCGTTATTCACGCGGCTATCGATATTCGTTCGTATATCGCAAACATAAAAAAATAAATCACGGGCTCCGGTAAAATTGGCATAACACATTTTTTCGGGGCTTCATTGATGCACTTGGTGATCGTGATGAGAAAACGTGGGATGAACGCGTTTTGTAGCAAAACTGACGCTTTGAAGTTGTTTGAAAGACCAGGTATTTTTTTTTTTTTTTTTTTTTATTCGTTGCCTCTGTGTTTTTGGCAATTACGGGTGCCAACTGCAGCTAACACAAAAAAGTTAGCGCGCTCGAGGTTTTTTTGAAAATTAAAAAATACCATGAAATCCGCACGCGTCGACGTTTCGGACGACTCTGAGTGTCCCGGCATGAAAATCGCCGAGATAAACCGTTTTACGAAAACGAAGCTTCCGCAGTGTGGAAGCGAAAAAAATGGGCTACGCGGTTTTGTTGATCCTACTTTTTACGGTGTTGAACCGACGTTTTGCAAGAAAATTTGACCACTAAATTGCACCCGAAATTTGCGCCGAGAGAAAAAACGCGCAGCGTGTTTTATAATTGTTACGCACTTTGCGTGTAATTATGGCAAATTTAATACAGTCATTAAATTATTGACAAACTTGAAGAATGGAAATTCGAGCAATTTTTTTTTTTTTTTTTTTTTTTTCATTTTAATCGTTATTAAAAAAACGCCGGCAAAACACGTAGTCGAATACAATAATGGCACTTTGCATGTAATTATGGCAAATTTAATACAGTCATTAAATTATTGACAAACTTGAAGAATGGAATATTTTTTTTTTTTTTCATTTTAATCGTAATTAAAAAAAACGCCCGCATAACACGTAGTCGAATACTTTAATGGCACTTTCCATGCAATTATGGCAAATTTAATACAGTAATTAATTTATTGACAAACTTAAAGACTGGCAATTCAAGCAATTTTTTTTTTTTTTTCATTTTAACCGTTATTAAAAAAACGCCCACAAAACACGTAGTACAAATACAATAATGGCATAATAAGCGTCTTGTAGCCTCGATGAATTTTCATTTTTCGCTCGATCGAATATCAAGCTCGCACATAATAATAATCAACCGCCGCGTTGCATTCCGTCTCGTTGATTCTGTCGGCAGCGCATCAACGGGGGTGTCCAGAGGGGAAGAGACGCCGATGCGCCGGGGTTTTGATAACTCGGCACATTTTCACCCCCGCCAGCATCTCGAAAACCCCGCGCGCGATTTTTAAATTTATTTTCCCTCCTATCCATATTTTCCGGTGAAAAGGCCGCGTCCGTGTGTCCCACGCTGAAAGTGTGGGGAGAATAAAGAAGTCGGTGGGAAGCGGAGGGTTCGAGAGTCGATTGAACCCCGTGAGCGGAGGGTGGAGGGGGAGGGGGGCGGGTTCAGTGACTCGCGGTTGCCGATAATTTCTGCCGACTCCCTCTCGGAGCCCTTCGAACCCCTTCGAACCCCTTCGAATATCCCTCGGTTCTCTATTTTTCATCCGCTTCTTCTTCTTCCTCATTCTTTTTTTTTTTCTTCTTTTATTTTCTTTTTTTTTCTCTTCTTCCTTCGTTACCTTTTTTTCGCAGCTTGGTGCGGGTGACGATTTTTATTCCGCCCTTCTCGCGACGCCCGACACGCTGCGGAGAAAAACGTCGCCGAGCGGAATAAAAAGAGTGGCGAAGGGATGAAAGAACAGAGGGGGAGGAAAGAGAGAGAGAGAGAGAGAGAGAGAGAGAGAGAGAGAGAGAGAGAGAGAGAAGAAAAGAAAGAAAACGTTGCGGGGCTCGCGCTCCTCTGGTATCTGTGCAGCCCGGCCAAACGCAAAGCTTCCTCTCTCTTTCTCTCTCTGCTGCTTCTCTATACCAATGCAGCTCTACACACACCATCCACCAGTACTTGACTAGCAAAGCCAGACAGAATCTAGCTGCTGGTACCACCGTCGCCTTTCCTTTTCCGTTCCTTTGCCAGCCTTCATCCTTTCCCAGAGTGTATATACACTCTGTACTTTTCCGTATTACCCACACACACACCCTACATATATATGTGTATAGGGGAGACCGGGGTAAAATGGACCTCCGGGGTAAAACGGGCCCCCTTTTTTTATCATTGAAAAAAAAAAAATGAGGGTAAAATGGGCTCCCGTCTCTCTCCCGTCGTAAGTTTTGAGGCTTCTTTCTTCGTCAAAACTTTTTTTCCCGCCGTCTTCCGTGATTTTTTTTAATTCGCGGGCTTCGGCAACTTTTTTCTCCATCAATTCTTGTGCTAAATGTGCTTTTGGACTTAAATGTGCTTTTGTGTCACATTTTAGTAAAAGACCCAAATAATCAACACTCGTGCCGATCTGTAGCGTTTTGTGTAGTCATTCATATTCGTGACGGATTCTGAGGGGGGCTCGTTTTACCCCTGAATTTTTTTTTTTTTTTTTTTTTACAATTAAAATTGATGATTGATCTCGAATTTTTTTAGTGAAAAGCGATAAAAAAAACACTTTGGGTTTTGTCATAAAGCCATTTTTTGCTTAGGGGGCCCGTTTTACCCCATTACAAATGGATTTATAACGAAAACAAAAGTATTCTTCGATTGCTTTTGATTAAAAAATTCGATTCCAACCATCAATTTTGAGCGTCGGCAAAAAAAAAGAAGTGCGGGCGAAATGGGACAGACCCCAAATTCGGAAATTCGTGTTTTTTTTACTCGGCGATACTCCTTAATGGTTACATTGAAGAAAAAAGAAAATTGTAAAAAAAAAAGATTTTTGTTTTCAAAGTGACTTTTCAAAAGCCAGACTGCTTAAAACACTCAAAATTGTGAAAAACCTTTATATCTATGTATAGACGCGATATTCACGAAATGGGGGTCTGTCCCATTTTGCCCGGAAAAATAGTTGGAACTGAAAAAAAAAATCGCTGTCCCGTTTTGCCCGCACCTCCCCTATAGATATATCTATACATAAATGTATACCCTGTTTCTCGCCCTTTCTTCGCTCCTCCGCATTCTCCCTTTCGCCAACGCAACGGATACATTATTCATGACTTTGTCAACGGGACTGGCTACGATATTTTTACAATATTATACTTTGAAAACTACCGAGGTACCGACGAGAAAAAGAGAGACGAGAGCGCGGAGATAGTATCGGGGCGGAACGACGCCCGATTCCGGCCTGCTGTTTCCAACGCGCCATCTACCAGCGTATAACACACGAAAACTCGCGCGCACTTTTTCAATACATCTCCGCGCCGGGCTCCACCGGAAGTCACTCGTGGGCGCTGCAACGTGAAATTTGAATTCGAGCCCGCAATGGGTCCTGGTTTCGCGTTGTCTTTTTATCCCGACGTGTTCTCGTTTTTCACCGCATGAGTTTCTTTTTTTTTTTTTTTTTTTTTTTTTAGTGACGCAGCGCGACACACTGGAATATGTGAAACGCTCTTTGTATTAGACGGCCTGAATCCGAAAGTAGCGACGACCCACTGGATATTTTATTTCTCAAATAAAAATTTTTCCATCACGGGATTTTTTTATTTTTTAAACGCACCCCACGGACGCTCGTTTCGCGACATTTTTGCCGCGCGACGGGAGTGCAAAACTGGCTTTCGCTCTCTCTCTCCACGGGGGCGAATAATATTTGGCCGAAATGGGAGACGTGTTTTCGACGGAAAATAAATAAAACTGCGTTTCGCTGGTGACAGCAGTTTTTACGGTAAGTTCCGGCGGAATCCGGGGGGAAAAAAATGTTAACGCTAGTAATGGGATTTTCTTTGCGCCATCGAAGATTTTTTTAATTTTAGTTTGATCCGCGAAATAAATTCCAAATTTTTTTTTACGGTGCATTTGACTTGTTTTCGATGGAAAATAAATAAAACTGAGTTTCGCTAGTGACAGCAGTTTTTACGGTAAGTTCCGGCGGAGTCGGGGGGAAAAAAATGTTAACGCTAGTAATGGGATTTCCTTTGCGCCATCGAAGATTTTTTTAATTTTAATTTGATCCGCGAAATAAATTTCAAATTTTTTTTAGGGTGCATTTGACGTGTTTTCGATGGAAAATAAAAAAAACTGCGTTTCGGTAGTGACAGCAGTTTTTACGGTAAGTTCCGGCGGAATCCGGGGGGAAAAAAATGTTAACGCTAGTAATGGGATTTCCTTTGCGCCATCGAAGATTTTTTTAATTTTAGTTTGATCCGCGAAATAAATTTCAAAATTTTTTTAGGGTGCATTTGACGTGTTTTCGACGGAAAATAAATAAAACTGCGTTTCGCTAGTGACAGCAGTTTTTACGGTAAGTTCCGACGGAATCCGGGGAGAAAAAAAATGTTAACGCGACTAATGGGATTTCCTTTGCGCCATCAAAGATTTTTTAATTTTAGTTTGATCCGCGAAATAAATTTCAAATTTTTTTTAGGGTGCATTTGACGTGTTTTCGACGGTAAATAAATAAAACTGCGTTTCGATAGTGACAGCAGTTTTTAAGGTAAGTTCCGGCGGAATCCGGGGGGAAAAAAATGTTAACGCTAGTAATGGAATTTCCTTAGTGCCATCAAAGATTTTTTTAATTTTAGTTTGATCCGCGAAATAAATTTCAAATTTTTTTTTAGGGTGCATTTGACGTGTTTTCGATGGAAAATAAATAAAACTGCGTTTCGCTAGTGACAGCAGTTTTTACGGTAAGTTCCGGCGGAATCGGGTAAAAAAAAATGTTAACTCTAGTAATGGAATTCCCTTTGCGCCATCGAAGATTTTTTTAAATTTTAGCTTCATCGGCGAAATAAATGCGGAATTTTTTTTTTTTTTTGCATTTGACGTACGATCGACGTGGTCGAGGGCTGCGTCCTATATGCACTTCGTTAAGAGCGAACAAAAACGTCGGTAGATTCCGATTTCATCAACTTGTTTTGCGGGAACTTTGCGCAGCCACTCCCGCAAGGTGGGGCAGCAAGTTTAATGCATTTTAATGACTTCTTCAGTTTTTTTTCTTTTTTTTTCCTAATTAAGAGTTTTCGAACTAGCGTTTGATGGCTGCCGTTCCGACGTCGCCTTCCAACACATTCGATTAAGTCGTGAAATATCCTACGGTCAACTTTTTTTTTCTTCTTTTTTTCTTTTTTTTTCTTTTTTTTCTTCTTCTTTTTTTATTTTTTATTTTTATTTTTTCTTCTTTTTTTGTATATCCTTTCACCCCCAGCCTACTCGGGGATTCTATATTTTTTTGAGGTCTTCCAATTTCACCTCTGCCTCCCCCCCCCCCCCCCCCCTCACTGCTGTGTACTGCAGAATAAGAGACCCTCGTTCTCGAGTTCCGGGTCGGCTCGCAGAAAGGATTCTTCCGCGAGGGCTCAGAGCGCCTGGAGAATTGCCAGAGAGCTCCGTGCGCGCCCGGATTGCCCTGATGCACGAGAGACTGTTGGCTGGGAATTTCAAGCCCGACGTTTCTCGCTCGGCTCGGCCACCGGCAGATGTGTCGATCCCTTCGGTTTTGCTGCTGCTGCTCGTGACCCAGCGAAATCTGTCATCGACACGGCTGTAGTTCCCAATGGCTCCGACTCGAATTTCGATGATTACCAGCACTGATACGCACTTGGCAAACTCGATCGTCTCGTATAGTTATGCTGACTGTGGCCTGATGACCGTCCGGACGACGAAAGCCGAATTAAAGGAATTTGCCTCTATCGTGGAAATTCCTCTTCATGACCTGACCTAATCTTATCTTCTGCAATTACATATTTTCAGTACTTTCACATAAAGCCAATGGTATAGAAAATTTAATGTCACGATTTCGTACCTAAATAATTTTTTAGCTTTTTGGTCCGGAGAACAAAAATAGAGGAAGACGTAGAATAAATAGAATAGTTGATAATAATAATAATAATAATAATAATAATAAATAACGAAAAAATAATATTGATTATAAAATGATTCTGCAGAGGCCCCGACCATAGAGCGAAACGTAAAAATGACGAGCAGTGATTTCAAAGCCGAATGAAAGGAATCTGCCTCCATCGTGGAAATTCCTCGTCATGACCTGACCTCAGGTAATCTTATCTTCTGCAATTACGTATTCTCGTTATTTTCACAAAGCCAATGGTATAGAAAATTTGATGTCACGATTTCGTACCTAAATAATTGTTGAGCTTTTTGGTCCGGAGTAAAAAAAAACACTTGAAGACGTAGAATAAAATAAAATATAAATGATAATAACAGTAATAATATTAATAAATAACTGCAAATGTTTAATGTCTGAAATTATGGAAATTTCAATATATGTATAAAAGGATTTAAAAAAGGAAATTTAAACATATTTAATATCTTCTCGTTCAAGAATTTTTTAATTTATATAAACCTCGACAGCATTACAATTTCACATTCCCAATATCCAAAAATTACTTTTTCCTTTGCCAAAAAGTCGCAATAACAGCTGTTACTAATATCACCAAAATATTTGCCATTCTCGGTCACCTAAAAAAAAAAAAAAAACAGAATCAAATATCTCCCTCCACCCTCGCGTTTTTCAGACGCCCCCGCATCATTTCTGGAATATCGCCAAAGGTTTTTCCCCCATCTCCCACCCCCACGTCAGTCCATACGTCGGGGAGAAAGTGCGACGGTAAAAAGCCAAAATCCTCGGGAAATCGTTGGAGGCGGAAAAGGAGATCGCCCAGGGACACAAAAATGTTTATCACCTGCCTCGCGCGGTTCCAGCCGCGGATACGAGACGCGCGCGTATCTCGCCGAGCAATATACCCCGCCGCCCGGCTTGCCTACCATAAACCTTTCGCATTACCTTACACTTTGATACATATCGCATTTATGGGTAGTCGCGATACCAACGCCGCTCGCTCGCGGATTGTGTGTGATCCGCGGCTGCAGTATTTTCTCCCTATACGAATCCAGAGGGCTTTGCGATCATAAAAAGCCTACAGTCATTAACAGATCCGGAAGGCCGGGGGAATTTTATGGAAAGGTAATCCAAAGCTCGATGGGAGAAAAAGAAATGAGGGAAGTTTGGATGGGAAAAAACGCGACTGCGTTGCGCCGAGGCAACTTTTTTTTTTTTTTTTTAGGGTGCATTTGACGTGTTTTCGACGGAAAATAAATAAAACTGCGTTTCGCCAGTGACAGCAGTTTTTACGGTAAGTTCCGGCGGAATCGGGAGGGGAAAAAAATGTTAACGCGAGTAATGGAATTTCCTTAGCGCCATCGAAGATTTTTTAAATTTTAGTTTGATCCGCGAAATAAATTCCAAATTTTGTTTAGGGTGCATTTGACTTGTTTTCGACGGAAAATAAATAAAACTGCGTTTCGCTAGTGACAGCAGTTTTTACGGTAAGATCCGGCAGAATCGAGTAAAAAAAAATGTTAACGCTAGTAATGGAATTTCCTTTGCGCCGTCGAAGATTTTTTCAATTTTACTTTCATCCGCGAATTCATCCGCAGTATTTCTCCCTATACGTATCCACAGGCTTTGCGCTCATAAAAAGCCTACAGTCATTAACAGATCCCGAAGGCCGGGGGAATTTTATGGAAAGGTAATCCAAAGCTCGATGGGAGAAAAAGAAATGAGGGAAGTTTGGATGGGAAAAAACGCGACTGCGTTGCGCCGAGGCAACTTTTTTTTTTTTTTTTTTTTTTTTTTTTTTTTTTTTTTTTTCAGCGACTGCTGAAAAAAAAGCAAAAGGGTTGCGAGGGTTGCTCGAACCGAGAGTGATATACACGAATATGGCTTTGGCCCCATCGCCGCCTCTATGCGCAGCAGCTACAGTGTGTATAACGCGATGGAGGGCATTTCGAACTCGGGTACCGCGCTCACTAGTCTCATACAAGTTCGTTCGTCCATTAATCCATTGTCTCTTTATTCCAATACTTGGACAATCCAGCCACTCCCAACCTGCCCCGCCTGGCCCAGTCTTTTGCCTCACTCGTTCATTCATTCGAACCTTCGCAGTCAGTCTATACGTATGAGGCCAAGTCCAGGGGGGGGGGGGGTTCACGTTTCATTTACGCCAAATCCATAAGCTTGATTACATTTTCATTGGCGTGCCGCTTTTTTTTATGCCCTCGGCCGAGCCATTAGTTGCCCCCGGTGCGCGGCATACGCGAAAGGTTGCTCTTTTTGCCAGCCACACTCACAGCTGACTCTGTGGGCTTCGCAGGGAAATAGCGAAAAAATATATACGGGGGATATAGGGAAGCGGATGTATGGCGTGTGGAGGCCGATGGGTGAAAGAGATGGAATACCTATTAGAGCACTACTGCGTAGTTAACCCTCCTGGCAATTCGCGGAACGTCAAAACTCTCCGCGTCCACCCGCGGCTATTGACCGTCAAAGCCATTTTGTACGAATGCTCGGGTAACGCGACTTCCGCTGGGCGAATTATCGGTGCAGGACTGTGTAACGGCGTGAGTTAATTAATGACGCTGGGATCTGTTTGAATACACAGGCTTTACGGTCTTTGGACGGCGGGCTTGTCATTAGCGATTTTTGATCGCGGGCGAAGTTGTATGGAAATAAAGTATATGCAAAATGTATAAAAGATGAAAAAATAAAAGATAAAAGAATGATAAGAAAAAATATAAGACGATAGGAAAAAAGAAAGATAAGAAAAAATATAAGATGATAAGAAAAAAGAAAGATAAGAAAAAATATAAGATGATAGGAAAAAAGAAAGATAAGAAAAAATATAAGATGATAAGAAAAAAGAAAGGTAAGAAAAAATATAAGATGATAAAAGATTCTATATATACAAGATATATTTTGTCCGAAAACTTCTATATTTTGGCTAGATTTTAGGATATATAAGAAATATACGCGAGCGAAAAATATATTTAAGATATACCCAAGATATGTTCAAAATGTATTTTTTCCCGACTGCGCTGAAATGGCGTGTTTTCTCCCCTGAAAAGCGGGAGGAAAATAGTCGATTTCTGACTTCGAGCAGTGCGCATGCGCAGCGGGCAGAAATAGCGGCCAAAGCTCCCTAGGGCATCTTGCCCACTTTTTTTGACCCGCTCACAGTTCTCAGCGTGACCACCGCAGCGCTCGCAACGACTAAGAGAGACGCCATTAGGCAACGGGCGGGAAACGCTTAGACGTGTATGATTGAGCGACTGGAGGTTAAGTGTCATTAAAAAAATTGTTGTGTCTTCAGTGGGGGGGCTTCGCCCCCCCAACCCCCCACCAGGGGCTTCGCCCCTGGACCCCACAAGGGGCTTCGCCCCTGGACCCCACCAGGGGCTTCGCCCCTGGTCCCCCCCCCCCCCCCGGCCGCCCTCCGCCACCGGTTCCCGCATTTCAGCTTAGTCGGAAAAAAAGTATCGTATGCTACGCGGGAGGGAGCGCCATTTTCACCTCGTGCTCGTGCTGCCCTCGCTCCGCTCGGGCAGCAAACCTCGCACTCGGTGAAAATAGCGCTCTTCCCTCCCTTGTAGCATAATGTACTATTTTATTATATTATCGTCTGAAAAGTTCTATATGTCAGATATATTTTTGTGTATATTTATTTTCCGTGGGGAAGTCTTGCGGGAAAAACCGATTTGAAAATTTCGAGAAAATGGTTAAATATTCTCAATGGTTGAACGTTGTTGTACATTGTTGAGCATATCGCGAATAAAACGTCGGGGACAGAATGAAAAAGGTTGATGATTTTTCACTCTCTGGTACGGAGATGAATTTCCATTTATGATTGAATTAGTCGACAGTGAATTCGTGTTGCAATTTAAATTTAAACTCTTTATGTCTACATGTGGAATTCCCATTTGGACTGCTGGTAAACGATTTTGTTTCCATTATTGAGAGATTTCTATTTGGGAGACTGAAAAATCATCTGCAGATGTTCTTCAGGCTCAGTAATTTTGCATCCTCGTCGTCTCCCATATTTGAAGCAATATGATGTTGAAGCTTGCATCGTTGGAATACAACGAAATAAAAAAAAAAAATTCTAATTAACCCGAATGATGAAATTAGGTATCAAAAGTCATCATATCAATTAGTTCCTATGGTTTTTATGTACGTAATTTCATCAGTTGAATTAATTAGAATTCATATTTTTTCTGCTTTTCGTTGCATTCCAACGATGCAATCTTCACCACCATGAATCAATCACGTTTCAACTGCATCTTCATTAAGCAATGCAACAGAATAACTTTCCAAGGAATTCAGTTCAGCCCGACTCAATGAACACTGAAAACCGAATGACAAACTAAGAAAAGACCTACGTATCATTGCCTCCAAACACGAACGCATTTCTCGTCCAGCGTATATTCACTCAACCGCTACCAAATGCAACCAGTTCCATCCCACGTTGCACCCGACTATTTTGACTATCGAGAGTCCGGTAACGACCCTCGCGTTCGGTGTTACAACGACCGCCATATCCCACGGGGAATATTTAGGGCAACAAGTTAAAAGGCGATCATTCTTTCGTTCTCCGCAAGCTTCTCCACAGCGGGTCGGGCCGTACGTTTTATGTGATTTTTATACGGCCAGTCGGCGGGTCGGACCGAGAAGGGGGTGGAGGGGGGAGGGGGGGGGGGCAGCTCTACTTTACTTCGACTCTTAAAAACGGAGCTTACGACTGCGCGGACCATAAGGCAGCCCTGTCAGTGGCACACACGAACGGAAACCCGAGCTCGGGTCCGTCGCGCGAGAGCCGCGCAGACGGAACCGCGGAGCGTTGGAACTTCAACCAACTATGTAATACTATACAGGCTGCTGGTGGTGCTGCTGCTGCACGTGTAACCCTCGCACTCGAGGAACGAGCGCACCTCACACTTATGGGGCAATAAGACTTCCGCGGACTGTTAAAGGTCTGCGCGTTACGTGACTAACGCAAATGGCCGCACATACACCATATCGAATGGCCCAACGCGGCTCTCTCCCTTTTTCTCGCGAGGAAAGCTTTTTTTTATGCATACTCTATAAAATCCTTCGGGCGACGTGAAGCCATTGTTGTCAATTTATTATGATTTATTGCCGGGTCGCCAGGGAAGGCTTCGAGGGATTTTTGCCTGGTCGAATGTTTGATCCGGTCGTAACGTCAGTTTGTGACATGAAAAAATCTGACTTGTTGGGGATTTTGGGACAACGAGGCAAGCAGCTCAATCGACTGTGGCGATGCTGGCAAATCGATATTGAATTCTTTGATTCAATATCGATTTGATGAATTCCTTTGAACAGAATATTTAATTACAGAAGAAAAGAGAAACAACGACTCTAACTTCGTTTTCATAACTCTTGTTTCTAGAGTTTCAATCGTTGAGAGAAAAATGTAGTATTGGTAACTATAAAGTGACTATAAAGTGACTATTATTTACTTTAGTTATAGTAACAATTTTTCAAGTTAAGTTTACTGAAAGAATAAATAATTACCGTAAACTATAAAAACGCGAACGAAAAATGCACAGTAGTCACTTTATAGTCACTTTTACCAGAAATTCGCACGATTTCTCTGAGTTTTCAACACCGATTTGAGAGCCCACAAAAGAGTTTTTCCCGGCGGCTCCTAATTCATTAATTAGCATAACTAATTACAGAAGAAAAGAGAAACAACGACGACTCTTCCTTCGTTTCCATAACTCTTATTACCAGAGTTTCAATCGCTGAAGGAAAAATCTAGTATCGATAACTATAAAGTGTCTATTATTTTGTATAGTTATAGTAAACATTTTTCAAGTCACGTTTACTTGAAAAAAAAAAAAAAGTAATTACCATAAACTATAAAAATAGTAGCACGAACAAAAAATTCCCAGTTGCCACTCTTTATATTTACCAGAAATTCACACAATTTCTCTGACTGTTCAAGACCGATTTAAGAGCCCACAGCGTTTTTTCCCGGCGACTCCTAATTAGCAACAAGCACAACTCCACCATACAATATTTTCCAGCGCGCGTGCCCGCAGTATCGGGATAATTAGCAGCAACGTGAGGCTGGTCGCCCGTGAAGAAAACGGCGTTTCGCTCGGCTACAGCGAGAAGTTTTCGCTCGTGGAAAACGACGGAACGCGTTATACTTAATATCCGCGCGCTTCGCATGATTAGCCAGCGCGCCTTGCGGACGATAATCCCGGTGGAGTTACGGATTTCGCGGTGGGCGCGACGTCGTCGTCGTCGGGGGGTCGCTGGTGGGTCGACAACGAGGGGTGTCCGCAAGTGGCAAACGGCACGAGGCGTTCCCAGTCGTCGGGTCGTCGCAAGCTAGAATATTTGTGCTACCTACCCAGCTGCCCCTACGGCGGATGCCACCAATATCGTGGGGTTCTCCGGTATCGCCGTGAAACCCGACTTCACGGCGATCCGCCAGTATTGCCGACCGGGGCCCGGCAATACTGGCGAACCGACGACGACGACGACGACGACGACGACGACGGCGAGAAAGGCTCTCGGGGTGTTGAGCGCAAACACAAACGCCTCCTGTCTCGCGGCGCCCCCCGTCCCGATCCTGTCCTATCAGCTTATTAACTCGCCGGGGTCTGCGGCCCGGACGATCCCGCGTCGTAGCGTCGACCACGTACTATAATTTCCTCGTGTTGTATTATAGTTTAGAGGGCACTAAACCCTCGAAGCTCGCGAGTGGATAAGTAAGAGGTTGAAACGCTTCTGGCGAAACTGTTACATGGATACATACGAATTTATATACGTTTACATGGATGTCTACATAAATATATATGCATGTATGTGTATACAAATAACACATGGAGTGTAGAAATGGTTAAACCTTGGTGCACATAGTGTAACTAAATACACAGACGACTATGTACCGTTTTATATGCACACTGCGGTGAATTTGCACGCGAACAATCGCCGAATTGTCGTCGGACCAACTTTACGCAGAACAGTTTGCGTGGTCAGCTTGTGAGGTTAAGTTAGATGAGGTCAAGTTGGATGAGGTCAAGTTGGATGAGGTCAAGTTGGATGAGGTCAAGTTAGGTGAGGTCAAGTTAGGTGAGGTCAAGTTAGGTGAGGTCAAGTTAGGTGAGGTCAAGTTAGGTAGGGTCAAGTTAGGTAGGGTCAAGTTAGGCGACGTCAAGTTAGGCGAGGTCAAGTTAGGTGAGGTCAAGTTAGGTGAGGTCAAGTTAGGTGAGGTCAAGTTAGGTGAGGTCAAGTTAGGTGAGGTCAAGTTAGGTGAGGTCAAGTTAGGTGAGGTCAAGTTAAGTTAGGTGAAGTTAAGTTAAGTTAGGTGAAGTTAAGTTAGGTTGGATTAAGTTAAGTGGGATAAGGTTAAGTATGGCGAAATGTTTTTTTAAATACAGAGAGATATTTATATTAGAGATCTATTGAAGAGGGAGGGGGGAGGGGCGACGCCCCCTAGTAAATATACATATGTGTGTAGAAATAATACATGGAGTGTAGAAATGGTTGAACCTTGGTTCACATAGCGTACCGAAATACATAGACGATGGTGATACAGGCGACTATGTACCGTTTTATATACACACTGCGGTGAATTCACACGCGAATGTAGCCTGACTATCGCCGAATTGTCGTCGGACCAACTTTCCGCAGAGCAGCTTGCATATGCATGTCCACGCTGGTGGCGCGCGGTGCGTGTATTGTTTTCAGATTCCCCGGGACGAGATGACAATGGAATTGGAGAATGTGACATTTATGGGTGAATCCGTGTTGCCGTTTAAGTCTTCCGCTTCGGCATTCATTTTCACTCGTTAAGCGCGCGTTTACTTCACACGCCAATAAATGTCACGGAAAGCTGAACTGTCGGGAAATCAATGCAACTAACGTTGGGTTTTTTTTTTAAATCGCATATCATTTGTGATTCTTGTAATTTTGTTTGCCAAACGTCTTCAGAATTCAGCGATTTGTTTAAGAAAATTCAAAGTCACAAGTGGAATTAAATTTTATATCGTCGATGAGGTTAATAAAATTTAATTTCTGCTGTGTTCTGAGGCAGATAAATATTGATCGCACTTGATTCACGAAGGACTTATCACCTTGATCTATATAGGTTGAAACACCCCAGCGATTTCCAATAAGATAGATTGAGCAATCGGACGAAATTGACGAAGCCGGGGCGGAAACTGTAACGGCAACGCGATAACGAACGTGGCTCGATGGAATTTTATTTTGACCGCGAATCTCGAGAGCGTGCGACTGGCCGCCGCGAGCGGACGACCCGCGTCCCGATGGTCTGGCCCTGACGCGCCGGGCTGAGCGCTTTCACCGTTCCTCCGCGATTCAATCGAATCGTGACCCTTTTACTCAGCTAAAACTGATTGTGGGGGCGGCGCGAGGGACCGAGAGGGTTGCCAGAGGTGTTAGCGCTTCTGACCGGTGGCTTCGTTAAGCGTTATGACGTTCGACGCGAAACGAGCGAGCCCTCCACGTGTGTAAAAAGCTCGAATTTATGAAGGAAAGGAAAGCGTGTGAAAAGAAGACAAATCGATTGAAAGTGATACCACGATCAATGTATTCTATTAAATTGCTTCCTTTTTTTGGCCAAACAGAAATATTTGTTGGGTTGAACGAACCGGGAATTTCATTAATTAATTGCACTGAACATTTGACTTTGTTTCCTAATTGTCTATTTCATGCCACTTTTATCAGTGAACTCAGTATTTATAAATATGACTTTTTATAATTTGTTTCTTCTCTTATGTCATTTTTATATCATTCTATTTATTATTATATCATTCATATTTTTATATCATTCTATTTTATCTCACTTTTATCAGTGAATTCACTCTTTATAAATGTGTCTTTTCATAATTTGTTTCTTCTCTTATTTCATTTTTATATCATTCTATTTATTAGTGTAAAAATAATGCATCAAAACGTACCACGATAAAATGTTCCTTGAACAAAAAAATCCCACGACGAAATTTTGTCCTGAGATTTTTTTGCAACGTGAATTTAATATTCGATTAACACTTGACTACGAAAGAAAAAATAAAGTGACGTTGGATTTGCATGATTAATGTAGTTCCCTACACACAAATTAATGACAGAATAATGACATCTATCATAGGATTCTACACTGAGGAATACAAACCAGGGTACCAAACTGTTTCCCAATTTCCATACTAAATATAGAGACCATTTCCACGCTAATCTCATGGTGAACACTGGCCTTCTCACTATGGAAACCAGTTCTATTATCCCTGTGATGCTGATTGCCAAGCATTAATTGTACGAGCACCAACAAAAAAATAATTTATTTTCCATGTCCCAAGAATTCATTTGATTTTTATCGCATTTTTTTACGGGATTGGCCAGAAACCAGCCACGTTCCAGAAAACGATATTCATCAATGTCTCGCTTTGATTTCAAAGCCGCCGGCGAGTGGCACGGGGGTGTACAATAGGGTTGCCGCGTGGAACATAAATTTCAATTGGCGCACATTAACCCCGTGGTAGCTGCGCCGCGCTCCATTTCCCTCCGTTTCTTATTCCCGCCACGAAGGAAATGAAATAAACATTGCTCAAGGGGACAGTAAAAGAACCTCGAAGGTGGAACGTGACTCACCCTCAGTGCGGCTCCACTTCGTCATCTCGCGTCCATGGTAATTCCCGTCGTGCCCCGCGTCAACGCCAACGAGATATCTGAAAACGAAAAAGGAAATTGCAGTGGTTGAGGTTGTAACACGGGGATGGAGAGGCGGCTGTGTGGCTTCCGCGGGGCGGAACGGGGGGGAAGCGAGAGAAACACGCATTTCCATCGATCACAGTCCGCGGGTAATTGCGCAAGGGAACGGGGGAAAATTAAGCGAACGAGTTACCGAGGCCGGTGGAAAGTGTGGGCGTGGAGGAAAAAGCGCGTGCTCGAGAGGCCGAAGTAACGAGCGCCTTAAATTTCGCCTCTCGACGGAAACCCGCCCTCGCCGCTAATTAACGGAGTTTAAAACGTAACGTACAACCGCCGCGATATAATATATTTCGACAATTAACGATCGTACAATTTGCTTGCTTATTTATTTATTTATTTATTTATTCGTTTGTTCGCTTTTCGGTGTTTATTCGAAACGACGTACCGCGTGTTTTATCGGCATCGATATACGAACGTTTTGCTTGTCCTCGTTAAACGTGGTTCGTTTGACATTTTCCTTTTAAACAACCGAGTTTCACGTTTATTGATATTTCGCTGCAGGCCTGTTTTTTTTTTTTTTTTTTTTTTTTTTTCAGGGTGAATATTAATGCTCGCACTTTGACGAATGCTGCTTTGTTGATGACACAAAAATTGCGCGGGAGCGAAAATCACGGGGGTTTATTTTGCGAATCATTTATTTTTCGTGCGAGTAACAATGAGGAGTGATGTGATTATAATACGATACTGTTGTGTTTTTGAATTCGTGAAAAAAAAATTATTGAGAAATTATATCCAATCCTGAATGTTTTATTCAGGATGGGATATAATTTCACAAATAATTATTACTGTTTTTAAATTATTATTTTTCACAATCATTTTTATTATTTTGAAATTACTATTTTTCACAATAATTTTTCTTATTTTGAAATTACTATTTTTCACAATAATTTTTATTATTTTGAAATTATTATTTTCCACAATAATTCTTATTATTTTGAAATTATTATCTTTCACAATAATTTTTATTATTTTGAAATTATTATTTTTCACATTAATTTTTATTATTTTGAAATTATTATTTATTATTATTATTATTTTTTAATAATTTCACAATAATTTTGTTCACAGCCTTGTCTGATTGACGCAGTCTTTTTTTTTCTTTGGTCCTTTAGCTAATAATTCTGTTTCTGGATATGACAAAAAGTGCAGGTTTCACAGACGCGGAAGCAACAGTCAAAACTATATCACAGCAGATTTGGCACCGGCGTCGGGGCCAATTTCCGCCCGCTTTGTAAACGATTGACCCGTGACGCTCGGTCCGGCCGCGGGAGGGCAAATCAAAGAGAGAGACTCGCGCGCTCATCATCGGCCTCGTCGAATAATTTAGTGCGCGATCGGAAACGTGTTCGCCGCCGCCCGTCATCGCGCTCTCATTACCCCAAAACCGAAATAGAGAATAAAGACACGAAGGCTCCTCTCCTCATTCCCTCCACGCCTTGATGAGCGTTCTGCACATTTTCCTGCTAATTGCAAGAGCCTCCCACGCGCCGTTCAACCCGCCCGGTTTTCCAAATTACAGGAAAACAAATAGCAGCGAAACGCAATTGCGACGAATGTAAATTACAATTTCATTACAAATTATTTTTACAGCCTCAGTAATGACAAACAAATCACTCAGTCCCTCCACAAAACTCAAACTCCTTCTAAAAGTCAACTCCATCAATAAACCCGCTTTTCGATGATCCAGCGATGAAAGCGTCGAAATTCTTTGCATCGTTGGAATGCAACGAAATTCCGAAAAAAATGAATTTTCATTACCCCAAATGATGAAATTACCTATAAAAACTCATCATAGGAACTAACTGATATGATGACTTTTTATACCTAATTTCATCATTCGGGTTAGATAGAATTAATTTTTTCTGAATTTCGTTGCATTCCAACGATGCAAAGTTCAACATTATCCAATGACGTGAACGCCGTCCAACCCGCCCAGTTTCCAAATTACAGGAAAACAAACAGCAGCGAAACGCAATTGCAACGAATGTAAATTACAATTCCATTACAAATTATTTTTGCAGCCTCAGCAACGACAAACGAACCACTCAGTCCCCGCAAAACTCAAACCCTTCTAAAACCCTAGGAAAACAAATAGCAGCGAAACGCAATTACGATAAATGTAAATTACAATTCCATTACAAATTATTTTTACAGCCTCAGCAACGACAAACGAATCACTCAGTCCCCGCAAAACTCAAACCCTTCTAAAACCCTAGGAAAACAAATAGCAGCGAAACGCAATTACGATAAATGTAAATTACAATTCCATTACAAATTATTTTTACAGCCTCAGCAACGACAAACGAATCACTCAGTTCTCCCTCCAAAATTCAACTCCATCAATAAACCCGCTTTTCGACGATCCAGCGACGAAAGCGTGGAAATTCAATCAAAACAACAAAAAAAAGGAACCCACTCGCTACTTATGCGAGGAGCAAAAATGACGTAGATGCGAGAAGTGCCGAGTATATATCGTCTGCGTTGGGGCGCGAGGGAGGCGAGTGGCGGCGTGAAAAAAGCGGCTCGCGCTTCTGGGCCGGCGCGATACGTTAATTTGCTGCTCCGAATCGTCGGTCCGTAAATTCGTATCGCGTCCGCAAACGCTCGGACGCTCCCGCGTTCACCGTTGATGATTAACGCATCTCTGTCGGCTGTCTCTTTCGGTCTCGTTCCACGCAAACCGACAGCGACGAAAATTCCGGGCACCTCGTATTCCGGGTACCTCGTATGTACAGAGACGTATATATATGTATATACATATATATATACAGGGTGATTCAGAATTCCCGCACCAAACGAGTCCCGGAAATCCGAAATGGTTCCAGGAATGCGTGTGCAAAGTTTCAGATTTTTGTTTCCAGTACTTTTTGAATGCTCAAAATATGTCAGCTGAAATTTGAGACTCGTAAAAAATAATTTAGAGGTGCCTCAACGACGTTTTAGATTTTCCATTTGATTAAGTAAAAAAGGTGATTCAGAATTTCCGCACCAAACGAGTCCCGGAAGTCCGAAATGGTTCCAGAAATGCGTGTGCAGAGTTTGAGATTTTTGTTCCCAGTACTTTTTGAATGAGAGCCGATTTATGACGACCCAATCTCAACTTTCTCTTAATTCGCCCTCAACTTACTCTCAACTTTCTCTTAATTCGTACTCAAATTGAGAGTAAGTTGAGGACAAGTTGAGGGCAAGTTGAGAGTAAATTGAGGAAGAACTTACTCTCAACTTGCCCTCAACTTACTCTCAACTTGAGCAGGAATTAAGAGAAAGTTGAGAATAAATTAATAAATTAAATAAATCAGCTCGCAATAAAAAAGTACGGGGAACAAAAATCTCAAATTTCGCAAACGCGTTCCTGGGATCATTTCGGACTTCCGGGACTCGTTTGGTGCGGGGATTCTGGATCACCCTGTATGTAGAGAGCCCACGTATATATTTCTCTTTTTTTTTTGTTCTGCTCCTACGTCCTCTTTCAGTCGTCATTCAACGAAACCGCACAGCGTGGATCCGCCTCCGTGGTGCATCGTATTGGCAGCCCCGCAGTATATAGTAATCACGAGCGCGTGGTAGCGCGATAAAAGAACTTGCGCGGCGCCGGGACGAAGTATATGCAACCGACACCGCGAAGCGCTTCGCGCGGTGTGCCTGTGGGTTCGGCGCGCTTCGCGCGAACCGCCGAGCGATATACCGAAGCGTTGATAGGACTTTTGCGGCGAAAAAAAAAGAAAAAGAAGGCTCGTCGTCAGCTGCGTCAGGCTTCTCGCTCGCCATTCAGCCGTGTGTCGTATCTCCGGGACTATCGCTTTCCGCGCGGCGCAAACAGCCTGAGTGAATTAAAAAGGCGTCTCTGGATATAACGTCGGCCTTCTTCGCGCCGGGGAAACTTCGTGGGGAAAAGCAGAGAGGCCGAGAGGTGAAAAGAACCGCGCTTGTTGGCGAAATTAACGACTGCAACATAAGGAAAATGAATTATTATTATTATTCGTGGCGACGACTGGGAATTTTTGCTTGAAATAAATATAGAAATGATTATTCAAATAAAATAAAATAAAGTAAAGTAAAGTAAAATAAAATAAAATAAAATAAAATAAAGTGAAATAAAGTAAAGTAAAATAAAATAAAATAAAATAAAATAAAATAAAGTAAAATAAAATAAAATAAAGTAAAATAAAATAAAATAAAATAAAATAAAGTAAAATAAAATAAAATAAAGTAAAATAAAATAAAATAAAATAAAATAAAGTAAAATAAAGTAAAATAAAATAAAATAAAATAAAGTAAAATAAAATAAAATAAAATAAAATAAAGTAAAATAAAATAAAATAAAATAAAATAAAGTAAAATTAAAAAAAAAATTCGTCGCATTGAACCGAGATTGCTGTTAAATTAAATGCTTTTAATTTAGCCATTTCCGGCAGCACGAGCGATGGAAATTTCAACTCGGTGCTAAAAAAAATATCTCGAATTGGTCGAAAGATGTTTGCGAATTGTAGATTTTTGTCAGCGCGATATTTTTTTTTTTCACCAAAGACATTTTAATCCCCGCCTATTTGATTCCGCGTACGGACGGCCGGTACTCCCGTCGAGGATAATGGTATGAAATTGCTATTCAAACTATGTGGACATAACTAATATAACTCGACGAATGTAGCGCGGACATATATAATAGGCGCGGGGTTTTAAAGCGCGGGCGCGAGAGAGGAAAGCGGGCAAAGTATATTCCGCGCGTGGAGCCACCGTGGGAATCGTATAATCATTCGTAAAGAGGAACAGGGGATTTGCATAGATTATTTCAGACTGAATACATAACAAGTCGCGGATTGCACGGAGAAAGGGATAAAC
Source organism: Pimpla rufipes (assembly GCA_963932165.1). NCBI lineage: Eukaryota > Metazoa > Arthropoda > Insecta > Hymenoptera > Ichneumonidae > Pimpla > Pimpla rufipes. Next base: position 27,795,204 of record OZ010630.1, read on the forward strand.
GAGCTTTCCTCGTGCTTTCGCCGGGGGGGGACGTTTCGAGGGGGGGGGGGGGGGGGGTGAAAATAAAGGCTTTTATTCGTCTGATGGCCAGGGAATACCTCGCGGATACCAAATCCGCTGAAACCACCCGACCAACCAGACACGGCTCGAAAAGTTCCGGTGTTGAAACATGCATGCATGGCCAATTGGCTCCGCAGCAACCCGGCCGCCATAAATCGCTCGAAGGAATCGCCGCGGCATGAAACGCAATAGCCGTTGTGCACTCGGATTATGTTGATCAGCCGGAGAGCCATCAATTATAACGACGGAAAAATATCAAGTGCCACGCGCGAAACGCGCGCGGCACTCGTTATCACCGGGTCGAATCGTGTACCGAATTTTAATCCAAATATGCAGGAATAATTGATGAGCGCAACGGTTGAAACGGGATGGCGAAAATCGCTTTGAAATACACGGCAAAAGTGGCATAAAAAAAATTATGTTGAAGTTTGCATCGTTGGAATGCAACGAAATAAAAAATAAAAAAATTCTAATGAACCCAAATTATGAAATTAGGTATGAAAATTTATATCAATTAGTTCCTATGATGATTTTTTATACGTAATTTAATCATTTGGGTTGATTAGAATTTTTTTATTTTTTATTTCGTTGCATTCCAACGATGCAAAGTTCGACATCATAAAAAAAAAAAGAAACGGCACGACTTCGATGTACGGATATCAAAAACCGGCGAAACTCTATTCGACAGCCGTAATAAATAATTATCGCGTTGCATATGAGATGCAATTAGCTTCGCCGCCAACGCGTGGCGCAATATTAACTTTTAATCGTGGAATCACGCGGGGCGGAAAGTTAACGCGAGTTATTGCAAATATTCATTTATATTTAGCGTTACACGGAGATGATGCACTTTTTTTTTGCGCAGCTCTCGTTCGGAGCTCCGCAATTGAAACTGAAGCCAGACGCGGTGGGCAGATGTGGAAATATTTTTAACCCCCTTTTCTCCGCGCAGCGGGAGAGCTCTTCCGCCGGTCCCGGTTGGTCCTTCTGTGCGTGAATTTTTCAACGCTGGATTCAGCAGTTAAACCGTGTCCGACCAGTTTCCACCGCGCGGTGAATGGAAACGCGCCTCGAGCTACGTCAAATTGCGTTCAACCGGGTGCGGCGATCATTCAACAACTATAGTGTATTCACGCTTTATATATATATTAGGGTGCGTCTAAAAAAAACTTTTTTTTTTCATCGGTACGTATCATGAAATGTTCATGCTGAACCTCAGAATATGTCAGTTAAAATTTGAGACCCGTAAAAAATAATTTAGAGGTGCAGAGAAAAGAAAACTTTTTTTTTTCATCTGCAGAGAGAAAAAAACTTTTTCTTTTCATCTGTAGAGAAAAAAAACTTTTTTTTTCATCGGCACTATCATGAAACGTTCATGCTGAACCTCAAAATATGTCAGTTAAAATTTGAGACCCGTAAAAAATCATTTGGAGGTGCAGAGAAAAAAAAACTTTTTTTCATCTGCACTATCATGAAATGTTCATGCTGAACCTCAAAATATGTCAGTTAAAATTTGAGACCCGTAAAAAATAATTTGGAGGTGCAGAGAAAAAAAAAACTTTTTTTTTCATCTGCACTATCATGAAATGTTCATGCTGAACCTCAAAATATGTCAGTTAAAATTTGAGACCCGTAAAAAATAATTTAGAGGTGCAGAGAAAAAAATACTTTTTTTTCCATCTGCACTATCATGAAATGTTCATGCTGAACCTCAAAATATGTCAGTTAAAATTTGAGACCCGTAAAAAATAATTTAGAGGTGCAGAGAAAAGAAACCTTTTTTTTTCATCGGCACTATCATGAAATGTTCAAGCTGAACCTCAAAATATGTCAGTTAAAATTTGAGACCCGTAAAAAATGAATTATGAATTTTTTAAAATCTTTCCCACTTTTAAAAAAGTCATTAAAAGAGTCATTTATTTCAAGATTTGCTGGCAAATATCTCGACAAATACAAAATTTCAAAATTTCGAATTTCATACAAATGACATATTTTGAGGTTCAGCATGAACATTTCATGATAGTGCAGATGAAAAAAAAAGTTTTTTTTAGACACACCCTAATATATATATGTATATTCGTGACCTTTTTTTTACGTCTCGCTGCGGGGATAGAACGGGTATTATTAATGGCGGAACTTTTTTTTTCCTCCGCGAAAACCGCCAATGAATGTCGTCCGAACTATTCGCGTATATTTTTTCTTCCTCCCTCGGCCAACGGACTCGCCGCCCGGCGGTTCTGGCTGTATATACAGCGACGAGCTCTGCTCGCCGCCAGGCGAAAACCCCGGGAACAACTCCCTGCGAACTCTCGCAAAACGGGCACACAATCGCGTATATATTTCAAGCTTTACGAGTCTCGAAAAGAAGTCTTCCGTCCGAGCGGACAGTAACCACCGACTAATGGTGTCGCCAAAGTAGGTAGCACGTATAGTATATAGCCATCAGGAAACGGCCAGATATACCGGACAGAGCTTCTTCGCTCTCCTTGCGTTCCTCTTTTCTTTTTTTTTTTCTTTCTTTCTTCGTCTTTTGAAATCCGTTTATATAACGCAACGGGAAGAGCGGGGACAGTTTTTATTATAAGAACATTCATGACCTCGCAATAAAGTTATACCTAGAAGTGGGTGGAAAGGGAGGTATCTATGTGAGACTAAAGATGAACATAGCGATGCGAAGTATGTGGAACGCTGGAATCCATTTTTTGGAACATTTTATGTACGTCGTGTAAAAAAATGGAATAGACGTTAATCTTGTTTTATCTTGTGGTTCATTTGTGAACAGTTTTCATGAGTGAAATATTTTGTTCAGTGTTCGAACTAAATATCTAAACCCACCCTAAACCTCTCCTAAATATCTAATCACTAAGTGTTCGTGATTGGATTATTTAACAGAATTTTTCTTTCACTATACTTCAATTAATACGTGTAAGTTGAAAATAGTAAATAGCATTTTTTTTCGCATAATCTGAAAATAGTAAATAGCATTTTTTTTTTCGCTATACGTATAATTTGAAAATAGTAAGTAGAATTTTTTCACTATACGTATAATTTGAAAATAATAAACTGATTCAAGAAATGACCTCAATATTTTTTGCAAAACTTTCAGGTATTCAATGTGTCGTTTTTCCCTGAGTGCAGATTGACTAGCACACAATGAGATGACAACAAGCCTTAGGCGTATCGCCAAAATCTGCCGGCAGTGAAATCCTAACGCGAGTACGTCACCGACAAACACGAGAGTCCTATTCAATTCACGTCCCGGCCTATTGGTTTGATAGGAACGCCGAGTCAAAGAACTTCAGCCACTTTGAAGCGTTCGTTTTCCTGATGGCAGCTGGCAGTCGCTTTGATACCTCGGATCAAAGACTCTACACGACTAAAACTAACGTGCAGATGAAAATTTCTCTGAATGAACATTCTATAGATTCTCCGGCTCACAAGCGAACCAATAGAAACACATTTGAGCCTCCGCCACTCCCGTCAATGATGCCCAGCAAGTCTCGCTCTTGTTTCACTCCGCATAAACAAAATGCAGCATCATCCGAATTTCCGCAATAAATTCAAAAATATCAGTTTTGCCAGTCCGACTAGAGAGCCACTTCCGTTCTGTCCTTTTTTTTATATATATTCACGTCGGTTCATTCGAACCGACTAACGTGCAGATGAAAATTTCTCTGAATGAACATTCTATAGATTCTCCGACTCACAACCGAACCAATAGAAACACATTTGAGCCTCCGCCACTCCCGTCAATGATGCCCAGCAAATCTCGCTCTTGTTTCACTCCGCATAAACAAAATGCAGCATCATCCGAATTTCCGCAATAAATTCAAAAATATCAGTTTTGCCAATCCAACTGGAGAGCCACTTCCGTTCTGTCCTTTTTTTTTAAATATATATTCACGTCGGTTCATTCGAAGCTGCCAAGTCCGTGAGGAACTACGGCAAAACAACTTTTCTCGACATAGCCGCACGTGGATTCAGGAGGGGTTTATGTTTTATACATGTATCCCGACGCTGAAGGTAGCGGAAAAAGGAGGAAGGAAGGGCGAAAGCGATGAGAGTCCGTCAGTTCTCTAGTGGACCGACGAGCAGATCCCAGCAACTTTTTTCCGGAGTTCGCCACAGACATCAATCACTCCCTGGCAGTGAGTTTAATTTTTTCCTTCCCTGGGCTCGCCTCTCTCTTCGCCGCGCAGCGATGTCCAGCCTATATGTGGGCCACGACTTGCGGAAATTTTGGCTTCCGGGGCGAAATACTCGGGATCACTGCGGAACCATCACGCGAACGGACCATGAAGAAGGAAACGATTTTCTCGCACCGCTGACGCATGGATAACTGGAAAACAACAAATGACGGTGAGTTTTGGTAAAAGCGAAAGCCTGCAATTTTTTCGGGTTTTTTTCGAAGCTCAATTGCAAGGTTTACCTTTAGAAATTAATATCGATTTTTTGGCCGAAAAATATGTAATAAATATATATTTTTATCTATTTAAAAGATATATCTCAGATATATCTCATTAAAATATATCCAGTGGATATATAAAATATATATAGCAGATATAGAACTTTTGGCCGATATATACATATAATTTTATATAATTTTATAAAAAATATATTTTTATATATTTAAAAGATATATCTCAGATATATCTCATTAAAATATATCCGCTGGATATATAAAATGTATACAGCGGATATAGAACCTTTGACCGATATATACATATCATTTTATATAGTTTTATAAAAAATAATAAATATATTTTTATCTATTTAAAAGATATATCTCAGATATATCTCATTAAAATATCCAGTGGATATATAAAATATATATAGCAGATATAGAACTTTTGGCCGATATATACATATAATTTTATATAATTTTATAAAAAATATATAATAAATATATTTTTGTCTATTTAAAAGATATATCTCAGATGTATTTCATTAAAATATATCTGGTGAATATATAAAATATATATAACGGATATAGAACTTTTGGCCGATATATACATATAATTTTATATCATTTATATATCTTGAATATACTTAATTTCGATAGGAGAATCCACGTCGGGGGTTTATAAATCTATCGATTTTTATCGGTAGCGTAATACATTTAAGAAATCTCCGTCATAGCGTCTCCGGTGCGCGGTACACCCACTTTGGTGAAGCGACTGCTCAATTTACTCCGAGCACATCGCATGCGTGGCGGTAGTGCCGAGAGTTTCGAGTGGCTGCGACGTCGGAGCGGTTTTCCTTGTGGCCCTTTGGGGAAATAGTTCTTGCTATATACCCACCGATACTATGACGGAGGCGATGCTCCACGAAACTAATAGACAGGCTTTGAATTTACTAATCCCCCAGTCGCTCACTGTATAATACCACGTTAAATTTCTAACGTGATTACCGCGGTGTCTGTGACACGAGTCGTGCAGACACTCGGAAATGCACCTCAAACATCGACCTCAAACGAACTGGAACGTCGTGTTTCCAGGAAATCGGGGGCTATTTAAGAGGATTTATTAGCGAAAACGACCATTTGAAATTTGACCCTTGCGCCAAGTAACTCGTATTTTCATTTAAATGTGACAACAGACAGTCGTGACGAATCTTTGTGAAGATTCATCGAGCAATTTATAGCACACCGAGAAATTTAATTAACTTGTATTTATTAAACGTATTTTATTCCTTTGTGACTCATTTTCTGAAAAACTAATAAAGTAAAGACTCTTTCGCTATTAGATGCGTTCCAGGGGCGCTTAAAGGTGGACGTATAAAAAAAGCCTCTTTCTCTTCCAGCGGGAAAATGAATAATGCACAATCGGAGCAACGTTTATACACCGGGCTGACACGATAGGCACTCTACTTATACGTAGTACGTCCAGTCGATTCTCATGTAAATGAGGGTCCGGTAATTGTGAGCGGATAACACGAGAGAAAGAGAGACGGAGGGACTCGGAGTGAATTCGATTGGATGCTGCTGCACGTTTCCGCATTGATCCCTCTTTCCAGAACCGAAGTCTCTTGTCCCACCGAGAATTCGCACTCCAAGTGGGACATTCGGCTCAACTACGAACCATATTGCTTCCTTATCGTTACAATACGACCAAATGCACTGAATTGACACCAGAATTCAACTCAATTATCGTCGCAATCGCAATTGTGTACATGGTGGACTCTGTTTTCTGAATCACTGCGTGTAAAGATTTATAATCAGACCTTGACGAGGCTTAAATGTTGCAGCAAAATTATGTAGGGGAGACCTGGGAATGTCAGATCAAACGCCGTCAAAACTCATGATGAAGTTTGCATCGTTGGAATGCAACGAAATTAAAAAAGAATTGAGTCCAGTTAACCCCAACGATGAAATTAGGTATAAAAAGTCATCATATCAATTAGTCCCTGTGGTGATTTTTTATACCTAATTTCATCATTTGGGTTAATTAGAATGAATTTTTTTTTTATTTCGTTGCATTCCAACGATGCAAACTTCAACATCATTAAAAAATCGAGCTTTCGTTGCGAATTTTGTTCACTCTAAGGCTTCAATCACGACTCGAAAATACATCTCATAGGAAAGTTGCGGATGAGTCCGATCAAATTTCGAATAGCTATGCAAAAAACCACTTGAGTGTTGCTAAAGTAAAGTTTTATCATCGTAGTTAAAAAGGTTCTACGAATGGAACGAAATTTAAAAAAAATTAATTCCAATTCACCCCAACGATGAAATTAGGTATAAAAAGTCATATCAATTAGTCCTTATGATGATTTTTTATACCTAATTTCATCATTTAGGTTAATTACAATGAATTTTTTCTGAATTTCGTTGCATTCCAACGATGCAAACTTCAACATCATTAAAAAAATCGACCTTTCGTTGCGAATTTTGTTCACTCCAAGGCTTCAATCACGACTCAAAAATACATCTCATAGGAAAGTTGCGGATGAGTCCGATCAAATTTCGAATAGCTATGCAAAAAACCACTTGAGTGTTGCAAAAGTAAAGTTTTATCATCGTAGTTAAAAAGGTTCCACGCAGCGAGCATTGAATGCAACTCCTCGAAACATTTTCGACTGCAGCGTCAATGCGGAGCGAAAATATGGTGAAAATTCAAGCGAAATTTCATCACGTCAAGCGTGGTGCGATACATACGCAGCTCCAGGTAGAGATCTAACGCTCGAACGTATGTTCAGTCATGTGTACCGCGCACGAACTTCAGGAAGGCTCCGTGCGGTTGCCCCAGCATGGACGGCAGTGATGGATTCTGTAATTACATGCCGGAAGCTCGACTACGGATGTTGGTCAGTGACCCGGACGTGATGGCATGCCCATAACCAAAACCACAGCAATTCTCCGGAGGCCCAATGCTCCTGAGGACAAATTTGCAATATGTTAATTTTCGGAAAGCGTCGTGACGTCGAGTCGCCACGTCGTGTGAGATGTTACGTTCAATCTATATTAACGAAGGGTCAATTATAGATGAGGTGTCGCTTCGTAAAAGTTTATTAGACGAGTAAAAAAAAAGTTTATCATAAAAAGTCTCGCCTGAAAAAAAAGCCATGATGCACAAATTTATCTAGATGATACAGATCATGAATAAAAAATTGTTAGCCGCGCGAGAATTTCTTTCGCAAATTTTTAGAAGGGGTACTTTTAGTCGTTTCTTTTTCTTTTCGTTTTTTCCATTCGTTTTTTTGCGACTTTTGGGGGGTCTGAATTTAAAATTCTGTAAAGAATGAAAAAATCAAGATATCGCATTCCGCCCTGCGGCATTTTTTTCGTTATATAGTTTTCGTTGGAACGCAAAAATAAAATCCAGGTTTAGCCGATCGAAAAAAGTAACCTCGATTTTAGCGTAGTGGCAAAATGGTCAGCCACGCGAGAATTTCTAAAGATAAGGATTCGCCCTATCATGATTTTTTATACCTAATTTCATGAAATTTATCTGGATAAAACAGATTATTCAGAAAAAATTGTTAGCCACGCGGGAATTTCTAAAGATAAGGATTCGCCCTATCATGATTTTTTATACCTAATTTCATGAAATTTATCTGGATAAAACAGATCATGAAGAAAAAATTGTTAGCCACGCGGGAATTTTAAAGATAAGGATTCAAGAAAGGCTGCATTCATAGTGACGCACTTATCGTCAGCGTCTTCACGGTTCTCTTTTTTTCCCGTTCCTCAAAGATTCAGAGCTTTTAGACGTTTTCGCGATAAAATAGATAACAGCGTGCGAAGAAGCGTCGTTGAAAAATATTGTTATTCCAACTCGTGGTCGGAATATCCGGCGAAATTGTGCCGGAGACTAAAGTCGAAAGTAGGTACTTGTGGGCTAAGCGGACAGTGCGCAAGGGGGGTCTCTGGTGATGGTGGCACAGCGTTGAAAATGTGTCGCGGGGAGTGCACAAGCTCCCCGGGGCACTTGGCTTTGTTTCATATCCCGCGGAAAGTTTGCGCTATTGTTGGGTAATCCCGGGGCTTCTTAGGCAGTCAGTCATGCAAGGAAATTATTATTTTACTTAGATAATCACGACCGCTCTCGCGTTGTGCGAACATGTATAAGCGGGGGTCGCGGGACAATAGCGGCAATTCAGCGCTCACCATGAGTTACGCCATGAGAAACAACATTTTCGACACAATTTCATTAGCATAAATTCACAGACGCAGTTGTAATGATTATCGCATTAGGCAAATTGTTCCGCGTTTCTATTGTCGAGCTCGTGTAAGAAAAATATTCAAACCCCTCCTAGCATCTAATTTCATCATTTAGGTCAATTAGAAATGATGCTGAAGTTTGCATCGTTGGAATGCAACGAAATTCAGAAAAAAAATGAATTCTAATTAATACAAATGATGAGAATATAGGTATAAAAAATCATCATGGCAACTAATCGCTATAATTAATTTTTATACATAATTTCATAATTTGGGTTAACTATAATTTTGTTTTTCGGAATTTTGTTGCATTCCAACGATGCAAACTTCAGCACCATAATTAGAATGACTTCCTTATCGTCACAATACAACCAAATGCACTGAATTGACACCAGAATTCAACTCAATTATAGTTGCAATCGCAATTGTATACATAGTGGACTCTGTTTTCTGAATTACTGCGTGTAAAGCTTAATCGGACCCCGACGAGGTTTAAACATTGCAGCAAAATTATGTAGAACAGACCTGGGAATGTCAGGTCAAATGCTGTTAAAAATCATGATGTTGAAGTTTGCATCATTGGAAGGGAACGAAATTCCGAAAAAAAAAGAATTCCAATTAACCCAAACGATGAAATTAGGTGTAAAAAGTCATCATATCAATTAGTCCCTATGATGATTTTTTATACCTGATTTCATCATTTGGGTTAATTAGAATGACATTTTTTTAAATTTCGTTGCATTCCAACGATGCAGATGCCATGAGAAACAACATTTTCGACACAATTTCATTAGCATAAATTCAAGACGCAGTTGTAATGATTATCGCATTAGGCAAATTGTTCCGCGTTTGGATTGTCGAGCTCGTGTAAGAAAAAGATTCAAACACCCCCTCAGCATCGAATTAACATACATAATTAAGATCGTCGTCTCGTCGCGAGACACGCGCGGCTGCCGTTGAGCACTCAACCACCACTCGAATGGAGTTCCGGGCGTTATATCAACCCACCGTCACCGGCTCCTCTCAACGGCGTTCTTTGACACTCGATTAGAGAGGCCTCGGTCGATCGCCGTTTCACAAGGGTCTCCATTTTCAGGGCGGGCTTCGCGCGCGGCTCTCTCGACGATATTCCACGTCGATGAAGAATACTGATGTCGTCTTATGCCGGGTTATGTGAGGGACGTGATCGACAGCGGTAAATATAAAAACGGTGTTAGGAAAAATATAGCGATCAGCAACCCTTTATAATATCACTTCATAGTGCTGAAGCTTTTCACGAAATTGTTAAACTTTCAACTACTTCAGGTCTGAATTTATTGTATTATCATTTTGTGGAAGGAAAAATGCGAAAATACACCCTACAAAAAATATCGAGGATAAAACTAATGATTTAGGCTTATTTTTTTCCTGATAGTTTGTCATTGAATTTGGACTGCGTTTTCTATTATTTAATTTCTATGATTTTTCTATGATTTTTCTATGATTTTAATTTTTAATCGTTGAAATGCAACGAAATTCAGAAAAAAAAAAAAATTTTAATTAACCCAAACGATGAAACTATAGGTGTAAAAAGTCATCATATCAATTAGTTCCTATGATGATTTTTTATAAGTAATTTCATCATTTGGGTTAACCAGAATGAATTTTTTTTCTGATCTATAGATCAGCAACGCAACGTAATAAATTATAAAAATAAAAAATCCAGGCTGAAGGGTCGATGGCCAATTCACAATGTATGAATAAAAAGTATAATTTACAGGCTACAAAAAAAATGTATTATGTTTATTTATATTGTCAATAAAGCACGATTACTACTTTTTTTTCTGAATTTCGTTGCATTCCAACGATGGAAACTTCAACATAATTTTCTTCAGCCTTCAGGTTTTGCAATTCAAGAGGTCTCACTTTTCCTCTCGAATTATCAAATTATTTAACGCAGGACCTGTTTGCCTCTGGTGAGCGTCGGGGCCTAAATAAACTGCTCTTTGTGCGCCATTTGTCGAGCAATTCTGCCTTCTACATTCCAAATGAGAGCGTTTACTCGTTGCGCCGACAAACACAACTTCAGGAAGGCGAGACTACGCTCTTTGTGAGCAACTCAGAGATACGAACGGCTCTCAGGTTCTAACACCAAATGTGCGATAACTGGAAGGCGGCACCGAGGGCCCTCCAACGACGATAGCGCGTCGTATACCGCGTGCCAACGACGAACAATTGCTCGCTCCGACGCTTGTTCGCCCATGCGTCTCGACTCCGGGTTAGCATGCTGTTATACGTCAGGAGTGCTAAAATATGCAGAATTTTCATGGAAAAATAAATAGAAAAAATTCCTTCAGCGCGATATTAATACCGACATAGCCAGTCCTGCTTTAAAATTTGCTTCGTGAAATGCGTAGTTTTTCATCGTTTCAATTATCCAAACAATTAGTGGCTTTAGAATAAACCTTCTGGTTTTTTTATGATCGTTAATTCCCAAAATTATATCCCACAACAGCAAAACTTTTCCGTTTTTTTTTTTAATTCTTCATCCTATTCAAATTTGTTAATACATTAATTCGACAAAATACTGGCATGTTTACTAATGTTTTTGTGTTAAAAAAAATCATGTCCGCCTATGACTGTCGGATGTGTCAAACACATACTGTGAGAAACTACATAGTGGCTGACTATCCACGAACCGTTACTACTGAAATACATGGAAGACTGTCAGGGCTACCATCGACAAAGTTTAGTAGTCACGTAAATAAATGTCAGTTCAACTCCTACTATTCGAAAGCTTTCGATGGCGGTGAAGTTTGCATCGTTGGAATGCAACGAAATTCAGAATAAAAATTCATTGTAATTAACCCAAATTATGAAAATAGATATAAAAAATCACCATAGCAAACAAGAGCACGAAAAAAAAAAAAAATCGTGCCCTTCATCATTGAGATTAATCAGAACTAATTTTTTTTTTATTTCGTTGCATTGCAACGATGCAAACTTCAGCATCATAGCTTTCGAAATAAATTAGGAACCAAATCTTCAGTCACTGATCGATCTAACCTATGCCGGATTTGAATTTTAATCCACCATATTTCATCCGAATTACTGCAACCACACACTGCTTACCATCCAAAGATCAATAGTCGACGTCCATAAAAACCTGGACAGCTCGCAAGGTCCTTCACTCGCCATTCACTCGTAACGGCGCGCAAGGCTGTTTAATCAGATTTAATGACGTTTACACTAAACGCAAGGAATAAAAATGAATTGTAATTAACCCAAATTATGAAAATAAATATAAAAAGTCACCATAGCAACCAAGAGCACAAAAAAAAATCCTGCTCTTCATCATATGGATTAATCAGAATTCATTTTTTTTTCTTTTCTGTATTTCGTTACATCACAACGATGCAAACTTGAACATCGTAGCTTTCGAATTAAATTGGTAACCAAGTGTTCAGTCATTGGTCAATCTACCCAACGCGGAATTTAGATTTTAATCCACCGTATGTTGTCAGAATCACAGCGACCACATCACACTGCTTAACATCCAAAGATCAATAGCCGACGTCCACAAAAATCTGGACAGCTCGCAAGGTCCTTCACTCGCCATTCACTCGTAACGGCGCGCAAGGCTGTTTAATCAGATTTAATGACGTTTACACTAAACGCACTCGAAGTGCGCGTTCCACGTTTCGCGGATTCGCGGGCGCTTTGTGTGTGTGTAAGTGAAGGCAAAGCGACGAGCCTCGCACTCCCCGTGCTTTAACGCTCCGCGTCGCTTTGCACTCTCTCTCTCTCTCTCTCCACGACAACGAGGATTGCGCGAGTACCCATCGGGTTGGCGGAAACGCGACGCGACTTGACAACGAACCAACGGCGGCTGGCTCGGTGGGAAACCCACGGCGGCCGTTGCCTCGCACAACTGACAACGCGCGGCTGCTGGCCGAGGGTCGGTTTATTCTGCCGTGAAGCGTAACCAGCGACCTGGTACTGAAATATACGGAATTTTCACACTGCGAAGGTCCCCAGCGGACTCTCTCTGTCTCTCTCCGATGGCGGCTACTATTAATTTGATACAGTTAAACGACGCCACGGCGAGCGAGGAGAAACGGCGGTAGGCGGACTGCCGTTTGCTCGGTGCGTCCGCCCGGGGCGACAGCTTCTAATTTGCGAGGGCGGATTGTCAGGGCGCTTGCCGAAACGTTTCCACCGAGGGTGGCACAGCCAACGCGCGCGGCGTCCCATCTTCCTCTCTGTCGCCCCGTCGCCAGCAACCCCAATGCGATCCTTCCATCATCCGTCACCCGTACAAGAACCTGCCACTGAAACTCCAAATTGGCGACTATTGAGCTAACTGGGTTGCCAGAAAAAAAAAAAAGAAAATGCTCGCGACACACGCGCGACACGCGAAAAAACACCGGGGAGATGAAACGACGTCGCGAGAGGCGGAAGAGAAACGAATAGTTGGATAAAAATTAGAAACGAAACGAAATTCGGAATAAAAATTAATTGTGATTGACCCAAATTATGAAAATAGATATATAAAGTCACCATTGCAACCAAGAGCACGAAAAAAAAAAAAAAAAAATTCGCGCCCTTCATCATTTGGATTAATCAGAATTAATTTTTTAATATTGCGTTGAAGGAATTTTGCAGGGTTTCGAAAAAAAAAAGCTCGCGACACACACGCGATATGCGAAAAAAAAACACCGGGGAGATGAAATGACATCGCGAGAGGCGAAAGAGAAACGAATAGTTGAATAAAAATTAGAAACGAAAGGAAATTCAGAATTAAAATTAATTGTAGTTAACCCAAATTATGAAGATAGATATATAAAAACACCATTGCAACAAGAGCACGAAAAAAAAAATTCGTGCCCTTCATCATTTGGATTAATCAGAATTAATTTTTTTTTCTACATTTTTTTCTGAATTGGCGACTATTGAGCTAACTGGGTTGCGAAAAAAAAAAAAAATTCTCGCGACACACACGCGACACGCGAAAAAACACCGGGGAGATGAAATGACATCGCGAGAGGCGAAAGAGAAACGAATAGTTGGGGGGAAACAAACGCCGAGCGGCGATGATAAATTTCTGTTAATAAAACTCATTCGACAGACAGAGCGGCTGGCGCAGCCGGCAATTTGCAAGCGAACACGCGCGCGCGCGCGACGTGCTATTTCCGGTTCCGGTCGGAAAGGTCGCTGACAGCAATTCGATATTTCCAGGCGACTCACCCGCGCGGTCTGACCCGATCGCAACTGCCGGGGGATAATCGATGAAAAAAAAATGAGGGATTCTTGGGGAAGAAAATATTATCGCCGGGGAAGTCGTGGAAGTTGAGGTGGATCTTGTCGGCTTCGCGTCACGGCGGAGTTTTATTTCGGAGGGAGATGGATTTGCTTTTGCTCCTTCCACGGAAAACAAAAATTTATTGCGTTTTTCTCGACGAATTTTCTATTTTTCGGGCGAGCAACGGAGCTTTTCGGAATCAGCGGGAAGTTTTCCATCGGATAGGGGTTTCAAACTTTACGAAATCGAGAAATTTTTTTTTTTTTTCATAAAGTTTGAAGACCCTATCCGATGGGAAATTTCCTGCTGATTCCGAGAAGCACCGATGTTTGCCCGAAAAACATAAAATTCGATAAGAAAAATGCATAAAATGATTTTTCATTTTTTTCGAAATTTCATCACTTCGCTAAAATCGAGGTTACTTTTTTTTCGATCGACCAAACCTGCGTTTTCTTTTTGCGTTCGGGAGAAAACTCTATAACGAAGAGAATGCCGCAAAGCGGAACGCGATATCTTGATTTTTTAATTTTTTACATGTTAAATTCAGACCCTCAAAAATCGCAAATTTTTAGAAGGGGTACCCCTTCGTTTTTTTTTTTTTTTTTGCGATTTTTGGAGGTCTGACTTTAAAATTCTATAAAAAGTTCGATCGAGCAAAAAAAAAGTAACCTCGATTTTAGCGATTAGGCACTGAACTATATATAGAAAGACCCTGAATAGAACAAACCATCAGGATCAAAACAGTAGATAGCAAAAAGTTGTTTTACTACACTCGGCGCGATAACGAACGTTTTGCGCACGCTTCGCATGCGTATAACCCCCATTTACGGTGTTAAATTTTCTACCATACTCGTTGAAAAAAACTTTTTACCAGCTCGTGTGATAGCAACACCCGCCTTCAGCTCACGCTGCAAAGTCACACTCGTCAGAAAAAGTTTCTACCCACTCGTATCGCAACATACTATTCTCGACTTATCTTTGCCTAGACGGTGCCAGCTGCTCGGTTCGCGTTTTTCGACCCCACCACACGAGTCCTTATTAGCGATAGCGTGACGTTGTGTAGTATAAAACCTGTCTGAGATACGTCGGATTACACTGGCGAAAACCGCACGTAAATCGATTGAGCCATTCTCGAGTTCACCGCACTCGCACGGACGGACAAACAGACGGGCGGACAGACGTTGGATTAGACAACCGACCGCGTGGTTAAATATGCGCCGGCTGATTAATTGATTAGCCCGCCGGAGTTATTGGTTAACACAAACCAAGTAAATATTCTAGAACACGACCAACCATGTATGCTTTTGCTGACGAACAACCGTGTCGGTCTAGCTAATCAGACGGCTCATGCATATTTGTTGGCTAGCAACACGGTTGAGAATAAAGAGTCGCGGTACAAAGAATATCGATAGAAGAATATCGTAATTGGGGATAAAAAGTATCGATTGCTGTATCAATAAGATTGGGCATGATGGGCAGCGCGTCGTTTCTACAGATCCCAACTGAACACAGACCCAACTCGACACAAGCAAATGGACACAAAAAAATTCGATACATCACCAACTTGACACGGTAAAATTCGACTTATAACCAACTCGGTACAAGAAAACTTTTGTTTTCTTGTGGGGAGTGTTACAACAAATTCTATGGTTTTTTTTATGCCAACGACTTTTTCCCCACACTTTGAGCCAATAAACGTCATGATTGTGTGTCTCAATCAAGCATTATGTCAATCATCCTTGTGATTTCAATCATCCTTATATCATTTAATTTCATATCACATTCATACTAATTTCACAAGGAAAATTTCAATCATCCTTGTGACATCCCTGTCCATCCAAAAAAGAAGACAATTTCGGGACGATTTCGCGTTGAAAGAATTTCAACGAAACAATATTTAAACCAGCACTTTTTGCATGCGTCCTAAAATCAATGTCTGTTCCAAAAGTCAAACATTATGCAAAACGTATAAACGCCATTTCGCCACACATATCCCAGTGTGCGCATACATTTCAGCATACACTGCAGCTCGATGACCCAAATAACCCGACGTAACGCGGAAGCATTAACAAATGCTGCAATCAAAACGAATCCGAGCCCCGCAGCGGCTTAATTCGACGCACACCGATGCAAACCGTGACGTTTAGACGGTAAATCGTGAGCATGATTCGGCTGGCGCAATCCCATCAACGAAAATTCATCCTGGCTCGATGATACGTACGAGTGACTAGACAGAGAAAGTGCACACGGAAAACAAGCGAGGGACAGCCATACCGAAGGACGTATGTAGATGCATGAAGCCCAGTTCAAGGGACACACCGACGGAACATCCCCCCAAGAACACAAGCGCCGCTCCACCCTCGATGATTATAGCGCGCGGCCCAAATCCTTGCATCAAAATTGCAAATTCCTGAACATCGGTTCGACGATAGTGGGAATCGGGCGGCTCTGTGCGAAGACCAAGCGAGCGCTGAATTGGTAGCGGCGCATTCACATATCTCGCTCGGCGGATAGGAACGTGTGGTATCCGCCTTTTGAGCACATACAGGCGGCCGGGGGAGGCCCCGTAATGAATGGTCGATGAAGCGCGTTGGTGGGAAAGAGACCGCGGCATGCCAGACCGGAGTCTCTTCGCGTTCCTTCGGCGGCCAACGCCTGCAGCGCTTGGTCGCTGTCCTGGAGCGCGTAACCTGCCAGAGCCTCCGCGTGCGCGTTGGTGTTCGGGTGGCAGATGTGGACAAAGCCGTGTTGGTGGGAAGGAGACGGAAGGATGCCAACATGGAGTCTCTTTGCGTTCCTGGAAGGGCCAACGACTGCAGCGCTTGATGATGCGACTGTCGTTGCAGGCGTAACCTGCTTACCCTCTGCGTTATCATTGATTCACATTGATGTTGCTCTGGCAGATGTTGGTGATGACTCGTGTAGGTGGGAAGGAGATGGAAGGATGCCAACATGAAGTCTCTTCGCGTTCCTGGAAGGGCCAACGACTGCAGCGCTTGATGATCGCTGTCGTTGCAGGCGTAACCTGCTTACCCTCTGCGTTATCATTGATTCACATTGATGTTGCTCTGGCAGATGTTGATGATGACTCGTGTAGGTGGGAAGGAGATGGAAGGATGCCAACATGGAGTCTCTTTGCGTTCCTCGAACGGCCAACGACTGCAGCGCTTGATGATCGCTGTCGTAGCAGGCACAACCTGCCTACCCTCTACATTATCATTGATTCACATTGATGTTGCTCCGGCAGATATTAATGATGACTCGTGTAAGTGGGAAGGAGACGGAAGGATGCCAACATGGAGTCTCTTTGCGTTCTTCGAACGGCCAACGACTGCAGCGCTTGATGATGCGGCTGTCGTAGCAGGCGTAACCTGCCTACCCTCTCTACGTTACATGGCAGATGTTGATGATAACTCGCGTTGGTGGGAAGGAGACGGAAGGATGCCAACATGGAGAATCTTTGCGTTCCTCGAACGGCCAACGACTGCAGCGCTTGACGATGCGGTTGTCGTAACCTGCCTACCCTCTGCGTTATCACTGATTCACATTGATGTTGCTCCAGCAGATGTTAACGACGACTCGCGCTGGTGGGAAGAAGACAGACGCATGCCAACATGCAGTCCCTTCGTTTGGCTTGAACGGCCAATGACCACAGCGTCTGATCACCACCCTAGCACGCGTATCCTGCCGCCCTCTACGTCATCACCGGTACACGTTAATGTTCCTCCGGCAGATGAACGGGCGCGCTCTATATGTGCCCTCCTGCAGGCGGTATCAGTGCTACTGCAGATTCATGTCTATGCATGGAGTGCAGAACCGGTACGCCGGGCGACGAACGCGTACGCGTTTAGGCTGACGCTGGCACGACGTGTCACCACGTCGGCAAAAGGGCGACGCTTTCCCTCTGTCTCCCTCTCTCTCGCACTGTCGCCTCGTGTGTCTCGTTATGTTTCCCTCGCACGCCATACCCGTCGCTGTCACTCATTCTACTTCCCGGTCCTGCTTTCTCTCGCTTGTGCATATGTATGCGAAAGCCTGCAAAGCTCGCTTACGGCTCGTACTATTATGCCCACCGAGTAATGCCCCTCTGTGTACATTGCACATACTGCAGCACGTAGGCTCAGGTGAACCATCACACTCGCACTTGTGAGCTCGCATGCGCCATTCACGTATACACGTCAAGTACTTCGCAGTCCAAATCGCGTGTAATGTATAAATAACGGATGACGGAAAGACGCGAGTACAACGAGGTTGCGCTGGATGTGCGTCGTGCACGAGAGATCCAGGTTTTTGTTTGAGACTGAGCTCTGTTTTGCCGATGTAGAAGTCTACTCGGTGTTTATTGGTGGTTCAGATAATAGGGTAAATGTACTTGTCTCGAGACGCTATCGCGTTTCTTGATTCTTTGGACCGTCCAGGTGGCCAGAGTCGAATATAAGTATTGACTGCACACTTGGCCAACGTCGTACCTTCCAACCTATAACAAAAGGAGAAGTAGATTAGTTCAGATAAGTGTTACACGTATTTATTCGCGACTGCTCAAGCTTGATTATACTGATAACAGGCGGATTTCGGGCTGTATGGGAGGCGAATTACTGACCCTGTTACCTTATCAGTGTGGCGCGATATACGCGGGGCGACAATTCACAGGGCGCACAGTGGGCAGTGACGACATATATAGCATTCTTGTGCATAGTAATTCACAATGTACGACGCACATAGCACAGTTGGGCCACTGTATGGGATGATGCACGCGGGATGAGAATAGTTAGTTGGTGCTTGGCGGTCGAGGCGCCGAGATGATGCGGCGGCAGGGATCGATCCAGGGACCATGGGAGGAGAGCCGAGCCGCGTCATCCTCCGTCCCTTGATAAGCGACGACCCGCCGCTCGCTCAACCCCACCACAGCCTCCGCCACCCAACCCTTCATGGAGGGTTGGACTTTCTCGTTCCAACTGCTCAACCCTCTGTGAAGCTTTCAGCGTCATCCAGTCACCCAAAACTATCGCAAACGAAACTCAAACCTGCCACATTCATGCTTTAGTGCTGTGTCTATGTGCCGCGAAGCACCACGTTGGATATCGTCGTGGTGTACTTTAGCATAGATACAGAATGTCTTAAGAAGCACTTCTGTCGTCTGCTTTTTGCGGACAAACAAGTCAACCGTCTGCTGGAGTCGACGACTCTGCAAGGAAGGTCGACGACAGCTTTTATCCGATTTTTACCCTCTTCATCTCCAACCCCCGTGAGATTCAAGCAGTTCCACGTTCTGAACCTTCTATATTTAGATTTCGCTCTCCGGACACTTGAGTTTTTATAGCGTTGTAATGAAAAACAGGTCTTTCCACCAGTGATTGGTGCGTGGTGATTGTGCAGCTTCGTGGATCATCCACGCTGGGTTTTAGCACGTGAAATAACGCGGGGAAACGGAGGGAGACAGTTCGGTAACTAACACCCCAAGTGCCAACCAATCGCGCGGCCGAACGTGTGCTAACCCATGAGTGTATTACCCGGCGGTGATTCATGCTGCCCTCAGGCAGCCTTTCGTGCTGCAATTACTCGGTTGGGTGACCGCTCAACCATGCGCGCGACGAATCATTGAACGGGAGGTCATTATATCGGAGCCTAGTTTGGATTCTGCATAGGAACACCAATCTGGCTTGTTATTGGCGAGACTGGTGGAGAAAAAAAGACATCAGTCTTAGTTATAAAAACAACCATAGTTAGGATATGATTTATACTTTTTTTCACCGCATGTATACAATTGTTTTGCATCTATTCGAACCAATAAACTGCATTGCGAACTTATGAAACCATTCGCAAGGCCAGGACGTTGAACTACCTCGATAACACTATTGTCGAGTCCGTATTAGGTGGTAATATTCTGACGCTACAATTAGAGACAGTAAATGTCAAGCGTGATTGGAGAAACGAGATTTGCCGGATGTCGTGTGCTGGTGGGGTAGGTAATAGCAGTACTTCGCCGTGTACACCTGTGTCGAAAGCATAAACCAGAAATGGTGTGGAGGAGTACATGGTGAATTTATAGTTGTATGGTATATAGATGGTTGAAACGGTGTGGGTCCCGTCGTCAATGTCGTGGAGACGGAGGAGGAAACCTATCAAGGTAGGAAGCAGCGGTTTGCGGGACGAGATATATGACGAATCGCTCGAGATACCGGAGTGGCTCGGTTTCACGGCAACCGTTGAAGAACTACGTCTTATGTCGGTAGTCTTAATAATGAATCTGACCACTTTGCATTAGCACTGATCAGATTGCTTAATCACAAGAAACCCGGCGCTATTCAAGTGACATCATTCAGACAGTCTTTCATATCTTACATTGTCTTAATAAGTCAGATCATTTGTTTCTTTAGCAAATCCTCCACTGTATAAATTAAATCGAGCCGGATAAAAAAATAATCGCACAAATTTAATGAATTTAATGAATGCACAATCGTTAAAAAAAAATGTTCAAACGCGTTCTTTTCAAATAGAGATTTCCATTTCGTCGCAAATAATTCCATCGAAGTTACGCAGTCGTGATAACGCCAACGCTGGCACTTGAAAAATAATATTTCTCTCCGTTATGAGGTAAAGATGGAAAAAAATAATGAAAATAACCATTTGGATGCGATTTTCTGCGGCTGCAGAATTCAGCCTGTCCGGGTTTATACTGCGGGTATCTAAAAGAAGGGGCCGTAATAATGTACGATGAGACTCATAAGCCGGATTATCGTACGTCTGAAGGATTATGCGGAACTCTCATTGGGCGGTACTCACTGTGCGCGCCGCACTGAAAGCCCCGCGGAAAAGTAGACAGCAGAAAATTAATAAGGGGACAAGTGCGCACATGCGATACCTACACGTAAGGTTTCGAGATTGAATGTCGCATGTGGTCGGCACTCTCCCTAACTGCGCACATCCATTATGGATTTGTCTCTCCCTAACAGCCGGCTCGAGCTTACCGGTGATCGATGGATTTCGAAAATCGATAAATCGAAACGTCATTGCGAGGGGAATCGGGACTGCGACGAACGGGCTCGCGAGGGAAAAGAGAGGGAATAAGCCACACACGTCTGCATACATGATTCACGTCCATTGGCAAAAATTGAGTGAAAAATTATACGAAACCGTAGCAAGCACGATCGATTAGGCTTCTTAGGTAAATCCAACAACTGGCTGGTTTATACGGAATCTCAAAATATCGTCCTTGTTAAAAAGCGTTGCAAGGCAGAATCTTGCATGTGTCTTCCTTGCTATATTCAATTTTTTCACAAAGAAATGCCCAAAGTTGTACTTTGCATTCTTGTAACAAAATTAGGAAATTATATTTATGGAAATTTTTGTCTTCGAAAATTTTTAAAAATCAGATCTAATTGCTCGTAATGCAAACAAATATAAATAGAAAAAGTCTGTATCTGATAGAATTTACAGCTCCTCTCTGCACTGAAATCTGCAGTTTGAACCATGTTTCACACCCGAACAACCCAAAAACAAAACTAGGGCGCCAACGGCTTACGCGCCACGAAGAATTCGCGATTTAAATCTGCCTGGATTAAGCGCGAACACCGATTTTTTGGTCGGTCATACAACCCAACAATCCCTAACGCACGCCGACAGCCGAAATCCTGAAACCAAGCGACACGTCGCTCGGTCCCGTCTGAGTCACACACTCGATGCGGCGGGATTAGAGTTCGCGGTGCCAGGTCAAATTGCCCACCTCTCCCAACCAACCCTACCAACAGCCTCGTTTTCGGCGAAAATCGCGAAACAAATACCGTCCGTCATTGCTGCACAAACTGTGTCACCCTGGATCATAGCCTAGGTTGATCTAGATACAGCACTGAATCATCTGCACTGAGAGGAAAAAAGGAATAATTTATACATTGTTGGGTCATTAATAACATTACGACATATTGGCGATGCTTCCCATTCTTGTAGTTAGGTTTCGATGAACAGCCAATCGTAAAGTGTAGTAGAGATTATTCCAATCCAAAGAAGTCATGTCAGAGCAACAACTTATAGAAAACACAGACTGGTCCCTTTGTGAGTATTTAGTACCCTAAAGTCCACTCTAAATAGGTTTCAATTTTCAGGCTTATCATATCCAAAAAAAAACCTTCTTTATTAAATCCTTATCTTTGTGGCTACAAAAGTTAGATCCAACCCATTCAAAATGTATTTCTGGAATCCTATATGAGACCTACAGCAGACTTTCCATCTCGGTGTCATCAAGGCGACTTCGTTGGCACAATGACTACATGCCTAGAATTTTTTCTGAACAGTGTATGAGCCATAATGCATCACTCATGGACCCTACGACTTTTCCTTTTGTCGTCAATTTCATAACTCTGTGCATATGTATGAACACAAATACATATAGAGTGTCCAAGTGCACGAGACTCGGTGCCTCCATCTCTTAGATTACTCTCATGGGTGGTTACGTTGAAAAGCACTTCCTTCCCGGCTCCCTCGGGGATTTCGCCCGAATTACTCCCCGTCGTGACGCGAAAATTCTATGCGCTGAAGACTCGAGCATGCAAAATTGCGACAGACACACACACTTCTCTCTCGCACGGGAAGAACGTGTGGCAAAGAGCTTTGCCCCTGGAGCACACTCGTCCTGAGCAATATAAGTAAGCGACGATTTCACGAATAGTTCGGCGCCTCTGCCTTCCGTCCTCCAGTCACAACAATCTAATCATATTTCATATTATTAAAAAAGTTCGAATTAAAAAAGTTTGCGCCTCCACATAAATTCCCGCAGGAATTTCATATCTCGCATCTTATATCCTTCACTGATTTAATTTTCATCCGGTGTTTTTATTTCTTTCGCATGAACAACACGAGTCCCAATCGAGTCGCATATAAAATGACATTTTTATTCCGTCAAATTTCAATCGCAACTCGCAAAGGCGTAAAGGAATTTGCGTGAACAGAGCCGAAGAATGATGTCGAAGTTTGCATCGTTGGAATGCTACGAAATTCAGAAAAAAAAATTCATTCTAATTAACCCAAATGATGAAATTATGTAAAAAAAAGTCATCATATCAATTAGTTTCTATGATGATTTTTATATGTTATTTCATCATTTGGATTAATTAGAATTCATTTCTTTTCTGAATTTCGTTGCATTCCAACGATGCAAACTTCAACATCATGCCGAAGAACGAATTCTACGGGGTTCGGATTAAAATTTGCGCCTCCACATAAATTCCCGCAGGAATTTCATATCTCGCATCTTATATCCTTCACTGATTTAATTTTCATCCAGTATTTTTGTTTCTTTCGCACGAACAACACGAGTCCCAATCGAGTCCCACAAAATGACATTTTTATTGCGTCAAAATTTCAATCGCAACTCGCAAAGGCGTAAAGGAATTTGCGTGAACAGAGCCGAAGAACGAATTCTACGTGGGGGGGTGTGCGGATTAAAATTGCGTAAAACCGGTAAACACGGGAACAAACTCGGAACGATTCGTCCGTGCGTGGTGAGTGCCAAGGGCAGATTCAATAGCAGGCAAATCGAGAACGAGTATCCGTATATATACGTCGCTGCTGCTGCTGCTGCAGCAGCACGCAGCTCGCGCGATTCATACGTACGGAACAATAGTTTCATTCGATATCCAGCTGCATGTAATGGGCACCGGGATACATAACGGTCGGCGCGTCAATTTGCCCGGAATGGATACACTTTTGTTGCGCCGATATCGAAAGCCACGCGAAATGCTCATTCGGGCGTGCTATCGATTCCGAGTGCTAACGAAAATTTCCATACGAACGCTGCGAAGTTTTGCTCCCAATGCGCCTCAATGACACTGCCAACGCGGCCTGTCGCCCCCCGACAACTGCGAGCGCAGGTCGCGAGAGTGCATCGCGCTCAACGAGTGCACCGCTAATCCTGTTGTAATCAAAGAGAAACAAAATAAGCGAACTTATCCTCTTCCCCAATTCAATACGCATTTTTTTTTAAAGCCTCCGCCGATACACGACTAGGTTTTTATTTCCTGTTCAAACGCATTTTTCTGCATTTTTTTTTTGTTTTTGCAACGTTTCCGTTTAACTTTGGTTATCGAAAATGTATCGCTTTTGAAACGTTAAACGAAGCGATGGTTCTGTACAGACGCAATTATATTCGTTCCTCCCATTTGACGTTCATTCCGAAAGAGTCGTAGCTCCATTCAAAGAGTAAATGCCACTTTTCTGCCTTTGCGGGTCTTTCCGTTGGCGCAAATAAAGCCTATTTTTTCGTGTCGTCTGTCCCGTTGTATTAGCTGTGGCTCGCGAAGCAAGAGCTCTGAAAACAGCGATAAAAGGGAGGAATGGAATTTCGGAAAATATGGGACGGCTGACTAGAATGTCGTTCGCAGGTCGTAGATTAATCGGAGTTTTGTTGGGAAAACACTGAAACAATGGAGACGTAATCATGTAGGACGAACTTTCGTTGACCTTTGAATTTCATAATCCACTTTGAATTTCGGTTCCACTTGGAAGTTGGAACCGCATTATGGATATTCAATGTGGTGTTTGCCGCGTTCACGTAGTTGTGATAATCCGTCCAAACTCGAATAATTTTCTATTTGGAACTAATTGATGCTAATAGCGAGAATCATAAAAGGTCGTGGGTGAGTTCTGCGATAACGCAGGAACATTCTGATTACGGGAATGAATGACGTGTTGACACATCTGATAGCCGTTTCAGGGTGCACGAAAGGTTATAAGGTAACTTTCATGAAAGTTAGCTTATAACCTGCACTCATCTAGTTCCCATCGGGAAAACCGATGCAGCGAAAGAGGGGATTGAGGGTGAAAAGTGCGATGCATGTTCTGGTCACGCAATGAAGAGTTGTGCTATTGTTAACTGAAATGAGACTCTAATCATCCCATTAGAATAATTAATTGATGAATTGATTCGTCATATTCCAAATCAGGATATTCCTGATAATCATAAGTGACGACATCAAATATAAGTTTGTGATTTTAAACCAACTGTTTGTAGTTACCAATATTAATCTGTTCTGTATTACGAAACCCGAAAAAGCTGTGCTTGTCAATAATTTTAGCAATTCCTATAAGACGTGTTATTCCTATAGAAATCCTGTCAATAATTTTAACAATTCCTATAGGACCTGTGATTCAAGTGTGATGAACCACATTCTGGTGTTGGTCACGCAATGAAGAATCGCGCTATTGTTAACTGAAACGAGACTCTAATCATTCCATTAGAACGATTAATTGATGAATTGATTTGCCATATTCCAAATCGGGATATTCCTGATAACCATAAGTGACGACATCAAAAATAAGTTTGTGGTTTTAAACCAACTGTTTGTAGTTACCAATATTAATCTGTTGTGTATTACGAAACCCGAAAAGCTGTGCTTGTCAATAATTTTAGCAATTCCTATAAGACGTGTTATTCTTATAGAAATCCTGTCAATAATTTTAACAATTCCTATAAGACCTGTGATTCAAGTGTGATGAACCACATTCTGGTGTTGGTCACGCAATGAAGAATCGCGCTATTGTTAACTGAAACGAGACTCTAATCCTTTCATTAGAACAATTAATTGATGAATTGATTTGTCATATTCCAAATTGGGATATTCCTGACAATCATAAGTGACGACAT
Source organism: Pimpla rufipes (assembly GCA_963932165.1). Lineage (NCBI taxonomy): Eukaryota > Metazoa > Arthropoda > Insecta > Hymenoptera > Ichneumonidae > Pimpla > Pimpla rufipes. The sequence continues at coordinate 27,820,842 of OZ010630.1, forward strand.
CAAAAATAAGTTTGTGGTTTTAAACCAACTATTTGTAGCTACCAATATTAATCTGTTCTATATTACGAAACCCGAAAAAACTGTGCTTGTCAATAATTTTAACAATTCCTATAAGACCCGTTTTAAAGTATTTCATGATCAACTGACCATTACTACTGCGAATAAATTGAAACGGGGAATATAGAAGATCGTTACGTTCTATTGGCATGACCCTCTCGATTTTTCTTCACAAACTTCTGTATCTCCGTGAACTCTTGAAAAAAAACTAGACCGTCGGTAAAGCAAAGTTTTGCGGAAAATCGCGAAAAATGCGGAGGCTTTGCTTTTACGAAACCGAGTTCCAACGCAATCAAACAGAAACTAGTTTTGGCACAAATATCCTTCGGGGGGCTGGTCCGCGATATACCTAGCGCGGGCAAAGTATAATGAACCTTGGCTGCTCCACATTTTGTGCCAAGTTCGCGAAAACCCTGATGTCATATTGGATCAGATTCCGCGCGGTAATACCGTACGTTGGAATCAGCTCTTCTGCGCTTTCATCGCAGCTTTCTAGCCGTCTTGCTGAAACCCTTTCACCTCCTTGCGTTCGTTTCAGGCGGCTTTCCGGCTCACCGAGTTTTTACAAACGTCGCTTGACGCCGCGGCACCACCCCTTGTTGGTTGGGTCCGATTAAACGCAAAGATCCGACGAGTCAGCAGCACCGCGGAGCTCATTGCCGGAGGATTTTCCGAAAATTCGGTCTCTCCTCCTAACGCCGCAGAACCTCACTGCGCGCTCACTAAAGGCACCGCAGCCACATTTCCCTGCTACACGCGCCTCCAGTGCTGCTTACTCATGCCTTCTATAGTCGCGCTAATAATCCGCTAATGCACCGTATGCGTTTGATACATCAGGCTCGACTTTAGCATGCACTCACTCATTACATTCGTCGGCTGTGACGCGCTTCGAGCTCTACGCGCACATGAAAGGCAAACTACGTTCCACCTACCCAAACCCCCCACGAAGCATGCAAATGCTGCGCGTCCCGTTCGGATGGAAATGAGAAAATATTTCTGATGGAAAAGCGAATTGCGAACTGTTCGTGGAATTAAAAATGGCTTTTTTAATTAGACAAATATCTGGGCGAAAAGCTGTCTTATCTGCCGTGAAGCCAAAGGTCACTAAAAGGTAATGAGTAAACTTAGTCAGCTGTGTTAGGGAAATTTTGTATCTTGATGCAAGAAGCGAAAGTGCAACACTCGCATAGTTGATGAAAATTCGATTAAAAAATAGGGTAGAAGTTTCAGTTTTGGACTCTTTTGATCCAGATGTGGCCAACGAGTTCAAAGGACAGAATCATTTGTATTGTTAAAACGAAACAAAATTGTATGGATAATCTTGTTAACTTGTATAATGGATACTTTTTGCACTATCAACATAAAAGTATAGGAAAATAATTTGAAATAAATTATAGCGAAAATAGCCACACCCTGTATGTCTTCATGCATCATGATATCACATCCAGGTCTTTCAAACAAGGTGAAAAAGGATCAGTTCGAAGAACCTATAAAATGGTTAGTGCCAATCAATCCACACGGCAATGAATCCGATAAAAGCTAATCACACATGATGACAAATTTTCATCGGTCGCTTTCACGACGCTTATGTCAATTAACGAAGTTGCGGAACGACCGATTGGTAACACCGACCAACCGACAAACGCCAACCAACCGCCCGGCGAAGCGCTAACCAACCGATTAATAACGCCAACTAGCCGGAAACGCTTGAGTGGAAATAATTGGAGGTAGTTACAATAATAAATCCGATGCGTGCCGCAAGCCGACACACCGAAGCAATTAAAAGTTTCCTCCCTCGTCTAGCAATTTTTCCCCCTGAGATGAGATTTTCCCCGTCTCATCGTGCGTCGCAACTTCGTCCACCGTAAATAAAATCCTCATAAAGACCTTCATCCTTCACCAACATTTCATATCTTTATTCCTGCCCTCATCCATTCAAACCTCCCTGACATAACACCATAAACAAACCCTGATGCACAGTGACCATGAAACAAGCGCAAAGTGGTCAACCAAACACGAAAAGCTAATGCAGATCGATCAAGACATGCATTCACGGATAAAACTGTCTATGTTATGACAACAAAACTCGATTTGTTGGCTGTTGGTTTGTTGCCATGACAATACGTAATGTAATTGTAACGTTCAGATTGTACGGCCAACCGACAAATATTTGTTACGGTAACGAAAAGCTGTAGGTTGCTAATTATCTGTTAAAGTAACAAATAATTAGTTGGCTTGATCTTTCTGATTGTTACTACAATGAATCTGATTGTTACTACAATGAATCTGATTGTTACTACAATGAATCTGATTGTTACTACAATGAATCTGATTGTTACTACAATGAATCTGATTGTTACTACAATGAATCTGATTGTTACTACAATGAATCTGATTGTTACTACAATGAATCTGATTGTTACTAGAATGAACAAGTTATAGTACAACGTTACTCTGTCAAATGTTATTTGTTGCCCTAACAAATAAAGCGTAACAAACATTTTTTGTTACCCTCACTGAAGCGTTTGTCGTCACTATATTGACATACAGAATTTGTTGCAGTGACTTGTGGTGAGTGGTCCTAACATAGACAGTTTTCTCCGTGTTAGGGTCGCTCTGCACATCCGAAGGAACTGGAAACCCGGATAGAGGGGGTCGAAGCTAAGGGATGAAAAACGAAGGCTCAGCGCAGTCAGAGAAGAATCTCGAAGCCAAGCTTCCCTTGTTTTCGTGAAAGCATCGTCCGTAAGTAGGCCGACTCGACGGTTCAGTGCATCTTTCGATATATAGAACGAGAAGTATTAGAGGGGAGGTGGAGGAGGGTGCGGGAATGATACGTCGGTACGTAAGTGAAAAGGACGCTGGAGTGCGCAGCAAGGGGTGAAAATAGTGGGTGGCGAAAACGTTGAAGGGGGCAGAGGATGAAGGAGCGGGGCTGGGGGAGGTACCCCACCAAAGGGGGCAGGGGGGCATCGCCCCACGCTGTTCCGCAACTGGGGGCTGCGCTTGGTCTGGAAAACAATGGATACCACGAACATAGCCGCCGTTACTCAACGCTAAAGCCGGAACGAGGATCCGCAGCAGCATGCTATTAAACGCTTAAATGGCTTCCCCCATCCACCTTGATTGTGCGGACCCTCCAGGGGGGGGGGGGGGCAAAAGGGGCAGTGGCTTAACCCGCGCATCCTAGAAGGCAGAATCAGGCGCGCTCTCGCCGCTTGTATCGCAAGCGGCGAGCGGCATTTTCGCTCCGCTGGATAAGCTCCATCCCACTTTCCTTCAATCCTCCGTCCGCCAAAGACCTCCAACCTCTTGCTTTCGAGGGTGATTGCTTGTACCGCTTGTCTATCGAAACGCTCTATTCCTCGACGTTTCTCTCTCTCGAGAAAGAGAGAGAGAGAGAGAGAGAGAGACCTGATCTCCCTCTACCGGTGAGCCATCCGGCAAACACGAACAGTCGGATACAGATATTTTAACAATGCCCAGAGCAGCCGAGCTCTCCATCGACTGAGCGCTTTTCTGACTGAGGAAGTCGCAGACGCATTAAGGTCAACTGTGCTGAAACTATGATACATGGGGAGTCTTGCCAGGGCGCTGGGGTTTGTCGAGAGGAGATGACGGGGTGGTGACCCAGTTTTGATGGGTTGTGAGAGACTTGATTTGGTGTTTGGAAGAGAAAATGATCGCTTTGAGAATGGGTGGAGTGATCAATGAGAGGTTTGGGAGGTAATTACTTTTTGGTGGGGAAGCTTGGGGAGGGTGTTGATTATTGATGACGCTGGGTTCGGCAATGGTGAGATATTTTCTGAGGATTTTTTTTCGGAATATCGACTTTTAAACTATACCATCGTTCTCAAGTCGCATATTCTACCCCCGAAAACACTGGTTATTAACCTCTTTTAATCGATTTTGAAAAAAATATTTTTTGGCGGCGAAAAAAATATTTTTTCTGTCAGAAATCGTAGATCCAGCTCCGGACCGAAAATCGCCAAAATCGACCCCAATTTTTTTTCTTTTCAAAATATCGACTTTTAACCTATACCATCGTTCTCAAGTCGCATATTCTACCCCCGAAAACACTGGTTATTAACCTTTTTTAATCGATTATGAAAAAAATATTTTTTGGCGGCGAAAAAAATATTTTTTCTGTCAGAAATCGTAGATCTGGCTCCCGACCGAAAATCGCCAAAATCGACCCCAATTTTTTTTCTTTTCAAAATATCGACTTTTAACCTATACCATCGTTCTCAAGTCGCATATTCTACCCCCGAAAACACTGGTTATTAACCTTTTTTAATCGATTTTGAAAAAAATATTTTTTTGGCGGCGAAATTTTTTTTTTTCTGGCAGAAATCGTAGATCCGGCTCCCGACCGAAAATCGCCAAAATCGACCCCAATTTTTTTTCTTTTCAAAATATCGACTTTTAACCTATACCATCGTTCTCAACAATGCTTTCCGTTACTCATGAACTTTTTAAAATAGGCAATCACTCGACAATCATTAATTAAATACTCCTGACTCCAAATTGTCCACTTGAAAGCTGCAGGCGTATCCGCCACCCTGAATCCCATTTTTCCCACATCACACAAAATCCTAAAAAAAAAGCTTCCACAAACCTAATTAGGCCACGACAGTTCCACGTCCCGCTGCTCCCGTACAACGCATGCGCGGTTCAAATTTCGAGAGCCGTGACCCCCGCCGCAAGAGGCGCGCATCAGGGGAGCGAGGGGGGGGGGGGGGGGGGTCGGAGGGTACCGAGGGGGGTTTCACTTGGCCAACACAATGGTGAGTAGAGTCCAATAGCTTCGACAGAGTTTGATCAATTGTTTGCACGCGCATAGTACCGAAAATGAAGTACGGCCCGGTGCAAATATGCATTTCCGGGATTAGAGTGACGCGCACTCGAACGAGTTGCGCGAAAGCGCGACGCGGGGGCAGCGAAAACGACTGCGAGAGAAATCCGCACGGCGTACGTGTTTGTTATTTGTGCAGTCTGCAAAGCGTAATTGCGTTTGACATCGCGAAATTGTCGGTTCCACGTGCGCAGGCCGGATATATAGAGCGAGGCTCTAGGATATATCGCTCTCGGTGCGGGGCTCGGCTGTACAACGCTGGCTATATCAGGAGAGAAATATTTCAGATTGCTCTCGAGAGTCGGATTATTGACCGGTGCGTCGATTATCCGGCTCGCAAGCTGCAATCCACCGCGCGAATCGACTCTCATGACGACGCTACACGGGGCTTTCTATATCGATGTACAGTCGACTCTCCGATAAGTTAAGTTCCGAAAAGTTAAGGCACTCCGGTGAGTTAAGGATTAACGCTCTGGTAAGTTAAGATTCACCCTTTTCGGAATTACCCTTTCTACACTGTAAAACATGTTTGTGTAAAAATTAATATACCGGTATCGGAAGTTTTCATGCATAAACCGTCTATTAAATTTCACAAGTTTTTCGCTCTGAGTATTCATAGTCACTGTGTTTAAAAAAAAATCATGTCGTAATGTTACAATTATAACGTATTAGGATTTACTAATCCTTAACAATAACTTTTTTGTAATTGAAGTGTACAAAAATTACTATGCGTAACATTCTATTTGCGATCACCTGGTATATTAAATTTAATGGACTTTCAGCATCAATATTTCAAATGAATTATTTTGAAATTTACTATGTGCGTGTAGTATTTTTCAAACAACATGTAAAGTAGTTTTCGTATGCAAGTCTATTAATCATCAAAATTATATACATGTGTTGTAAATTTAAAGCCCAATCGAGTGAATTTAAAAGAAAATTTAATAGAAAAAAAAATTAATTCTAATCAACCCAAATTATAAAATTGTATATAAAAATGCATCATAGCAACTAATTATTATGATGACTTTTTACACCTAATTTCATCATTTGGGTTAATTCGAATTCATTTTTCTTCTGAATTTCGTTGTATTTCAACGATGCAAACTTCAACATCATAACTTATCGGAATGGCCTAATCGGCTTTCGGTCCCGCGACCTTAACTTATCGGAGAGTCCACTGTACCTCCCCCTTCTATACCAGCAACGTGTATGTCGACGAGAGAGAGAACGAACTGCTCAGGCGTGGAATTGGTTCTGGAGGTTCATGCACGGCGCTCGTTCGCCACCCCCCCCCAAGTATGTATGAGTCGAAACTGATGCATGCAGCGCGGATCGTCGGTGAACTGGCAAAGGGGGTTTTCGCTAGGTACATCCGCAACGCTGTCTGCAGGGGGGGGGGGGGGATCTCTGTGCCTTTCACCAGAGACGCCAGATCACATCGGCCAACGTCAAGCAAGCCGCAGCATCCCCTGGAAGGGCTACTGATGTTTCGGAGAATACGATCAATCCCAAGACCCGGTGTACACATTGCAGCCGACATGATCGAAGGCAGCGAGAGTCCCGCGGCACCACCGGGGTTTGCGCTGGTGCAACAGCAGCGCCAGGGCGCCTCAAATATGTGCAGGTGAACGTGTACCACGTGCCCTCAGCACGGGGAACTGATCAAGCGGTGGCAAAGGATGTTAGCACCTGCAGGCACCCCAAGCAAATAGAACGGTGGATGCTGCACCCAGTGGATGTGCGATTTCGGTGTGTTTGTGTGGACGAGGGGAAAATTGTGGCGGAGCTGTACGGATTTGTTGGAGGAATTTGGAAAACGGGGCAGCGATGTGGAAGGCAGGAACGAAAATGTTGGAGGGATTTTGGGGAGGGATGACGAGAATCTGTGACTTGTTATATCGTAATGATTGAAGTGCCTTCATTGAGGAGTAAAGGCGGGTCCTCATGTGAGCTGATGCATAAGTGAGTTGGTTTGGTACTGTAGATGATGTTGAAGTTTGCATCGTTGGAATGAAAAGGAATGAAAAATAAAATTAATTGTAGTGAATCCGAATGAGGAAAATAGGTGTAAAAAGTTATGATGTTGAAGTTTGCATTGTTGGAATGCAGTGAAATGAAAAAGAAATGAATTTTAGTGAACCCAAATGATGAAAATAGGTATAAAAAGTCATGTGTTGAAGTTTGCATCGTTGGAATGCTACGAAACGAAAAAAAAAATGGTTGTGAACCCAGATGATGAAGATAGGTATAAAAAGTCATGATACTGAAATATGCATCGCTAGAATGCAACAAAATGAAAAAAGAATTAATTGTAATGAATCCAAATCATGAAAATAGGTATAAAAAGTCATCATAGCATCTAAGGACATAAAAAAGAAAACATTCACTGCTTAACGGGAAATGAAATCTTCGGAATTTCATAATTCTTAAAGTTTCGACAATCCATTAAAAAATGTCTGCAATTTTCGATTTCTTGATCGATCGGTCATCGTTACTAAATGACTAATCACGCCCATTTAATTTTAATTCAATTAATTGGATCTCCTAGAAATTTAGCAATAAAGATTCATAAAAATAGCTGTGATTAAATATGTACAAAACACGAAGATTACTATCGAAAGCTGGAAAAAAACGATTGTTGTTCACATTCCAAATGATTGTCCCCAAGAATTTTCATTTCCTACAAATCCTCTCTCGCCGATCGAATTCGCGGTGGGTGTTGCGCCTGAATAATTCACTTGTATCCCGGATTGAATGTTTTTTCTTTTTAATTTATTTTCGCATTTAAATGCTTTGAAACGGCCGTTGCATAAGTAATGCGTCCTCGATGAGACTCTTAATCGGCTTCGTTACGTCGATAATCCCGACTCTACTAGCTTAATCCACCGTTGGATACAGATATACAAGGTGGAGGGTCGAGTGTGTACCTTGCAGTGCCGCTGCGGTTGCTGCGAGCTACAAACGCGAAACGAGGCTCTGGGCGATCGTTCGATAGGAAATCTACCCCTCGCTGTGTGTTACAGCCGATCCCTCTGCGCCATTCGCCTTAAGACGATGCGAACCATAAATGGCTGTACAAGAGAGAAAGAGATAGAAATCGACGATTCCTGGGACGAAGCGAGAGGGAATAAACGTTGGGAATATGTTTCACATCGTCTGAAACATGGAAAGGATATAAGATGTCCCGGGCAAAGGGTAACCAGCGGGAACAGCAACGAGGCAAGTACACCACCGCGCTCCATCTACCACCGAGCAATAGATATCGCCGTCGATGTTACGAGAGCAACGACGAGTAAAACGCTTTCTCTCTCTCTCGCTCGTGGCTCTGCAGGGCTGCACTGTCTAGTTGGAAATAGATCGGGAACTTCGGTTTCTGTTCAAGGCACGATCAACTCCAATCTACTGACTGCGGCACGTGACATATCTCGCGGCGTACTCCATGACGCGTAACGGGACGCCGATAGATAACTTTACGGGCACAAAGTGTATGGCTGTGTGGTGTCAATTAGGTTTATTTCTGGGTGACGGTTTGAGAAAGGAATAAATGCTTTGAATTAATGATTGAAATTGTTTTTGGTTATAGGTGTTTTTGTTTATAGGTGCTTTTATTTATAGGTGTTTTTATTTATAAGTGTTTTTATTTAAAGGTATTTTTATTTATTGGTGTTTATATTTAAAAGTATTTTAATTTATAGGTGTTTTTATTTATAGGTATTTTTATTTAAAGGTATCTTTATTTATAGGTATTTTTATTTATAGATATTTTTATTTAAAGGTATTGTTATTTATAAGTATTTTTATTTATAGGTATTTTTATTTAAAGTTATGCCGACGAAATCGAAAAAAAAAAATCGCAAAAAACGCAAGGAACACGTTTTTCGCGAAAAAAAAATTTTCGATTTCGTAAAATTAAAAAAACTCTATTCGATGGGAAATTTCCTGCTGATTCCGAAAAGCACCGTTGTTTGGCCGAAAAATAGAAAACACGAAAAAAAAATTCGAAAACCGTTTTTGAACGTTTTTTCAAAAAAATGTCGTCACTGGAAAAAAATTGAAGTTACTTTTTTTTAATCTATCGAACCTGGATTTTTTTCTTGCATTCGAGACAAAAATCTCATAACAAAATAAAAAATGACATTAAAAAAGTAGCTACAATGTAAAAGCAAATAGGCAAGCACAACTCAGTAACTTTCTTCTAACCGCGTTGGCAGTGTATGGTTTATTGATTTCCATGCCAGGTGTATAACGCCCCGCTGTTATTCCCTCGTATCCATGGGTGGGCTAAGCCGTAACACCGCTGGGACATTGTACCACCTGTCGTGCTACTTTGTACCAGGTGAGGGAACGCGTGCAATTACCGGAGAGCGGAATGACAAGCAAAAAAAAAAAAGAAGAACGAAAGAAAGAAAAAGAGTCCGAAGAGCAGAAAACAGCAGAGAGACAGCAACACCACCCGTCGAGTCCGGACTATACGGGCGTTTCGTATTGATTATTCTCAACGGGGGTTTCTTGAAACATCTCGCGGTGCGAAATGTTTCAACTCGCGGGGGAGAAGGAGGAGGGGCAGGGGGAGGGGGGGAGGGATGGAGAAGCTTTGCACGAAATTCTAGAAGAAAAATCAGAGAGTAAAACACTTCTGGGAGCTGCTGGCTGCGCCGGAGGAGAACCTTTAAAATTACTTCTTCGAGGCTACGGAAGCGGAGCTCCCGGGACCTTCGTTGTCCCATTGCGAAAGCGTATTACCCAGCAAAGAGGCAATTTGGAACAACCATTAAAAAGTGCGCGCATAAAAAGCTCGGCAACTCTAATAAACGGTATATACTTTCCATAACAATATAATAACACACTTGCGAACTACGCAAGCGCATATATATTATTTTATATCTCATATACATTATTGGGGCAGGGGAGTCAAATTCCGAAACTCCAAAATTCTTAGGGAAATGATATTTTTTTTCCTGACTAAAGAGAAAGTCAATAACTACAGAAAATTAGGGATAAGTTAGTAAAATTGTCGAAGGTTTTTCATGCACCAATTACGCGAAAAGTCTTGAATGGTTTTTCTACGTCACAGAGGAAAAATATTGAAAGCCCGATGACCTGATATATATTATATATTTTATATTATATCTCTTATACATAATAATAAAATAATAATAATAAAATACAATACATGATAATCTTATGCGTAATAATACAATATATAAAATATGATGTATTTTATGTCTCATATACAATATTGGTGCAGGAAAATCAAATCCCCAAACTCCAAAACTTTTCGTAAAAATGATATTTTTTCCTGACTAAAGAGAAAGTCAATAAGTACACAAAATTAAGAATAACTTAGTAAAATCGTCGTCGCTTTTTCATGCAACAGTAAAGCAAAAAGTCTTCAATCGTTTTTCCACATCAAAGGAGAAAAATATTGAAACTGAAAATTGAAAACCTCATGAAGTTTCATAAAAAAAAATATTTCTCCAATTCCAATTTCCAATATTATTAATATTATTATTATTATTATTATTATTATTATTATTATTTCTCCAATTTTTCTCCAATTTCTAATTTCCCATTTTCTGTTCTCCAATTTTTCTGATTTCTGTCGGAACAGGAAGAACGCAATTTCGAAGTGCACCAGAAATTCCGTGTGGAACAAAAACATCCGGTACAAAATACTACGTATAAAATTATCTCGGGTATCGATATTATTCACACTTGTTTCTCGCGTGAGGCTTCCTGTCGTGTCCCATTGACATCCGCATTCGATTATGCTAAATTATGTCATGCGTGAAGTCAGTCAGAGCAGGAAAAGAGGTGAAGAGGGGGGGGGGGGAGCGGGAGGATGTCAACCGTGGAGATTCTAATAGAATTATCGTGTTTACCGAGCGACGATTTTTGTGTGCATGTTTCGTCGTTTTATTTCGTAGCTTCCATCGACTTTCTTTCTGTTTAAATAGCAGCCGGCGTTCGGAGGGCACTCGAGCGTTTCGTATCGCTGAAGGACCGAAGGCAAACTGCTGCGCAGAGGCCCGGGGAGAAACCGAGCGCGACAACGCACACATGGCTAATTGCTTCACCACTTCACGCGTATGTATCACACCGCACGGTGGTTGAAGAGACGTCCGCGCGCGCGGTGCACACGGAGCGGCAGCGGCCTCTCGCACACGGGCGCAACGTGTGTTCACACGAGTTTCGGATCGGATATTTGGCTACGGACCCACCGGGAACTTCGGTAGGAGAGGCGAATTCGCGGCTATCCGGCCGGCCGCGTATATAACTTCCGCTCGGAAAGCTACGCGGATATCCCGTTCGGCTGCGGTCAAATATACCGATGCGACGACGATATTTAATTATCGGGAGAGAAATTAAGATAATGATAAAAATGTCGTTTTCAATATTTCAATCGTGTATTAATGACGAATTTTTTTTTTTTTTTTTTTTTTTTTTTTTTTTTTGAGGCTACTTTTTTTTTATCGAACCTGCATTTTTTTCTTCCTTCGAGAGGAAATTCTGTAACGATGAGAATGACGCAAGGCGGAAGGCGATATCTTGTTTTTTTAATTTTTCGCAGAATTTTTTAGCCGCAGAAGTTTTTTGCAGAAAAAAATTTCGGTTTCGTAATGTTCGAAGACATCGGATAGATGATGGGAAATTTCCCGCAGAAAAACGCGAAAAACGATTTCGCGCTTTTTTCGAAATTTCGCCACTTCACTCAAATCGAGGATTCTTTTTTTTTACCCCTTGTGTTCTTTGCGATTTTTTCTTTCCTTCGAAGTTTGTCAAAAATCGTATTTTCGTATACGATTTTTAGTATACGAAAAATACCAAAAATTTTAGTATTTTTCTGACACTAAAAATACGAAAAATACGAATACGAATATGAAAAAAAAAAAAAATACGAAACTAAAATATTAAAAATACGAAAAATACGAATACGAAAAAATACGAATTGGTTAGTTTCCCAAAGCCTAAAAATGGCGATCGTTAGAGATTTTTCAATTCGCCACAACTTTTATATTGTTTAACGCAATCGTAAACCCAGAATTTGAGGTTCCAGCAGTTGCGTTAAAAAAATGCATGAATGTAAAAAAAACGTGAGTATTTTTTTTTAACGGTGGATTCTACGTTTACAAATGGTAAACGTCCGACGGTTGCGGAGTGATTACCGCGTGCAGCAGTGAAACACACGGTGAAGGCGGAACGATCGTATGGTGTTGTCAGGAGGCCCACATGGGTTCGCAGAGTACGACGGGGCGTCGACCGAACGCTATTGTGGCACTGATGGGGTGTTACCCGTTACGAGAGACCCTCGGCCGTAACGCTGCTCATTTTTGCAACCCGCGTCATTTAATAATGCACAATTGCGCAGCTGTCGGAAGTGCACCTATATTCTCTGTTTACGTATACAATACGCGCTGCGTGGCAAACGCAGACAGCGCACAGCTGTTTCCACGGCTCACTGACGTTCAGCTCGCTGGACTTGCTTAGATGAATTAGCGAAAACGTAGAGCGAATGACCATCGCACAGGTCATGCTGATTAATTTCAACAAACGTGATCGTAAAAAACTGTCGTATAATTTATGTATAATTTATTTTGTATAAATGTTATGTATAATTCGATAACAAAAAAATTCTTTAAATTTATTGAAATCCATTAGCACCCAGAATAATTTGCCAAGAATTCCCACCGAGTGAATTTCTGATCGACTGCGTAATTAATTAATAATCGAATAACTGTTCGATGGATTTCTAATTTATTGTATTATTTTTAATACCTTTTTATGGGTTAAAATTTTCCTTTTCATATTCCTTCTCGCGAACAACCAAGACTCAAATCGAATTCTAGTTTTGACTGCGTTACGTCCGGGAAATTGACGTACAATTAAAATACCAACAATCAATATCATTTTACCATTAGAAAAAAAGAAAAAAATTGTAAAATGGTATTGATTATCTGCAGCTGGCACAGCAAACGGTTCATTAAAAGGTATTTTGCTTTTAATTTCGTTGCATTGCAACGATGCAAACTTCGTCATAATTAACAATCGAACAAATGATCGATGAATTCCTCTTTATTTATTTATCATTATCAATTTTTTTAAATCTTTAAAAAATTTTCTCTCGATCCACCGAAGATTCAAACCGAATTCCACTTTTGGCCGGAACGCTCCATAAAAGAATCATGAAGAAGCTGCGCGGCCATATGCCGAGAGCCAAAATTACATCAGAGCGCAGATCGATCGGGGCAAATCTGTACAACGGTACTTTGTGCGGTACTCCGTGAAGTATATCGCCGGGAAGCTATTGCATCACTGGCAAATCCGAGAGCAGCATCCAGACTCGGTATACGTGATACATATATACATACGTAATACATATACACAGATGAGGCATGTACACCCTATACAAACAGTGGGATACATAAGCGACTGCGACTGAGTTACAAGAGGAGCGAGGAGGAGGAAGGCTTCGAATTCTCCCCGAACTCCCTTAACTGAAATTGCACTTCCACCGAGGGCGAGGGGCGCCTTTATTCGCTCGACCGCAGAGTCCAGCCAGAAAGCAATCTGTCTTCACAGACGGGACTGCAGGCGCGACGAAGCCTCGAAACCTCCTCCATCTCTCTCTCTCTCTGTTCCTCACCGTCGTTTTTACACGAACCGCGACTACGCTCGAAAGAAGACAGAGAAAACAGACTTGGAGCAAGCGAGACGGGCAACCCGCTTCAATCGAACGAGACGCAACGAATGGGCTGCTGAGTAAAGAGGCATCCACTGTTCATTGTGGAGGAGATGTGTGTATATAGGGGACACTGGGGTAAAACGGACCCCCTAAGCAAAAAATGACTCTATGACAAAACCCAAAGTTTTTTTTTATATTGCTTTTCACTAAAAAATTCGAAATCAATCATCAATTTTGAATGATTGATTTCGAAAAAAATGAATCATAAAAATGGCTCATTGTCATAGAGCCATTTTTCAAAAATGGCTCTATGACAATGAGCCATTTTTCAATCAATCATTCAAAATTGATGATTGATTTCGAATTTTTGAGTGAAAAGCAATAAAAAAAACACAAAACCCAAAAAAAATGTATTGCTTTTCACTAAAAAATTAAAAATCAATCATCAATTTTGAGCGTCGGCAAAAAAAAATCCGGGGTAAAACGGACCCCTAAGCAAAAAATGGCTCTATGACAAAACCCAATTTACCCCATTTCACCCACATTTTTTTTTTTTTTTTTTTTTCCGATGATAAAAAAAGAGGGGGGCCGTTTTACCCCGCAGGCCCGTTTTACCCCGGTCTCCCCTATATATATGGTTGAGGGTGTATATAGAACACAAGAAATGGAAGCTTCTCCCTTTGCTCCAAAATTTCTCCTCTCCGCTCAGTCACTCCTTTTCCGATTATCTTCGATCCCGATCGCACCGTGTTTAACGACCGGCGGAAACTCCCCGGAATCGATGCGAACCAACGATCCGCGCGCGGCTCGACCGAGTTCCGCGTCTCACCGACACCGCGTTTGGAGAATCGTAAAATCGCTTTATTATTAAACTTCCGCGGGTAACAGTCGAGAATCGATGCGCCGAAGCCGCGTTCACCGCAGTCAGCGAAATCTCTTCTCGGTTTGGAGTGTTTTTCGGAAATTCGGAAGCATGAAGGGTGAATAATTTCTTAGGAGATGCGCGATTTTTCACAATGAAAAATGTATAATGAAAGTCGAAAATAAGAAGAAAAAAGGAAGATGAAAAATGTCACATTTAAGTTAAAAAAAAATCGTATTTAAATTGATGACATTTTTCGTCACATTTAAGTAAAAAAATCGTATTTAAATTGATGACATTTTTCGTCACATTTAAGTAAAAAAATCGTATTTAATTTGGTGACATTAAACTGAGGAAATTTTTGTTTGCTCCTCTAAAGCTTTTGTGCCTCCAATTTTAATATAATTTGGGACTTTTTTCCAAATTCTTCGCTGTCACACTAGGGTCAATTGACCGTAGCAACCTTGTGACAAACAATAAAAAAAATATTACCCGTTTTGTGAAAAAGTGTGACAACAGTTTTATTGCTAAACAATCGTCAACCAGTCCCATTGATCCCCCATTAAATTCCTGCTCATCCCAAAACAAAAATATTGTGCTTTTCCCCTCGACACACGAGTTGCAATTTCTGCTTAACAGCCCTGATTTCATTTTTCACGTTTTACAGCATTTTTCACGAACCCATCGATCATACACCCTGATAGCTCGCGATGAAACGAAATACCTCCGGTATTCCACCCAACAATCGAAGCTCCCAGTACCGCAATTATGGTGTTCGATTTAACGGGTAAATCTGCATCGCATCCGTCAAACGAAAAACCTCCATATTGTTCGATCATTTATTAATCACCTATATTTTAATGGACGCGAGCTGCGTCTGTTAACCGAAATCAACGCTGATTCGCTGATCGAGCAGCAGAGGAAAAAAAAAAAAAAAAAAATTCAAACCCACCCGCGATGCATTCGATACTGCAGCGCGAGTCGCCTAGAAATTTATAATCATTTGATGTTTCGCATCGCATTACACATAACTATATTCACGGTGTGTTTGAATTTTATCCCGTGTCGCCTCGATCGTTTCGTTCCCCGACCTCGACGGTTGTGGAACAAAGCGAACGGTTTGCGCTTATTGCACGCGCACCGAGCGCAACGAGACACGCTGGTTATTTATACGCGGAATTCGAAACCCGGTCGATGTGAAATTCTCGAATGCAATAAAGTCCCGCGATATCTGAATTATTAATATTATATGCATGCAACGAAGAATTATTTGCATACGTAATGTTGCTCAATCGTAAATGATATATGCGACCCCCGAGCTGCCGGTCGACACGGCGAAATTGTGAAGCGGGGACACGATTTTTAAAATGCTCGGCGCAACAAACGGTGAAATATGGATCACAATTATTCCGTTTGTGTGTTCATGGTAACGAGCTGCGCGGGAACGACACGCGGCTGTTATCAAATTTCTGCAACTGAATATGGTTGAACATTCACCGGGCGAATTCTTGGGAGGAAAAATGGAAATTGCGAATATTGGTCGACACGCTTTTTGCAGTTTTGGAAAAATGTCGTGAGGGTTGGGAAACCCGATGGGAAGATGTGAATAATTTCGACACACACCCTTCGAAAACTGGGTTTAAGTCGTTTGGATTTATGAGGGAAAGTTCAAACTTATTTTTCATACTTTTGGATTTTTGTTTGTGAGACGAAGGGGTTTTTTTTAATTAAGGAAAGAGTTGGACGTGGACTGAAAGTTTTCACCGGAAGTAACGAATTTTTAGTTCTGTTTTATATTTGCCGGGAGTTGGGTAGAAAAAAAATGGTGAGTTGTGTCTATTGTTCGGGGAGAAAAATAATCAGCGAGTGATAATAAAGCGATTGTTGTATTAAGGATTTTTTGGTTGTCGCAGCAACATTTTTAGATACCACAGAAAAATTATCAGATACCACAGAAAAATGTTCAGCTACCACAGAAAAATTTTCAGCTACCACGGAAAATATTTTAGCCGCCACAGCAAAATTTTCGGCCACCACAGCAAAATTTCCATCTACCACAGAAAAATGTTCAGCCACCACAGCAACATTTTCAGCTACCACAAAAAATGTTCAGCTACCGCAGCAACATTTTCAGCTACCACAAAAAATGTTCAGCTACCGCAGCAAAATTTCCAGCTACCACAAAAAAATGTTCAGCTACCGCAGCAAAATTTTCAGCTACCACAGCAAAATTTTCAGCTACCACAGCAAAATTTTCAGCTATCACCCGTTATCACTGCGTTGATATTTTTCTCTGTATTAAATTGCCTCGAGGCTATTTAATTAATCCCTTGATAATTTCGAACAAACTGCATGGAATCTTTTTCATGAAATGTTGGGTCATACGCTGAATTTTGCAATTACTAATTGGTATTACGGTATGAAAGCCGTTCCCGGGGGTAAAAGCGAATTTGCGATTCGGCCGCAGCTGTAACTCTTTCGGTTTTCCGGATACGCACAGAGAACGCCCGGTTAGCGTGTGTTCTTGCTAGGTTTTGCAGGAATGCTTTAGTCCCAAAGCCACAGGTACGGAGCATCGCCCCGGGAATGGGAAGAGCAACGAGGGAATCCGAAGCGTCTGCCACTGCGTTGCCTTTTGCGCCCCCAGACTTTTCCCGACGAGATAAAAGCTTTGGCAACCGACGATTCTGCTCCACGTGTAACGGAATTTTCGGGGGCCACAAAGAGTGCAACGACCCTTTCAATATACGTTCGCGAAATTCCGCCCGCTGCCTATATTACCACAGGGAAATGAGGGAGATTCGCTCGTTCTTCAGCTAGTTTCGTTTTTTCTTTTTTTTTGTATCATGTTTCACGTTGCGTTTCAACGCGAAAACAAAAAATAAACTCTTGGCTCTCGGCTCTTCACTCATTATTCCACCAATTTGCGGCTGTGGAACGAAGATTTGACCCCCGCAAGCAGTTCACGTGGCTTTAATCGGGTTTCATGTCGAAAATTTCGCTAAACAAAATATCACGTGACGTGGAAAGAATTAAGAGACACCTGGAACGAGCGGACGGCAATCCTGAGGGACTTTGAAGTGACTTTTGGAATCGAGATTGGAAGAATGATGACTTTTGATGATGACTTTTTATACCTAATTTCATCATTTGGGTTAATTCGAATTTTTTCTGAATTTCGTTGCATTCCAACGATGCAAACGTTCGCAGTGATGAAATTTGAAATTGATAGAGAAAATTTGGCCACTACGAACCACAATTATTTTCTGGGTTACTGAGAAGAAAATTGAAAAGTCATTTTATTTTTAAATTTTACAACCAAATTGTTGGTTTATATTGAAATGATGATGCAGCAATCAGATTTTAATACAGAAGAAAAAAAAGTTCGAGAAATTAAACTATATTATCTTCGATTATTATTTACTTATTTCCCTAACAACTATGATTTTTTCACAAATTTAACGATGTTGTTACATACAATTACAAATTTTACAGCACTGGAATCCACTAAACCTAATTGAACTCAATAAATTTGCAATTGCGGACGGCAAATTAAATGTTTAATTCAAACACTGCTTAGTTTGTTCGATCGCCGAAATATTTGTTTCAATCAACTGGAACTATTTACTGCATCGCCCGCAGCCACAAATGCGGCTCATTTTAATCCGACCACTCGCGTTGTGTTCATCAGTGTGTTTGACTGAAATACACATTTATGAGGTTGCAGTAAATTCGCGAATTGTTAGAAGTCCAACGTACGAATAAAATGATTGACGTATAAAACGAAACAAGTCTTACCAGGCCAAGAGGAATTTGAGTACGAATTATTCCCGGTGTGCATTTATTTCCAATCGTACATTGAAGTTTGTTTTTAAAATAAAAATTAAAAACAACAAAATATTAATGAACCAAAGTGATTATACCGGCTGCAAAAAATTATTACAACGACTCTGAGCATGACAAAACAAAATGATTTAAATTCATAAACAATTTAAAAACTTTAGATTTAAGTTCATAAACAATTTAAAAACTTTAGATTTAAATTCATAAATAATTCAAAAACATTATGAATTATTGAAATTTATTAATAATCATATCATCAATAATCATAAATATTATAAATTACGATTATTAAATGATTGTTTTGAATTATTGACATTTTTATGGAACTAATATTTCATTTTTAATTTCATTGCATTCCAACAATGCAAACTTATTTTTATTTTTCTGTGTGCACCGAGTCATTTATCGAAATAATTATTCCAAGTGTATTTGTATCACAACACAAGCATTATTATTACGCCGAAGCCAAAAGCAAAAAGCCTGAGGTCCGATATTGAAGTTTATTAATAATCATATCATCAATAATCATAATTATTATAAATTACGATTATTAAATGATTGTTTTGAATTATTGACATTTTTATGGAACTAATATTTCATTTTTAATTTCATTGCATTCCAACAATGCAAACTTATTTTTATTTTTCTGTGTGCACCGAGTCATTTATCGAAATAATTATTCCAAGTGTATTTGTATCACAACACAAGCATTATTATTACGCCGAAGCCAAAAGCAAAAAGCCTGAGGTCCGATATTGAAGTTTATTAATAATCATATCATCAATAATCATAATTATTATAAATTACGATTGTTAAATGATTGTTTTGAATTATTGACATTTTTATGGAACTAATATTTCATTTTTAATTTCATTGCATTCCAACAATGCAAACTTATTTTTATTTTTCTGTGTGCACCGAGTCATTTATCGCCATAATTATTCCAAGTGTATTTGTATCACAACACAAGCATTATTATTACGCCGAAGCCAAAAGCAAAAAGCCTGAGGTCCGATATTGAAGTTTATTAATAATCATATCATCAATAATCATAATTATTATAAATTACGATTATTAAATGATTGTTTTGAATTATTGACATTTTTATGGAACTAATATTTCATTTTTTATTTCATTGCATTCCAACAATGCAAACTTATTTTAATTTTTCTGTGTGCACCGAGTCATTTATCGAAATAATTATTCCAAGTGTATTTGTATCACAACACAAGCATTATTATTACGCCGAAGCCAAAAGCAAAGAGGCTGAGGTCCGATATTTAAAAACCGATGGGAGTTTGCCACAAAGTACCGGAGTGCTTGGAGCCTTCTTTTTCTCTGGAAAATCGCGGGTTTTCGCTTCCGCGCGTGGGTCGTCACTCTCCCAGGTCCTGACTACCCTCCCCCGCCCCCCTTATTCCCCCCTCCCTCCCTCGGCCTCGATATCTATATGCGCCCCTCGGCTTTGCTTCCCTCCCTCGATATCTCACTTCCAGCTCCCATTCTCGGACCACTTCCATCGATTTTACTTGCAAGTACGCCAGGCGCCGGGTGGAAGGGGAAGGGGAGAGGGGGGGGGCGAACAAAATCGCGGGGGGGCTACACCAATCGGAGATAGAATCACGTTGGTCGAAGCTCGGTGAATTCTTGATTCGTTCGCAACTCCCGACGGTAAAGCGAGTGTACTCTGGGTAAATCATGGGCGAACTCTCTCCTCTCCCTTGCAACCGGTTACGCCGTTTCCATTCCATTTCGTTTCTCCGCCACCGCCGCCGTTACTTCCTTCGCCGGCGATAGTGGCACCGGCGCTGCTCGACTGACCGACTCGTTTTATCCTGGCACGTGCCGCGAGTTCCTCCTCCTCGCCGCAAGAGCATCGACGATCACTAATCTATACCCACGGCACTGGGGGGGGGGGGGGGGGGGGGGGGGAGCCTCGGGGTGGGCCGCTTGTTCTGGGGAATTTACTGCGGGAGGTCGTAGACGACGTTTTTTGGTTTTGGTAACCAGGCCTTCTTGGTGGTTGATTTATTGCAGTTTTATTATTGCGATTTTGTTTTTGTGGTTGTGGTGGTAAATTTTTTTATTGGAAGGGTTATGACTTTTTTTTTGCAGTATTTGTGACACAGAGAAAAATATCAAAATATGCAGGAATTATGACACAGAGAAAAATATCAACGGAGGGATAACAACATTTTTGCTGTGGTAGCTGAACATTTTGCTACAACTTTTCGATTTTTTATCGATTTTTTATCATCCCCTGATTTTTTTTCTCCGTGGACAAAGAGTACCATTTTTATACTCTTATTCGTCACAATCAGCATTGATAAAAAGGCCATCGACTGCGATTCTTTAGACTGGATTTTTACGTTTTTTTTGGGACGGCGCAATTTATTAATTTTTTTTGCATATGAAAAATTATTGGTGCGTCATCCACACATTATATCCGGTTTTCGTCACGTGGTTTAATCAATATATCCCCTTCCCTCTCCTACGCTCCAGGGTCGAGCACAAATTTTTTTTTTCCGATCTCCCCCCCCCCCCCCCCTTTCAGCGCGTATGTACAAGAATTGCAACATTGCCAATACGTTATAAATTCGGATATCCGAAATTCGATCAGCGACGCGGAATTCCATAAAGCTATTCCCATTCCCAGCTTCAGCCCTTCGTGATTTAATTAAAAATTATCGTTTTATCCGTACAACCTCGGCTTGCGCTTATTTTTAAATTCAAAAAAAAATTCCACCCCGAAGAATATTCGATTCTCGGCGATAGAAAATTTCTTTGCCAGATTTTCGATATTTCCCTGCTTCGTACGCCGACACAGAGAGACAAAAACACTTTTGGCTCGACACTCGGCCGTTTGTGCCGTCTGCATCGATCGGGGGGGCGCCCCGCTAATGCTGTAAATGCGATTGGGGAGGGGGCGACGAATTTCCTGGTTGGAAAAGCGACGGGCGTTTTCACGAAAATTTCGTACACGTTGCTGCGCGAGGGTGACGACGACGAAGCTGTCGAACCGTGCGGCACAAGCGGCACACGTACGGCACGCACCACGTTCGACGTACGGAGAGAGAAGAATCGATACACCGAACGGATCGGTAATGTAATCAGGGGGACAGAAGCTGCGCGACTCTGGGGGCCGACGTAACACTCGTAAAAGTGACGTCGAGGGACGGGGGAAACGAGGGAGGACTACAAATACGACGAAGATATACAGTCGCAGAGTGGAGCTGGGGAAAAACGTTTTGCCCGCACTGGATGTGTCGCAATATTGTCGACGTTTCATTGAGGCGTCTCCGTTTCGCGACTTGTCGTGATGTCGAACGAAACATTGAGACCCGAGAACGAGAAAAAAAATTGCATTGATTTGAGTGACGTATTTTGTTCTATAATTATATAATAGAACAAAATATTAATTCCATAAAAATTGAAGTGATTTACCTCTATTAGGGGGTGAAATAATATTTGTTGTCACGCTGTTAGTCGTTATAATAACTTTTTATAACTGGTATAATAAATGATGTTGAAGTTTGCATCGTTGGAATGCAACGAAATTCAGAAAAGAAAATTCAGAAAGATACAGTCGCGAGTGGAGCTGGGGAAAAACGTTTTTCCCGCACTGGATGTGTCGCAATATTGTCGACGTTTCATTGAGGCGTCTCCGTTGCACGACTTGTCGTGATGTCGTTTCGAACGAAACATTGAGACCCGAGAACGAGAAAAAAAATTGCATTGATTCGAGTGACGTTGAACTTTCGTTGCAATGCCACGAAATTATAGAACAAAATATTAATTCCATAAAAATTGAAATGATTTACCTCCATTAGGGGGTGAAATAATATTTGTTGTTGTGCTGTTAGTCGTTATAATAACTTTTTATAACTGGTATAATAAATTATGTTGAAGTTTGCATCGTCGGAATGCAACGAAATTCAGAAGAAAAAAAATTCCAATTAACCCAAATGATGAAATTAGGTATAAAAAGTCATCATATCAATTACTCTCTGTGATGATTTTTTTATACCTAATTTCATCATTAAATTGATCTAAAAAATTCATCTATAAAAAGTTATTATAACGACAAAACAAAATTATTTCACAACCTAATGGAGGTGAATTATTTACATTTTTAGGGAATTAATATTTTGTATTTAATTTCGTTGCACTGCGACGATGCAAACTTCAACGTCATAATGGGTGAGGATTTTTTTGTGCAATTTTAATTTTCTGTTTGGAAATTGAAACATTTTCATTGAGTCACTAAATGTCATTGTGTTTCAGATCAATCGAAGGTAAGACGGTATTAAAGAGAAAGGAAAAATTTCATGTACCGAGATTTCCAAGTTTTCTTTGAAGCAATAAAAAAAAATTCTCAGTATGCACGAGGAGGAAACGCGCTACAATTTTTCTAATTGAGTTAAGTTTTTTTTCTAGCGATTAAATAGTTACTACGCTAATTTGCAAAAATACAGTAGAGATTTTGCAAACGATAATTGCCAATTATGTGTTTTTTTCTCAATAGAAGCGAAATTAAGAGCCTCGTTATTGTAACGAAGTTTAATTAATCGAAGCCATTATCAAGTTAGCGTGGCTGTAGAAATAGAGTCTCAACTGTAGCATTCAATGGTTGTCTAGGACCACCGCAATTTCTCCGAGTTCCGTAATTCCTTTTCTCCCCGTGCAGAAGCCTTCGGGAACGAATATCGATCTCTCGGCTACTTATGTTCAGCTTATTGTGCTCGAAAAAAAAGGAGCAAACGGTTCCTCCTTTTATTGCGCCGACAATACGCAACGAGGTATCCAGTTTACGGATAATAAGTGATGACATTAGAGACGTCTCGTTCGGTCCGCGGACGAATAATGAGACTCGGGTACATCGCGATTCTCGAATTAAATCGTGAAACTTACGAATAGCTAGTAAATTGTGAAACTTACGAATAGTCATTAAATTGTGAAATTTACGAATAGCTACTAAATTGTAAAATTTACAAATTGCTATTAAATTGTGAAATTTACGAATAGCTATTAAATTGTGAAAATTACGATTAGCTATTAAATTGTGAAACTTACGAATAGTTATTCAGTTGTGAAATTTACGAATAGCTATTAAATTGTGAAACTTACGAATAGTCATTAAATTGTGAAACTTACGAACAGCTATTAAATTGTAAAATTTACGAATAGCTACTAAATTGTGAAATTTACGAATAGCTATTAAATTGTGAAATTTACGAATAGCTATTAAATTGTGAAATTTACGAATAGCTATTAAATTGTGAAATTTATGAATAGCTATTAAATTATGTAATTTACGAATAGCTATTAAATTGTGAAACTTACGAATAGCTATTAAATTGTGAAATTTACGAATAGCTATTAAATTGTGAAATCTACGAATAGCTATTAAATTGTGAAACTTACGAATAGCTATTAAATTGTGAAATTTACGAATATAGCTATTAAATTGTGAAACTTACGAACAGCTATTAAATTGTAACATTTACAAATAGTTATTAAATTGTGAAATTCTAGTGCGATACGACAACCAGACCTATCTACACATTTTAAGCCTGGATTGCGGTACACGACGCGCAGGTATCTTCAAAAAATACACGTCTAAGTATCGGCGCGGTGGCAGAAGATGGAAGGACCGATCTCTGTCTGCCTGCCCCCCCCCCCCCCCTCTCCCCCCGGACCCAGACGTATCGTCTGTCGGGCGGATTCTGCCATTTTATCGTTCCGATTCTCGTAAAAGTGTTCAAATCCACATTTATTGCCGAGCCCTGTTATCGCGCCGCGAAAAAAAAGGCAGCATCCCGAACGAGAAATACATCGTTTGATTTATCTGACGCTGCGCGCGCGCCTTCCGTCTCCCTCCCCCCTCCCCCCCCCCCCCCTCGCCCCTCACCCTCTCTCTGTGTTTTTGTAAAACGTCACGTCCAAACGCAAGGTATCGCTCCGTACAATTATTTATAGCTTTCGTTAAAACAGGCACGAAAAAAGCTACAGAGAGCCCTCGGGTTTTCGTGTACTCATCCTACGTTTTTTTTATTTTTTTTATTTTTTTTATTTTCCTCCCTCCTTTTTCGCGAATTCGTACCAACGTCACACTATAACGATAGTCATGGGTTTTTTTTTGCCCCTCTTCCCCATTCCCCCCCGATTGTCGAAGTTAAATCACAACAGGGCGAACGTCACTTTTCTCTCGATGTAGCAGTATTGTTGAGCGAAACCCACAGCCCCGTGCCCGATGTATAGACCCGCCGGTCGGATCGAGGAATTTGCTTTTTTTCCTGATAACTCTGTTTTTTTTTTTCTTTTTTTTCCCACTGAAATCACAATTCTCTTCGGTTAACTCCAAGCTTAAAATTCCGCAAAGTCTGCTCGACACACGTCGAGTTATTCTCGCTCTGCGCGAACGTTCGACGAACCACCGAAGTATTGAAAAAAAAATTCCTCTTACTTAAAAATGAATTAAAAACCGATAGGAAAATATAGGTGAAGCTGACTAATTGTGGAAAAATGAATAAAACGCGAATTCTTCGATGGATTTTTTAGCAAATTTGGTATCAGATTTATCGACACGAAATTTGATAAAAACTTAAGCGGATTCCGCTTACGTTTTATATAACAATTTTAATTGGTGATTCGGACAGTTTTCTAATTATCGTATATTCGAAAAATTATGAAAATTAAAAAATTCGCATTGTTTCGCTCTAATTTCAGCTCGGCGGCAGAAAATTTCTTTCCGATTAGCGAATTCACGAAATGTAAAAATGTTTTAAATCTTTTTTAAATCTGAATTTCCCAAAATATTCTTATAAAGTACACCCGAAATAAAAATCGACCAGTATTGTATACGGAAAATTCAGCAAGAATTTTAGCTGCGTCAGTCCGAGAATTTTCTCGCATCCATCACACACACACAACAATTCATACTTCCATCCCGCCTATCCCACATTTCCCGACGTTTCAAGCCATTTTAAAATAACTGACATGGAAATCTCGGGGAAAAAAAAAAAAAAACCCTCATGCAAATGACACGCAAAAGCATAAAAATAATACAATTGCAACAAATTCTGACCGTTCAATCGCCCACCATTCTATAAATAACGCGATATAATAGAAAGGATCCATTTACTTTTTTTTACACCCAACTATTTTTTACGGTCAACCCGGAGCTCAAAAATCCGCAAAGTCTGACCGCGACCCCTGCGAGCCCATAAATCGTCACCGAATGTGTTCCGCGAAAAAATAAATTTCACAAAAAAATGTTTCCAACAAAAACCTTTCTCGCGTTGATCAAATCAAAGGGTGAAAAAACCTCCAAACGAATTCGAACGAAACGTTGTACAAAATTCCGCGAAACCCCAGTTTTTAATTTCATCTTGTTTTTTATTTCATCGCATTGCAACGATGCAAACTTCAACGTCATTTCAGTACTTCGATTTTTTTTTAAATGCAACGAAATTCAGAAAAAAATTAATTGTAATTAACCTAAATAATGAAGGGCACGAAAAAAAAAAATTATTCATGCCCTTCGTTGCTATATCTTAGATCTGTGTGACATTTTAGACCTATTTTCATGATGTGGGTTAATTATAATTAATTCTTTTTTTTTCTAAATTTTTTTTTTTTTTTATTTTAATTTAAAATAATTATTATTAACTAAATTTTTTTTAATTTTAATTTAAATTGATTATTATTAACTAAATTTTTTTTAATTTTAATTAAAATTAATTATTATTAACCAAATTTTTTTTTCTACATTTTTTTTTATTTTAATTAAAATTAATTATTATTAACTAAATTTTTTTTCTAAATTTCGTTGCATCCCAACGCTGGAAACTTCAACATCGTCCGCGTGCGCACATCGGTATCAGGCCCCCCCGGATGATGAAGTTGCGGTGTGGTTTCAAGTTGATAATCTGCTCGACATCGAAGTGCACTCGGAGAAGGGGGTAAAGGGGGGGGGGCGAACGAGGGTGACGGCAGGGTTCGCGAATTAACTGTCGCGCGTTTCACCGCGAAAAGCGTTCGGTGCGGTCATGGAAGCGCAGACTATGTGAGCTCGGGGGGGGGGGGGGGGGGGGGGGGCGCTATCGACCGGATTCGTCAGCTCGGAAAGCCGGCGGACGGTGCGGGATCCGCGACTTCATTTCCTCTCTCGACGGTTGGGGACCAACCGGGGGGACCAAAACCAGCGCGTGCGGATCGTGACTCGAGTTGCCCGCCTGCCGCGTCTTTCTCACTATTTTCATTCCCCGATTTACGGCGTCTCCGGGTCTCCGGGCGACGAAACCGCGCGACACTCTCTTTACGTCCGAACGGACCACATAACTGGAACACATAACTGTGGTCTCTCTTGTGAAGTCAAGGCGTTGGTCCTTTACTTATGATGTTGAAGTTTGCATCGTTGGAATGCAACGAAATTAAAAAAAAAGAATTATAATTAATCCAAATGATGAAATTAGGTATAAAAAATCATCATAATAATTAGTTGCCATGACAACTTTTTATATCCAATTTTATAATTTGTATTAATTAGAATTAATATTTTTTTCGAATTTCGTTGCGTGTCATGACGTTGAAGTTTGCATCGTTGGAATGCTACGAAATTCAGAAAAACATGTATTCTAATTAACCCAAATGATGAAATTAGATACAAAAAATCATCATAATAATTAGTTGTAATTATTATGAGTAATTTCATCATTTGGGTTAAGTACAATTATATTTTTTTCTGAATTTCGTTGCATTCACATAGGATGTGAACACCCGGTGTCTTCACGGAGAGAAATTTCTGTGTTGTGACAACAAAGTTAAGTGACAACAAAAATCGTTTTGTTAGGCTAACAAAAATATTGATCAGCCCGGAAAAAATAATTTTCAGCCGAACAAAAGATTTGCCAGCCTAGCAAAACTGATTTGACAGCCGAACAAAAGATTTGTCAGACTAACAAAACAATTTTCGTTGTCACTTTTCTTTGCTGTCACAACACAGAAATTTCTCTCCGTGTTCTCTATCGTTAATAAATTTTATTCTTAAATTTATTTTTTATTTTATATTTTTATTTTTTTTTATTTTATATTTTACTTTATATATTTTTTATTTTTTTTTATTTTTATTCTTTTATTCTTCGTTATTAATTAATTGTTAAGATATCGCGGGTTACGTGAGTCGCAACACCCTCGCGTCGTCCGAAGCGACGACGACGCTGCTGCAGCTGCTCCCCATTGTCGCGTCCGCCGTTACGTCGAGCGAGAGCTGAAAAGCTTCTCAAGCAACTTTGACAGCCGTTCGCGAATTCCGCGGGATATCACTCGAATATATCGTATATATATTTTCGTATATCACCAGCCAGCCGCATGTCGTACAACGCACATTTGTACCTTCAGCGAGCTTGCGCCGAGAATTCGTGGAGAACAATTCGAGCCACGAGAGCCTGAATGCTGCTCTCAGAGTCTCGCGCGCGCGGCGAAAAGTTTGTAAATTAGCCGGAAACGCATGAACAACTCGCAACGCTAACGCACTGGGGAGCGTATAGAACGCCCTGTGTGTATGTTGGCCGTGTTTCGGCGCCGGTTTATATGCGCTATTTCATACACGCCGCACGATCATTCTCGCGAAACTAACGGTTATCCCCCCACCCCCCGCTTTCCTCGCCTCTCCGCGACGACTCGTCTCTAGTAATGTAACTTTCATTGTGCGCCATATATTTGTGGTGAATTAACGCTCCGCTGTGTAACACTACGACGGTCTCCATTGGCCACTATATGCCGGGGTCTATTTATTTGCCGATAAACATTGTAGGTCTATTTGGGCGCCCCGATTTTGTATAGGCCGGGAGGTTTTGTCACTTCTTTGCAGCTGATTCGAGTTTTGTGTGGGCGAAAAATATTTTATATTTGAGACTGGTTAGGGAAAATGAATTTTGGTTTAGGAAATAAATGGAGCGGGGAATTTATCTGATTTATCGAAGCTTTCGGACGGTGATGTAATAAATATATTTTATAAATAAATAAATGAATGAATAGATGAATAAATGAATAAATAAATAAATAAATGAATAAATGAATGAATAAATGAATAGATGAATAAAAATAAATAAATAAATAAATAAATGAATGAATAAATGAATAGATGAATAAAAATAAATAAATAAATAAATAAATAAATAAATGAATGTATAGATGAATAGATGAATAAAAATAAATAAATAAATAAATAAATATTTTTAATGTTTTCTGGATATATCACAGATATATTTTTCCCTCCCGTGTATTTCATATATTTCATATATTTCATAATTTTTCTGAGAAAATGTGTTTTGTGTATTTTTAATATATTTTTCCGTATATTTGAAATTATACTATTTTTTTCACGATGGGTGATACGGGGATATTGTTGAACATTTTACCTGACTTTTATCCAGCTTTTTTTTGGCGAATAATCATTTCGATCGGATTACAACGGAAATCAATCGTTCTAACGCGAGTATAATTAATCGATGAAGCTCCGAATTAATCCGCGCTCAAAAACGTGTTTGCCATCTGTTTGATGATGACGGAAAATAATGTTTGTCGATCCGAGAGACGGAGATTAATGTCCCGTCTGACACGAGCGATACAGGTATGCAGTGTACAAGAGTCGCGCTGCGTTTATACAGACGAGGGATGTACCAGAGAAAAAAATTTCATTTTCTGGAATTTGTTTTAAAAATGCTGTTTGCGTATGGAACGAAAAAAAAATGACTACGAAGATAACGTAATGTAATAACGTAATGTTAACTTCAATTTCCAAAGTTTTATCATGATTTATTAGAAATTCCCGGAATGTGTTAGAATAAAAAAAATCGCCATTAGTTATTTTCTAAACTCGATTCTCCTAAAAACTAATGGCGAAAAAAATTCGCCATTAGTTTTTTCTAAACGAATTCGCCATTAGTTTTTTTCTAAACGAATTCGCCATTATTATTTTTTTCTAAACGAATTCGCCATTATTATTTTTTTCTAAACGAATTCGCCATTATTATTTTTTTCTAAACGAATTCGCCATTATTATTTTGTTCTAAACAAATTCGCCATTATTTTTTTTTTTTTTTTCTAAACGCGATAATTTTCGCAAAAACTTAGAAAAACTTGATTACTTTCGATTTTGTATGTCTTCTTTTTTCATCAAATAGCTAAAGGCACATATGGACGCAATTATAAATATTCCGTGATGATTTATAACATTTCCCCCGGTTTGTTGAACCGAAATTAACGATTTCTGTGCGCAAACATTCGACACCCAACAGCCGTAAATAAAGAGTTGCCGTTGAGATTCGTATGACCTACATAGTGAAAAAAATATAAAAAAATGTGTTAAAGGGCGCAGCATCTTTATGGCAATCGTCTTCAAGCTACATTTCCGAGCCATGAATTTTTTATGTTGAGGAAACAGCAAATTGCTTCTCAAGCAGCATTTACAATTAGGTACTTTACCTACATTTTCTTTTACAGCACACAATTTCCCTCAGAGCGAAGCGAATGACGCTGAGTCCGGCAGACACACCGGGGGTTAACGCAGGCAGCGACTGCGACTGGCTGCCTGAGGCGTCCGTCGGGTTTTAGTGTCATGAGAAGCGACACCGCACACTGCGAATATCCAGCGTGCTAAAGACGATTGGCGCGGACGTTTGACCAGTGTTGACCCATTTGAACGTTATTCAGCTGCGAATTCGCAGCGCTTAATTCACAGAAGCGAATTGCCATAATGTATTCCCGTTCCACCCCGAATTTCCCAAATTCCCAATTCACCCCAAACTCTCAACGCATTTAGGGGCAGATGAAAATAAATAACTTATGAGGAGTCGATGCGGAATTGTGGAGCGAATAAAATTCGAAACGCTCGTGGAATTTCGGACACGTGATGAGAAATAAAATACACCGAAAATTTTCAGGGTGTAATGCAAATTTCTATCGTTTGTTGAATGAACAAAAATATATCATTGACTCCGGTCGTTATTATTATTTTTTATATAATTCCACCCAAGAGTGGAAATAAGAAAAATAATTTTGATAAATAATTTCATTAAATTTCATTTGATAAATAATTTCATGAAAAATAATTTTCAGTATCGTCACCCAAACCGGTATATTTATTTATTTATTTATTTATTTATTTATTTTTTTTTTTTCAATAGAAATTCCTAGATTTTATTTTAAAAAAGCCAACTTTTTGTACAAAATAATATAATTTTATTTAAAAAACTTTTTGGTAAGACAATTTTTCTGCAATATTTTGTTTCTTCTCAATCAGATAAAAACTATAAACACAATTCTGTTATTTCTTTCTGTTTAACTTTTAAGCGACTCACCAACGAGTCATTTTTGCCCCGAAATTCTCAGCACAGCGACGCCGATTACGACTTTCAACCAGCCTAAGTGCGTAATAAAAAGAAGCCGAGTTTTTGTAAAATTTAATGCTCGGACGATTCAGCGAGAATTGTACAGAAATTGCGGCACGGTGTACTTGAAGGAAAGTTTCAAAAGACACGAAAGCTCGTGCGCAAAAGTTCGAAGAGTTCTCGGGGCCGGAGCTTCGGCTCCGCTGCCTGTATTAAACTAATAGTATAAGTCAGTTACGAATTTCGCTTCGTTGATCCTTTTGATAATTGTTGCAGTGGCAGAAGCGGAAGAAGCTTCGCCGGTTATAATTGCTGTTAAAATGCTCGACGCTTCCCTCTCGCGCCGCCTCGATGCGCGTCACGGCTTTTCATCCCCTTCCGTCTTTCTTTCCGCCTTTTGTCTCAACTAATTCCGATGAAGGCTAACGAATTCCACCTACGTCTTTGGTCTTTAAAAAACGTGGATTTTTCCAGCTCCGAGAGAGTGAAATTGTCGCGTCAATACAATCAAAGGACAACGCGGTAAAAAAAAGTGATGCATAAACAGGCCAAACAATTTGTAATAATCAGATTTTCCATCGAGTTCCACAAAGTTTCTTATTAATCCGACAAAACGATTATGAATTTTACAGAAACAACAAAAAACGAAAGCAATTTTTTTCATAATAACGAATTAAATATAATTCGATTTTTTGTAATATCGAATTAAATATAATTCCATTTTTTATAACATCGAATTAAATATAATTCCATTTTTTGTAATATCGAATTAAATATAATTTGATTTTTTTATAACATCGAAATAAATATAATTCGATTTTTGTATAATATCGAATCAAATACAATATCGATATTATAAAATTGAAAAAAAAAATTGATTCGAAAAAAGTAAATAAAAAAAAGAATTAATGAATGATAAAAAAATAATAAATAAATATAATGATCGTTTTCATTTTTTCATTAATCCCACCCTCGCAAAAAAATCCCATCAAAAAATAAATCAGTCGCCCCAACCCAGCCCATTAAAAACACCAATCAACCTCCATCCAACCATCGCTAACCTCTCGATCCCCGAAAGCTCAAAAAAAAAAAATAGCAAAGATAGCGCCGAGAGCGACGGCGGAATCGCCGTCGGAAATGTTGATGAAAACAAGTGGCGAGATTTTCGCTTCACCGAGGCGAAAGAGGCCGGGAGCGCGAGGGGGGCGAGCCGGGGGGAGACAGGGGAGAAAAAAAAGTGGTGGAGGAGGCGACTAGCCAGCCGCAAGGATACGATGTCGTTGTTAACGAGGTTTGAAGGGGCCATTTAAACACTGCAGTTAATTTACGTCCCGTGGGGCACGTCCTTACGTCGATCCAATTACCCCTCTCGCTCTCTCTCCCGGCTTTCTCTGTCTCTCTCTCCCTCATCGCCCCGTCGTCGTCCTATAGCCGCGCGCCACTCGGGCTCGTCCGCCGCCGGCCGTCGCGGCGACCTCTAAACACTCGTGTAGAGCGCGTGAAAATAACAGAAGTCGGTAACTCGTGTGTGGCTTCCGGTGGTTTCGGACAAAAAGTCAAACCTTCGCCTTCGACTCTGACCGAGTGAAAAACGTGTTGCGGTGAAAAAAAGTACCACGGATGAGGCACGAACTGTCGACTCGGTCAACAGCGGCGAGAGGTGGAGAAAAATTGCAAAAACGCGTGAAAACGATGGAGAAATTTTTCCGCCGCGAAATATTCTTATTAGGATATTTTCTTATTTTTTATAATATAAAATATCATGATAATAATAATAATAATAACAAATATGTAATCACTAATATACAATTTTTTTTTTTTTATGTTAGGATTTTTTTATATTTTATTTTGCGGCGGAAAGTAAATTTAGTCAAACCCTCGCCTTCGACTCAACCAGGGTAAAAAACAGAGAAAAATTACAAAAACGCGTGAAAACCATGCAGAAATTTTTCCGCCGCAAAACATCCTCATTGGGGTATTTTATTATATTTTATAATATAAAATATAATAATAATAATAATAATAATAATAATAAATGTAATTACTAATATACCATTTTTTATTATTTTTTTATATTTTATTTTGCGGCGGAAAGTAAATCTAGTGATTTAGCAAAAAAACCACGAGGCCTCAAATGTTTATAGATAACCAGAAATATCCGACAGATGTTCTATATGCATTGCGATACGCAAATATATGGAATTCGTTATTCTTTCTCTGCTTTACATAACGCATATGCGTTACGTATATATCCCTCTTTATTTTCAGGAGGGCCGGAGAGAAAACCCGGAGGAAAATAAAGAGCGCAGGACGAGGAAAGATATCGTCCGGATTAACCGCAGCCGGCGGCCACGGCTGTCAAATAAATGTTCGGCCGGGGCAACGAAATGTTTTGGCTTCTCCTCGACCAACGGGAGACGAACGCGCGACTCCCGTTTATAGGGATGTTGCTACGCGGACGAAAAATGTCTTTCACGCTGGGATTCGGTCGATCCGATCGCCTCGCTCGACGTAACGATTTCTCGGTTAAAGCGCGACGCGAAAAACATGCACGGCCGAAGGAGAAATAAAACCAGAGAGAGAGGAAAACTCGAAATGCTTCTCGCATCTTCCAGCGGATGCCCGAGAATTGGGTTGCCGCAATAAGAAATCGAGTTTGCAGCCCTCCTATTTGTATCGGCATTGTTTGAATTTATGGGCTTTGTCGTGGGACGAGCGGAACGTTAATACGAATTTGCGGGGTTGTAAATTCAATTTCTGATTACAGCGACCGGCATTGTCTGACGGCCAACGTTGCCCTATTTTCCTCTCGTGAAGAGAAGCGAGATGCATAATGAGCCCTTCGACCGATACGGCTGTGTTTTGGTTCTACGTTTCGTATTTATACACAGAGAAATCGTGATGGGTTGGCTGGGCGACTAGAAGTGACAGTCATCAATTTTTCTTTCTAATTTTGCGACTATTTTTATTTAAGCTATTTTTAGATTTTTTTCAATTATCGAATAATGACAGCAAAAGTAGCTACGAAATATTTAGTGAAGCTTCTTTTTAATCTACTGTAATTTTTATTTAATGTATTTTTTAATTTTTTTCAACTATCGATAATTGCAGCAAAAGTAGCAACGAAACATTTAGTGAAGCTTCTTTTTAATCCACTGTAATTTTTATTTTATTTATAAAAAAAATGTCGACTATCAAATAATTACAGCAAAAGTAGCAACGAAACATATAGTGATGTTTCTTATTAATCCAACAAGAAGCTTCACTGAAGCTGAATCATCAAGTATTTGTCAATCTATTATTATTATTATTATTGTTATTATTTCTGTAAATTTATCGATAAAAAAATTTCTCCCTCAGTGTACAAACGAAAATATCACAAAGAACACTTCGAATTAGTGTCATAACGACACAAATAAAAATAACACCGAGTACAAACGAAAATAAAACCGTGTAAAACTAAAAAACATCACAAAAAATCACAAAGAACACTTCGAATTAGTGTCATAATGATACAAATAAAAATAACACCGTGTAAAACGAAAATATCATAAACGTGACAAACGAAAATAAAACCTTACAAAACGAAAACATCACAAAGAACACTTCAAATCACTGTCACAACGACACAAATAAAAATAACACCAACCCCCAGGCGAGAAAGTCGTAAAAAAAAAAAAAAATGCGAGCCGAGCAACAAAACAATCACTCGATCCCCGTCGACACGACAGCCAATCGCGTTAATGATATCGCGCAACGCGAAGCCTCAGACCCTAACGAGGGATTATTTCGAGTCATCGAGCCTCGCATCCGCAGAGAAGTCGGACACGTATCTCTCCCTCTCTCTCTCTCTCACCGCACGAAGAGCCATCGTGTCGAAGCTAAGCACAGTTAAGCGACACCATAGCCTGTGTAGGCCGATATAGGATATCGACCGATTCTACACGTACTTATGTGGCGCACGAGCCGTCGACCGGGATCACACTGACCCTACACACTATATATAGCAACAACGGACACACGACACCCCCGTCCACTCGTGATCCGTTGTAAACAGGCTGGAAGATGAAAAAAAAAAAAAAAAAAAAACACAAAAACAAGCGCGATAAAATTGCAGGAAACTTGGTTACCTCCTTCGTGGTAATCCTCGTAAAGCGTAGCTCGAATTACAGCCTCGCGTTCGCGGAAATAATCCTCTTTCACCGTCTCCCCCCTCCCCACCCCCCCTTTTCGTCTCCTCTTGACGCGAGCGTCGATATTTTCCACCTGCTCTTTGACAATATATACGTATATATATATCACACTGCACGTCGCACTCTTTGCCCACAGTAACAATAATTATCCTTCACGACGGTCCGTCTGCCATTCCAAACACTTCACAAAAAGCTGCCTAGCAGCTTCTTTTTTTTTGTATCCCACGCACGAAGCTTTCGTGACGAAACTTCGGTTATTCTGTTATTCCTTCGTCGTTTATGGATTTATTATGTATGTTTATTATATTTGTTAAAGCTGCCTCGCAGCTTTTTTATCCCACGCACGAAGCTTTGCCAACAAAACGTCGATTATTCTGTTATTCCTTCGTCGTTTATCGATTTATTATGTTTATTATTATATATCGATAACTCATCGTTTAATCACTCGATGTTTACTCCAGTGTTCGATAATCGAAGTCGCGTAACTTTTCCACGTGCGATTTACAATTTTTCAGTTACAGATTTAATCGATCGTCGCGATCGTTATATTATTATACATTTATTATATTTATTATTATATATCGATAACTCATCGATTAATCACTCGATGTTTACTCAGTGTTCGATCCTCGAAGTCGCGTAAATTTTCCACGTGCGATTTACAATTTTTCAGTTACAGATTCACTCGATCGTCGCGACCGTTTCGCGACACGCGAGCTTCATACACGAACCGCGTGTGGCTGTTTGTATCCCGCGTCCTTTTTTTCATCTGACACACGCTCGTAGTAATAATACGCGTGTTATACAGAAATCGACGAACACGTTTGGCGTCGCCGATCCGTAGATCGGTTAATAAACCGTTCGCGACGCGTGTGCGTTTAATCTGCGCGCGGAGTTAAAACGCGTTAACGGGAGGAACGGGGAAAGCCCGTGGCCGGCGTTCGCGAGTGGACTGGCGCCCGAAACCACCACCCTCAGAACGAGATCCCCCTCCCGGCGGACCGCCGCGACCCTCTCCAGTCGCCACCACTACGCGCAGCGCTCGCTCTGTCTCTCTCACTCTCTGTCTCTCTGTCTCTCTCACTCTCTGTCTCTCTGTCCCTCTCACTCTCTCGCTCTCTGTCTCTCTCTCGCTCTCCGTCTCTCTCACTCTCTGTCTCTCTCGCTCTCTGTCTCTCTCACTCTCTGTCTCTCTCGCTCTCTGTCTCTCTCACTCTCTGTCTCTCTCGCTCTCTCTCCCTCTCGCTCTCTGTCTCTCTCACTCTCTGTCTCTCTCACTCTCTATCCCTCTCACTCTCTGTCTCTCTCGCATCCCTCTCACTCTCTGTCTCTCTCGCTCTCCGTCTCTCTCGCTCTCTGTCTCTCTCGCTCTCTGTCTCTCTCGCTCTCTGTGTCTCCCTCACTCTCTGTCTCTCTCGCTCTCTGTCTCTCTCGCTCTCTGTCTCTCTCGCTCTCTGTTTCTCTCGCTCTCTGTCTCTCTCGCTCTCTGTCTCTCTCACTCTCTGTCTCTCTTACTCTCTGTCTCTCTTGCTCTCTGTCTCTCTCACTCTCTCACTCTCTGTCTCTCGCTCTCTCCCCTCGTTCCCGTGTGTCTGGCACCGCCACCGAGGCCTCCCCCACTCCTCGGCGATTCGCCAAACTCGCACGGGGCGCCACCCGGCGCCGCCGTCCCGACGCCGCTCGCGCCCACCGCGCATGCGTCCGCCCTAGATTTTCGTCTTGCCTCCTGATTTTTCGTAATAAAACCGTTTGTCTTGCCGAGTAGCTCCGCGCACGTATCTCAACACCCGAGAGCCGCGCTCGCCACCGCCGCCCGTTACGCCGCGCACGCTAACCTCCTCCTCACCCCTCCCCCTTCCCTCCCTCCTCACTTCAGCTGCTCTCCTCCCGGGAGGTAAGGTCACCGTTAGTGCTGCGGGATATTCGCGCGCCCTTTCTACGATTTTCGATGGACGAATACACGATTGAGAGTTTGTTAGGTGTTGTTTTGTTTCTTGGAAACGGGATTCACGCGCTTCTTGAGGAGGAAGCCACCCCCCCCCCCCCCCCCCCTGACGGGTTTTGAGGAACGCTTTGCGTGGGAGAAATGAGAGGTGCAACGGTTTTGTAGCCGTTGCTGGATCAGGCGATGAATATAACAGCGGGGGAGGATGATTTGTATTGTTGTAGAAAAAACTTGAGAAATTACTTTCGGGAAGGAAGCAGAGAATCCGGGGTGCAATGTACGATACGACTGCAACGACGGCCGTAAGTCAATGTTGTAATGAAAAATTTCGTGGTATCGATTTCAGGGCTTTTCGGCCGTAAGTCAGAAATACGTACGGGGCGTTCCACGGCTAATCTACGATCGCGTACAGCGTATTTTATTTTTTATTTTTATTTTTTTATTTTTTTTTTTAATTCTAACGAGCTTTTTTTATATCGCCCTGCAATATTTCGAAAGGAAAAAAATGAGGGTCACGACCCCGTCTAGTCGCGGAATTCTTTACGCATTTTAATTCAATTCTAACACTTAAAAGTGTGTAAATTAATCGTTACGTAATTACGTAATCGTAATTGTTTTGTCAATCGACTAATTACACCCAATTACACATGATTATAACGGAAAACAGATTTAAAAAAAAATTAAGAAACACAAGTGGAAATCTTTGCGAATTTACGAAATATGAAAATCCGATTTATATCGCCAGGATGAGACGGACGAAGGCGGGCGGCTCCCGGCGAGACCGGGAGCTTCATTAGATCTCGGCGTATCACGGATGCTCGTCTGCGCGATTCAGCGCGGAGATTGGACTGCGCTAATAGAAATTCACCGCTCTTCCTAGTTGGATACTCGCGCGCTGGGCGCAAAGACACCGCGAATTTGGGAAGTCAAGGCGTATAGCATAATTTAACTTGAGAGCTCTTGACTCCGGTCCCCCGGTTACGTAGCGCGCAACCTAATGCTTCGTACTGCGCACACCCTCCAATCTTACGCGCGGTGACTCGGCGCCGCGACCCAGTCTGTACTTACAGGAGTCTAATACATTAAGGCGAAGCGAAACCTCAACACTCGCACATATGTTCCGACTCTCTCTCCCTCTCTCACTCTTTCTCTCCCTCTCTCTCTCTCTCTCTTTCTAGTGAGAGTGATCCGGGTCTCTCCCTCTCACTCTTTCTCTCTCCCTCTCTCTCTCTCTTTAGTGAGAGATCCGACT
The DNA here is from genome assembly GCA_963932165.1 of Pimpla rufipes. Taxonomy (NCBI): domain Eukaryota; kingdom Metazoa; phylum Arthropoda; class Insecta; order Hymenoptera; family Ichneumonidae; genus Pimpla; species Pimpla rufipes. The sequence goes on from OZ010630.1 coordinate 27,858,930, forward strand.
CTCTCCCTCTCTCTCACTCTTTCTCTCCCTCTCTCCCTCTCCCTCTCTCTCTCTCCCTCTCACTCTTTCTATTCCTCTCTTTCTCTCTCTCTTTCTAGTGAGAGTGATCCGGGTCTCTCCTTCTCACTCTTTCTCTCTTTCTCTGTCCCTCTCTCTCTTTAGTGAGAGATCCGACTCTCTCCCTCTCCCTCTCTCCCTCTATCTATCTATCTATCTCTCTAGTGAGAGATCCGACTCTCTCCCTCTCCCTCTCTCTCTCTCTCTCTCTCTCTAGTGAGAGAGATCCGACTCTCTCCCTCTCACTCTTTCTATTCCTCTCTCTCGGCTCTCCGCACACGGTGAGCGCTATATTAGTTCTATCTCTTTGGCGCTCGTGCGCGCTTCGCCTGCCCCTAAGGTAGTCCGTACGCCGGTGTGCACAATCAGCAACCGACTGTCGTGCTGCACGGGACTGGTGCGAAAGCACAGCCGTCCCGCACGTCCCGCGCTCAGTAGTCCTCGTGGCACGCACGACTTGTGCTACGTACACAGCGCGCGAGGCGAACGTGTGTAACTCCGTGGGATCCTCCTCTGGGTCATATGGAGATGTGCTACCAAGGCACGAATGCACGGAATAAGCAAAAAATACGATAATTTCTAATACTGTTCCAATGGAATTTTTTTGTCATGTACAAAAGATAATAACTTAATTGCCTTAAAACTCCCAAAAAAAATCGGATGTTCCACCTTAGGCCTTACATTTTTTATTTCCATGTTAAGTTGTAATAGTGTTTTTTCCATTTTTAGTTCTATATTTATCGCTTATCTTTATCATAATAAAAAAAAAATTAAAATCATGGAAATTTGCTGCTTTTTTGTATATGAAGCGTTTTGTGTCAACGTCGCGCCACCTGTCGGCCTCCCCTCCAATTAGAATCTAACCCCCAATATGTCTTCTTTTTCCCGCGACTTCGTAACGGTCTCGTCAGTTAGTTCTAATTTCAAACTTGGACAAGGAACAAAAACCACCTTAATAATTAATGTTACACCCAATCGGCGTCTTCCTCGGGATGATTTAATCGTCCAATCGCCAAACACCGAGGATCAAGCGAATCACGACTTCGGAATGGCCGGTTTGTTCTAATTTCAGACGTAGTCAAGGAGCAAAAACGATCTTGCTGTTATTTAGACCCGATCGGTGTTGTCCTCGGAATGATTTAATTATCCAATTGCCAAGGATCAGGAACACCGCGTTGCCTCGACTAATTAATTGCCTCGCCCAAACTGCGAGCCTCGGGTAACACGAATTGCGACCCGTGTTACACCGGTTTTTGCACAGCGTGAAATTCACGCTGTGCACAGCCGTCCGTGGCGACGCTGAGACACACAGCGTGTTGCCGCGTGTAAATCGAGTGTGCGTAGTATTATCTTGTGTACAATAGCGGGTGCTGCGGGCTCGCGTCCCGCCGAAACGACGTCCCGCCCAATAATTTGCAAGACGCGCATAGACGTGTTACATGCACACAATGTAAGGCCGCTGCTGCTGCTGCTGCTGCTGGCTGCCAACGTACGACGCGCGGCCCTCGTAAGAGCCGCGAACTACACCATGGGCAAATACGAATGGATTTGCGCTGCAGGTTTGCGCGCGGATTAAATGTCAACAGTGGCGGATATCGCGGTTAAGCGATGGAAAATTCATGCTGGAAATGAATACAGCGACAGCAACGCCCACCGGATGGAATTCCGTGCGGCGGGCGCGAGACTAAAGATGCGAAATGATGGTCATTTTTTTTTTAAATTAGTCAAAAGACCAAAAAATGACCGTCATTTGACGTCATTTTTTTGCCCATTTTGTCGAAGTAAACAAGCGTCTTGTGATGCTCCAAAGTGGACCAAAACACCTGATTAGTTGCGAAATGACGGTCTTTTATTTTTTTGGTCACAAATTTGGTCACAATTTTTTTACGTTGGACTGACGCCAATTTTTATGATTAAAAATATTATTTTTAATAATAAAAAATGCATAATAATAATTAATGAATAATAAAGATAATAATAATAATAATAAATAATTATTTTATTATTATTATTATCTTTTTATTATTATTATTATATAATTATTTATTTATAATAAATATTTATTTTTTAATATTAAAAATGATTATTTTTTATTATTTAAAAATAAACGGTCACAAATAAATTGGTCATTTTTTTACGTGTCATTTGACGATCATTTGACGGTCAAATGACCGTCGCAAAATGGACCTCGCATCTCTACGCGAGACGCTGTGGAGGGGGGCAAAATTCGGGGAGCGCGCGAAAGCCGCGAGAGCTCTCCTCGGAGAGATTGCGGGTGAGTAAGTGGCGGGGACGGAGATGATAGACGACGCTTCTTGGATATAACGTGATTTCTCGAGGATACACCGAGAGGGCGACCGAGGACGAAGTAATACGGGAGACCGCCCGCTGAAACCCGGCTCGCGAGAGCCGTGCTCAGTGAATCAGTCGAAATTGGGTATTACCTTGCGTCTTACATACCTATAAGTATACCGCACCCTCGGCCGGCGACACAATACCCACCCCGACGCCTTCGGGAGTTTATTGAGTCAGTCGGGGCTCCACAATGAAGAAATTGCCGCGATTTGAGTATTTTCATAAAACGTCGCGGCGATCAGTTTAAATTGAATTCCACGTAAAGCAGCGGCAGCCGGGTGACTCGAAAGACCCGCATGGGACGTCCGAGTTTCGAGAGGCTGAGGGAATTTAAAGCGAGCGGGGGTTTTGACGAGCGTGGGAAAATTTACGAATGTTTGTGACACGTAATTTTTTTTTTTTTTTTGTAGTGAGATTATTTTATTTTTATTTTCGTATATTCTATCATTTTTAGTCTAATAAATATGTTGTTTGTAATCAGTAATATGTTTTTTAAGTGCGTGATTACTGGGGATTCAAGTATATTATAGTTATTTATTTCACTGAGTATTCTGCGATCCTATAAAAATGATATTGTTGAGGAGAAAAAAATTCATTTTTTAATTTTTAATTTTTGGCTTTTTTTTTATTTTAGCCGCCCGAATTTTTCCGGACAATTACAGTTCGCTCTGCACTGATTGAGGTGATGTTATATAAGATGGTCGGTAACAAAAAGTAACCCGATTTTTGTCGGAATTTGTGATTTGAATATCAGTTCCACTTCTGCTGCACTCAAACATGTTTTACATTATCTTAAGACGATGCGAAATATTTACTGCCTTCCGCCACTCATCCCGAATTCAACTAGTAACAAAAACTGTACTTCAATCCCCTCACAAACGATTCCGTTTTGAAAAAAAAATAAATTAAATTCGGTTTCACTGCACAAAAAATAGATGAAGTGAAACCGAGTTTGTTTTTATTCTTATAAAATATTACCCGGTTCTGTAATATGAAATTAATGTTTTTACAGCTGATTCACGTCATCTTGAAACAGTCTTAAGACAATGTAAAATATGTGCAGCTGGAGCGGTAGAGAAACGCCGAGAATGTTTCAAACGAAGGAGCCCAGTAATTGGAACACTCAGCATAGAAGAGCAAAGAATATTAAATCACGTTTTACAAATGCGCCAGAAATCTCTCATTTTATGTTTCCCAACAATTCACTGCTTTTCATTTTCCTTTTGTGCCACGTGATCCGGCTGCGTTTCACCTTTATTAGCGTCTGGGGCCGAGGAAGCATTTTCCGTTTCTGATATTTCTGGATCCGAGGGCTTCGCTTGCGTCGGCTCCGTCTCTAATTTATCAACAGGCGTCTGCTCCGTTTCCGGAGTTTTTGGGTCAACCTGCTCCGTCTGTGACTTTTCGATTTGCGACTTCTCTGTTTCGAGTTGGCCGTTTTGTTCATCCGTCACGGTTTGAAGAACGTCGGCTTTGAGGAGATGAACCAATTCACTCGCAGTCAGCGCCTGTAAACGCAAAATTCAAATTGAAAATTTTTGTGTTTTGTGTTGTATTTTTATTGTAATGGCTTAGCTAATCTTACTTAATAATTAAAAAAATAATTGCAAATAATTTTTGTAATTTTTTAAATTTCATTTTTTAAATCTTTTTTAATAATTTAAGAAATAATTGTAAAACATATTTTTTATTTTTTTATTTCATTAAAAAAATCTTACTTAATTATTTTTAAAATAATTGTAAATAAAAATGACCTGCAAATGGGGAGCTATGTGACGAATCACTGGATTTGCAGCAAGCATAGCTTCTTCCTCTGACTCAAAAAATTGCCCATTGGTTACCAATCGAGCTATGCAATCCTCTTTAGCATTGGACAGGGAATTGATAAGATCCTTCTTCGAAGTTCCACCTTTCACGTGTTTCAGTCTAGAATCTAGAATATTAAATTAATGTAAACTAAATTGAATGCATAAAAAAAAATAGTAGAGTACAAAAATATTGTATCTGCAGTCTTATCATAAGTCGATAAACTCGTCTCTCACGTTTATCGATAATCCATTGGTTAACTAAAGTTAATAAAACTCAAAAACAGAAAAATAGATTATGTACAAATATTTTTGGAAACACATTAACAGCAAATTAACAACCCAATTTTTTTTAAAGTTTATTAAAAGTCAGTCAGAACTTTTTTATTCGTGTAAAAAATTCTGAGATTCTCATCTAGCAAAGAAATGTATAACAATTGAAAATATTACTGCAGAAATAAAAAAATTGTGATATATTTAAGGTAAAAACTCACAGAGTCTCGCCAAATATTGTTCGGAGTCGGATAACCTCGCAGGATCCAATCGCTCATTGACAAACGAGTCCTCAAATTGAGCATCATTGTTTCCATTCACCTCGGAATTATTTGAAATCTCCGTCCCGTTGCTCCAAGGATCAGCCACCGACGTCTTCATTGTTTAACAAATTTGTACTCTTCGAAAACGTCGCAAATAACGGGATGTTTTTGTCGAATCCGTCAAAAGTCGACTGACATTTGGCACTTGACGTTTATGTATTAGTTTCAACGCTACGCTGGGTAACTACTACGCGATGCCCGAACTTCCTAAATATGGGTAGTTCAATGAGTAACATGGTAAAACAGAAAAATTGGCTAGTGAAACGTGTGGTACTACTTAGTCGGTAACAAAAACTGTAATCCAGTTTTCTTTATACGATTAATTTGTCGCAAGAATTTAGAAAATTATTTTTGTATGTCTCTAAAGTCATCTCTAAGTGCAAATTTTTTTTATCAATTTTGGCTTCCTCAAAGATTAAAAATTGTGAAGAAAAAAAAATCATTGTCATAAAATTTGAACCGCTCCACCAATTTGCGTTAAATGTTATCATAACAAAACTTCCTCTATGAGGAAGGCAAAAAAAAAGAGATTTTTTGTTCCTCTATGAGAAACGCAAAAAAATGAGATTTTTTGTTCCTCTATGAGAAACGCAAAAAAACGAGATTTTTTGTTCCTCTATGAGGAACGCAAAAAAATATTTTTTGATCGTTTGGCGCTTAAATCAGGATCACAGGAAATTCTGGACGAGAGTGGACAGCACAAACATTCGTATATAAAAATACCATCGGCTTTATTACAGTATAGGTTTAAGCGCATGATAATACTATTTTTATTCGTACAACATTGTCATCAGTCTAAATACCCTTCGATCGTACGTAGTCGATTTTTGCTCTAAAAAAAGTCAATTATGCGACGCCCGCCAACTCATTTTGCGCTGCGTGATTTGTTCTCCGAACGAGACGAAAGTGATGTTTCCGTGCTCGCGATAAAAATAATATCCGCAATGTAGTATATATGTACAACGATTATCGATTGTATACTAATAATATTAATTAATAATAATAATAATAATAATAATACTAGGGAAGAATGTACAGTAACGTTACAGATTGACGTTACGAATTAATATCTTGCGTTTCGCGCGGTTGTACGAGAGTGTATATTGCTCATCTACGACGAAAAGAACAGTTAGGTCTTATCGCCAGGATAAAGTCGTACGCGCTCTGATTGCCGAGTTATTATTTCTTACGCTGAAATCTCACAACATCAGGAGCGTATAAAAAAAGAGCTAACGGAAGATTCAGGCGAATCTTCGATCTTCTATATACAGAATCAAAAGTCGAAATTTTAGATGGGCTTTTCCTATTGTAGGTCATGTGGAATTTTGGATTTGTATTAAAGTTTTGTTCGACCACGCAACGATTATTGTGCGTCAGATTAATTTCTGTTTCCCCGAAATTGAACATGATTAACCTGACAAAATCGAGGAAATAACAAGTTTCGAAGTATCAAAAATCGACATATTCCTCTTTTAGGGCCAGTGTGAAATTTCTGTTGACGAAAATCGTCGAAATTTTCCAGAAGTTTTCATCAAAGTGTAGCTAAATATTGGCACCGTAATTGAGCCGCATTAGGCCGAACATGAAAATTCAATGTTGTTAACAAAATGTTGAACCCGAAAACTTGTTCGTATGTTCGTAAAGATAGACAACCCAGCGAGAATAATTTGTCTTCTTTTGCCGAACTACTTATCGCCTTTCTACGAGGCAAAAATCCCAACATATTTCCATCTAAAACCTAAACATTCACAATTTCCCTATTTTTCGTGAAGAAAAGAAAAGAACAAAAATGTTCTCAACTGCAGCGCGAGAACGCAAAAAAAACAGCGAAAAAAATGCGAACGTTTCGCATCTTCGAAAAATAAACTGATAAAAAGCAATATCAGATTGCGAATAAATTCGATCGTCGTAAACTACGATATTGTAGTATCTTGCTATGTAAATCGTCGACAGACAACAAAAATCACAACCGGCGAGTCTGTCAATACTTAATCTAGTCGATAAAAAAAAACATGATTAACGTTTTACAATAAATTACGCCCGTGTTAGGCATCAGGAATATTAAAGAGTGGTTCCTACCCAACCGCCGGAATCTCATTTCGCCTCTTCGTCGTGTAATGTGTATTATGCACCGTTATTATGCCGTTCGTCGTCTCTCGATGCGATCAACGACCTGCATCAATTTATCGTGCTTGCGCGGGGCAGCGTCGTATTTATCGCAATATCCCTGAAGCGGTCGCGTCGATAAGAAACATCGTCGCGAGAGAGTCGCGCGCAAAACCTATACAAATGAGATCGATAGAGGTACTTTGCGTAACGATGCCGAAGTTTGCATCGTTGGAATGCAACGAAATAAAAAATAAAGAATTCTAATTAACGCAAATTAATTAGAAGGTCACGAATTCGTGAATTAATTAATTCGTAAAAGGCACGAAATTTGTTTTTTTTTGCTCTTGTTGGCTATGGTGACTTTTTATACCTATTTTCATCATTTGGGTTAATTACAATGATTTTTTTTCTGATTTTCGTTGCATTCCAAAGATACAAACTTCAACGTCATTTTGCGTAACTCTTGAAGCGAGTAACTCTTAAAGCCCTTACCAGAGGACTTCGCGTATCGAAATTAGCGTTTAATCACGCCTCACCGGTAACACCGACACCGGTTATTCTGACGATGTTGAATTTTGCGTCGTTGGAATGCATCGAAATTCAGAAAAAAAATAATTCGTATTAACCTAAATTATGAAGGACACGATTTTTTTTTCGTTCCCTAGGTTCCTATGGTGAATTTTTATACCTATTTTTATCATTTGAGTTAATTAAAATTATTTTTTTTCTGGATTTCCTTGCAATTCAGAAAAAAAATTAATTCTAATTACCCAAATGATGAAGTGCACGATTTTTTTTTTCATGCCTTTGATTCCTATGTTGACTTTTTTATGCCTATTTTCATCATTCGGCTTAATAAAAATTAATTTTTTTCCTGAATTTCATTGCATTCCAACGATGCAAAATTCATCGTCATCAATTCTGGCAAGACTGCCGAGCCGTCCACAAGCGATTTTACGAACGCCCAGCGACATTTCTACGATCGGAAAATCCCGATTGCAGTATCGAAGAATGAAAATTCCTGCGACTTGCGATTTCTCGCGAATGAATGATTTTCATTTTCGTCCCGAGAACGCGAATGAGACTCCGCGGTGGCAGCCACGGATGATCACAGTGAAAAAATCTAGAGAGCGCCGATCTCGTCGCGACGATTACGCCTCGTTGGAAGACGTTCGCTCCCAGCAGCACAACCATCGTCGCCAGAGTGGCGGCGGTTTTCTGCGACGCGAGAGAAAACCGGCGCCGCCGCGTCTCGTGCCCAGCGCACTCACTATGGCCTGGTCGAAGGCCTCCTTGAGATCGTGTTGCGTCAAGGCCGATGTCTCCACGTAACTTACCGCTCCTAGTCTCTGAGCTAATTGGTGACCTTGCGTCGTCGTTATCGGTGCCTGGCCGTACCTCGCCAGCTGCAGCATCAGACGTACGTCCGAACGTAAGTCGCTCTTCGTTCCCACCTGCGGGCGAAATTAACGTCAGGACGGGGCGATAATTGAAGTTAAGTACCGTGGCTTATGTTAATTGTGGCTTTGGCTTGAACTTTGTTGCCTCCGAACTTTGGAATTCAGGTTTTTCATGAGGATCTGTATCGTTTTTTGTGACGTTAAGTTTGCATCGTTGGAATGCAACGAAATTCACACAAAAAAATTAATTCTGATTGACCCAAATGATGAAATTAGAATTAATTTTTTTTCTGGATTCATTTTTATTAGAATTAATTTTTTTCTGAATTAATTTTTATTAGAATTAATTTTTTTCTGAATTAATTTTTATTAGAATTAATTTTTTTTATGAATTTGTTTTTATTAGAATTCATTTTTTTTCTGAATTAATTTTTATTAGAATTTTTTTTTCTGAATTAATTTTTATTAGCATTAATTTTTTTTCTGAATTAATTTTTATTAGCATTAATTTTTTTTCTGAACTAATTTTTATTAAAATTCATTTTTTTCTGAATTTCTTTTTCTGAGTTGCATTCCAACGATGCAAACGTCGACATCATCGTTTTTTTCAAAAGTCTTAACACTTAATAAAATATGAACGCGATCAAGAATCGTATGAAATGTATCAATTATTTGAATACTTTTTCATTTGATTGCTACACGTGACTAACTGAGATTATAATTTTTTTTTATGATTCTTTTACGTCCACTTGGAGTCACATTTATTACCCAAACTTACCAGTATTATTGGAGCGTTTGGGCAGTATTTTCGTACTTCGTCGACCCATCTCGAGGCTACACTGTGATAAGACGAGGGACAAACGACGCTGAAGCAAACGAGGAAGACGTCGGTCTCGGGATAGCAAAGCGATCGCAGCGGATCAAAGTCATCCTGGCCCGCAGTGTCGCACAGCTGCACGTTGAGCGGCAAACCGTCGACGTTCACCACAACTGTAACAAAGCAAATTTGTTGTTAACATTGAGAATCGAATTGGTGGAGTGGCATTGAATGATAATGCGTCTGACGCGAAAATAATGTCGATAGACAAGGATTCGCTCGTCGCGCGTGACAAAAGTCTTTATAAATAGGCCCGAACAAAAGGACAAAGGGCCTTCACCCAATAAATCAATAAAAGTCCCGATAGCGCTGAAACTCGGTCGCGTCGACGCTATTGAAAATGTTCCACAATCTCTCGTCATTAAAATTCTTCGAAAACGATCGTTAAATTTACCAATACATTTTTTTTATGGTCGCGACGAATATAACAATTTTTTTTTTAATACCAATAAATACTACGTAAATTTATGTTCGTCAGATATTTTATCGAACTCCGATATTTTCGGCACGTTTATTCTAAAATTAGTAGTAATTTTTTTAGTGGTCTTAACGATAATAACGATTTTTTTTTAATACCAATAAATACTACATAAATTTATGTTCGTCATATATTTTACCGAACTCCGATATTTTCGGCACGTTTATTCTAAAATTAAACCTATTGATTTCTACTCGGCGAAATTCCGGGTTCCTCGAAAACTGAAGTCACAATTATTAGAAAATCCTGAAATCTTCGTCAAATTCGTACCGCGAAATCGTCTAAATAGCCAACGAGTTTCGACTACCTTTTCCGGGTATTCGAAAACGGGAAGCCAAAAATTAGATTTAAAAAAAAGTTGCCTAAAACCACAGAAAAAAAAACATCGGGGATTTCCGTGATAAATTCCACTTTTATTATTCATCAACAAATATTCGATGATGTTGAAGTTTGCATCGTTGAAATGCAACGAAATTTAAAAAAAAATTAATTCTAAATAACCCAAATGATGAAATTACATATAAAAATCGTCATAGAAACTAATTCATATGATTCATTTTTTTTACATAATTCCATCATTTGGGTTTTAGAATTAATTTTTAGAATTAGAATTAATTTTTTTCTGAATTTCGTTGCATTCCAACGATGCAAACTTCATCATAATATTCGATATCGAAATTCTCGTCTGTTCGAAAATTCCCCGTAATCTCTGACGCTCGACCTGCGTGCCGATGTTTCTAAAACCGAGCGGCCGAAAACCATTGTAAGAGGATCCTCGGGGCTTCGTTGAATTAGCGAGGCTGGTCGGACCTGGCCTTTTTCATTCCTCCCGAGCAGACAGAGGCCGAGAGCGCGGGCGACTGACGCGGCAAGAGCCGCGGCGAGTCTCACCTGTTGCCCCTGTCCGTCTGCTTCGCAGCGTACAGTCCCGTCCAAAAGCCCCTCTCTCGGCCTCCGCTCTACCGTGAATCACGGGAAAACTCGGTGTCCCATTTATATCGATGATTCACTAGAACGCCCGGCGGTTCCCGCGCGGCGTTACAATAATAAACCCCCGCGCGATATCCGCGACTCTCGCGCTCTAGTTTCGCAAACCCATCGCGAGAAAATACACTCGTGGCCTCGTGGCCCAAGCGTAACCGCTGCGAATATTTAATAACGTCGAATTTTGCGTCGTTGGAATTCAACGAAATTCAGAAAATAAGGGAATGTGAAATACCGACTTTGCACCTCGAAAGTTCGGAGGTGCCGTTTTTCGCGAATTACGAACGGATCGAAGCGAAAATTGAAATACAGACGCCGGTAATGTGAACTTCGCGCGTGAATTGGTCAGAATTTTGATTTTCGAAAAAAAAATTACAGATCGATTACCGGCCGAGAAATCTGTAATGAAAAATTCGATTTTTTGACTATTTTTCGACAAAAACTGAGAAAAGCGGCTAATTCACGCACTAGATAATTAAAAATCACACGTGATACGTGCATTCCGATTACGATTTGGGAGTAATAAATAAACAAAACGCACTTCCGAAAGAATTGTCGGTAACTACGAGAAATTTTCACGACTCGCAGCAGCTATCTCTCTCGCACTCACGTGTCACGTGGTACATATTTCACATGTTTTTCATTTCATTTCATTTCACATGTTTTTTAAGGGCAATTTTTAAGGGCAATTTTGTTAGGGGCCATTTTTTTCGCTGCAATTTTTTAATAAACGCCATTCCAAGACTATTCTTATCCTGAATGAAACCAAAATACCATCGGACGGCGAATTAAAATCCGCTTCCCTTGATGTTTTTCTTTGTCTCAGAATATTCCCGGTATCTCCACACGACTGATTACAGTTTTTGTTACCGACTGAGTAAGTTTCACATTCCCTGAAAATACGTTTAAAAACTCACCGCAGCAACTAAGAGCACGAAAAAAAACTCATGCCCTTCATCACTCGTAATAAACAACTATTACTAATTTATTTCTCAATTTCCCTCGCATCCCAACGACCCAAACATCAACCTCACAACATCCACTCTCCCGTGTATGCCACTCAACCCACGATGGTCGATATCGTCGTCGTCCCTCGTCACACTCAGCCAACCGCGCCGCGCAGTCGCATTTCCTTTCTACCCGGACTGTACCTCACACGAGCCGTTTCTGCGATTCCATCGGAGCGTAGAGGAATAATGCCCATATATACAACGGGGGGCTAAGTACGTTCGCAGCGAGCGGCCTAATACGTAACTCAAGACGCGGGACGAACGCCGTTGATTACAGACTCGACGCGTTTCTTCTGGTGTCCTATACTGACCGTTGTAATTGTCGAACGCCGTCGGGACGTATTCGCCGGGAAATCCGTTGGTGGAATACGACACGACGAGGCTCGTTTTTCCCACCGCGCCGTCGCCCACGAGAACCACCTTGATTCGCCGATCCAACGGCGCCCCGTGATCACCGCCCAGCGTTCCCCCCGCCGAATTTTGCAAATTCTGCCGTGCCCCCGTGGTCGCCCGTTTCACCTGCATCTGCATCATCTGACCGCCCTTCAGCAGCGGCTTCGTCCAGTTCGAGTGCGACGACGGCGGCATCGTCTCGTTCTTCGCCTTGACACGACCACGACCTTTCATAAAGCGCTTCACGACACAATCTACACAACGCACGGCCGAGCTCGATTCAACGCCGAATCGCTCCCCCCGTCGGTGTCGACGTTCTTCCCCCTCCCCGCCGCGCTCTCCTCTTCCACTCACGGCTAACTGCAGGCGCCGAGTTTATGCACTCGAGGTGCATCAAACTTTCGATCCCTGCACGCGTGTAACGCACGACGATTCACGGGATATTCGCGCATCGACGTCACCTCGCTGGTTTGAGGAGCAGATTAGAAGGAATAAAATGCACGAAAAACGGGTTGAAACGTGTTTGAACTGATTATTTCGAAATCGGAATTTTGTACATTTTATCGGTTTCTATGGAACGGTTAGAAGGAATAAAATGGACGAAAAAGCGATTGAAACGTGTTTGAAATGATTATTTCGAAATCGGAATTTTGTACATTTTATTGGTTTCTATAGAACGATTAGAATGAATAAAATGAACAAAAACCGATTGAAACTTGTTTGTAGTGATTATTTCGAAATCGGAATTTTGCACATTTTATCGGTTTTTATAGAACGATTAGAACGAACAAAAAGGACGTAAAACCGATTGAAACCTGTTTGAACTGATTATTTCGAAATCGGGATTTTGTACATTTTATCGGTTTCTATAGAACGATTAGGACGAATAAAACGAACGAAAACCGATTGAAACCTGTTTGAAGCGATTATTTCGAAATCGGAATTTTGTGCATTTTATCGGTTTCTGTGTCAGTATTGATGGGAATTACTAAGCAGGGCTCCTCTTTTTTTTTTCTTTTTTCTGGAAACGACTTTTCACTCGACATGCGCGCGTCAGTCGTCACTCTCGTCACTTGTAACACTGTATAGCCAGTCACAATGTCCAATGCGCACTCTAGGCAGTCCGAAACAGCTGTTTCTTGCAGGATTCCGTCATGTTTTCGCGGCCCGTGTCGCACTGGTCGAAACGCAAATGGTTGTTGCGGAACGCGCTCGGCGAACTTTACTTACGCGTCTCGAGGGAACGCGAGACGCGGAGCCACTTTCGGAGCGAGAGACCCTGTTGCCGTCGTGAAACGACGAAAAACAATGGTTGAGGGAGCCCGGGGAAAACGAGTCGGGAGGGAAGAGACTTGTTCACCTGCCGCGCCGCGGAGCCACCTGTTACACGGGCGCACGGGCGATGCGACGCCTCGTTGTCTGCCGACGCTGCTGCTGCTGCTGCTGTTGATGCTGACTGTGGAGGCTAGCTCGGTGCTGGCTACGCGCTCGGCAGATGTGCGAACCTGCGAAATTAGCATTTTACAACCCTTCGACTTCCTGGTCGCGTCGCGACGGTCGACCCGGTTTTCTCAAGTGAAAAAAAAAAATAATAATAATAATGTCGTTTATATTAGATTAAGTTGATATAATTTAATTAAAGTTATATGAGGCATTTCATCCCGTTTCGCACGGTCAAAAAGTTCATAACTCCGAAAAAACTTGTAATTTTAACGTACTTCGTAATCGCCTTCTTAGAATACATGGGATTTTTTTCAACATTTTTGGCGCGCATTTTTTAAGTTATTTGAAAATTGACTTTTTTTCGAAAGTCGCCTGTATCTTTAACATATGGGATTGCACAGAAAAATCTTTAGGATAAAAAAGTTTGAGATTGAAATAAACTTGAATAAAAAATTTGTGTTTTTATTTTTCGGAAACAACAAAACCTCGTTTTTAAGCAAGATACACAGAAATATTTTTTTCGACCAATACGTCAGGCTTAAATTTTCTCAAAAAATTACAGAACATTCTGCTATGTGTATAGAATAAACTCATTTTTTTAAGTGGTTGGGGTACGCATATGCATTGTTTAATCGTGTTTTCATTTAAAAAAAAAATTAAAAAATGAAAACACGATTCGAGCCGACGGTCGACCCGATGTTTTCCCAATTGATATAATTATATATTTATATAATCAAATAATTAAATTTGTATATAATGAACATACGGATAATTAATTTACGCCCAAAAGATATAAGAACTTTATAAATGATATATATGGAATTAATGATTAATTATGCACTGACTATATACAAACAATACACATAATTCTGGCTCTGTTTATTTGTATGTTTATTCTATACAAATTTAATATGGAGTATATTATGATTTACTATGGAATATATATAGCCCCAATTACGTATATGAACGCTGTATGTATACCGTATATATTTTTTTCACCTGGGTTCGTCCCTTTGCCATAAGCCTGTGATGCTTGTAATACGACGCCGAACATGTGGCGGTCGGTCCCTGTGCATCGTTATGCGCGCGTCGTAAGCGGTAATTGACCCGCCAGACGCATCTGATTAGAAGGTCACGTTAAACGGCCTTGCGCGCTATCTTGACACTGTTTCGGGTCACAGAAACTCGGCGAGTGACCCGGAGAGCTGGGAAATACACCGTTGCCACTTAGGAGAAGTTGGAGTGTTTTTTTCGAACGTGTGAAACGCGGTTTAAGATAACTGCAGGCGATGCGCGCTAATTAACTGACGAAATGAGGGAAAAAACTGAATTTTTTATAAAAAAAAAAAAATACACTTGTTTCATTAAGGCAATAATAAATGCGTGTTTGCGGATGCTGATTTTTTCTCCGTTGTTTACAACCGATAATCCGTCTTTAAACTTCGTAATCGTAATAAGAAAGGCACCAATGTTGATATATTATAAAAACTTTTCAAAGTTCACGAAGACGAGATTCGAAAGGACTTGTCTTAAAGCCAGTGGAGCGTGTTGTTTATGCATAAAGGTCACGTCGAACGGCCTTGCGCGCATTCGTGACACTGTTCGGGGTCAGAGACACGTGAGGAATAATATAGCAGGCCAAGTTAGAATATGTAAAGTGTATCGCTACTCGGAGGAATTTGCTTCCAAACTCGAAACGTTTAGACTTGGGTAAATGTAATAATAATTACTGCTGTTTACCTGTGAAAATATTATTCGAATTGAATTATCTTGAAAATAAATGCAACATTATTATTTAAAAAAAACGAAATTTCTATTCAGAACAAATGGAATAAAAATTCATCTGCTATATCGTTTGTAGTCGCAATTTAACGAGTTTCATATATCATCATTAATCATTGATGAAATGTGCGACATCCAAAGTATCAACAAATTGAAGAATTCACTGCGCATGAGCGTCGATAATTTTTAAATCGTAGAAAATCGTTACAATATTCCGACCACATCTAACCTAATCTAACCTACACTTTCAAAGGTTATTTATTAAGATCTCGGGTCGAATCGACCCAGAGTGACAAATGGTTAATCATTGATGAAATGTGTGACATGGAAAAGTATCAACAAATTAAAAAATTCACTGCGCATGAGCGTCAAATAATTTTCAAAACGTCGAAAAGTCGTTACAATATTCCGCCACACATCTAACCTGATCTAACCCACGCTTTCAAAGTTTATTTATTAGGCTGTGGCTAATAAATAACCACGCAAAAGTATCAACTAATCAAAAAATGCACTGCGCATGAGCGTCAAATAATTTTCAAAACGTCGAAAAATCGTTACAATATTCCTGGCCCACATCTAACCTGATCTAACCTACACTTTCAAAGGTTATTCAAAAGTATCAACAAATAAAAAAATTCACTGCGCATGAGCGTCAAATAATTTTCAAAACATCGAAAAATCGTTACAATATTCCGCCACACATCTAACCTGATCTAACCTACGCTTTCAAAGGTTATTCAAAAGTATCAACAAATAAAAAAATTCACTGCGCATGATCGTCAAATGATTTTCAAAACATCGAAAAATCGTTACAATATTCCTACATCTAACCTGATCTAACCTCCACTTTCAAAGGTTATTCAAAAGTATCAACAAATAAAAAAATTCACTGCGCATGAGCGTCAAACAATTTTCAAAACGTCGAAAAATCGTTACAATATTCCTACATCTAACCTGATCTAACCTACGCTTTCAAAGGTAAAAGGTTATTTATTACAGGCGACCTTGGAAGCCGTCGTGACACGCGCGATGCTCGCCGCTGCTCCGGGGGTCAAAACAGCATGGGAAATGTCGGGTCAAGCGGTAAAACGCACAGTTGGAACTCAACCTCCGAGAAGTCTGAGAGATAAGGGTCTCTCGACAGAGTCAGAGTCCTTTATTTAACATTCATCCCGCAATCCGTGATGCGTGGACGCGTCGAGCTCAGCTCAGAGCGGCGAACAAAGAGCGACGCTGTTCGCACCGCACGAGCGTCACAATTTCTCCTCATCTCCCGTGTAACGCAGTAACCGAATAAAAGCTTTTTCCTCGTTCGAGGCCACCGAAAAAAAAAAAACCCCCGCGAAACGTCAGACGAGTCAATCTTATCCACACGCGTCGATATCGCGCGGCAACCCAGCGAACTTAACCTCAAACCGATAATTGCAGGAATCAGCGAGAATTTTTAATTGCCCGAAAATTAGCGAAATACGCAAGTTCATGCTGAAACATGTCACTCCACAGGATTCCCGCGGCGAGGCATCATCTGAGGTTCGCGCTCTCCGCTCTCTCTCGTTGGAATTGACAAAAAAAATCTTCGATATCGTCACACATAACCTTTCGGTGATATTCTTGTGTCTCCTCAGAGTTCTGTGCGTTATGCTGGGAAAAGTGCCAGGAAAATTGAGCCGCGACTCGAGATTTCGAAATTACGCGACCAATGGGGAGGCCGCGGGTAAGAAGAACACTTGGATGCAGTTTTTCAAATTTCGATGGGAGTGGAGCCTTCCTCTGGGGGTCGGATTCACGCTGCTCGGCGTTCTGCAGTGGAGACACCTGAGACGGCATCCTTACCCTGCGGACAGCGATGTTGTGAAAGGCCCTGTGGCCGATTTGATGGTAAGTCGCTGCACGGATGATTTGTTGATTTTTTTTTGGTGGGTAAAATGTTTTATCGCTGCTGCGATGATTTATTGATTTATTTTGGGATTAAAATGTTTTATCGCTGCGGCAAAGATTTATTGATTTTTTTGGGGACTAAAATGTTTTATGGCTGTGGCGATGATTTATCGATTTTTTTTTTTAGTGATCTAAAATGTTTTATTGCCGAGGCGATGATTTGTTGATTTTTTATTAGTGACTAAAATGTTTTATCGCTGAGGAGATGATTTATTGATTTTTATTTGGTGACTAAAATGTTTTATCACTGAGGCGATGATTTATTGATTTTTTTGGGGACTGAAATGTTTTATCGCTGCTGCGATGATTTATTGATTTTTTTGGGGACTGAAATGTTTTATCGCTGAGGCAATGATTTATTGATTTTTTTGGGGACTGAAATGTTTTATCGCTGAGGCGATGATTTATTGATTTTTTTTTAGTGACTAAAATGTTTTATCGCTGCTGCGATGATTTGTTGATTTTTTTTTGGGGACAAAAATGTTTTATCTGCTATGTTTTTTTGCAGGTCGACTGTTACTGCTGTCTGCCGCTGAGAATAACCAGTCGGGTTTTTGGGTGGTTCGCTGAAATTCAACTGCCTGTTCGACTTAGGGCGGCTCTTTATAGTTTTTATGCCAGATCCTTTGATGCGAATCTTCAGGAAATTGAGAGCGATCTGTCGGCTTTTCCGAGTCTGGTGGATTTCTTTGTGAGACCTCTGAAAAAGGATGCCAGGCCTATTGATCCGTTTACGGATATTGTAAGTGGAAATTGTGATGATTTTTTATTGGTATCGAGGCTGGGTTTAGTTCAAATGACATTGCAGACTATTTATTCAATGAATTAATATCATTTGTTAAAAAAAACTGATTACTTTAAATTAACAATAGTGATCGCTAAAGCAATGTCACATTTGAGTTCTGCCTGTGCCAACTCGTTAAAAGGTTCACTGTTGTTGCGACAAAATAAAGAATTTATTTAGTGGATGACAAATTTAATTTAAACAAAGAATTATGTAAAACAGTTCCCAATTTTTTTTTTTTTTTTTAATATAATAGAGGGAAGTTTAAAGTAATTTTCAGTTTACGCATGAACAATGTAATACAGAGTTGAATCAAAAGGATTTGTTCAAATACAAATAATTGTGAATATTAGTTTAAAGACCGTTTTGCAATTTGTCTTAAAAATTCTCTTAGTTACCAATAATTGAAACGACGATTTACAGTTGAAGAACAATGAAATGTAATCGTTTTGTTTTAAAGCAGCCAACTATTTTCAATGAAAAATATCAGCGTGAGTAATTGATGTCTCATCCCGCGTAGGAAACGGAAGCGCACAAACTGCCTTTGTCCGCGATAGCACTGAGCCTGTTAGCGAGTTATTCACTCGCAGATACCGCTCGCCGCTCGCTGTACGATGCGTAAATGAATGAAATGTAGGTTTCTCCCTCAGACGGCCGAGTTCTTCACTTCGGGCCCGTTACGTCCTGCAGAGTCGAGCAGGTGAAGGGAATGACTTACAACCTGCGACATTTCTTGGGCGACGTCGCGTCCGAAAACGACCCGCCACGGGAAGTAACCGTTAAACAGTGCGACGATTACGTCAAGTCGCTTCTGAAAAATCCTGAAAATAGTCTCTACCAAATGACCGTTTATTTAGCGCCTGGCGATTACCATCGATTTCACAGCCCAACCGATTGGCGCATAGATTACCGCAGACATTTTCAAGGTACTCGTGACATTTGTATCTTCAACATTTTTTTAAACACCGCGAATTTATGACGTTGAAGTTTGCATCGTTGGAATGCAACGAAATTCAGAAAAAAAATTAATTGTTATTAAGCCAAATGGTGAAAATAGATATAAAAATTCACCAAAGAAAAAAAAAAAATGCGTGCCCTTCCTCATTTGGGTTAATTAGAATTAATTTTTATTCTGAATTTCGATGCATTCCAACGATGCAAACTTCAATATCGTGCGAATTTCCTAATTCCCGGTCGTTACGTAAAAATCGTGGAAAAAGTGCGACGTAATGAAAAAAATCTGACGATCGACTCCAGATTCGAGTCGCACTTTGCCAATTTTAGTTTTAGCCGAACGATCGACGAAAGACGCGCTGGCTTAAAATAATGTTGCGAATTCTACTCTCACAGTGTTTAATTCTGTGTTTAATTTATCGATGATAAATTAATTTGCGATGATAAACATCGCTTCGTACGATAAATTTGCTGATAGCTTGTTCTACTTTATTCGCAGGCAAATTGCTGAGCGTAAATCCGCGGATAGCGAGTTGGCTGCCGGATCTTTTCTCGATGAACGAGCGAGTGGTTTACGTCGGCGAGTGGGCCGGTGGTTTCATGGTGTACGCGGCAGTCGGCGCCACGAACGTGGGTTCCATCAAGGTCTATTGCGATCGCGAGCTGGAGACGAACCGGAAAAAGTGGCCTAACGGTAAATTGTGGGACGACGCGAATCTCGAACGCACGACGGTGAAGAAGGGCGAACTTTTCGGCGAATTTCGAATGGGCTCGACGATAGTTTTGCTCTTCGAGGCGCCGAAGGACTTCTCGTTCTCTTTGCTGCCGGGACAGTCGATCAAGGTCGGCCAGGCGCTGACGGAAAGCTCGTTTCTCTCGGAAAAAGCGTCGCGGAAACGCGGCACCTTGAATCAAGGAATAATGCACGCTTTAGAAATTATGACCGTTGCGGAAGGACGAAATTAACTCGAGGATTCGATTCTACGAAGTGAAAGGTAGAATTTTTCACCCTGGCGGATCCGAGCAACCGTTATTTTGTAGTTGCTTTACGGTGACTTACAAGTGACTGTAATGAGGTTCACTTTCAGTTGCTTTACCGTCGCACAACCATAAAGTTACCGATAAAGGGACCGTTGCTTATGACGTTGAAATTTGCATCGTTGCAATGCAAGGAAATCAAAAACAACAAAATATTAATGAACCCAAATGATTATATTGGCTGTTAAAAATATTGTAACCACTATAATATTTTTATATTATAATAATTTCAATTATAAATAATTATAAATAATTTATAAATAAATAAGGGGGTGAAATAATTTTGATTGTAGAGCATGACAAAATAAAATTATTTCACACCCTATAATGAGGGTGAGTTATTGAAATTGTTATGGAATTAATATTTTGTTTTTAATTTCGTTGCATTGCAACGATGCAAACTTCAACTTTATCGTTGCTTTGGAACAAAAAGAACCATGAAGAAACCGTAAGCCAAGATTTCTAGTGAATTGGTTCAATCAGCAAGTAACCAAAAAGCGACGTATGTTGACAACCGATTATCGTTCGTTAATAGTTATTCTTTTGTTACTAATTCGGTTACACATAATAACCACATAAAAACCTTAAACTGTGGATTCCTGTTTAAAACATCCGATTGGAACCAATAAAACGGACAAAAAACCGCTTGAAACCTGTTTGAACCGATCATTTTGACTTAAACTGGAAATTTTGTCCATTTGATCGGTTTCTATCAGTGTCAACGGGAATTACTAAGCAGGGTTTCAACCGAAGTCATCGTGTGGTTGTTAGACGGTTGTTGGTTGCTTCTGCGTAATATTTTTCTTCGGTTATTTCGGATCTGCTAGGGCAGCAAGAATCGCGGGTTCGGATTGACGAGAGTTCGCAGCTCCTGTACAATGAACATAGCTTCTTGAAAGAACGTTTTATTAATTCCTGTTATTCCGAGCGAAAACGCGCGTTTCGGTCGCCCGGCCGCGATTCGCAGTGAGATTACGCGTTACACGCGTAAGTGTTATTTGTTATCGCGAGAGTAACGAGGATGTATTAATTTTTGTAAATACACGAGGCTGACGAATCGAACCACGACTTTATCTCATTATTCGACGACCTCTCAACTTCCCAATTACCGAAATGACGAATCAGTATTTTCGACATTTTCGTTATATAATCACGAAGACGTCCGGTTTATCCTTTAAGAAACGTTTCCACTTCATTCGATATCTTATTATTATCTTGACAACCCAATTAAATATTCGACGAACTCATTTAGTGGTCCAAAGTAAAAACGATGATTACCGGGCTTGTAATGACTATACGGTGACTGCGGAGAAAAAGTAATCTGCGAGACGACTTCGGCTTTGAAGCCTCGTCAGAGCGAAAACTTCCGACAACGGTTCCGTTATCCGTTCGACTATGTTATTGACTGGAGGAAATTGCAAGTCAGGCAAATAATGTCGTGGGAAAAAAATGTTTATTATGCGTTTCAAGGCCGTAAGTTTTATTTTCTGGTATAAATACAGTTCGCCTTCGACTTGGATTAAAAGCTCCACTTTACTTTGTAGGTCCGACGTTCACGCGAAAGGTCAGAAAAGATTGTGTGATAAATCGTGGGGTAAGACTCATTTTTCCTTGCGAAAGGCGCGACTTTATGTTTGGCAGTGTTTTTAGCGCTGGCATCGGTTTCTTCAAAGAAAAATTCTGTGTTTCATTATTTGTCACTTATTATTTTATTTTTATTAAAAAAAAAGTATTATTTTTAATTATTTCTGTATTTTTTAAATTTTAATAAAAAAAAAAAAAAATTATTTTGATTTATAAAAACACATTTTTTTAACATTTTTATTTGTTTTAAATTTTTTTTTAATTTTAATTTATTATTTATTATTTTTATAACAAACTTAGAGATTAAGAAATTCAATGAAACACGTTCACATAGTATCTAAAACAGCTGCAGCCGACGCAACCATAATCGAATTTAAAATTAATTTACTCGATGCTCAAAGACAGCAATGAAGCTCAATAAATCGTGGGGCGAATTGTTCTGGAAACCAACGACAGTAAATTAACAGGGTGTATAAATATGCGAAAGCAGAAACTCCAGTATATCAGCGAGCTGAGAACCTTGAGGAACGAAAGGTAATCTCGTACGCATAAAGGTCGATCGATGACGATTAAAGACTTTCGTGATGAAAGCGTTTAAAAAGGAAGGAGAGAGAAAGGAAAGCGACGGGGTTCGTGCGACGCAAAAGATCCCGCGCTGCTTTTTCCACAAATTAACGAATTCTCTCAGCTAGACGGTAAATGCAGTCGCAATCCGTATTAAGTAAATATGTAAGCGACCGTGTAAAGCCCTAGTAGTTCACCAGCCCGTGGCAGGTTCTTTTATCCCCGGTGATAATGAATCTCCGTGCGCCGCGGTGGAAACGATTCGAAAATACTGATGGAACGGTGACCTCATTTTTTTTATTTTTTAAATTAATTTCGACTGCGGTGTTGAACTCTGCGCAGTTTCGCCCCGTATTCCATTATTATTCGTTCATCTCTCTCTCGCCGTTTTATTTTATTTTTTTCTGTTTCAGACTGAAATTGCCGAACGTGGAGAACGGACGAAGGTGTAACACGAAACATTGTGGCGACGGCTTCGAGATGCGAGCTTTTCGTTTGGGAACGCGCGCCGCGCGCCTCGCGTGTCGGATTTACACTTGTTAGCAGATTTATTTATACTCGTCGGGAAACGCTATCTATACCGACGCCTCGCGGCCGCCGCGCGTTTTGTAACGAATTTTGAAGACCTGAGAGAATGGAGCTTTCGAACTCTCCTAGGGCTTCGCGAAGACAAATATCGATTGCTGGGGTGCGCGAAGTCACGCTTCATTAAAATTTCAGTGAGAGAAAAGTGCGCCGGTCGTGCGTTTTTTCCCATGCACTTTGGAGAACGGCTTTTTTTCGATAAAAATCATTTGACATTCTTTCTGTTCGAATGAGTCACCTTAAAAAAAAAAATGTATCTGAAAAAAAAAAAAATTATGATACATTTATCATCAATTTTTATAGATTTAAAAATTAAATTAAATTAAAAAGTTGCTAATCAAATATTAATATTATTATTACTACATTTAAAAATTAAATTAATATAAAAAGTTGTTAATCAAATAAAAAAATGTATCATAAATTTATCATCATTTTTTAAATATAAAAACAGTTTTTTGGTATCTTAAAAAAAAAACTAGTAGTAGTATCAATTTATTTCCATGTATACCCTGTTGGGTGTTTACATATCTCCTTCCCATACAAATATTCTCCACAGAAAAAAAAAACTATTTTTGAATCTTGAAAAAAAAAAAAAATTATTCAAATCATTTTTTTTAATTACATTTTTTTAATTTTTTACATCTCACGCATTAAGCTTTCCATTAAACTTTCAAATAACGTATAAAAATCTTTGAATTAAAAATGAGCGAAATTGATGTGTAAAATATTTCCTGGCGATTAAACCACCAGGACTATAGATGTGAAGCGATTAGATCGTGTTGTAATACAACCATTTGTGTCGACTCTATCAGTCTCGTGCTACTTAGCATTATACATTAACGTTATGTCTCGTTTCGCAGTTCCCGTACACGGAACGTCGAGAGTGCGCCCACGGAATCTCGGGGCGTTGAGCCGCAACACCGGCAAATTTCGAGCTCACCGATTGAAACTTTAATGCCCGAACCCTCGGTGAATGAGAAACGGCGGTGAACTATCGACGACCTACGTGCGGCACGCGGAAGGCGCGATTCGGCTGGTCGAAGTTGAGAAGCGCGTGGAATCGATTCGGAGCGGCACGTGCTACGCGACGATTTGCCTATTGCATCGCGTTGACTGGTGTAATGGATGGCCGGCGTTCGACGACGTGTTTTAACACCGTCGGAAAACAAATAGTCGGGAAACGAGAGCGCCAAGCCGTCCATTCGTTACGTCAATAAACATTCATTCGCAATTATTCGCAATGACTATGTTCGCGTGCGACCGGTTATACGTTTCGTTCACAATCGACGATACATCGCCTAAAGTTGTTTGCTCTTTTTTTTCCCAGGACTTTCGTTATCGCCATCGACAACTTTGCGCAATTTAATCGCCCGTTAAAGCAGTCTTTGCGTCTAGTATTCGTTTCGCATAAATTCGAGAAAAATGAGAGAGAATTGCGAACATTTCTCGATGGTCTAAAAATCTGAAAAAATTAATGCACATTATAGGTAGTGAAAAGATTAATTTTACATAATAATAATTCGAAAATGTTATTAACAAATTGATGAAAAAATTAGTTTAACAAATATTTCGATGACCCAAGTTTTTTTATGTATTCATTTTTGAGTATGAATTTTTTTCAGATTTTTTAGTTCTTTTTGAAATTTGTGTTTTTTTATGTGGAAAATATGTACAAATTTCAAAGAGAACTTAAAAATCTGAAAAAATTAATACATATTCAGAAAAACGAAGGAATCATTTTCATAAAAAAAAACTTGCGTCATCGAAATATTTGTTAAACAATTTCTTTTTTCTTCAATTTGTTAAAAACATTTCCGAATTATTATTACGTACAATTAATCTTTTCACTACCTTTAATGTGAATGAATTTTTTCAGATTTTTATACCATCGAAAAGTGTTCTTAATTCTCTCTCATTTTTCTCGAATTTATGCGAAATGAATACAACGCAATGACTACCTTAATTGCGACGGAACCGACAGGAGGATTCAGCAAAATATTCCGCGGGACGATAAACGGCATCTGTTGTTCGGTGAGCCTCTCGACTCTGTATATTTGTTTTCAAATGCAATTATCTAAAATTATCCCATCTACAGGGTGATCAACCTCGGACGTTGCTGGTATCGCGCCAAGTAGGAGCAGCGAGCGTTAGAATGACTACCGTGACTTGGTGGTGGAAACGCGATCAGAGGCATTCGTGTGAGTTTTTCTTTTCCTCGCTGTTTGTTTGAAGCCAGCAGTCTTTGAGAAGCCCCACGTTGACTTCTCGCCGTGACCGTCGGCGCGGTTTCATCGCGCGGCTCTCTCGCCGAGACCGCCGACCGAGGAAATAATTCTCCTCCATTCTCGTGATACGCTATTATTGTATTTTCTAGTGCACTGGCGGACACAGACGTCGCCAGTTTATTGATCTAACGCTTGTTCGATACCGCATCATAACTCTCGCCCGCTTGTGGCTAACTTGTTGCTGCGTGCGGGCAAAATCCATATGTTTCGTGCCTTTTTGCGCACTCAGGGAAAAGACCTGGATAAATGAAATGAATGCCTTTATTTTTTTCTTCGATCTCGATGGAATATTATTGTCGTTTTCAAAATAAATATTAACGTAATTTTACAGTAACAGGAATAAAATAATTTTCAAATTATTTGAAGAAAAATGGTATTTTACTGAAATATATTTTTCTTGAATATAATAAAAGCACATTTTACAGAAATATATTTTTCTTGAATATTAAGAAAAGCACATTTTACAGAAATATATTTTTCTTGAATATTAAGAAAAGCACATTTTACTGAAATATATTTTTCTTGCATATTAAGAAATGTACATTTTACGGAAATATATTTTTCTTGAATATTAAGAAAAGCACATTTTACTGAAATATATTTTTCTTGAATATTAAGAAAAGTCCATTTTACTGAAATATATTTTTCTTGAATATTAAGAAAAGTCCATTTTACTGAAATACATGTTTTCTATATTTACCAAGATATGTGTTTTAATAATGTAATTATTAGGATTGAAAAGATTCATTAAAACTCAAACTTAATTAAATAACTTGACTGAAATCAACGGACGCCCATTAAGCCGGCATTTAAACGAGAAAATTTGTTTCCTGTAAGTAGAATCCTGTTCCGTTAACTAGATTTTTTTTCTGGGTGCGGCTTGTGCCACCTCACCGCCTCTGGTTCATTACTTTAGTTACTGTATTCCGCCTCCCTGAGTTTTCGTGTTGATCGCTATCGCCGCTGTCGTTGCTGCAATTAACAGTTACTCCAGAAATAAAAAATGATGATTAAGATCCTAATCAATCTTTCCTCGCGGGGTCGACTTCGCTGCTTTTCGATCCGGAGTCGGATGTACGAATTTTAATACCGGAAACCTGGAAACACATTTTTCAAATCGCACGAAATATTTTCGCATTCAGTTTTTTCTGTGAAAAAATATTTGCCTTGCCAACGATACTGAAAATTCAAAAGCCTTGAAAAATAAAACGTGACGAAGTCGATGTTGGCACGAATTCTGTAAACAGAAACCTCGAAAAATAATTTCTAAAAAAAATCGTCCAATGTTTGCAACCAGAGGTTTCAATGAAAAAATTGTCGACTTCCAATCTTTAGTTTCCTAGTATCAAATTTAATATCAAAATGATAAGAAGAGGCTGATTTCACTCAACAGCGAAACCCCCAAAATCCTTTAATCTTCACCCTAAAAACCCTGAGACCCAAAATGATCTCTGAAGATCCCCAAACCCTTTTTCCACTCAGTCTGTTCCAAACGGACCAGCACAACGTCCGCCTATCTCTGTCCATAAAACTGCCCGAGGTCTCCCAGTCAATGAAAACCTTGGAGATTCCATTGAGTCATGATTCAATAGAATATCAAAAGCCCCAGATGACCCACATTTCTATGCCCATTCCGTCTCTTTCCACAAAGGACTTGGCTCACGCATGAACGAATCAGAGATACAAGTGTTAAAGGAGCGAGAAGAAATCCTTTGAAATGCACGACGCATCGACTGGGACCTCAGCGAGCCAATACACTATTTTTATCGGAGCCTCTGAAGATTAATCGGCGCTCTCCGATCGCAGCAAATGCAGCGCAGGTCTGGCCAATTAGTCAAGTCACTATCCTCGAGCAGGGGAATTTCTCACCTGCGCGAAGCTCTTCGGGTCGAGATTGCGTGGGCTTTTCTGGTGCTTTTTCAACGACCCCCGGCTCCGTTTCCACAGGTAAAGGTAAAGGTGGTGGTACTCTCAGTAATAGTACCACGCCGAGGGGAATTAATATCGGCGAATCGCCGCCGATAAAATCTTAACGATTCCCGCGCGTGCAGCTAATGGTTCGGACAGTGGTTATTTTTTTTTTTTTTTAACTCGGAAGCACGGTAACTGTATACGCGGATAGGGCGATACGCGTGGAATACGTTAAAGACGTAATCCCGACTGGGTTTGCACTGCTACCGAGCTGCACGCATGTTTTCCATCTTCCGGACTCAGATTTGCAGACGATAGAACGCAAATTTATCGTCACTGCTTCGTCTCTAGTGGTTCATTCTTTATTTTTCATTAGAATCATTTTTGTTTAATTGCAGCAGTCGGACAGAAAATCACAGAACGGATAATCCGACAGCAACTCACCTGGAAATGTGTCGAAAATGCGAGATATTTTGTCCACTGATTTTTTGAAGAGGACTAATTAAATAATGAAAATAAAGGAATAATTTCCTTAAGGAATTCTTAGAGGAATAATAAAAATAAAGGAATAATTTATTTAAGGAATTCCTAAAGGAATAATTTATTTAAGGAATTCCTAAAGGAATAATAAAAATAAAGGAATCATTTCCTTAAGGAATTCCTAAAGGAATAATAAAAGGAGGAATCATTTCCTTAAGGAATTCCTAGAGGAATAATAAAAGGAGGAATAATTTCCTTAAGGAATTCCTAAAGGAATAATAAAAGGAGAAATAATTTGTCCAATTATTTTTTTAATAATTGTGAGCTAAAAACAGATATAATTGTGGTAGGTTTAGATTTAATTTACCAAACACATGAATTTTGTATTTCAGCGCAGCGAGTTGCTGGACTCTGACTGATATTGATTTATAATTTCAGACTACGTTGGACAGGTCGACCCTGAATGAATATGGGAAAGATGGACCTGCCGGCCGTTCGGTCAAACATTCAACCGATCTGGCTCGACGACGCGAAGAAGATCACGAGGATTCGGGCCGTGGCCACATCGGAATCTGGACGCCCAGCGCGTTGGAAGAACCGAATGGAGTTCGTAATGTTGCGAAAAGTTGGCACGAGGACTGGATAACAGCTCGAGGCACGTATAACGACCCGAGGCTCACGGGACGATCTCTGACGTTCCCTATAACTGTGTTTGCCACTCTTACAAATAACCGTAATTCACACGAAACAACAAAATCCACGAGATTATTGCTTCACTTTATGTGCGAAATAAAGATCCTCGGTGTGTATAGATCTCACTCCGCCACTTCGCGACGCTGCCAAATGTTAATTTCGAGTCTCTGGTATACATTTCACGTGGGTCATCGCGACAGAAAGAATCTCTGTGTGCACGAAGATTGAAAGTTTCAGCACATTTTGTTGTGTGGAAAATCGTGTTTGGAATTTTTATTTAATGTCACTTTTATTTTCTGGCGTTTATTTATGTATTGAATCATAAATAAACGACTGTCAGAACTTAACAGTCGTTGTTTTCACGTATTGAAACTAAATGTACAAAAAACGTGGCCTTGATATATTTTACATTATCTTTTTTATATGAATTTCATACGTTATATATAATTAGTATCGTTATCGAAAAGTACAAAAACAAACAAACTGCTTTCATTTATTTTGCCAACTAAATAGATATAAACGACAACACGTTTAATGACCCTGCGTTATATTCGAGGGTGGAAAACGAGAGCTTTTATTTCTGATTATTCTACGCTGATATTTTCAATTTAATTCAACACTGGGTCGCATATGCGTTTGTTTTCATCGAGGAATATTTCGCGTCTCTCTTTTTCCGTGAGCTTTCGGTAATTACACTATTTTCCAGTTCCTCCTGCCGGATCATCCCATGCCAGACAAATTAACGATCGATAAATACACAGTCGACACGATAATCGTATTAACAATATCTGCAGACCGAACGTCAAGCGTCTCTTATATTTCTTCCTAAATAAAAAAATGTTTTGTTTAGTAAAAAAAAAAACCGATAATTATTCCGTTCTCCAGGTCGTTCCGACGGATCATCCGACGTGAAACAAACGAACGATCGACGGATACAAAGTCGACGTTCGAAGCCTTTATGGCTTTGAATTATCGAGCGGAATATCCGTAATCGCATTAACAATATCCGCCGACGGAGCGTCAAGCGTCTCTTGTGTTTTTTCCTAAACAAAAAAAAACAAAAAAACATAAGCAAACAAAATAAGAAAAAAATAAGCAAAAAAAAAAATAAGTAAATAAAATAAGAAAAAAATGAGCAAACCAAAAAATAAGCAAACGAATTAAGAAAAAAATAAGCAAACCCTATAAATAAGCAAACAAAATAAGAAACAAATAAGCAAACCAAAAAAATAAACAAACAAAATAAGAAAAAAATAAGCAAACAAAATAAGAAAAAATCAGCAAAAAATTCGATAATTATTCTATTCCCTAGTTCTTCCCTACGGATTATTCGACGTTAAACAAACGAACGATCGACGGATACAAAGTCGACGTTCGACGCCTTTATGGCTTTGAATTATCGAGCGGAATATCCGTAATCGCATTAACAACATCCGCCGACGGAGCGTCACGCGTCTCTTGTGTTTTTTCCTAAAAAAAAAAAAAAACAAGCAAACCATTGAAAGCTGCGTCGAGCGCGGAAGTTCGGAGCACGCGGAGCGAATTTCCCGTGGGTGAAGCGACGAACACGACGCCGACTATACGTGACAATAAATCCACACGCTCGCTGCGGAATTCCTGGCCGTGTATAACGCGCTGCACGTGACGCGTGTGGCGCGCTTCACAGTGAGCTTTCTATACATAGTACCGCGTCACAGTGCGGCTCGAAGGAGCGTTAATTTTGGACCTCGGAACTTGTGTCCCTCCGAGCCCCGAAGATTACCGCCCTGTGACGTAGTTCGTCCCCCGCGTACGCGTCTGCATTTCACTTTCCATCTTTCTTCGCTTTTCACTCCTCCGTCATTTTCATTTTCATTTTTCACTTGGGATTTTTTATTTTTGCGTTGAAATGCCGGAGTACAACAATAGCTTTTTTTATTTAATTAAAAATCTGCATGCGGAAAACAATGTGGAGGCGGGTGGGGCAAAATGGGACACCGTTTTTTTTTTCAAATTCTGCAAACTCCAATTCGGAAAAATCGCGACCTATGCGACACATTTCAACGCTACTAATCGGAATATAACGTTTTTCTGATGTAACGTCTTTTTCTGCTTTTTTAACGTTTTAAAGAGTCACTTAAAAAATATTTCTTATATAAAAAAATCTTTAAAAAAATATTTTTATATAAAAAAGTCTTTAAAAAATATTTCTTTCTATATAAAAAAATCTTTTAAAAAATATTTCTTTTTATATAAAAATATCTTTAAAAAAATATTTTTCTATATGAAAAAATATTTAAAAAAATATTTTTATATTTTAAAATTTTTAAAAAATATTTTTTTATATTTTAAAAAATATTTTTTTATACGATAAAATCTTTTTTAAAATATTAATTTTTTTAAAATATATTGCCGTCGTTAAGGGTTCGTCCCATTTCGCCCCGCAATTTTTCTCACCATCACTGAAAATCTTTTTGTGTGAATAGCAATAAAAACACACTTCGGTCATCGTCACGAAACCATTTTTCGCGTTCGCGTCCCATTTTGCCCCGCCCTCTCCCACACGGCTCTGTATCTATCTGTCGGCAGATTGCTCGATCGAGAGAAAAGGTCAGAGCGTCGAAACTCCCAAATGACTGACAGAGATTGAAAAAGCAGTCAGGTGCGAGGTCGATTAAAATAAAATTAGAGCACGATAGACAGAGCGAGAGACAGAAAAACCAAAAGCCCGAATAGGGGAGAAAAATTAGGGGTGGAATTGGAGCAGGAGCTTCGAGCCTCAAGAACAAAAATTGACAAATGTGTGTGGCTCACGAATTACGTGCAGCGAGGTCGGAAAAACCCGAAGAGTCCAAAGCGAAACGAGAAAGGAAGAAAAGGTGGCTAATTGGTGAAATACAACCGGGAGTCTCGAGGTAATAATCGAGGTCAGCCGCAACGACAGAAAGAAAGAAAGAAAAAAAAAAAAAAAAGAATTCAAGAAAGCCCTTGTCTGAAAAAAACTTGAGAGACTCTTTGAGACGAGGAACAATGCGAAATACCGGGGGAGGCAATAAACGGGCACACAGTAAATATACAGCGTCGTCTTCTATTGTTTCACAATCAGCATTTTGACGAGGGAGGTCCGGACGAATGTGGGTCATAGGTGGCGCAGAGCTTTCTCAAGGGGGGAACAGAGAGAGAGAGAGAGAGAGAGACCTTTGCCGGGCTTGCGGGGCGATTATGATCTTGAGTAACCCACCAAGACGGTAATTACTCAAGCAACAACTTCGTTGCGCGCCAAACGCGATCGTTCAATCTCCACCTCTCTCTGTGGCCCTACGAGCCCGCGGGCTCTCCGCTCGAAAGTACTCGAGGAGACAACTCTCGCTCCTCGGGGAAACATCAACCCACTCGGCGGTGCCGGATTGCCGGTTTTTTTTTTTTTTTTTTTTTTCACCCTTAGCGAGGGGATTTTCTGATGCTAGACAGTCTGACGTCGCTCATTATGCTGCCATAGACGGGGTTCAAATTATTAGGTGTTTAAGTGCTGTTTTAATTTTTAATTTTTGAAATTATTCTTTTTCGTGTGACTTTAATTAGTGATTATGGAAAATATTTTTTTATGAGGTATGCTTGTTGCTTGGGAAAATAAGCAGGGCAAGAAATAGTCGATTGTGGAGATTGTTAGTCTTGAAATGGATTCAGAAAATATTTTTTGTTCGTTGATATTATGACTTGAAAAAAAAAAAAAGCATGGATTTAAACACTTAAAGGCTGAAGATATTTATATTGATTTTCTTAAAATAATTGTTATTTGTTGATTAATAATAATTGTAATAAACTGTAAGTATTGATTAATACTTATTATAATAAACTGTAATTATTGATTAATAAAAAAAAATGTTTTCAAAAGATAATCAATTGTGACGACTGTTAGAACTGAAAAGGATTGAGAAAATATTTTTTTCGTTCGTTGATATAATGGCTCGAAAAAAAAGCATGCATTCAAACACGCTGGGAGATGTAGTGAGGTGCCGGAAATAGCTTCGGCGCCAGAAAACCAATGGTACGGAAAAGCGGGTTCACAAATATGTGTGACATTGCCAGAAAGTATAAGAAGGTTGCACGAATGCAAATGTCGTTCATTGCCAGAAGTTTTGTAATTATAGCTATAGAATAATAGCGCCAATTATTATCGTATTTTCTTATTTTTCATACACGTAGCTCCAACGATATTTCAACACGCTCTTTTCAACCAAAGAATAACTTAATCGTCTCAACAAATAAAATTTAGATCCCCTAACAACTTGTTTGTTTCCCGATCCCGACCATTAAATATTGCAGGATAATATTTTTTTGTTTTATTACATATTGAATGAGTATTTATTGAACGAATAGCAAATTTACAGCAACTAATAACCAGTAAATAAAATCCAACAGTCACTATTTCACACTAAGAAAATGGTGTAATAATAAAAACAGTTGCTGAACCGAAATTTCGCTCTCGTCACCTTTTTCATCATTTAAAAAAAAAAACCCATTTTCTCGTGTCACTTTTTTACTCGCCTCGTCCACTCGCTTCGATTTTCGGAGTCCGACGAGCTAAACGAGGCTGCCCACGAATCACAGCAAAAAAGCGCGAAATTTACCCGGTGATAGATCGACGAATTTCTATATTTATTCCCTCGAATCGAGTTTATAAATATAAACACTAATATATATACAAAAAATATATCTATCTCAGTTGCTATAATTCTTGTCGTCATTCCTTATACCAGTGTTGTAAGTCTCCATTACTTTCAGAATTAAAGTTACCACAACAGTTTATTTTGTAGTTACGATTTTATAACGATGACCTGTAGTGATTATAAAATTATATGTACATTTTTGAATAGCTGTAACAAAAACCGAATTTTGAATTAAATTTTGGAAGAAATTGTGAGAAAAATGGTCAAGCACAGTCCTCAATTATTTTCGCAATGCACTAACAGTATTTCTCCATTTTTTCAATAACATGACCATGAAATTTTATGGAAAATTATTATAAAAATTATTTTGTGAATTATTTTGTGATCATAGGCTTACGAATTTTATACATTAGGCTTCCTATAACAGTTTAATTTAGTCATAGATACTTAATTGTTGTTTTTGTATAAACTGGAATTTTTATGCTGCGGCTCCACTTTAAACACTGTTGTAAATTGAAAGGGGTTATCCGTTAATAAATAAAATAAATAAATAGAATAAACACCAAAATAAATAAAATAAAATAAATAAAAAATACAATATAAATAAATAAATAAAATAAACACCAAAATAAATAAAATAAAATAAATAAAAAATACAATATAAATAAATAAATAAAAACAAAGTCAAATGTACCATCAATTTTATTTCTAAAAAAATTGGATATTCACAACTCTGTAAACTTTCTACCCTCGCAGAGTGAACAATTTTCGGCGCGTATAACCGCGAATCGAAATTCGAGATGCTGGTGTTGGTCGTACAGTTTGCGCCACGAGCGTCGTCACCGCTTCAAGGCAGCCCCACAGCGATGGTGGTGGTGGTGGTGGTAGTAGTAACAGAGGCGAATAGCGCGGCGGTGACCCGCCACACTTTTGCACCCTTCCCAACGTGGTCGGCGGGTACGGCGAACGGCCGGCCGCTTTCAGTGAGCGTCGCGACGCCGGTGACGCAGGTGCCACACAAAATCCGGTCCGTCGTCGCATTTGTATCCCGACAACCGCGCGAAAATCGTACCCTCAGTTACCTCAGCGTCCGAGGGTTTCCTACTTAATTTTCCAACAAAGTGCAGCGATCGGTGATAATGTTGATAGATGGGTGGTGATGGCCAATTTCGCGTCACCTTGTCCGTCCGGAAGGAACCCGGCGCGGGTCCCGTCTACTGCAAGATGGAGACCTCAGCGAGGTTCCGGCAACTCAAAACCGTGAAGCTCAGCAGCGATGCCACGTATCGGCTCGACATTAGCTTCAAGCCACCCCAACTGTTGCAGTAGGTACAACAAGCAACTTTGAGCTATCGAGGCTGCCGGACTTTTTGGGGATTTCCGTTGGTTGGGATAGGAGGATGGAGGTTTTTTCGAACGATCGCGGCGATCGGGGATCAATTTTTACCACTGTGGATCGGTTGGGTGGTTTTTGGACTGTGCAGTGGGAAATTTTTATTTTTGTTGGGTCGTTTTTGATGGTGGAACGAATTTTCGGAAGTTTTGGATTTTTCACACTTAAGTGAGAAGGAGTTTTTTGTTTGGGATAGGAGGATGGAGTTTTTTTTCGAACGATCGCGGTGATCGGGGATGAATTTTTACTACTGTGGATCGGTTGGATGGTTTTTGGACTGTGAGTGGGAAGAAAAATTTTGGTTGGGTCGTTTTTAATTGTGGAACGAATTTTTCGAAAGTTTTGTATTTTCCAGAAGGTGTTTTTGGGGTTTGCGTTGGTTGGGATAAGAGAATGGAGATTTTTCGAACGATCGCCGTGATCGGGGATCAATTTTTACTACTGTGGATCGGTTGGGTGGTTTTTGGAGTGTGCAGTGGGAAGAAAAATTTTGGTTGGGTCGTTTTTAATTGTGGAAAGAATTTTCAAAAGTTTTGTATTTTTACTACTGTGGATCAGCCGGACGGTTTTGTACTGTGAGTGGGATGAACATTTTCGATCGGGTCGTTTTTAATAGTGGAACGAATTTTTCGGAAGTTTTGTATTTTTCACACTTAAGGGAGAAGGACTTTTTGGGATTTACGTTGTTTGGGATAAGTTGACGAAGTTTTTCGAACGATCGCGATGACCATCGATCAAATTTGACTCGTGAATCATCTTTTTGATGGTTTTTGAACTGTGCAGTGGGAAGAAAATTTAATTCGATATCTGCTCTTGAGGTGCAACGAGGTCGGTTTTAATAGCCGAAGGAATTTTCGTAAGATTCATGTGGGAATTGCAGATGATAATTTAGATCATTTAGTTTGATTGAAGTGAGAGTAAGAAGCGGTGCAATGAGGTCGTTTTTAATAGCCGAAAGAATTTTCGTTAATATCGAATTTTCCACACGTAAGTGAAAAGGACTTTTTGGGGTTTACGTTGTTTGACATAAGAGGACGAAGTTTTTCGAACGGTCGCGGTGATCAGGGATCAATTTTGACTCTCGTGGATCAGCTGGATGGTTTTTGGACTATAAGTGGGAAGAAAATGTTTAATTCTTGCTGGAGGTGCAACGAGGTCGTTTTTAATAGCCGAACGAATTTTAATTTGAAGAATAATTCAAGTGAGAGTTCATAGCGACGATTTTATTCAGCGAATTTGGTACCTAATTTCTTCCATTTATTCGCAATTGGGACCGAAATATAAATAAAAAAAAATTAATCCAGAATATTAAAAAAATCATTATTTAAAAAATAATTTCGGTGTACCAAATATTAAAAAATGTCTAAAATATTTCAACGAAATATTTTACGAGACGATGAAAAATATTTAAAAGACTTCGACTCTCGACCTTGCCGCGATATCGCTGAAGAGTCCCAATAACGAGAATTAACCGAGCGAACGTCAAACGGAGCCGAACTATCGACAATGCAAAGGAATGTCTATTGTACGCGAAATATGCTCGCTGAAATTTTATACTTTTTTCCATAACGTGTTATCAGAGCGTGAGAAATGCTCGTCATTGTTCCCCTTGGCCCGTCGTTATATCTTCACCGTTCGAGAGGAATCCGGGGAAGAGTCTGCAACGCTCTCTGTACAAAAAGATTCCTGGTGAATGAGAGAGCGAAGTCCCTTAAAAAACATTGCCCATAAAAACGTTCCGCTATCTGTGCACAGAGAGAAAGATGTTTCACTGGTTCACTTGTGTGTGCGGAGAAAATCAAGGACGTTAAATAAATGTTTAGTTAGTTGTGTAAATCAAGGAAGCAAATGTTTAGTTTGGTTCAAATGATATTATTCATTTATTTGACAATTACACGGTTCGAACCAAAATAC
This sequence comes from Pimpla rufipes, assembly GCA_963932165.1. Taxonomy (NCBI): domain Eukaryota; kingdom Metazoa; phylum Arthropoda; class Insecta; order Hymenoptera; family Ichneumonidae; genus Pimpla; species Pimpla rufipes. Next base: position 27,894,991 of record OZ010630.1, read on the forward strand.
GTTTAAGGGGCGACAAATTTTTTTCTTAAACCCGCTAAACATTTACTTAAAATATTCTTAAATAGGATTAAATTAAACCAAACATCTTCTCAGCATAACATTATTAAAATAAAATTATAAAATATCAAATTCAATAAAGCTACGAAAATGATAAAATATAAAATTAAATAAAATGACAAAAATTATAAAATTAGAATGATAAAATATAAGATCAATAAATGTTATGTTTTGTAAAATATAAAACTAAATAAAATTATTAAAATTATAAAATATAAAATTACAAAATAAAAATGATAAAATTACAAAATAAAAATGATAAAATTACAAAATAAAAATGATAAAATTACAAAATAAAAATGATAAAATTACAGAATAAAAATGATAAAATTACAAAATAAAAATGATAAAATTACAGAATAAAAATGATAAAATTACAAAATAAAAATGATAAAATTGCAAAATAAAAATGATAAAATTACAAAATTATTACATAATTATTAACAAGCCAGGAAGCCAAAATTTACATCTGACGCGATGTCGAACAGACGCAATTTGTTTGATTGCAAATTTCGTTTTAAAAAAATGTCCCACGGTTAATTGATTTTTGCCTTATTAACAGAGCACGAAAATCTCGCCACTGCGCCAGTCGAATAGCAAACAGGTGCAGCCGCGGTTCCGCGGGAGCACCACCTGCCACATACGCAGCACAGTGAACTTGTGACCTCGAGCCTATAGTGGCCAAGTCCCTTCCGTCAGTGTTCCTAAAGAAGATAGTGCATGAGAGATCCACGGGGCGAAAATTCGCCAACTTCCCGCGGTTATCTCGCGGCCCTCGCGCATTATACAAACTGGAACACCATCCGGGGGTGCTCCAAACTTATTTACGCAAAGTTCACTCGAGCCCGAACCGCGCGTAATGATATTAGCGGGAAAAACTAGTTTTTAACTTGATAACTGGAACTCCGACACCCAGCACGCTTCAATCTTCTCACGGTTTCCTTTGATTTTAGTTTACGGGAGCAACGCGCCGGCTCATAACGAGTCTGACGCGATCGCGGTTTGTACTACTTGAAGAAAAGTGGATCGCACAACTCGGTGCGAGCGGCTGTAGCGTTTCGCTTTTGCCGCTCCTGCATAGAGAAGGAGAACGCGGGGTTTAATGGGTTACGAGCTAATTGGCTTAAGCCGGCTTGAGTTAAGTCCGACGCGAAATTGTTAAATTCGATACATCTTTATGAATCTCGATGCTTATTTTGCAGTAGTAATAGGCAGTAATAGAGCAGACGCTATAAAAAAATGTTTTCTATGAAAAATGTTCACTTTGTGTAAAAGAAATTTATTTTTTTTTACTAAATTCGGCGAGCATTATTTGTTAAATAAATTTTAGTTGGAGCTAAAAAAATGGTTGGCTGTTTTGGCTTATTTGGCAGCTCGAGTTCGTCGGATTTAGTTGAGTCCGTAAAACTTTTTTTTCGGTGTTTTGTTGCAAACTAAAAAACGCATTTTAGGCATCCTTGGATGGAGAATGAATTAGATAGTATACTAAATTCTATCATGAGGAATATTCTTCAGTGATGTTCCCTAAATATTTCTAATTTTCAGTTCTCAAAATTACACAACAAGATATTGCAAGGAAGCTTGGTAACTGATAATGTTTTTCTAAATTTCATGCTTGATAATTCATAATCTTTTTCTAAATTTCATGCTTGATAATTCATAATCTTTTTCAAAATTTCAAGCTTGATAATTGATAATATTTTGCCAAATTTCAAGCTTGATAATTGATAATATTTTGCCAAATTTCAAGCTTGATAATTTTTAATATTTTGCTAAATTTCAAGCTTGATATAATTGATAATATTTTTCTAAATTTCAAGCTTGATAATATTAATAATATTTTTCTAAATTTCAAGCTTGACAATAAATAATATTTTTCTAAATTTCTCATTTTTTCTAAATTCCAGCCAAAGCTAAAATTTACAAAAACGACAATATTGAGTCTACCAAAGTGCCAGGCAAAATTTCCATACCACCCAATTCCTCCAACTCCTTACAACCCAAACAATCGTAATTATGCTCTCGTTTCCGCACGAGAATTTCCATGTATATCCATGAATTTCGCGGTATATCCAAGAAAAGCGAAGTGAATTCCTCGGCAATTCCTCCTCGTGTGCTTTTATATAAGAGCCCATAAATTTCGAATTTCCTTACCGATAAAATATGTACATACGTACGTCGAATAATACGGCGGTTGCGTCAGTCCCGACTCGCGGGATAAATATATATGTGGCGGGATCTCTTCGTGGGATTACGTGGAACGTATATGGACCGCGAATGCGCGGCAAGAGGGCGAATAAGACCTATCAGGATTTTATCCACCGGGGAATAGCCGAAAGCTAGCGCGACGTCGAAAAGCTCTCCGCCCGGCTGGCGATGCTCGGGGTACCATTATCGTTTTGCAAGAAACTCCCGGGTGTAGAACAAACTCGGCCATTGGATTTTCCGACCTTGGCATCCATTTTCCGTCGCGGATATTAGAGCCCCGGAAAAAAAAAAAAAAAAAAACGTACAGCCTCGGCCGAGGCTATAGCGCCAATTTGTCGCGCGACTCTTTGCAGCATTAACGGGCACTAAGAGGACACGCGGCCCGGACGTTCCGGACGTCCCGGGAGACACGTTGGACAACCGGCACGTGTAACACGTTTTTCGGTCGAGTAATTATTATTGCGAAATTTTAATGAGCGTTTGCTGCCCCGTGAAACAACAAAATATGTAATTTTAACGCGGCTATTAACACCCCCCCCCCTCCCCCCACCCTGACGGAAAAATAATGACCCCGGTAAAGTCCCGAGTGCAAATTTACCGCAGCTTTTTCGCAGCATTAACAAGCACTAAAAGGCTGAGGCAATTTGTGGGACAAATTTACGCGAACCTTAACAGGTTTTTGAAACAAAAAAATATGTATATTAAAGTAACATGAGTGACATGATGATTAATCATTATTCTCATTAGAAATAAAATTCGATAAAAATGAATTCGTAGTTTTATTCGAATTCTTTTTTATTAGTAGGTAATATTGAATTCGTAATTTTATTCGTAGCTAATATTGAATTCGTAGATTTATTCGAATTCTATTTTATTAGTAGTTAACATTGAATTCGTAATTTTATTCAAATTCTATTTTATTAGTAGTTAACATTGAATTCGTAATTTTATTCAAATTCTATTTTATTAGTAGCTAATGGTAAATTTTATTTTATTAGTACCTAATATTGAATTCGTATTTTCATTCGTAAAAAATTAAACTTATTTTCATTAAAATAAATCACGTTTTATCCGTCAATTCGAAAACTTTTGGGCCAATCAAATAAAAACCATTTATTATTCTTTAATTTGTATCACAACTCCCGAATACTCAGAAACAAAAATTGTAAAATCGATAAATCTGCCCGATACAAAAAATATCGAACAAAAAAATTCACCAGCATTTCTCGAATCAAATCGACGAAATTTTTGAATCAATTTTGGTTCAGCCAACCCATTGTCGCGTGGCACTTTGCATAGCATCAAAATGCATCATTGTCGGTTCGCCGAGTAATGCAGGAATATCGTGGGGCATATTCAGCGCCGGAAATTCAATTCGCGCGACCTTTGCCAATAATAATCAATGAATTATGCAGAGTCCCGTTGCGCGTCGAGCGATTTTCGGCTGGTACCGCCGAGTCCGATTGTATTCCCGAGGCCCCCCCGGGAAGCTCCCGGTGCGAAAGCGCGTCGCACGAACCGCATAAAAGGCCGCAACGTGCTGCAGTCTCGTATCGGGGAAACTTGCGTCGCCGAGCGCGCGCCGAACACGCTCAGCCTTGTCGGCGACGAGCCGGGATTAAACTACTTAATTTCGCCGCGGGCGTCGGGGGGGCGACGCGGGCTCCACCGACGAAAGCACTCAACGTCGAATCGCGCGCGATTTCCCGCGCAGACTGTCTATCTGTATATCGCAACGTCGAACGAGCTTTTGGTACTGTGTCAGGCGCGCCACGAGCATCACACAACACACCATAGATCAGTCAAAGTAGTTAGAGTCAAAGTTATAAATCCCGAAATACTAGAGAAATAAAGTTGATGGTTCCATTTTTTTGTAATTATTAATTAGTAATAACAATATGGAGTAATTATAGTATTAATATTATTATAATAACAGTATTAATATTATTAATGATTTTATTATAATGATATAAATTATTATGATTATTATTATGTTATAATTACTACATAATGTGTACATTTTTTCATGACTGCAAAGAATATTTATTCTCAACAAAAATTCACGCCAAAAAAATAATGGAGCACCTTTTTAATTTTTTTCACAATTTCTCACAATATTTGATTGAAACTGAGGTATCTATACGGCTGTTCAAAAGTTACCTTGTAATAGCCGCAGGGTATTATTAAATTGCACCTACAAAACAAACCGTACTGCATAATTTGTTTCTCAAATTAATAAGGCTTTACAACCCGGTTACAGTCAGGGTTGTGAATCCCTGAATAGTTGAGAAATAAAGTTGACGGTTCAATAGGTTTTGCAATTATTAATTTATAATCGTCACATGGAGTAATTATTTTTTAATGGATGCAAAGAATATTTATTCTCAATAAAAAAGTACAGTAATTCTCCCAAAAAAATGGAATAATTAAAAACTTTTTCATTGCAAATGAGGCATTTGTGCAGCTATTCAAAACTTCACACATCATTTTATAATCGCATTAAATGATTTATTAAATTCGTTATTTAATAAATAAATGATTTATTAAATAACGAATTTAATAAATCATTTTTATTAAATCACATCCACAATAAAAAAAATTATTGTGGATGTATAAAAAACCAATAAATTTTTTTTCTCAAACTAATAAAAATTTACAACTGTCGTTACCGAAAGTGCCCGAACGAAAGGAAAATCCCCGCGCGTTTCTCGCGAAAAAAAATACGAAAGCCTCCCGTCTGATTCACCAGCCGTCGGCCCGACGGGGCGCCAGGGCGACATCCGCGAAAAACAGAGATATACAAACGTCGAAGCGCCGGATTCGCCTCTATCTCGTCTCGCTTTGAGATGGGAATTTGCCGGGAGTCGTATGGGCCGGGTATATAGCGTGTGGACGTTTTATGAAATTACGAGGCGAAGCGAGAAACGCGAATTATGTTGACCTTGCATGTTTGCCGCTTCGGGCTATTTCGACACGTGTGGCTCCGGGCGTCCTGCGAGGAGAAGCGCAGCAAATAGGGAATTTCTCGGGCAGCCTCGAATCGCCCCGTACGGAGCCCTCGAGGCCCGTCTTATCCGGCTACCCTCTGCATAATTGAGCAAGCGCTGAACCTTTTGCTTCCTCGTAGAGGAAACGTTTTTTCTTTTTTTTTTTTTCTTTCTGTCTTCTTTTTTTTCCCACGAGATAGTGCAACGTCGGAGCGCCTTTAGACCCTCCTTTTCATTGAATTTTTACGAATCCGTCGTACGCTCATATCGATCACTCGCTGCGCCGTGTTATTTGCGATGCTTTCGCCCCTTACGGCCGCTTGTTTAAAAGTCCATTTTTTTTTGCTTTCCCGACCTTTACCCTCCGCAGCCGGTGGCGTGCGAACTGTACACGTTACTTTTTTAAGTCCATCGATCGTTTTCGCATTCGCGTCTGTCCCGAGCGTCTCCTGGGGTTTTTTTTTTTATTCTTTGAACACTGCGGTTTTGAGTTGGCGCAGGGAAAAAGTAATCGGGGAGTGATGGCTAATGTTTTGCTGCATTGACGAATTTTTTGTTGTTGCAGCAAAATTTTTGGTTACCACAGCAAATTTTTGGCTACAACAGCAAATTTTTGGCTATCACAGCCAATTTTTAGCTACCACAGCAAATTTTTGGCTACCATAGCAAATTTTTAGCTACCACAGCAATTTTTTGGCTACCATAGCAAATTTTAGCTACCACAGCAAATTTTTGGCTATCACAGAATTTTTTTTGGCTATCACAGCAAATTTTTTGGCTATCACAGCAAATTTTTTGGCTATCACAGCAAATTTTTGGCTACCATAGCAAATTTTTGGCTACCATAGCAAATTTTTGGCTACCACAGCAAAATTTTGGCTACCTTAGCGAAATTTTGTTTGTCACTCCCTTAGTATTTTTTCCGTGCTGGGTTGCGTTGGGCCTGCAGGCAAAGTTGATGGAAAAATGGAAATTGAAGTGCCTGGTGCATTCGGAGAATTCCTGACGATTCTTCTCGGTAGCCAAATTCGTGGTACGCATTGAGAAATGAAGAGGCGAAACCCTCGTTATTGGTCAGTATATTACGAATTCGACAATCATGATGGAACGATGGTCGTTCGATTCCAATGTAAATAGGGGGCTTCGACAGTGGGCGGCTCATTGCTGAAACTCCATTCGTATTACGAATTTGAATATCAAATTTCTATGGAACTCCGTAAAGTATTATTTTTAGTAACTTTTATGCGCCAAGTCTATTCGTGTTTTGACCCGCAGCTTCCATTTCGCTCCAAATGTTTCAGACTTTCTAGAATCTTTTTTCGAATTCTCTTAAAATTCAGCAGTCTGAAAATCAGCTATTTAAATGGTATAATTTTATTACTTTACGCACAAAGTCATCATTAAACTGAAATTAAATTCTAAAATTCATTAAATAATTATAAAATTATTCATTCTAATTCATTAATTCTGAAATTATTTTTTCATTAAATAATTCTAAAATTATTGATCTCAATACAGAAACTACAACGAAAAATTCAGTGAATATAACATTTCCATCTCATTATTTTTTGTAAAAATTTCAACCCTTCCAGCGTACCAAAAAAACACTGTAAAAAATGCACAGAAAAATTAATCTCGTGTGTCAACGAATTATAAGAGACACATCGAATAGGAAAAAAGTGGCTGCATCGGTTTATGCCAGCTGCACATGAAGAGTATGGGCAGTGAAATGTTATTACATTTCGCTATCGCGATGTCATTTCCGTCCCTATAACGTGATCGAACTGCAGGCAAATTCAAAGAAATCGCGAGCGACTGTCAGATTTTTCCGTAAATAATATCGTGTCGTATTGCTCGGAGCGTTCGCGGAACGGCGATAAAATGAAAAGTCGATGCGAGCCCGAGTGTCGAGCACTTTTACGTCTGTGTATTCAGGGTACTCGAGGGCCCTTCGGATGGGACATGTAAGAGAGAATTTTTCTCTCTAGCAAAAGTACACAACGAGTTTGTCGCGCCCGTCACGTGTCGCTGAGTTAAAACAAGTTTGTAACACGAAGGTGATTTAGCGATGCACAATTTTAATGCATATCGCAATATCCGTCGTTGCATGTGACTCGCTTCAGGACTTTCCGAATGCAATTATATCGAGTAATTCGATAATCGGCACATCCGATTCACACGCCAATATAACAGAGTTGAGCCGGTGGAATTCATGCCGACACGTGACTCTCCGTCTGCCGTGAGTCTTCCGATTCTCATTAGCTGATTCACGCGTCGCTGCGACGATCCTATGTTAATTGGGTCGCTATAGAGGCAGACGTAATATGATGACTAAAGAGCTGCAGCAGATTGACGAGTAGCAGGGGTTGAATTTACTTGGTGGAAATTTTTGCATTGGTTTCGAATCGTCGAAGACGAAGAACGCAGAATTGTACAACCTTGTTTTAAAAAAAATTTGTACGGTTTGTTTTCGCGAAATTTTTTTTTTTTTTCGATTTTGTGAATTTTGAGGACCCTATCCGATGGGAAATTTTCCACTGATTCCGAAAAGCACCGTTGTTTGCCCGAAAAACATCAAATTCGATGAGAAAAATGCAAAAAATGATTTGTCACTTTCTTCGAAATTTCGTCACTTGACAAAAATTGGGGTTACTTTTTTTTTGATCGATCGAACCTGGATTTTCTTCTTGCATACCAGAGGAAACTCTATAGCGAAGAGAATGCCGCAACGCGGAATGCGATATCTTGATTTTTTAATTTTTTATAGAATGTTAAAGTCAGACCCCCAAATAAACTTTTGAAAAATTTGCGATTTTTGAGGGTTTGACTTTTAAATTCTGCAAAAAAATCAGAAATCAAGATATCGCGTTCCACCTTGCAGCATTCTCTTCATTATAATTTTCTCTCTAACAAAGGAACAAAATCCAAGTTCGATTAAAAAAATGTCGGTATTCACAACTCTGGTTCTCAAAGAACGAATTAACAAAAATTTACGCAGAAAGCAAAAAAACGCAACGAAGCAATCAGAAATATTAAAACGCAATTTTTTTTTCCTTACTCATTCCTCCCACATTTATCTCCCGCGCTCCTTAATATTTAACGAAGCCGCATTGAATCTCGCTGACGTAATTCCAATTTAGTGATTCACAACTCTGGTTCTCAAGGAACAAATCAACAAAAATTCACGCAGAAGACGAAAAACGTATTAAAGCAATCGTTGAAAATATTAAACGGCAATTTTTTTCTCAACTCATTCCTCCCACATTTATCTCTCGCGCTCCTTAATATTTAACGAAGCCGCATTGAAACTCGCTGACGTAATTCCAGGTCGCTGAGCATCGGCGGGAAGCAGGTGGAGGCGATCGAGAGGGCGCGAGACGGTACGGCCTGCGCGTACAGCGCCTACCACAGCACCAAGGATATCCAGCCGAGCACGCGGGGTCATCGCGAGGAGCTGCCGATAGCGATGAGGGTCCTGGGCTCCGGTTACCTCACGACCTGCCTTCAAATAAAGTACTACAAGTCCGGCGACCAGAGCCACTGCGAGTGGGGCTCGCGGCTCCACTGCATCGAGCTCGACTGCTCGAGTGTCGAAGGTCGTCTCGTGACAGTCGACAAAGAGACTTATCGCAAGCTCGGCATAGAATCCTAGCCCTCACTCAACGGTAGCCCCTGAATTTACAATTGTTTCTACGCTGACGCCACATAAATTCATGACGTTGAAATTTGCATCGTTGGAACGCAACGAAAAAAAAAAAATTCGGGAAAAAAATTAATTCTAATTAACCCAGATTATAAAATTGGATATAAAAAGTTATCGTAGCAACTAATTATTATGATGACTTCTTATACCTAATTTCATAAAAAAAAAATTAATTGTAATTAACTCAGATTATAAAATTGGATATAAAAAGTTACCGTAGCAACTAATTATTATGATGACTTCTTATACCTTATTTCATAAAAAAATTGATTCTAATTAACTCGGCTTATAAAATTGGATATAAAAAGTTATCGTAGCAACTAATTATTATGATGACTTATACCTAATTTCATCATTTGGTTTAATTCGAATTAATTTGTTTTCTGAATTACGTTGCATTCCAACGATGCAAACTTCAACATCAAATAAAATCGACCAATTCGAACCTCGTCTCCGACGCATCGAAAGCACAACGACGATTACAATTTTTTTCCGCGATTACATTTCAGTGGTTACGGGGCCGACGAATTAGTTTGTCGTCGATTATTCGTCAATGATCTCCTAGATAGCGCGTTAGAGCAATTGGGATTTCGAGTCTCCGCGTATATTAATTAAAATAATGTATTAAGATTAATTAAAAGCCACTCGGGTTTGGAAGTCCTACGAAATTAGAGTCTACAATAGATTCGACATATTCGAGCCACTAAAAAGAAGAAAAGATTTTTAAAAGTCTTCTCACTATAAGAAAAAAAAATGCTGGTTTGGGAAATAACGAGGGGAATTATTGAAGTCATTTTAAGCCTTTAAGCGCGATTTTGTATTCGTGATAAGCTCGAAAATCAGACCATAAATTAGTGTTTGAAAGACAACAATTATTATTATTAGTATGCGAGATGTATTTTATATCTCCAAGATTACGTAGGACTCTTGTAGATTTTATGCAGATTTTCGTTCATTAACCCCGTTATTTATTTTCATACACGGAATACTTAAATCCCATGCTCGAGACTCTTGCAAAGAGATTTCAAATGACGCACTCGAAGCGATGAAACTTTGAGCGGACGTTGCCAGAGGAAACGCGAAAACTGTACACGAGATTACAATTTTCTTGGCTCGCATGACGGCTTTGCGTTTCCGTGTGGCGTAAATCCAATATTTTTTTTATCAACCGTCTCACTGTTTGGATTGTAAGAAGTCCAGCAGTTTTCGGGGCTAAGAGGAGCCAATTTATGATAAAGAAGATACATATTTTTTCCGCAAAGTTTCAGAGCTTCGTGAGTCCCTTTGGTAACTTTTAAGTATCTCGTTAGACCCTCTCGAGACGTTTTGAGAATCACTCGCAATTTTGTGCTACTCGGTCTCGTCGCTAACAATATTGGCCTTAGCTCTCTAAATCCGGTGTCATCTGTTTTTAAAGCTACGTACAAATTTTCGTTTTTTCAAACCCTGGAGTGAAGGAAAATTCGCAGATATTTCAAAAATCGCGAAACAATTTAATTCGGCGGAAAACCTAAAAACTATTTTGCGAATAATTCGTTTGATAATAACCAGAACATTTTTCTTCAATTTCTCGTTGGAGTGACAAATGGATGTAGAGAGTTGACTCTCACAAATGACTAAAGCACAATTATTTCCTCGCCTTTCTCGGTGCACCGAGAAAAAAAGTTACTACGTTTCTTAAGTAGATAAATTCGCGAATTGGAATGAAGAAAAAAGTTCCGTTCGTCTCTGAACAATTAGCCAAGGAAAGTGTATACATTATGCATAGAACGCATTTCCCGAGTGTCCGGGAAGCGTCGAGATCGTCTGGTCGAGTCGTTTCGAGACACGAAGAAAAAAAAAAATATATATATATATCGGGTTACAAATATAGCGGAAGTCACTAAAATTACCGGAATTTCATGCCACGCGACTCGTTCTTTACTCGCGTAGCGATTTGTCAGACGGCTCAGTGCGCGATCAATGCGAAGCAGGTCGTCGTCGTCGAGCCGATCGATCGTGACCGATAAATTATTGATGTGCTGCACCGCGAATACTCCGCGTCGTCAATTTCTTACGTACAATCGATACGCCATCGAAAAACACGTCTTTGTCTCAATGATGATTGACGCTCGGGCGGCTCTTCGAGGGGCCGTCCGGACGTCGAATTGTTTTTTTACATTATGTACTCGAGGAAAAGCTACTAGCGACTAACGGCATAAATACTACGTGTATAAACATTTTCGTATACGTACTGCGAACGCGTCGACATGGTACTTGTAAACTAATAGATAACGAGCTTTATATTACAGTACGGTAGATGTGCCAGTTTTGGCTACGCCTTTTCATGTAATCGTAGAGGAGGATTATGTTAATTAATTCGAACGAGGGATGGACATCGCTCGAATGTGAAAGCACAACGAATATTTTTCATGATCGCGTGATTTTGGAATACGAAAAATGTTAATTAATATTGATAAATGAATATTAAATTAAATATAAATATATTCAATTTATCAATATGTTAATGAATATTCATTTTGAATATTCATGATATTCATTTGAATATTCATTGAATATTCACAATTCATGACTATTCAATGTAACTACTTATTGCAAAAAAGTTTGAATAATATTCCTCTTTTCGAGCGGTGTCCATCTCCGAGTCCCACCACTTGCGCTTCTGAGTCGTATTTGGCAACGTTGACGCATCCCGACTTGATAGTTTCCGTAGAAAATACTCTTATAGCGGCTGCATTAGGAGCTGAGACGATCCGCGCGTAAAAACGATGACACGAATAACGAAAAGTGTTTTTAATTTGATTTATAGTACGTTCTACAACCGACGCCACAACGAATCCGGGCGCAACGTCTGCCGGACACTACGGGAAGCCCTTAAGGTGGACGAGAACTCAAAGCCGCCAGTGGAATAAATTTCGACCACTTGTTAAAGTGCAGGTGCAAATTACTGCAGGATAAAACTCGACATCCGATCGAAATCCCGCCCAAATCGATTCGGGGAAACTCGGACAAGTTCTGCGTTCCTCGGTGCTCGGAATATAAGTTTTCTAATAATAGTGTTAAAGTGGTCCAAATTTACACCAGACTCTCTACTTTGAATGTAACATAGATGTACCAGGAAAAAGTCTAGTCCGTAAAAACCTGACGTACGTAATAAGATAAAGAGATAAAGCGGCTACCGAAAGCGAAGAAGCGAAGACTAAAACCGGCGCAACTACTCTACATGCTGCATAAAACAGGCGAACCTGTTTTTTTTACGCGCATCACACTCAGGCAATCCTTGTACAACGAAAACATATCAGGTGATACTCAATCCTGTTGAAAGTTATAAAATATATATATTTAAAAAAAAAGAAACAAGCAATCAAACACAAAGACACAGACACAGATAAACACATTCATACACGCAACTGCAGCTGCTTGTGACAACGCCGACGCGCAATTGAAAAGAGTGCGAGAAACTCCTACTCTCGTGATTTGTAAAATAACGGAAAGAAAAAAAAAGAAATGAATAAATATCTGTCATTCTCCTTTCAATCCATCGCCTCGCGTATTTCGCGTTATATTTACAATTTTGTTTCTATAAAAATGAGGGATTTACAACTCTGGTCGCCACGACCAGAGTCTTTTTCTTTTCAACGAAAAGAAAAAGAAAAAATAAATAAATATCCATCATTCTCCTTTCAATCCACTTCGCGCGGATTTCACGTTATATTTACAACGATGTTTACAGCAGTCAAGTACAACGTAACAAAAAGGAGGAACGTCTTCGTCAATCTGCGACTATCGAAAATGGAGCGAAATATCGTCGGCAGAAGATTCACCATTTCCTCTCCGCAGAGTCGCGGCTTCTTCACATTAAAAAATTCAGCTGCAGGTCGGCACGTCGAGCCGTAAGAGGTGACGAGCCTCGTGGCCTCCAATCACGTTTCCGGCGGGCTGTAATTCAGCAAAGCCTCCGACAATTCGCGATCCCTCAACTGGCCAATTTTCGTTCTCATCCTGATAGCCAATTTATTGTCTCCCCGCAAAAACATCGCAGAATGATGCATCGCGATCCTGTGCATCAAAGGACACCAAGCAGCCTGAACGGTTCCCCTCACAAGCGCCGTTAAATACGACTCGATCAGCGTCGGATCCTCCTCGATCGGATACAAATATTCGCTCATCGGTATCGTGAGTTTCTCGGGCGAGAGTCTCAAATACCTCAAAGCCCCCGCGTGTTCCGACCACAGCAATTTTCGGTAATGAACATCGTGACGCTGAGCCAGCGGAACCAGCAACGCCATAGAAAATCCATCGTTTCCGTAGGAATTCGCGCAGAAAGATTCGCAAAGTGACGTAAAAAGATCGGTGAAAGACGTCAAACCCGGCAGATCCGACGCGAAGTCGAGTCTCTTGTAGTATTTTTTCACCAACGAACTCATCGCCTCGTTCAGCAAAATCGCGACGTCCTCGTTCAAATAAATCGTGTCGCACAGATAAATCAATATCAGTCGACTGAAACGCAGACTCGGCGACAAATTTTGACTCAGCTCCGGCATGCTTAATTCCAGGCTGAGCAGGACGAGGATTTTTGCGGTGTCGCGATCGTTCCAATCGGCTTTGTTTTTGTGGTCTGTGTAGGCGGCGACGAGGGGCAAATAGAGCCAATCTTTAGGCATCGCCGCTTGATCCCAGCTGCCGTTTGAGGAAACGTAGTCCTCGTAAATCGAGCTCAGGTTGTCCGGCAAATTTAGCAGCTTCGTGATTTTTTCGCTTTTCATTTCGAGCCTCAGGCTTTTTAGGTCGTTCGACAATTTTTCGAGGGAAAGTCGCTCGTTGGACAAGACGATGTGAAGGATCTCGCGAACGGCGCGCGAAGCGTCGGCTGGTAGAGTCGACACGAGTTTTATGGCTATTTTGAGGATCACTTGATGCACGTATTCGTTGGCTGAGCTGCCGAGACGAATTCCCGCGCGAACTATGCCAGTCGCGAGAAACAACTCGGCGCGGGTGTACCACGAACTTTCTAGACTCCAATCGTTACTCGACAGCCGGCGCGCGTACTTTACGAAGTCCGGATTGTCCAGAATAGTTTGGAGATCGGTGGTGTGCGGAGTATTGGAAAATAAATTTGTCCACGTGGCGAGAAATGGGATGCAGGAATTTACCGATACCGCAGGCTGCAGCTGGCCGTCCTGCGTGAGGACCCCGAGGTTCGGGAGCGATGGTGGGTCGCGCTCGGTCGCCGGTGTACAGCCGCTCAGTAAATTGGACGTGGAGCTGTAATGAAGAAGCATGATATTTTTATTAACATTTATTCATAAATATGAGATTTTTTTTACGAAAAAATGTCGTCAATAAATTACTACAATAATTTTTAATGCGATTTTTAGGCGAAAAAAATGAGATTTCTTGGATTTTCTGGAGATTTTTTTTTCAATGCGTAAATTAGATTTTAGGGTTTTTTTTTCAATGCGTAAATTAGATTTTTCGGATTTTTTAAGGATTTGTTTTGCAATGCGTTTAAATGTCTGTCGACTTTTGTACGGTTTTTATAACAAATTGTTTATGATTTTATTTATTGCAAATAAAAGACACTTTTATTTAATTTCGATAATTTCATAAACTTACCAGAGGCTCGAAAAAATCTTTGAACTCGTTGTCCACGCGCATTTGAACGCCGATACGTCGCCCAGAGCGGTCATCGTTACGGCGACTAATTTCGTTTGACTCCACTGAAAATATTCAACCATGAATAATTTATTGTTGTATAATGTAATCGAAAAATGCTTTGGTTTTCGTTAAATGATTTACTCACAGTCGGTGACGAAACGGAGCTCAATTGAACGCTCCACTTTGTCAAAAGCGTGGAAATATTCGTCCTCAACGAAGCTTCATAAACTGCGACGTCTATCAAGGCAGCTGCGTGCTCACAGGCCAATTCGGAGGAGCTTCCGAGATCGTGATTGCTCAATAAAAGTTGCAACTGGGAGACAAACGCGAGACGCGCACCGCCGACGCTATCGACGGCAACTTTGTGCGACAATAACAGTTTCCAGAGTCGCAAACTTTCGATCGACAGGCGAATACCGAGGCCCCTGAAAAATAAAATAAAATCCAACCGTGAGATCAAAAATTCGTATCTAAATTTAGAAGTTTAAAGCGCGTTGCAAATAAATCGTGAAACATTTATATATTTTTTTAAATAAAAAATATTTTCATAAATAAAAAAATGAATTATTTGTAAAAAAGTAATAAAAAATAATTATTTCTAATTTTTTTAAATAAGAAAGAAGTATTTCTCATTTTTTTGTAATAAAAAAGAATTGTTTCTAATTTTTTTGTAATAAAAAAGAATTATTTTTAATTTTCTTTAAATAAAAAAATAGTACATTATGCTACAAGGGAGGGAAGAGCGCTATTTTCACCGAGTGCGAGGTTTGCTGCCCGAGCGGAGCGAGGGCAGCACGAGCACGAGGTGAAAATGGCGCTCCCTCCCGCGTAGCATACGATACTTTTTTTCCGACTAAGCTGAAATGCGGGAACCGGTGGCGGAGGGCGGCCGGGGGGGGGGGGGGGGGTCCAGGGGCGAAGCCCCTGGTGGGGTCCAGGGGCGAAGCCACTGGTGGGGTCCAGGGGCGAAGCCCCTGGTGGGGTCCAGGGGCGAAGCCCCTGGTGGGGTCCGGGGCGAAGCCCCGGTGGGGGGTTGGGGGGGCGAAGCCCCCCCACTGAAGACACAACAATTTTTTTCATGACACTTAACCTCCAGTCGCTCAATCATACACGTCTAAGCGTTTCCCGCCCGTTGCCTAATGGCGTCTCTCTTAGTCGTTGCGAGCGCTGCGGTGGTGACGCTGAGAACTGTGAGCGGGTCAAAAAAAGTGGGCAAGATGCCCTAGGGAGCTTTGGCCGCTATTTCTGCCCGCTGCGCATGCGCACTGCTCGAAGTCAGAAATCGACTATTTTCCTCCCGCTTTTCAGGGGAGAAAACACGCCATTTCAGGGCAGTCGGGAAAAAAAACTATTTGCTTCCATAGAATACATAAATAGGATATTTACGTTGATTCTTTCGTTGCGTAGGACAAGAGCGAATGAACAATTTCGAGATTGTTCAGTCTTTCCGCGACGGGTTTCCCGGCATAAGAGACGAGGACGCGACACAACCGCACCGCAGTCGCGCTGGGCACACCGTAAGCATCCCTGTGTCCATCCTCGAGGACTGTAAAACGATAAATTTCACGTGAATCCATTGATAAAATCGAGCGCTCTCGTCGCCTACTCACTCGATCGATCGGTGCTCAGTGGAATAAAATTTCGCACCACGGTGTCGAGTAAACGCGGCGTGCAGGCTATATTCAGCGCTGTTGTGCGCGATTGTCTCGCCAAACGCGTCAGAATATCCAGAGCCGCGGTGACTCCCACGGGCGGCGGATGCATCTCGCTCAAAATATACCTGCAATGAAATATTTATCTCGTCAAAGAATCAAACTGTATTTTCAGCTCCAACGGTATTTTCGGGTTTGACACTGTTTCGAACTCAAGTCTCGATGCATAACCGGAAATAAACGTCGAACTATTTGTATTTTCGTCGCGAAGAATTTTTATTTTAAACCAGCGATACTAATCAAATTCTTTCGTCTCACTGGTCCGAGCTGATTCGATCTCACGGCTATAAATTCGTTGCGAAATATGTGAAACGACGTTTCGACAAATTTCATTATTAACACTGTTGAAATTTGCATCGTTGGAATGCAACGAAGTACCGAAAAAAAATTAATTGTAATTAACACAAATGACGAAGGGCACGAAAAAAAAAAAAAAAATCGTCCCCCTGGTTGCTGTGGTGACTTTTTATATCTATTTTTATCATTTGGGTTAATTATAATTATTGTTTTTTTTTCTGAATTTCGTTACATTCCAGCGATGCAAACTTCAACATCATCATTATTATTTTTTTTAATCCATTTTTTATTATTATTATTTTTTTTTTTGGCAATTTTTTATCATTACTATTATTATTTTTTATCTATTTTTTATCATTATTATTATCATTTTTTTGTCCATTTTTGTATCATTATTATTATTATTTTTTATCAAATTTACCTAATGCGCAAAACGATATCGGATCTCATCGCAGCCGCCACGGTGTCCAGCTGGGCGAGCTCGTGATCCTTCAAGTTTCGCGTGTCGGTGACGTCGTTCTTCGGAGCCGACAGTTCCGGTTCCTCGAACTTGCCGTCGGCGTAGCGCCAGCCGACCAGTCGATCGAGGCAGATCTCGTCCGCCTCGCTGTACAAAAACGCGCGTATCGCCTGCAACGTGACCGTGACGACGGCGACCGACGTGTCGTCCAGGGAAAATCGCAGAAGCAGCAGGATGTTCTTCTCGTTGAGAGCTACGAGCGGCGCGGGATACAAGACTTTGTCGTACCAGCCTTTGCGACTTTTCTCCATGATATTCGCCAGAGTCGTCAGGGCGGTGCATCGCTGCTGCTGAGTCGACGAGCGACTCAGCTGCAGGAGTTCCTGCAGCGAATAACCCGGCCTTTCGGGTTCCTCGCCGTGATGATGGAGACCTTTGTCGAATTAATGGAAATCAAATATCACTATATGTGGAAGCAATAAGAATATGGATTTTTTTTTAAATTTGAAAATGGGTTTTGTATGGCCACCATTTTTTTTTCTTCAATCTTTTGTTTACTCTGCAAATGAGCTTCATAAAGATTTGTATTTTACTCTATACAATTTGGATGTTTTTTTTTTATTTGAAAATGTGTTTTGTATGGGTTGGCCACATTTTTTTTCTTTTTTTTTCAAGCTTTTGTTTACCCTGCAATTGAGCTTCATAAACATTTGTATTTTACTCTGTATGACTTGGACAATATTAATATTATTATTATTATTATTATTATTATTATTATTTTTTTTTTTTTTTTTCAAGCTTTTGTTCACCTTTGTCGACCGACAAATTGTCGTCTCTGAACGGCAGAAGAACGCCGGAAAAATCGAAACGAGCGTTGTAAGGCTCCTCGGGTGGAGGATCCTCGCTTTTTGCCGGCACGACGTCCTTCATCCACTCCAGTTTTTCCGCCTCTATCGTGTCCATGTGAACCCAGCCTTTCGTCGTCGCTTGTTCAACCAACTCGCCAACCGGAGTCTCCTTTTCTATAGGATGAACGTCGCACTCCATCTTCACGACGACTTCCTCGATCGAATTTTCTCCCTTCTCTTTATTGTCGACGTTTTTGTCTATGGTTTTTTCTCCGGCTCGATCGATCTCCATCATTTTATCTTTTTCTCCAGAATTGCAGATATTGATTCTGGACTTTGTGGCGGAATTTTTTTTAGCCTTGAGAAATTTCAGGATATCGGGACTCAGAGTGCTTTCTAACTGAGTTTTTGCCTGCAGAATTTCCTCTGTGGTCATCTGACTCAATTTTTCCATGTTGGATTGGTGAATCTCTTGCTTCAGGGAATCTTCTAGTTGAGGAACGCCAGTGGCAAGATCTGCCTTTTCAGAGGTTTTGAGATTGGATGAACATTTTTTGTCCTTTGAAACTTTTTGCAAGAACAAACTGCCTTCACCGGTCGATGGCTGCAAAAAAAACATTTTTTTGTTAAATATATTAACGGATTTTTCCTCTCAATTTACAATAATTATTTTAATATGAAGCCACAGCATGGAAATTCCAAAACAAAAAAAATACATAAATATATATATCAAATAAACATAATTTAAACTATTAAATATTTGTTTAATAATTACCAATAATATTTCTTATTTTTAGCTTACAAAAAATTTTTGCTATAACGCTTAACTGTAATACAAAGATAAACCAAAACATTGAATGCATAAATACCTTTCGATCAACAAGAAATACTTCTGGAAATCCAGTTGCTTCAGTATCCGATTTCCCAAAATCTGTGATCTTTGGCTCCAAAGCCGTGTGCCGTTTTTCCACAATATTTCCCAGTATTATGTTCGAAGGATTCAGCGGCAAATTCTGCACCGGATCGCTTACAGTTTCAGCAGCGGAATCCTCGCTCAAAAGCCGTGATACCTCAGGATTTATCATCGGCCCGCTGGACTGTGAAGTGGATACTTTTTCCTGCTGTTTGAGCGCCTTGCGCTGTGCAAACTTGGACAGAATCTTGCCCCCCGATTTTCCATCTCCAGAGACAACAGCCGGAGCAGCCGCCTCATCCTGGCTCTGTTTATTCTGAGCTCTCAAATTGATAACTTTTGCAGAAGGTTCCTGCCTGCTTTTCAAGAACTCTTCCTGCATACGAAACAACTCTTCCTCTCCATCCCCAGGCTTAGGACGTTTCAGCGTCGTCGGTTCGTTCATCGTGCCCGTCGATTATGATCAACGAAATCCAAAAATTTTTTTTACATGTAAGTACTTACGATTTGTATCTTTTTCACGCACGGATAATAAAAAACAGCGACAATCGCTTTTGTCTCACGATTGATCGCTTTCGTTTCACTGGACCGAGTGAGAATTCCTTAGAATCCAAAATATCGACAAACCAGATGATTTTTAATGAAAGTCAGGCGATCAAATATGCGACGCACATTGTTGTCATCGTTCACCGAGCCAATTTACCGGCATCGCGCCGATCCAACCCATCTGCTCTGGCCCATATTTTCATTCTTTCCCATAGTCGCCAAAGTGTCGCGACTCGTGAGGCGAAAGTGGAACCAGCGACGCTGATTGGTCGCAGCTGATCGACACTCGCGAATTTAGCCCAATCAACACACGTTTTTGCTTTTTCACTAAACCAAAGGGCCGTGATCGCTGTGACGACTTCACCATCATCACCACCACCACTTCTGCCAAAAGGTAAGCGGCGAGAAACTTCATTCGTCCCGTCGTTCCCTGACAGACCATTCGCGAGTCGCATTATTCAGCATTGAGCGCCTGCGCACCGCCTATTCCGCCGGTCATTGTTAATAAACATGGCAGCCCTCGCTGTACCGAAGGACGTTAGCACATTTCTGAGTCAAAAACAAAACGTCCCGGACAAGGAATTAGCCGCGGAATGGGTGCAACTCGAGGAGCTCTACAACAAGAAGTAATTCCACGATAAAGATTCCCGACGAGCGGTGATGTATCAGCGTAACCGACTTGTCTAATCCCGACGTCGCTCTGGTGACTTGCAGGCTTTGGCATCAACTGACCCTCAAACTCGAGACTTTCGTCCTTCATCCGGCGCTCCAGAAGGGCGATAACCTCGTGCAGCTCTACAAGAACTTCCTCTCCACCTTCGAGAGCAAGTAAGAATATTTCGAATCGACGTTTTTTTTCGATCGCGTCCGACATAACCTCGAAATCGTTACAACGTACGACGGTTTTGAGGATAGAAAGGTTTTCAGGAAAGAATTATTGCTAATTTTTTTTTTAATAAAAAAGAATTTTTTCTCATTTTTTTTAATAAAAAAGAATTATTTCTAATTCTTTTTTTTATAAAAAAGAATTATTTCTAATTTTTTTTTAAATAAAAAAGAATTATTTCTAATTTTTTTTAAATAAAAAAGAATTATTTCTAATTTTATTTAATAAAAAAGAATGATTTCTATTTTTTTTTTTTTTATAAAAAAGAATTACTTCTTATTTTTTTACTAAAAAAGAATTATTTCTAATTTTTTTAATAAAAAAGAATTATCTGTAATTTTTTTAATAAAAAAGAATTATTTCCAATTTTTTTACTAAAAAAGAATTATTTCTAATTTTTTATTAAAGACTTTTTTATTTTTTTAATAAAAAGTTACAACATACAACAATTTTCAGGATAAATCCGCTTTCGCTTGTGGAGATTCTCGCGCACGTTATTCAGCAGATTCAGGACAAGCAGGAGGCGATAACTTTCTTGGAAAAAACTGAGCCCAAAGTAACCAGCAATAATGAGGCGGTCGCACTGTGCAAAGTTCTCGCCGGACAGATTTTACTCGATAAACTCAACGATCAGGAGAAGACGAAGAAGATCATTGATGATGTGGAAGTTATGCTAGATAATGCGGATGGCATTACCACGGTTCATGGGAGATTTTATCTCCTTGCCAGCAGATTATATAGACTTCAGGGGAAACATGCTGAATACTATCGCACGGCGCTCAGGCAAGTGTTGAATATTCTTTGAGCTTTTGAAAATAGTTTAAATCAGTATCTGAATTAATCGGAATCAGATATCACAATATTTGAAAGCAATAACAATTTGGATGTTCTTTTATTTGAAAATACGTTTTGTATGGGTTGGCCATAATTTTTTTAATTTTTTAAATTTTTTCAAGCTTTCAGTTACTCTGTAAATGAGCTTCATAAATATTTGCATTTTTCTTGTCTTTTATTCGTATTTAAAAAAAATGTTTATGGCTTGGAAACAATTTTTTTTTTTTTTTTTTTTTTTTTTTTTTTTTTTTTTTTCAAGCTTTTCTTTACAGTGCAAATGAGCTTCATAAACATTTGTCATTTACACTTTGTGTCTCGAATATCCAGGTATCTGGGTTGCATCGAATTGGACACCCTGAGTAAACAGGAACAAGAGCAGCACGCCTTCTTTCTGGGTCTCGCGGCGCTTCTCGGCGAAGGCGTCTACAATTTAGGAGAATTGCTGGCTCATCCCGTGCTACAATCGCTGAAAGGCACGACGAACAGCTGGCTGGTGGAGCTCCTGCAGGCTTTCAATGCCGGCGATATCGCCGCTCTCGAGAAGCTCAAACCCCAGTGGAGCAAGGTCGCCGATCTCGCTGCCCAGGAACTCAAACTGCGGCAGAAGATATCGCTTCTTTGCCTGATGGAAATGACCTTCAAGCGGCAAGCCAATAACCGGTGGGTGTTAAAATCCTAATTTATGGAAATTCAAGATGATTCGACAGACCTTTGGAAACTTTTGCTTCATTGATTTATTTTTTTACTGCCGTTTCACGTTTGCCAGATCGACGTAAAATGAGTTACTGATTAATGTAACTCATTTTAACAAAAATTCTTTTATTTTATAATAATTTATTCTTTTATTTTTTAACAATTTATTCTTTTAGTTTTTTTTATGTATTCTTTTACTTTTTAACAATTTATTCTTTTACAAATTTATCAAAATTATTTGATTAAGAAGCGATTGTTTTTTTACGATTTATTCTTTTACAATTTATCAAAATTATTTGATTAAGAAACGATTGTTTTTTTTACAATTTATTCTTTTACAATTTATCAAAATCATTTTATTAAGAAACAATTGTTTTTTTACAATTTATTCTTTTACAATTTATCAAAATTATTTTATTAAGAAACGATTGTTTTTTTTACCATTTATTCGTTTACAATTTATCAAAATTATTTTATTAAGAAACGATTGTTTTTTTTACTATTTATTCTTTTACAATTTATCAAAATTCTTGTATTAAGAAACGATTATATATATATATTTTTTTTTTTACAGTCAATTGAGCTTCACCGAGATTTCCCACGAGACTCGACTACCGATCGGCGAAATCGAGCTTCTAGTAATGAAGGCGCTGGCCCAGGGTCTCGTTCGCGGAGCGATAGACCAGGTGGCCGGTATCGTCAACATGACCTGGGTGCAACCCCGAGTTCTCGATCGCACCCAAATCGCCGGTATGGTTCAGCAGCTCGACGGCTGGTGCAAAGACGTCAACACGATGGAAAACCTGCTGGAGTCGCGCGCTTCGGAAATTCTGACTCTCTAATAAACAGCGAAACGAGCGACGAGCGAGTGATTCGTTTTCTTTTTCTTCTCTCGTCCGCTTGGGTTCGAAAGTTGCATTTCTCATCCGATAAAGTCGAACGCGAGTCGAGCGCGCCGAAGCAGCAATTACTACAGCGGATATGTAAGATACCGATACTCGTCTCTGCATCGCGAATCCCAAACAGGGATTCGACGAATCGGACGGAGTATTCGGGATGCATCGCGACTCTAAATCGGGTCAATAATAAACTAAACTTGTAATGTAACGAGATTGAACATTTAATAAAGTTTTTAAGGTCCTCAGTTTTTTTTTCTCTTCATGAATGCTGGTTTGGTAATTTTTAAAAATCGATTATCTCATTTCGATACAAGATTGAACATTTAATTAAAGTTTTTAAGGTCCTCAGTTTTTTTTTATTTTCTCTTCGTGAATCCTGGTTCAGTGATTAAAAAATCGACTATCTCATTTTGATACGAGATTGAACATTTATTAAAGTTTTTAAGGTCCTCAGTTTTTTATTTTCTCTTCGCGAATCCTGGATTTTGGTAATTAAAAAATCGACTATATCATTTCGATACATTAATCCTTTCTTCGCGCGAGAATGGACAACATTAGAGTCTTAACACTAATAATAATTTTGCAAAACTGCCGAAATGCACTGAAAAATGAATATCAGCTGATTTAACTGACTTCCCCGATGAACCGCCGAATCTTCAACATCGAACTTTTCGGAGCGAATGTATAAATGATACATCGATGATAAAGCAAAAATAAAAAAAAAAACATTTTAAATGAAATATAAGTATGAAAAAAAATAAAAAAAATAAAAAATAAAAGTAGCATATTTAGTAGTATTTTTTTTTAGTATGTTCTAATTTTTTTAATTTTATATAAAATATGAATATCCGGAGTGAAATTGGAGATTTTTAATATCCGTGCTGTAATAAAATCCTAGCTTTCTGCTGACGATTATGCGAAAAAAAAAATGCTAAAATTTCTGCTGACGATTATGCGAAAAAAAATGCTAAAATTTCTGCTGACGATTATGCGAAAAAAATGCTAATACGCACGTGACCGCGAGCGTTAAACGCAGGTTGATGACGTCCACATTGCCGAGGTCAGCATTTGTGTCTGAATCTCAAGTGGAATCGCATTCATCGTCTTATTGTCGCCGAGCGGCAATCATTGCGTTATCAGCGCTGAGTGGGACCAACAGCAAATTTTTCTATCCTGTTGCCAAGTGGTTCAGTTGATCCGAAACTTCAGTTCAGTAACAATAGACTCTCCCGAAGGGTCAATCGAATAAAGGATCGCAATTAATTAAAAGGAGATCCTCGCGGATCGCAATTTCCCGCTTTTCCATTGGTCGAAAATTTTCACGACACGACAAAGCGAAGAATCGCTCGTCGCGCATTCACGAAGCGCTCGGCGCGCATTTTCCGCGGAGTTGCCGCGCGTTTCGCGAGATTGATCAGCTGCCGAAACGTCACTTCGTGGCATAGGTTATGAGTTTAATTAGGATCGTAATGCGTTGCTCGTGATGATTCATGTTATTCCGGGTGAATAATTGCCGATGGTGCGAAGGGAGGAAAAAGGCTGAGCCCGAACATCGAGAAACGCGGCTCACGGTAATTTGTTTTTTTTTTTTACCTTCGATCTCGTTGTTTTGCTGATTTATTATTGAGCTTTTGTTATTTATGTAACTACTGCGAAATGCACTTGAAATTAATGGCAATTTTGTGCTTCGATGCAGCAGCGAAATTCATCGAGATGCTCAAATTCATGGGGTTTGTGTTGATTTTGCTGGCGGGAGGAATCGACGCCAAGCAATTCAGCCGCCTGAATCTTCCATCCTTAGAGCCGATTGTCATCACCGCACATCTTGGAGAGCATCTCAATAAAAGCTTTAATGCTGACGTGGAATACGTTTTTCTGTACGCTGTGAGTTTTGTAGGAGAGAAAAATATCATGTACCAAGTTTTTGGTGTCTTTCGATTTTTTGGGTTTTTTTTTTATTAGGAACAAAGTGATGCGTCTCAACGCCAAGTATTAAAAAGATATTAATTTGGCCTCTGTGCAGTTTTTTTTTTTTTTTTTTTTTTTTTACAAACGCTGCTGCCGCTGCTTTTATTCACCCAAAGATGGTTTCAAAATCAGTTGCTTTTCCCCTTTTTCACCTGAAAACTGATGGCGGGTTTTTTTTTTTTTTTTTGCCCAGTTGATTAACAATTATTACTTCATTCTTCTTTACATCAGCAAATTTATCCAAAATTGGTTTCAAAATCAGTTGCTTTTTCCTTTTTCACCTGAAAACTGATGGGTGATTTTTTTTTTGCCCAGTTGATTAACAATTATTACTTCATTCTTCTGTACATCAGCAAATTTATGCAAAACTGGTTTAAAAATCAGTTGCTTTTTCCTTTTTCACCTGAAAACTAATGGGTGATGCTTTTTAAAATTTTTGTAGCCCAGTTGATTAACATTTATCACTTCATCTTTCTTTACATCAGCATATTTACCCAAAATTGGTGTCAAAATCAGTTGGTTTTCCTCTGTTTCATCTAAAAACTAATGGGTGTTTTTTATTTTTAGAAATACCTGTGAGAATGAAAATAAATAAATAAATAAATAAATAATTTTTTTATTTTTAATGCAGCCTAGTTAATCAAAGTTTATTGCTTAATTTTTCTTTATATCAGGAAGTAGTGGACGGTGCGAGAATCACCGTTCACAGTAACGCCACCAACGAGGAGCCTCTCGTGGTTGTCGTTCGCCAAAGGAGCGGAATTCTCTCCTGGCAAATACCGTTCATAGTGGAGACCGTCAGTTCGGACCTTTCCTTCGACTCCACAAGCCGAACTCTGTGCTCCGCTCAGCACGAATTGCGAAATAATACCGACGAAGATTACATCACTGTTAGTATTTCCACAAGTAGTCGCACTGATGTTTACTTTGATTTAATCATAGCGCGGGAAGACTTTAACATCAGGTACACAAGAATTGACATTAACGAATGTTTCAGTGGATCATAGACATGTGACAATGATAGTTATAACTTGTTCCTCCAGCACAGGCGAACCTAAGAATATTACTATATCACCCGCCGAGCCTATTTATTATGGCTATGATTTTGCTGGACAGACGGAAAGTTCATCGGTGCTGGTGCATGTGGAATCAGACACCACTGTCTGCATGTCGCTGTCTGTTCAAGACACCAAGGTACGATATTCAATCTTGAAATGGGAAACTCTTTTTATTTCTTTTTATTTCTTTTTATTTCTTTTTATTTCTTTTTATTTCTTTTTATTTCTTTATGTTATTTCTTTATACTTTTTCATTTTATTTCTTGCCAGTAAGTCAAGATCTCATTGCTAATTCAGCTACTTTTCCCTGATTTACTCTGATATTTCTCGCCGTTGGCCAAATTTTTACAATATAAGTACTTTAAAAAACATTGTGTGCATCGTTAATTATTTTAAAAAATTATTTTTGTATTGGCTGATAGAAAAACATTTTACACCATTTCTATGCATAGCCGATTTACGATTTATTCCCTTATAATTTATTTGCGATTTATTCCCGATTTATAGTGCCCGGTATTCGATCTGGAACGAAACGTTCAGTACTCGGGTTACTGGCAAACCGTAAGCGGACAAGGAGGAATAACGATACCGGTTAGCATCGTCAGAAAACTTAAAAACCGTGCAATCATTTATAGTGAATTAAGCTACAATAGTGACGAAGGATGTTCTTTCAGCGAGAAGCGTATCCAGGAGGTTTCTTCGTAGTCCTCGTAGTCAAAGGCGACGACTCGGATTGCACGGGAGTTCGCGGTAGTTCGACCATTTCTCGTCGCAAAAACGTGAAACTCGTCATCAACCCGAGCATCAGCAAGGATGACTTCGTCATCGCTTCCGTTATAAGTCTAGCCGCTGGCCTCGGGGTTTGCGCAGTTTACATCATAGGAGTTATATGGCACAACGTTAGAAAAGGGCGAAAGCTCAGA
This sequence comes from Pimpla rufipes, assembly GCA_963932165.1. Lineage (NCBI taxonomy): Eukaryota > Metazoa > Arthropoda > Insecta > Hymenoptera > Ichneumonidae > Pimpla > Pimpla rufipes. Next base: position 27,921,641 of record OZ010630.1, read on the forward strand.
GAGCGATTGTTGAGCGACGAACTTGCGGAATCCGAGGCCCCGGAATGCTTGCCGACGCCTTCGACCGTCGAGGACGTAGTAATTGACTAATATTTGTTATTGTTAAATACTAATTTACATAATTTAAGCTAGTCATTGTGCTTAGAGTACATTTCGCATAAATTCGATAAAAATGAGAGAGAATTGCAAACGCTTATCGATGGTAAAAAAATTTGAAAAAATTCATGCACGTTAAAGGTACTGAAAAGATTAATTTTGAGTAATAATAATTAAAAAATGTTATTGACAAATTGATGAAAAAAATTATTGTTTAATAAATATTTCGATGACCTTTTTTTAATGAAAGATTTATTCATTTTTCTGGATACATATGATATTTTTCAGATTTTTAAGTACTCTTCGAAATTTGTGTTTTTTTATATGGAGAATATGTACAAATTTCAAAGAGTACTCAAAAATCTGAAAAAATTCATACGTATTCACAAAAACGAAGGAATCATTTCCATAAAAAAAAACTTAGGTCATCGAAATATTTGTTAAACAATGACTTTTTTCATCAATTTGTTAATAACATTTTATAATTATTATTACCCAAAATGAATCTTTTCGGTACCTTTAGAGTGCATGCATTTTTTTTTTTTTTTTTTCAGATTTTTAGACCGTCGAAAAGTGTTTGCAGTTCTCCCACATTTTTTCGAATTTATGCGAAATGAATACCAGGCGCCAGAACTACGAATTCGATCTATTACGACACTTACAGCCCGGTCCGAGCCAATGGTTGTCGCACGATGACAGTGACGACTCCTCGTTGGACGAGGACGACATCGACATGCTGCACGACGCGAAAATGGACAAGGAAATCATTCGAACGATGCGCGTCCTGTCCGTCGCCGATCTCGCGCGAAAGGATCCGAATATTCTCCGTCACAAATCGCGACTCTACCTGTACTACCTGTTCACAATCGCGGTCTTCTACACGCTCCCCGTCATCCAGTTGGTGTTCACGTATCAGAACGTTCTTCACGTGACCGGCAATCAGGATCTCTGCTACTACAATTTTCTCTGCGCTCATCCGCTCGGCCTGCTCTCCGACTTCAATCACGTCTTCTCGAACTTCGGCTACATCCTTCTCGGTCTGCTCTTCATATTTCTCACTTGGACGCGCGAGAAGGCCGACGTGTGTCACGCGGAGAAGAAGAAGAGCTACGGAATTCCGCAGCATTACGGAATGTTCTACGCGATGGGCACGGCGCTCATGATGGAGGGAATTTTGTCCGGAAGCTATCACGTTTGCCCGAATCACAGCAATTTTCAGTTTGGTAATTTCACGAATAAGATTTGAGGCGATCGAATCCCTCCAGTAAAGTCGCCAGTAAATTAACAGATAAGCAGAATAATTTCATTATCATGGGTTTCTATAAAATCTGATATTTTCAGATTGTTCGCAAAAATTCTAGCGATGAACCAAAATATTTAATTATGTGATGCAGTGCTGAAAATCTCGTATTTCCATCGCGAAGTGTATAAAAATAAATACTGAAATCTAAAAATCCAAAAATATGGGTAAATGAACGGGCCAATCTAATCTACATTTTTCTGCGACCAAATAATCGCAGTAGATAGCTAAATAATAGACAAATTAAGAATCTAATGTTCATCCAAGTCGTCGTAATTTCTCACGAAATCTTATAAACTTGTTGTTTATTTACTGGTGACTGTTCAATTACTGGTGCATTCACCCTAATTCTGAAATTCACTTTGCTTTCAGACACGAGTTTCATGTACATAATTTCGGTTCTCTGTATGGTGAAAATTTATCAAAATCGTCATCCCGACATCAACGCCCGAGCTTCTTTTACCTTCGGCGTTCTCGCGCTCATAATTTTTCTCGGGATGGTCGGAGTGCTGAACGGCTCGAAAGTCTTTTGGATCATTTTCACGATGTTGCATCTTGTCGTCTGTATGGCGCTGACGGCGCAGATTTACTACATGGGTCGGTGGCGACTGGATCGAGGCCTTTTTCACCGAGTAGTCATGGTAATTAATCGCTTTCTCGTTACGCGAGGAAATTTTCGCATAGTCGCACAATTTAATACTTGTGATATTGTTTATTGCAGACGTTGAAACACGACGCCAGGGCCGGTGCTTACCACGTTTTGAGACCTCTTTACGGCGGTCGATTGATTCTACTTATCGTGGCTAATTCTTGTAACATAGGAGTCGCGGTTTACGGCAATATGCATCACGACAAGGACTTTGCGACGTTTTTGCTGGGTCTCCTCATGTCGAATTTGATTTTGTACACGTTTTTCTACATCGTTATGAAGGTAAGTCCTGGAAAAATGTATCTGTTCTTGAAGAGAATTTTTTTTTTTCGGAACCTGAAGAATCTTAGATGTCTTCACATCCAAGATTTGTTTCTACGACATAGCGATTCTTTTTATTTTTATTTTGAAAGTTCGATATTTTTCTTGAGGAGAATTTTGTTCGGAATCTTAATAATCTTAGATGTCTTCATATCTAAGATTTGTTCCTACAAAATACCGTTTCTTTTTTTTTTTTAAGTTCGACATTTTTCTTTTTGTAAAAATAAAATTGATCTGTTCTTAAAGCCAATTTTTTCGGAACCTGAATAATCTTAGATGTCTTCACATCCAAGATTTGTTTTTACAGCATACCGATTCTTTTCTATTTTTTTTATTTTGAAAATTCGATATTTTTCTTTTTTTTAATGCATGTTCGACGTTACCGAATTTCCCCAGAAAATTCGCTTAAACAGGCTGAAGCTATATCGAATATTTCGAATATTTCTTTTTCTTTTCTTTTATAGCTTTGCCACCACGAGCGAATTCTCTTCGAGCCCGCGTGCTACATAATTCTCTCGTTCGTGACGTGGGGCGGCGCTCTTTATTTCTTCATCAACAAGTCGATCTCGTGGGAAAAAACGCCGGCGCAGTCCCGGCTCTACAACAAACCGTGCGCGCTATTAAACTTCTTCGATTCCCACGATATCTGGCATTTTCTCTCCGCCTTCGCCATGTTCTTCTCGTTCATGGTGCTCCTCACGCTCGACGACGACCTGGAGGACACGCATCGCAGCCTCATTCCCGTCTTCTGATTCCTCGCGGAAGGTTCGTCATTTCACCCACATATCGTTCGTTGTGTAAATAAAAAGACAAATTCTATACATATATATTTTTTCTCTCTCTCTCTCTCTCGTTTAATGTAATCTTCATGGCAGTGTAATCACGATCCACAAATCTCCTGCAAATTCACACTCCATTCTTAGTCGTCGCATCGCTAATTAATTCTATTTTCACTCATCTTCAATGTACAAAAAAAGGGGGGCGAAAAAAAAAATAAGAAGAAGAAACCAACTATACGTGAACTCGTGTTTGCGAATCGCACGAAGCCTCTGAAAAAAGTTCGTAAAGCGTTCGCCTCAATTTCTCGCTCACTCCCTCTTTTTTTTCTCTCTCTCGAGTTTCTTTAAAAAATAAATACATATAATCTCTGCGTATTTACCCGGCTTATCGCGATTTTGCGTTTTTTGTTTTTTTTTTTCTTTCGTTCTTTTTACACATAACACACACTCTCGTGCAATACGCGCTTCGTTTGCACAGTTCGTTAGCACGACGGGCGTCACTGTCAAACCCTGCGATATATACACAATAAAAACTACCGCGTTATCGCGATAATATCGAAACCCGTTCGACGGCGATTTTTTCAGTTGATACAGCGATCGGTTCAACGCGTTTGCCGCGTTACTCTTTGTTTTTTTTTTCGTTATTCCTTCGTACGATCTCGTAGCTCGTGTCGCTCTAAACTGTACAATGAAAATTTTCTTCTCCTAAAGTCGTGTGTTTTGCGTCTATACAAAGGCAATCCCGGAACGCACGCGAGGATCCCTGCTCAGTAATTCCCATTGACACTGATAGAAAACCCATCAAACGAACGAAATTCCGAATGAAAAAAAAAAAAAAAAAAAAAAAAATCGCTTCGAACATGTTTCAATCGGCTTTTCGTCCATTTTATTGGTTTCTAATCGGATCTTTTAACCAGGGATCGAAACCGTACAATGAAAATTGTCTCCTAAACTCGTGTTTTGCGTCTATACAAAGGCAAATTCCCATTGACACTGATAGAAAACCCATCAAACGTACAAAATTCCGATTGAAAAAATGATCCCTTCAAACAGGTTCCAATCGGTTTTTTATCCGTTTTATTGGTTCTAATCGGATCTTTTAACCAGGGAAAATCGGATCGACGGTAATTCCCATTGACACTGATCGAAATCCATCAAACGTACAAAATTCCGATTGAAAAAAATGATCCCTTCAAACAGGTTTCAATCGGTTTTTCGTCCGTTTTATTGGTTTCTAATCGGCTTTTTTAACTATGAATCGAAACCGTACAATGAAAATTTTCTCCTAAACTCGTGTCTTTTGCGTCTATACAAAGGCAAATTCCCATTGACACTGATAGAAAACCCATCAAACGTACAAAACTCCGATTGAAAAAAAATGATCCCTTCAAACCTGTTTCAATCGGTTTTTTGTCCGTTTTATCGGTTCTAATCGGTTTTTTTAACCAGGGAAAATCGGCTCGACGGGGCTCGGATTAAACGAGGACAGTTACGACGAGGCGCTCGAGTCGTTGTGCGGCTCCTGGCCGGAGGCTTCGAGTTGCACGAGGGTACGTTGAAGCTCGGCGCGCTCGGACGAGTGAAGCCTGTGAACGATCTCGAGAACAGCGTCGAGTCTCACCTCCGGACAGACCTCGAGGACCTCCTTAATTTTCGTGACGACCGCGTCACGTTTAACGCAGTTTATGTTGCGCGTCACGACGCTGTTCTCGTTGTCGCGCTGACTCTCCAGCCAAAGTACGACGCTCTCGTCCTGATCCCACAGATACGACTCGGTGGCGCCTTTGTCCTCGACGAACCAGCGTCTCAGCATCGCGTCCACCTGGCCCTCGGGCAACGTCGGCTGCGTCGTCAGAATTTCACGCCTGATCTCCTCCTCCAGCAGCCGACGACGCAGATGCCAGTACAACAGCCGTCGCGACCTTCGCCACGGCACGATCTCCTGTATCGCGTTCTTCTCCAGCATCCGCTCGGGCGTGTCGTGGAGATCCGCGAAGTGAACCGCCACCTGGTGATACATCGGCTCGAGCTCGCCCTCGCGGGTCCGAATTATCGCCTCGAGGTTCGCGCGCTCCTCCGCTGACGATGCGGTCACGTATTTTTCCTGTGATTTTTTTAGGAAAAATTGTTTTATTATGTTTCTATAAAAGGCTTTTTTAAAGAGTGATTGTGATTGGGGAATTTTTTTGGAGAATATGAGAAAAAGATGAGAAAATGTTGAAGTTTGCATCGTTGTAATGTAACCAAATAAAATAAATAACATAAATAAATAAAATAAATAAATAAATTAAATAAATAAATAAAAATTGCAATAATTCACCCCCATTAGGGGGTGAAATAATTTTTTTTTTCATGCCCTTAGTCATTATAATAATTATTATAGTCGGTATACCCATTTTGGTTCATTAATATTTTGTTGTTCTTAATTTCGTTGCACTGCAACGATGCAAACTTCAACGTCATGAAAAAAAGAGTAAAACAGATTAAGTCTTGCACGAGGTTTACCTGCCAGCCGCGCAGCACTGGATCCACTCTGTGCATCGTTTTCAGTATGTCCTTGTTTCTGTACTTGATCTCGACAATTCCCTCGGCCTCCAGCACGCCGCCTCGACTCGTCGTGTCCGCGAACATTTCCATGTGCCGCGGGTTTATCGTGGGATCGACGACAGCCCAGGCGCCGCCTCGCAACTCGCCGTTCGGAGGAATGTAGACGATCACGGGCCTTTTGTAGGATCGCAGGCCGTCGACGATGTACGCGCCAAATTTCAAGATTTGTTCGTACATGTCTGTAATTTTTTAAAAGATTTTTGTTACGAGTTAATGTTAATTTTTTATTACGAGCGGTATCTTTATTTCTAATTCCACTAATCAACTTTGATACTTTTTGGTATTCTAAAAATTTGAAGGCAGAATTGCAGTTGAATTTGTAGCATTCAGAGCGTCCAAATAATGCTAAATATTTCTGACAACTTCTATCACAGAATCCATCGATAACTTATTAGTTACAAAACATCCACGTCTTTTCTCTAGCTTTGCAAAAATACCAACTGATCCACAAAAAATGTGTATCCAAAGTTATCCAAAAGAAAAATCCAAAGAAAAGTTACCTCAGAAAATTCAAAACCTCAATGCAGTCAAAAACTAAACAAAAAAAAATCACTCACCTTTCATGCCACCGGAGAATCCTCTCCAGTTAGCGAATATAAACAGCGGAAGTTCCTCCCTCGCGAAATCCTTGATAGCCTGCGAAGTCTTATAAGCGCTATCCGGATACCAAACTTGTCCAGCCTGCGAGACGGTCTTGGCCTCAGAATCAAGATTCGCGGGATCCGCCGGCAAATGCATTTCCACCGATCTCGTCTCCACAGCGATAACTCCGCAAGGAATTCCTCCAAGCCTGGCCCTTCCAACAACCACAGTCTGCGCCCAGGGTTTCATAATTTCCTCCCACGATCCACGATCGAAAAATCCGCTCTCCCAAGTTCCCGAATCATCAGGCAGCAGTCGTCCCTCCAGCATCCATCGGGGATCGTACGGCGTCTTCGTCGGCAAATATCCAACATCACGATCCACAGGATCCGGAGACGCGACGATCGGTAGCCTCGCGCCTTTCGATCTCGGCATGTAGCTCATCCACTTCAAAACCGTGGAAATCGCGTCAAGATCTCTCGGCTCAACCGCGTGAGAAACTCCATTGTTATGCATAATTTGTATCCCACCCAGCTGATTGTTACTCGCGTAAACCTCGCGACCGAGAACCGTATTCAACGCTCGATAACCCGTGAGAATTATGTGCGAATTTTCCACCTGAATCACTCGCTGACCGAGCCGAACGAGATACGAACCGATGCCGATCGCTCGGCACGAGACCAACGAAATCGTCACAATGTCCTCGTAAGCCTGGGAAGTCTCGCCAGCCGTCATCCCCGCGTATTTCAGATTCTCGACACCTAAACCGTCGTCCTTGCCGATGATATCGGTGATCCTGTAACGCGATTCGCCGCCGTCCTCGATCAGGCAAGCCTTCACCGAATTCAGCGACGCCAGCCTCGCGTAATCGTCGGGAGTCAAATAGATGTATTTGAAACCCTTTTCAGGGTCCTTTTCGTCCTCCCAGGCGATCCTGAAGACCGCTTTCACCTCCTCAGCGAGTCCTATTCGAGCTCCCGAATTCGCCGAGAAGTAAATCCTCGGAATCTCGAGTTGCCTCGCGCGTTCCGAGGCTTTGTAGAAAACGATGTCTTCCTTGGGACCAAAAGAACCGATGAGATGAGTCAGATCGTTGGCGATGAGAATTACGTCCCGCCCAGCTGGATATTCGGGGGTGTAAAGCGTCATTCTCCAGGCAACCATTCCAGCGTCATTTTCCCCCGGCAGTCTTTTTTGTTCCACGAGATTATCGCCGTCTAGGACGAGTTCAATGCTGTCCAAAAGCGGACTGGGAATCACGGGATTTTCGATATTCGGCCGATCCTCGTAATACTTGGCCCACGATTTTTCGATCTGCTGCCTAAACATATCCGGGAGATCGTAAACGTAGGTCGTTCCGGCGCTCTGCGCCTGGAATCTCTTGGCTTGAAGATAATCTTTGGTCAAATAAGGCGTGGAGATCGGCAATCCGTGCATCGGCCCGGGTCGCCAATTCGCGTTCGCCGAAGCGGCTGATGAACCGTAAGACTCGAAGCGAATCACGCCGCCCTTCGGGTCCGTCGCCTCGGTGTAGAGATGAAGATCTATGCTGTAGCCGCTGTCGTTCGAGATGCAGAGACGAACGTTCGACGTTGGTTTTCCCGGCGCCGGGCGGATCGTCATTTTTATCTCCGCCTGGCGAACCCGAAGTTTCCATAATCTTGGACCATAACGAAGCACCATACTCGTCACGCTTTCTTCGATCCTCGCCGGATCCATGATGACCGTAGGCACGAAATTGAGGTAAATGTGATTGCAGTCCGTTCGCTGCGCCTGGGGATGCGAAAAAGCGACTTCCAATTCGTCCATCGCCTCGAGTAAAACTCGTTCGCCCTCGTTGTGAAGATAATCGAAACTCGCTTCTTTGGTCACGAGATCCGAGTGGCGAATTATCGAGCGAATGAAGAAACGATAGTCGGTGACCTGTTGACCCTTCGCGACTTTCGCCTTGCCGAGATACAGATGCATCTTCTGATTGGAAATCGGCAGAGCTTCGAGATCGTAAGTTCGCATTCGATTTAATTCGAGCTGATAGGCGCAGCCGGGCTCGAGGTGACGATAAATTCGGTCCTCGACGAATCCGTCGCGCTGACGGAAGGTGAAGAATTTCGGGAATTCACGACGTTTCAGCGCGCCGAAGGTCACTCGGCGTATCCCGCGGGAAATCAGCTCGTCCTTGTTCGTCGCGCACCAATCGCCGAATAATCGCGCCATGGTCGCGTCGTCCTGGTTTCCGTTGTCCTGAACGGCGATGCTGAGGATGTGAACGGGTTCGACGGATCTCTCGCCGATTTCCGAAGGTCCCGCGGCTTCCGCGGTGCTCAGCGAGACGTTTATCGAGGTGCTGTGACGCGATTCGCTGCCCGCCGCCTCGACAGCCTCGAGGATCTTCGCCGACACGGAATTCGGTGACGAGAGATCCTCGAGAAGATCGAGAATTTCGTCGGAATATTGGCTGAATTGTTCGAGATCCTGAAAAGCGGCCATCGCGCCTGTTCGATGATTCACCAAAGACAAATTCTGACGATTCGGGTGATTCGTCGGGAGCATAAATTGGAAATGAACCACGGGAATCTCGCCCGAAAGCTCCAGATGCTGAAGACAAGTGAGCTCGTAACTTATGTAGGCGCGACGCACGTAAACCTCGAGAGCCGCGTTGCAAACCGCGCGATTTGTGTGATAGAAGAAATCGTGGAGAATATCGAAGATCGAGGTTTCCGAGAGGATGAGTTTTTGCAGATTCTCCGGGTGAAAATCGTGGCCGTACATATCGACGGCCGAGAGGAAAATCGACTCCATCTGGTTGTGTCGCAATTCGTAGGCCGGCTGATGAGCGGCTATTAAAACCTGTCGAGCTCGGAGCGCGACTCTGCTCTGCTCGGTGCGATTCAGGCTCGTCAATTCCGTTAAAGTGCTGGCCAATTCATCTGTCAAGCCCGGCTCGTTCGCCCACAAATGATCTATCAGCATCGTGACCAGAACGTTCTTCTTCGCCACTTGATTGTGACTGAAAATCGTCGACGTCACCATCGCCATGTCGTCCTTGTAACGCTCGATGAGCGCCGAAACGCATTTGTCGTAGTGTCCCTGCTGAAATTGAGACTCCACGGTGTAATATTGCTTAAGCAGCTCGTGAACCGCGGTCTTCATTCTTCCTCTTATCCCGTTTCTGTATCTCTGCACCAGCTGCACGATCGCTTGGGTGGTGAGGAAGAAAACGTCTCTCTCGGCTTTTTTCGAAAGCGTCGCCGCATGACCATCGATAACCGCGGCAATCTGCTGGCTCGGGAATTGCACCAAAACCGACGTGATGTTTCTCTCGTAGAGCGACATCATTTTCCGTATCTTCTTCTCCACGGATATCGGAATTCGGCCGCTAATCGTGGCGATCACTTCCTGTAGCTCCAATAACGGGAGACTCGGATCTCGAAGAGAGCACATGAAGCGCTCGATCAGCTCGAGTAAACAGGGCAGATGATAAGGATCGGGAAGGCAAAAACCTGCCAGAGTGTTCTCCAAGGACGTTCGGTATTTCGTGTGAAGATGATTCAATTTTTCCGGGATAACCGGAACCGCGGGAACGGGAAATTGTCCGGTGTAATCCTGAGCCTTCGTCACGAGGCTCGGATCGTCGAGCTCGAGATGAGCGATGAGCGCGCCGGCTTCGAGAACAGCGCCGGGACGTTTCACGTAAAAAACGCTGCCGGATTCGCTCGCCGTGACCGTCATCACCATCTTCATCACCTCGATCTCCGCGTAAGACGCGCCGGCGTTCACGTGGCCGCCGTCCTCGACGGTGAAGCTCAAAAGTTTCCCGGCTGACGGGGAACGAAGGAGGGACGGGTCGTTGTCTTTTTCGAAGACGCAGGTTTGATTTCCAATGACGATTCTATAGCGATCGACCTCTTCTCTCATATAAGTCGTGTAACTCGCGCCGTCCATGGAAAGCAAAAGTCCGCCGTCCGATAGACGATGAATATCGATCTCTTTGTACGAACCGTTCATCACGAGAAAATAGCTGTTGGGCCCGGATTTCGCCGCCTGAACTTTGTACTTGAAACCGTCGTTGATCAACTCGACGTCCATCACGTTGTCCAAATCGTTGCTCGCCTGAATTTGTCCCTTCTCCAAGGCTGTCTGGAAACCCGTGAACGCGGCTTCGATCGCGCGATCGGCGATGTGAATCGCGCCGCAGGTGACGGCGAGGAGAACGTCGGGTTTGTCGCTGCGAACGCGTTCGGCGATCAGAGCGTCGAGCCAGGCGGTGTCGATGTTGTTCGTCAGGAAGGATTCGGTCTCCAGAAGCGTGATCAGATACTCGACGGTGGTACGAAAATCACCGCGGATGCTGAGTTCCTTCAACGCCACGACGAGATTCTCGCGCGCTTGAGTTCGATCCTCGCCCCAGGAGAAACAGTGGCCGAATTGCGAGTCCGCGAATTCGTGGAGACCACCCGAAGCGCCGACGGAGAAGTAACCCCAGACGTTTTTCGACGAGCGGAAGTTTAGCTCCTGAACCGTGCCGGACGAGGGCTTGAAACCCTCGTCGGGATTCTCGCTGGTTATTCGCGCGGCGATCACGTGACCCCAGGGCTGAGGCTTGTGGCTCGGCTGCTCGAAGTCGATCGTGCTGTCGCCCCACGGGGATTCGCCGTATAACAAACGAATGTCCTTTATGTGATGCAGAGGAAGGCCCATCGCGATTTGCAGCTGAGCTGCCGGGAGATTCACGTCTGAGACCATTTCTGTGCAGGGATGCTCGACTTGCAGGCGGGGATTTAGCTCCAGGAAATAATAACGACCTTCGGTGTCGTAGAGATACTCGACAGTTCCGGCGCTGACGTAGCCAACCATTTTTGCCAGTCTCACCGCCGCTTTTTCCATCTCCTCGAAGACCTCGGGTTTCGCGATCACCGCCGGCGCTTCTTCGATTATTTTCTGGTGTCTTCGTTGGATCGAACAGTCGCGACCGAACAGAGAAATCGCGTTGCCGTAATTGTCGGCTATCAGTTGGACTTCCAGGTGACGAGCGCATTTCGCGAGTTTCATGATGAATATCGGCGAGCCGGGGATTTCGCTTTGCACTTGGCGGAAGAGGGAAGGGAGTTCCTCGGCGTTTTCGACCTTTCGAATGCCTTTTCCGCCGCCGCCCTCGCTCGCTTTTACCATCACCGGGAAGCCGATCTTGTTCGCCGCTGCTAGGCACTCTTCGGCTGTTGATACGCAGCCTTTTTTGAAGAGCTCCGAGGAGATTTTGATCTTTTTGCCGCTGTACTGAGCTTTTAGCTCTGAGCCCGACCAGGGGAGGGTCGGGACGTCGGCTGTTTGGGCTACTATGCTGGAGGCTATCTTGTCGCCGAGGGCCCACATCGCGCGTTCGGATGGACCTGGGGATTTGGTGAAATTAAGCGTTATTTTGATGGGATAAGAAATGTGGATTTTTTCGTGTCTTAAAAAAATATTGGCACCAAAATAATGGGAAAATAAGTGGAAACAGCAATCAACTGACTAAATTATTTTCAGGATAGCCAAACCGGTGATCAATTTTTGTAATCATTTTTATAAAATTGTTCGTGTTAAATAATAATAGCGGAGGATAATTTATCGCATTTTATGAAGGTTATTCAAATTTGTACCGCGTTCGGATGGACCTGGTGATTTGGTGAATGTAAGCGTTCATTTGATGCGATAAAAAATATGGATTCTTTCGCGGTTTAATAACATATTGGCTCCCAAATAGTAAGAAAATAAGTGGGAATAGCAATCAACTTGCTGACTGATATTCAGGCAGCTGAACCGATGCTGAATTTTTTAAATCATTTTTTAAAGTTGTTTGTGTTAAATAATAACAGTGGAGGATAATTTGTTATTAAACCATATTAATTGTAAATTTATTGAATGCTTCTTCGTTTCTCTGAGCGTTTTTCCGAACGTTCATTCGCAATATTGGACGGAATTTCCGCAAAGGATTGTAAAGGATCAGCAAAAGGCCGGTCTGGACTTACCGATAAAAGCAATATCCTCTTTGTGCAGCAACTCCGGTAATTTCGGATTCTCGGAAGCGTGACCCCATCCCGCCCATACCGCTTGAACCTGCGTACGCCTGGCTATGTCAACGATCAGCTCGACATTCGCGTAATTATTGTTATTCGAGCCCCCGGGCACCGGGACGTATTGATCTGCCATCTTGATGTACTCCGCGTTCGCCTTGAGATCCTCCGGTGTCACCATCACCACGAATCTCACGGCCCGCTCGTTCTTGAACATCTCGTACGACCATCTTCTTATCGAACGCATACATTTTACCGCCGCGATTCCGTTGTTCGCGATGAGAATCTGCAAAGCGAAAGAATTTTTTTTTTATAGTCAAATTTAAATACATTATTTATATATTACTTTTTATTACATTTCACAGTCAAGTGAACTGAAATGAGAATCTGCAGAGCGAAAGAAAAAAATGTTTTTTTACAGTCAAATTTAAATTTTATTCTAAAAATTAAAAAATGAAATTTTGAAAATGCAATGAAATTTTATTCTAAAAAAAAATGTTTCTTTGTAGTCAAATATAAATTTTATTCTATATTATTTTTTATTGCATTTTACTGTCAAGTGCAACTAGAAAAAGAAAAGTTGTGTCGAATTATAATGAAACTTATTCCATTAATGAGGTGACATTTTATTTTAACAAACACAATATTTCCTGCTATCAGTATTTTTGTTATAATCCTTTTTCTCAGAGTGCATCGACAGTTGTACGAAAAATTCTTAGTGTTTCGTATTTCTCGTTCAATGAGCATGGAAAAAGACTCTCATTAGCATACCCTTGCTTAAAGAAGGTTTACCGCGTGCTAACGCGATGGACCTGAGCTCAAAGTACAAGGCTCAAAGAAGCTACGACGTTCGCACAATCCATGGTCCGTTTCCACTTGATGTAAGTACGGTTTAACAGACTTACGTAATTATCTTGCACGTAGATTGTTTTTTTTTACCAGATCGAAACGAAGCTATTTTTCACTTTTTTGCTCAAACTTCTCACTTATGTGCCACTTTTCTATCATCACAATCTTTGCACATCTTTCTGGGTCGTTACGACAGTGACTACATTATTCTTCACATAATTTATTTATCATTCTCCACATCATTTATTTATCATGACAAGGATTGTTAAATTTGTATTCAATTTTATTAAGATTACTTATTAAATTTTGCATGAAAATTTATGAACGTAGGCTTGACGGATTTACCTTATCAATAACTTTGGTGCCAGCAAAACGACGAACGAATTCCAACGGTGTCGCAACTGTGAAATCCTTTTCTTGTAAACGGCTCTGCGGGTCGATCATCACCGTGCCCTGCGACATGCTGGGCCTGCGAAGCAGAACAATCTGACGTTACTATCGATCGACATTGATATCGGCGGATTATTGACAAACAGTATCGGTCAGGTCCAGCGTACTTCACTTTGAACCTGAATCGTGAAGCTGCGTCGATAAGATAATTGATTACAGACGAAAAAAAAACAGATTATCGCACTGGGGGGGTTTTTAACTTTTGTATCGTGCGTTGTTAGATAAGGTTGATCGATAATCGCAAGGCGATGCTCGAGATTAACGCGTCGGGAATACGTTTTGCATTGCATTAGAAAAACTCGGGAAGAAAAACGCGAATTCTCAATGCCAGAGGCGAATCTTATCCGCGTCTATTTTCGTATTCAATTGTTAATCACAAGACTGGGTAAGGATTTTCAAGCAACAGATAATTCTGTCGCATTGAAAACTCGCGAGTTAAGCGCTGGGTTGAAAGAAAACACGAATTAGTCGGGAGAAAGTATAACCGCAATTGATTCAAACTCCTCGCGCGAGAGCCTCGGCGGACCTCTTCGATATCTGTCCGTGAAATTGTGAGAATTCCTACCGATTTCGAGGGTCTAATATCAGGTTTCATCGGCGTAGTCAAAGTCGAATATTCCACGTGATTCTATGACATTAGCAACCCGACTTGCTTTTCTATTTTTAGAAATTTCCATTTGATTCATGACGAAATAATTGCAAATAAATACAAACAAAAATATAAGAAATTCCACAAAATGTTATTAAAAATAAAAAAATTAACAGGACTTCGGAAATTAATGTTGTTGTTATTATTATTATTATTACAAATATCGCAATTATTATACGATTACGAAATTGTATCATTTTTTAAATGTTATTAAAAAATCAAAACGTGAAAGGCACATCGAAAATTATGACTATTGTTATTATTATTATTATTATTATTATTATTACAAACATCGCGATTATAATACGATTACGAAATTGTATCATTATTTTAATTACTTTTCTTCTTCTTGCTCGATTTTTGTTATTTTATCGCCATCGTCGAATGTTACATGCAGCTCAGATTTTTTTGCTTCTGGATTGGATTTCGCTGATTGGATTTTTTTGTTTCTAAATGCAAGATAACCCCAGCAGGTGGCGAGCACGGAACAGGTGAAAACAGTTACGACAACGACCGTAAAACTCGCCATGTTGTAATTGAATTCAATCATTGTCATGCATTCGTGCATTATCCACTGTGGCCGAGCATGTGAAGGTGCACCGAGCGAGCTGACTCGGACGGTGCGTGGATTCTCTCTCGGCCACGGGAAACACGACGAGCGTCACTCGCGAAAATTCCCCGAGTCGTCGTAATACGAGAAAACCGGCATTCTTGAGTAACCACTCGGTTCGTGGGCTCAACGAACTTTTATTACGTCGACGACGGACTTGACGTATACAAAAAAAACAGTCTGACGTTTAGACTTCACAAAATAAATAGACGGAAAATAATTCTTAATAATATTTAGAACTTTTCGCTAATTCAACATTTTCACGTTTTTATGGTAAATTATGTGGGTCGAAATCCGATGTTATGATCGACCCTGCGTGACTAACTGCCCGGACTATCGAGGCTCACTGCCAGTACCTTCGGGTCTAACGGTAAATACATTCTTAATACATTTGGTGTTGGATTCGGCGCGTATGGAAACATGTGCTGTATGTACACAAATACACATTTCTGTGACGAAGAGAAGGAAACCTCATTAACGTTATTATATATCCGATCTTAGCTGAACGCGTTATTTTTTTTTTTTTAGTAATTTGTTTTCCTACATTTGTGTTGGATTTAAAAAAAAACGGAGTAATCATCGTGCGTAATCATCACTTAATTTTCTACCACGTATTGCGTTAGTTGTTAAAAAAGAACATTTCTCAATTATCAAGAAAATTAATTTCTCATGAAGATCAGTAGTAAAAAATAGTATTATTTCCTAGTAATTAGCACAAACACCTATCGAAATATTTTATGACAAATATGCGTTTGAAAAAATTGAAAAAAATTAATGAAAGTCTCTCGTTTAATTACGTGAATCCTAAACGTATAGAGACTGCCAATTGGTTATTAAATATCCGACCGTAACTAAACGCGTTTTTAGTGAATAATTCTTTTTCCTACATTTGTATTGGATTTTCTAAAAAAAAAAGCGGAGTAACTATCGAGCGTAACGATTTCTTCATTCTCTACCACAGTTACTTATTGCATTAGTTGTTAAAAAATAAATATATCAATCAAGTAGCAATAAGATCAATACTACAAAATAATATTATTTCCTAATAATTATCACAAACACCTATCCAATTATTTTATGACAAATGTGCGTTAGAAAAAAAAATTTTAAGTGAAAGTTTCTCGTTTAAAAATGCCAAATATGATTACGTGAGTCCTGGACTCGGAACAGTGAGACCGCCGGAGGACGTCGAGGGCTCCTGATCGTCCGTGGACGTCGACGAGACGCCGTCCTCGCTCTTCTCCGAATTCATTCTCGAAAGCCCCGCGTACAGATTGTCCGAACTCTTCCAAATCGGATCCGTCTCGTCGCTTTGCACGAGAACGAATCTCTTCATCCGTTTCATCGCTGCGCTACTCGACAACGCCGACCAGGCCCTCCTCAAAGGGTCGAATATCCACGATATTCCTGAGAGATACCGGGATATCTCGACATTCGTTTCACTCACTTTGACGAAATTCTTTTGGCTAATTAAAAATCCAAACACTTGTGGCGATACTCGAGGCTTTTTTTTTGCTTTTGCGACGATTCACCACTGGTAAATACGGTCAAAGTGCAACATCAGGAATTCTTGAGAAAAGTATCTCAGTTTTTTCACTTTTTTCTGTAGAGTCACAAAAAATAAAAATTGAAATCACGACACATTAATAAAAAATAAATAAAAAATTGGTGTGTGAAGCAAAGCAGCGCGAAATATTTTCTCACATACTTCGGTCACTTCGTCACCACAATTCCGTTGCAATCACGCATTTGTAACAGCATACGAGGAGGATACCTCCAGACCGACGGAACTCGTGGTCATGAACACAAACGCCAGATACCAAACGAAACTGACACTATTGCTGCGAGCTTTTCCGTTGCATGCATTGGTGTTGTCTGCAGCTACCATGGCCAATAAATGTTGAGCAAATCATTCGCGTGTTTATTTTTTACGTAATTGGGAAACCGAAATGATTGTGATTATTTTTAATAAATAATTTTTCTAACACGGATCACGTTAATAATATTATTTTCTGGTTAACGTAATTCGAAATTTATTGTGTTAAATTCGGAGCCTCTTATTATTTTCTGAATATATCACAAAATTATTATTTTCTGAATGAAATAATTCAAAGTTTATTCTGTTAAGTTCGGAGTCTATTATTTTCTGAATATATCACAAAATTATTATTTTCTGAATGAAATAATTCAAAGTTTATTCTGTTAAATCCGTAATCTGTTATTTTCTGAATATTTCACGGAAATATTTTTTTCTGATTTAAATAATTCAAATTTTGTTCAGGTAAATTTGAAGGCTATTATTATTTTCTGAATATTTCGCGGAAATATTATTTTCTGATTTAAATAATTCAAATTTTGTTCTGGTAAATTTGAAGCCTATTATTATTTTCTGAATATTTCGCGGAAATATTATTTTCTGATTGAAATAATTCAAAGTTTATCGCGTTAAACTCGGAGTCCTTTCATGAATTTTAAAAACCGGAAGAGCGTGCGTTTTGCGGACGGATGAAGCAGGAACGCGTCCTCCCTGCCGAAGAGACCAGCGGCCACTGTCAATCGTTCAGGTGAGAGCTGAACGGTACTTTCATTCGGGCAGAGTGTATCCCTACCCAGGTGCACGGGCCGCGCAAGCAGGTAACACATTGCAGGTATAAACGGCGCGAGTCCCCTTTATCTTTCACACAAGGTGAATTTTCACGGGCGCGTCGCGACGGTCACACTTTTCGCAATAAGCGTAACGAGCTGTCGGCTAATTGTGTATTGCAACAAGTGTTTACGGAAAAGTGAAACGTGAAACGCGAAATGTAATCCGTTTTTAAAATGTCGGATTCTTCCGTATTAAAAGAAAAGTGTTGCAAAATTCTTCACGTGATTCTCCATGATGTAGATTTTTTATTTGAGAAGGTGTGGCAAGTTTGAAAAAAAGTTGATCCATGTTTTGTTACCCTAAGGGACATCTTAAGGTGGAAATGCTGCACCGACCAAAAGACAGAAACGTGTAGCATTTCGCCTTAAGGATCAGGATGTAATAGTTTCCTCTTAACAAGAGGCGAAATGTGCTCAGTTGGTAAGAAAAAATGCGATCAATTTTTCAAAGGTGAGAAACGTGAACTGCAGAATTGTCAGTTGTGTTTATAAAAAAAATTCTCGAGCCCGAGGAATCAATAGTGACTAAAATGAATGCTTTGCGACTTTTGTTACCGACCGAGCATCAACTCATTTAAAACATTCGAAAGAAATAACTAATGAGACCAACAGCTGAGTGGAAAAAAAAATATTGAGATTCTGTTTCACATTGTTTGAAGTTTATTTGTTTTACGACTCAGTCGGTATGAAAAGCTGCAATAAATACCATTCGCAGTCCGTGCAAAAGTCAGAAAAAAATAATTTCTAAGGTCCCTCGTTTCTTAATGTCAAGAATATTCTCAACACTCATACGAGCTTCATCCTATTTTCCATTCACATTCATTTCAACTCCATTTCAATTTCCAAAGCCGTCTTGACGAGACGACCAGTTCGGTGCGTCATGCGTCAATTTCAGTGCAAGACTTGCAAATTCCAAATGTTTATATCCTGCACTTTTCTGAAGTTTGAAAATAGATGCGAAGAGTCTGCGAGAAATTTGAAAAATTCGATCCGGATAACCTTCAGTCATTTCTTGGCTGCAGACGGCGATATTTCTTGGTGCATGAAGAGCAGAAGAAAAAAAAACGGCGGGAGTCGCGTGTTGCAGACCGAATGACCAGGCCGATCTTCGCGCGAAACCGCCGAGCGTCGCACGCGAGTGGAGGATTCCCATCGGCTGACACCACCTGACCCTAATCGACCAATCGCAGCTTCCGTCCCTACTCCCGGTTGTCCCGGGCGCACGTGCTCTCTCACGCGGTCGCTTCGGCTTCCAGGGCTGTCCGGAGGCCTCGAGGTGCCCAGAATTTTGCCCGGATTTTTCTATGACGTTGAAATTTGCATCGTTGGAATGCAACGAAATTCAGAAAAAAAATTAATTGTAATTATAGCCCAAATGATGAAAATAGGTATAAAAAGTCACCATAGCAATCAAGGCCACGAAAAAATAAAATCGTGCCCTTTTTCATTTGGGTTAATAAGAATTAATTTTCTTTTTTTCTGAATTTCGTTGCGTTCCAACGATGCAAACTTCAACATCATATTTTTCGCTCCATCTGACGAGACGACGTCGACAGACCGGAACGTCGCTTGACTGAAGAGAAGAAGACGACAACCTGCGTTCATGATGGAACGTGGTTGTTAAATCGCTCCGAGCACGTGGAGGACCGGCCCACAGCCTCCTGGAAACTTCAAAACTAGTCAGAAGCGAACAAATTTTTTATTAGAATTCTAGTCCTACTGCTAGAAAAAATGTGGAGGTTTGTTTACTCATTTTGGTAGTTAGAAAACCAAAATGATTGTAATTATTTAAAAAAATGATTTTGCTAACACGGATTACGGTAATAATATTATTTTCTGATTGAAATAATTCGAAATTTATTGTGTTAAATTTGGAGTCACTTATTATTTTCCGAACATGTCGCAAAATTATTATTTTCTGATTGAAATAATTCAAAGTTTATTCTGTTAAATTCGGAGTTTGTTATTATTTTCTGAATATGTCGCAAAATTATTATTTTGCGACATATTCGTAATTTTATTTTTATTTTATTTTATTAGTCATTTTTTATATTGTAATTCTTTTGTTTGGAGTGCAAAATAGAAAAACTAATTTTTTATACTGTAATTCTTTTGTTTGGAGGTTTTTATTTAAAAATAAAAAATTAGTTTAGCTTCAAATGACAAAATGCACGTTAAATACTATAAAATTTAGTTAATAGCCGATTAGTTTGGACGGCGCTTGAAAATCTTATTTTTTCGTCAAACTGGTTTGTTGGAGTATCGATAATTATTATTCATTCACCAATGGAAATTTGTTTGCCGTCGTGATGCAACGAATGACGCAGTGGTGAACGAATGCGCGAACGTCCGCGCGTTGTTGTGAAAAAAATGGGAGGGGAGAGCAAAAAAAAAGACTATCCATTGACGACAGTGTCGGGAATTGCGAGGAGCCGCGATTATCGAAATTCGCCGATAAACCTCGAGCGTTTTGCCGGGTTTGTAGAAATCGCTCGCGCAGCACCTCGCAACACTCGTCGCGTTTCGACGTCCTGCACTTTGAACCTTTTCCATATAACCCGCGCCTAATGTTCCTCGCGACGCTGAGACAATCGTAAAACGCCACGTTGCTTAAAGAATACATATTCAACCGGTAAATCGTCCATCCTCCCCGGGCTTATCCGACCTCGTTGACGACAGGTCAAGGTGTTGAATATTATTTTCATCGAATTTTCTTTCTGGCCACGCGAGCCAACGGAATTCACTCTTTTTCCTCGGCCGAAAATTCAATTTCTTGTGGTTCAAATCATCATCTAATCAGGCTGTGTTATAATTTTTTTTTTTTATAAAAATGTTAGCAGTGCAAACGACATTGAAAAAAATTCTTCGTGTCTTCTTACTCGGCCAAAAAATAATTTTCTTGTAAAAATTACCATCTAATCAGTCTCTGTGGCATTATTATTTTTTTTTATAAAATGTTAGCTGTGCAAACGACATTGAGAAAAATTCTTTGTGTCTTCTTCTTCCTCGGTAAAAAAAATAATTTTCTTATGGAAATTACCATCTAATCAGACTGTCATAATTTTTTTTTTTAATGAAAATGTTAGCTGTGCAAACGACATTGAAAAAAATTCTTCGTGTCTTCTTCTTCCTCGGTAAAAAAATAATTTTCTTATGGAAATTACCATCTAATCAGACTGTGTCATATTCTCTTTTTTAAATAAAAATGTTAGCTGTGCAAACGACATTAAAAAAAAATTCTTCGTGTTTTCTTCTTCCTCGGGCAAAAAATAATTTTCTTGTAAAAATTACCATCTAATCAGACTCTGTGTCATAATTTTTTTAAATAAAAATGTTAGCTGTGCAAAAAAATCATTTTCTTGTGGAAATTACCATCTAATCAAAATACATTATAATTTTTTTTTAAATAAAAATGTTAACTTTACCAACATTACTAAAAATTCTTGGTGTCTTTTACTATCACTGCTGATAAAAAACCCGTTCTGTATTTCCTATACCCACCTTTTCTCTCACTTTGCTCAAAACTCTCGTGAGGTCGATAAAGAAAAAAAAGGCAGTGGAATTGAGAAAATAAAAAATATATCAGGTTCACCTGAGTCGCTTTCGGCGTTCGACCAGACCCGGAACAACCGGCGGCTGTTGCTGATATCCCTCATTGCCGTCGCTGGGAAAACTATCCTCGGTCTCGAGTTCCTCGGACGGATCGGGATCCCCGAGGACAAAGCTAACCGGTGTCTCCGACATGGTTTCCGCTGGTGATCGCGTCACTCGCGCCGATGTCTTCAGCTCCTCGGGGCTGACGGTGACGACGGTTTCGACAATCGCCTCCTCGTCTTCCGGTTCACCTTGACGCTCGCCCAGGCGGTCGGTGTTACCTTCAAAAAACCTCGACTATCAGACGACAGGCTTAAAGGGTTTTTCGCCTTTTAATTCCATCCCACAAATCACTTAGTAGGTAGCGTATGAGCTTTCTGACCCTTCATGCAGAATTCCCAAGACCGAAGCGGTTTGCACTCGTGAAATGTGATATTCCAGATTTTTAATCATTCAAGCATTTTTTTTTTTTTTTTTTTTTTTTTTTTTTTTTTTTTTCATAAAAATGAAGTCTGTTTCAATCAACATTTTTTTTCCACGATTCTGCGTTGCGTCTCGTCGCAATTAAAAGTCGAGTCCTCGGTTCATTTCGCAATTTATAATGATTGTTATTTTTGCTTGTTTTTATCTTGGTCTTTTTTTTGTATTTGTTTTTTTTTTCTGTAATTCTGTGTTTTGTCTCGTGGCAATTATCAGTCGGTTACACGTTTTTTTTGTACTCGTTCGTTTTTATCGTTCAATTGCGAATTCGTTGTTGGTGAATTTTTGATGTCGGCAATTCTTTTTAGGGGGCATTTTTTTGCAGGCGAGTGACGAGGCGAAATTCTCTATCAACACAACATGCTCATCGGTCGAATTGTCAGTTCTGATGAAATTCAAGTCGAGACTCTTTCGAAAGTGTTTTTCTCCCCAGCGGCAATTAGCGGCGGCGCAGCGACGAAACCTCGGTGTTGATATCGGGTTTTGTTCTTTTTTTTTTTTCACGAATGTTTTCATGCGGGGATTGCGGTGATCAATTTTTTTTAATGGCCATCTCCGGTATGCGTGAAGTGTTTTTTTGTTTAGTCTGCGTTGATTGTTGCACTTTTTTTTTAGACCCAAACGAGGAAAAGCTCATTATGAGTGAATTTCGAAAGTTAATGAGGTGGATTTTGATGACCTGATGCGAATTAAAATCGCTGGTTGTCTAGATCTCTATGCAAAATTTAGTTCTCTGAATTGATACATAAACAGCCAGGTATAAAAATAAAAATTCTACATTTTTTAAAACATAGATCAATCGTTTCATTTTTTTATTCGTTTTCAATTTAACAATTCAATTCAAGTTATTAGCTATCATTGTATCAGTTTTGCAGTGATATAATTGTGGATTATTGTTGAAGAATGAAAAAGTCTAGATCGAAGATATTTATTTCAAATTTATTCAACGTTTATTTTTAAATAAATCTGAGATGAATGCTGAGACATTCAGCTTAGATTTATTGAAAAAAAAAAAAAACGTTGACAAGAACATCGTCCATGAACCAATAATAGACGAAACGTGCTTTGACTCTGGAAAAATATTCAGTAGGACAACAAAACTGAAGATCACAAATACATGTTTATATTTGTGACTTTTATAGACTTTTCATCTATAAATATCTTCGAAGAAAATCTCGAATTAATTCAATTTCTTTACTCATTTCAACCAACTGAATTTTTTTTTTTTTTTTTTTTTTTTTTTTTTTTTTTTTTTTTTTCGAAACTTCTTTTGTACAATTTCTACGATAAATCTCAAAATGCGACCCACAGCTGAATCGCATGCAGTGCGAATGTAGCAGCGGATGAAAATTCGACAAACCCCAACACGACCATGCAATCAATTTTATCCCAAGTAAATAATTCCACTTTCTTCTGCGTAATCAGTGTATTAATATCCCGCACGTCTTATCTCGCGATTTTTTCTTGAACTTCAGTCGCGAGGCCCGACAATGGAAATTCAACGACCCGATGGACGATCAATCCGGTTTAAGTGTAACGCTTATAAATTTTCGATTCCCCGTTCGATGAGTACTGAAATTGCAGTCGGATAAAGTCGAACCCCGCGTGTGCAGCGACTACTCACCACGATCAACAGTCCGACACTGATAAACGTGCGGAACCCTTCGCGAAACCGGACGATCGGTCGACGCGACGTCGTCGCGACGCGATAGCGAGCCGAAACGTTCGCCGGGCTTGGCTCGGGCGATCAGCCTCGCAGTCCAAAGAACGGCGATTCCGAGCGCGACGCAACACGCGGAGAGACCTTGAAAATGTCACCAGATTTCCGAATCTGCAGATCAATATTTTCTCCCCTTACTCCCGATCATTTCCACCGCGATCAGAATATTTTTCGCCCCGATCCCGCCGATTCTTGGGGTCCGCGAAGACCTGCGACCAAGTGAAAGTAAATAAAAGCTTATTTTTTTATTTGTTTATTTTATTATATAATTTATTAAATAAACAAATAAACAAATAAATAAAAGCTATACATTTTTTTTTATTCTCAATCGACGTCCAAGTGGAAATAAATAAAAACTTATTTGTTTATTTGTTCATTTTACTATATAATTTATTAAATTAACAAATAAACAAATAAAAGCTATAAAAAAAGAAGAAAAAAAATGCTCAATCGACCTTCAAATATTTTAGCCACTTTGTGCTTCCTGCCATTAAAATTTACTAGCGATCTCGACAATTCCAAACCGCCTAAACAATAATAAAAAAAGAAAAAAAAAAAAAAAATCTGCCGCGCGCAACGAAAAAACGAACCCTGTGTGAAATATCAATGTCGCGTGTTTACAGAAAAAGCGAAGCTACGCCCGTCTCGACGAAGATTAGTGTGATGTACCGATGATCGAATCGAGTAGCCGCCGAAGCATACCGTCCGGCCGGTCCTCGGAGCCTTTTCGGTGCCGCCGCCGCGCGCCGCCTGTTTCCGTTGCCGCTGCCGCTCGGGTTCGTATTTCGTTCCTTCCTCAGCACCGCCGCGTTCCAAGGTAGATTAAAGTGCACTCGGAGTTATCGTGTAAGTTCTAGGTAACCATAAAATTACGACTATCAATTTTTCGGTCACGCTATTATTTTTATAGTTTACGATAAAGTTACTGTGAAAGAAATAGATCTGTGGAAATTCTGCAGCGTTACATGCAGCTCAAGTAAGGCCCAGATCGGGTCCTGGTCAGGCCAACTCGGTCCTGGTCTGAGCCTGACCAGGGCCTGACCAATTCCTGAACAGAGCCTGACCAATCCCCGAACAGGGCCTTACCAGGGCCTGACTAATTCCTGAACCGGGCCTGACCAGGGCCTGAATAGGACCCGAATAGGGCCTTAATTAGTCCTGACCAGGGCCTGAATAGGACCCGAATAGGGCCTTAATAAGTCCTGACCAGGGCCTGAATAGGACCCGAATAGGGCCTTAATAAGTCCTGACCAGGGCCTGAATAGGACCCGAATGGGGCCTTAATTAGTCCTGACCAGGGCCTGAATAGGACCCGAATAGGGCCTTAATTAGTCCTGACCAGGGTCTGAATAGGACCCGAATAGGGCCTTAATTAGTCCTGACCAGGGTCTGAATAGGGCCTGACCAGAGCCTGAACAGGGCCTGACCAAGGCCTAAACAGAGTAAAAAGTAACGTCACAGACTTTCTACCAGGGTTACCAGGTAGCAACTAGGTATAAAAAATAATTGTCACTCTATGTTCGTCACTTAATAGTTACCAACACCAGATTTATCTCTCGGTGTATCCAGCGGTTACGGAAACGATATCACCATGTATTATTCAATATATTGTGGAAACAAAAAAAAAAAACAAAAAGAAAAATTTGAATAATGCGTAACGTCGTCCGTTACACATGTATGAATATTGCGCGTGAATTACGCGTTAAATGTCTCCATTATCTCGTTCGCACGCGGATTGTGTGCTCGACGGGTGTTTCGCCGTCGCGTTCGCAAGGCCCGACACTCCTAGACTGAGCGCCTTTTCCGATTGATAATACATAGTAAGCGGCGACGGACGACGAGGGCGACGACGGCGACGACGTCGAGAAACCAAGGATGACCGGACGATGGTTCAGGGGTCGCGCCACTTCGGGACTCCCGCTTCCGTGTCTTTGTGCCTCTTTGTGTGTGTGTTTGTCTCTTCTCTCCGCGCGCGCCGGCGAGTTCGGACTCGCTCGCGTGCGGCGTGCGTGTCGCATGCCTGACGCCTCGCGCGCCCGATGCGTGCGTTTCGCGTCTCCGGACGCGATCGACGAGTGTTTTCGGCGTCGGCTGATTTGCTACTAGAGACGTCGTGACGATTTTCACGGTTATCGGACGAAGTTAGGTGGTCGTTGATTTATTGCGCTGTTTTTGAGATTACTGCGCTGTATTGTAAAAAAAATGCGCGTTGGTCGTCGGTGGTTCGCAGTGATTTTTTTGTTGTAGTTTGGTTTTTGGAATTTTTTAGTTTTTTTCGCGCTGAAAATTTGACATATTAAGAGACATAGGGCTGAAATTTTGGAGGTAATTGGAGGATAATGTAAGCATGATGTGTACCAAATTTGGCGAGAATCGGTAGAGTGGTTCTCGTTTTATTGCAATTTTAGTTTTTTTATTACTGGATCGTCGTAGAGTGAGACGAAAATTCGTTTTAATTTATTTTGAGATACAGTAGAACCTTGATTAACGGGGGGACCGAGGAACCCGGGATTAACTGAGCATCCCAGTTAATCGGGGTTCTACTGTAACATAAATTAAACCATGTCCAGTATTTTTTTTTAATTAAATAACCCCTAAATTTATTAAATTAGGGTTTATTAATTTATTCATTATTAATTGGGGATTTATTAATTTATTCATTATTAATTGGGGGTTTATTAATTTATTCATTATTAATTGGGGGTTTATTAATTTATTCATTATTAATTAGGGGTTTATTAATTTTGGTATATTAAATCACCCTAAGAACAACAAAATTTGAATCATTTTTTTTAGTTTATCGGCTGTAAATATATCTTTTTTTTAATTGCGACGTTTTCTTCCAACGTCCAGGAATTTAATGCACGAAAACACGACGACTATACAAAGGGGGGGGGGGGGCGGGGGGTTAGGGACAGTATTCTGAAGCAGGTGCACAAAAAAGCCGAAACTCTTTAGTCTTCGATGTTCTGTGGAGCCGAAAAAAAAGAACACGCTGAGGATGAGCGGCCGGTAGCCTCGGTTTTTTTGTGGAACGAAGAAGGCAGGCAGGTCCGATCGTCTTCAATCTCCTATTATCTATACAGCGTCTCCCGTTCTTTCAGAGATTCCTCGCGTCTTCAACGAGACAGAATGTCGAGTGTGTGATAGAGAGACATATAACCGAGTCTCAAAGGTGGGGGGGCGACGCTCCATTCACCGCATAACCGTCGAGTCTCCTTCGTGAATTGCTCGCGATGGGCACGAGAGAAAAATAAAAAATAAACGTAGCCTATAATGTAGGGTGCTGTACGTAGTGCAAGTGGCCACGTGCGCTTTTGTCAGGCGGAAAACCTGGCCTACCTCTCCGCACGCTCAGATTCTCCACCTCCTTCGATGCCTCCGCGCAACGCTAGAAACCGCCTCCTCCTCTAATGCCATCTCGAGGCTCGCCACTCGGACGCACGCAACGCGGCCTCACGAATTAATTGCGATTCCGACGGTCGTCGTGCGCAACGAGTTGTTGCTTCTTGTCCTGTGGGCTACGACGGCCTCGAATTATGTTGAGACGGATCGAACGCTGCGAATTTCAATTTTCAGGAAATTAAAAAAATTATTTTATTTTATTTCGTGGTACTTTTCTGTTTTAATCAGTAATCACGATTAAACTGTTTGTGTTTTTTGGAATTATGATATTATGATATAATCGCTTTTGAAAAATTGACGAAAATGAGATTCAATTTTTCTGAATTTCGGTTTTTAGGAAATCTTGAAAATTATTTTATTTTAATTCGTGGTACTTTGCTGTTGTAATCAGTAAGAGCGATTAAATTGTTTGTGTTTTTCCAGGTCTAGAAAGGGACGAATAGTCTATAAAGAAGCAGTTGAAAATATTTTAGAAAATACTTTGAAAAAAAAAAAAAAAATCTCGCGATATGAGATTCAAGCATTGAATTTGACATCAAAAAAATAAAATACGCTTTTTAGTTTTTTGGCCTCGACTTAAATGTTACTGAGTTTTAGTTTTTGTATTTCTTAAATAAATGAATAAATTGGACTGTAATAAACCTTGCGGTTTATTTCTCGACAGATAAAAAAATGTGCACCGCTAGTTCACCTTGAGTTTGTCATTCAAGCCATTTTGAATAGTTTGAATGACGGAAGGTTTTAAATTAGTGCGTCATTTTCGTGTTATTCTCGTAGACGATATTCTGTTTATTGGTTCGATCGTCTTTTCGCTGGCGAGGAAAGTTTTGAAAATAAAAGTGGAACACAGTTCGACCCTGTGACGATACACGACGCTCGAACACGTTGATAAGCGCGAGCGAGAAAGGCCAGATCGCGATTCAGTGGCGCGCAGAGTCGGGCTAAGGTCGAGAGACTACAGAGGTCGAGGCCGGTCGCACTCAATAGTGCAACTGCAGGTGCATTCAGTTCTTCCTTTACACGTTGCTATATAGTGTCGAAAGCTGTTCTGCATTTTTTGTCTTAGAGGATGAGAAAAAATCCGAGCAGCTGAGATAAAAAAATATATTCTACTTGACAAGATGAAAAAAAAAAAAAAAAAATCGATTATAGTGAGACATTTTTCAAACTATTTTTCGTCTTAGTCGCCGAAATTAAATTATCGTTTTTGTAAAGGCAATAATATCAATTTTCAATAAAACAATAAAAACCAGCGAAAAATATTCTTCATTTTTCTTCAACTAATTTTTCGTACTTATCAGATTCTCATTATTATCTCTTATCACGTGAAACGTCTGGCATTTTTTTAAATTCTCGAAAAAAATATAAAAAAATCGATTGCAGTGAGACAAATTTGAAACTATTTTTCGTTTCAGTCGCAGAAGTTAAATTATCCTTTTAATAAAGACGATAATATCAATTTTCTATAAAACAATAAAAATCAGCGATAAATATTAATAATTTTTCTTCAATTAATTGATCATATTTATCAGAATTTCATTATTACCTCCTATAACACAAAACGTGTGGCATTTTTTTTTAAACGCGCTGCGCACGAATTCAAAAAAATGTCGATTCCCAGGGCCGTATAAAATAGGCGCCATATTACACAGAACACGTGGGTTTTCAACGGCGCTGAAACATCATTTCAAGTAGGTAAAATCAATGTCCCAACTAGCGTCACAAATACTACAGATACAACGTAAACCCAACACGAGAAGCCTAAACTCGAAAAAAAAAAAAAAAAAAAAAAAAAATCATAGTCTCTATCCTCACTTCCGAATTTCCTAAATCAACCCAAACATTCTCCACCCTGAAAGGTCGCGACCGCTGACCGCTTTTTTCATTCTCTTCATTCTTTTCTCATTCTCGCCATCCCAACAATAATAGCGCATCGCGCGTCTCAAAATCCCCCATAAACAAATCCCACCGAACCGCAATCTAATCTAACATTCGCATTACATATTGTTTACGCGACGTTTCCACGTCGTGTTTACGAAGGGATCGCGTGTTCGCGCTATAGATTTTCGCATTCGAAACGTATAATGAAACGATCGAAACGCGGCTCCGTGATTGGCGGAGCCGCGAGTCAGGCGAGGCTCGCGAGGCCCGCTGA
Organism: Pimpla rufipes; assembly: GCA_963932165.1. NCBI lineage: Eukaryota > Metazoa > Arthropoda > Insecta > Hymenoptera > Ichneumonidae > Pimpla > Pimpla rufipes. Next base: position 27,950,583 of record OZ010630.1, read on the forward strand.
TTGGCGGACGCCGGGCGTGTTTCCAAGCAGCACGCGTCACACAAACTCTCGGGTGGCTAAACGATGCTGCTGCGGGCCGTTGTGGTCTTGACAGAACGACAGCGAGCCGGACGAACACGAAGACGAGCGAAAAGAAATGCTTTTCACTTTACATCCCACTTTACATCACAGGCAGACGACTCACCGGTGACAAATCTTGCGCGATTCAGCCGCTCGCCCCTTGAGGTTAGGATCGGCCTTCGGTTCCTCTCCTGACATTCGGACCTCTTTTGTTTTACACCTAGAGACTCGTGATAATCGCGAGCTCGCCGAGCTCGCGTTCCGCCCACCGACGGACTCGAATTTCCGGCACTGTTAACGAGAGAAAAAAAAATCACACACGGCGAAGTTTGTTGTTTGCGGTGTTTTGTTGTCACAAGTGGCACTTGTCACCACCGCGCGGACCACACGAGTCCCTCGGCTCTCCGGGCGCCGCTTTATTGGGCATTCGGCGTGCGCCGCGATATCGGTGCGTTTTCTGCGCACCTTACCGACGCGGAGCGCCAATTTCGTGGGATGAAATGATGAGCATCACCCGGCCCTTTACGGCTTTTGTGAGCGAGAGCCGCGCCGAGAGGCAGATTCTAGAGCACCGCAGTGCATGTTTGAGAGACCTTTTTTTTGGGGGAACCTTCCTTACCGACTGAGTGGTAGTGATGCGGAGGTGGAGGGATAGAGGTCGCGGGTGACTCGGACAAGCGCGGTGAGGCGATTCGAATCTGTGGGCGGAACACGAGATCGGGTGGCTTGAGAGTTTGTAAGAGAATTGAATGTGAGGAGAGGTTTGTGTTAGCTTCCTAGTCATATTACGGCGGGAGGGAGTTTTAGGGGATTGGGGGAAAATAGGAGAATTTCGCGAATTTAGGGTTAGTGTTGGGAATAGATTAATTAGATTTTTTATTCAGTGAATATGAATATATTTAGAATTTTTATGTTGGTTGTATTTACACGAGGCGCTGTTGTTGGAGTCGTATTCTCAAGGTCGAATGTTTGTACCGTAAATACGAAAATCAAATGGATTTTTAGACAAAACGTTAGTTTAATTTGTTATTATGCATTTTGTACGGTTTGTAAGTTTTAATTTTTATGCAGAATGAAAATGTACACAAAATAGTCTCAATTTTTTTCAGTCTACACTATTACCGATGGATGACGTCACGTGTGATCATCTGGTCGATCAAAGCTATCGATCATTGAGTTTGGCCATCGAGAGGATCTTGAAACAAACTTGGAATCAGGAGTTTAAACAAAGCTGCCTAGCGTTGCTGGAAATAAACAATACGTCTCAAGTAGAAACAGCGATGATGACGAAGTTGCAACAAGTTATTTACAACAGCAGCAGAAGAAAACGAGATCGCGTGGAAAATGGCGAATTTTTACAAGGGCGATACCACGAACGCTTCAAACGATCGAAGATTTGAGGGATAATCGAAGAAAAATTGTTACAACCTAAGGACCGCGAAAATCGTAAATACGTTAAGATCATGTTAATTAAAATATTTCGACGTTAATTAAAATATACGTCAAGATCATGTTAATTAAAATATTTCGACATTAATTAAAATATACATCAAGATTATATTAACAAAAATATTTCGACATTATTTAAAATATACGTCAAGATCATGTTAATAAAAATATTTCGACATTATTTAAAATATACCTCAAGATCATGTTAATAAAAATATTTCGACATTAATTAAAATATACGTCAAGATCATGCCAATAAAAATATTTCGACATTATTTATTAAAATATACGTCAAGATCATGTTAATTAAAATATTCCGAAAACACTTTAAAAAATGATGTAAAAAAACTATACTATAGTAATATATTATTATTATAGTATTATTATATCGTTATATTATTATTATTATTATTATACTATAGTTTTAGTTAGCAATATACACAACATATATGAAAACATATCACAGTACAATAAAACAAACGAAACTAATTCACCCAGAAACCATCCGAGCCCCCAAATCCTTCCCCGAAGCATATATAGAGCTCTACGAAATCATATTTCCCGCGCTATAGTAATATATTACTATAGTAATATATTATTATTATAGTATTATTATATTGTTATATTATTATTATTATTATACTATAGTTTTAGTTAGCAATATACACAACATATATGAAAACATATCACAGTACAATAAAACAAACGAAACTAATTCACCCAGAAACCATCCGAGCCCCCCAAATCCTTCCCCGAAGCATATATAGAGCTACAGTGAAATCATATTTTCCCGCGCTACAGTAATCATTATACTATAGTTTTAGTTAGCAATATACACAACATATCTGAAAACATATCACAGTACAATAAAACAAACGAAACTAATTCACCCAGAAACCATCCGAGCCCCCCAAATCCTTCCCCGAAGCATATATACAGCTCCCCGAAATCATATTTCCCGCGCGTGCGCGCCGAGCCCGTCGGTGCGGTGCGCGGTGTGCGTCGTCGTTCCCCCCACCCCTTCCCACACTCTGCGCAGTGGCCGCTGCGCACGGCGATGCATTCGGTGCATCGGTTTCGTGCCCAGTAGCGCTCGCGAGCGAAACAGGTCAGGTTGGGCAGGTCGGGCAGGTTGAGACTGACAGCGTTATCGAAAACAGCGTCCTCTCTCCTCCACCCCGCTCTCTCGGGTAAATGAGGGTTAATTGTCGCGAGCTCGTCGAGTCGTCGTCGTCGTCGTCGGCGATGCGCGAGGACGGTGATCGGGACGCGTCGCGCGATCGTCGATCGGAGTCGCCGGATCTCCGGTAGAGAGAAGAAAAAAACAAAAAAACGGGGGCCCGGGTCTCTCGGGTATTTTATTCCTCGCGACGCATAACGCGCACCAGCGGCTCACGGGGCAGTCCGGCAAATGTGTCGTTTTCGCTTTGAAGTTGGGTGCACAGTGTTTCTCAACCACGGGAGTGTCGAGGTCCCGTAATCGACGAGAGTCCGGTACGTGTATAAAATCACTTTTTTTTCGTCTCTTCTCGCCTAATACGTCGCAACCCAACCCGAGAGACACAATCGTGTCGATAATTCGACCGAGCGATGCGGCGAAAACACCGCAGCAGTGCGCAGTTGCAATAGGTCAAGCCACAGAGAGAGAGAGAGAGAGAGAGAGAGAGATTATTATTTATCGCACCGGGGGTATCGAACTGCCTGCGGCCTTGCGAACGAACCGAGAGCAACGCGATGTTCCGTCGACGCTGGTTTCTCGACGACAGATGAAAGAGAGATTAGGGGCGAAATAGAAAAAAGGCTGAGTGTGAATAGCTGGACGGATACTGGACGAAAATGTGGAACTTAGTCGTACGGAAAGTGGCTGAATTATCGCTAATACGGGTTTTCGTGAAGTTGAGCTGATAAATCTGTTGCAAATGTATCTGGATGAATGATACATGTTTATTTATCCATCAGGAATTGAATTTTTTTTTAAGTACCTGGACGCATAAGCGTATATTATTCGTCCAGATAGTTAAAAAAAATGATTTGAAAAAAATTGATCTCGCAGGCAAAAGTGAAGTTTATCCGGATGTACGAATAATACACGATTATTCGTCCATCAGTAATTGAAAATGAATGAAAAAAATGTATCATTATTAATTCATGAAATTAAATTATTATTATTATTATTACTATTATTATTATTATTAATTATAATTTGTAAGGAATTTTCACTTTTAAAAAACCATATACAGTACTAAAGTGGACATTTTTCACTTTAGTAAGGAGTTTTGACGGATTTTCCTTTTTAAAACATAATAATACGTATACATATAACACTAAAGTGGACATTTTCAGCTTCTCCCTCACGAAACCTACGAAGCGTTCAGTCGAGATCGCGAAGTGAAGTTTTTCGACTTTCCGGACGAAAAATACAACACAATTCGCCCGGTATCCGGACGTCTAGAAAAAAACAGAAAAAAAGTGACAGGGAGGGGAAAAAAATGAAGGAAGCAAATTTATCGACACGGAGCACCTATCGCTGTTCCGGTTAACCTGCGAGGCTTCGCTGCTTGCCGTACGCGATGCGCGCCTCTCCGGTGATATCGTGTTACATTGCAGTTGGCGAGACGATGCAACGCGAGTTGTGTTGTGCGTCAAGTGCTATATGGGGGGATAGGGCGACGACGTAGTGGCTAAATGGCGGGGCGACGAAAAAAATGACGTTCAAGTTTGCATCGTTGCAATGCAACGAGATTAAATACGAAATATTAATTCCACGAAAATCAGAATAATTTCACCCTCACTAGGGGGGCGAAATAATTTTGTATTGTTATGCTTTTAGTCGTTATAATGAATTTTTATAGCCGGTGTAATAATCAGGGTTCATGAATAATTCATTAATTAAATTTGTTGTTTAATTGGTTTATTTTTATATTAAATTTTATTTATATTAAATTTGTTGTTTAATTAAATTTCGTTAATTTAATAAATGAACACTCCGTGTTCATTAGCTAATTTTTTTTTTTTTTTTTATTTCGTTGCATTCCAACGATGCAAATTTCAACGTAATCGAAAAAAAAGGGTTCTTCGACGGGGAGGACGCTGAGATAATACGAGGGCGAGTTATTATCTCCTCTCGACGCCGGCGTGACATAATCGCGATTAGGCGAACCGACGGGCGCAACGTCCGGACGTCCGCGAACGATATACAGAGTTATTGTGGCGACCGTCAATGCGGAATTTCATCGCGAGCGAGCGACGCGCTCTCTCGGCCCGCCCGGACGATAATTCATTTGTTATTGCAGCTGTTGGAACGGCGACGGCCTAACCTATAACCGCGCTCGGCTTGGTATGATTGCGAAACTTCGGCGGAGGCGACGTATCAACCGTAGCGTAATAATAAATCAGCCGGGAAGAGCAGAACGCTCGCGGAACGCTCGCGTGAGTCGGGTGGATTATTATTCTTGTGAGTCGATTGTTTTTTTTTAAGAGAGAGGAGATTAGAGATGATGCGATAGATGGGGAGATTAATTATTATGGTCGTATTATTATTATGGACGTGTAATTCAATTATTTTTGCCGGCTTGCTGAAATTCGAGACATATAGTAATTGATGTATTGCATATAGTGAAGAGGGAAGGGGCGGTGGTGATAATAATAATATTAATAATACGTATTGCTAATTGATTTTTCGTCCCTTTAGTTATTTAACTTACTTGAAATTAACATGTCGCGTATTTTGTCATGATAAGAAAAAAAAACAATGTTAAAGTTTGCATCGTTGGAACGCAACGAAATTCGGAAAAAGAAATTAATTCTGATTAACCCGAATTATAAAATTGTATATAAAAATTATTATAGCAACTAATTATTATGATGATTTTTTATGCCTAATTTCATCATTTGGGTTAATTCGAATTAATTTTTTTTTTATTTCGTTGCATTCCAATGATGCGAACTTCAACATCATAAAAAATGAATACTTGATTTGTTGTGTTTGGAACTTATCGTCGATAATTTATGGAGAAAGTTTCTACAAAGTAGAAAAAAAGATATTTTTGCAAATGAATTATTAGATGAAAAAATACAGTGGAATAAAAACTTGTGATGATTTATTTAATGGTCATTTAATTTGATCTTGAGATTTAACAAATTGTTGTTAGGTGCTGAAATTGCATTTTTTTAATTCTGATATAATTGGAAATAGGTGGAATTTTAGTTTAGTAGCTTTTTCCGATCCTGTACGGGAATTCAGAGTAGGCGGCGACGACTGTAGTGCACAATGTTATAAAACCCACTCATTGGTAGTTGTGGTCCCTGACCTTGCTGGCGATGCAGAGACAGAGAGTAGGAGGGAGTGAGACTGCAGAGGAAGTAGGCTTCCCCTCCGTGTTCAGACCCTTCCTTAATATCACCATTGAACGGATCATACGGCCGCCACAGCGCGACAACGAAAACCAATTCGTGTACTGTGACATGTGTGATTACACATCTTTTGTAGTGGATTGGCAAATAATGTGACAGTGACAAAGTTTGAGGGTCAATAGGTAAGCAACGCAGTCGTTGGCACTATAAGACCATTATTTTTTTTTGCTATTGAAATTCCAACGTGAAAATTATTTAATTTTGTATTAATAAAATATTCTAACATAAGTTTTCTTACCAGAACGATTAAAAAAATGTATTAGCGAATATATATTAATACTTTTTTTTAGTCTGGCCCTGTGTTAAATATTATTTCATGTTAAAAATTTGTATACGTTTTATTTTTAAGACCATTATTATTTTTTTGCTATTGAAATTCCAACGTGAAAATTACTTAATTTTTTATTTATAAAATTCTCTAACATTAGTTTTCTTACCAGACCGATTAAAAAAATTGATTAACGAATATATATTAATACTTTTTTTGAGTCTAGCCCTGCGTTAAATATTATTTCATGTTCTAAACTTTTACACGTATTTCCAATTCCATGAAACGAGATTGTAATAAAAAAGAAGGAATAAATACGATGCCGAGAGTTTTTTTTTTTTAATTTCGAGATGCTGTAATTACAGAAACCGATTATAAGAGAATATTTTCACTGTAATCACATTCACCACCGTTAACCATTTCAACTTTCTAACTCTCGTGTCTCGTAAAAATTTGAATAAACCGCATTTAAATGCAATTAACGCTAACATCGCTCAGAAATCAAGTTAATCGAACTAACGCGACGCTCGCATGCAAAAGAAATCTGATTTACATATACGATCCGTGATATAATTGAATCCGACAAATCGCGTCTTCCAGATCTCTCGGGGCTCTTATCTCTCTTATCGCCGATTCTCAAGTCAGCCACTTGAGATAAAAAAACGGCGCACGATACGCGCGGTATATATTTACATATTCCGGAACCCCATGAGTCACAACGCCCGGTGGATCGAGGGAAGCTTTTACGGTTTCCCAGAAAAAAAAAAAAAAATCGATGGTGCCGATCGGCCGCTCGCGCCTCGTTTCACCCCGCAGCGAAGCCTCATCGTTTTATGCATAAGCCGGTATAATCATCAGGGGCGGAAAGTTCGTCGTTACCGTAAACGGCGTACAGTAGAAAATCAGTAGCGTTACATTCGGTCCAAGTCAGGCCCTGGTAGGGCCAAAGTGGCCCGATCAGGGCCTGATCGAGACCCTGGCAGGACCAACGTGGCCCAATTAAGGCCTAGCCTTAATTGAGCCACGTTAGAGGTCTAGCGCCACAATAGAGGTCTAGCGCCCTCCCCATATGGAAATAAAGTATATGCAAAATATCTAAAAGCTGTATTTTAGATATCCAAGACGTTTTTTTTTTCTGAAAACTTCTATATGTCGGATATATTTTTTCCGAAAACTTCTATATATCGGATATATTTTTTTCCGAAAACTTCTATACGTCGGATATATTTTTTCCGAAGACTTCTATATGTCGGATATATTTTTTCCGAAGACTTCTATATGTCGGATATATTTTTTCCGAAAACTTCTATATGTCGGATATATTTTTTCCGAAGACTTCTATATGTCCGATATATTTTTTCCGAAAACTTCTATACGTCGGATATATTTTTTCCGAAAACTTCTATATGTCGGATATAGTTTAGGATACATACGAAAAATACGCGAGCGAAAAATATATCTAAAATACATCCAAAATATATTTAAAATGTATTTTTAATGTATTATCGTCCGAAAAGTTCTGTACGTCAGATATATTTTCGTGTATATTTCTTTTCCATGGGGTTGGCAGGGGCAACCTGGCCCGATCAGGGTTAACCTGACCAGGGCCCTGACAGGCCCAAAGTGGCCTGATCAAGGCCTGAATAGAACCCTGACAAGGCCAAAGCGGCCCGATGAAGGCCTGACTAGGACCCTAGCAGGCCCAAAGTGGCCCGATTAGGGCCTGACTAAAACCCTAACAGATCCAAAGTGGCCCCATCAGGGCCTGACCAGGGCCCTGACAGGGCCAACGTAACCCGATCAGGGCCTGACCAGGACCGGACGTAACGCCAAAGATTTTCCACCAGGGTGAGCCGCGAAGGTGGAGCGACGACGGCAGCCACGGCGGCGGCGGCGGCGACGGGAATCGAGTGTCGTGCCGGAAGCCCCGAGTCCCGGACGATTGTGCGCCAGAGACGACCCGTTCCAGCGCAGTTTCTGTAACGGCTCTCGCGCCTCGTTATAACTTTCCTCCCCTCTCGCAGCCTCCGCTCGCCCCGGCGACGACGAACTCGCCGGGCTCGCGCTCGCCACACGCGCTCTATACGCTCTCTGGCAGCGTCGCGTCTCTTAATTACCGATCACGCTCGTCAAGGTGCGGAGCTTTGTGACGTTGGCCTCGCTAACGGATGCGTCTGTCGCTTTTTCCGCGCATCACCTTTTTTTAATCTCTTCGCTCGTTTTTGTTACGCTTCTTTTTTTTTTTTTTTTTTCTTTTTTTTTCCCCTCGTCGCATTCCCGTTTTCACCCCTCCTTTCCCCTTCCCCCTTCCTTCTCCCCTTTTGCCTCTGAAGACTCGACGTATTATACGCTTTTTCCCCTCTCCTTTCTTTTTCCTCTTCCCCCTCCTAAAGCCTTTTTGCATCTCACGTACGCCGCGAGCTTTTGCGTCGTAAGGAAAAAAAAAGATCCTCGGGCTCTGCGGGAAGAAAACGTAATAATGATAAAAGTAGAAAAAAAAGGAGAGATAAGACAAAAATATGAGACGGAGAGAGAAAGAGTTAGACGTGGTCGCGCATATTATTCGGCGTCTCGCGGGCGGCGAGCACGTTCTGTGTACGCGCGTTTCGCTTCGCGCAAGTGAAATTGAGAGTTGCAGCTGAGTTGTGAAGATAAAACGGCTGAGAGATCCGCCGAGTTACGCTGATACCGAGGAATTCGCTGCGCGAGACGGGAACTGCGGTTTCTGACTTTTTTTTTTCGTTGCCATTTGTTTTTTTTATATATTTTTTTTTTTTATTGGAGATTCGCTTACCACCTTTCCGGGCATTCGATTTGCATGAAAATTGGTTTCTGAAAGTTTTTGACGTTCGCGCTCGTCCGGAAGGCGTTGGGGGCGAAAAAATGGAATAAGAGTTCATTCGAGTTCATTCGGGTTTTTGCGCTCGCGAAACGGTGGGGAGGGAATCGAAAATGATTGGAGAAGTAAATGTAGATTAATTTAAATATATGTTATGGAAATTTGTGTGCAGTGTGGGAATGTGGATTAAAAGGAAAATTAGTTGTAGATTTTTTTTTTACTACATTTTTAATGTCCGGTTAGCTGAGCTTCATGCATATCTTATCAATTCTGTCGTATCTTATTATTAAGCAACGAGAAATCCCATTTGACATTAACATTTTTTGTCTATTCTTTTTTTATTAATATTATTTTTTTATTAAAAAATTCGCAACTCACCTTTCCGGATATTCGATTTGTGTGAAAAACGTGAATTAAAAGGAAAAAGTATGACAGATTTTTATGACTAAGTGTCGTGAATATCTTACGAGTTTTGTCGCATCTAATTATGAAACTGCGAGAAATCTCATTTGACATCAAAATTTGTTGTCTATTCTTTTTTATTAACATTATTTTTTTTATTAAAAATTCGCAGCTCGCATTTCCGGATATTCGATTTGTATGAAAATCGATAAATTTCTACTGTCCGCTCAGCTGAGCTTCACGCATATCTTATAAATTTTGTCTCATCTTATTGTGAAGCAGCGAGAAATCACATTTGACATCAACATTTTTGTCTATTCTTTTTTTTTACTTTTTTTTTCAAATAAAAAACTCAAAACCCACTTTTTCGCTTATTCGATTTTTTTTTAAACTGTGAATTAAAACGAAAATGTTTCACAAATTTTTGTGACCAAATTTCCACATTCCGCTCAGCTGCGAGCGTCGTGCATATCTCACGGATTCCATCTCGTCTTATTACGAAGCAGCGAGAAATTCCGCGACGAGAAGAGTCCCGTTCGACATGAACATTTTTCCGCCACGACCGACGTATCGATCGTCCTTCGTCGAACGCCCGACTAGAACATTTTCTAGCGGCCGCGGCGATCCGAATATCTTTTTAAGTTCAATGCACTTGAGGAGAGTATCGAGCTGACGATTTTGCCACACCGGAATAATCACTCGATAAATCGCATTGTTTCCGCGACGGAGTTTCACGGGCTTCTCGCGCGAGGCGGTTCTACGGTTTACCATCTCGCTGGGTGTCCCCGGTGCGGTTATCGCTTTTCGAAACTCGATACACCGGCCGTCGACGCCTCGATAACGCGGTCGCTTTCGCGGGTTTTTGTCCTCGGTCGCTCTCGAAATCATTGATTCGTTTTTCCAATCACTCGAAAAAAGAAAAAAAAAAAAAAAAAAAACACACGACAAACTGTTGGTCGTCGACATTGAGCCACTTTGGGACACTCAAAGCTACTTAATAAAACGATAACGACAACCTGGGGCTGAAAATTGTGAAGAGGGCGATAAACACTTAACGGCGTTAACGAGTTAAAATCACAAAATGCATCGAGAAATAAAATTTTATCGATAGAAACATCGATAAAAGCCTCGATATATAACTCAGGCCACGGGTAAAAATTTGACATCAAAATTTTACAAACATTTTACAAAAATGTTACAGAAATTTTACAAAAATTGTACAGAAATTTTACAGAAATTTTACAAAAATTTTACAGAAATTTTACAAAAATTTTACAAAAAATGTACATAAAAATTGTACACAATTTTCTATGTATTTTTATTGGCCACTCGAAATCACTAAAACGTTTTCAGGAGTGATGAAAAAAGCACGAAAAAACTGTTAGTCATCGACTAAAAGTTGAGATGATATTGAATTTTGCATCGTTGGAATGCAACGAAATTCAGAAAAAAAATTCTAACTTCATCATTTGGGTTAATTAGAATTATTATTATTATTATTATTATTTAAATGAATTTCGTTGCATTCCAACGATGCAAAATTCAGCATCATAAGTTGAGCCACTTGGGTCGCGACTACTCGATAAAATGATAACGACGAGCCGTCGCAGCAAATTGCGAGCACCATAAACGTTTAACGACATTGACGAGCTGAAATCACAATGCGCCGAGTTATGAGATTTTATCGAGGGAAATATATCGATAAAGGCCTCGGTGCACAGAGCCCGGGCTATAGGCAGACCGCCGCGCATTCAGCGGGCTTATCATTTTCGTGCACACGGGAGCATAAACGAGGCCGATACAGAAGGTCAATCGGTGCACGTGCTGCGGCCGTTGGGCCCAAGGTCGTTCGATTCGAGACGACGAATCGACGGCGAGGCGACGAAATATACCCTCGGCGCAGCTTTCGTTCGCTCGCCAGTCCAGATTCCGGCTGAGATACGCCGTATTCAATCTGCTCTCTCAGCTTCCAGAGTGAAAATCCATTTTTTTTATTTTTTATTTTATTTTATTTTTTTCATATTCGTCCCGCACAAATATTAAAGAGATTGAAGGAAAGTCCAGAGTGAAAACCCAATTTTTATGTTTATTTTTTTATTCTTTTATTTATTTATTTTTTCATCTTCGTCCCACTCAAATATTGAAGAGATTGAAGGAAAGTCCAGTGTGAAAACCCAATTCTTGTTTATTAAAAAAAAAAAAAAAATGCATCTACGTCCTACTCAAATATTGAAGAGATTGAAGGAAAACGTGTGACGCGCTCTGTGCGAAAAGTAGAAATGTAATTGAATGTTGTGGCTGGAAATTAAGGAAGGCGGTGATAATTTGGTGTTAAAGTTTTCATCGTTGGAATGCAACGAAATTTAGAAAAAAAATTAATTTTTATTAACCCAAATGATGAAATTAGGTATAAAAAGTTATCATTGCTACTAATTGGTGTTCATTTCATCGTTTGGGTTAATTAATTTAAACTAATTTAAATGAATTGAAATTAATTTTAATTAATAACAAACTTCAACATCATGTGTAATATTCATATTTGTAATTCTGGCTCTGCGTGTTTTTCAGTGAGTCGAGGGGACGGCGTGAAGCATGAAGTTCCTAAAGTGACGAACTCGTCGCGAAACCGGCGTCACCCTGGCGCGCCCTCAGGATCTTATGAGAGACTTGGAACGTCCACCCTCGTCGTCGTCCTCCGCGTCATCCGACAAGTACCACGTCAGGATGCCCGGGCCGACGCCCGAGAGGCCCCGCGCCCAGCGGCTCAACGACATCGAGCAGCACACAGCAAAGGTAACGCATTTCCTCTTTGGTCGAGCTTCTCATGTTGGCTTTTTTATGCATCATGTATTCGTCGTATTTGAGCTTCGCACTTTCGAATTAGTCCTGAATTCAACGATCTCGCCATGTTAACGACATGTTTTTTATTATTTCAGAAAAAATCTAAATAATAATAATAATAATAATAATAAACGTAATAAAATTAAAAAAATGAATTAATTAATGAATTTTATTCATTAATAATTATAATAATTCTAATAATTTCATCCCAAATGATGAAATTAGGTACAAGAATTCATCATAACAATTAGTTACTATGATGACTTTTCATACCTAATTTCGTCATTTGGGTTAATCAGAATTTTTTTTTTCTGAATTTCGTTGCACTCCAACGATGTAAACTTAATCATTTTTATTATGCAGGAAAGAGTTTGCTAATTAAATGATAAAGTGGAGATAACAAAAAAAATCTCAATGACGAGATTTTTAATCATCTCTGAATACGCTTCTTTCTCCCAACATCAAGATTATTAAATTCCTCCTCGTAATTGCGAAGGTATTGAAAATTATTTCTCAGTGTCGCGACGCCCGTCGCGCGAATTTCCGTAGTTCACGAAGAATTTATCGCCGGCCGTGGCGGCGAAAGACAATCTTTTTTTTTCCAGTTTATTTGCAGTCGCGGTGCGTGACGACGGCGACGAGAAGGACGACAACACGACCCTCCGGAAAAGCGTCTGGAAAATTCCTATTAACGTCTGCAATTCTATTAGGACGATGTAATCGTCGGCGCGACGCGGGACTCTCGTCCGGAGGCGAGAATTCCGGCTTTCTAAATTGCTTCTGGCGTTGCGGCGGGAACTGCCGAACGTCGCGCACACAGAGAGAACTCGCAAACACCGGGCGGCGCCGTTATAATCGTGTGGAACGCAAGGAAAAGTGAGACACCGAATTTCTAACGATCGTGTAACGCGTTGGTGGTTCCAACGTGGCCGGAAGTCGCGCGCCAGCGGCGGTTCGATCAAAATTCGCGTCGCGCCCGGACGGCGGAATATTCACGTCGAGGAGAAACCTCGACGAATGAAATTATCGGCGCCGGTTAAGGCGGCGCGTTCGAGAGGCCCATCGAATATTCGTCGGACAACGCGGTCGCTTCTAATCTGCTTAATCTATGGGTCACCCGACGCTATCGGAATTGCGTTAGGCGAGGAGTCGATCGATTTAATCGTCGCCCGAGCTCCTCGTGTTAAACGCGTCTGGGCTACAACCGCAAGATTCGTTTAAAAAAAAAAAGAGAGACGAAGGGGAAAGAAAAGATGATAAAAAAAAACGGAGGGATAGCCAAACTTCCTTCGCCCCATTTTCGCGTAAGCTCGAGAATATCGATGAGTGCGAAAAGCCCGAGCGATAAAATGCAGATCAGCGGGTATGCAGATGCAAATGTTAATGCCGCGTGTGTGCGAAGCGCACAGTGCGGCACTTGTGCTCCGCACGTTGGAGCAACACTCGAGGCCGAAAAGACGAGGAAGACGAGGCACATCGACTGTTAACGCGGTTAACGTTCCCCGCGATAAACATTTTATTTTTAGAATTCACGCTGAAACCACTATGTACCGCGCGGTACACACGGCGCGCGCTATTTCGTTTCCGGCGTTTTCTCGCCGTTTCGCGGAGAGTCACTCGGCACCCCGAGGGTACAACCTCCATCCGCCGGACGTTTCTGGACCGTAACGAAACGATGCACAATGTGTGACCGACGAGTCAATTCTTTTTGCGGAGTCTCGAAGCTGTTCGATATTGCAGCTATTGCATAGAAAAATAACGTAATTGTTTCGTATTTCTCTCATGTGGCAAAAAGTTTTTATACAAGTGTCTCGAGGCGTTTGTAAAAGAATTTTTTTTTGCTGTAAAAGAGAATCTCTCAGACTAATTGATTTTTCTAAAGGCTACAACCAAGTGTAGCCTTTTTCTTATATTACAAAAAAGTTTCCATATAGAAAATATGCGTAGAAAAATATTGTCATTATACACACATAAAAAGAATGGTTGGGTCAACTAAATCCAGCGGCCATCGGCTTTCAAATAAATGTTGAGTTGAAGCAATTACATTTTTTGTTTCTTTTAACAGTTTCTCGGTTCAGCAGACCAACTGATGGTTAAGGCGAAAAAAATGTTGTTGAGCTGACTAAACAATTTTTCCCAGTGTTTGTTTTTTTTTGCTTATATTACAAAAAAGTTTCCACATAGAAATTTTGCATAGAAAAATATTGTCACTATATGCTTTTTTCCTCATATTACAAAAAGGTTTTCACATAGAAATTATGCATAGAAAAATATTGTCATTATATCTATTTTTTCCCTCATATTGCAAAAAAGTTTTCACACAAATATCTCCACAAAAAATTCATAAAATAATTTCCATTCGCTATAAACCAGAATCTCTCATCCTAATCGACTTTCCCAAAGGCTACCAAGTGTAGCCTCTGAAAAACTGCATTTCTCGAAGTATCGAAGTCTCATCGTTTCCACCGCGATTTGTCCGAGACGATGAGTGGATAATCCATTGTTTGCCCAGTCACCGAGCTTTTACGTCTGCTCGCCCCGGCGTGCATTCGAGACGAATAATCCCGATGCGTCATATCTCCTCGTCGCCGCTTTTCTTCCCTCTTCGCGTGTATATTCTCGCGATCCAGATCCACTTGCCAAGATGAAGCTGGTTGCGCGGTTATCGGCGAGCAAGCTCCGGTGCTTACCCACTCGTTTCCAGGCAGTTTTTCCAGCGGCTCCACGATAACCAGCCCTCCCCCCCGAAGCTTCCTAACGACTGGGGGGAACGCGGAAGTTGGCTCTATTTCGCCCCGCGCGCGTCTGCCTCGCGTCCCGCTCGCGGGAACAAATCGATAGAATCTCTCTCGCGCTCCTCCATCGCCACACCGCGTCAACCCTGTGGCTCCTCTACGTGGCCCCCGCCGTGTGTATCCGTATAAACCCGCCAACGGTGCGCCGGCTCACCAATCCTCTCACTCCAACAACTGTACTTAACGCCAAGTCGTAATAAATGCCTTAAAAGTCTACTCCAACTCGACGTACGAACAGGTGCGCAACGATTACACACTCTGGTGGATAGAGAAGTTTGCAAAAAAAAAAAGAAAAGAAAAAAAGGAGAAGGGAAAGAAAAGAAAAAGAAAAAAAGTGGGATGTGCAGATGGTAACTAAAGGGTGAGCACATTCTGCATAAAGTGCATATTCTGCATAGATTGCACATTCTGCATTGAGTGCAGAATGCGCAGTGGAGAAATCGTGGGTAACGAGGGCAACTGTTTGGATGATGATTAATAATTGCTGGTCCATGGGAGGATTCTCGTTGGTGTTGTCGATGATTAATAGTTGCTGGGGACTGAAGTTAGTAACTGTTGCTGTGGTAGAATTGTTGTAAGCATGAAACTGATTAC
Source organism: Pimpla rufipes (assembly GCA_963932165.1). Classification (NCBI taxonomy): domain Eukaryota; kingdom Metazoa; phylum Arthropoda; class Insecta; order Hymenoptera; family Ichneumonidae; genus Pimpla; species Pimpla rufipes. The sequence goes on from OZ010630.1 coordinate 27,966,244, forward strand.
AACAATTGCATGATAATAGAGAAGAAAATATTCGCTAAAAAAACAAGGAGTACGTTTTTCGCGAAAAAAAAAAGTTTCGATATCGTAAAGTTTGAAGACTTTATAGGGTGGGAAATTTCCTGCTGATTCTGGAAAGGAGAGTTGTTTGCCCGAAAAATAGAAAATTCGACGAGAAAAAGGCGAAAAACGTTTTCGCACTTTTTTTCGAAATTTCGTTACTTGACAAAAATTGGAGCTACTTTTTTTTGGATCGATCGAACCCGGATTTTCTTCTTCCGTAGATTTTCTTTTCTGAAACCAAAATAGTATTTCCAGTACATTTAAACCATTTGGTTCAATACTGTCAATTTTCGTTTCCGCAAAGTATAATTCGAGTTTCGTGCTGTAAAGATTTCGTGCTATAAAGCAGCACGGTAGAAATCGACACGGTGCCTCTATGCAATATCATCGTAACGAGAAGCTGCAACGCATGCATTGCGAGTGCAATTTTTTTTTTCTAAATAAATAAAGGCAAACCCATAGAGAGAACCTCTCGACTTTCCGACTTCAGCGAGGTCTATCATAGTCCAACTAAAATACGAGACGTTTCGTGATTTCGTTTCGGCCATTTCTAAAATACGAGACGTTTCGTGATTGGATAATTCACCGATCTCGGGTAGATCCAATTTACCAAAGATTTACGAGTTGCTGCGAATAGCCGAATGCTGAAGCTAAATAATAATTGACAGCCTATGAAAATTATGGGCATTCGTATAGTGAATAAATTACTTTCAGTGCTGGACAGAAATAAATTGGATAAGGAAAAATAATCGTAGCGAGGATTCGAATTGCTTAGACTGGGAACCACTGCGAATTGTTACCCTAAATTCTGCATGCTGGGAGACGTTCGATCGGGTAATCCAGCCGGTGTCGCTGGACCAGTTGACCAGCCAGTGGGTCGACGATCAGTGGGCGTCGTCCTCGTGGCTGAAACACGCCGACGTAAAACACTCCGGGGGTTTTCTCGCAGACTCGAGATACGAACTTTATCGCCGCGCGACGTATGACGTCTCGCACGGTTTACAGCACGTTTTATGACGAACTCGGTGGACGGACTTTTTCGTTATTATCGCTTCACGTCTATTTTTGTTTTATGGACATTTTCCGACGTATTTTTTTTATCTGGATTAGATTTCGTTTAATCTGATTCGTTACATCGAACAGACTCTGCGGTTGGAGTCATAAAGACGCAATGAGGTGGACTGTAAATAAGAAAAAGGTTTTATTTCATTTCTGTATCTGGTTCAACCTCGCGAAATATATTTAGATATTGATCTGAAATATGTCGTTTTTTAAATAAAAATTCAGACGTGGACGTATTTAAAATACTAATGATTTCTCTACTATTTAAAAATCGTGAAACAGAACAGACATTTTTTTCAAACTAAAACTAATGAAAAATTAATCCTTATTTTGTCATTTCCTAGAAAAAAAAGAAATGTTAGATTTTTTTTGAGGATTTCTTCATAGAGATTAATTCCTGTTATTCGAAAAATTAATTAGATTATGATCATAATTAATTTTTCGAATAACAGGAATTAATCTCTATGAAGAAATCCTAAAAAAAATCTATCACTTCTTTTTTTTCTGGGAAATGACAAAACAAGAATTTATCTTTTTCGCTCCCTGTATACCAAAGGAGGAAACTAAATTGATGGCTTTTATTCCCAAAAATCGTGATACGCAATATCCAACGGATGCGTTTTAATAATATTTAACCAGACCAATTTTCCCACATTTCCGCCTCCACATGGGGGTGCATTCAAGGCTTTCGTTTCCATTACCGCGGCCTGACTCACGCCGGGCAGAGGGTGAGGCTACTCTCCCTCAAGGGAGAATATCCACGTATATATCCGGATCCACATATATACCTCCAGCCTCTAGAATGAATCTTCCTTCTTTCGTGTCCTTCGGGCGTCGCGCGCGGGGTCGGGGGGGTAAGGTGCGCCCGCGTGAAGTATCGACGCGTACGCTTTTCCTCGTGCGAGTTTCTCTCCTCGGGTTGTTTCAGCGTGGCCCCCGAGGGGAAGCAAAGAGAGTCCGGAGACGGAGAGAGCAGCGCGCGGGGCGCCTCGAACCGCGGGTCGGCCGTGAATGCTATGTATCTCTGTATATAGGGGATGGTGGGGCAAAACGGGACACGTGAGCGAAAAATGTTTTCACGATGATGACCGAAGTGTATTTTCATCGCTTTTCAACCAAAAATTCGATTCCAATCATCAATTCTGAGCCCCTGAAAAAGAAAAAAAATGCGGGGCAAAATGGACCAAACTCCCAAATTAGGCAATTCGTAACTTTTTTTTAACTGCGTGATATTCAGAATCATCAGTAATGATTATAGAAAAAAAATGTATTAAAAAATATTTTTTATGAAAATCGTGACAAAAATGAATAAAGTTTTATAATTTTATAATTTTTTAGTAAAAATGTAATAACATTTTTTAATAAAAAAAAATATTTTATTAAAAATATTTTTTGTAAGTGATTTTTAAAAGCCAGATTACTTGAAATTTTTTGTAATACAAAAATATATTTTATTCGAAATATTCTTTAAAGTGGTTTTTAAAAGCCAGATTGCTTGAAATACTCAAAATGGTTGAAAAACGTTATATTCCGTTTGCGTTGAAATGTGTCTTACAGATATTTCCGAAATGGGGATTTGTTCCATCTTGCCCCGCAAAATAATCCAAACAGGAAAAAAAATCGCTGTCTCATTTTGCCCCGCAAATTAATCGAAACTGAACCAAAACGCTGTCCCATTTTGTCCCGCAAAATAATCAAAACTAAAAAAAACGCTGTCCCATTTTGCCCCACAAATTAATCGAAACTCAACCAAAACGCTGTCCCGTTTTGCCCCGCTGTCCCCTTTCACCCCACAAAATAATAGAGACTGAAACAAACCGTCTTGCCCCGCCGTCCCATTTTGCCCCACCCTCCCCTCTACCCATATACGTACAAAGCGGTATATCCCCCGCGAAGTCCCGGTATCCCGGCTGGCATCCCTGCGCGAACCTGGCACATAGACGTCGAGTCATGTACCACATAAACCGTGGATATACGCAGCGGCTGCGGCGGCTGCTCCGCTCACGCTCGGTGACCCAGTTTCGTCGGGACTCGGACGCGCGCGCGAGATCCCTGCGCGACGGAGCGCGCGGCGCGCGCGTTTCCTCGCTCTTGCCGCTCGTCCGAGACTCGTCGTCGTCGTCGCGGCGACCTCGCGTCGTCGGTCCTCCTCCTCTTCCTCTCGGGACGAAACGTACAGCGCGCGCGAGATTTTTTCCCCCCATTTCAATTCCGCCGAATTTCCACCGCGCGAGAGTGCTTTTTATTTATTTCTCTTTCTCTCTTTGCAGACGAAAAACGTGCGCGCATGCCGAGGATTTACGCTTATCTATGTAGAGCAGGCGACACGCGGACTCGGGACTCGGGAATTGGAGTTGGCTGACCCAGCGATCGGCGACCCAATCTCGGATCTAACCCGTGAAATAATAAACAGACTGCGGCAATATCGCCGCCGGCAGCCACCGAGGATCGAGCCAAGTTCCAGGGACAAAAAACGAGATGAAATGAGGATGAAGTCGGAGTCCGGCGCTATCGGCCTCGCTACGGGCTGGAAATAACGCGCTGGGTAACGCGGATGTCACGTCCCAAATCTGGAGAAAAGTGGACGAATTCGAGAGGAACGAGTCGACGAAATTGTGGGAAATTAGTTGGGCAACCTCGGCGCCAAATATCGACGATACGGAGACTCGACGTGAAAACCACGATTTGCTTGGAAACAGCGGAGACGAAAATACGTCGAATTTCTGTTTTCGGCCGAAAACCAAAATTATTGATCACGCGAAAGACGCCGAGGAACCGAAGATAATTCGCGCCGTGGGAAAATTCATCGCCCTGAATCTGGAGAAAAAAAGGAGCAGCGCCTGGGGATTCGTGAGCCATGCCAAAAATTCGAGGCGGGACGATAAACAAGAAAATTACGCGAATCCAGTGATTTTTATTATTGATGACAAGCATGAAGCTTCGATATTCGCCACGATTTTTGCGGAATTAGCGGACAGCCAAAGAAGAGTGCGAAAAAATTCGGGTTTCTTGTGAAAGCAAAAATTACGAATTACGCGAGGGACCGGAAAAAAATTAAACATAATCCGCATCAGAAGCGACGAAAGCGAGATAGACGGGAAAAAAGAGCGGACGACACGTGTGGAAGTGAGCAGAGCGATGCGTCGAGTGTTAAGCGGCTGCGGCAGCTGTTCCTATCATCTCGAGGTACTATAATACACCGCGCGCACAGCGATGTTAAATATTCAAGCGAGGCTGGACGGAAAAGTCGGATGGAGTCGCGTCGGAGTGGCTTTTCAGTTCGGAAAATAAATAATATGATTTAATCAGAGTTCTAAAACCCCGAGTCTCTTAAAAACAAAGTTACCATTCGTTCAGTAATTATTAATTAATAATAGCAACATGCAGCAATTATAATAAAAAACGTACATTTTTCAATTTCTGCAAAGAATTTTCATTCTCAATAAAATTTCATGGTAATTTTTTCCATTTTTTTCGCGATTATTCAGAATTTTTTATTGAAAATGTGATATCGACGCAGCTGTTAAAAAATTCTCACACGTCTTTTTGTAATCGCCTCAGGTTTTTATTATTATTATGTCACATTAATAATAATAATAATAATAATAATAATAATAATAACATAATTATTATATATAATTATATATTATTTATAATATTAATATTAATATTATTATTGTTGTTGGCCTATAATAATAATATATAATATATATTATTATTATTATTATTATGTGCAACATTTATTTATTTTTTTAACTAACGGGGATTTACGACTCTGGTTTTAATACAACAAATGGATTTAATTGAGCTCCTTTTGCTTCGCGCGCTCGTCGTGCGTCCCGCGCGCGGCTTCGTCGTTGTTCCTCGTCGTCGTCGTCGTGGCGTGGATTATATATACATAAATGCGCGTCAGGGGTGATACACGCGGAACCTACGTGTGACGTCTGTCGCGCCTCGCGGCGCATAATAATTATTTTGTAACGCCCGGTTGAAAAGTACCGTGTGCCATCTTGGGCATATATAACGCGTGTACGTGCTTACCGCTTGGGCTTATACGGTACGCGTGTATCGCGAGTCTACGTCTGCCAGTTGGTGCTTTATGCGAGCCGAGAAGGTGATGCGCGCCGACGAGGGCGAGGATGCAACGCAGCAGCAGCAGCAGCGACGACGACGATGCTGTCCGCTCTCCTCGCGCTCGCTCCGGACTCGTAAGAACCACTTGCCGAGCAGATATTCCGCGACGGCGACTCAGTGACTCGCCGGGAATACCCGGACGTCAGTCTGTTTGTCATGAGTGATCGGGGATGCAGTCGAATGGAATCGTTCACCAACAACGTAATTTTTAAGTGTATAGTATGTATGTCTTTTTGTGTCTTCTTTTTTTATTTTTGTTTTTTTATTTTTTTTAAGGGCTGATTTTATAAGAGCGTTGGGATTTTATTTATTTATTTTTTTTTGTTGGTGATGATAAAGTTGCACTTGGAATACATTTAATTCCTCGAGAATGCGCAGAAAATTGAATTTTGCGCGGCCTTATCTTATTTTTTTGTTTTTTTATTTTTATTTAAGGGCAGATTTTATAGAGCGTCAGGACTTTTTTTTCTTAAGTGATAAAGTTGCGCTTGGAATACATTTAATTCCTCGAGAATGCGCAGAAAATGCAATTTCGCGCGGCCATGAAATATTGATTGCATTTTTTTTTATCGCGCGGCCTCGTCGAGTCTTGAACGAAAATCCGAGCGCACTTTGTGACAAACGAAACAAGGCCTTGCGAGGCTGAAAACACGTTCACTGCGCACCGAGGGGATAACGTTTTGTGCTTCCCTTCACCGAGAATTGTTCGTGTACCAACTCGGCGAAATTACTGATGTGTTTCACGGAAATTGGAGGCGAACTTTTTTTGTAGAGCGCTGGTGTTAAAAAATATTTTTTTCGACGCGACTTTCCCGTCGCTCGGGCCTTCGGAAATCTAAAAAAAGAAATTAGTTTCCAACGCTTCACTGAAATTCGTGACCTTCGAGGTGGGAAATAACTTGGGTGTTGGAAAAAAATGATTTCTTTTCCACGATTTTTTTCTAATGATTTAAAGGCGTTCTGATTTTCTAATGATTTCAAGGCATTCTGATTTTTTAATGATTTAAAAGTGTTCTGATTTTCTAACGATTCAAAGGCACTCGAGTGTTGAAAAAAAAAAAATTATTTTACACGATTTTCTAACGATTTAAAGGCACTCGAGTGTTGAAAAAAAGATATATATTTTCCACTATTTTCTAACGATTTAAAGGCACTCGAGTGTTGAAAAAAAAATTGTTTTCCACGATTTTCTAACGATTTAAAGGCACTCGGGTGTTGAAAAAAAAAAATTGTTTTCCACGATTTTCTAACGATTTAAATATATTCTGATGCGATATCGCGTTTCGCAGTCCTCGCGCGAAAATGCTGCGCATTCCATTCGCCACTCGGTCACGTCGTTCATCGATACAATCGAGGTGGGCGTTACGATGATTCCTCGGCATGTTTATTTATATTCATTATTTCGCGCCGCCTTGCGGCGGTGAATTATCGAGCGGTGGGGCGCGTGCCAATTTCCTCGTTCATCGAGTATCGCGCGAGGGCTCCTCGAGGGCCTCTCGACTTTGTCGACCGACCACGGCCACCTGGCGAAAGACGAGATTTCGTGCGTGCGCGAGGCTGCAATTCTCTCGGTGTGTCGATCGTCGTTCGTTCTCGATTTTTGCCAAAACCCACTTGGAGTTCCTAACCGAGTCAACGAATAAGTTGGCTCGCGATCAACTTATCATTGCAACCAATAATTTCTTTCTAGACAATTATTGAGTTGATTCGCGAAACCTGTTCGACCACGCAAATTGTTTAGATCAACCAATAATTTGTAGTTTGCTGACCGTTAAATGTAAATTATACGACATTAAGCGCTTGGAAAAATTGTGTGACTTATGGTAACCGTAAACTGACAACTATCAATTTTTCGTCCCTGATATTATTTTTATAACAGGAATTATTATTCATTTTCTACGGCAATTGATATTCTTATAACACGAATTGTTATTCATTTTCTTCAGCAATTATTATTTTATAACGAACTGTTTTTCATTTTCTACAGCGATTATTATTTTATAACGAACTGTTTTTCATTTTTACAGAAATTATTATTTTTATAACGAACTGTTTTTCATTTTTTACAGTAATTATTATTTTTATAACGAACTGATTTTCATTTTCTACAGCAATTATTATTTTTATAACACGAATTGTTATTCATTGTCTACAGCAATTATTATTTTCATAACGAACTGTTTTTCATTTTTTACAGCAATTATTATTTTTATAACGAACTGTTTTTCATGTTTTACAGCAATTATTATCTTTATAACACAAATTGTTATTCATTTTCTACAGCAATTACAATTTTTATATTTCACAATAATTAATCAATAAATACGATAACTGCGTCATAGTAACCGTGAAAAATATTTACTCCAGCTATACAAAACAATTATTACTTTATAGTTGCCAATACTAGATTTTTTTCTCAGTGCGATACAAATTTGGGAGACTCGTGTAATTTGCAACTGCAAGTCACACTCATCACATTTTTTTTTTTTTCGACGAGTACATTTTTCACAAAATTTAATTTCACAAGGTGCGGAAATGAGGATTTTTATGGGGTGAAGCAAAATAATTTTCGATAATTCCTGTAAATAAGAATCAACAGTCACGCGAAAGAGAATGTTACACAGCGTCGAGTCAGGTGGTAGAGGTTTCGGTCGGTCTCGTGTCGGTGGTCCGGGTAGTGAAGGAGAGTCGCGTGCACGTCGGCCAGCGAGCTCGCCAAGTTCTGCACCGCTGCGAAAGCAGCAATAACGTTCCTCTCGTTGCCCCCCCGTCGCCGAGTCCGCCGCGCACCAAACGGTCTGCTTTCATGAAACGTAATGCCGCGTAACGCGCCGCGTAATCCAGCCAGCGAGAGCGACGCCGCACTCGGGCCCTGAGGGAGACAGACGGAGTCGGCGGTGAAGAGAGGAACAAAAAAAAACGGAATGCTAAATGTGCCATCGACTCAGCTGGAAATTTCTATCGATCGACGACGGAGCCTTCGTGCACGGCAGTCGGAACAGCGCAGCGCAATGCGCGATAAGCCGCGATTAGAAGTATCAATAAATTCCTCTTATGCGCTTCCTAGATACAACGACGACGTGGAGTGAAAATAGTTTGGTTGATATATTCTGGACTGAGGATGGCTGATTTATATCTTTTTAATCGGGCACTCGCTGCTGGTTTCCGCTCATTAACTTTTTAATTTTTTTATTACATTACATTAAATCGTTTAGAATTTACTGATTTTTTTATATTTACAGAGAAAAAAAAGATTTTTGTCGTCGAATTTGATTTCTTACGGGTAATTAAATTATCATAAAATGTATGTTTTTAATTCTCATCTATAGCAAAATGATTACCATTAACTTTTTCATGTTTTTATTGCATTACATTAAATCGTTTTGAATTCACTAATGTTTTTATATTTACAGAGAAAGAAAAAAAGATTTTTGTCGTCAATTTTTTTTTTTTTTCGGGCTTTTAATTATCATAAAATGTATGTTTTTAATTCTCACTTACAGCAAAATTACTGCCAAGGAAAATTTGCCAAGTTGATAATATTATGAATGTGATTTGATTTTTTCAAGCAACTAAATTATTATAAAATGTATCTTTTTAATTCTCACCTACAGCAAAATTATTGCCAAGGGAAACTTTAACAAATCGCAAATATTATGAAAAATTCCGTGCACAATTTCGTTGTCATTCTGCTGTGACTGTGACTTGACTATCTCGTTCTCATCCCCAGAATGCACGAGTTCTTGAACCCCAGAGAGCGGAATGCACGGACATGGAGAAGGATCAACAAGATAATTGGTGGAAGCTCGCGTAATTGAGCAGTCGACTCTTCACTCCTCGTCACGTTTTGTTTGTTGCTCAAAGAACGTCGAAAGAATCAACCAGTGGTTCGGTTGAAAGGCTTCGTTCGTAGAGCACAGCGTGTTGAGCCCGCTGTGTCCTCAGCAAAGTGGGCAGACGAAACGACGAGACGTTTGTAACGAGCAAATCTCTGCCATCAATCCTATTACTCACGATATTTTTACTTGTCGTAGAATCCAAACGACGACACCGAACCCTGGAAGGAAACAGTCGGTCTTGAATCGACAATCGGGCTCCCGCATCTTTCTGGAACGAATTCTCGCGGACCCGACGAGTTTGCGGCGCTCTTTCTCGTCACGTATCGAAGCCACACGATTCGTGCTGTCGACCCGCATATTTCTCTCGGCTACCCGAGCAGCTCCTTATGCCTTATGCACTCCTTTCAGTCACTTTGCGATGCTTCATCGCATTGTACGTCTCGTACAATGTCGCGTCATTTCACGTGCCTTACCCACATACCTACTTCTCACACGAGAACGTATTACCCTCGAAATGATTTGTAGAAAACGCGGAACTGACCATTCGCTTTCTAGGGGCTACGATTTTCATTCAGAAGTCTTTTATATCTTGCTGAACTTTTGGTACACTTTTCCGATATTCTTGTGATTTTACGTCTTGATATTAGGACTGAAAACTTATTTAACAAAATCTGACCATTCGCTTTGTAGGGGTTACATTTTTTATACAAAAATTATTTATACCTTGCTGAACTTTCGTTGCGCTTTTCCGATATACTTAGAATTTTACGTTTTGATATTAGGACTGAAAAATTATTTAACAAAATCTGACCATTCGCTTTCTGGGGCTACTTTTTTCATTCAAAATTAATGTATGCCTTGCTGAACTTTCGTTACACTTTTCCGATATTTTTGTAATTTTACGTTTTGATATTAGGATTGAAAAATTATTTAACAAAATCTGACCATTCGCTTTCTGGGGCTACATTTTTTATTCAAAAGTCTTTTATACCTCGCTGAACTTTCGTTACACTTTTCCGATATTCTTGTAATTTTACGTCTCGATATTACGAGATTGAAAAATTATTTTGCAGCACACAAAGTGATTTAAAAAAATCTGACCATTTGTTTTCTAGGGATTACATTTTTCATTCAAAATTAATTTATACCTCGCTGAACTTTCGTCACGCTTTTCCGATATTATTATAATTCTACCTCTCGATATTACGAGATTGAAAAATTATTTCGCAGCACGCAAAGTGATTTAACAAAAACTCGTAAAAAAACGAGAAGCGAGAAGAGCGAAAACGTGACGAACGGTCGATAGGCAAAGCCCTTGTACATTTTACGATCGTCAACGAATAATAGAGTTTCTATTGGCTTGGTTTGGCGATGGAAGTAGAGCTTGACCGAGTCGGGAGCTCGCGCAGCGTCGGCAGCAGCACAGATCGCTCATTCATCCGGCTGTGCGGGGCGCGGAGTGGCAAAAAATAATATGAATATTCTCATTCAACGGTCCGTTGAACCCCAGGGAAGAAGCGACCGCGGCCAGGCATCATCGCTCCGAGCTCCTCGGTTCCGACAGATGTCTTGCAAATTTCGCTCCGACGCTGTGAAACAATATTTCCACGTGACGACGGCAAGTCGGCTGAATTTCCGTCGCGGCAAGTGTGAACTCCGGCATTTATCGCCTCTCGTCTGACAAAAATACCTCCACCCGGATTTTCGTACGAAAAACTGGGACCGCAATAAGAACAAAAATTCACATAAAACGCAGAATTATCTTATGAATATTTTGTACAGTGATACATTTTTATATTCTGGGGAAAAAATTCGAATTAATTGCTCATGAAATTATCAATTTTTCGTCGACAAACATTTTTCCACCCGGATTTTATTACGAAAACCTGAGACAGCAATAAGAACAAATATTTACATAGAACGCAGAATTATTTTCTGAATATTTTGTACACTGATACATTTTTATACTTAGAGGAAAAAATTCAAATTAATTGCTCATGAAATTATCGATTTTTCGTCGACAAAAATCCCTCCACCCGGATTTTAATACGAAAAACTCAGACCGATAATTACAAATATTAACATAGAACGCAGAATTATCTTCTGAATATTTTATTTACAGTAATACATTTTTATACTCTGGGGAAAAAATGCAAATTAATTGCTCAAGAAATTATCGATTTTTCGTCGACAAAAATCCCTCCACCCGGATTTTAGTACAAAAAACTGAGACCGCAACAAAAACAAATATTAACATAGAACGCAGAATCATCTTCTGAATATTTTATTTACAGCGATACATTTTTATACCCTGGCAAAAAAATGCAAATTAATTGCTCAAGAAATTATCGATTCTTCGTCGACTATTAGCGACTCTATCGACTTTAAAATGACGAGCACAGCGATACATCGATCGAGTCGTCTGGTAAATGCAGAAAGAGGACGAGTTTCTCGATGAAAGCGATCGTAGAGCCCGAGAGGACGGGACAGAGAGAGAGAGAGAGAGAGAGACAGACACGGAGAAAAAAAAGCGATACCGCAGCTCGAATTCACCACGCACAATGATTCATCGCGTTACTCGGGCTTCAATTGCAAATGCAGACGCGCCGACCAGACCCCGGTCAGCCAGTGTGTCCCGCACACGCTCGCGTATATAGTGGAAATTTATTGCTGCGACTTCGGCGAGTTAAGCTCGACGCGAAGGGAAGGAGATGGATAAATAGATATATAGATAGGTGGAGGTTTGCGGCAAATAAAATGAATCATCGGCGGCACTCATCGGTTATATTGCCGGGCAATAAGAGCAGAGAGTGCCGAAGATATATGAAGATATGCCCGTGTTTATGCGCGATACTTGTTCGTTAGTGTAATTGGATGGCTGTGATGCGAGATCGATGTTATTAACGATCGTTGCTTTTGCGTGCTTTTCCAGGGACTCGGCTGCGGACGGACCGAGGACTTTGACACTCCGGTCAGCTCGGGCAGCAACATGGGCAGCGTCGCGAGATTTCCAAAGCTCGACGAGTGCGCCCACTTCCATTACGAACACGTGGAACTCGGTACCTTGGAGGTAAATTTATTGAAGCCTCCAATCTAGTTCGTCGTGCAATTAGATTTTTTTTCTATAAATGTTCATCCGGCAATTAGAATTTTTTACGTTTGATTATACGTAAAAATCATTTTTTTTACTGAAGAGGATTTATTTAATTAAAAAATATTAGAACGTGTGAATAGCGAAATATTATAAATCCTGAAGTTATGAAAAATTGTGATGAATCTAAATTTTTTGCTATTCGTTATAGCAGACTGAATATTAATCAACACATTAAACTATAGTATTTTAATAACAAGATTAAAAGGGAGTAGGAAAAGATAATTTTTTTAAACCCCTTTTTAATAAACAGATTAAAAGGGAGTAGAAAAAGATAATTTTATTAAAACCCTTTTTAATAAAAAGATTGAAAGGGAGTCGAAGAAAATAATTTGGTTAAAATCCTTTTTCATAAAAAGATTAAAAGGGAGTAGAAAAAAATAATTTTATTAAAAGCCTTTTGAACAAAAAGATTAAAAAGAAGTAGAAAAAAATACATTTGCTGTATTGAGTTTCACTCCAGAAATCGGAGGCGATGCGTTATTTTTTTCGTAAAATTCAAATGGCTACTACGATCTGGAACACGACACATTTTTTGCCCCGGGATTACTTTCGCGTATGCGCAATCCTCTAACGTAAACGAGAGTATAAATCAGAGAATATTTGCCCGCAGGTATCCGTAAGCGAAGTTCCTAACGACACGGGTTACGCGGTCCGCGTAACCTCGGGCGATGCCTGCTGGACCCTCCAACGTTCCTACGAGAACTTCGTGATGTTCGACAAGCAATTGCATCGTTGTATATTCGACCGAAAGTTCTCGTCACTGGCGAAATTGCCAGACACACAGCCGCCTAACGCCTGCGAGCTTCTCGCGACCTACTTGGAGCGTTTCTCGCAGCTGAACCACGAGGGTCTCAACTGCGGCCCGGTTCTCAATTGGTTGCAACTGGATAACCGCGGCAGGCGAATCCTAGTTCCCGAGTCCGACTCTTGTCCAATAAACACACCGGCCGTCGCAGCTGCTTACGCCGTTCGACCCTACACTGCTCAAGCTCAAGACGAAATATCCTTCCAGGTAAAACTTCTATTCCTGTTCGTATACTTGAGTATGTTTCGCTAAACACTTTTACTTCAGGAAGTGGAACGAAAACGTTTTGAAACATACAGAAATATCTTAGTTTGTATTCGCGGATTTTGCTTCTAAACCGCTATCATTTTTTAAATATTGGTTTCACAGTTTTATTATGTCTTTAGATTTACAAATACATTTTTTTGTTAAGAATATTACATTTAATTTTAATATTGTTAACAAAATTTAAAGAATATAAAAACTAATTTCTATGTTCTTAACAAAATTGAAAGAATATAAAAATTAATTTTAATTATTTTTAAGAATATTAAAATTAATGTTATTTATTTTTAAGAATATTACAATTAATTTTAATATTAATAATTCGCAAACGGAGAATTATTAATTCGCAAAATACTGAAAAATAAAAAATAAACAATCGAGCAATACAACCTGACATAATATTGTCAGCTAATTTCAAACGCCATTGAATTTAGACATCACATCACTTAATATTCAGCAGTCCACAAATCTGTAATACTGACTTACATTTTACCCCGTCAGGCTGTCGCAGCCTCATAACACATATAGCGATCAACTCAAATCAGTGCAAAGATAATATCGATCCTCATTAATTGAAACGTCTAAGTTTCGCGACGTAGCAGTAAATTACAATCGTCGGATCTGGCGTTTATTCTTCTTCCAACGACATCATTATCGCTCGGATCAACGCCGAACGTTCAGCGCATTTATTTCTGCTCTTCGGAGGCGTCGGTTGGTATGTTGATTGCTCAATGGGCTGCGTGGGAAAAGTCGGCCCACAGTGCCGAGGCACAAGTTAACGGTGCACGCGCGTTAATTGTGCCGAGAAGTTGTGAGAAACGCGGTGCAACCAGCGGCAGTCTCAGTCGGTCGGCGGTGCTCGGTGCTCTTTAATTGAGATCAATGAAAAGAATCCACGGGCGACGTTTGGCGCTCGGCCAGGATTAAAACTCCGTGATCCAAAAATAAAATAGCCTTTTTTTCTTCATTGACCTGTTTTTTATTTTTTATTTTTTTCGTGTGTTTCTCTCGGTCGATCGCAGGTCGGCGACATGATTTCCGTGATCGACATGCCACCGCCCGGGGAGAGCACCTGGTGGCGCGGAAAGCACGGATTCGCGGTCGGCTTCTTCCCGGCCGAGTGCGTCGCCGTAATCGGCGACAAAGTTCCCCGGCATCTGACCATCTCCACGACCGTCCGGTCACGGCTGCCCGTGAAGCCGGTGCTCAGGAAACACGGGAAACTCATCGCATTCTTCAGGTCCTTCATACTCAACAGGCCGTCCAGAAGACGCCTCAAGCAGTCCGGCATACTCAAGGAACGCGTCTTCGGCTGCGATCTCGGTGAACATCTGCTGAATTCCGGACAGGATGGTGAGTTTCGAGATTTGTTCGCGTTAGAAAAATCGTGACGGAGGAGATGGTTTATCGAGTTCTCAGAAAATATTTCCTGAAACACTTTTCGCCAAAATCGACTTCAGAAATATTTTTCTTTTCAAAATATCGACTTTTAACCTATACCATCATTCTCAAGTCGCATATTCTACCCCCGAAAACACTGGTTATTAACATTTTTTAATCGATTTTGAAAAAAATATTTTTTTGGCGACGATTTTTTTGTCAGAAATCATAGATCCGGCTTTTGGTCGATGGCAGATGATGACTTTTTATACCTATTTTCATCATTTGGGTTAATTACAAATAATTTTCTTTTTCTGAATTTCGTTGCATTCTTCGACGATGCAAACTTCAACGTCATACAACAAAACATATGCGTGTGGAAAGTAATACAGTGACGATGAAAAGTGCTCTCACAGCAGCAATCGAGGGTTGATAAAAAGTTAATCGGAGCGCGGGAAACGTTTTCCGGCTCGCGAATCCCTCGTTAGAAACTTAATCGACAAATTTTCACATTTCAGTTCCGGCGGTGCTCACCTGCTGCGCCGAGTTTATCGAGAATCACGGCCTGGTGGACGGTATTTACCGTCTGAGCGGCGTGACGTCCAACATTCAGCGTCTTCGTCACGCGTTCGACGAGGATCGCGTGCCGGCGTTGCACTCGGACGAGGGAATCCTCCAGGACATTCATTCGGTGGCCTCGCTGCTGAAGATGTATTTCCGCGAGCTACCGAATCCCCTCTGCACGTACCAGCTGTACTCGACGTTCGTCGGCGCCGTGCAGGCGAACAGCGACGCCGAGAGGCTCAGGCGAATGCGGGACGCGGTCAGAAAACTCCCGCCCCCACACTACAGGTCAGCTCTGTTCCCGTCGAAGCTCCCTAAACGAGGGGGTGGATGGAGAATCTCTCGCGTGTCACAAAGATTTCCACAATCAAAGATTTCCACAGTCAAAGATTTCCACAATTGAAACCACAAAACGAGCGTCGATCGCGTTTATCAACTGTTCAACTTTGTAGGACGTTGGAATACCTGATGCGTCACAAAGATTTCCACAATCAAAGATTTCCACAGTCAAAGATTTCCACAATTGAAACCACAAATCGAGCGTCGATCGCGTTTATCAACTGTTGACTTTCCAGGACAATCAAAGATTTCCACAATCAAAGATTTCCACAATCAAAGACTTCCACAATCAAAGATTTCCACAATCAAAGATTTCCACAATCAAAGATTCGCACAATCGACACCACAAATCGAGCGTCGATCGCGTTTATCAACTGTTCAACTTTGCAGAACGTTGGAATTACCTGATACGTCACAAATATTTCCACAATTAAAGATTTCCATAATCAAATATTTCCACAATCAAAGATTTCCACAGTCAAAGATTTCCACAATCAAAGATTCGCACAATCGAAACCACAAATCGAGCGTCGATCGCGTTTATCAACTGTTGACTTTGCAGGACAATCAAAGATTTCCACAATCAAAGATTCGCACAATCAAAACCACAAATCGAGCGTCGATCGCGTTTATCAACCTCTTGAAAACTTTGCAGGACGTTGGAATACCTGATGCGTCACTTGGTGAGAGTCGCGGCGCGTGGCGCGGAAACGGGAATGACGCCGCGCAACGTCGCCATCGTCTGGGCGCCGAATCTGCTGCGCTGCAAGGAGCTCGAGGTCGGCGGGGTCGCGGCGCTTCAGGGCGTCGGCGTTCAGGCCGTCGTCACGGAATTCCTCGTCTGTTACGCCGAGCTGATTTTCGGCGACGGGCCGGTCGGTCGGCCCAAGTCTCTCGCCATCACGACGCCCGCGCGGCTGCTGAGCCTCGAGGAGGCGCGAAATCGCAGTTTGCGATGCGAGTCCGATTACATCGAGGTCGGCGCGGGACCCGCGGGGCTTCCGCTTCACTATCACACGGTGATCGAGCTGCCGCGGAAGCGAAACGGCTCGAAACGCTCGCCGTCCCTCAATTGGCGGGCGATTTTCGGTCGCGGCGGTTTTGGCGCTCGGGGAAAAACCCGACAAGTCGGAACTCCGCCGCAGGCCGAAACGATGCCGAGTTCTCTGAATTCATTGAGACGTTTGCGGCCCGTGAAGAGCGCCGATAGTCTGGATGGCGAGGATTCTCTCGGGCCGATGTTGGGACCGCCGCCCGCCAGACCCTGCGGACACAGCCGATCCGTATCCCACGACTCGTACTTCGATCATCTCGCCGACGCGCCAAATCCAACCTCGCCGCTCGATCTCTCGGAGATTCAGCTGAATTTCGATCTCGAGGAGCGAGAGATGAGAATGTTCTCCGAGGAGGAGAGCGGCGGCGTCGCTTCCGTCGAGGCGTCGCCGCGCAGACAACGACACGAGGAGGATCCACCGTGCGTCGCGAGCACCGGGGGATCGAAACGCAAACGGTCGAGACTCGAGGAGCGGCTTCACTGCGAGGTCGAGTTGCGATTCATCGATAGCCAAAGTCCCGATCAGGTGAATTTCGATGGTTTTAATTATTATTATTTATTATTATCATCATCATCATCATCATTATCATTACTATTATTATTATCATTATCATAACTTTTTTTAAAGATTTCTCTTTATTAAAAACAGTAACTTTACTGTTCAGGTTGGAATTAACAAAATGGGCTATCCAAGGTCTCATTCTGTTCGTCCAGTCCGAGTATAGTAATTTCTATCTCGTGATTTTACGCATAAGATGCATTCGTTTTCACATAACTTCTGTATGGTGATTTTAAATCGAAATTCTCATCCTTGGAATTTCCATACAAAAAAAATTAAATCTTGCAAGGTTAATTTAATTCACCAATGCAATCTGAACTATTCGACAACTTGACCGTGTGTTTTTTTTGTTTGTATTCATTTCTTTTCAAGTAGTAAATTAATGTTTTTCTCTTGCAAAAAAACGTTCACAATTCACAATTCATTGCGGCCCAGTTACCCAGGTATCAAAAGGACATCTGGCAGCAAAAAGTTATCGAAATAGGTTATTAATGTCCGTCCGAATAATAACTATAAATTATCAGGTGTCCGGAAGTTAACTTTTAAACACCTGACAAATTTTTTGTTACCCGAATAAATCATAAATCGTCCAAAAAACTCATAACTCTTGAAATCCGCAGGTTATGGTATCGGCCGATATTCACGGAATGGAGACGCCGTCGCCGCTGCCAACGCCCGGCTACCTCCCCCTGCTGTCCGAGGCCTCGACGCCGCTGACGCCGGCGACGATGCAGGGCACCCCAGTCTCGATATCCCCGGGACCCGCCAACAGTCCTAGAATAAGTTTCCGAAGCTTCACCCTTCCGCTCGATCTGGACGGCTCGATCGACGGCTCGATCGACGAGACGAAGCGAACGAGCGCCAGCGGCTCTTCCGAAAAGCTGTCACAGGATCCTAGTCACAGATTGTCCACCAATTTCGACGATCGTAGTAATGTTAGTAACGAGTCTTGCGAGAGAATAGAGACTTACGATAATAATAGGCGCGAGCCGAGCGCGTCCGCCATAGAAACCGACGCCTCGGTTTCTCCGAGCCCGCGAAAAATTATCTCCGAATTCGAAAGAATCCAATCCACAAATTCCCAGCATCAGGAAGAGATGATCGTGCAATGCGAAGTTTCGTCGTCCACCTGTTGCCAAATAAGCAACGACATTGACCCAAAAACAACGCAACAGGAACGCGAAAATCGTTCCACGGAAAAGTCGCCCTGCCAGAGCGGCGAATCCTGTTGCGAGGGACGTTTGAAGGATCTGACGGTTGACGTTTCGAGCGGCTCGCGAAACGACGAAGCGCCTGGCGCTTCGGCTTTGCGCCTCGGCGAACCCTCAGGTCTTCCGTCGTCGAGCAACACCGACCTTGATTCTCCGATGTCCTGTGAACAAACCCTCGAGGATCTTCCAGACTCCGGTTTCGTAATTTGCGACAGTTCGGAGAAAATGTTCACCAGCACCGAGACTCAAGGATTGGCGACCAACACGAATGATTCGGGTGAATGGGTGATGATCGAGAGAACGACGGAATCGGTGACAACGCCGACGAGCGACGAGGCGAGCAGCCCGAAGGATCCTTTGGAGGGAACCGTGAATCCCGCGATCGCCACAGATCCGCCTCGATTACGTTCGACCTCCGACAATATTTCACGAACTTCCCTCGATCTCACGATGGGCTCGACCGTCGACACCGACACCTCCTGCATCGGCGCCAGCGATTTAACTGAGAGTCCCGTTTTGGCTCAAGAATCCGCGGAAATGGTTTTCGACACCAACGAAACGCCCAAAGAGCGCAAGGAAAACGTCGACGAGGACTCGAACGAGATTTGCGAGGACGCGAACGAGAGTTTCGCGATCGAGGAGCGAAAATACGGCAGCGACAGGCGAAACGGAAACGAGAGACCTCGATCCGAGGGCAGCACCGATGGACGTCTTGATTCGCTGGCGCGAGTGCAGCACGAAGAACGAGGAAGCTACAGTCAAAGGCTTGACAATGAAAACGTCTATCGGGGAAATTTAAACGAGGCGAACGACGCCGATCAGCGAGGCTCCTGTGAATCGGAGAATCTTAACGCGGAATCGACGACGAATCAGAGCGGAGAGCAGAAGAGAAGATCCGGGAAACAGAGGAGTCACTTTATTCCGGATCAGAGGCGAAACACGACGGAAACGCGCTCGGATAATCAGCAGCAGCGGTTCGAGCAGACCCAGGAGTCGCATCGTCATGGATTTTCGCTGAGCCCGCGGAAACAGCAGCAGAGTCATCATCATCCTCATCATTTTCACGAGTATCTCAGGAAACACATTCAGGAGAAGGTGAAACGAAATAATATTCAGAATAAGCAGATTTGCGATAATGAAGAAGTGGTGATCGCTTCGGAAAGCGCGGCGGAACCCTGCGAAATCGCTCACGCGCCTGAAGGAGCTTCGGAAACGACGTCGTTAGATTCTTCCTGCACTTTTTCCAACGCCTCGTCGCCTATCGACGATTCCGTCGTATTACGAGACACGGCGGCGATTCTGCAGGAATTAGCGTTGCAAAGACTTTCCGGGGGCGTCGGGAGCGAAACTCCGCTGCATCCACGAAGACGATACGATTCCGAAGTGACGACGAGCGATCGGCGAAGCTTCGATTCGGAGATCGGCAGGGAAATCGTGAGGGAGAGGAAGATGAGGCAGGAATTGGACAGCGCGAGGGGAAAATCCGAGGAACCGCCGCCGAATAACGGGATGCAGTATTTGCCGCCGTGTTTGAGGGCGAGACACGCGAGAGCCACGCGAGCCGCGCTCAGCAGGTCGCTTGACGAAGGGAAATTTAATCGCATGACCACCGGAGAGTCGAATTTACCGGCGAAGCAGAGTAACGAGGAATCGCAGCACAATTCGACGCCCAACGTGGGGACGGAAATGTCGCTGATGTCGTCGGCGAACAGCTCGGAAAAATTGCAGTCGCGGAATTTGGGGGGTTTGGATCTCGGGGATCCGCGATGTCGCGAGAGGATCGAAAAGTACAAAGAGGAGAGACGAATGTTTCTGCGCGACAAGTACAGGTCGGAGAGCTTTCGCGGCGCGACCTCGAGGGCCGAGGACGACGAGGAACAGGCGCTGCTGGCCAGATTGAAACAACGGGCTTCCAGACCTTCCCTACATTGACCAAGTGATTATATTTGTAACGATATATTGTAACTTTCTGAGCTCTCTACGAATTTTTTTTGTTTTGAAGAGGATTGTTCGCGCGAAAATCGACGCGAGCTGACGAATTGACTCACGTATTTTCCCCGCGAGTGACGAGGGGAGCGTAGATTAAGTTTCTTCGCCTAAACGATGTAACAGTAGAAGTATACTCGACGGGAGGGCGACCCGCGTTGCCTTCTCACGCACTTTTACCCGGTTCAGTAGAGTTTCTTCCGTGTTTTCTGTTTTGTTTCTTTTTTTTTGTGGATGTTTGGTTACTTGCGAAATTCAGTGACAAAAATCGGGTGGGGATCGAAATAGATAATGACGGAAATAACGAATGGGTAAAATTCAAAATTTTTAAATGAAAAATTTGAGATTTGAAATTTAAAAATAAAAAAATTGAGATTTGAAATTTAAAAATAAAAAAATTGAGATTTGAAATTTAAAAAAAAATGTGAGATTTGAAATTTAAAAATAAAAAAATTGAGACTTGAAATTAAAAAAAAATGTGAGATTTGAAATTAAAAAAAAAAATGTGAGATTTGAAAATTTAAAATAAAAAATTTGAGATTTGAAATTTCAAAATGAAAAATTTGAAATTTGAAATTTCTAAATAAAAAATTTGGAATTTCAGAATAATAAACGGTCTGAATCTAGAATGGTCATCATTATGTAATTCGCAAATTTCAGCTATTTTGATTATTCGCTATTTTGATTCCATTTTAATAAAGATGTGAGTCAAAATAGTGAATGATAAAAATAGTAAATAGCTGAAATACTGAATTTCATAACGATGGCCATTCTAGATTCAGACCGTCCATTATTTTGAAATTTGCTACTTTAGCCATTCGCTATTTTGGTCATTAGCCATTTTCACCCCCCACCCACAAAAATCCTAACATTCCTAATGTGCATCTCTTACCCTTTTGATATTGGGAGCGGGGCGAAAGTTTGCGCGGCGATCGATGTACCAGAGCTGAATTTTGCCTTTATCGTCGAGAAAGCTACGCTATTGTCGATAAAAAAAACGGAGATTGTTCTTTAAGTTTGCGCTGTAGTTTCTGTTAAGCGTTACGTTTATGCGACAATTGCGGTTGTAAATGTTTCCAATTTGTCGCTGTAAGTGCATTTATTAACGGTAAGATCTTTTCGAATTTTTGAATTTTACGCGAGACTCGTGTGACGAGTCTCCAGCCGCGAGACGCAGATGTTGTATTATTTGTTATGCGATTCTTCCCCCCTTTGGCTCTGATAATTCGCGACCGACGAGACTTCTTTTTGAGGAGCGCAGATCGATCGCAATCGTCTCGTCACTAAGCGGCCTAATACGCTTCGAGGGCTCTGGTACACAATTTTTTTTTCTCTGTTTTGCTTGTAGTACGTTTGACTTTTCTTCCATTATTTCGCGAGATCGCTGGAACCCGTTTGAATTGAACAATTATTGAATTTTATAATTGACTACAAAACAAAAACGTATTAAAATTAAGTATTTTATATATTATATGTGAACGACGTTATTTTCTCACCGTGGACTGGCTCTTGGTGTTATAAATATCTTTTGTATATGCCTATTTACTTTTAATCTCACATATATTATTAATATATTAAGTTGTCGCGCGCATTGCTGTCGTCGATTTTGAGATTCTGTTCGATTCGTTTCTTCTTTTCTTTTTTTTTTTTAATTATCTCCCCCACGTTTACGAGAATCTCCCGCCTCACTCTCGTCGCTAACCCGATACTATATAACGGACGAGGAGAAATGAAAAAATGTAACGATGCGATTGGGCCGAGTGGGCGACATAATTATTTGTAATAAAAGATGCTATTAAAGACGATTATTAACGATTTTTCGTTGATTCTTAGTAACCGTAAGTCGAGTCTTCGATAAATCCGGGTTTTCGGTTTCTTGAGTTCCTCGCGACGCGGAATAAGTGCGAAAAATTCGGTGAAATTGCGACCGCGCGTTTTGAGATCACCGTGGATTTTGCCGAAGCGATGATTAGCTTAGGTCACATCGTCTTCAAAGACAAAATCAGTGCCAATTTTTTTCAGGCACGATTTTCTTCCACCCTTTTATTTATCACGCTATATATTTCGCTCGGTGACCGCGGGTCTCGAGTTGACGATTCGTCAAGATCGTAAAAAAAAAAAGAAAAGTAAAACGATCAACGAACTTTCCGAACCGAAATGTGAAACACGTTCGAGGAACATTGGATACCTCGTCGTAAAAGCGATGCGATCGCTAGTGATCCGTGCTAACGACATGAAAGTTATTATTGGCAATTGTAGATTATTATCCATTAATGTATTGTTGTATAGTGAAAATTTAATTATGAAACATTTCGGCGACCCGGCGCTTCAAGTGCGGTCCGGCCTGTTTTCCAGACTGTCGACGGGGCGGTCGACGATTTATGAAAAATAATGTCACACTTTATTGCGACGGTTCTCTTATAGAAGATTTAAACGAATTTGTAGTAGACAGTCGCACGGGAACAAAAAGAAACGAAAAAACCGAGTACTTTGGGAAGATCAGTTTGCATTTGGTATATAAAAAAATTATTTCTTGTGGTATTAAAAAAAATGAACACTTCATATTTATAAAAAAAAAATTGGTGCAGTTTTGTGATTCGCAGAGTTTATCAATTTCCTTTGATCAGTCATCCGTTTCTATTCGCAGATGATTTTAATCGTTTTTATTTTTTAATCAATTTTAAAAAAATTATTATTATTATTTTATTTAAAAAATAATAATTAATAATAATAATTCTTTTAGTTTTTTATTTATTATTATTATTATTATTATTATTATTTTTTTTTTTTTTTTTTTTTTTCAAGTGCTAACTAAATCTTTCAAAGTACAATATTCTATAAAACTTGAAGCAGTTACCGTGCGATCGGGAGGCCTGTAAGGTGATGACTAGCTTGTGCTTACTCGTCGATATACTGTTATATAAATGCGTTTCGTCTCAGGCAATTTGTGGCAAACATGTCCGTGACTATTTTGAAATTCTAGCGTGTAAGGAAAATAAAAAAAACGAACAACGGCTATAAACTCATCGATTATACATAATAGATGATAGCTAATGCAATATACGAAATACCATGAGATAATAACGAACCAGACTATAAACTCAGCACAATGTACGAAGCGCAAAAAAAAAAAAATAACGAACATTCGTATAAAAGAACGAGAAGTATTTATTTTTTAATAATTTGACAACCACGACAAAACGATGTTCAACGTTTCGCGAATCTCGCATTTAACGACTAAAAAAAATATCCTAGGCCTCGTTTACGACCAAAAAGAAAAGAATGACTATCGTAGCGTTTAAGCAGAAATCTCTCTGTTTCCTCATTTCGCATTCGTACCATTTATCCCAGTGACCATTTATCTTCCCGTTGATTTTCCAACATTTCGTTATCGTAGCGTCTCTCGCCTACTCGATAAATGAAATTCATATAAATATATATTATATATATATATAGAAAAAAAGCAAACGAAATATATATATTATAAATAAATAGATACATCAATTATATGTAAACAAAATACAAATATTACGAGTACGAGAAATTGAGTACTGCGATTTCGTAAATTTTTATCCGATGTATCCCCGACGCGCGAAGTACGGAAAACAATAGCGAGTTAACGAAGGTCCCGCCAATCGATGGCGAGTGTGCATCCCGAGTTCGGCGAGTGAGCCGAATTTAAAACACACTATCGGGTTTCGCGCTCGACGGATGCGCCTCTCGAGGTTCCCCTTCCCCCCCCCCCTTGAAGCTTTCACGCGGGGGTCACAGGGGGCGATTTGCAAGACTCGACCCCGGACACCACGCGACACATTGTCATCGAGAATCGACTCCTCTCCTTTTCACAGCGTTGCCCTTAAGAGGCAGTGATACTTCGCTCGGAACTTCTTCGCCCAATGCTAAACGCCTATAGGGCTGTCTCTCTCGCACCTTTTTGTTTATCGAGTCTCCAGACCAAACGGCTTTATCTATCGAGGAGCCCGAAGATCAGCACAATTCTGCAATCTTTCCGCATATTCCATCAAAATCTGAGCTCTATCTGTCGATTAGTTTAGGAGAAAAGAGCTTTCAAAAATTCGAGCTGGAGTGGGGGGAAGTACCACTGTCTCTTAAGAGGCATTTTTTGTTCGATTCTCCTGAACAAACGGCTTTAAGAATCGAGGAGCCCGAAGATCAGCCCAATTCTGCAATACTTCCGCACATTCTATCAAAATCTGTGAACTATCAGTCGATTAGTTTAGGAGAAAAGAGCTTTCAAAAATTCGAGGTGGAGTGGGGGAAGTACCACTGCCTCTTAAGAGGCATTTTTTGTTCGATTCTCCTGAACAAACGGCTTTAAGAATCGAAGAGCCATAAGATCAGCGCAATTCTGCCATACTTCCATACATTCTATCAAAATCTGAGCTCTATCCGCCGCATATTTTGGGAGAAAATGACTTTCAAAATGTCGAAGTGAGTATCACTGCCTCTTAAGAGGCGGTGGCATTTCCCCCACTCCACCTCGAATTTTTTAAACCTATTTTCTCCTAAACTATTCGACAGATAGAGCTCAGATTTTGACAGAATGTGCAGAATTATGGCACAATTGTCCTGATCTTCTGGCTCCTCGATTCTCAAAGCCGTTTCTTCAGGAGACCCGAACAAAAAAAGGCGCGAGAGAGAGACAGTCCTATAGGTTAACACAGAGTATCACCGCCTCTTAAAGACAAAAAGGGAGCGAAACAACCGCGCGAGGGTGAGAACGAAGCGCGAGAAGACGGTGGCGCCGCGGACGGGGGCGACCGGGGCGACGGAAAATTGAAAGAGCCTTCAGTCTTTACTTCTTTAAACGCTGTGATAGAGTGGTTGAAAGGTGAGTACCACTCGAGCGATGCCGGAAGGGAAAGAAGCGAGGGGAGGAGGCGGAGGAGGGGAGAGGGAAGGGGAGGGGGGAGACGTAGAGAAGCGGGACAGGGTTTTAGCGTGGCGGCTTTTATGCCGCGCGAACGAGGAGCCACTCGAGAGCGAACCCAGGGGTGGACCGCGAGGTGAGGGCGACTCCGTGACTATCGTCGAATCTTCCGCGGTAATTATTTTTAAACACGTCGTGGAGATACGGATCTCGCTTTGGCTTTTTTTCGTTTCTTCTCTCTCTCGGTTTTCTCTAGCCCGTTGTAGCGAAACAGGCACGGCTTAACCAAACTCGTACGGTATCTCGGCGTACGTAACTAAATAACAGGGGACTAATTGGAAGTTTCGCGCACACGTCCAGACACAACGGCCCCGGCGCTCTCCGCTACATCGACCACGATCTCGTCACGTTGAGGCACGTTTCCCACCTCTAATTATCGCTGTTGCACACACGCGACGCGGCCACTCCACGCGCGGACGGCTCGGCGGCGTCTCGCGCGGCGTCTCCCTTCGGTTCTTAACTCGGGATGGCGAAAGCTTTTTAACGGATTTCGCGTTTATGTAGGATTAACGAAGGTGTTTTTGACGGATTTTGAGGATACGAGGAATCGGGATGATGTTGAAGTTTTTGCATCGTTGGAATGCAACGAAATTTAAAAAAAAATGATTTCTAATTAACCCAAATGATGAAATAAGGTATAAGAAGTCATCATATTAATTAGTTCTTGTAATGATTTTTTATACCTAATTTCATCATTTGGGTTAATTAAAAAAAAAAATGTCTGAATTTCGTTGCATTCCAACGATGCAAACGATCAACATCATGAATCGGGAGGTTCTGAGATTCTGAGGGTTACATCGGGATTTTCGGGTGATTTATTTTTTTTTTCGATGCGAATGTAGCTGTGAATTCATTGTTCGATGTCAATCAATTAAAAATCTTTAAATATTTATTGTTCACCTGCACGAGATGATAACTGACGACTTTCGATATTTAAAAAAAAAAAAAAAAAAAAAAAAAAAATCACCCAATCAGAAAAAGTTAAAAAACCAAAAATCGAAGTTTTTCGTCATTTTCTGACCTCGCCGACTCGTCTAACATTTTTGCATTACCGTTACCATTTTTTTTTTGCATTACCATCTTGCATCGCCTAACATTTTTGCATTATTGGTAATGCAAAAATGTTATAGGCGAGTCAGCGAGGTCAGAAAATGACGGAAAACTTCGATTTTTCATTTTTTAACTTTTTCTGACTAGTTGACCTTATTTTTTTTTTTTTTTAATATCGCAAGTCGTCAGATTCCGAGAAAATGATCATCGATACATAATTCTTCCGACTACCCAGTACAAAAAACGGCGAAACTACGCAACGCGCGTCGCGCCGTCCGCATCGCGAGCTTTCACTCATTTTCCGTCCGTGTCTTCTCGTTGTCCGCGGGGGGTCTCGTCACGTTCCGACTCCGCAAAAGCGAGAATCCGGGCCGCGCGGCGCCGCGAGTGGTCCTCGAGGCTGCTCTTCCCCCTCTCCACTCTCCCCGCCCGTGCGAACGCGGCAAGAGCCAACGACGGCCGAGCGCGCCGTACACACCGGCCGACAGCAGCGTTTCCACTTTCACCGTGTGCAAATCAAATCAGAACGCCCCCGCACGTCCCCGACAATGTTATTTGTTAGTGGAAGCGTTGAAGTAACCGAAGGTTGAAACGAGGCCAGATTGCCCGGTGATCAAGTTAAGCGGCACGTGAACCGAGCGCGCCCCGCCTCTCCTGCGCTTCACGTCCACCCGGATAGCATGTAATTCCGCAGTTGTGCGTCCACGCTGGCGCGGATGTGTCGCCAGTGTGGACGCGGAGCGACAGCCGGGTCGAGAACCCGCACCTCGGGGAAAGATGAAAGAGGGGGCGACGAGAGAGTTCTGCGTCCACGAAACCCGATGATCCCCCTCTTACGAGTTAAAACAGGCCGCCCGGTGTACTCGACGTCTGAGCTTGCGTTGTATGTGTGTGTGCAGCACTTGGGGTATCTTTATGCACGCATCTAGGTACGCAGGTTGTGAATTTTAAGCCTGTGATTATTGTCACGGTTACTGACCACTCGCAATCGACAGTTTGTTGATGTGTTTCGGGGATGCGAGAACAGAAATACGGATACTCGATAACAAGGTTTTTATTCGGCTGCCTATTGGTTTTTATTGTGTTTCTGTTTTGCCGTATTTGCTAACGGCACAAATTGCCGGATTTACTGATGCGCTTTTTTAGGACACGGATAGAGAAGTCTACAAAATAAATCTGCGTGTATCCTGCCGAAACCGAGAAAAATCGCCAAACCACCGGAATATTCCTTAATCAGCGCACGAGTACAGAGAATTCGTATATTTACCCCTCCCCCCGTCGCTTTATTGTTTTGCCGGAATTTCCGCGACATCTACGTCTCCATTGTGTAGTACATTTTTACTGCCGGCCGCGCCACCGGAGTCGCGAAGCTCGCGTTTGATTGGACGAACGTCGCGAAGAGACCGGTGCGACAGTAATTTAGCTTAGGGATAAAACCCGGTGTCAGGAATCGTCTGACGCTGTGGCAACGAGAATCAACTGCTATTTGTACCGCGTTTGGTGTCAGCACCAAATTCAGCTCGTTTGGTGTCAACACGAAATTCAGCTCGTGTGGTGTCAGCATCAAATTCAGCTCGTTTGGTGTCGAGGACCGAGAAGCGTTTACAACGAACTGAGGAATGTTGACCGGTGATTCTACAAGCAGTCGAGCACCGAATCGAGCAGGAAACCAGATTGGTTGGGTGTAAAACTGTAAAATTCGTGTCCACCACAAATGTAAACATCGGCGGACCGCGGCTGAAGTGTGAGTGCCGCGCGTATATAGTCGAACCGTAAGTGCGATTTATACCGTTCGTTCGGGGGGAGGGGGGCTGCTTGACGGGATTTATCGTAGTCCCGGATGAGAAGTCGAGTGACACGCGTCGACGTCTCGACAGCTTGTTAGGCTAACGGTCGTGCCCGGCGACATGACCGCGCCGCCGCGCCCGCTACATCCAGCCTCCCCCCAGGCCCTATTTACTCTTTAGCTCGACGTTCTTTCGACGTTTTTTGTCGAGGGTGACGCGAGTCCTACACTGCGATTGTTCGCCCCGCGTCGCTGTGTTTCGGTGATTAAGCGATCGTCCGTGCTGCGTGTGTTTGCGGAGTTTTTCAAGTATTTTCACACTTAGATCCAGACGCGATATGCACGCGTTTATATAGAGTGTGTGTTTACAATGGTCGAGTGGCCAATCGTGGAATCGTTTGAAACGTAGCTGGTTGACTGTTGTGGGGAGGGCGATTAGTGGAATAGAAAACGGTTGACTGTCGCTTATCAACGATATGAAAAGAGGTTTCTTCACGGGATATTATTGTTATAAACGTTTTTCTCACGGGATATTATTGTTATAAACGTTTTTCTCACGTGGAAATATTTATATCTGAAATATATTAATATTTCCATGGAAATATTTATATGCGAAATATATAAATATTTCTAACGAAAAGTTCTATATGTTGCATATAGAACTTTTTGGCGCCATATATTTTACATGTAAATATTTTCATGTGTGTTAAAAAAAAAATATTTTTATTTCTGGCCTCAGAGCACGTAAATTCAACTTTCATCCGAAAAATATTGAAATGATGGATGAAATACCAGAATTTAATTTCCAATCTCATCTTGACAAAAAAAGGTTCTTTTTTTCTACATTTCTGAAATAAAAAATCAGACGCATTTTCCGCCTAAAAAATAGCCAAACCAACTCTCAATTCTCAAAGACACTTCTCACTAAAAATTAACCAAATCCACAAAAAATCTTCAAAACCGTCGAAAAAACCATTCATCACCAATCCAACCAATGCAAAGCCTTAAGCCCCCTAATACCATAATATCATGTTTATATCGCGCTCGTCCCCCGTCGCGAATGCCCCGTTCGTCGAATCCTCGTCTCTTGAGCCTCCTGCCAACGTTACAGGTACTATTATACAACATATATATACGTGCGTACTTCACGGGGGGTAATCCGTGTCTGTAAGACGCCCCGGAATTTCGTTAATTCGATTAAGCCGCGGGTAGTGAATGTTTGAACGAAGGTGTGTTATTAGGTACCTGCGTAAAGGCGTCCGACCGGGGAAAACGCGGCCCCCCCATGGAGGTCGGGAACGGGGGCAGGGGGGGGGGGGGGGTAGAGAATTTGCCATCACGCTCTCGAACCCCTTTGGGCCTTTGCTATCATGAACCTTCCGATCCCTGTGATCCCGAACCCCCCCCGACTTTATTATACGAATAACCCCGCTCGCCCCCCTTCGTTTCCCGATGTACCCCCCTCCCCCCTCCCCCCTCGACTGCGACGGAACTCGCGCGCGCCTCGGTACATTATGTGAGTGCATATCGGTCGAACCCTCCTACTGGAAAATAATGAAAGTAATGGAACACGCCCACTGCATTTGCCGCCCGCGCCGCCGCCGCCGCTTCCTCGCCTGCAAACCACCCCCCAGCGCCACCCGCGCCCCGGCACCCTTCGCGCGCCGCCGCTGCTTTGGATCTGCCTCGCGGGGCCCACCCACACCTATTGGCCATTGTACCAGCCACTTCATTGTCCTTTATTTCATTATTTTCGCCGCATTCCGTACACTATACTGTGTATCGCCAGCGGCACTCACGACGGGAGCAGGGAAATCCCCCCCACCCTCCCCCCCACCTCCGCTCCCCGCGCCCCCTGGGCTACCGACGTTTTGCGCGATTATTACTGAACTGATGTGCATTTTTTTTTTTTTTTTCAGATTCGGATTGATAGAGGTGATTTGGGGCTGGGAGGAGAAACGAAGCCCTTGGAGTCTTGGAAGGGGTGGAAGTTGACGAGAATTTCAGACTTTGGGTTGAGAGACGTTGTTGATTTTTTTTGGGTAGTGAGGTAAGGAATTTATTATATTTATTTATTTTAAGTTTTTTTCATTTATGTTTATTTATTTTAAGTTTTTTTATTTATATTTATTTATTTTAAGTTTTTTTAATTATATTTATTTATTTTAAGAATTATTTATTGTATTCATTTATTTTAAGAATTATTTATTATATTTATTTATTTTAAGTTTTAAAAATTATATTTATTTATTTTGAGTTTTATTTATTATATTTATTTATTTTAAGTTTTATTTATGATATTTATTGATTTTAAGTTTTATTTATTATATTTATGTATTTTAAGATTTAGTCATTACATTTATATATCTTCAGTATTATTTATTATATTAACGCCTCGCAACTTTGGAGCTTTTGCTTTGGTCGAATGTTTCTTATAGTGTAATTATAAATATACTCCCGATAAATTATTATCCACCACCCGTGTGTGATACACAAGACGCGCTTTGCAGCGTCGTACGTTTTTTTCTGGAACGAGCGGCAAAGCGAGCGAGTCGTCCCTCCGCTTTTATTTGCGAAGAGTATAATAATAGGTGTCTTAACGAAATCTAATAAACATCATAAACCGGCTGTGATCTCATTCGTTTATAACTTTATGAGCAGCCGTCTCGCTCATTGGGAGCCTCTCGTCGTTTCGGCCTTCTCGCTCCATCCTTCCATCCTCGGAACTTTGCTCATCTACTCTCGGTATAACGTATATATATACGTACAGTATTATAAGCCACTACCTACTTCAAAGGACTTTGTACTCTCGAGCGCAATAACGCGGAAGCTCCGTGTACATAGGCGTACGCGGTCTGAATACTTCGCCATAATCTAGCTACCTATAACGCCGCGAAATAATCTCAACGGGATGCTGTACGAGCGTTGAACCTGTTGTTGACGAAATTCGCAGCACGATAATTCGCCGAGGAAATTTCAATGCCGTCGCAGATGCAAGGAGAGAAATTCACGTAAGTGCGGCGATAATCAAAATATTGTTCACGTTTTTTTTTTTGCTCGTTCGAGTTCTTCTCGAGTGATGGTTAAATATTTTTTAAATTTTTTTGCAGATATCCGGTCGGGTTGTGGAAGGAAGTGGAGATTGTTGAGCGACAGTCAATCATTGGTAATTCACGCGACTAACTTTTTAGCCACGGAGTTAGTCGCATGAATGCAGAGTTAGTGGACGTCACGATAAAAACAGTTTCGTCGACGAAACGTGACCTCTATGATGGATGGAAATCCATGGATAAAATGTGGGTTGCAGAAAGTGGGTTCTTCTTCAAAAACATCCTCTGGGCCTGGAGCCCTTAAGAAATCTGGTAGATGAAGGGGTTACTAGTCCAATTGCGACTGCGGACCGACTTTGATGACTTAGAAACACTCGTATTCATATTTGAGAGGGAGAGGGACAGCTAAACATTTTCAAGCCATTTTTCGACCGCGGATTTCGAGGTCGGGAATATCAAATTCGTCATAAAAATTCAAAATATCAAATTCGTGATAAAAACTCAAAATATCAAATTCGTGATAAAAACTCAAAATATCAAATTCGTGATAAAAACTCAAAATATCAAATTCGTGATAAAAACTCAAAATATCAAATTCGTGTTAAAAACTCAAAATATAAAATTCCTGATAAAAACTCAAAATATAAATTTCGTGATAAAAACTCAAAATATCAAATTCGCGGGTCTCCCCACGAATTTAATATTTCTCGTGATGCCCTCACGAATCTTGTTTCGAAAAAAATATGTTCACCATTCCAAATTTCTCTCTTCCTTCTCTCAACACTCATCAACCCTTACGAGACAAAATCTGAGAAACCCCCGGTTCGCCATTTCCATTTCTCTATACTCCACGATTAAATAATTTATTCCTCCCTCCCCGCGAGTTCCAGTTCACCGATATACGCGACCTTCGAATCGTTCGTTTTTTTTCCCCCCCGGAGATATACGCCAACAATATTTTTCCCTCAGCTCGGTAGCTGATTTTTCTATCATTCTCGTTCATTGGACGTTTCGCGTACATCAACGCCGTCCTCCGCCCTCCCTGCCGGCCCGCGACCCCTCTGCCTTCTCCCGGGACAAGCGATATCTCGTATTTGAGAACGTGCCCCGTGATTTCGCTTCGATAACATGATTATAGCGTCCTCCCTTGTCGCGGGCGGGGGGAGGGTGGGAGGGTTGCGCGCGCGTTTTCGTGCCTCCCGCACCCCGTCCGCCTCACCCTCCGAACGCATCCGGCACTATGGAGCAGGCTCCCTCCGGCACCACCACCAGTGGAATATGTACCGTAACTACACCGCCCTGAACCGACAGAGTAGCTACGGTCGCTCTGATCCCTCGCAATTACTCCCCATTATCTGGGTATTAGGATTCAGCCCCCAACTGGAAGCACGACGTATTCTCGGAGGCCCCGCCTAGAGTCGCGTCGCGGCATTAGGGACGTCATGATCGACCAACTCTCCTCTCCCTGTCGCCGTCTCTCCATCCGCGCATCCTCTATCTCTGTATCTGCACCACTCGACCAATAACTTTTTTTTTCGCCAATTCGGCTCACAATATTTCATAAGAAAATTTAATATTTTGAAATTGTAACGTAGAATTTTGGGGTCCCTAAACGCTTTTTTTTTGTTGAGTTTTTGAGCTGCAGGTGGAAAATTGTATATCATGCATGATTTTGTCGTCAATTCGGTTCACAATATTTCATAAAAATGGAAACATTTTGAAACTGTAACGTAGAATTTTGGGGTCCCTAAACGCTTTTTTTTCTAGGTTTTTTCATATATAGTAAATTCAGCTGCATGTGGAAAATTGTATATCATGCATGATTTTTCTGAGCATAGGAATTGTATCTGCGAAAGCGTTTAAATTACAAATTTATTTTGTTATTATTTTATCAATAAAACTAAATATCCTTTTTCTTAATATTTAGTGCGGTTAATTCTGATTTAGAAATATTTCGAAACCGTAATATAGAATCTTGGGGTCCCTAAACGCTTTTTGTGCTAAGTTTATTTTATTTTCTGAGTATAGGAATTGTAGCTGCAAAAGAAACCAAATCACAAATTTATTTTATTATTTTATCAATAAAACTAAATATCCTTTTTTTCCCAATATTCAGTTCCGTTAATTCTGACCTCAAATTCTGGTTTACTATAGAAAATAAAAACGATTAAATCGAAAGTAAGAAATATTACCCAATATTATTATATTAACTAACGATGTAATTTAAGTCAATTAAGGTTCTAATTTCATGAAGAAGAAAAAACGTGTTGTAATCAACAGGGGAGACCGTGGATGATGAGATCTGACGGTCTGTGAGCGAATCGTGGCGTGGCGGACGCTCCGAGCGAAATGTCACTCGGGCAATTAATTGTCCTATGCAAGCCCGATCATAATGCAGCGCGCGAAGGGGTAATGGGGGGGGAGAGTGAGTCGCGTCGTCGCATCCCTTCCGCGCGAGCCACGACACCGTGAAATGTCAATGGCTTAGCTTGTCGTTGTTAGACCGCTAACGTTGCCGTAACGCGCCGGAGCGGACGTGGCGAACGGCAGCGGCGGAGTTTGATAAACCCTCTAATCTCGGCTCTCCGCTCGATGACCATAAGCTTCCGCGCTGCCCGGGCATTCCATTACATCCCAGCGTGTAATTTCGTAAACCCGAAAATATAGCGTAACACACGTTTTTATAACCCATACGGAAATTAAAGTATATGCGAGATATATAAAAAAATGTATTCCGGATATAAAAGATCTATTTTTGCGAAAAATGTTATATGTTGGATCTGTTTTAGGATGTATAAGAAATCTATGCGAGCAAAAAATGGTTTTTATAACGCATACAGAAATTAAAGTATATGCGAGATACATAAAAAAAAAGTGTATTCCAGATATAAAAAATCTATTTTTCCGAAAAAATGTATATGTTGGATCTATTTTAGGATGTATACGAAATCTATGCGAGCAAAAAATGGTTTTTATAACGCATACAGAAATTAAAGTATATGCGAGATACATAAAAAAATTATTCCAGATATAAAAAATCTATTTTTCCGAAAAATTTTATATGTCGAATCTATTTTAGGATGTATACGAAATTTATGCGCGCAAAAAATAGATCTAAGATATATTCGAAATTATTTGTATCATACCTATTATCGTCCGGAAAGTTGAATATTCCAGATACATTTTCGTATATACTTCTTTTTCGTTTGCACGCGACTCGTCTGATTTCTCGATTGACAATTTAACTATGTTTGATTGGAATAACGAGGACAGAGATAATGGACTGTGGCGTAACTTTACAATATTGTTTATTCATCGAAAGATCACAATGAGGCGCGTCTTCTCAAGAGGCCCCGATATATTTACAGATATTCGTGATCTCGATGGATTCGTTCGTGTAAGAAATACTATGGAGTTCACGGAGCGCGAGCTCCTTCACTCTTCGCCCTCGATTTCGCATTTAATAATTCTTCTATTAACTATCGTCGCAGCTTGCGAATGAAACACGGGACGTTGGTAGAATCTGGTGAATTAATTACTAGAGATTTAAAAAAAAGTCTTGGATTTTTTCAACCGCTTCGTCGCCCCATCAAAAAATACATTTGTATCATCCGGAGCACTTTCGAGTATCAATTTGTCGTTAATAATTAACTTCCCAATCTGAAGCTTTGGAAACTTTTGGCTTTTAATTTAATTAAGGACAAAAAAAATGCTGTTTCGATCGCAAAGAATCATCCAATCTGTTCCTGGCGACGAGATGAGTTACATCATCGTTAAAGGATTTTTACTCACTAAAAACGGCGTCAATGTCGCAAACACAAGTTTCACACTTTACCCTTAAATCGAGGACACAGTCCACAAAAAATTAGCTGCGTACTATAAATAATGAAAACTTTAATGATATTAATACTGCAATCAGCTCGGAACCGAACGAATCGATATTAACGCGTTTACGCGACTAGAGTTTAATTTCCTATTAAACAAAAAAAAACTAAATCACAGATTAAAACTACACTGTTTCGTCAGTTCGTTTGCTG
Organism: Pimpla rufipes; assembly: GCA_963932165.1. Classification (NCBI taxonomy): domain Eukaryota; kingdom Metazoa; phylum Arthropoda; class Insecta; order Hymenoptera; family Ichneumonidae; genus Pimpla; species Pimpla rufipes. The sequence goes on from OZ010630.1 coordinate 28,001,529, forward strand.
GAAGAATTACAGGGGAAAACGTTACACTCCGCATTCGAGACCGGCCTCTGTGTTCCACTCTGCACTGTGGAAAATTCACGCGTTAATTTCCATCGCATTTGCGAATTACCGAAGTCAATTAATCGCGTGTTTTGTATCATTAACTACTCTTTTTTTTTCTTTTTTTAGGTACGTACTTCGTCTGCACTAGAGGAGCGAACATTTGGCACCGACGAGCGAACTTCAGTCCTGGCGCTTCGTCCGTTCACGTCGATGAACGAGGAACTTGTTTTTTTTTTTCACGAGGAAACGACGAAATTTCGCGAGGAAAATTTCACGCAACGAGCGGAATCGCCGGGTCGCGAGTGCGGGAAATTACGACGTACGATGTCTCAGCGATGATGACGTTGGATGGATTGAGCGTGATGATGCTGAGGCTGAGGCTGAGGCTGAGGCTGCTGCTGATGGGTCAGGGTGACCGGATGCGGATGCGAGGAGCGGTGAAAGGCCATTGGCGAAGAGCTGCGTCTTGGCAAGTGCTGAGTGACCGTCTGAGGCGGCGAGGGCGCCTCGTCACCCAGCACGTCGATCTCGTCCGAGTCCGAATCCATCGGTGCGTCGCTACTCGCGCGAGACTCTCGGCCGCCGCTCAGCGAAAAGTCCACTGGTCTCTCTAAGATATTCAACAAATTGGTACATTAGTTATTTTATTTGTCAAGTTTGCAATTTTTATTGTTCTTAACAATATTGACCAAATAATGGTAATTTCGGAAAAGGTAGATTAATTTTTTTCAAATTTTATGAAGTAAAAAAATTAAAATTTCGCAAAAAAATACAGGGGGGCAGTTTTAAGTGAAAAAAAAAATTTCGATTTCGGAAAGTTTGGAGACCCTGTCTGATGGGAAATTTCCTGCTGATTCCGAAAAGTACCATTATTTGCCCGAAAAATCGGAAATTTGACGAGAAAAAGGCGAAAAACGATTTTTCACTTTTTCGAAATTTCGACACTTTGCTGGAGTCGAGGTTACTTTTTTTTCGATTGACCAAATCTGGATTTTCTTTTTGCATTCGAGAGAAAACTCTGTAACGAAGAGAATGCCGCAAGGTGGAATGCGATATCTTGATTTTTTAATTTTTTACAGAATTTTTCAGTCAGACCCACAAAAATAAAAAAATTTGCGATTTTTGAGGGTCTGACTTTAAAATTCTGTAAAAAATTCAGAAATCAAGATATCGCGTTGCGCCTTGCAGCATTCTCTTCGTTATGGAGTTTTCTCTCGAACAAAGGAATAAAATCCAAGTTTCATCGAGCCAAAAAAAAAAGAAACCTCGATTTTAGTGAAGTGACAACCGAGTAACCGTTTGTCACTTCAACCAGGCTGGTGACAAAAAAAAATGTTTTCTTTGGCGACATAATTCATCGATATTAAAAAAAAAATCTGGGAGAACTGCGAGCGCCACCCTGAGGTTCTGCGCTGATAGAGCGGCAAAGTGCGAGTCTCCAGCAGCAGGACGAGGCCGTTGCTTCATCATCGGCGCCACTCCGCCGTAATGGCACACCGGTCCCCGAGAATAACGAACGTGCCTCTCCTGCATTGCGCGCTAATGGCATTCAGTTTGAGCGTTTAGGGAAATGAGCGTCGAGCACATCGATCGAAATAACCTGCTCTCGTGGGAACTATTCGGTTCTCTCACTCCCTCACCTCTGTCGCCTAATGCGAAATTGATTATTACGTACGGCGCAGGACGCGCCGTGTTTGCGAGGCTTTTAAGACACCTCGGTGTTGGCGTCCTCGGTTGAGGTCGTGCGATCTGGCATCGACATCTTGACCCGTGATTCAATCCGGTTTTCTCGTAATTTTAGTCGTTCAAAACGCCCTACGAACTTTCATTTATCTCCTACCTACAAAAAACGAATACAAAATAACGCAAAATTTATATATTGAATTTTCCCGGAGCTAATTTATCTAAATCACCAAGAATATTTAACTTTTATCAAGACCAGTGTTGTAAATCCCCATTACCTTAAGAATTAAAGTTTACACAACAGTTTATTTTTTTGTTACGATTTTATAACGAAGGCCTGTAGCGATTATAAAATTATATGAGAATTTTTGAATAGCCGTAAGAAAAATCGAATTTTTAATTAAATTTTCGGAGAATTTGTGAGAAAAATGGACAACCACAGTCATTCATTATTTTCACAACCCATTGACTGTATTTCTCCACTTTTAAAAATAAAATTACGATGTAGTGAAGTATTATGGGAAATTAATATTTCTTTCGTCAATTTAAAAGTTTACACATCATATTATAATCATTACGAATTATTATTATAAAAAACATAATTACAAAGCCAGATTTTTCTTTTATAGAAATAAAATTGTGCATCAATTTTATTTCTATAAAAATTCGGGATTTACGACTCTGATCAAGACTCAATAAAAAAACCTATTATTTAGCACAAAAAAAAACGACGTCTCTCGCGAAGCCAGAAACTCGTCACCAATTTCCAAATCGCTTAACATTGACCCACCACCCATTACAACAAACCACCTTAAAGATCACATCAGCCCCAGTAGACACTAAATCGAAAACTTTGTTCCAGTCGCGGAGAGCGACGGCGGCGGATCCAACCTCGACTCTCATATACATCGCATCCCGAAGTAGACGTCGGATTGGCTAATAGCAAGTAACAACTTGAGATGTAGGTCTGGCCGAGCACTTAGCCGATAATTGACTAATTTTGTCGAAGAGCCGCGAATCGAGAAGAGGCTCGCCCGCTCCGGAGTCACCGAGCGAGAAAGGAAAGCGGAAGCTGCGAGAACCGCGCGACCAACAAAACGACGAGAGGATCTCGAGGAAAGGAGGCGCGAGGGAGCAAAGGAGACGCCGGAGGCGGCGGCGAAGACGCTGCGCGCCGTGGAAACTCCTTCATCGTCTTCGACGGCTTCTCGTCCTTCTCCACTATGCACGAGTCGCCCCTCCGCGTTTCATCGTCCCCATCGCGTCTTCGCTTCTGCGTGGCGAATCTCTCAAGACGACCCGGAGAGAGGCCAAGACGCCGGCAAAGGCGAAGACGGCGACGTCGGATACTGCGCGCGCCAACCGAAACCCCCTCGTCGCCGCCGTCTTCGAGTTCTCCACCAGTTTCTCGGGGCCGCCGAGGAGAAGATGTCTCGCGGTAACTTCGTTAGCCCCTTCCACGAACCGAGCGGTGCCATCTTGGCTACGACGCAGTAAATGGGGTTACGTGGATGCGATGCGGTGACTCCGGATCGTGCCAGGTATTCTAAAGCGACGCAGTTATCTGCAATTACACGCGGTGCGCGACGTTTCCAGGAGTCTCTGTCGATCGGCGTATAGCGGATGCGACTGTATTTCACCGGCTAATTGTCGTGACGATATTTCGATTTTCATCCTTGATTTGATTGTGAAGAGGCTCGCTCGATGAGTTGGGACGATTTTGATGATGATGTGATGAACGATTGATTCGGAATTTAATTAATTGTAATGGGGATTTTGCGACGATTGCACGATGATTCTGTGTTGGCAACGTAGGCTAATAAATTTGTAAATTTGTGAATTTACAAATCTACAAATAAATCGTAAATTTGTTGTATCGGAACAAATTTATTGGCTGATCACCGATATTAACAAAGCAATCTATTGTTACACAGGTCGTTTTTTTTTAGCGAAAATCGATTGAACCTTTCGTTAACAAACGAAATAACGAGAGATACGACTGAAATATTTCTTAGTCCGTAACTATTTATTTTTACGTTATACTATTTTTTTTTTTACATAGTTAAACTAAAAAAATCGAAGCTATTTACATTCATTGGATCTTTTTAATTACGAATATGTTAAAAACCTATTAATTATTGTTCATTAAAAAATGGAAATCTGGGTTTACGAGAAGAAGAATATTTCGTGCACGAATATATGATCCATTTTACGATAAAGTTCCACAACTACACATGCGTGTCACGAGGTTACGGCCTCGCGATGCTCCTGGAGAACGAGAGAGTTCACCAGGGAAAGGTTTATTGACGAAGGTGCAAAGTGGTTAACGACGTCGAAGGACCCGGCGGTCAGTTTGGTCAGAGGAACGCGCGTCATGTACGGTGCGGTACGCGCCCACTCGTACAGGTCGAAGTACAACATAGATATATCACCCACACGTGTGTGTATCGAAAATAAATATACCTACGTCGCACATATACGAGACCGACCGTACCTGATGGATTCTCGTTTGCACGTGTGAGGTGAAGGGAATTACAGGTACAACCAACATTTGCCTCGCATTGCACGTGTTGTGTTCGCGGTTGATGACAAATCACGGTGGATAATAGAGCGAATGGGATGCGCGAACAAGAAAAGCGAACATAAAAAAGGCACATTTACATCTCTATACCAAATATGACACAATCGTATTACTGATCTATCAGAAAACAAATCGCTATCCTGGCTTCAACGTAATATTTCAATCAGCTACGTTATTTCATCCGATTCAACGCGCTTACTGATGAAAAAAATATCTCTGCCTGATCAAAGAAAAAATTACTACTTTATTACTGAGTTAATCTTATTGTAAATCATAAACTAAATATTGGTAGCTGATTTTTTTAAGTTGTTCGATCGTGTTAAAATATTCTGATATTTTAGTACAGTTAAGAACATTTTTTAAATCGGTTTGTATTATGCTGGATTTTTTTTTGCGCGGAGGTTTTTCCTAGTTAATGATGGGATTTGTTTTATTTTTCGGCTACGGATAAAAAAATTACTTTCACTGGAAAGATGTAGATAATTGGAATATCGTTTCGATTTAAGTAACGCCAATGATCGAAAGTAGATCAAGAAAAAAATATGCAAACCTGCCGGCGAGGTGATCGCACCAGATTGACTGCCGCAATGTTGCTGCCCGTTTCCCTGCTGAGCGCTGTTTCCGCTGCTGCCGTTGTTCAACTTCCTTAACTGCTTTTTGTGTTTCATCCGACGATTCTGGAACCAGGTCTTCACTTGGGTCTCGGAAAGGTGCAAAGCGGCCGCGAGCTCTACCCTCTCGGGTGTGCTAAGGTACCTCTGAGCCTCGAATCTCGCCTCCAAACCCGCCAACTGCTGGTCGCTGAAGACCTTCGGAAAGCGAACAATCATCAATCATCATCATGTATATTGCGGGTGAGATTCAAAATTATTAGCAAAATTATCATAAACGGCGAATCGTAATTCGGTAATTCTACCAGTAACTTTTCGTTCTATTTTTTCGTTCCAAACTATTTGGAGCGCAAAACGACTTACAATACGTCTATGTCACCGATACTCTTTTAATCACCAGAAATAATATAACCAGTTCTTCGTTGTGGTAAAAAAATGTTTGTCTCGACGTCAAGTATAAAAAATGTTAATAATGCCTCTTATTGTCCCGAAATTTGGGCCTTTTTCGTTACTTTCATAATATTTATTCGCCAGCTTTTCGTCGGCCAATCATGATCCGATAATTCTATTGGTAACTTCTTCCTCGGGGCAAGAACAAAAACTATTCGGAGTCTAAAATCGCTTACAATTCATCAGTGTTACCGATAAATATTTTATAAAATGTTTAATATTTTATTATCAGTATTACTGACGCTTTTTTTTAATCAACAGAAATAATACTACCAGCTTTTCGTTATGGTGAAAAAAATTGTCCGTATATTAATATTTTATTCGCTTACAGTTCTAGCTTTTCGCCGTCGGCAGTGCTTGAGCGCGGCGAGTTCACTAACGCCGGGGACGACACCGACGCCCATGCCGCCGGTGCCGAAGAGCGGCCCGAGGAAGAAGGCAGCGGCCGGCGGTCCGGACGGATAGCCGGGCAGGAGGCTCGCGAATTGCTGGTACTGCTGATGATGCTGACTGTGAGCGGGCGTGAGATGATTATGAAGATGATGCTGCGCGTGAACCACGGGATGAGCGTTCCCGCGGCTGAGAATGTCCTCGATGAGAAAGGACGTCCTGCTCGCCGAGGTTCCGTTCTGCTGCTGGGCCTGATGCTGCTGGCAAGTCGACTGCATCTTTTCGTCCACCTCGGCAAATCGCCTCGCCAGTAAAAAAAAAAATAGCGATCACTCCACACGAATTCCACGAGACGCAGTCAAACACGACTGAAAATCATCGAAACTCGGCCGTCTCGCACACCGTAAAATTCATCACCGAATAACACACACGAAATTCCGCATGACGGACCTTCGATCACTCGCAAAAATCTTCGATCACTATTATTAATACTATCGCATTTATCAGTTGGAGTTCGCTCGTCTTATCTCACACGCGCTACTGAGAGATTCGCACCTTCGCCTCGCGTAGTTTGAGCCTCAATTGTCAGTTTCATCGCTGAATCGCGAGAAAAACGCGATTCATGGGTACCAAAAAAAAAAAAAAAGATTGTACCGCGACGAACGAAAATTCACTGGAGATCTTGATGAGATTTAATCTTTTTTTAATTTTTAATTTTGGCGATCTCGTGAGATTTAAACCAATATTCACGAATTTCCGCACTGAAATCAAAACACGTGTCTCAATCGAGTTTTCCTCCCGTCGACGTAACACTTTTATATATCCTCACTCGAATTACACTCACAAATCTCCAAAATCGTTTATCAAACCTACAACTCGTTTAAATTTTCGCATCACCCGAGAACGTCAAACGCGTCACAAAACCCGCGTTAATTAATCTTCGTCGTTCGTCTCGGAACGATAAATCGCGAAACGCAGCCGCGAATCCGCGGTGGATATCGACGCCGAAATTCCGCGATAAACGCGACACGTGCTATACATTGTCCGTGCTCGGTTAAGACACTGGCATCGTTTAAACCCCTATCGGTCCGTCAACCTGCGATTGAGCCGCGCGACTCTCCTCACACCCCCCGTTTCGCAGTCTCGTCGTCGTCGTCGTCGTCGAGCGGGGAAGCTCGACACACGAATCTCCTCTATACACACATTCGCAGAGAGAGAGAGAGAGAGTGAGAGCGGAAAGGGTTGGGGTGGTTTTGCGGAGGGTTTCCCATCCGTTCGCCCCATTGGATAACGTCGAGGCGATCCGCACCCCACCGGTTGGCTCGTATCGCTCACAGGGGCGTGACCTTTCCTCCTCGTTGCCATGACGATACCGAGAGTCGGTGAATTTACGCGGTCTCGGATTCGCCCTCCTCGGGTTTCTCTCTCTCTCCTCGTGTGCAGAGCGGCCGAAACGGTCCAGCGCGCCCCGCGCCGCTTCCAGTACGTGCAGCATCTTCAACCTGATATACTGATATACCGTACTGCAAACATCCCTTCAAGCCACCGGGGGCACGTTTGATTGACCGCCGCGCTGTGTGGGTGAAGGATTCAACGGTGTACGTGTTGCACCTATGACGCTCGGTGTTCCTATGGACGGGCGTGTTTGTTACGCTGGGGATGATGTATCTGCGAGTAGAATCTGCACGGGACACACTGGCTCAATTGTGTAATGTGGAAATGTTTGGGTTAGGGATGAGAGGTGTCTGTTCGGGAAATTTGGTCATGAAACGGTGTTTTTATGAGGTCCCTTAATTCATATTTTCGGCACACTTTGAGAGTCTTTTTTTCATTGTTTTTGATTTTTTTTTAGCTGATCTTTCGCCTGCACTGAAAATTAGGGATGAATAGAAACAAAACGATTCCTTAAACGATTGGAGACTGTAAGATGATTCATTAATCAGTGAGATGTTGGTCTTGTGTTTCTATTTTGCGAATCCAGGGGAATAAAGATGTCCCTCGAGACTCGACATTTTTTAATTTGACACATTCCACATTCTTGAATTTGGGGCTTAAATTTGAAATAAAAATTAGCATCTTGTCGGTTCAATTCTTTTGTTATATTACAGAGAATTTACGCTATCCGAGTTAACGCGGATCTCGAGTAAAACGAGTGTTTCAACGTCATCAAAGTCGGTCCGCAGCCGCAATTGGGCTCGTAACTCCTGCGTCAACCAAATTTCTTAGGGGTCCCAGGCCCAGACGTTATTTTTGAATAAGAAACCCCTTTCCACCCTCATTTCGTTAAACCCGCGTATTCCCTGCATTGCAGTCACGTCATCCGTCCACATTATCCTCGAATCCCCGATGCCGTCGCTCCGCGGAAAACGCGATATTTTTCCGTAGCCAACGCGAAGGCACTTAAAGTTCAACGAGACGCGCGTCCCGCGTACAGCGAATCACTCAGCCGCGTATTGCGCTGTGTATAGACAGAGGCTACCGGCACATAGGGAGCAATGCGAAGGGATGCGAGAACGAGCACGCTGAGCGCCGGAGACGCGATATTGGATTACTTATCGTGCCTCGGCGCCGGGTTGCGCGCGGTAAAGGCACAACACAGCGATGATATTCCGCTCTATGATTCTCGATGCTGTAGCTACCGCCGGGCTCTCTTCCTTGTCCTTACGCCGGTGCCACTGATGCTGGTTACGGATATACATATACAGGGTGATCCAGAATCCCCGCATCAAACGACTTTCGGAAGTCCGAAATGGTCCCAGGAACGCGAGTGCAAAATTTAAGATTTTTAGACCCAGTAGTTTTTGAATGAGAGCCGATTTATGACAGCCAATCTCAACTTTCCCTTAATTCACCCTCAACTTACTCTTAACTTTCTCTTAATTCGCCCTCAAGCCTAGAGGGCGAATTTCTTAATTCGTACTCAAGTTGAGAGTAAGTTAAGAGTGAATTAAGAGCAAGTTGAGAGTAAGTCTCCCTCAACTTATTCTCAACCTTCTCTTAATTCGCCCTCAACTTACTTTCAACTTTCTCTTCATTGGTACTCAAGTTGAGAGTAATTTAAGGGCGAATTAAGAGCAAGTTGAGAGCAAGTTGAGGGCGAATTAAGAGCAAGTTAAGAACACATTGGCTCTCATTCGAAAACTACTGGGAATAAAAATCTTAAATTTTGCACGCGAGTTCCTGAGACCGTCTCGGACTTTCTGGACTCGTTTCGTGCGGGGATTCTGGATCACCCTGTATACACACATAGTATGTGCTGCAGATATCCGTATCCTCGGGCACCAACGATATTATAGCGTCGAGCGAGTCTATAGCGCAGCATCGAGGATCTTCCTGTCGAGTAATGTACCCGGAACATGTATTAGATACACCCTTTAGTCCTCGGCGCTTTGTCTGCAAACCCGGAGAACAGTGTAGGAAGCCCCCCCCGCCGATAGCCGCTGCGGCATTGCAAATTACGGGCACATCACTCGCCGCCCATCTCCGCAAGACCGATAAATCGACCTCTCACGTGTTTCCCCGTAAATAGCGCAAAGCGCTTACACAGCCGCCGCCGCCGCCCCCGCCTCTCGACGGGCTGCAATGCAAATCTCATTACCGCGGATAATAATGCGATCGCTGGTTTTGGCCCCTTAACGTTAATTTCGCTGTTAAAACACACGTGAAGCTTTTCGCGGTGATACGGTTGAGTCGAAGGTGTTTCTTGATAATCGCACATGGATTATGGAAAAACCGGGAATCGCAATCGTGAATCTGGTGGAACGGAGCGGTTGTTTTTTGGGAATAGTATTTTTATTGGTGTTGCTGTGGTATTCATTGATTGAAGAATTTTATTTTGAAGAATTTGTTAAGAAGAATTAATTAAAAATGTATTTACTTATTTTCTTTTTCATTCTGAAACTGTTTTTAGTGTTTTGTTGAACTCTTTTTCGAGGATATTTTTTGCAGAGAATATTTTTAATGGTGGATATTATTGGCACAGGATACTTATGCTGAGGATATTTTTGGTGGCATATTTTTGTCCAGGACATATTTATAGGGATCATATTGGGAGCTAACGGAGAAATTTGAAGTTACTTTATAAACTAAATTTATAAACTTTATAAATACGGTATACTTTGTTATTATTTAATACTGAAAATACTGAGTAGACAAAATTCAGTATTAAACAATAACGAAGTACAGAAAACTATGTTGAGGCTGATTTCTACTATGCGAATTTGATTTACCGTCGATGTCACGCGTCTCCGCTTTAATCCCGGATAATCATCCACTTTCATCCCGATTTAACTTTGTTTTCGGGTTGATTTCCTGTTGTGGCAAGTGCGCCCCATTAGCTAAACGCACAAGCGTATTAGGAGCTGTCAGAGCTTGCCTCCCCGTGCACAGACGTCAGCCGGGCCATAGAGGCGGACGCGCTGCATACAGCGCGACGCGGCATTGACGTTACAGCGGCGCAGCAGGGGCAGCGCGGCGCGTGCCGGCATTTAGACGAGCTTGCCTCCGCGATTATTGAGTAAATTAGCGACGGGGTAATTGTGTTACCAACGCGTGTCCGTCGCCCGGCTCTCGTCGCTGCACCCTCTTGCTACCCTTCCCACCGACTGGTTATCCCTTTCTCTCTCGCTTCCTATCTCTCTGTCTATTCAGCATTCGACGTTCCGCCTCGCCTCGCGGAAGGTACTTCTTCGTCGCTTCGAATCGCCTTCCTTCGCTGCAGCCCTCTGACGTTGTAGTCCCACGTTGTTTACTTGAACGGATCAAGGAAGACGTTTGACGATAATAATTTTGGGCGGGCGAAATTTCGTTTCTTTGCTTATGACAATAAATTTTGGTTTCTTTGAGTATGCCAATAAATGTTGGTTTCTTAGCTTGTGCCAACAAATTTTGGTTTCTTTGCTTACGCCAACAAATGTTGGTTTCTTTTTGGTTATGCCAACAAATTTTGGTTTCTTTGCTTATGCCAACATATTTTGTTTTTTTTTTGCTTATGCCAACAAATTTTGTTTTTTTTCTGGTTATGCCAACAAATTCTGGTTTCTTTGCTTATGCCAACAAATATTGTTTTTTTGGTCATGCCAACAAATTTTGGTTTCTTTGTTTATGCCAACAAATTTTCGTTTCTTTGCTTATGCCAACAAATTTTCGTCTCTTTGCTTATGCCAACAAATGTTGGTTTCTTTGCTTATGCCAACAAATTTTGGTTTCTTTGCTTGTGCCAAAGAAACACACAGAAAAATATCGAAAAATCTGTACGATTTTTAGAAAAGCTCTGATTATAGTTTTTGAGACAAAGTGACATGAAATGATTATTACCGAAGAATAAAATTGAAGATGCTCCTTTGTGTTGTCTTTAGACCTAATAAATTCCGCAAACGTCATTCATTCGTCTGATAAAAAAATAAAAACTTACAACCAAAGATAGCTTTTGACATTTAAGTATAACGCGAATACATCGGCAGCACAATAGTCCGTTGGTCTCGCGTAACGCCTGTCCCGGGGACTCGGGAAGCGCAAAGCCGTCGTCCTCGAGTTTCGAGTTCGTGACAGCAACGGGGGCGGGAAACCCCCCTCGAGACTCGTTAACGAAACCGGCCGCGGCCTCGTGCCGCTCTTCGCTTCAGATTCATCCGAGCCCCGTGGCTTTACCTTCGTCATTGACTCGCCGCCTCCCCCCATTCCTCGTTTCTGCAAGCCCCGACTGAACAACTTTGAGCCCCGCGCTCGCGATACACTTTTCGCTACATTATGTATTATATATACTTACATTTACCGCTGGTATATAGCAAATTTGTTCTTCAACGATATAATTCGACGAATAGCCGACGCTAAGCATCGCTAATACCGAGTATATCCGACCGTCGCGCGCGGAGCGAGGGAGACGGATAATTTGCGCGGAAAGTTGCTCGCCAACGCGGTATTAAGGTCGCAGTAACCATGCAGCGTGTGTTTATTGAAAAACGAAATCATGATGCTATCTTCAAATTCGTGTTTGTATATTTATACCCGTGTTTTTAGTCACCATTACTTTAAGAATTAAAGTTTACACAACAGTTTATTTTCTAGTTGGGATTTAATAACGATGACCTGTAGCGATTATAAAATTGTAGGTGATTTTTTGAATAGCCGTGAGAAAAACCGAATTTTTTAATTAAAGTTTCGGTTTTAATTAAATTGTAAGAAAAATGGACAAGCACTCAATTTTTTCAATAAGATAATCATGAAGTTTTATGGAAAATTAATATTTCTTGTCTCTACTTAAAAATATACACATCGTATTATAATCATCACGAATTATTATTATAAAAATATAATTACAAAGCCAATTGTAACATCAATTTTATTTCTATAAAAATTAGGGATTTACAACTCTGATTTACACTAATGATTTACGATGACAGTAGAATTAATGCGACGGTAGGGATCGCTTGAATAAAATACTCCTCTTTTCTCTTACTTAATAATTACGTTATTCGCACGCGAAAAGTATATTAAAATTTGTGTACAGCGGTGTCATGTGATAAAAGAATATTTCGCTTGATTTTGGATTGCATTTCGTGATACGAGTGACGAGAAACAAGCGTGAACGAATTATTGATATAACACAAATAGTTATATTATGCATAAAGAACGTTTTTTTTCCAGGGCGGCATTATGAAAAAGCGCGGCACAATGAAAATCCTCGCTCTGGCGCTGCGATGTTTGTCGTGATCAATATCACATATCGTCGCTGGGAGATGCGCGCTTGTAGAACGCTCGGGAGAAGCTCGCGGGTCCTTGGTTGCCGCAGAAGAAAAAGCCCTTTCGCCAGAAAACGAAGAGGGTCAAGGCGACGGGAATGGCGAGGAGGAGACCGATGAGAATACCGATCAGGATCGCAGCGTCGCGCTCGGGGCGCGCGTTGTACACGTCCAAACAACGCAGCTTCCATTTCGCCAGCGAGGTAAGATTCGCTCCCGCGTGCTCAGGCGGAGCTGAACATTTCAGACTTTCCGCCGCGTTGCCCATCAACGTTTTTCCCAAGTTGGGCAGAAGATTTCCAATCTGTTGAGAAAAAATATGTATGATTTGATTTATTGTCAAATGAAACGTAAAAAAAAAAGAAAAGAACTCCCGTCTTTCGCCCCTGAGAGGCAGTCGGGTAGTAAAAAGTAAAAAAAGAAACGACAGTCTTCGTACTGATGATACAAAACATGAAAAACATAAAAATAAAAAAAAAATTTATCAAAAAAAACCCATGAAAATGAAATGAAAAAAAAAAAAAAAAATTAAAGAAACATTAAAAAGATCATGAAAATAAAATGAAAAAAAAAAACCATGAAGAACATGAAAATAAAATGAAAAAAAAAAACATGAAAATAAAATGAAAAAAAAAAAACATGAAAATAAAATGAAAAAAAAAAAACATGAAAATAAAATGAAAAAAAAAACATGAAAATAAAATGAAAAAAAAAAACATGAAAATAAAATGAAAAAAAAAACATGAAAATAAAATGAAAAAATTGAATGAATGCGGTAAGACGTGATCCACCATCGGAAAAATAATTCCGTTGGGACATGCGGAAGACTAACCAGAAATTGATTGTCGCAATCGCAGCTCCATTCGTTATTGAGAAGATCCAATTTCTGAAGGTGGTCCCAGCGTCCCACGAGGCCGGCGGGAAGATAACGCAACGCGTTGTCGGAAATCTCGAGGATCTTTAGCGGCGGCCAAATAGCGCCTTCCGCGGTCTACGACAGAAAAGTTCCACGGATTACATCGTAATTACGGAGGATAAAATAGTAACACGATTTTGGGAAACAGATGAGAAAAGTTCGAGCGTTGTACCTTCTTCACCAATGCATCCTCGTCGATCTCCTTCAGCCGCGGACAATTCTGCAGCCGAAGGTGCTCCAACCCCGTCAATTGGGAGAAAACGCCGTGTCCGACGTAGGTCAGATGCGGAAGACAGCAGAGGCTTAGCTCCTTCAGAGCCGGCATAACGGGGAAAGCGCTGCCACGGTCCAGCAATCCGAAGGGATTTTCGTCGAGGGAAAGATACTCGAGAGCGTTGCAGTCCTCCAGAGCGCTTGGCGGATTTTTAAAACGATTACCGTTTAGGTGAAGTTTTTTCAAAAATCTGCAACGAAATATTCTTTAAGTATATCACGATTTATAAATGGTATTTTACAGTATTAGAGGGGTAAAACTTTTTCTAACGAGTGTTGCAATCACAGATCACGAGACAAGGCAAAGTTTTTCCCCAACGAGTATTGTACAAAATTTTGCTTCACAAGGTGCGAAAATGTGGATTTCCGTTTCAAATTTCTGATTCTGAAATTGAAATGGAAAATTAAAAATTCTGAAATTGAAATTGAAAATTAAAAATTCTGAAATTGAAATGAAATTGAAAATTTGAAACAGAATCTGTTTCAAATTTTTATATTTTTTTGCTCCCGTTTATAAATTTTCATTTACTTCCCACAACTAACTAAATCATCAGGGCGTCTAATGCCGTCTGGCCCAAGGCGAGATAAACGGAATCTTATCGGACCATCGGAATCTAATGTGTATATTTGTACGTTTCTATATCAGCATCCAGTGCGGACTTTTCCGCAGCAAGTGTAACAATTGTAGCGACTCGGTCGTATTTATCTTGTGTACTGCGTACCTCGGGGCGTGGAACAAGTGATCCGGTAACGCCGTCAAATCGCAGTAGCTCAGGTCAAGCTCCTCGAGATAAAGGAGCTGGCTGATGGCGAATATCGTGCCGTGATCGATCGCGCTCAGAGGATTGCCACTCAGTATCAGGACCCTCAAGTCGGGCACGTGCGCGAAGACGTCCTGCTTGAGGGTGTGAAGAGCGTTGCTCGCGAGATTCAGCACTCTGAGCTTGGCCAAAGGCTCCCATTCTTCGGCGGCGAATCTTCCCTGCGAATTTTAAACGAAATAAGCATGCATTTTATAATATTCGTGTCATATGCAATTGATTTAAAGTCGATGGTTTATTCGATTTTTAAAAATTACTAACGATTAAAATTGTTTTTAAAAGATTTTAAAAATTATTAAAAATTACTAACGATTAAAATCATTTTTAAAAGATTTTAAAAATTACTTAAAATTACTAACGATTAAAATTGTTTTTAAAAGATTTTAAAAATTACTAAAAATTACTAACGATTAAAATGATTTTTAAAAGATTTTAAAAATTACTAAAAATGACTAACAATTAAAATTATTTTTAAAAGATTTTAAAAATTACTAAAAATGACTAACGATTAAAATTATTTTTTAAAGATTGTAAAAATTTCTAAAAATTACTAACGTTTAAAATTATTTTTTAAAGATTTTAAAAATTACTAAAAATTACTAACCGAAGCTGCGTTCGACTTATCACCTTTCGGTAACTTATGGGTAATAAAACGTACGCACCTCAAAGACTGCCGGACCCAATAGTTCCGAGGTAAGCTGATTGTGACTCAGATCGAGCTCGGTCAGATTCCTAATCTCTTTGAAAGCCTTATCATCTATCTTTGTAATTCTGTTGCCGCGAAGGATTAGCCGTTTTATCGTTACGTTCGGGAATGGCTTCAGATGTATAAGAAAGTTCCCGACGAATGTCACTTCCTCGAAGATTCTGGATGGCCATTCTTCGTCGTGAAAGTGGCTTTCCAGGCCTCGACTCGTGCAATTTACGAAGCTTTCTGTTTTAAAAAAAAATTGCGTGGTGTATTTTAGTCGCGCTAATCGCAAGATAAGAAATATTCTGACTGATACAATTCCAAGATTAACGTAAACTCGACAAACGTCAATTTGTCAAATTAAAAATAATTTTGTCTGCTAAAATTTGAGAATGTTTGTCAATATAAACTCTGTTCTCATGTCCTCCACCCTCTCGTTAATTTCAAAAGCCATGTTAGACACAAAAACCTTGTAAATAAACCCATTTAAATTTCCACCGATACAATCAGTAAAATTTCACTTCGTTATTTCATTAATCATTTCGTGTTTCAGGTCTAAAATTCCACGCACATACCTTTGCAATCGCAGACGTCGCACAAGCCCGGAGTCGGTGTCACCGAAGTCTCAGGCAGAGTCGTATTACAGCGCGCGTTCTCCGCGAGGAGAAGAATCGCGATCGAGACGAGAAGACGCGGCGCGAGCATGTTTAGTTCCTTCTGGACGCTCTTCCGCGCTCAAACTCCCGAGGCGAAAATCGTCTCAGTATCAGAGAGTTGGGCCCTCCCTGATAACGACAATCGACGATAAGATACGCGGAGCATATACGCCGAACCATTACTCACGCTACGCTGTGCACTATACTCCGGGCTACAGGTGGATGCCTCGAGTTTGCAGATGTTTCTTTTAATTTCACTTATTGTTTGAACCGCTTAAACAATGCAGCCGAAGCCGGATACTCTGCCGCTCGTCGAGAGACTTATATCTTCTCGCGGTATATCGATTAGCATTTTACTATCATTATTTCGCATACGAAATAAACCGATCAGGTCTGTAATGCAAGAGAGAAATGAATAGTGCTAATAGCGTTCGCAGTGGATAAAGAACAATCGACGGTCTGTCGAAATTCTCGTTTATAATTAATGTAGATTTCAGAAGCTAATAAAGAATACTTAAATTAATTAGTAGATGAAACTAATTAATTTTCTTAAACTTTACACAGAAAAATACAAAAAATACATTTTTGTGAAAAAGAAATTAAAAATATTAAAGTAATTTAATTTAAATTAAATAAAAATATAAAAAATGTATTCGTTGATTCAACTGAGTATATTTATTACGATTAATAAGAAGAAAAAAAAAAGAAAAATCGACAGTCTGTCAAAACTCTCGTTTATAATTCATGTAGATTTCAGAAGCTAACAAACGATACTTAAAAGTAGATAAAACTAATTAATTTTCTTGAACTTTACACAGAAAAATAAAAAATAAAAAATTTTATGAAAAAGAAATTTTTAAAAATTAAAGTAATTTAATTTAAATTCAATTAAAATATTAAAAAATTATTCGTTGATTCAACTGATTATATTTATTACGATTAATAAGATCGTAAAAGCTAATAATAGCTTTCACTGTGTAATTTATGACGTACAGGTGTCTTCGTGGAATTTTGGATCTCAGATTTAGGTGACTTAATCTGTGTACCCCAACATCGTATAATAATGTGTATATACAGCGCGCGTACGAAGTTCAATCGTACAAAGTGTTGAATTCTCGTGAACCAATTATAGATTTTATCGGGTACGGATAGGAAAATGTTGATTCATGATTTGTCGATAAGAAATGTATGATTCATTGACGAACAGATGTACGTCGAAATAATATTTCGTTATATGTCGCGCGTTGTTTCACACGGTGTCGAAAAGTTTACGGTGGAGCAGAAACAAGCGGCGGCACTGATAACATTACGCGATCGATAGTTTATATCTAGGCCAATAACTGTGACCATGTGCGGGTTAATCGAAGCTGAGGCTCCGGGCTCAACAAGGTCACATTCTAAAACTTGCTCTGCCTTATTCTGGGCAACGTAGCGAGGGTCTCGCGCACCCCAAAGGTGCGCCACTCCGTCTCTTGCTTCTTGACCTAGCCTCGGGTTGGCTTTTAAAACGTGTCGCAGTAAAGAGACATTTTATTCGTTTATTATTTATTTATTTATTGACGGGAAAAACCCTTTTACATTTAAACAACAATCAGCGGATTTTCACCTATGAATTTAACAACGAAGATAATAAATATATATATATCATAAATAAACAAACATTTTAGAAATATTAAATAAAAAAAATTTAGAGTGCAATAAATTTATTTAACGCCGATTTAATTAGTGTGAAATAAATAATTGTATTGTATTGTATATTTCCACCGTACGGCAATTGCCTTTTACTTTCCCCCTCAAATTCCACTCTAATCCCCACCTATGTGAAATAAATAAATTTTGCGGTTGTATACGAAACTGATAGAAGTGTTAAAAAAAAAATTTGTCGGCCTCCAGACGATTTTTATTTGATTTCTACAAAAGTACAGCTGATATCGTAATTAGTTAAAAATATCCCTTGAAAAAAACAAAAATTGCTGCATTGACTCGGGCAGCGCATGAAATAAAAAAAAATCATTTAACTCTTTAAAAATAGTGCCATATAAATTATAATAAATTACACGAAATTTATATAAATTATAAGAAATTCGACGAAATTTATATAAATTATAACAAATTAGAAATTTAATTTTCTAATAATTCTCTGAATGAAAAAAATCATTTAACTCTTTAAAAATAGTGCCATATCGTTTTCCATATTCCTAAGTCATCAAACGGTAAAAAAAAGTAATGAAAACACGCATCAAGCAACATTTCCATTTTGAACCACCCTATAATCAAATTTTCTCTTCCCCTCCGTCCGTCGCGCGCACCGAATTCAAATTCTCCCGCGCTTTCTCCTGCCCTCGATCGATCAGTAGACTCTCGCGCTCCGGTCGTGTAGCTCACGCCACCTACACCCCCGAGTTGGTAAAATAACGCGCTCTCGCCTCGGCGAAAAGTATTGAATCGATGACGTCACAAAAGACGAGAGACAGTGGGAAGGAGGTGGACGGGCAGTGGACGGATCGCGGCGCGTTGAAAAAAATGTCCAATTACTTGAATTTATCGTCGGCGTAAATAGTAGTGACGCGTACGTGCCGCAGCGGTGCGTCGAGAGTGGATACGTCGCGTTCGGCGTTACGTCGAGACTTGTGCTGTGTATGAGAGCGGCACGTGGAACAAACAGGAACATCGTCGCGAACGTAACTCGGGAAAAAGGATAATACATAAGAGATTTACACGGGCAGGACGTGCGAGAGAGAGAGAAAGAGAGAAAGAGTGCTCGGTTAATCCCACCGAGAAATACAAAAAACGAGAGTGCGCGAGCGTTCCGCAAGTTCAAAGGTCGCGTGCGAGGATCGAACGTCGCGGATAATAAAAGGGTAAGCGATGCGTGGCTTGTTTTTATTTCGCGGGAAATACGACGGGAGTGTCGCTGGTTGTGTGGACAGTGCGATCGGCCCCGGGTGGAGCTTGTTTCACGGCCCAACCAGGCGAGCCGCGTTTTGAGGTTAGGTTCGGCGTTTTGGCGTGCGCTGATACGTGCGAAAAGTCGCTCCTCGACGCGCAACACCCGTGTTGAACCCTTTCGGCACCCCCCGCTGGAGATCCGAGGTCCATTTTGTGACGGTCATATGACCGTCACGAGACCGGCAAGTGACGCGTAAAGAAATAAGCTATTTATTTGTGATTATTCAAGGGGTACTTTTGCCCCGAAGCACCGTTTTTCATTATATTTATTTCTTTGTATTCTTTCGCAAGACCGTCAAATGACGCGTAAAGAAATGAGCTATTTATTTGTGAGGGATTGTTTAAGGGGGACTTCTACCCTGGAGCATCGTTTTTTCGTTTTACTTTTTTGTGGGAAAAGGAATAATAGTAGACGACTGCGGTTTTTTTCTACTTGTTATTTACGTTTTATGGTACACAGTGGAATTTTCGAAGTTAAAAATCGTATTCGTATATCGTATATCGTATTTGATAAAACTGCCGCCAATTTCGCGTGTTTTTAGTTTTAGAATGATTGATACCTGCATAACAATTTCAGGAAATCGGTAAATGGTGTATATCAGCTGATCCGCGCTAAAAGTCACGATTTTTTATGTTTCGCTTCAATGTTGACTTACATATTTGAGTTCAACGTAAAAAATTTGGGACGAAATTTGTGACCAAAAAATAAAAGACCGTAATTTCGCAACTAAACAGGTGTTTTGGTTCACTTTGGACCGTCACAAGACGCTTGTCGAAATTACCGTCATTTTCTCTTCGACAAAATGGGCAAAAAAACAATGACGTCAAATGACGGTCATTTTTTGGTCTTTTGACCAATTAAACAAAATGACCGTCATTTTGCATCTGTACACCCCGCGCAGTCGGAAGACCAAAAAAAAATACCAAAAAAAACAATGACGTCAAATGACGGTCATTTTTTGGTCTTTTGACCAATTAAACAAAATTACCGTCATTTCGCATCTCTACACCCCGCGCAGTGGGAAGACAAAAAAAAAAGACAAAAAAAACAATGACGTCAAATGACGGTCATTTTGTGGTCTTTTGACCAATTAAACAAAATGACCGACATTTCGCATCTCTACACCCCGCGCAGTGGGAAGACCAAAAAAAAAGAAAAAAAAAACAATGACGTCAAATGACGGTCATTTTTTGGTCTTTTGACCAATTATAAAAAATGACCGTCATTTCGCATCTCTACACCCCGCGCAGTCGGAAGACCAAAAAAAAAGACCAAGAAAAACAATGACGTCAAATGACGGTCATTTTTTGGTCTTTTGACCAATTAAAAAAAATGACCGTCATTTCGCATCTCTGCATCCCGCGCAGGCCGCTCGGCCGTTCGAGTGAACGCCCATTTCTCGCGGCTCTCCGAGCTTGACAGAATTGCGGATTGATGCGATCGATATCGTCGGTGTGTAGCGTCCGACTGGTCCGCCGAAAAATTCCGATACACAGGCGAAAACGTCGCGGCCGCTCGCGTGAGATTCTTCTTTCGGGCTGTACGGGCAGCGCGCGATGATGGCGCGCGATATCTATACATGACACCCCTCGCGTTTGTTGTTTTGTTTTCGTGCCCTCGGAGGGATCGCTGATTCGCCGCTTGCGACGGGGACGCTAATTGCCGAGCTGAGAAAGTAAACGGCTCGCGATCGGAGGTTTTTAACGCTCGGCATGTTTTTACATCGCGCTCGACAGCTCAATAATTGTACGTGCGGACAAATCGACGAGAAAATAAGATCGTGGATGGAAGGCTCGTGATTGATGAATTGTGTGTCGCTATTCGAATGCTGTTAGGGAGAAAAAGTAATGCGGCTGACATGTATTTTGCTTTTAGTGTTACGAATTCTAAAAGCATCGCTACGCTTTAATTGTCGTAATTGGCCAACACTAATTGTTATACTATATATATTTTTTTTAAACAGCTAATAAATTAGTCGAAATTTATTCAAATTATAATAAATTAGACGAAATTTATATAAATTATAATAAATTAAACGAAATTATATAAACTTATATAAATCACAATAAATTAGACGAAATTTATATAAATCATAATAAATTAGACGAAATTTATATAAATTATAAGAAATTAGACGAAATTTACATAAATTATAATAAATTAGACGAAATTTATATAAATTATAATAAATTAGAAATTTAATTTTCTAATAATCCTCTGCTTTAACAGACGTATTGCAAAATAAATTGCGATAATGAATTTAACGAATTTCGCCACTAATATCATTAAGGAAAATTATTGCATTTTCTAATAAGGAAAATTATTGCATTTTCTAATAAGGAAAATTATTGCATTTTCTAATAAGGAAAATTCGATTTTCCTTGTCGACTCGTTGCAACCACGAACAGTAAATAAAACGTCGTCGACCCTGCAAAACATAACAGAGAAAATCTTCGGCGTTGCTGTACCGTAGCCGTAGATTCAGGGCCGATGCCTCGAAGATTCCCTCAGCCGGCAATAAGGCAAGGGCAACCGGATCACGAAATTACAAGCGCCCGCGGATGTTGTTGAACGACGAGATTCCCTAAGAAGACACGTATAACGCATGTGTCGTGGACTTCGGTCCTGCCAGCAGTAAATAGGTGTACCGACAACCCTTCGCGGTCACTCCCGGCCGCAGCCGATAATCGAATCACCGGACTCACGTCTGTCATCTCAACCAATCCCACAGGATTCCCTCCGCCGCCTTCTATTCCGCACAATCGAGTCTCGCTGCCCGCAGGCGACCCTAACCTCATCAGCTGCGCTTCATTGGATTTTATCTCTCATTAGAAAACGCTAAACGTCGTTACCGAACGTTTTCCACCCGACATTCGACGCTACGACTTTTGCTCCCGTCGTTACGAAAAAAAAACACGAGATACATTTTATAGGACGTTGAAGTTTGCATCGATGGAATGCAACGAAATTCAGAAAAAAAAATTGCAATTAATGAAGCATTTGAAAAAAAAAAAATTGCAATTAATGAAGCATTTGAAAAAAAAAAAAATTGCAATTAATGAAGCATTTGAAAAAAAAAAATTGCAATTAATGAAGCATTTGAAAAAAAAAAAATGAAATGCAATTAATGAAGCATTCAAAAAAATTAATTGCATTTAATGAAGCATTCGAAAAAAAAATTAATTGCAATTTATGAAGCATTCGAAAAAAATTAATTGCAATTAATGAAGCATTCGAAAAAAAAAAAAATTGCAATTTATGAAGCATTCGAAAAAAAATTAATTGCAATTAATGAAGCATTCGAAAAAAATAATTGCAATTAATGAAGCATTCAAAAAAATTAATTTTTGAATTAATTTTTTTTTTTATATGAAGCGTACGAAAAAAAATAATTTTTTTATTCGTGCTCTTGGGTATTATGGTGATTTTTTATACCTATTTTCATCACTTGGGTTAATTACAATTAATTTTTTTTCTGTATTCTGTTGCATTCCAACGATGCAAACTTCAGCATCATCATTTTATTACACCCTTCTTTATGCCTTTGTGGACAGGAATTATTTATTTGCCATCGATTCTACGGTAGTTATTATTATTATTATTATTATTGTTATTTTTTTTTCGTTCCTGTATCTTGATGTGTTTGTATTAACGACGAGACAGGCTTTTGATTATTAAATTATTTGACGCCACCGCGAGCGGAGGACGTTACGGGCGACGGGATATATATTGACGCTCGAGTGGGTCGTAAAACGTAAATTTATGTGCACAACACAGGTGCCCGGTGGCCGGCGGTAAAGCGTCGTCGTCGTGCATCGAGATTTAAAATCGTTTTGCCGGGGCCGAAAGGACGCGTTACCGATTTGCGTTTGCAATACTAATCGAACCACGTGAGTCGTATTCGACGAGAGCCAATTAGCCAGAGCGTTACCGTCGCAATCAGATGCGATCACGTTTATTTCTGATTACCACGAATAATATGGGAATTTTTATACGGGGTTTCGTTTTTTTTTTTTTTTTTTTTTTTTTTTTTTTTTTTTTTTTTTTTCGCCACTGAAATTCTGTAATTACGCTCGTCACAAATATGTTATCTCTGTCTGGGGCCGTAAAGATATAAAAATGACGGGGTTTTATTTTTGCTTGTAAAATATAAATTGTACCTCGGATGTGTTTTCGCTGCTACCGACGGGCGCGACACTTTATTCTAGGACAAGCAGCTTTTTTTTGAGATATCGCACGTGTTCGTCGTGTCAATATTCGCCGCCTATTCCCAGTTGGTACTTCGTAAGCGCCGGCATCGCCGCTGTTGAAAACCCACAGGTGTCTCCGAGTGATGTATGATAATTTATTTTCGGTCATCACTAAACTTAGCGGTTGATGCGACATTAAGGATGTGTCACACATAAAATTCGAGTCGAAAGTTTGGCTGCATTAGGATTTGAAAAAGCGATGATATTTTTTTATTATAATTTTTTTTTTTTTTCGTTTTGAAAAAGTAATGTATTATAGATAAAAGAATTAATTTGCATAGTTGACAGATTTTTTACTGTGCAATGCAGAAAAACGCAGAAACAAAATAATAATAAATTACGCTACAAAAAAATCGATGATGGTTTATTACAATTTCTTTTCGTTTTATTGAAAATAATAACATATTACAGATAAAAAAGGTAATTTCCATAGCTGACAGATTTTTACTGTGGAATGCAGAAAAACGCAAAAAAAAAATTAATTCCACTACAAAAAAAAATCGTTGATAGTTTGATTCAATTTTTCCTCATTTTATTGAAAAAAAACATATTACAGATAAAAGAAGTAATTTCCATCATTAATAGATTTTTACTATGCAACGCAGAAAGAAAATAATAACAAATTCCGCTGCAAAAAAAAATCGCTGATTCCGCTGCAAAAAAAAATAGATGTTAGTTCGTTTAAATTGTTTCCCGTTTTACTAAAAAAAAAAAAAAAATAACATGCTAGAGACAAAAGAGATAATTCCCACAGTAGACACATTTTTACCCTGCAACGCAGAAAGCAGAAAGTCTCATCCCTCCCAGAAACCAACAGCTCCCACCTTTCCACCTTTTTCTCACGCATTTCGCTGTTCTTCTTACGCGCCAACTTTTCCCCATTCCCAAACCCCTCCAAGCTCTCCTATGTGTTTTCTTTTTAATTACACCCGCACGACCCACTCGGCGCGAGCTTATCGTGCGAAAAAAAAGAAAAAAAAATACTCGCCCACACACTCGCCGCGCCGATTGCCACCTGTCTGCGGGGAACGAGCGCGATAAACTTGTGTTCTAAAAATATCCAGAAAGCGGAGGCAACGAAAAGCAGGCAGCGCACCATCAATAAGCAAACGACTGTGCTCGACAGAGTAGCAATTACCGTCGTCCGTCGCGGCGTGCGGCGGGGTGGGGGGGAGACGTTAATGCTCGCGAGCGTTAAAATAGCAGTCGGGCCGGTCGGACGCGCGCGAGAAATGCGAGGCTCGTGCAATTATTGACAAGTGGAACGGCGAGCGGCCGCGAGAGACAACAATGCGAGCGTCGAGCGAGAGACGACGGACGGAGATGTCAAGCGTTCGTTACTTCTAAATACACACTTTTTTCTCTTCACCCTATGATTCGTTTATTATTAAATTTTTAGCGAACGTGGCTTACGCGTTACATAACTCAATGTTTCAACTTTATGAACAAAGCTTAAAACACATTTTTGGCAATAAATTTCATGGAAAAAACGATAATAAAAAATAAATGTAAGGAAGAAAAGTAGCGATCGCTACTTTCGTCATTACTCGTTTCTCGTTGCATTTGCTTTTTACGATTTTTGGTATGAAATTTATTGCCAAAAATGTGTTTTGAGGATTTTACATTGAGTTAAAAGCTTGAGTTATATACAGTGTAGGCCACGTTTACCAAATGTTTAATAATAAACAAATTATAGGATTAATAAAAATAAGTGTGTATTTAAGGGCATGAAACATGTACCACGTGACACGTGGTACATGTTTTGTCGTAGTTACCGACAATTCTTTCGGAAGCGCGTTTCGCTTATTTATTACTCCCAAATCGTAATCGGAATGCACGCATCATGTGTGATTTTTGATTATCTAGTGCGTGAATTAGTCGCTTTTCTCAGTTTTTGTCGAAAAATTGGAAAAGAAATCGAATTTTTAATTACAGATTTCTCAGCGGGTAACTGATCTGTAATTTTTTTGTTCGAAAATCAAAGTTCTGACTAATTCACGCGCGAAGTTCACATTCCCGGCGTCTGTATTTCAATTTTCGCTTCGATCCGTTAATAATTCGCGAAAAACGGCACCTCCGAATTTTTGAGGTGCAAAGTCGGATATTTCACATTCTTCCCCCACTCCACCTCGAATTCTCGAAAGCTCTTTTCTCCCAAACTATTCGACAGATGGAGCTCAGATTTTCATAGAATGTGCAGAAATATTGCAGAATTGGGCTAAACTTCGGGCTCCTCGATACATCAAGCCGTTTGGTCAGGAGACTCGATAAACAAAAAGCTGCGAGAAAGATAACCCTATAGGCGTTTAGCATTGAGCGATGAAGTCCCGAGCGAAGTATCACTGCCTCAAAAGTCTTCTTCTTCTGTTTGTAGTTGCCTCTAGTTTCCACCATACGGCCACGTTCAAAATGTCAATAGATGGCGACACTAGTGTTAGCGGGAATGGGAAGGATTTTTGAGATGTTGACCCGGGAATCGAGTCAGATTAAAAAGAAAGTTTGCACTTATCAAGGAAGGACGTCAAAATAGTGATAATGCAAGACGAGGGAGCTGCCTCAAAAGTAAAAAAAAAAACGTTTGACATCTCCGACGTCGGACAGGCGGACAGGTGGCGCGCTCGACGGTGGCGACAAAGCGGCGCGGGGGGGGGCATTGAAAAATCGTCGGCCATTCGGGGCGCTCGGGCGGCGGCGGCGTCTGCTTCGCGTTCTTTCTCTCCCTTCTCTCTCTTTCGCGAATGCGCCGCAGGAGTCGCCGCCGTAGCGCGAAAACGGTACAGCGCGCCGGGCGAGAAGGGCCGCCGCCGCCGCAGCCGGCGGCGCTGCTGCACCGCGCGTCGCTCCAGCCGGCAAACGCCGGCCGCCCGCTCGACCGCTCTGACAGATAGTAAACAACCATTGTTCACGCTCCCGGGGGCCGTGCTGGGCGGACGTGAGAGCACGTGGTAGTGGTCAACCGCCGCGTCAGCCTCGACTCTCTGTGCGCGACGAGACGAGACGACGACGACTACGACTGTTATTGGCTCTACTCGTGTTACCCACCGTCGGGCTGTTTTATTGTGCGTGCGAACAGTTCGGACGCGGCGCTCGCTACTGAAAATCTAGCGGCACAATTAGTCGGTTTTTTTTTTCCTCGCTGTGTTGTTATATATAAGAATTTGTGTGTGGATTTGTGGGTGTTATATATATATAGATATATATATATATATAGAGAGAGAGAGAAGCGTGTTGGGTGGATGTAACACGCACTGCGCAAGAAAAATAACAACGCGGCTTCGTTCGATCGACCCGAATATTTTTCCGCGAAGAGCGAAGATCCTCGAGTGCTGCGCTGTTCGGTGAAACTGGGGGACGGATTTTTGAGTGAGTCGAGAGGGAATCGAGCGCATGAGGTACTGATTGAAGTGATGTTTGTGAAAGGGTCGGCGGAATTTTTTCGCTGTGATTATTACAATACAATAATAATAATTATTATTGTTGTTGTTGTTATTATTATTATTATTATCAGGGTTATTATTTTTTTTATGTGCAGATTTGTAGCACGTCGAATTTGCCCCGTGGAATTTACCCCTTGGAAAAATGTGCGATTTTTGAGGGTTCGACTTTAACATTCTGTGAAAAATTCAGGAATCAAGATATCGAGTTTGGTCTTGCGGCATTCTCTTCGTTATTAAGTTTTCTCTCGATCGAAAGAAGAAAATCCAGGTTCCATCAATTAAAAAAAAAGAAACCTCGTTTTTAGTAAAGTCATAACTGGCTAAGCGCGTGAAACGCACATACGGCCTAGTTTATTTTTAAATAAAACAAGAATGCCAAGTAGAGCATCGCTCATCGCCTCTTATAAAACAGATAAACATATTTCCTCATCGCGCTACCGTACTAAAAAAAAACGACGTTGAAGTTTGCATCGTTGGAATGCAACGAAATTCAGAAAAAAATTGTAATTAACCTAAATGAAGCGCACGAAAAAAAAATTTACAATAACAATTAATTTTTTTAATTGTTATTTAAAAAAAATAACAATTTTTTCTGCATTTCGTTGCATCCCAACAATGCAAATTTCAACATCATACAAAAAATTAAAAAACAATGAAGTGTCGATGTGCAAAGTTCCACTTTTCATGCCTGTTATTAACTCAACATATTAATACCTAACCGTTCATTCCTATTAACCAAAAAAAAAAAAATTGAGTTAACCTTCACTATATAACGCACGTAAAAAAACATCCCGCACACCGAGAACATAATTTCCCAAAAAAAAAAAAAAAAAAAAAAAAATCTGATGTTCTCGAATAATTATTACGTGTTTTAAAGGCCAAAATCAGTAGTATCGACGGGCCCTGAATTACCGTCCACCTATTTTCCTCCTCCGGCAACACCACATGAAAACATAATGACTCGGTGTGCATCTCTCCCGGTCCGCGCATAGCGCGGAGCATTAGTCTCACGTTGATGGCCGATGCACATTTTATTACAGCCATTAACTCGTGACGTTGTTTATTTCGCGATCGCGCTAGCTTTACGCGGCGCATTTGCGCGCGCGCGGCGCCCACCGGCGGGGCTCCCTTCGCTTTTATTGCGGTAAAAGGCCTTCGTTCGGAGTTTACTTTACGAGTGCACTCCGTCCAACAGCGTTTAATCGTCCGTGTGCTCGACGCCTCTCTTTACCCCCACCCAATTCCTCGCTCTGTACCCGCGCGAGCTGCCGTCCGACGTCCCACGAGACTCGTTAGCAATTTCGACGCGTCATGGCTGACGCATTGTCGAAATAATTATTGCGCGCGCGCTTGTACGGCTTCGCAAATAAATACTTTAACAACATGCGGGGCACGCTAATGATTATCGGAGGTGGCAATTTTCAGCCCCGAAGCCGGAAATCGCGTGCGCTGAAGCCCTCGTTATGGAGGAATCGAGGAGCGGAGATTTTCTCGCGACTCGGGCGCCGGGTTTGTGTCTCGAGTTTGTGGAAAAACTCATTAGAAGGCATAAAAAAATGACAATTTTTTATTGCACTCTCATAGCTTTGCGTCCAAAATTGAACTGTCTTCATGAAACTTTTTTTTTTTCACAAGAAAAACCTTTTTTTTTCACAAGAAAGAATTTATTTTTTTACAAGAAAAAACATTTTGTTCTCAAGAAAAAACATTTTTTCACAAGGAAAATATATATATTTTTTTTTTCACAAGAAAAACATTTTTTTCACAAGGAAAATATATATATATTTTTTTTCACAAGAAAAACATTTTTTTCACAGAAAAAACATTTGTTTCTCAAGAAAAAACTTTTTTTTTCACAAGAAAAGATTTTTTTTTCATAAGAAAAGATTTTTTTTTCACAAGAAAAGATTTTTTTTTTTTTTTCATAAGAAAAGATTTTTTTTCCACAAGAAAAGATTTTTTTTTTTTTTTTCATAAGAAAAGATTTTTTTTTCACAAGAAAAAACTTTTTTTCACAAGAAAAATCTTTTTTCCCCAAGAAAAAACTTTTTTTCCTCAAGAAGTTTTCGCGAATCATTTTTTTTTCTTGTGAAAAACAAAAGTTCCACGAATTTTTTTTTTTAATGCTACCACACTCAAAACAACACAACAACGTTCGATATTACATTTGGCCGAGCGGATCAAATTCGACGACATTCTGAATTGTACAAAAACGTTCTATTGCATTTTTCTATTGCAGGATTAAGATTCAAATTCCTACGTTGAAAATTTTGCGAGCAGGACGCTTCGATCCCATTATACAAATCCCATTCACCCCGGCCATAAAATACCTTATATATATTTTATAGCCATCCGAAGCGATAAATCATTACGGACTCTCCCTCGTTTTGCAGCGCCGCGAGATCGACTTGTAAGCTTCGTTACAGAGTGTAGCTGCTGCTGCTGCTGCTGCTGCTGCTGGTCGCGTCGAGAGAGGAGAGCGCGGGGGACGCGCAGGGAGGGCGGTCGCGTCGTCGTTCTTCCGGTAACAGCTGCGTTAAAATGCCGCTCGTCCCACGAAGAATCCAAAAGCAATATTATGTGCTCTCGGCGCTGCGGAGCAAGTGTAGAAGGAAGGAAGGAAGGGGGCTGCTTCTGCTGCTGCTGCTGTACGTGGTCCGTGGGGTACGGGAGAAAGAAGAATAAGAAGAAGAAGAAGAAGAAGAAGAAGAAGAAGAAGAAGAAGAAGCGAAGAAAGAAGAGAGCAGTCTCCTATTCGTGGCTGGGCGAAAAACGTAGCAGCAGGGCTGCGTCGATCCGCTCCGAACCAGGGAGAAGGAGTTCGGACACTGGAGTTCGAATAACGCGACGCCGAGGGAGAGAAGGACGTCGAACTATCCACGAAGCCAGGAAACCCGGAGTCGAGAGCGAGAAATACACAGTGAAACGAGAGGGACGGTATTGCACGTTCGAACGCGGTGAGTCTGAAGCTTTCCTTACATTTCGATACTATGGATTTCTGTGCATGCATACGCAAAAATTCACCGAGCTTTCGTTTCGCAGATCGACGAAGAATGGAAACGGGAGAGAAGGCGAGGGCGATGAGGGAAAACCCGGGGAATATGGAAAAATGCGAAAGGAGAGGCCGAGCGGTTTCTGTTCCGAAAATTCGTGACGTTGAAGTCTGCGTTGCGATGCAACGAAATTAGAAATAGTACGATATTAATGAAGCCGAATGATTGTATCGGCTGTAAAAAGTTATTATAACGATTAAGGTAGTTTTGCTGCTAGAGTTCAGTTTCGCATAAATTCGGGAAAATTGAGAGAGAATTGCGAGCACTTCTCGATGGTCTAAAAAACTGAAAAAATTCATACGTGTTCAGGAAAACGAAAGGATCATTTTCATCGAAAAAAACTTGGGTCATCGAATTATTTGTTAACATTTTTTTTCATCAATTAGGTAATAACATTTTAGAATTATTATTATTATGCCAAATTAATCTTTGCAGTACCTTAAATGTGCATGCATTTTTTCAAATTTTTAGACCATCGAGAGGTGCTTGCAATTCTCTCTCAATTTTCTCGAATTTATGCGAAATTGAACTCTAGCGACAGGAGAAAACAAAATTATTTCACCCCCTAATGGGGCTGAATTGTTTAAATTCTTATGGAATTAACCGTTTTTTATTTCGTTACATTGCAACGAAAGACTTCAACGTCATGAAAATTCGGCATTGGTGAACCCCGCGTATTTTTTGCATTATAGAAGATTCGCTTCTTCTCTTCTTCTTCTTTTTTTCTACAGGTGCGGATGGTCGTCCGGGGTTTCACCGTCAGCGATAATATTTTAAATGAAAGCCACGGGTCTCTTTCTCTCTCACCGCGGCCGCAGGACGACGAGGATGGAGCCGATGGAGCGGCGGCAGCAGCCAGGCGAACGCCGGGACGATAAATATCGGCTTTGTCGGAAAGATGTGCTCGGGAAGCGCCACTTGCGAGTAATGGCGCCCGCGCACCGCACACCAACAGCACGAAAACCACCAACACCGACCGGCGTCGTCAGCCACCGCCGGTATCAGCGGCACAGGAAGGCGAAAGAGACGAGAGTCGCTTTCTGCTTCTTCCTTCTTACACCTTCGACGTCACGAGGGACCACTATAATACCCGGGACTCTCCTTCCCGTCCTCCCCGCCGCATCATCTTTTCCAGTTTCTCCTCTTTTCCTTAACAGTACTCCGCGCGCTATATTTACACGGTAATACGAAGTACGCCTCGTTCGCGTGAAGCTCCGACGTTTTCGACGTTGAGATTAAGTTCTCCTTTTCGCAATTTATGCGACGGCTTTACAGGCGCAAAGAGCGACACTCGCTCGGTCATTACCACGTTCGGGGAACGACTTTATGGGGTTTACATTTTTCGTGATATCCGCTACGTTGTTTTTATTTTTATTTTTTATTTTTTATTTTTATATATATTTTTTTTCGAAAATTACGCGTACGCAACAACCGGGCGGTGGAATTGAGAGCTGAACGGGGAATTAAGATTGAATATCGGTATTTTGTGATTGGTCACGGAAAGCAACTGGAGGTGGGAAAATAATTGAGAGACACATTTTTTAAAGCGGCTGGCCGTGTCAATTTGTGGCTCAAGTAGACAGAACATTTTTTGCCCTCAACACTTTTCTGGGCCTCAATTCTCGTTGCTCTTTACCACGTTCGGGGAACGACTTTATGGGGTTTAAATTTTTCGTGATATCCGCTACGTTGTTTTTATTTTTATTTTTTATTTTTATTTTTTTTGCGAAAATTACGCGTACGCAGCAACCGGGCGGTGGAATTGAGAGCTGAATGGGGAATGAAGATTGAATATCGGTATTTTGTAATTGGTCACGGGATGCAACTGGCGGTGGGAAAATAATTGAGAGATATATTTTAAAGCGTGATTTTAGTTACGAGCGAACGAAGGGTTTAATTCTGAAGAGGAATTCAGGGAATTTGTGGCAGGCCAAGACAATTTGTGACTCAAGTAGACGGAACATTTTTTGTCCTCAAAATTTGTCTGGGCCTCATTTCTCGTCGCTCTTTAGCACGTTCGGGGAACGACGTTATGGGCTTTAAATTTTCGTAATATCCGCTCGACATTTTTTTTTTTTTTTGTCTTTTTGCGAAGATTACGCGCGCGTAACCAGCGATCGAGCGGTGGAATTAAGAGATGAATTGAGGGGAATCGAGATAAAATATCGGTATTTTGTAATTGGTCACGACATTTAACTGGCGGCAGGAAAATAATTGAGAGACAAATTTTAAAGCGTAATTTTAGTTCCGAGCGAACGAAGAATTTAATTCTGAAGAGGAATTCAGGGAGTTCGCAAAGCAAGGCAGGCGGTGTCGATTTGTGTCTCAACTAGTCACAACATTTTTTTCCCCAGAACATTTTTCTGACCCCCATTTCTCGTCGCTCTTTCCACAACTATTTCCGTCCAACTATTTCGAAGTCTCATTTACCCGGTTCCCTCAAAAACGGTGATTGCCGCTTCTATTTTCGGGGCCCGCAAGAACCATCCAACGAGGCCCAATTTCTCACGAACCCGATTCGATTCCCCGATCGGCTAATACACGACGACTATAAGTGGCGGCGAGGCCCCGTCGATTAGCTCGCGAGATTCCCTCGAGGAGAGCGAGAGAAATAATATAAGTGGCGTTAGGAGGGGTTGTAGATCAGCCGAGACGAGAATATCCGCAGTTTTGTGCATTAAAGTAATCTATACCGATATACCTGAGCGCGCGGCTGTCGCCGCCGTCGTCGTCGTCGAGAACGATCATCTCTCTCTCTCGGGCTAACGATAATAACCGCGTTCGCGAGGCTTTGAAATGTTAATGAAACGCGTCTGGGGAACGATTAGGTAAATCGGGCGTCGGGCTCGCCACTCCGGTGCCGGCGTTCCGCTCCGTTTCGGCAACGTTATGCATAGAGAGGAATCCGCGGCTACGGCCGCCTGCATATAGCTAACAACACGCCGCCCATAATACGCGAAACTGGAATGGAAAACGGGTTTGCGATCTTTGCGCTCCCCTCGATCCCCTTAATCCGCTCTGCACTCCATCTCGCACTTCGTCAATTCCTCCTGTCTCCCTCGATCCACCAAGAATTCCGCCATTCTTTACGCCAACCTGCCACAATTTGCACTCGTAACGAACCCGGATCTTGTTACGAGAGAGTCATAATAATCATGATAATGATATTAATAATGATTAAGTCGGTGACGGTTGTACCGTAAAATTCTATTTCACCGAGCCTTTTCAAACTTGGTACACTCGACTCTCTATAATTCATCAGGTAACACTGTCGAGATATTTTTTTTAAATTTGTTCTATTTTTTTTTTTTGCAATAACAAATTTCTTTTATAAGCGATTTTTTCGGCGAAACCGACCAATAACCGATTTTTTCGGCGAAAATCGCGTTTTTTTTCTTTCGAGCGTTACCAAAAATCTAAAAAAATAAATAAATAAAAAAACTCGACAGCTTTACCTGGGGAAAGTCATAAACTAATGAAATAAATAATGCGTCTCCGGAGATTTGCACTCGTAACGAACCCGGATCTTACGATACTCTTGTTACGAGAGAGTAATAATCATCATGATAATGATATTAATAATGATTATTATTGTTATCGTTGTAAAAATCCATCACGCGCGTTTCCCAACGCTTAAATTACGATTAACGCGCGCTCGCTCGGCGCTTTTTCTTTGCGCAATATATATACGCGAGCCCACGAGTTATGTTAATTTTTGCTTATATCTGCCACAATCGAGATGCAAATTTTTGCGCGAAAAGCGCGACAGAAAGAAACTCGACTGATTTTTATCTGCATGTTCTGACTGTAGGACTGCGTGGTCGGAGGTATCGTCACGTCTTGCTACTTTCGAGCAGAGCGAAAAGTGTCAGCGATTATCGGAAAAAAATTTTGAAAGGGTCGGGGAACAGAAAAGAAATTGGTCTGCAAAAATTTGTTCACTTTATGAACGGAAGTCCGCAGCTGCGGTTTCTGAAATTTTAAGGCTTGAACATGTGCGAAATGGGCGACTTAACGAAAATAGTAGGGAAAGTAAAAAATCGACGTCTTGATAAAAAATAATGTTAAGAGGTCGTTTTCCCTTATTATGATGTTGAATTTTGCATCGTTGGAATGCAACGAAATTCAGAAAAAAAATTAATTGTAATTAACCGAAATTATGAAAATAGGTACAAAAAGTCACCATAGCCACCAGTGGCACGAATTTTTTTTTTTGCCCTTCATCATCATTTATTTGGGTTAATATTTACAATTAATTTTTTTTTCTGAATTTCGTTGCATCCCAACGATGCAAACTTCAACGTCATCCCTTATTCGGAAGTGAGGCCAGAACCTAATTGCAACATAAAAAAAAAAATAAAACGAGTCGATAAAGAGTGACAAGTGGCTTTCGGTATGGTGCAAGTAAATATTTAAAAACAAAGTGACATTACATACATTTTTTATCACACGAAGTTAATAGCGTAAATTGAGACATTAGTCCTGGCGCCCACGTACCTCCTGTGTGAAATGAAAGGTCCAAGCGAAAACCTAGGTGCGTCCTTTAGATTTTCGTCTCCTGAATCCGAAAATGTTGGTTATTTTTTCGAAAAAGTGGTATAACATATTGTTATTAACAATTTAATTGTTTAAACCGCTATATCTCGAAAACTATTGGAGATATAGAAAAATGTCCAAATGATAAAATGATCCTCTCTTCAAGACGAACAAAAGTTGTCATTACATTTTTTGACGTATATCCAGAACTTTCCGACTTATAGGAAGGGAAGCAATTTCGGCGCGGGCCGATACAGTTTTCGCGCCGGCAACCGTGCGCGCTCAGATCTCAGGTACCATAGCACATCATCTATTCGACATAGCGACATTGTATAGGAGTGTTTTATAATCTAGAAAATGTAAGCTGTACGATGATGGTAGAAAAAAAGTGAAATGTCGAAAAATAACAAAATGGCGACGGGTTGAAGAGCGAAAGTTCTATGAAAAAGTGGGTTGCACGTTTTTTCAGATATCTCCGGATCTAATTGTCGGATTGAACTTGATTGCAGCTCAATTCAAAGAGATTTATTTTACGCATCTAATGACGTTTGCATGATATCGATAGCGTAAAAAATGTGGAAGTTACAGCCCCTACAAATAACGAAACTTGCAGCGTGAAAGCACATGAAAATCGGTTTACGTACGACATTGCTTCACGTTTCAATATGCCATATGTACTCCATATGCGTAATAATGATTTTCCCATTTTAAATTAATAAATTAATAAATAAAATACAGAAATTAATAAATTAATAAAGCAGCGAACACAGGTATTTGCCCGAGATGCAACCATGTAAGGCATACGTAATGCACGAATGTTACATCGTAGATTATTGTCCATCTATTTATTTATTGATATCAAATGCACATACGGTGTATTTGTAAATGTGTTTGGATAATCCGGCGGCAAAGGCCACGCATAACGCTATTATATCGCGCTCTTTCACGCTGCAAGTTTCGTTACTTCTAGGGGCTGTAACTTCCACGTTTTTTGCGCTACCGATATCATCCGAACGTCCTTAGATGCGTAAAATAAATATCTTTGAATTGAGCTGCGACCAAGTTCAATCCGATAATTGGATCCGGAGATATCTGAAAAAACGTGCAACCCACTTTTTCATAGAACTTTCGCCATTCAACCCGCCGCCATTTTGTTATTTTTTGACATTTCACCTTTTTTCTTCGATCATCGTACAGCTTACATTTTCTAGATTATAAAACACTCCTATACAATGTCGCTATGTCGAATAGATGATGTGCTACGGTACCTGAGACCTGAGCGCGCACGGTTGCCGCCGCGAAAATTGTATCGGCCCGCGCTGAAATTGCTTCTCTTCCTATAAGTCGGAAAGTTGTGGATATACGTAAAAAAACGTAATGACAACTTCTGTTCGTCTTGAAGAGAGGAACATATTATCATTTGGATATTTTTCGATATCTCCAATAGTTTTCGAGATATAGCGGTTTAAACAATTAAATTGTTAATAACAATATGTTATACCACTTTTTCGAAAAAATAACCAACATTTTCGGATTCAGGAGACGAAAATCTAAAGGACGCACCTAGGTTTTCGCTTGGACCTTTCATTTCACACAGGAGGTACGTGGGCGCCAGGACTACATCACGTTGCTGCTCTTCAGGAGGATATTCGTAGTATCCTACCGTAGGTTTCTTGTTGTTTCTCCCTGCTCTTTTTGTTACCTCCGCCCCGAAAGCGTACTTTGTCAGTGTGCGCCGCAGCGCTTTATTTATTCATGTCGAATTGCGGCTGCGGGTCTCACCGCGGCCGTTATCCCGTTGGGGTGTGGTGGGGGTTTGAAAATTCGGAGGAACGCGAGGAATTGCGGCGTCCGACCGGGTCGCCCGACGCGGAGGTGGCGGCGGCGGCACAGCCGACCCTCGCGCTCGCTCGCTCGCTCGCTCGCGAAGGCCTTCTAATGATGACATTTAAATGCAGTGGCGCTTGTTCGGTGCTTCGCGGCGCGACGGCGATACTCGCGGCCCCGTGAGTTAAAGCAACCCTCACAACAGCGCAGCCGGAGTCGATAGATACACACTGGATTTCTTCCCGAGCTACGCCCATATTTTTGATACTATTTTTTTAAGTATTCTTAAATTTTATTTAATTTTAGAATCATTACGTAATATTATCCTAAAATAGTATCCTAAAGAATATCCTAAAAAGCCTAAAAAATATTATCCTGAAATTTATTTTGTTTTAGGATAATTAGGATAACATTTTTTTTAGGATTTTTTTCAGAGAATTTTAGGATAAAATTGATTTATTTTTAGGATAATTACGTAAATTAATCGAGTAATAAATCTTGTTTGACCGAAGAACTGGAGTGTTTTTATTACTTTTATACCGCCTTTCGAATCATGAAGAAAGCTTCGTGATGCGCCAGAAAACGCACACGCATCCGCTTATTTTATGAATCGTCCCTAAAATATTAACTGTGAAAGCAACGCGCAATTATCATTGCAGATAAAAAAATTAATTACCGTAGGAAAATAATCCACATAAAATACCCAGCTGCATGGTTTTTTTTTCTTCTTATTATAACTGACGTGCTATTATTCTTCTTTCGTATTCATTAAAAAAATTATTGGAAAATAAACGAACGAGGCCGGCTGTGGGCAAAAATTGATAGAATAATAATGAAAATAATAATGAGTTTCAAATAAATTGTGCCGGACGGGAAAATAAGCGGCGAGGGAGATGGAAATTTATTCGAAAAGCAATTTTATTCTTTTGTAAAGAATCTCTCTGATGGTAATGAAGTTATTGATTCGCAAATGAATGCGGTTTTTATTTTTTTTTGCAGAGTCGCCGAGGGAATAGCGCAACGAGGGCGGAGCGCGGGACACCGTCGGTCGATTGACACGCCGAACAGGCCCCGGAGGACCTGGTAGAATAGCCACGCGAACGATGGAGGCCGTGGCGGAGGAATGATAGAATGCAAGAGGGTAGCACCGCCGTGGCGCTAGCGATGGTGACTCCTGGCTACGATCAGGACCCTGCGAGCGGGGTAGCCGATTACACGACCCACCAGGATCAGGCGCAGTTCGAGGCCGACAAACGGGCGGTCTACAAGCACCCGTTGTTCCCGCTCCTGGCGTTACTCTTCGAGAGATGCGAGCTCGCGACCCAGAGCTCGGACAACTCCATGTCCGAAAGCTTCAACATGGATATACAAGCTTTCGTCCAACATCAAGAAAGAGACCGAAAGCCTTTCCTGATCAATGACCCAGAGATTGACGGCTTGGTAAGATTTTTTTTATTTTTTTTTATTTTTTAAGTAATAACGAATCGTTATGGCGCTGAAATTTGCATCATTGCAATGCTACGAAATTAAAAACAACAAAATATTAATTAATGCAAATGATTGTAAAAAGTTAATTAAAAAAAAATGTAAGTTAAAAAGGCAATTAATGCCGGCTACAAAAAGTTATTATAACGACAAAACAAAATTATTTCACCCCCTAATGGGGATGAATTATTTACGTTTACTTGGAATTAATATTTTGTTTTTTATTTCGTTGCATTGCAACGATGCAAAATTCAACGTCATGAATCATTTTAATCCTCGAATCCTTGCGTAGCCTCCTGTAATCAGAGTTGTAAATCCCTAATTTTTATAGAAATAAAATTGATGGTACGATAACTTCGTAATTATGTTTTTATAATAATATTTCGTAATCATTATAATATGAGATGTAAACTTTTGAATAGAAGCAAGAAATATGAATTTCCCATAAAACTTCATGGTAATTGTTATTGAAAAAATGGAGAAATTCTGTTAATGCATTGCGAAAATAATGGAGGACCGCGCTTGTCCACTTTTCGCATAATTTCTCCGAAAATTTAATTTAAAATCTTAAAAACTTAATTAAACAAAGTTCTTTAATTAAAAATCATAAAGAAATTGCGAAATTTCTCAGTAAAAACGAAATTTAATCAGAAAATTAATCATTATAATAAAAATGACATCACCCTGTAGACGAAATATCTCAAACACAGACAGAGAAAAAAAAACAGGGAGAAACAAACGAAACCGAAAAGTCTGAAGTCCGTCGAGGAAAAAGCAAAAAAAAAAGAAACCGACCGAAGAACAAAAGCGAAACGTTGTTATATCGAAACTGTTGCAGATGATAAAGGCGATACAGGTGCTGCGAATCCATCTGCTCGAGTTGGAGAAGGTCCAGGAGCTGTGCAAGGACTTTTGCAACAGGTACATCGGCTGCCTAAAGGGGAAGATGCAGAGCGAGAATCTGCTGCGAAGCGATTACAGTCATCACGGGCACGACATGGGTCCGTCGAGCGGCAGCAACGGCAGCAGTCCACTGCAGGTTAGCTGTTTGCTCGCTTGCGGGGCACCTCGACCACTCTTCCCGAACCTCCGTAGTTATCCCTCTAGAGAGGTGTATGATAACCACCTGATTCGTGTCCGGACGAAATCTATATTTTTTTTCATTAACAAATCTACAGCAAAAAAAAACCGCAAATATCTTTCACATTTTCGTCTCGATCTTTTCCGTCTTTCTCCTCGCTTTCCGTCGACGCTCAACGACCAAATAAATCTCGTCGGGATTTAATGTCCAATTTAATATAATCATCCAACTGCTGCTGAACTAACACTTCTTACCAACTTATCACGCAAAACTGGCCAGCCAAAAATGAGCCGGCCAGCCGCGGCGTAGGTACTTGTACACCTCTTAAAATACGATAGAACTCCCACCCCTGTTCTCTGACGGCTAGATGCGACATATATTTGCCAGGTGCTGTCATCTACAGGCAATGATGTTGAGCCGGGAGCTAACGGACTCGGAGTGAGCAGAGGCGAGACGCTGTCGGAGAACGGCAGCGCGAGCCTCCCGATCGTTCACGATGAGGATCCTCTCGACCTCGAGAGATCCTCATCGACGAGATCGTCCTCCGTCAACGCTCACCGCTCGGTCAGATCGGACAGCCACGATCAGGACGATCCGCTGTCACCCGCCGCGATACACGGGAGCACACCTCTGTCGCAAATCGGCGCGCACTCCTGCGCACCTGTTAACGATATGTATCTCGGGCAAGGTAGGTCCGACACGATCCTCGTCTGCGGGGATTTAAATTATCGATTAATGTTTTGTGTAACCTTGACCTCGTTTCCAGTTCCACTGAAAATGTCAAATTTTTACGATGTTCTTTCAATCCTTGGCTCTTGATTAACGAGAATATTTCTACCTCAAGTAGCAAATTTTCACGATGTTCTTTCGATCCTTGGCTCTTGATTAACAAGAACATTTCCACCTCAAAAATCAAATTTTCATGCTGTTTTTCGATGAATGTCTTGGATGATTTTGAAGTTTGCATCGTTGGAATGCAACGAAATTCAGGAAAAAAATTAATCATTTGAACAAAATTAAAACAAATAATTTTTATTATTTAATTAAAACCATTTTTTTATTGAAATAAATAATTCAGGAAATTAAAATTAACGCAAATGATGCAAATAGGTATAAAAAGTCACCATAGCAACCAGGGGCACGAATTTTTTTTTTTTGTACCCATCATCATTTGAGTTAATTACAATTCATTTTTTTTTCTGAATTTCGTTGCGTTCCAATTATGCAAAATAATGTAACGAGAACATTAATGAAAAAAAAGATGTTCGAAAAATGTATTTACGCAATTTCAATTTCCTGTTTCAATAGCTGTGGAAAGAGGAAAATAGTTTTGAATATTCCATATCCACTGCCACCTGCGCACCTGAATCCAAATTCCTTGCCCAAAGAGCCTGATGCGTGTCCAAATTATGTTGATACTCGGTCGATTGTTCAAACGAAAAGGAACATTTAAATCGCGCTCTACATTACAAATTCGGGTCTTTTTGTGATATAAAATTGTAATTAATATCTAAAAAAAAAAATCTTCGTCGCTCACTTCCGTCTTTAGATGACATCGAGTTCGTGGACACTAGCGACAGATTGTATTTGGAAGAGGTCGGTTACTGGGGTCTCCTCGCAATGCAAGAGCGTGAAAACGAGTACGTGGATGTCGGTGACCCCAGCGATGAAAAATATCCCGGTTAGAATTCATTTTCCTGAGCCTTTGTTTTTTAAACTGAAGTCTTCGCATCAACGAAATATATTTTGTAGCCTTTCAGTGTCAACTTCACGTATCGTCTCTATAATCCCTTATCCATCTCCACTTCCTTCTCCATCCATTTCTTCGTAACTTTCTTCGTAGCTTCGTTGGGCGTCAGTGGCAAACGAGTAATTTTTGTTTAGATATTACAGTTGCAGGCTCGCCTTCTCCGGCGCCGAGCGAAGACGAGGACGAGGGCTGCGGGAGTGCGCCGATCTCTCACAGTGGCGGCCACGGGAGCATCAGGAAAGGAAGACAAAAGCGCGGCGTTCTGCCGAAACAGGCGACCAGCATAATGCGCGCTTGGCTCTTTCAGCACTTGGTCGTGAGTACATAAACTTCTCGTGGCAAATAAAAATGTCAATTAATGTAATTTAATTTTTTTTTTAATTTATTAACGGACTTCTCTTTTTACAAGAATTTTTAATTTTTTGGATGGAGTGACAATTTGAAAATTCCATATTTACAACTTTGAAAAATTATGATTGCTTAATCATAATTTTTCACTATCATAATCATATTTTTTTATTAATTTTTTTATTATTATTACTTAAGAATCATAATTTTTTGAAATTATGATTAAATTTGTATGATTAATTAAATTATGATTTTTTTTTTATTACGAAAAGAAACAGATATATATTTACATAAGTTATCGTAATTAATTAAACAGCCTTTTTGCTTGCGCAATTTAAAAATACAGAATTCCTGTTTGAACATCAACGAAATTCACAACAAGCCTTCAACGGATTCTCGAATTCTTTTGTTCCCGGTGAAATCGCAGCATCCCTACCCCACGGAAGACGAGAAGCGTCAGATCGCGAGTCAGACGAATCTGACTCTGCTGCAGGTGAACAATTGGTTCATAAACGCGCGTCGACGAATTCTGCAGCCGATGCTGGACGGCGCGGGTGCCGAGGCTCTTCCGCGCACCGGAAAACGTCACAAGGCGCCGAAACAATCGTCCCAGCAGCAGCAGCAGCAGCAACAGATGCAGCAGCAGCCGCAGCACCACAGCCAACATCAGCAACAGTCGCAGCAGGCTGGTGGTGGCTGGCAATCCGAGGACTCGGGTAGCGACTCAGGTTCCAGCGACGGCGATGGAGGTGCCGAGAAATCCAAGGACGGTATCGACAGCGACGAGGACGATCTTCACTGACCTCCGTTCTACGCCGCCACACGTGACGTCGACCTCCTTACGGTACCTTCGAAACCAGTTGCTCATTACAGTATTAAGGTATTCGAGGTTAGATATCGCTTTAACTGTCAAATACGTAATTATTCACGCGATTATTGGGGATACTTTGAACGAGCACATTGTCACCACGTGTCGGCTATCTATTTTTCTATTTCCTTTCACGAGAAACGTTAAAATTCCACAAATTTCTCCCAGCTCCATGTAAATTCGAAAAAGCGACTGTAAAATTACGATCGAATGCAGGATGGGCGTTGAAATTGCCGTCGCGATTTGTTTTCAACTATTGCAGTTTTGTAAATCATTTTTCTATTTAAAAAGAAACATAAATTTCGCCTAATGTTTCTATTTGAAGAGAAACATAAATTCCGTCTAATTTTTTTATTTGAAGATAAACATAAATTCCGCCTAATTTTTCTATTTGAAGAGAAGCATAAATTCCGCCTAATTTTTCTATTTGAAGAGAAACATAAATTCCGTCTAATTTTTCTATTTGAAGAGAAACTTAAATTCCGCCTAATTTTTTTTTTTTTAAGAGAAACATAAATACCGTCTAATTTTTCTATTTGAAGATAAACAT
This sequence comes from Pimpla rufipes, assembly GCA_963932165.1. Taxonomy (NCBI): domain Eukaryota; kingdom Metazoa; phylum Arthropoda; class Insecta; order Hymenoptera; family Ichneumonidae; genus Pimpla; species Pimpla rufipes. Next base: position 28,043,518 of record OZ010630.1, read on the forward strand.
AAATTCCCCCTTTTTTTTTTGTAATTTTTCTATTTGAAGAGACACATAAATACCGCCTAATTTTTTCATTGCTGTAAAAAGACACGAAAAAAAGGATTGTAAGATCGCAATTGAACGAAAGTTTGGCCTATTGTAGGCGATCTTCGATAATAGCCGCTCGACTGGCCTCAAATCGCAGTTTGCCTCGTAAAGCAATTTTTTCGCGAGGTTTGAGACACAAAAGTTCCCGAGAAAGAGCACGCAAAAAAAAAATACGTCACAAAGCCGACACGAGAACACAGCGACGCTCCGCGAAAAGTATCGCGAACTAAAGTTCACCCATGTTCTGCTACGGCGACAACTACGTTTCGATCAAGAGTTTCTAACTATAAATAGATAATAGCGAGTCTTCGATGATTTCGTCCTGGAGAAATAGTCACGAACGAGAGACCGCCCCCCGCGTTTACCTCGAATTTACCATTTCGTTTGTCTCCCCCCCACGTTTGTATCGACCGCACAAAGTCAGCTCGTCAATCTCCATTTATATATTATCGTTACACTTTCGTTTTACGTCAACGCGATTGCGTTGAGACTTCCTCGTTCAGCTTCCTCAAACGTTCATCAGTTGTCTTTGATCCGATTCCGACGATTCCAACGACTCCCCGTGAAATCGAGAAAGAATTGCTAAATAACGAGAAAACAAACAAGAGAAAAAAATAAATAAGAACAAAAATAACAAACCGAAAACCACACACAAACACACAATATTTGTGCCATCGTAGAGCGTGGCGTAACTTCCACGCGTAGTCCTTATTCAGCTCTGCATCGTCGTGACGTAGCAAAGTGCTGTCCCTCCAAGATAATAATAATTATTAATAATAATAATAATAATTAATAATTAATAATAATATAACTACTTAAATTAAAGTATATAACGATTATATTTTTAAACTCTAAGTGTCGTCTCTGTGCGTGTATCCGAGAGCCACTGTGGAGCGCTCCAACGGTACTGCTGTACATATAACGAACCGACGGTTACTAAGTAATAAAACTGATATAATACGATTAATGATTTTTAACAAAAACGAAGAAACAAAAAAAAATAAGTGAATGGAAAGAAAAATCATAACGAACAACTCGACGAACGAAAGAGGCGAACTACTACGGTATATTATAACTATAATCCCCCCCTTCCTTGTAATTCGAAAAAAAATGTAAACGACACGAAAAAAAAATCGAAAATGAAAGAAACACACGACACGCACACGCCACTCTTAGCGTCTAAGGTGTAACGTATACTACTATGTACCACTGTCTGCAACGCGATCGCTCGACGCTTTGCGACAGTCGTTCGGGATCGGTCGAATGGAAAAATCGTGAATTTTTCGCGTTCGCCGCGCTTCTTCCGTTGGATACTTAAGAGAAACACCTGATTCATTCCATTGCGTTGGAATAGAGTTCCGTCCAATTTTTGTCGGCTTTCCGACAATTTCCTTTGCTAATCTAACGTCCGTTCTGCCGATTTTTTATGCCACTAGTTGAAGATTCTACTGCGCAACGACTAATTACGCCATAAGGTGCAGTAGATATCGTACATTTTTTATCATTGATGAGCTGAGTTTTCACGCCGATGATCCAGTTTATCGTGCTTGGAAAATTGCGTCACTTCCGTCGCTTTATTCCTTCGACGAATCTTCCGTTTAATAATGATATAAATTCCTCATTATTGAATCCCATTCGACGGTATCCCGTGAGCGAAGCGTCGCGATCGCTTGAAGACAATCAGCGGCGGTATAGATCCTCGTACGGTGGCTGCGCGACGATTCGCACCGATTTTCCATGACTAAACGTTCGCGCGTGAGGATAAAAAGATGAAGATTAGTTGTTTTTTTTTGCCTCGTTTCGAGAAGAGCGAATTTTCGACTTTAGTTTGAACGCTGAGTGTCGAAGCTGTTCCGGATCTATACTGTTACAATTTAATTTTCTGAAGAGGAAAAAAAAATAAAAGAGGTAAATGAAGATTCTTGAAGTATAAACAAATTAAGACGAACGTTATATTGTAAGAGGTAGGGTTTAAGGCTGAACCACGTATACGTATGTGCTGCGGCACCAGACGACTGTGATAGCTCGGTGGGCGGTGCCCAGCCTCCTAATTCATAAACTTGCATACTGAAGAAGCGACTACGAGGAGTAAAATGAGAAAAAGATAAACTCGGAAGCGAATTAGAAGAGAAAAAAAAAGAAGAAGATTAGAGAGCGGCGACGAGCGCGAGCGTAATGTCAAAATGCCACGCATCGACTGAGACACTCCTACTCTTATAAACGTGTCCAAATGCACACGTGAAATCCACCTGTTCTTCTCCGTCGAAAAATTCTTTCGTCCTTGCATCTCGCGTGCGTGAGTAATTAACTTTTTTTTCTGTTGATTTGTTTTTTAAGTCCCAGGATTGAGAAATACGCGTGTGTTAGGACGTCCGATGAAAATTTGCGCGTCAGTCCTCCGTGATTGCGACGTCAGCGTTTTCGGCGGATTCCCAAATATTTACTAAAGAAGCAGGAATGGGCCAAAAAAAGTTCCTCGTCTTGCGATGTGAATTAATTTATTACGCGACTTTTCCTCGAGGTTTCCGTGTGAATTGGAGGCTTCGGGACTAAAGATTGGAGGAAAGTCTTCTCATTATTTTTTTTATGTTCAGTGTGAGTTTAGTGTCGCCTTTGCGAGCGATATTTGGTGCTTTAACCCGCTTCACGATTGAAGAATTTATTTTTTATTCACGACTAAAGCATGAGTTTTGTGTCGTTCAAGAACGTCCGCGATTTTTGGACCATTCCTGGCTTCGCGATGAAAAAAAAACAAAAGATTTTTTAATAGATAAGCTAAACCTATTGCATTACATTAAAAAGACACATGCGTTGCGTAATGAAGAAAAAAAAACATACGTGAACGAATTGAATACTTCTCTCTCGTGTACATCTACGCTCTGTTAATTAAGTTTATTAATAATAAATGCCATCACGCTTGCAATACATCCCTTGCGATATTTCTTCTTTCTCCCTAGCAGCGGCGGTCGGTCTTGTCTTCCGTTTCTCATTCGAAAAGACGGAGTGAGCAGTCAATTGATATTAATATTCTGTTACTGGAATTTGGAATAATCGTCCAATTAATCACGCATTATATTATGTTACACGTTTATTGGATTTTTATTAATCGAAACATGATCGCCGATAACTTCATAATTATGGCGTAGTCTCGGATGTTATACAAAATAGATTTTAATTTTGAACCCCAAATTCGGAAAAAAAAATCATCTCATCCAAAAGTACTTTAATTACGAATTACGTTTATTACAAATTCGAAAACCAATGAGACATCGTTAGAAAACCTAATTTACATTTATTGCAATTTTACGTAAGCGATATGTCGGAGAAAGATGTCGTCAAATCTTCGATACATCAGGTACTGTAATGAAACGATCGGAATGTTTTTTTAGAGAAAAAGTGGAGGCAATCGACGAGAGAGCTGCTGTTCGTCGCGACGACGATGAATCTCATGTTGAAATTGCCCATGGGGTGCGATTTCTTTTTTTTCGTCTTTTTTTTTTGCTAATACGTAAGAAGTCTTAAATATCTTATTCTACGAGCTATCCCAACTTTCTCAAACGCTCAATCTTTGCAGCATCTCGGGGAAAAAACGGGACGGACGATACAAGACGATGTGATTAAAAAGAGAAAAAAAAACGAGGTGATTTAATCACGAGACGAGGTGATTAAAAAGAGACAAAAATTAGGTGATTTAATCACAAGACGAGGTGATTAAAAAGAGAAAAAAGACGATGGGAATCGTCATAACTCGCTTGGGTGGTCGACATGCAACTTATTTGCATTCTCGTCTTAAACGGGGAAATACAATAAGTTATGATAAAGTACTTCGCTTGCAGTACACGAAAAATGTTCCACACAAACGATAAAAGCAGAAACGCGATCCACGTGAAGAAAAAAAAACAACGGGGATTGTTCAGTCGCTATCGCCTTCGTCGCATCAATTAATACAATTTAAACGCTACAACCGTAAATATTTTATCATAAATTAGTTAATTAATTTACCCATGTTATATTTATATGACTGTACATCGGGTAGAAATGCCATCCGGCCTCACTCGCTGACGCGTTCTATTCGTCAAACCACATCGAAACGTTTGCGACTGTGGAATAAACGAAATGACTTTTTTTGCGCGAGAAAAAAAATTAACTCTAAGCCTCGAATCCTGCCGATCGCGGATGACTCGTTCGGCGATCAAAGCTGTACACACAAAACGGTAAAATCAACGAGTCTTTTTCGTTCGCAGGAATGCAAAAACCGATTTTTTTTTACACGACTTCAAACTAGTCTCGAGTAACTAGAAAACGGGAGCGAGTAAAACACGCAAAATTAACTAAAAAGAACGAGGGAAATAATATTGTCCGAGGGCGCACCACACATTGTGTTTCCATTCAGAGGCTAGTCACTGGAACGTTCCGATCTTCCGTATGATCCAACCTGGTCATCGATATGTGGTCCGCGGCGTGTCCCTAGCAATCGTCCGCCCTCCTGTAATTCGATTTCAATCAATTATTTAAATTAATAAATAATTAGTTATTTATTTTTTAATTTATAATAATAAATTAATAAATAAATGATAATTATTTATTATTATTTATTATTAAATAAATAAATAATAATAAATGGGGAATAAATAAGGGAATAAATAAATAATAATTCATTATTTATTTACTTATTTATTCCAAACGGAAACGGGCAAATAAACACGCTAATATTGCGAATAAGACGTCGCCTCACCTATTGGAGAATAGGACATCAGCACGGGAATTCACGAACCACACGACGAGGAACGACAGGACGCAGACTAAGCTTCCCAAAATGATAGTCAGTCGTTCTGTCGCAGCCGACGGTTTCAGGAACATTCTTACGCTGAGCGAGGTCCACACGGATTCCGTCCACGTCGAGTATTGTCCGGATTTCATGTCGTAATCTGGAAAACACATCGATCGTTTGTTCAGCTCTTCGGGAACAGAACAATTTACATGGAAAATAGCAAAAGCGGAACATGAAAAAGAACAGAAAAGTTTACATGGAAAATAGCAGAAGCGGAACATGAAAAAGAACAGAAAAATTTACATGGAAAATAGCAGAAGCGAAACATGAAAAAGAACAGAAAAATGTACATGAAAAATAGCGGAACGTATTTTGCAAATTGTTTAACAGTTTTTCAAGAAGGCTCGGACGTACCGTGAATGATGAAGGCTGGACTGAGTGCGACGCTGTAGTCGGCGGTGGAATGTATACAAACTCCGGTGAGATTGTAACCAGCGATCCACACCTGATGCTTCTCGTTGCAGTCGCTCTGCGTGCGATTCGGCACTTCTTTGCCCGTGAGCAAAAGGCTCAGCTTACCGGTGATACCGGTCACGGCGTTTGGACGCGAAACACCGACGTAGTTGGACAAAACGCGATCCTGCACTTTCGTGCCGGGCGGATTAGCCGCGAGGAAGAGCGAGCAATTCGCGCTCACGAGGTAGCACGACAACATCTGCGAGACTTTTTCCTCGACCGACGCGGAAAGTTGTCCGTTCGCGTTCGGGGATTCCTTTCCGGTTATATTCGTGTAGAGCAAGTCGCCCAGTTTCACGGCCATCGACGCGAGGGAAGCCGCTAAATTGTTCTTGTCCTCGTTTCTGAAACGCGCAAAAAAGCGGAGATTGAAGATAGGAGGAGATTCAAATAACTCCAAATTAAGATAGAAAGAACTCCAAATAAATCCAAATTAAGTCAGGAAGAAATCCAAAAAAACTCGAAATTAAGATAGGAAGAACTCCAAATATTTCCAAATAAAGACAGGAAGAACTCCAAATAATTCCAGATTAAGATAGGAAGAACTCCAAATATTTCCAAATTAAGATAGGAAGAACTCCAAATATTTCCAAATGAAGATAGGGAGAACTCCAAATAACTCCACATTAAAATAGGGAGAACTCCAAATAACTCCAAATTAAGATAGAAAGAACTCCAAATTAAGATACGATGAACTCCAAATAACTCCAAATTAAGATATGAAGAACTCCAAATAATTCCAAATTAAGACAGGAAGAACTCCAAATAACTCTAAATTAAGATATGAAGAACGCCTCAATTCCAAATTAAATTGAGTGTAAAAAGATCCTCGAACCAAAAGAAAACGAAAAAAAAAACCATAATTTGTGAAGAAAATTGTAGTTCTTACTTTCCAATCCCGAGACTCTCTCCATCGTCCAGAATGCTTTCGTAATATTTGTTGGTGAACTGCTCGCCGTGATTGGAAATAACAGCAGCCGGCAGCCCAGGCTTCACAGCGAGGAAACTCTGAATGGACGTCGGCGGAACGCTGCCATCCAGCGTCGAGTTCTCGAGCGAGAAGCTCTTCTGCAACGCCTCTATCAAACCGTTGCCCTTGTAATTGTTCGCATGCAGAAAGAGTTTCTCCACCCCTCCAAGCTGGCCGAGCTCGATGACGGCGGTGACTTTGTCGATTCCCAAATTCTTTCCGCCCACCGAGTCGAAAGTTCCTTCTTTGAGGTCGAAGGCCACGCGACTCGAGCCGATGTAGTCGAACGCCTCGCCGTTCAACCAGGAAAACACGACGTTGGTCTCTACGCGAATAAAGATATTTGGTTTTATTAAAATCTTCCTGAGAGTTTTTAGGAAATCTTCCTAAAAACGAAAGTTTGCATCGTTGCAATGCAACGAAATTTAAAACAACAGAATATTAATGAAACTAAATGATTATACCGGCTATAAAAAGTTATTATAAGAACAGCATGACAAAACAAAATTATTTCACCCCCTAATGGGGATAAATTATAAAAATAATTTATCCCCATAAATTATTTAAATTATTTATCCCCATAAATTATTTAAAATATTTATCCCCATAACTTATTTAAATTATTTATCCCCATAAATTATTTAAATTATTTATCCCCATAAATTATTTAAATTACTTATTTAAATTATTTATCCCCATAAATTATTTAAATTACTTATTTAAATTATTTATCCCCATAAATTATTTAAATTACTTATTTAAATTATTTATCCCCATAAATTATTTAAATGATTTATTTAAATAATTTATCCCCATAAATAATTTATGGGGATAACATATTTAAATGATTTCTTTATTTATTATTTAAATTTTTATGGAATTAATATTTCGTTTTTAATTTCCTTGCATTGCAACGATGCAAACTTCAACGTCTTGCGATTTTTCGATTACGCGTTTACTGACTTCCGACTGTTGGGTTTAGGGTATTCATGTAGTAGGCGGTGGCGAGCAACGTGACGAAACCGGCGACCGCGCTGTTTGCCCCGGGAACGAGTCCGTCGAACATGGAATTCGCGTCGAGTCGAGCGACGACGAAGATCACGGACTCCGTGCTGTTCGTCAGCGGACCCGGCGCCCAATGAATGTTCATGTCGCCCAGGGGATCGCAGAACGATTCAGCGTTGAAATTCAACATCCTCGCGCTGCGACGCAGACACGACTCCGAATCGACCGCGGAATGCATGAAAGACTTCATTTCGAGCGCGCAGAGAGAACGCGACGTCTGCTGGTCTGTGTCGTGAGCGTTGTGCTTGAAGAAACAGGCCTTGAGCTCCGCTAGTAGAGTTTCGTTCTGAAAAATAAAACGATCGGTTAGTCACATCGCTTCAGGAATCGACGAAATTTTTTTTGCAATTTCTCTGCTCTTTATTATCGCTTCGGAGTATCGCAACTAAAATTTATTTAAACAGTCCAACTGGAAATCATGATACAATCGAGATACAAATAAATTGAAACAAGTCTTCGTAGATGGAGATTTAAGTAGATAATGAAAAGAATTTTTTTTCGGAATGCCATGGAAATGAAACAAAAAAAAATTAAACTGTAAGGAAAAAAGGGATTTTACCTTCAAGTAGAACATGGGAAACGGCCAATCTTCCATAAGAAAATTGTATCCGTGAGGATTCCAAGGTTTCTCATTGTCGCAGCTCTTGTAGCCCGAATATCTGTTGGGACAAGTGTCGTCCGGTGAATAAGCCGATGGCAGCGGCTCGGTACTGTTTTGCGTCAGCAATATTCCGCTTATATTGTTCGTGTCTCTCAGACGTTTTAGCGTGTCCTTCGTGAACATAGAGAAAGGCATAATGACGGTGTAGGGACCTGCTTTGCCTGTTTCCTCGAGCCATTTCAGGTCAGGCGGCCCCTCAATCAAGTGAATCACTCCAACGCTGCCTCCTCTTGATGCTGGTAAAGAAAATTCAACGTATGACCAACATGAAAACTCAACGTTGCGCTGCTCGGCAGAAAAATCAGTGCGGCTCATTGCAGTGAAGCTGAGAGTCGCGACTCGCCAGATTTTGCTTCGCCCAACAAATAATAGTAAAAAAAATAAAAAAATTGGTAAAGGATTACACGAGCAGCCAAATTAATCTGACGAGTTGCGACTTGGCAAATTTTGCTTCGCCCAACGACAATTAGTTAAAAAAAAGAAAAAAATTAGTAAAAAATTACACGAGCAGCCGAATTCATCTGACGAGTCACGACTCATCAGATTTTGCTTCGCCCAGTGAAAATTAGTACAAAAAAATAATAAAAAAAATTAGTAGACTTACACGAGCAGCCGAATTGATCTGACGTGTCACGACTCATCAGATTTTGCTTCGCCCAGCAAAAATTACTTTACTGTTTACAAAAATTAGTACAAAAAAATAATAAAAAAATTAGTAAAGACTTACACGAGCAGCCAAACTGATGAGTGCCGTTCTGCCTTCGAAAACAAGCGGCAACGCCGTTGACTGGCATGTAGATCATATCCTTGATCCTCTCGGCGTAGACTTGGAGACAAAACAACAATTACGCACCTATCCCGTGAGTAACCAAAAATTTCGCGGTCAATTCTACTCACCGGTGTTCGCCGCGATTAGGAGTATTAAAAATCGGACGTCCGTGAGACGCGTCATTTTTTTCGGTGTTGTTACTTGTCAAACTAGCGGAAATGGAAAATAAACCGTGTTGGGAGATAAGGATGAAATCACCCACGACCGACCAGCCTAAAGTTGCATTCACACTTGCGTCTCTGTCATGGCTGCTGAACTTGGCGGATCCCCCACTCCGCGAATCAGTAGTATGGGCGCTTCCACGTGTAAATGCTCGAAATGCAATTGGTAAAAGGCGCAACCGGTGCAACCAATTTCATCGCACCACATATTCGGTATTTACTATAAAGCTATATTTCTTCACTGTCGATACCCAGAACTATTTTTTCCACACACTGCGTTTTTAGTTCTGCAAAAATAGCAAAAAAATTGTTTTCTTCATACTTTTCGGGCAACAGTGGCAAAAAAAAGGAATCCGGCCCTTTTGCGTATTTTTTTTTGTATGTAAAAAATAAAAATATATTATCAGCAGCGGAGCCAAAAAATAAGCCATTTCAAATTTTCATCTAGTCGTTTTAGGTGGTTCACCGCAAAAAAAAAACACAGACTTATACCAACTAACCCGGAGTTCATGTCTGTCGTGATTATAAAAAAACATCTCTCATATTAACAGAACAATTACCCAATTCAGTGTAATTACACGAGCATACGGGTGCTCCAAAAAATAATCCATTTCAAGTTTTCATTTAAGAATTTAAGGTGGTTCGCCGCAAAAAAAAACAAACCTATACCAACTAACCCAGAGTTCATGTCAATCGTGATTATAAAAAACATCTTTTATATTAACAGAACAATTACCCAATTCAGTATAATTACACGACCATATGGTTGCTAATTTGAAAAAATAATGTCAAGTTTTCATTTAAGAGTTTCAGATAGCTCGCCGCAAAAAAAAACCTATACCGACTGCTCCAAATTTATGTCATTCATGATTACAAAAAACATCTCTCCTGTTACCAGAACAATTACCCAATTCATTGTAATCACACATTCGCACAAACGCGCCACAAATCCCCGTTCAACAATAACAACAAATCAATACGCCGCGTCGCTCCCGCAACAATCCCCGAATCCACATTCATATTTCCCGTACCCGCTGCGCGGTCTTCGTGCGCGGGCGTCGTGCGCGGGTGTAAGACAGACAGTGGAGGGGGGGAAGTCGTCGTCGCTCGTCGCCGTGTCGGGTGTCGAGAATCCGCGTACTCGAGCCATCTGGCGCACGTTGTTCCAAGAACACGGCTAAAGGGTTCACTAACCCGAGGAAAGATTGCACCTCGTTCACTTGCATATCCGCCGAATAGCAAAAGAAAAAAAAAAAAAAAAAAAAAAAAAAAAAAAAAGGTTGATGGTGCGCGGTGCGCGAAAAGGAGCGACGGGACCGTCTCCGAGATCAGTGGTATCATTTTATCCCCGCGGTACGCGCGGCCGATTTGTGTCGTTCGCCGTTTCCGAGTGTCGTCGTCGCCGTTTTCGCACGAGATTCGCAGGAGATCTTAACCAACGTGTGACCGCCCAATAAAATTCCCAGCCGTCGGTCCCATCGAGTCTCTGGCATATGAAATAACCGCTCGTGGAGCGAGTAGTGCAAAAATGTCAGGACGGTGGCGCGGCTTCGGTTGACAATTACCGCTTGGACGACGACGACGACGCTTAAGCTGCTGCCGCCTCGCTATGTGTGCCAGCAGCTCGCTCCTCTGATCGCCGCTCAACACAGCCTTCGATGAGACATTATAAATTATTGATTGCCAGGTGGTCGTAATTGTTATCACGACATGGCATCCCGCAGGTATGAGCCACGTTTTTTTTCTTCTTTTTTCTTTTTTTTTTCCTACTCCTTAACTGCAGATCGCGCTGCAAAAAATCGAGATCTCTACCTTCCTACCTATGGGAGGGAAAGGGGGGAGGAGGGGGTGAGGAATCCCCCCCTCTTCGTGTCCCTTCTCGTCGCCGCATGCAATTATCATAACTCACGGATCTCACTACGCGGCTCTAAAATCCTCGCCGAGACGATCAGTCGATCGCCCGCTCGTTGCTCGATAAGTTGCGCGCAATTTTTTTTTTTTTTTAATAGTGTAGTCGCGATATTTTCTACGGCGACTCGCGTGGCGCGATTGGTGCGCTCACCTTGAATTTTTTCGAGCTCGTCGAATTTTTTCGGATCTGCTCTTATTCACTGGTTGGGGTGATAAAAAAATCCATATTTGGAGATCTATGTGAGGAACTGAGGAATAGCGGATCAGTGAGTTAGATTCATTCGGGGAATTTTCTGCGGGTGCGGCTTGTGTGCTTTTCTGGGGGTCGCTGATATCAATTATTTACACTTGTGATTCATGTGAGCTGTGGTTTTTTTTGGATTTGGGATTGGGAGCGTTGGGGATAGTTTGGATCGATGGAATCGATGATGGATTTGGGTTTGGGAAGTTGAGGATTAAAGGGACGATGAATCGTTTTTATTGCAGATGGTTTCATCCCAACATATCAGGAATAGAAGCCGAACGTCTTTTGATGGAACGCGGGTACGACAGTTCTTTCCTGGCGAGACCGAGTTCCTCTAATCCTGGTGATTTCACGCTCTCCGTCAGGTGAGAAACGCATTTTAGTGTTCTTGATTCAGGGATGGATTAATTTAGTTTCTGCGTGAATTACAGTAATTTTTGTATACATAGTTTGACTTGAACTACAATTTTTTAAATTATTCAAGTATGTTTATGCTGCACGACATGTTAATTGTATATTGAAACTATGAATTGTGAGACAAGAAATAATTTTAAAAATATCATATACCGCATGACTAAATAACTGAAGAAGATTCCAGTGTTTTATACTAATTAAATTGATGCCAAAGATTTGTTTATTATTTTCAAACGAATTACAACAATTTCCCAAAATTTGCCTGTGATTGGATTTAATCCGATTGATAAAACGCTTGAATCTTCTTAAAAATAGAAATCAATTGGCCAACACATTATTCTAATACTGCAAAGTAACGGAACAAAAAAATTTTGCCCATCCCTGTTTTGTTCGTCAAATCTCCCGGTTTATGCTTTGTCCCAAATAAGCCCTCTGTTCCTTCAGGAGAAACGGTGAGGTCACCCACATTAAGATACAAAACACCGGCGATTTCTACGATCTTTATGGAGGTGAAAAGTTCGCCACTCTCTCCGAGCTCGTGCAGTTTTACATGGAAAATGGTGGACAGTTGCGCGAAAAAAACGGCGAGGTGATAGAACTGAAGTATCCGCTCAACTGCGCCGATCCGACGACCGAGAGGTGGTTTCACGGACATCTGTCCGCCAAGGAGGCGGAACGATTGATGCTCGAACGTGGCAAAAACGGCTCTTTTCTCGTTCGCGAATCTCAGAGCAAACCCGGGGATTTCGTGCTCTCCGTGAGAACCGACGATCGCGTGACACACGTTATGATAAGATCCCAGGTAAGACGATCTTGGATTCGTCGCGTCCACAGGTGTACATATTTATATTACAATTGCAGATGGAAAGATCATTAACGTTCCAGGATCTTAAGTACGACGTGGGCGGAGGCGAGAAATTCGACAGTCTCAGCGATCTGATAGAGCATTACAAACGCAATCCGATGGTCGAAACGAGTGGAAGCGTTGTCCATCTTAGGTGAGACATCACTAAATCCATTATTTTTCCTCTCATCATCGTCCGAAAGATTCACAATAAAAAGCTTGGCCGATTGATTTCTAGTTCTTATCAAAATGTATAAAAATAGCTAAAACGGTTGCGTGTATAATTTAACTACTTTTCACACTTTCAATCCCTCTGTTATGCGAATGCCGAAAAACAGACTCGTTGAATTGCCTGAGTAAAGCGACCTTAAGTAGCGTGAATGCAGCAGTGAGTGAATAGCAGATTTTTAAGAATTCACGAGAAATTACGACTTAGATCATCAATAGATTCTTGATTTGTCTATTATTTAGCTATCTAGTGCGATTATTTTGTCGCTGAAGCTCATTTTCGACTAAAAGTGTAAATTAGATGAGCCCGTTCATTTACTGGTGTTTTTGCATTTTTGGCTTTTAGTACTTATTTTTATTTACATCGTGATAAACATTCGAGATTTTCTTACCTGCATTGCATAAATTCAATGCTTTGGTCAATCGGTAAAATTATCATGAAGTCTGAAAAAAAAAAAAAAAAATTAAATAAAATGATTTAATAACTTAATAATTAATTTAATTAATTTAATAATTTATGGTATAAATAAAATAAAAAATTATATTTTATAGAAATCCATGAGAATCAAATTATTCTGCTTAACTCTTCATTTACTGGTGACTTTTACTCTACGAGCGAAAAACGTTATCGGCGAATAAATAGCGCCTCACGATTCCAGACAACCGTTCAACGCGACGCGTATAAACGCAAGCGGAATAGAGAGCCGGGTGCGGCAGTTGCACAAAGAAAACGGATGCTCGAACGGATGGCTGTGCTGGAACGGGGCGTCGACGGACAGCGAGTCGGGCGCGGGTCGGGCCAAGGGAAAAGCCGGCTTTTGGGAGGAATTCGAGTCGCTTCAGCAGCTCGAGTGTCGTCACTTGTTCTCGCGTAAGGAGGGCTTGAGACCGGAGAATCGCGCCAAGAATCGCTACAAGAATATTCTGCCGTGTAAGAAATCGCGAGATTTATCCGCATACCGCCGACCGTTGGATATTTATGACGCGCCAATTACTAACGCATATCCGCGCTTGCAGTCGATCATACGAGAGTCCGGCTGAAGGATGTGGATCCCAACGTTCCCGGGGCAGATTACATTAACGCTAATTACATTAAAGTGAGTGGAATTATTACGCGACGACACGCGGCGAAGATGGATTTTCCCGGTAATCGCCGGTCGTCGCGGCAAAAATAAATCGAAAGAAGAGAAGAAGAAAAAAAAAAGGAAAAAAGAAATAAAACGTCGACTGTTGTGTTGCAGAACGAGGAGGGAGAAGGCACGTGTAGCGGTACCACCGCTTCGGGCGACACTTGTATATTCAACAAATGCTACATAGCCACTCAAGGTTGTCTGCCGAACACCATTCAGGATTTTTGGCACATGGTCTATCAGGAGAATACCCAGGTTATCGTGATGACTACCAAAGAGATGGAGCGAGGAAAGGTAAACGGGGAAGCCGAGAAAACGATCGCGATCTCGCGAGTTTTCATTGTATCATATAGACTTAATTTCGCATAAATTTGAGAATATTGGGAGAGAATCGCAAACACTTCTTGAAGGTATGAAAATCGGAGAAAATTTATGCACGTTAAAGGTACTGGAAATATTAATTTGGCATAATAATAATTGCAAAATGTTATTAACAAATTGACGAAAAAAAAAATCGTTTAACAAATATCCCGGTGACCCAACTTTTTTTTTTTTTTTTTTGTGAAAATGATTCGTTAATTTTTCTGAATACATATGAATTTTTTCAGATTTTTAAGTTAAATTTGAAATTTGTGCTTTTTCACCCTATATAAAACACAAATTTTAAAGCTAACTTAAAAATCGAAAAAAAAATTCATACGTATTCAGGAAAACGAACGAATCGTAAAAAAAATGTGGGTCACCGGGATATTTGATAAACAATTCTTTTTTCAATTTGTTAATAACATTTTAGAATTATTATTATGCCAAATTAATGTTTTCAGTACTTTTGACGTGCATGCATTTTTTCAGATTTTCAAACCATCGAGAAGTGTTCGCAATTCTCTCGCTCTATTCTCGAATTAATGCGAATTGAATACTCGACGCTCCTACATCCTTAACGTTACGCTCGGTATAACAACGAGAGATTCTTGTCTGCTTGTAGAACAAGTGCGCACGCTACTGGCCCGAGGAGGGAGAAGTCAGCGAGTACGGAGGCGAATGGAAAGTCCGGGCGCTCGGGCGAACATCAACCGCCGACTACACTCTGCGGGAATTTCTACTACAGGGAAACAAGGCGAACTTCTCGGAGCCCCGGCGGATCTATCACTATCATTTTCAGGTAACAATTCACTCGCCGTTTTCGAACTTTCGAATTTGAAAATCGTTACCATCGTAAAACACGCAGTTTCTTCTCGAAAATGTTGTCGTCGAGAATCGTGGATTATCATATTTTGTTAATCTTATTTTGTATTTTTTCGAATCTATTATATATTTTCGAAGTCATTATTTTTTTGAATCTATTATATTTTTTCGAAGTTATTATTTTTTCGAATCTATTAATTTTTTTTCGAAGTTTTTATTTTTCCGAATCTATTAATTTTTTTTCGAATCTATTATATTTTTTCGAAGTTATTATTTTTTCGAATCTATTATATTTTTTCGAAGTTATTATTTTTTCGAATCTATTATATTTTTTCAAAGTTATTATTTTTTCGAATCTAGAAATTCGAAAAAATAATAATTCAACTGCCATTCGATATTGAATTTTCTTCTCGACGTTTTGCTAAAAATCCTGCAGTCTACACGTCGTAAATTTCGTAATACAAACAGGCTTGGCCCGATCACGGCGTTCCATCGGATCCCGGCTGCGTGCTCAACTTTTTGCACGACGTGAACGCGAGACAAGAATCGATCGCCGCGGCTGTGAGTCCGGCTGGATCGACCAATCAGTCTCCGACCGCCGTCGGCCCTATCCTTGTCCATTGCAGCGCTGGTATCGGACGTACCGGCACTTTTATCGTCATCGATATGATTCTCGACCAGATAAAACGGCACGGTGAGCTCAAACGCGCTTGAGGCTAGTTTTAAAGAGGAAAATGAAAGGATATTTAATAACTATTCTGTTCCATATATATTTTTTCAGGTCTCGATTGCGAGATCGATATTCAGCGTACGATTCAACGGGTTCGCTCCCAGAGATCCGGAATGGTGCAAACTGAGGCGCAGTACAAGTTCGTTTATTTGGCGGTTTTGCACTACATCGAAACAGTATCTCAGCGAAGACTCGCTGAACAGGTGCGTTATTGTTGGTTTTTTTTTACTCAAAATTCTCCCACGGTTTCTTTTCGCGAGTTGACAGTAGATTCGTATCAATCAACAGTGCATACTTTGAAATTTCCCACGATGGGTAAATAATGTCACCGTTTTATCTTCTGAATGTAATCAGCTAACTTAATGAGTGAAGAAGTTTCTTAGAACTTTCCATTTCTTTGTAAACGGAAATTCGTGGAAAATAGGATTTCCTGAATTAACGATCCGTAGTAATAAAATGATACGAGAAAAAAAATGCATGCATGCATTTCTCACGACGATATAACGACGGAGGTTGGATTTTTTAATACGGCTCAGGTCGTATTTGTTTCTTATTTATTCGAGACAACTTACATAAAAAGTACATTTGGGTGACGAAAATACATAATAAGACGCTTTCTAGGACACGACGCGTCATTTTCAATTCCTAGGAATTTTTTTAATATCACTATAAAAAATAGACGAATGAATTAGTAACTTACGAAAGAGATTTCTATGGATTCCTTTCGGGGATTTTAATGTTTTCTATAACGAGTCACCGGTGACGCACGAGAAAAAAAATGCATACATGCGTTTCTCACGACTTTTTTTCATACGACTCAGGTCGTATTTATTTCTTATATTTATTCCAAACAACTTACATAAAAAGTACATTTGGGTGACGAAAATACATAATAAGACGCTTTCTAGGACACGCCGCGTCATTTTCAATTCCTAGGAATTTTTTTAATATCACTATAAAAAATAGAGGAATGAATTAGTAACTTACGAAAGAGACTTCTATGGGTTCCTTTCGGGGATTAGAATCTTTTCTATAACGAGTCACGGGTGACGCACGAAGAGAGACGCATTTATGACTCACGCGCCGCGAAGGATACCAAAACATTAAGGATATATCGTGTATAGAAATTCCCAAGCCAAGGCTTCGCATTTGCGTCGCAGCTTCTTTTTTTAAAAATCATTTACCAAGAAAATTGTGTCCATTCGGCTGTTACAGAAATCGCTTCAGCTCGGCCGCGAGTACACGAACATTCGTTACAAAAGCGAGAGCAACGTGGTGAGCGCGGCCGGAGTGGGCGAGACGCCGAGCGTCACGCCGACGCCCACGAGTCTCACGGCGCCGACGAATTTCACACTCAGCACGGCGGTCGGTGGCCTGAGGCCCAAGTAACCGTCGTCAAACGCGGACGACACACGGAAAAGCAGGTTCTGATCGACATACGCGAATTACGTATGCGTTTCTCTTAGGCCTAGAGAGGTTCGACGTAGAGACGCGGGATAAAAAAAAATCCCGCGTAAACTATCGCTAAAAAAACGAAAGCCAGAGACGAAGGGTTTAAAAAAAATATTATACGTATGGTAATGGCAATAAAATAGCCTCCAATGTCCACCCGTAGAGATCAGAAACCTATTCGAGCTAATCCGTGGGCGGGATTGCCGCAAACGAGGCTTCGTGTCTCCCCGAATCTTGTAAATCTGTAAAATTAGCGGCGCCTCGTGGATTCTCAAGATTTTCGACAACGTTTTTTTTGTTTCTTTTCTCTTTTCATTTTCAGACCTCTTGCCACTGCTTCCCCCGTTTACTGGATAGATAAATATAACATGACACACTCGGCGAGTACTCGAATGAATTTCGAGCTTGTCGAGCGTCACACGCGCTTTTTACGCCTGGGAATTTTGATTCTTCAACGCCCCGACCGATATATATCGCTATGTTGTACATTAAATGTTAATTGGGAGTGAGACTCCGAGATCTTCGCTTTGCCTCGTGAATTGTACGATTTCTTTTTGCCGTTTGTTTCCTTTTTTTTATATACTAGAGTTTATCATGATGTTGAAGTTTGCATCGTTGAGGCGCAACGAAATTCGGAAAAAAAATGTATTCTAATTCACCCAAATTATAAAATTGGATATAAAAAGTCATCATAGCAACTAATTATTATGATGACTTTTTATACCTAATTTCGTCATTTCGATAAATTCGATTTTTTTTTTTTATTTTTATTTCGTTGCATTCCAACGATGCAAACTTCAACATCATAGTTTATCGGCGATCGACTTTTGATTGTGATTGAAAAAGTGTACAAACACCGATCGGTAGGAGTTGAAACGCGTTTTTTCTGTTTCGTATCGTTTCGCTTTTTGCTTCTTTTTTAATTTTTTTTTTTTTTGTGTAAACGATGTAACGACGTTGTGTTTTTTGATACTCTTTGTGCAACGGCGGAACGGACGTACGTACATTAAAAATCGTAAAATTCCATGAGACCGCTGTGCCGGGTTTGCTGTAGGACGTGTGTCTCACCCGATAAGTTTAATGATTGTAAATTTTTAAACATTGCCTTTTATAGTACAGTGGTAAAAGCGCGACCGCTTGTAAACGCGGCGCCGGGACAGGTTCGAGGCTTTGCAATAGCCGAAGCTCGCACGAGTCGATTATTCGATATCACGGGAAAATGCACGTGATATTTCATTTATACTAGATAAAGAGAGAAAGAGAGAGAGAGCGAGAGAAAGAGAGAAAGGGAGAGAGAGAGAGAGAGAGAGAAATTTATGTATTTCATGCGCGATAAATGCAATTGTGATAATGCCTTTTTAAATTAGGTTTTTATAAAGCTTTAAGTTAACGCCCGTAAATTAATAGATTTATCGTAGAAACTCGGAGATCCTGATATCTTGAATGTTTCATTCTTTTTTTTTCTTCTTCTCAAGACCGTTAATTAATCGAGATATTCTATCTGCTTTTTTCGTTTGTTTATTCATTCTTGTTTTTTCTTTTTCTAACAACAATCACCACTGTTTCTGAAATTCCTCTTTTGGGAATATTACGTATATGATAAGTTACACGCGAAATGCTTATTATCTACACTAGTAACGGATACTTCGTTGTATACCTGATTGCGGAAAAATCGTGTACTCTTGTGAAAGGATGAAATAGCAATTAAAAATGTGGTACATTGATATTCCCCCTCTATCCGCCAGGCATAATACGACGATTCGGAAACGGAGATGTCAAGCGTTCGTTATTTCAAAATACACTTATTTTTATTTATCGTACAATTTGTTTGTTATTAAATATTTGCTAAACGTGGCCTACATTTTATATAACTCAATATAAAATCCTTAAAACACATTTTTGGCAACAAATTTCATACGGAAAAATCGTAAAAAGCAAATGCAACGTTTTTTCATGAAATTTATTGCCAAAAATGTGTAAGGATTTTTCATAAAGTTGAAATATTGAGTTAAATAACGCGTAGTCCACGTTCACTAAACATTTAATAATAAACAAATTATAGGGTAAAGAAAAAAAGTGTGTGTTTAAAAGAAACGGACGCTTCACGTCGCTGTTCGGAAATGAATCGATCGCTCTTTGATCGTTGATATTTCAACCACCACGAAGACACACACAACACGGGATTTGAAAACACCGCGGTCTTGTAGACGTATTTTATTTCGATAAACATATTTATGAAAAAAGCCTGACTATATTTAGGGAGCAAAATAAAATTAACTTTTTGTGTAAATCATTATGTTTATTGTATTGATATCGTATGCCCTGCTTCGTCTTTAAACTTATTACACGTAATGTCGATAGGCTAAGGTCGTGACCGTTGTACTGCAGTTAGAAAATATTCGAAATAATTTGGTGAATGTCCGCCAACTCAAAATGCTCTCCCTATTATGTAACATAATTAAAGTTCACAATGATCGTTCGCTTTTTTTTTTATTGAAAAAAAAAAGAAAAGAAAATAAGGAAAAATCTTAAGGACTATTTGACTGTAATCTAGATCACCTTTGCAGCGTAGAAGACTGAATATCATTTAACGATCTTAACTCTATTGTGGAATACCTTCTCGATCGGCTTCACCTCGCCGAAACGGGCTTTGCGCTTTTCTATTCTCGCGTCGCGCTCGGCTTTTTCCATAATACTGGACGCCGTTGTTCCGAATCGCTCGGAACGCTTCTTCAAAACCTCGTACGAGACGTGCTGAAAGAAAAACGTTTATTATTGAATTTTTTACATTTTTTATTAAATTTTTTTAATTTGTAATTTTATTTAATTTTTTAAATTTTAAATTAAATTTTATTCTTTTAATATCGATTTTTTTTTTTTTTTTTTTTTTTCAGATAGAATTGATAAGATTTTGGCAAATAACTATACGTTCCATTATTTTTAAGATCGTCTTAACAGATCGTCTTTAAGATCGTATCTTAATCCGTAATATTATTATGGATTAAGATAATTTATTTGAAGGGTGAAAGTGAATTTCTATATATTTTTTCTTACCACTGGCGTCTTGACTGACGATGACGATGTACTGGTTCCATTATTGGCATTGAATCTCGCTGATCTCGCCTCCTTCTTCGCGGATTCCGAAAGCGGCAAGCCAAATTTCTTGGCCCTCATTTCGAGTCTCTCCTTCACTCCCAGCTCCGACAATTTGATAACTTTCTTCTCAGGTTGGGCAGTGTCGCACGTTTTTTCCGCACTCTCCTCGCTCTTGGCCTCGTCGACTTTGACTTCCTCGATGATGGGATTGCGATTCAGCACTATCTTCTTGGTGCTTCCGGTGTTGCTTTCCGTTGACAATTTTCTCTTCTCCCCGACTTCTTGGGAGTCTGGCTTGCTCGACAATTCCTCAATTTCTTCATCCTGCAGAAATAAAACAAGTTATTGACAATTCCTCAATTTCTTCATCCTGCAAAAATAATTTTTTTTTTTTTTTTCTTTTCTCAAATATCAGTACACAGTACTACATACCCCGAGCACTGCGTCTTCGTCAAGTATTTCATCAGTGGTTTCGTCCAACGACAGTGTCGAGTCTAACACATTTAAAAAAAAATCAAAACTAGATCAGAAATTTATCAAAGCCTAAATTAGAACAAATTTGTAGAGGTCAACATTCTGGCATCAGGTCACAAGAACTTAAAACGCCACAGTGAAAAACTATTGAAACAAACGGAGCATCCAGCATAAAATTCATAAAAATTAGTTTGGGCCTCAAAGCCGCATTCTGAATATTTTTTTATTCTTTAATCAACAGAAGATCAGAATCATCTGTTTCGGAGCAAAACAATAAATTCAGTCAAACCCAGATGAGTAAAAAACTAAAAAAACAAACGGAGCATTCAGCGATTCTAAAAATTCTATCTCAATGCTTTTTAGTCTTTGCTCAACAGATGACGATTTTGGAGCAGAATAAAAAATAAAGTCGAGCCCAAACGAGCATCAACATCTAGCCACAAAGACTCAAAGCGCCAGTGAAAAACTATTAAAAAAAAATCTTTGCATCCAGCAACCATAAAAATTCGATCTCAACGCTTTTCTTTCTTCGATCAACGAATGACGAAAAAATCGTATGTTTTGGAGCACAAAAACGATAATAACAATACGAACCACCGTGAATAGCCAGCTGCAGTCTCTCCACGAGTTCGGTTTTGTTTCCCGTCGTGGGCAGTCCGCGTTGCTTCAGTTCCACCTTCAAGTCCGTAACCTGGAAGAAAATCAATCATGCCGCAACTCCGAAATGCTGATGTAAATAAGACGCTGGGAAAAGCCGCGAGTGGGAAGCGCGACGAGCAAAAGTGTTGGGTTAAGTCCGGCGGCCCGTGGATCGAGCGACCGGGAAACCGGGTCGGGTCAGCCGCTCCGTCGGTCCTACCTTCATTTTCGACAGTTCGCTCAATCCTTTCTCGTACGACGAGTCCGCCATTCCGCGTTGTTATTTACGGTTGAAACGACGATTACGCGAGACAGCCGCGAGAGAAGGATATAATAATGCAGCACACAACACCGACACCTCGGCTTCGGAATGATGTCGCTGGGAAATCTCGCTCGAGACAAGAGAGAAGCGTGTTGCCGTCGTTCTCCGCTGTTTCCAAGGATGCGATCGATCGATCGCCACAGGTTGAGGCGATGTGTGAAATGTGTACCACGTGACACGTGAGAGCGAGAGAGATAGCTGCTTTTTTTTAATCAATGCCATTCCAAGGCTGTTGTTAGTTTGGATGAAAGCGAAGTATCGTTCGACGGAGAATTAAATTGCGCTTCCGTTGATGTTTTTCTTTGCGTCAGAATATTTTTGGTATCTCCGTACGATTGATTACAGTTTTTGTTACCGACTGAGTAGGCTTCACCTTAAGGGTATGTGCAATACCGACTGCGGTAATAAAAACTGTAATGAACGTTTTTGACGGATTGCATTTGCATGTAGAGCTAAAAGAAGAAATTCATTTCCTGTGGATTTCACCAGTGCAGGGAATGAATTTCTTCTTTTAGCTGTACGGGAATGTGAAACATGTACCACGTGACACGTGAGAGCGAGAGAGATAGCCGCAATTTTTGAATCAATGCCATTCCAAGGCTGTTGTTAGTTTGGATGAAAGCAAAGTATCGTTGGAGGGAGAATTAAATTGCGCTTCCGTTGATGATTTTCTTTGCCTCAGAATATTTTTGGTATCTCCGTACGATTGATTACAGTTTTTGTTACCGACTGAGTAGGTGTCTCATATTCCCTTAAGGCGATGTGAAATACCGACTGCGGTAATAAAAACTGTAATGAACGTTTTTGACGGATATTTGTATGTAGAGCTAATAGAAGAAATTCATTCCCTGTGGATTTCACCAGTGCAGGGAATGAATTTCTTCTTTTAGCTGTAAATGCAAATATGCGTAAAAAACGTTCATTACAGTTTTTGTTATCGCAGTCGGTATTTCACATGCCCTTAAGGCGATGTGAAACATCCATGTCCAGCCCAGTCGGTATCAAAAACTGTAATGAACGTTTTTGCCGGATATTAGCGTTTACAGCTGAAAAGACGTGACAATTTGTCGTAGTTACCGACAATTCTTTCGGAAGTGAGTTTCGCTTATTTATTACTCCCAAATCGTAATCGGAATGCACGTACCATGTGTGATTTTTAATTATCTAGCGTGTGAATCAGTCGCTTTTCTCAGTTTTTGTCGAAAAACGAAAAAAAAATCGAACTTTTCATTACAGATTTCTCCGCGGGTAATTGATCTGTAATTTTTTTTTCCGAAAATCAAAATTCTGACTAATTCACGCACGAAGTTCACATTACCGGCGTCTGTATTTCAATTTTCGCTTCGATCCGTTCGTAATTCACGAAAAACGGCACTTCCGAACTTTCGAGGTGCAAAGTCGGTATTTCACATTCCCTCGGACGAGAAACGACGCCGGCCAATCGGAGCACCGCGCAGCGGTTGCACTGAGAACCGCCTTGTCGTCATATGTTTTTCCGTCGTGAAAAAAAGGTCCGTCTGTCAAAATCCGTCGACTGCCCGTTTTCTCGCGAACGCACAAGTCGCACGGACGTTTTGGAAGATATCATGTCGTGCTGATCGAGATCGATCGCATCGTCGACTCGCGTCCGGCGCTTTTTACTCTATTTACGGATCGTCGCGCGTCCCACCCGACACGATTTCACGGGGCAACGTGTGACGTGGTGCAACCGCGATTTCTCGTATACAGGTTACTCGAGAATTATTTGTTAATTGCTTTTTAATTGTCACCCAATGATTTCGCTTTTGCTACTCGTTATTCGCCTCCAGCTGTCTGTGTTTTTGGATTCAGTTGGCTTTGAAATTTTCCTCTCTGCGTATCAATGAAACTGTGTTTTTTTTTTTACATCATCAAGGTTGGTTTCCGAATAGCTTTGGCAATAGAACTTGTTTATGTCTGGTTTCAGGTTGAGCGATCAGTGGAGACCTTCGATAGGGAATTTTGACCGCGAAGTAAGCGTGAAAAGTGGGTTTTAAAGGGGCTCGAGGGATTCGAGGATTGGGAAGCAAATATTGCCAGGTCGACGGACGTTGTGTCTCCTATGGGGAGGATGAGCATTAGAAAACCCAGCAGCGCCACTGCCAGATTAAAGCAGGACTATCTGAGACTGAAAAAAGATCCTGTACCTTACGTTGTCGCTGAGCCGGTTCCATCGAATATCCTAATTTGGTAATTATTCATTTTTACTTCCTCATAGAGGAAGCCTTGTTTTTTTTTTTTTTTTTTTTAATATTATCTAATGCACAAAACGCACTGCATGCCCAACATTTTTTTTTTGTGTTATATTTTTTTCTATAAATATAAAATATTTTTTATCTGAGTGTAATGTAATAAAAATCATTCAGAGAACATACACTTATGATTATAATTTTAATTCCATTAATTTATTTTATTGCGAACTATTTAACTATTTAATGTTTTTGAAGCCTAGAATATTGCTATTTGAGGTCCCAGAGAATTCTTTTTTGATCAGTATTCACATTCACTATTGGTCTAATTAATGATTTTTTCAATTTTTGTATGTCGCAGGCATTATGTTGTCAAAGGGCCAGAGAACACACCATACGAAGGTGGTTTTTATCACGGGAGGCTAGTTTTCCCCGGAGAATTTCCCTTCCAACCACCAAGCATATACATGACTACTCCAAACGGAAGATTCAAAGTCAACACAAGGCTCTGTCTCTCAATTTCCGACTTCCACCCAGACACCTGGAATCCAGCATGGAGCGTTTCCACAATTCTCACAGGCCTCCTAAGCTTTATGGTAAAACAGAAAGCATTTCAGAATTCCGTCGTTAACAAGGTTTACCTTGATGTTTCCTTAACAAATCATTATTACTCTCATCAAATTCCAGATCGAAAAGAGTCCGACATTGGGTAGCATCAACACAACAGACTGGGAAAAGCGACAATGGGCGCACCAGAGTTTGGATTTTAATCTCCGAGACAAAATGTTCTGCGAACTTTTTCCCGACACGGTCGCGGTAAGCAAAAAGTTCTGCTTAATAATTCCCATTGACACTGATGGAAACCGATCAAATGGACAAAATTCCGATTAAAAATAATCACTTCAAATAGGTTTTAATCGGATTTTTGTCCATCTTATTAGTTCTAATCGGATCTTTTAACCAGGGAGCAGTTCCCAATTTTTATCTCAAGTCGATCGCGACTGGAGATAAAAATCGCTAATTAATTGTATTGGATTAATGAGATTTATCGTTACTTTATCGATGTTTTGTTTATCTACGTGCAGGAAATCAACGTGGAGCTCGAGCGTCGAAAAGAGATGGAGAAGCAGACGAGGCCTCAGTCGACGACCGCGGAGGTGTCGAACCTCATACGGGATCAGTTTCAGCGCGAGCAAAGCCCGCTTCACAGCGCCCTCACGAATCTCTTCGTGATAATCGGATTCGCGGCGTTCGCCTACAGCGTGAAATACGTTCTGTGGAGCATCGCGATGGAGTAGAGAGGACGGCGGGCCCAGGAACGACCTCGCGTTCCGCTTTCCTCCCGTCGGTGGCAGACGCGGGAATACGCGTGCTGTGTGTTTTGTGCTGAAGCCAAAGTGCGGATGCTGCGTGACTGACTCTCGTTTCTCGTCAGAGGCTCCTTCGCTTCGTCGCCGCGCGCGACGCGCGTTCGTTCTCCAATATTTCCGCAATGACATTGTAAATACGTAGCTTGGGAATCGCTAGCACGATCCGATTCCAGGTGGACGCACGATTTTTTTTTTTTCCTCGAATTTCATAGCGTACACCAAGTCATCGGATACGAAAAAAAAAACAACAACCAACAGACAAAATATATATATATATAAATACAAATATATATTAGCGAAGGAACGTTTTGTAATAATAACGACTCGCCGAGTTTCACAAAATAAGAAAGAAAAAAAAAAATAACACTACGATATCGTAAGTAGGGAATTGTTTGAGTGCTTCCTATATCTTGAACACGTTTTAGGCATCGCGATCGCGAAAATTCGATGTACGAACGAGATGAGAACGATTTCTTTTTTTTTATTTGAATTGAAAAAAAAAAAAATTATAGTGATGTTAATTATTCTCTTCTCATTTGTCGCTTTTTCCGCGCGGCCCTGGTTAAAAGATCCGATTGGAACCAACGAAACGTGCGAAAAATCCTATTGAAACCTGTTGGAACTGATTATTTCTCAAACGGAATTTTGCCCATTTTATCGGTTTCTATCGGTGCTAATCGGAATTAATAAGCAGGGGGTTTTGTTGAAGTTTTTTTTTTATTATTTTTCGTTGGCCTTCAAGGCCCCGGAGCGAAGCTCCGTGCTCGTCGTGTGTTTCGTGTCTCGTATACCGAGTGCCGAGATTCTTTGTATATAGCGTTAAAAATCTGCAGACCGCGAGTCGTTTCGAACGTGTTTGGAACGAGTGCGGAGCGAGAGAGAGACGGCGGCGATTACGCTATTTTCTCGGGGGCCGCGCGGGGAATCGACGGCCACGACACTCGCTTCACTCGGTTTACGCACTCGCGTGCACGGCTGCCCGTCAGCGGCGTATAAACTGTTAGGAGGTTTCGGTGAATGCGACGTCTGTCCGAGTGCGCTCGCGGAGAAGGACGCGTCCTGCGGGAGATCCGCTTCACTCTCTGCTGCTCGTCGACGCGGTTGCGCCGATCGCGCAACCTTCGTTCTTATCCTGAACGGCGATGTCAAGCGTTCGTTATTTTTAAATGCACACGATTTTCTTTATTCTATAATTTGTTTATTATTAAGGTAGTTCTGTCGCTAGAGTTCAATTTCGCATAAGGTAAAGGTACCGGTTTCGGCCACCTTTGGCCTACTTTCGGTCACCAAGTTTGAAAGCACAGAATTATTTGTGTTATTAAAATTAAATTAAATTGTGTTGATAAACTTGTTAATTTATATCGATACTTTCGAAGTATCAACGTAAAAATACAGAAAATAGTAATTTGAAATAAAAATATAGTGAAAATGGCCGAAACTGGTACAGTGACCGAAACTGGTACCTTTACCGTAAATTCGAGAAAATAGAGAGAGAATTGCAACCACTTCTCGATGGTCTAAAAATCTGAAAAAATTCATGCTTATTAAAGGTACTGGAAATATTAATTTGGCATAATAATAATTCTAAAATAGTATTAACAAATTGATGACAAAAAAATTGTGTAACAAATATTTCGGTGACCCAAGTTTTTTTGTCGATGAAAATCATTCTTTCGTTTTTCTGAATGCGTATGGATTTTTTCAGATTTTTAGTTAACTTTGAATTTTTCATATAAAAAAACACAAAAATTCAAAGTTAACTCAAAAATCTGAAAAAATTCAAACGTTTAATAATAAATTATACGATAAATAAAAATAAATGTGTATTTAAGTAACGAAGGCTTGACATCTCTTCTCCTGAAATACTCGCGAATTTCTTCGCTGTTCGCGGAGGAGGAGCAAGGGGTCCACACTTCCGATAAGATACCTTCTTATTTATCCGTTTGAGAAAATCTTTGTAGCGGGACAATAAAACACGATATTACACGATTATTCGTCGAGCTTTATTGATTCAACGACGCCAAAATACAACTTCATCGCTGTTTCCACGCGACTGGTAATAAAAAAAAAACTTCAGTAATAAAAGATTTTGTTTTTAATTCGTAAAATTAATTTAATTGTTACATATTAATAACTACGTGCATGTTATATCTAAAGACGTTTATGTCACTCCTTAAACACCCGAAACTTTGTTCCGGTTATGAAGATAATTGTTTTTTATTCGCAAAAACAGGAATTAATTGCTGACTAATTTATTTTCCGTCGTAAAAATAGCGACACCTTAAGGTCATTAAATATTTTTTAAATAATTTAAAAGTGAAAATTTACTTTTTACTCGAATTTCTCGTTCGAGCGGATAGAATAAATTTTAATTATTACCCCCATATTTTTTTCTCGCACCCAAAGGGTGAACTTCGTAGCAACAAAAAAATATCCCATGGGACAACCGGCGACCCAATGCGGATGCGAGCCGTATTATTCCATCTAATCCTCGAACACGTGTAAAAAAAAACGCGCCCCGAATATTCGGGTGTCCTCCGCCTTCCCACTCGGTGCTCAACTCGAAAGATTTCGACCCTCGAGTTTTCTCGTTTAATCCCTATAAACATCCCGCTAAAGAAGCAAACAGCAATTTATTCGACCGCGAAATAACAAGGAAGCTCTCGTCGGGAATTTTCTCCTCTAAAGCGTCGGACGGACTTCCGTGTGTCTCGCTGGTAAATCGGGTCGCCAGCACGTTCGGCCGGCTCGGCCCCTCGAACACCACGAATTCGATCGTCACGCCCACGCCCGGTAAATCATCGCCTGGCCACAGGCGCCAGGACACCGTCTCGGCTGAGATCCTGGCCAAATAAGATGCACATGTAGTGGGGGGCAGTCGGCAGGATGCTGTGGTGGCGACTGCTGCGGGGTGACGCGATTTACGAGTAGCGCGACGATCGCGCACCTAGCGAGCCTAAATCACAGAGGTACGCAGAGGCCACAGGGTTTTGTTGTTTTACATTCCGCTATTTTACATTTGTTATTTCATCGGTTCAGCTTCCTGGTGTCTCGTAATCTCCCTCGGTGCATTTTTGGTTTCCACTTGAAAATCCGTGTAGCGAATCGTTACTTACTAAATAAATATGAGATTTAACCCTCCGTGGTCATGATGTTGAAGTTTGCATCATTGGAATGCAACGAATATTGAGAGAAAATAATTAATTCGGATTATGTAATCCAAATGATGAAATAATTAGGTATTAAAAGTCATGATAGTAATTAGTTGCTATGATGACTTTTTATATCGAATTTTTTAGTTTGGGTTAATTAGAAATAATTTTTTTTCTTTTTTTTCAAATTCCATTGAGTTCCAACGATGCAAACTTATGAACATCATCCGTGGTCACTCTGGGTCAATTCGACCCGAGATCGATCTTTCTGCGCGAAAACGAAATAGTTCCCGGTGGCCAAACCACCGGTTGACCGCCATCTACCGATAGTTTGGAATGTCCTTTTTTCCATGATTTTTTTTTACTCTACAAACGACTTCAAACTGTGGAATAAATACATTTTTTGTGGCGGGCACTAGGTTACTATTTTTTTAATCAAAAGTACTACATTTAGTGAGTATCAGGTTAAAATTTGAGTTAAATCGATATTTTATTTAAGGAGTTATGATTTTTTGAATGAAAAAACGCATTTTTTTCGATCTTTCACATTCATTAATTTTTAAAAATATGTTGCAATTTAATATCGGGAAACTTCTTTTTTTGTAAATTATCTACAAAGTTTAAAGTATATTCTGTAATTTTTTGATATTTTTTAAGCCGGTAGTTTGGTCGCAATAAGCGGTCAAAGATGGTTCGGCTGAAATCGACCCGGAGAGCCGATTTTATTTTATTTTATTTTTTATATCTTCAGGATGACCGAGTAAACCGAGTCTACTATACTAGATGTGGTAATAATTACCAGAAAATTTTCTCCGTGCTTGTCGCATCGATTTTCTTTTTGTTCGATGTTCCTTCGGAATATTTCGCCTCGATCACGAGACTCGCCGTTCACAAAGAGCTCGTCGCGAGTGAAAAATGTTCCATCGCGGCCGGTAACATTTCGTTCAATGTTTCCAATTCTTCGAGAGTCTAGACGTCTCGTACGGGCGGCAAAGCACGAGGTCAGTCGTGGCAGCTCGTTAAAACCGGTAATGAGGTCGTCCTGACGCAGTTAATTATCCCGACGCGCCGCCACCGCCGGCTTCGTGCAAGCCAGACACGCCGTGTATACCGATACTATGTCGCACAGGGGTGAACGCAGCGTTGCGGGTGAATGGGCGCGCGGCGTCGTCTCTCTCAGCGAGCCGGAGGGCGTAAAATGATTCCTCGAAGCATATTCAACGAGACGGGTCGATGAAGCTGGGTCCACAGACGCTACGAGCTGCGGGGACGCATCGAAGTCACTTCCTGCCGACACAACAATTAAAAAATGCCTTTATTTACATCCTTTAGTGCAGCTGGAATTTAACATAACCAAACTTTTAATCGATATTTCCTTGTAGTCCTTGCGACCAATATTCATTTCGTATAAATTCGAAGAATATGAGAGAGAATTACAAACACTTTTCGGTGGCATAAAAATGACTTGACTTTACCTATTGATTGACACAATCAATCGAATTTGGTTGCCTATCAAAAGTGACTTGATTGAACTATATAAACCAGTTACATTAGGTCTCTCCATCCGAGTCAATTTTTTCCGTGCAACGCTGAAAACATATCCGCGTATTGGTTTTAGACCTGAGTGTCGAGCTACTGGCCCGAGCTATATAGACGCTCGTGCAGCAGCGTCGAGCCGTTCATAACTCAGTGAGCTTTAGTGCCGGGCATAAAACGGTCACAGGGTTCTCCGCGGACGGTGCGAGCTTGCGATTGCGCCGAGGGAACCGGAGAGAAAGATAGAGATGTTGAGATAAGTAGCGGGGCATCGGCTCTAAATATGACGCACGTCGCGCGAGGCCATCGCGGCACTAACGACGAGCGATGCATCATCCCAGCGAAAACAGAGGAAGTGACAGAAATTGTCGTGATTTAGCCGCGACTCGTGTGGGGGAGCGAGAGAGAGAGGGAATGATATTCGTATACAGGGCGATTCAGAATGTTTTTGTCATTGCGACTTCAGAGGATATCTTCGAAACAAAATATTAATTCCATAAAAACGTAAATAATTAGATTAAAATAAAAAAAATAAGTCCATTAAAATAATTAAAATATTAAAATTTATTCCATAAAACTTAAATAATTAAATTAAAATAAAAAAAATTAATTCCATTAAAATAATTAAAATATTAAAATTAATTCCATAAAACTTAAATAAGAAAAATTAATTCCATAAAAACTTAAATAAGAAAAAAAAATAATTCCATAAAAACTTAAAAAAGAAAAAAATTAATTCCATAAAAATTTAAATAAGAAAAAAAATTAATTCCATAAAAACTTAAATAATTCACCTCCTTTAGGGGCTGGAATAATTTTTTTATCTCTCAGTCGTTACAATGACTTTTTATAGCCTTTATAATAATTTGGCTTCGTTAATATTTTATTGTTTTTAATTTCGTTGCATTGCAACCCCTTGCATTTTATGTAAAATTGTTGTTTTTTTCTCGATAGTAATAAGTAATAAATAATAAAATAATAATCAAGTAAAGTACAAGCGGTACTTATTATTGGCCTCCCGACGAACTTTGGTCGCCTCTGTATTAACTCGCGATGGATAGAAAGAAACACAAATCTATGCCAATAACTGTATCACATCATCTGTTTTAAATGCCATTAACTGTATCGCCTATTCCAGCAGGGAAGCTAGAAGACAGCAGATGTTAACTACCTTGACTATACCACGACTCCTCGTCTCCCTTTCCTCCCTTATTCTCGTTATAACCCACTGTTTTCCTTCTATAATTCCTCTTTTTCTCAACCCTTCGCTATTTACTACATTCCGGCGTGGATCGCTGTATTTCCACCTCGTATCTGTTAGCCATTTGTCTCTCAGGCTCCAAGGGAAAAATAAATGAAAAACGGTGATGAATG
Source organism: Pimpla rufipes (assembly GCA_963932165.1). Classification (NCBI taxonomy): domain Eukaryota; kingdom Metazoa; phylum Arthropoda; class Insecta; order Hymenoptera; family Ichneumonidae; genus Pimpla; species Pimpla rufipes. The sequence continues at coordinate 28,074,880 of OZ010630.1, forward strand.
GAAGGCTAATTCGAAGTAACGTTAACTCTAATGAAATTATTGCATCCAGATGGCGCGAGAGATGAGCTGCCACGAATTTGGTTAGGACACTTTTTTTGTCAATAGTTACCGACATTTTTTTAATGATCAAAACCATAATAAAAAATCAGGATGTTCTACGTCTCTTGTTGACCGATAAAAAAAACACCAAACTACCAGAAATCGATCGATAAAAAAAAATTACCTTGATGGAATATAAAGTAAAAAAAACTAATCCAAAAAATTAGATTTCGAGTTAAAAAATCATCTTGAAAAAAATCCCTTAATTAAAATAAAATTAATTCTCCCTTAAACGACCCAAAGTACAATTCAAAATTTAATAAAAATTGTTAATTGTGCTTTAACATTGAAAATAAAGTAAAAAAAAATACTAAACCAAAAATTTAGCTTTCGAGTTTAAAAATTATCTTGAAAAAAATCCCTCAAACAAAATAAAAACAATTCCCCCGTAAAAGACCCAAAGTACAATTAAAAATAATTGCCACAAAGAGTACGTCGAACGAAGCCGAAAAAGCGGGACGTGAAATAAATCCATAGACCCATCTGGCATCACTGAATTCTCGAGAGAGAGAGAGAGAGAGAGAGACCCCAGTTCATACTTTCGCGTCGACTGTCTATGTTTAGTTTTAGTTGGTTTTCTCGGATTTCCGTGAGTGCGGAGAGCCGGTGCGACCGCAGGGGCGAGACAGGTCTCTCTCTCTCTCCCTCTCCTCCCGCGTGTTGCTTTTCACGAGTAGCGTTTTACGATCGTGGAGCGCAACGCGCTCTTTCCTCGCGCCGCGCACGATTTACACGACTTCGCTTTGGAGATTCGGCCGCACCGTTCGGCGGGGGAGCCACCGGGAAGTGTAACGAGGAGGAGAGCGAAAGACGAGAGAGACTCGAGAACGCGGGCCACCTATACTTACACGTTGCACCTACAGGCAGCTCGCTGTCTGGTGTCGATTCCGTCGAGCGGGTTTACTACCCCCTCGATCACGGCTGCGAGTGATCTACGAGCGGCGCCCAACCGACTTGGGTGATCCGGCGAATGCCACTCGAGAAATATTTCCCTCTCTCTCTCTCTCTCGCTCTTTTCCTTCGTCTTCCTGACTCTCGCTACTTACTTAGTAGCTACGCGCGCGCCACTAAATAGCATAGCCGCCGACGCGATTGAAGTCCGGCGCTACCGCGATGACCGCCTGGGCTTCGAGATTCTTGAGCTAAGCCCCCGGATAACTCGTTACACGGGGAGTTATAATACTATGTGCTTCACTTGGGTTTGCATACGCGAAATATTCTGTGTTATGAGGGCTTTAGTCCGGTTATTGTGATTTGGTACGGAGAAAAATGTTCAGGCGGAATTAATAAAATGTAACTAGGGTTAATATTGTTGTGATTGCCAGAAGAAAATTATTTTTGTGTTTTTGTTGTTGAATTTTTGGGCTCGGGCAAATAACGGTGATTTTCGGAATTGGGGGGAAATTTCCTATCGGATTAGATTTTTAATATTTTCGATATCGAAAAAATATATATTTTGAAAAAAAAAAAAAAAAAAAAAGGATTTTTTTTTTACTTGAAAAAAAAAAAAAACGATCAACTGTTACGTTATTGTAGTTCGAATAAAAAATAGATCCGGTGTTGAATATTACTAAAGAATATTAGAAAAATATTCAGTTGGAAAATTAATAAAATTAATTTTAAAAAATAAAAAATTAATAAAATGAGACTAGGGCTAATATTATTATGATTGACAAAAGAAAATTATTTTTGTGTTTTTCTCGTCGAATTTTCTATCTCTCGGGCAAACAACGGTGCTTTACAGAATCAGCGGGAAATTTCCCATCGGATCGGATTTTAAATCTTTTCGATATCGAAAAAAAATATTTAAAAAACATGCAAGGGATTTTTTTTCAGACTTGCAAAAAAAAACTATCAACTGTTACACAATTGTATTTCGAATAACAAATAGATCCGATGTTGAATATTACTGGCTGACGTCACGCCAGTCGTACGTCTATCAACAAGATCTTCAGGAATTGGCACATAAAGCGGCAACATTACACATTTGTTAAAGGAGTCGTAAGAACGATCGTAAACGTGTTGCAAATCGTTAGATCTAGAGACGAAGGATGATACAGCGTGGGACGGGGGAAGGAGCAGATGCGGCTGGAGAGACTTCCGCGCCTGTGCCGTCCATGGATCGTTGCTAATAGGCTTATATACCCATGGAACCCTCTTCTCTTGGATTGGCTCGAGCAGTCTGTGGTTGACATCTACTCGCACCAATGGGAGTACCCTGAATGGGCGGAGACTCGAGCAATCTTATCTTGCGCAATGATAATATTATTTCTTATTTCGAGTCTTCGAATCTATAAACATTTTTCTTTCGAATTTTTTGTTTATTCCTTAACAAGTTTTTTGTTATCAAGTCTTTTTTAAAATAAGACAATAAACATTTATTTATTATTGCCAAATTTTAGCTCAGCTAAATACGATTTAATTGACACATTTAATCATTTAATCATTAATGATTTAATCATTTAATGATTTAGACATTTAATGATTTAATCATTTGGCTACAAATCCATATTGATATTAAATCATTTAATACTTGATATTTTTCATTTGATATCATCTGATATTTTTTATTTATTGATATTAAATCATTTGGTAACAATTGCAAAATATGTTTTGCCTCAACATAATTTCGGTAACGATAAATAAATAATTATTTCGCTACACTTAACGAAATATTTGTAAACGGTAAAAAAAATTTTTTTTAGTGCTCCATTACGAGCAAATAAATGAATAGTTTGTTTACCGATCTTCGGAGTTCCGCGTCTCAGACTCACAAACGAGCTCACAATTTCAGCCGGATCACGAGGCACTTGACTCACGATCCGGAAAGATACATCCCGATGCCGGGAGCTATGAGCGAGGCTCTCATTTCGTTGCTCCGATTTTCTGCGAGCCGCTTTGTTACTCCGACGCTGCGCAATAGCAGGAAGTGCGAAGCGAATTTGTTGAAACGCCTATAAGAATGATCTATTGTACGAATCGTTCGCATTGCAACCGGAATTGCGACTGCAGTGCTCAGCGTATAATTTGATTAGCAGCCGCTTTCCAACTGGAAGCTCAAAATAAAATCGAAAAATATATTTTTTGTTATATTCAAAAATATATACAAAATATACTTGAAATGTATATTTTATACTTATTATACATTCTAAATACATGCTGAATACAAAGGAAATATATTTCAAGTATATTCGACAAGACTAATTTTTAGTAAAAAGTATATTTATTATACTCAAAAATATAATTTTGAATATACTTTAAATATACTTTTTTTTGGAGGGAAGGAAATTTGAGAAAAATGAATAAAAAAGTGTATAATTTTTTAACTTATACGTTTATTACTATAATATTCGTCGTTATATAAAAATACTGTACAATATATATACTACAAATATGCTACATATACAATACCGTAAAATTAAAAGCAGCCAGCCGCGCGGCAGCCTGTACAGAAAATGCTGCTGGACCGCGCGCGTGGCTGTCGAAGGAATGGAAAACTAATATTTGTTCAACGCCGGAGCTCGCGCTCCGTTTCGTACGTACGAGACTAAAGTGCGCTCGCGGTTAGGCCCCGAGATGTTGCCGCGTGAGAAATTCGATATTTACAGGAGGAGCCAGCAAACTTGCGCCCTCAATATAAACCGCGGATTTTTGTATTTACAGAAATAATGACTCGCTCGAAAACTAGCGCCGTATATTAATAAATTATTGCATTATCCGGCCCCGCACGGACGTGCATTCCGCCTGCGACAAAATCGAGCCACTGTACACCTCAAATTTACAAAGAAAAATTCATCTCAATTAATCGTTTCTTACGTCCTAAGTCGAGTATCATCGATTACTATGTACAAAAAGACTGGTCTTTGGTGTTTTAGCTGTATGGGCGAGGCGCAATTAAGGCACTGGCCGTTCCTACGTAAATATAAAACTATCTTACAGCTAAAATTCGCGAGACATTTCGCAATATAATATAAATCACATATCGCTACGTGGAAGATACGATAATATATACAAATACATAATACATTAACGAAAATAAATATGTTAAGCGACTATGAAAGCGTTGGATTAGAATAGAAGCTGATTCGCTGTAATTTAAAAGCGAGAAAAATTGATTTCGGCGTCAGAAATGAGAGACGAAGAATTTTTTTTTTTTAGTGTGATTCAAGATATGAATTTTTTTTTAAATACCCATTTAATACCCGAAACATTTGGGGGGCTAAGAAATCTTCGGGCAAAGCTCCGATAGAGCTGATTCATTGCAATATAAAAGCGAGAAAAATCGTTTTCGGTGTCAGAAACGAGAGAAGAAATTATCTTATGCAAAAAAGTGTCTCAGACGTACGAATTTTTTTTTTTAAATACCGCTTTAAGACCCGAGACGTTTGGGGGGCTACGAAAGCTTCGATAGACTACACTGAGCTCGCGACTACGTTCCCTCTCGGCGCCAAACGTTACGACAAGTCTTTTCTAATTGAATTCAAAGAGATTTATGGCCGTCGGGCGGGCAGAAAAAACCGTCTCGCTCTACAAGCTTCTTCCTTTCGGGCCGCCTTTTTTTTCACGTTTGTTACGATCATCTCGGTCTCCCCGCCGAGTCTCAGCTGCAGCCGCGCGGTAAGCGGGATCTCCGGTAATTATGAATATATTTGACAAACTGAATCGTCCCCGACTGCCGGATCGACGCTACATGAGCCCCGGTTTTGCGTTTTTTTGCGTTTTGCCGGCCCCGCGTGCGATAATTAAATGAAGAAGCATGGAACGAGAAGGCCAAGAAGTGTCCCTCGAAATTCGCTGGCACCACTCGGCCACGGTCGACGAGCTTCTTTTGCGGTCACATCCGCTCTGCTCCGGTCTCGCCTTCTCGTCGCTTCTTCTTCTTCTTCTTCTTCGCTTCTTTTTTTTTCTTTTTTTTTTTCTTCAACATTTCTTTCGCATCTCTCCCCTGTTCTCATAAAGATTCACCGCAGTTAATATAAAGAAGGAGCCGCGGGCGGCATTAACGCAGCGTGCGGCTTCGTTAAGCGAGGCAAATCCGACTAGAAGTTTGCTTTGGCTGCTTTAAAATAACTAACTTTCAAATCTCCGTCTCCACCGCGCTTTCGCTTATATTACTCTTCTCGGTTTCTCGCGAGGGGGTACGAAACATTTTCACACGGTCGCCACGGGTGCGACGGGGAGACATCGCGAGGCGGACCAGACGGACGTTTTATACACATCGTTCTTGCGTAAACGATTACGACAGGGGGGAGGCTGCGGTCCTCGAGCGTGTGGAACGCTCGAGGAAAGATCCTGAGCGCGGGGAAAAAATAATATTTTGCTCGGCGGCCTCGGGAGTCCGACGGAAAGCGGCTCGCGGCTCGCGCAGACCGAAACGACGACAGGCGCCAAAATGCTCGTTACGTTTTTTTTTTTCAACCCGGGATAACCGAGATTATATTATGTTTTCCTTGAACGCGGCTCTTCGGACTGTTGTTTTACTGGACACTCGAGGGGGGAGACGATTTATAAGGCGAGTTTTGAAAAAACAAAGAATTAACGTCGTAACCGACGTCGATTCTCGGCTAACGAGCGAACGAAATTTGATTCAATTTTGGTGGCAGATTTTATGGAATATAGTTGAGGTTTTTAGGCAAATTTTGTGTCTTTGATTTGGTGGAGTTTGGACGAATTTAAAAAATGAATTTAACGAATTTAAAAAATTCGAAAAAAATAAATTTCAATTTTTTCCAGATATTTCTCTGATAGAAGAAAATCTCTGGATTTGGGGGAAAAATTGTTGATTCTCAGCTAACGAGCAAACGAAATTTGATTCAATTTTTGTCGCAAATTTTACGGAATATAATTGAGATTTTTAGGCAAATCTGGTGTCTTTGATTTGGCGAAGTTCGGACGAATTTAACGAATTTAAGGAATTTAAAAAAATCCAAAAATTCAATTTCAATTTTTTCCAGATATTTCTCTAATAGAAGAATCACTGGCTTTGGGGGAAAAATTGAACTCCTCGGTTTTCGAGGGCATCGTAAATCTCTCACCTACGTAACCGCACCTCGAGTGCCCTGCGGGTCCTTGCGGGTCTCCGCCATTCAGGGAGAAACCCCGGGCACCGGAAATCCCGGGCAATAATCGTCGGGCATTCACGATTCATTGTCGAGGCGTTTTTCCCGAGGGAAACCCCGAGTAGGCGGATCCTCGGCATTGTGGCCGTCGAAACTCGAGTGAATCGAGCATTCTGCTGGTACTCGAGGGTCAGGCTTTCTGGTGAACGCGATACTGTCCACAAACTCCGATGTACAGGAAACCGTCTCGGCGATTATTTCTTCAGCCATTTCGGTACTTTCGGTCCAGCGAAAATAGGAAATTAGCGTGATCTTCGAGGCGCGAGCGGCGCCTCGAAGTGACCTGTAGATCATCGCGCGAGATCTTCTCGCTGACTCTTTTGGCGGATCTCTTCAAAAAAATTCATTGCGGAAGTAGCTTGAGAAATCTTGCTGTGAGCGTCTATAGAGTCGAGTTCCAGTCGCCTTCCATTCTCCAGACACTGAAGGCGTAGGAGAGTTTTTCGTGGGTCAAGTAACTGCAGGACGACGAAGCCATTTCCCTTGCTGCGAGCAAAGCGCCCCTTCTCTCACCTGTAACGAAAAAAAATAAGCAAAAATGAGTACACAATTAATTTTTAATTTATTCCACAAAATTAATTCTTATAATTAAATTCTATGATGCTTGGACGGTTCGGAGGCGGCAGACCGAATATTTCGCGAAAAAGGAAGAAAACATGATGTTGAAATTTGCATCGTTGGAATGCAACGAAATTCAGAAAAAAAATTACTTGTAATTAACACGAATGATGAAAATAGCTATAAAAAGTCATCATAGCAACCAAGGGCACGAATAATTCTTTTTTTTTTTCGTGTCCTTCACTTCGGTTAATTAAAAAAAATCTGAATTTCGTTGCATTCCATCGTTATAATAAAAAAATATTAGTCGTTATAATAAAAAATTATTAGTCGTTATAATAAAAAATTATTATAACGACTAAGAAATATAATAAAAAATTATTATAACGACTAAGAAATATGATAAAAAAATATTATTTCGCCCCCTACTGGAGGAGAATTATTCCAATTTCTATGGAATCAATATTGTGTTTTTAATATCGTTGCATCCCAACGACGCAAACTTCAACGTCACGAGAAAACTCAGCGCGAAACTCGGCTCTATTTCCATCGACATCGCCGTCTCCTCGCGAGCGCGTATAACGCGGTACCGTCCAATCATAACCGTCTTCGGGTACTTAGCGTCTTGATATCGTTAGTCACGCGAAGTTACGAGCGAATTTTGCAGCGCGGGTTTGGCGCCCGCTCGCTTGTACCCCGTCAGCCCAGCGACTGAGATACCGTTGGGGGATGATTTAATGATTTCCGCGCCTCGTGAGTGCGTTAGCTCCCACACGAGTGTAGCTTCTGCATTTTCCCCTCGCTGTTATTTCGCGAGAGTCTCGCGAGAATAGCGCAAAAAGACTCGATCAACGGGCGACGCGCGTCTCGAAAACTGTTAATCACGACGAGTTGACTAATTGCCGAAATATCTCGCGACCCCCTCGCGAGATATTTCTTCGCCGATACCGGGTATAATAATTCTGAAGCGACCGGCGTCGTTTCTTCGGCTACGAAGAGACGACGAGCTGCAGCTAAATTATACGAGACTCGCGAGCCGGGGGTCTGTTTTAATTACACTGGCTCTGTGTAGAGTAAACAGTGAGAGGCTGCCGTACATCCAGTCGTGTAAACAGCCGAGGGATCGGGAGCTTCTTGCACCGCACGCGAGACGCGTATAACGACGGACGAGAGTCGTTCGATTCTCGAGAAGGTCCCCCGTTTTTTTTTTTTTTTTTTTCGCTCTCGATTTTTTTTTTTCTACTACCGTCTCGAGAGAGACTCTCTGGAGTGGCCAAACTCTACGAGTTGAAGGGACACTCGTACCATAAATCACAATTTTTCGAGTTCTATGCTTGTAATTGAGAGTGTAATACGTTGGAAAATTGAGATTCTATTTTTCAAGCAAAGATACGTGATAAAAAAAAATTGTTGTATGCGGCAGAAAAATATTGAACGTTAAACTACGTAATAAAAAAAATGGTTGTATATAGCAGAACAATATTTAACGTTAAACTACGTAATAAAAAACTGCTATATACGGCAGAATAATATTTTGTATTGCATTTGAATTTGTTTCTTACGTTGCCTTTTTGTGGTTAATAATTTCGGAAAATTCGAAGCGATGTTCAGAGATTTTACACGAAATATTAAGTCGTTAAATTGTCGTGATTTATCGAACAATTCGTAGTTTAACGTTGTAATATATTGTGCAACAAGTGCGCAAAGTAGGTAATTTCCGCACGAGTTACACATACTGTTTTTTTGCAACTGCGTGCGTAAAACGCGACTTTTCGAGGCGGTTTCGCGTGCGTAAAGTGCTCGTTTTCCGGCACGCGTGCATAAAATAACCAAGAGTGCGTAAAGTTCAACTTTACGCACGAGTGATCACTTTACGCACTAGTACGTAAAACTCGACTTTACGCACGCAAAATCGTCTTAAAAAGTCGAGTTTTACGCACGCAGTTACAAAAATATGTTTTTCTCATTCAAGGACCCCAAATTCTTTACCCACCGACCCGATTTAGGCATCGATAAACGACAAAAAGAATAACAAAAGTCCACAAGACAAACTTAACATAATAGATAAAAACATAATACATAACAAAATAAATATAACAGATAAAAAAACTCACCGCTATCTTCACCACCCTCGGTGTTCTCAACATTGCAGTGCAGCACAGCGAACAGAAACTCGATGTACCTCGACGCGAGTTTCAGCGTCTGAATCTTGCTCAATTTATCGCTGGGCATAGTAGGAATAATTTTCCTGAGCGACGAGAACGCCTCATTAAGACTCTGCGTCCTCTGTCTCTCCCTCACATTCGCCATCACCCGTTGATTCTGAATCTCCTCGTAGGTGGCGCCGCTCTTCCTCCTCATCTTCGTCTTCGAACCCGACGAGCTCGCGTTGCTCTCGCCCTCGGATTCGTTGCAGCTCGACGACGATTTCCGCTTCCGTTTGCCGCTCGCCGCGACCCCTCGCGGGCTCTCCGACGAACTGTCATGGCGGAGCTCGTGCTCGAAATTCTTCACCGCCGCGGCGTCGACAATCCCGCCCAAATCCACCAGTCGCTTCGGGCTCTCGTATTCCTCGGGCAACGACGGCGTACGATTGAAATCCATCTCCTGTTTGTACTCGATCGGCTGATCGGCCGACGGATGGTAAATCGGCACCCTGGACGACGTCATCTCCTCGCCGGACGACGAGTACATCTGCGGCGACGGCGTCAGGTACAAACTCTGCTCGTGATCGCGACTGTGGCTGTGATCGGAGAGAAAACCCGGCGAATTGTCGTTCAGTCGTCTGTCGTAATCCACGGTCTGCAAATCGCGTTCGTACAGCATTTTTGATTGGTCGATATCTTGTGGCTGTTGCTGCTGCTGCTGCATTTGTTGCTGTTGTTGCTGTTGTTGCTGCTGTAAATATCGTTTATCGTCCACGGGATCGTAGACCAAAAATGTTGACGACGGCTGATAAACCACTTGATGATGATGGTGGCCGTGATGGTTGTGATGAGAGTGGGGATGAAAACCCGGTAATAGGCGATGCTCCGTAGGGCTGCTCAGATCCATCAGGTGAGTGGGGGGCGAGAAACGCGCGTAGTGATCGGGAGAATTGCTCGCGGAGCTTCCCGCGCTGTGGGGAATTCCCGAGCTGTCGCCCAGCAGGTAGAGATTCTGGGCTCTCTGGACCTGCAGGGCGACCGGCTGCTGTGCCTGCATCATCGGGATGATTTTTCTGTCGGTCGCGAGCGACGAACGTGACGTGAGATTAATTTTATTCACGCATTCACTTGATTGGCGGAAATTTGTTTTGAATTTCCCGCGTGAAATCGACGAATGTTTATTGGTAGCACTGAATGTTTATTGGAGTTTTGTATGCGACTAATTTTATTCACGCATTCACTTGATTGGCGCGAGAAAAGAAATTTGAATTCTCCCGCGCGAAAATCGATTAAATGTTTATTGGTAGCACTGAATGTTTATTGGAGTTTTGTATGCGACTAATTTTATTCACGCATTCACTTGATTGGCGCGAAAAAATAAATTTGAATTCTCCCGCGCGAAAATCGACGTAATGTTTATTGGTAGCACTGAAATGTTTATTGGTCACACTGTAATAAACCACGCACTGTAAACCGGAAAACTCGGGGGTTTTTGTCATGCGCGTTGAAAATATCGGCGCGCACTGAAAAGTGTGACGAGAGAATATAAACGAGGCGAGAGGAGCGAGAGAGGAGCAGCTCTGCGTGCTGCTCGTTTGCGGGCTACGAGTTGTCTGACGTCCGAAGCTCCGCGTCTCGTGGATGTCAGTCGGCTTCCCTCTCTTATCCCCCTGCCGGTCGCGCCACTCCTTCGAGCGATGCTTTGGCCCCACCCCGGGATTTTCTTTAAAACCGCTCGGTCAGTCGTCCCCACCCACGCGGACGACGAGGGATACGAGGGGGGAGAGAGAGAGAGAGACGCGTGCGGCGAATCCGTCGCCCCCACGATTTTCGCTTGGGGAGCGAAGGAGAGAAAACTGTGGTGGAGGGAGAAAGGATGAGGTGGAGACACCAGACGAGACGTCTTCTCGCGGACTCGGAAATTCGCTAGAGAGAGAGAGAGAAGGGCTGAGAGAAAGCTGGGACTCCATCTTGAATATTTATATCGTTGAGCTTCGAGACGCGAATCTTCACCTCGTATTCTCTGTGCTCTGAGAAACGCGAATTTTCGCGGACGAGGTGCGAATACTTGAAGGTTTTTTTCGATGGGGATGAAAACACGGAGAAAACGGTTTTGTTATGCCAGCAAATCTTTTGTTAAAATAGTGACAACGTTGCGTTATCTGCTACGCTAAAAAAAATTTTTGCTCGACAGATATTTTTTTGCTAGTACAACAAAATTGTTTGCTCGGTTAGCAGATAACGCAATGTCGTCACTATTTTAATAAAAAATTTGCTGGTACAGCAAAACCGTTTTCTCCGTGGAGGATTGTGAATTGCAATGTTTGGGTGGTGTTAATTAATTCGTACGTCGGCTTCGGGTTTTTGGTTGATGTACGCTGGGAGTTTGGATATGTTTTGAGGGACTCGGAAATCTGAATATCTTGTTATTTTTTTCGTTAGGCTTCGCCTTGATAGAATTTTCATTGTTTTGATGCATCTCAGTTGAAAAAAAAGTTTAATTGTAGGTTATAATTGTCAGTAATATGAATTTAGTAGACTTAGAAGTGTCGGTTGATGTAAAATGAACGCATAAAAATTGTCTGGAGTTTAGCTTCGATTTTCCTACAGAAATAATAATAATAATAATAATAATAATAATAATAATAATAATACGTTTTAATCAAATTAGAATCACGCTTTAGCGTTTTTTCATAGTCGAGAAGCCACGAATAATCGAGTCTTTTAAAAGAAACGGATCATCCCACAGTTCCCAAGCCTTTTCGGCCGAGGAAGCGGAATTTAAAGTCGAGAATTCCCCGAGGTTCCCGACCGAGGGGGAAGTATCGGCGATGAGTTACCGTCTCGCTGGCGCCAAAAATAGGGGATTTCGTGGATGTTTTAAGACATTTTTTTTTCTTCTTCTCCAAACGGGGTTTCACAAACCTCGAGTCTTTATCCCCGCACGAGCTTTGAGATTGGCTCTCACAAAGACCCGGGAATACAAAGTGTGCGGCTGCGGTAAGACCTATTAATTCGTGCGACGAGTTTTCCACTCGGTCGTCCGAATGCCTCCTCGGGCGGCTGATGAAAAGCGTCCCGCGAGGAGACGACGACTCGGAGCTTCCGCGGCGCGACTGCGCTGCACCCGAGTCGTCGTGATAGATGGCGTCCCGGGTTTGCGGGCTCGTGTTTGTTGTGACGCGGGCCATCCTCTCGCGGACAACGATAAATACCTGTTCTTTATTTTCACGGAGTTCGTAATTTTCATTCGTTTCGTTTTGTATACATTTTTATTGGGCATTCCACGGATTATCGACGGGTTGTGATGATTTTTAAAAATTTTTATCGTTTGAGATGTAGATTATTATTATTATTATCATTATCGTTATTATTATTATCATCATCATTATCATTATCATTATCATTATCAATATCATTATCATTATTATTATTATTATTATTATGATTTTTTTTTTTTTTTTTTTTTTTTTTCTTTCAAATACTTATAAGAATTTGTGTTTTTGTAAATAACCGTAATTTTTCATATCTGAAATATTTTTACGTAATTATAATTACAATTTCTCAAAAACCGCGACGGCTATTTTTTAAAAATGTTTACGATAAATTCTGTGCCCAAAAATATATATATATTATCGAGATGATTGTGAAAATAGGGAACAGCTTAGAATAGCAACTGTAAAAATGAAAAATGATATTTTATTTTTGACTGATTCATTTTTTTTTTTTTTTTTCAGGTTTGTTTTCACTGTGCAGCATTTCGTGGACGACATTTGAAAAAAAAAAAAACATCGAGTATCGTTGGCAGGTGAAACACGCAGTCGATGCGGCACAAAGGTAAACGCCGAATTATTACGTTTCCTTTGATCAGCGCCTGCCGAGAATTATTACGCGGTGACGCGGAGCGAGGAACCGAAACGCCACCGTTATTTATCGTCTCCCTCATTGAACTTCTGATATTGGATCCGAGCCAGAAGTTCATTGTGGACACATCCGAAGCTCGGTCGATGTAGATCGACTTCATTGAAACGCAGCGACGGAAAAAAATATTGCGCTGCCTCTCTGAGCCTTCTCGTCAAAGAGTTACGAGCGAAAACAAATATTTTAGGCTCGAAGTTTTGGAGCGAAATGGAAATTCGTGAAGAATTTATTGAGGAAAATCAGAAAATTATTGGATTCATATTAAAAAAACATCCATTTACAGATCTCACATTTTTTTAAAAATTATCACTCTTGGCAACTGAAATATTGAAATATCGCAATCATATTTTTTATACTAAAACTTAAATGCAATATCTATAATTTTTCAATATTTTTTTTTGTGAAACGCAAATCTTTTTCCTTTAAAAATTATATAATAATTTTTTTTATTAATATTTTATTAATATTTTTTATATTAGTAGAAAAAAAGAAAAAAAAAATTGTAAATTGTACAAATTTGTAATTTGTAAATTGTAAATTGTAAAAAATGGTCCTCAATTTACGTGGTTGAGAAATTCTCGGCCATAGAGTCGCCCATTTATCGCGGTCGAGTCAGACGTCCCGACGCCACAGCACGTGGGACCCGCGGGCGCGCAATGCGTGGTGCATTTGAAAACGAGATTGCACGAGAGCGCATCGCACGCGTAATTAAATCCGCGTTAATATCGTGAAACGGTGCATGGCCTAAAGGCGCGAGCATGTGTCTCTGACTTATCTCGCGCACTTGGCGATGAGACGTGCGCGTGACCAGGAGAGGCGGGGCGAGGAAAACCACGCGAGACAGACACCAGAAGTGAGATATTAATTACACGAAGATTGCAGAAAATGATAATTGCGTTTGGTGAAAGCGTCAAAGGGAGAGCCGGGGAAATTCGCTACAATATTAACATCTAATATATGTTTTGGAAAATTGCCTGCCTGTTTGTGTGTCCCACTCCCTTTAATTCAAGTCAGCTCCAAATAATAAAGTTACACAGAAAAAAAATCATTGACTTTATTTATCAAGTCAATGATATTTTTTTGTTATGTTTTTTGTTTGCTTCTTGTTATGTGTAAAAATGTATTATTATTATCATTATTCTTATCATTATTTATTATGTCTGTTTAATTTATTCTATTTAAATAGATTCTTGTTACAATCCGATTTAAGGAATTTTTTGAGGAAGGAATTTGAAGCGAAATTGAATTAACAGCACTTAAATCAATGATATATATTTTTTTCAAGTATTCTCCCCTTAATTCAAGTCAGCCCTAAATAATAAATCCTTCCTCCTCTGAATTCAAGCCCGCCCTAAATTTCCAAAAACAAAAAAAAACGTAATCTTTATTTAATTGCGCGTTAATTTCATAGACAATTTAATTCTTTCCTCCAGCATTTTGCAAGTGACTTGTGGTAGCGAACTTGCATTTTTATATAGCATTTTAATTGTTTCGTCGCAACGTAATTCGACGTGAACGCGAATTTCACGTGTGAATTCATGGATTTATAATTTATATACTGTTTGAGGAATCAGGTACAGCGGAGACTCGACGGTGGGCAGGTCCGTGGCTGGGGCAAAGTAGCCGCGAGTGAATATGCCACCAGCAAGGCAATTAGCACCTGAGGACGCACCCCACTGGTTTGCTGGTGGTGGGTCCTCCTCCCACCCGAATTGTCAATTCCACCGTCAATAAAAGGGCGCCTAAGGTTCGCCAGCGTCGACGGGGCAATCGAGCACGCTTCGGGGCACGACTCGGGCTGTACCACAGCTGGTACTTTATGCGGGGGAAGCCCCGGGATTTTCGGCCGGTCCTTCGCCGAATGAATTGCCCCTCACTCCTACCTTCTGATTGATAGAAAATCAGCCGTGATTTCTCGTCTTTCACGACACGACTCGATGATTTTCATTTCTCTCGTCGCACAAAATGGAAAATTGTAATTAAACAATCAAAGTAAATTGCAATTCGGGTAACCAAAAAATGGGATAACCCAATTTTTAGCGTAAAAAATCCACTTTGATGTCTGCAGACAGAGACAGCTATTTAATTATTTATTCGAAAATTTATTCACTTTTCAATATTTAATTATTCATATCAATATTTAATTAATTACCATCATTGGTTTAATATTTGTTATTAGACATCTGATGAATCTATTAAATAAATCACGGACTAAATAAAAAAGTAGCGAAAGATGGTCATCTAGGTCTATAGATATTATTAAATATTTAATAACCAACATCATTAGATATCCGACAAATCGCTTGAACAAATCATAGGATAAATAAAAAAGTTCGTACTGAAAGTCGCTAAACATGATCATCTCGACTATGAAGTATAACAATTATTTTGTATAGTTACAGTAACTATTTTTCAATTTATACGGTTACTATATAAATAGCCGTTATCATATCTATCGAGTAATAATGGTAAACTATAATAATAATAATAATAATAACAATAACAAATAATAGTAAAAATAATAAATAGTAGTAAAAGTAATAAATAACAGTAAAAAAATAATAGCAAAAATAATAAATAACAGTAAAAATAATAGAACGAAAAATTGATAGTTGTCACCAGATCTTACATGATTTATCTGACTGTGCAGCAATAATATATAGGAAGGCTCGTTGTTTACAAATACTGGCTTTACGACGATGAGCGAAGCTCGCCGACGGCGGCAAAATCTCTTGCACAAAGTTTGCCGAACAAGTAAGAAGCGGCACGTACACCATGTGTCGAGCATGCAGCGCGGCGCGGTGACCAGGAGGGGGCCCCCCTCGTGCCGCGCCGGTGGCACCGAGCGGGTGGGCCATAGGTGCGCGCTGCAAGCCCTCCACGTACCGGTAATACACGTGCGCGTACCTTCGTCGACCTACGACAACGTCGTCGCTTCTGCCTCCTCCCGCTCGTCTCGTTTATTGGCTCCGGTGCGCTACATGTGTTCGCCAGTTACCCGTGGCTCCCGGGCCAAGACCTGCGATCTGCCCACCGTCGTCGTCGTCGTCGTCCCCCCTTCCACCCTATCTCTATATACCTACCTATTAAGCTATTAGGTATGCCACCAGCAGAAACAGCCGCATGTGTTTTTCCCCCCTTGGGGGAAAGAAATTTCACTCACGCCCGAATTTGCATTTAACGAGCCAACTTCGACATGTGGCAACCAGGTATTTTTGACGATTTTTGGCAGTTTGGCGGATGTTGGGGAATTTACGATTGGCGGTTTTTTTTGTACGTGGTGGATGGTGGAAAAGTGGTGGGAAAGATTTTTCTGAATGATGGAAGAAATTATGTCATTTATTCGCGAGTGCAGTTTTAAAAAAATATAATTTGCAGTTTTGGAAGCGACGCTTTTTGTATTGTATTTTGTTCCAGGGAAATCTAGTTCGATATTAGAAACTTAAGAAAAATAAGATAAATATAGTGATAACTAATTTTTATAATTTTTCATTGGTCGCTGCATTTTGCATTTTTTATATAGCATTTATTTGCTTTTTTTATATAGCATTTTATATTAGCATTTTATATAGCTTTTTTTAGCATTTAATATTTGCATTTTTTTATTTAGTATTTTATATTTGCATTTTTTTATACAGAATACCAAAAAACACTATTTTGGTATAGAATTTTTAAAAAAGTCGAGAATTATTCAGCATTTTTGGAGACGTTTTTTGCGACGGTCAATTAAGGAAGTTCATTTGGGTAAGCGGCGAGGCATGCGGGTACCTCATAAAACCCGTAGGACGGCGGAGCTCGAAGCTAGAGTCCTGTGCTCGTAGCGCGAACGTGTCCGCTGGTTCCCACTCGTTTCTAGCTAGCGTGTCCTAGCCGCGACGACGGGGGGACCTGCAATCTTGGTACCATGTGTTTCCGCTGTTGAGGGGCGCGCACCGACCCACCGAACGAATTTGCATTTACGAGCTTCCCAAACTCGACAATTTTTGCGCTTCGCACGCTCGCAACATGTGTTGCCGAGATTTTCGTACTCTCGCCGGTGTGCCGGTTGTATTATGCCCGCGACGACACATGTTACTCTCGGCCAGCTTGGACACCGGTTTTTAAGGTGAAAGTCAGAGAGACAGAAAGTCACGTCTTTCGAACCCTTTTGGGGGGCCGTTTTTTATCGTCAATTGTAAAAATAAAATGAATTTATTTCATGAGGAAAAATTAAAATATAAAACGAATTTGTTTCATCACGAAAAATTACAAAATAAAATGAATTTATTTCATCAGGAAAAATTAAAAAATAAAATGAATTTGTTTCATCAGGAAAAATTAAAAAATAAAATGAATTTATTTCATCACAAAAAAGAAAAAAATAAAATGAATTTATTTCATCAGGAAAAATTAAAAAATAAAATTGTACTAAAATATTATAAACATTGCAAGTGGAGCCATTATAATCAAAATGCTTATTTGATATAACATTTTCAAACATAACATTTTATTTTTTGAATTTTTTTTCCGATTACTGTTTATACATAATTTTTCAGTTCGACGATTCAACAAAACGAAATCATGAACTAATTTAACTCATAATTAATTCATAATCGTAACTTATGAATTTATTCACGTGAATAATTTCATTTTTATTTTTAAATATTTAAAAAATATAAAATATTTTTATTTTTCACGTATCGCGTGGCATATTTTAATTTTTATTTTCACTCATTCGATATTTTAGCAACCGCAGAAATAAATTAATTTCGATTAATTATAAAAAAAATATCAGCAAGCTGGTTTTGTTTAGCTGCAGAGATTTCGTAGGCTGAATTTAGCGCCGGGATAATATCCGAAGGGCGCGGTTACGAATGTCTAAACGTTTGCGGCTCCGTCGAGTCGTCCAAAGCACCGGCAAAATAGCCTTTACGATAGTTGAATAGCGACAAGTGCTTCGACAATGGCTACCCTGCAGACTCCGTCGAGTGGATCCTTTATACCGGTCGATGGCGCTGGGTAAACGCCGTACCAGCGGACACGCCTTCGCCGCTCATCGCCCTCGGCCTTTACTTCCTTTTCCGAGCCCCCGAGATCCATTATTCCGCATTATTATAATACAACCTGTCACGATCCTTCGGTCGGACTTTTGTGGCCACAGAAATTGTCGCGTGCTACGCAATTATCTGCTTATTAATTCCGATTGACACTGATAGAAATCAAATGGACGAAATTCCGATTGAGAAATAATTGTTTCTAACATGTTTTAAACGCACTTTTGGCCATTTAATTGGTTCCTAATCGGATTTTTTAATCAGGGCTTTAAAATACATAATCAAACCTCGGACGTTGAGACTTCTTCACAAAATTACACCTATTTATGATGTTGAAGTTTGCATCATTGGAATGCAAAGAAATTCAGAAAAAAAATTAATTGTAATTAACCCAAATTATGAAAATATGTGTAGAAAATTATTTTAAAAAATATAATTTTATTCGTGCCCTTCATCATTTAGGTTAATTAATTAATTAATTTTTTTCTGAATTTTGTCGAATTCCATCGATGCAAACTTTCAACGTCGTCCTATTTTCGCCGCGCCTTAATTCAATTTTCGTCTAAGTCCGCTGTTAAGGCAAATAATGACTCAACGGTTTATCGGGTTTTCGTTTTCGCTTCCGAAGCCACTGGCAAACCTGACTTCGGACGTTCCGAATCCGTCCGCCGCACACTCCATTTACACAGTAATCTGTCCATTGTTTAAAACCAAATATTTTTCAATCTTCTTATCCGAATTACGCCGACTGCTCGCCGCCGTGACTTTGGCGTCAATCCGGCCTGCGTTCCGACGGACACGGCGAGGTCTGACTTTGGAACGATGCCGAGCGCGCGGTTCCCGCAGCACCCGTGTTCTCGCTAATTGTACACACAGCCGGAGAATCACAATCCTTTTGGGTTCTGCTGGCAATTTTCGCCCAAAAGTCCGTCGCGATTTGCCACCTTAATCCACTGAGTCAATTAATGCGATGCAGTTTTTGCCGTGTCAAAATTTATATTAACACTGACATATTATTTGCGAAACTAAAATTATAAGAGCGCATTATTTATACAGAAAAAAGAATTTCGACTGCGTTGATCAATACATACAATTATATATAATACGTTGACAGCATAAATGAGATTTAATTGAAAATTAGTAATAAAATTATGCGAGCACTTCGACGAAAAACGTCGCACGAATTGCAAGCCAAAAAATTAGAAGAACGAATTATTTATACAGAAAAAAGGATTTCGACTGCGTTGATCAATACATACAATTATATATAGGTATCATAACTACGTCGTGATCGCTTATAAATTGTTGTAATAAAAAAATGAATTCACTAAAAAATAACTTAAGAATATTTTCTATTTAGCTTTTCAAAAAAAATGTCTAAAATATCCACGAATGATCGACACATTCGAGTCAAAGTACTATAAAAAAAAGGGACCAAGAAAGACGCACTTTATTGCTATATTTACTAAAATTAAAAAAATCATAATTTTGTCATCGATAAATTCAATTTAATTTCTTGTCCTCCCGCATGCGTTGACACATCGTCATATGAAAATTCGGCGGGAAAATGTCGTCAAACAGGTAGCACGCGCTACCTGTTTGTCCTGGTGCTTAACTATCAGACGCACCCTGACCTTTCCCGAGTCCCGCGCGTCCTGTTCGACACATGTGCGACTCCGTCGCTACTCCAGCGGCTGGTAGGTGCTATATACGTACCCAGCAGTACGATGTGCCCTCGGTGCCCGCAGCCGCACGAATATACACGTGCCCCGAAAAATTTGGCGACCACGTGCCGCGAACGACGGCCGCCGGCATGTCCACCTTTAATGAGATTCCGGTCACGTCAAATAATCAAGTGCACGCACGTAGCCCCCAAGACACTGCAGCCTGCGGGGATTGCGATTCTTCAACGCCAGATTTTTCCGTTCCCACTGCTGCAACTTTCGGCTGTAAAAGCCGCGCCGAGAATCCTGAGATAATTTCAAACGGAAGGGAAACATCAGCACCCCCTTCGTTATCTGCACTTTTAAAGTCCTTGAAAAATTATTTTCTCACGCTCTTCTGTTGTGGAAATATTTTGGTACCATGTGCCAGTCGCACCTGGAAAATAGAAAATCTCAAATTAGTCGATTAATTAGCGGCAATTTATATTATTGAAATATGCAATTTTTCTTCGATTCTACATTTTTTACAGTCTATACAAAATTTGTCTTATAAATCTTAATGAGATGTGGGAATAAAAATGACCTGACATTCATTTAACTATAACGAAGTTAGATTCTTAATTAACGAATTTATGTTATATCAAATCCAAGTGACTCAATTTATTCGAGTAAACTAATTTATTATATATTAATTATTATAACCAATATGAATACCATTATTAATACCAATATCAACACAAAATTAATTTATCAATTTTTTGTGGATACGTTGAAAGTACAAATGAGATTTAATTGAAAATTCGTAATAAAATTATGCGAGAACTTCCACGAAAAGCGTCGTAGGAATTGCAAGCCAAGTGTCGTCGAAAAATTAAGAATTACCATCCTTAGTCAGAGCTTCATGTATTATTGTTGAATTTATAATTTGGGAAAAACCTCACGGGGTGGCATTTTCGTCCCGAGCGCTGGCCGAGTATATGCGCGTACCTGGCCACCCGCTGAACGCTTTCGAGCACGCCGGAGCGAGTGAGAAGGTGCCGAGAGCTCACGGATTATGGGGACTTTATTGGCCGGGTAATCCGACGGCGACGGGACATGCGGGCGACGTATTTTCCCAGCGACTCGCGAGTGAACGCTATGCCTTCTCGCTGCACTTCGTTTCCTCCGCTCGTTCCGCGTAGCGCTTGCCTTCCGCTCCGCAATCTATTATTTTAAGCTCCGCTGCTTCCCGAAATCCAGCATCGAGCAAGAATCTTTTCAATCATTAAACGCTGCTCTCGAAAATTCGAAATCGAAAAACGATCCCGTTTATTAATTCACGATTTATTAAACCTGTTTAATAAAACCTGCACATTTCTATTGTACATCTTTTTTTTATTTAAGAAAAATATGCTAATTAAGTATTTATTTGGCTAGCAGATTTCTTTTTTGTCGTTTGAAATTAATACAATTCACCCTTACTCTCCTTAATTCATGATTTATTTAAACCGTTTAATAAAAATTGCACATTCCAATTCTACATCTTTTTTATTTGAGAAAAATATGCTAATTAAGTATTTATTTATTTGGCTAGCAAATTTCCTTTTTGTCGTTTGAAATTAATAAAATTGTCATTCAAGAAAAATAGAAAAGAACATTAAATTTAATTTAATTAAATTCAATATTAATATTATATTTATCTCAGTAAATATTTAAAAAAAATGGTTATAAAGTGTGAAATTACTGATTTAATTACACAAATTCTCTATTAAGACCTTTACTTATATTCCTATCGTTTTGAGAATAAAGATTGAAAATTCGATATAAATACTTCATCCCGTTTCCCAGGCACGAATTCGCCCTACGTGCTTCGGGAATCGTCGATCGGGACTCGAATCGATTGTGGAATTTCCACGCTGGGTATTCCCAAATTGTCGGTCGTAATAGCCTCCCGGTTGTGCTGGTACTTGAACTGGCGGGGGGGGGTTGATAGTACCTGCAATCCAGGCGCGCGGCGGACGAAAAGGGACGGGAAGACGGGAAGAGCGAAACAGAAGTTGACGAATCCTCCTTCCGACCCGTGCGGCCGACAATGACCACCCGTCGTAGATGGGATGGACGGCTTTGTCGCTTTGCTGGTGGCGTACTTGCCGTAAACTCCGGGGGGTAGACCAGCACAGCAGACTCGTCATAATCGTTCGGCAGCGCCGGGCCCGGTTTACGATGCCCTCCACGTTCCTCCCGGACGAGTGACTGGTGACCTGTTGGGCAAAGGCGTGTTGCTCCGATTAGTAAAAATGCCATTTTATATCAATCCTCTTAATCAGATTGGGTGCTGATCAATTAATTTGAGCCCCTCGTTCCCCTTTATCTTATTTAAATTGCGTGTCGTATTAAAATGTTATTAAAACGTTATAAGATTGGCAGGTCAAGTCAGAATCAATTCATTAATACGTTATTAATTTTTAAATACTTTATTAATTTAAAAATACTTTATTCATTTAAAAATACTTTACTAATTTAAAAATACTTTATTCATTTACACATACTTTATTAATTTAAAAATACTTTATTCATTTAAAGATACTTTTTTAATTTTAAAATACTTTATTAATTAAAAAATTCTATATTAATTTAAAAATTCAGTTTTATATCAATTCTCTTAAGCAGATCGCGAGTTAATTAATTAACGTTCCCCTTTACCTCATTTAAATCACGTGTCGTATTAAAATGTAATTAAAACGCTATAAAGCTAGCAGATAAACTCACAATAAATTCATTAATACGTTATTAATTATTTTCCCTTTTTTTCAGTACAAAATTGGCTCTTCAATCCCTCGACATCGTCAGCCCTTTCCACAAAGCTGCGTTTCATCCGACCAGGCAAACATTTCTCCGGATCGTCACCACCGGTTGGAGAACCCACAGATTTCTTTTCCCCGCTCGTCGACCATCAATTCTCACCGAGCCGGGAATTCGCCACGCTCTAATTTTTCATTGGAGCAATAAAATGCGGTATGAAGAAGCCTGAAGAGACTCGCGATGCGTTTCACCTCGCCTCGTTCTCTCGTTAAATCACGGGATATGTGTCGCGATCAGGGTGGTCCCTGGATACGCGTAGCGGTAATGCGCAACGCGTACACGAGCTGGATCGCTGCGCAGGGTCGTTTCTCCCTTTCTCGCCTTCTATATATCCCCCTTCTCGCGTTTCAGCGAGCCGGGGACGTCGGATGCGAGCGCGCGACGCGTCAGGAATACACCGAGCGCTCTCTGTGGAAAAGGAAATAAGAAAGAAAGGGAGAGAGACTCGCGCGCCGCGCTCGCAGATTGAAATCAAACAAACATCGACTCACGCTCTCCTTTTCACGCCGGCTCGACCCGAGACTTCGAAACGCTGCGCTTTCTTCGTACTTCCGTCGTGTGAGAAAGCTCGATGTACCAGTCGCGCACGGCTTGTATATTGTTACAGTGCACCGCGAAGACTCCACAATTTAGTCTCGGAGGGTGGTCCCCACGTCCATTTGTGCCGGCGCGAGCTGAAACAATCTCGCACTGTTGCTCGTCAAACTGTAATTTTTTTTCCCTTCATTTAATCATCGATCGTTTCGGCACACGGAAATGTCGAGGCAAAGATCGAATTATGGTTTGTTAAATTAATTTTGATACGGAAGTTTGATAATTTTAAATGCCGAATTTTTTCAATAATTTGTCATTCATTTTGTCACAGAAAAATGTCGAGGTAAAGGTAAAGATTTAAATTACATTTTCTTAAATGTATTTTGATACGGAAGTTCAACAATTAAAAATGCCTTAATTCAATATTAATTTTTTTCATTAAATCGTCAGTCGTTTCGTCACATTGAAATATCAAGGTAAAGATTAAATTACATTTTCTTACATTCATTTTGATACAGAAGTTCAACATTTTAAAATGCCCTAATTCAATATTAATTTTTTAAATAAATTATCATTGGTTTTGCCATATTGAAATGTCGAGGTAAAGATTAATTTGCATTTTTTTAAATTTCACTCTGACACGTTAAATAATTAAAAACAAATTCATTGAACGTTCAACCTTAGTTTTTTGCTTCTTTTAATTTTATTTTATTTTTTGTCATTAACTTCAATGTCCATTTAGCTTTTTATTTTTGTCGCATGTGTCGCACACGTTGCAAATCAAACATTTCACCTTGTCGAATTTGCAGAATTTATGACAATAAATGACTCGTCAGCTTGACGTTAACGGCGCGAACATTTGTACCGAAATCGTTCGTTTTTTTTGGGATCGAAACGGGAGCAGAAAACGGTGCGACCATCGGGGCAACCGGGGCAACCGGGGCGCGAGTCGTCGGTGTGGTAGCGGAAAGAAGAGAGATGGAGAAATTAGCGAGGTCATAAACGTTAGAGCGTTACGACGACGACAGTCAATGTCACGTGGCGAAGGGCGTTTAGTTTCTTATTGGATAATACCAAGTAGGAGACATGTGCACGCCAGACGACGACGACGATGACGACGACGTCGACCAAGTTATTCTCTCTTTTCTCCGTCCGACTCAAGGTGGTAGCGATAATGCCGGAGCGAGCCCAGAATTGCGTCTCGCTTTTCATCGGATCCGCCAAGACGAGACGAACACTTTCGATTATACAACAAATCTTCCTCGAGTAAACTGCGAATACTATAAAAGCCATCATGGCGAGAAGATCGTGGAGGCTGTAATCATGTCGCTTTTATCTTCCACCGCCGACTCCTAGAAAAAGAACAACAAAAAGATTAATAAAAAATACTATATAATAGCCAAAAGTAGTAATAAAACATACCCTAAGTCTTAAAAACGCTCAAGAAATCTTTCATTTTAAAAAAATTATGATTTATGATTATAAAAAAAAATTAAAATTGTTTTTTTTAATAATTAATTTTAATAATTAAAAATATATATTTTAAAAAATAATTATTAAATCTTTTTTTTTCATCGCCTAAAAATATCTTCCCCCTTAAATTTTTTTGAGGACATTCGTGCCAAATTGCGCGATTTATCGCTCGAAAAAAAAACGTCAGATTTGCCAGGTATAATAACTACCGGTGCGTTGCATATTTGTCAGGTCAGGTACGACGTACCCGTCGTGATACGAAAAGACAGAGGGTAGCGAATGACCGAACGATAACGCTCAGGTAACTATTTGCATTTATAATCTGAAGCCGAAATCATCGTTTGCTTCATCGATACTCTTGAGCTTCCTCCTCAGCTCCCGGAGACGCAAACTTTGTTAAACAGATTTGCCTCGGTGTAGGACGTACGTCTTAGCGAGATTAAGGTCGATAATACCGCGCGATAATCCTGGGCTGACCTCGGTTGCCTTGAAAAGTAGACCACGATCTGTGCACCTTCTGGTTGACAATATGTAAGTCACAAGAGGCACCAGGCGAACCTTTAAAAATAATCTGTGTAATTCCTGCGATTCCCGAGACACGTGATGTCAATTTTTTCAAAGATAATTGAAAAAAATTAAGCATTTTTCCATCTAGTATCGTAACGACCGATAATTCGTTTTTGCATAAGGATTTATAATTCGCTTAACTTTTTCACGAATTAGCTTCAAGTGTCAAAACGCGAATTTTGTCAAAGAACATATTTTGGTTTTTTTTTTAACAAATATGAAAAAGATTGAAAATTATTGACAAATTATTGAAAAAATTAGGCATTTAAAATTGTCGAACTTTCGTATAAAAATGAATTTAACATATGTAATCTATCGAGGCTTCATAATTCGTATCCTTTTTAATCTAATTTTTAACAAAAGTTCTCAGCACTTTTGGCAATAAAGTTGATCACTTGTTGCATAGCGACAGACCGGAAAGACGGAAGAAGGTATAAAACGAAAAAATCTAGTGAACGCACTCGCCGCTTCTGGGTTTATTGCCCCGTGGAAAATTGTGTTCCACGTGGTGATGTGTATACACGACTCCGGTGTGCTACCTACGTGCCCCAAAAGACCTGGCCGGTCTATCGGACGACACGTGTTGCACACCAGGTTTCAGAAAACGGTGGCGTGTCCACCTCTATCGCTTCTGCACTCGACGGCTCTCGAGAAAATATACTTTTGTGTATACGTTATACCTGCATACAGAAGAAAACAGTAGAAAATGAACTGCGTGCCACGTCGAAAGTTTAATATTTGCCGAACAATTGGACGAAAAAAAGGTTTGTGTCTTCAGGACTCAGATAAGAAGCTGACATTGCTGAGAAGCAAAAATGCACAGAGGTTTCTTCAAAGGAGAAAATTGTGCAAAAGGCAATAAAAATAAAAAATTAATGTTAAGTATTGCAGGAAGTTGAATCGAGTAGACAAATCAGATAAAAAGCTGACATTGCTAAGAAGCAAAAAATTCAATCGGGTTTTTTCAAAGAAGAAAATTGTGCAAAAGGCAAAAAAAAATTCATGTTACGTATTGCAGGAAGTTGGATCGAAACGACAAATCAGATAGGAAGCTGACATTGCTAAGGAGCAAAAATGCATTTGGATTTCTTCAACGAAAAAAATTATACAAAACGCAAGAAAAAATAAATTCATGTTACGTATTGCAGGAAGTTGGATCGAATAGACAAATCAGTGCTGATTTATTGTCATAGTTTCTAAAAAATTCAATGAGACGTTTCAACAAATCTGCAAAAAAAACTGTGCTGCATTTCGCAGCGTCTCCAACTGGGAACCCTAGTCGAGATACACACGAGCCGAATTGTTTGGCCAGGTCAGGAAAAATGATCCAAGGGTCTTCAGGCATTTTCCCGCCGTATTTCGGACCCTGGAAATTCGGGTCTCCCGTGTCCGGGGAGGAAAACAATGGACCAGAAAGCTCGGAAGAAGAAACACATGTGTCGGGTCGGAGGATGCGTACCGGGAACTGCCCGCTTTTTGCACACCGCGTCTCGCGACGCACGAAGTTTCTCGTCGGCTCGCACGAGATTCGAATTGTCACTCGGCTCGCCGAGAGCCAGTGAAGTCAGTCCGAGCGCCCGTTGGTCCCCCGCTGAGGACGAGCCGCCCGCGAACGAGGCCCCGAACGACGGGACGATCCGTGAGGCCCTTTTTTACCCCTATCTGGCGCGGCGACTCGTAAGAAACAGTTGGCCGCCCGCGTCAATCCTCTCGCTCTCCCCCCGTAGCGCGAGAACCTCTCGCAAAGCTTTTGGATCAACAAACGTATAAGTAGAGAATTTATATGCATTTTTTTCTAAGTTTTTAGTCCGAAAAATTGTCTTTTAGATATCTGGAGACATTTATTATAAATAATTTGATTTGAATGTTTTTTATTTTTTTTAATTTAAATTGAAATTGTATTTTCATTTTTATTTTAGAGAATATTCTGTACTGTATTATTTATTCCCATTAAAATTAGAGAAACTTTGATTTTTTTATTCATATTGAAATTTTATTTTCATTTTTATTTCAGGGAATATTCTTAATCCAATTTGTAATAAAATAATGTTATTAGAAATCCCCAAAGTAATCAAGGATACTGTTGACGTTTACCATCAATAATTATGTACTGTGAAATTTTACAAAATTGCCAGCTGAAAAAGAAATATATA
Organism: Pimpla rufipes; assembly: GCA_963932165.1. Lineage (NCBI taxonomy): Eukaryota > Metazoa > Arthropoda > Insecta > Hymenoptera > Ichneumonidae > Pimpla > Pimpla rufipes. The sequence continues at coordinate 28,101,989 of OZ010630.1, forward strand.
TTTTTTTTAAATTCAGTATACATTTATTTGTCTATATAAAATTAAAACCGTGAATCACCGCTTCAGGAATATAGAAAAATCGACTCGATTCTACGTTCTAAAAATCCGTGGCGTGGCAAATCTCTGTATTCGAAACCCTCAAAAAAGAAGTATTAAAAATCGTGTCTTCGATGCGGTGGGCTCGGCCCCCCAGGATCGTCCCCGATAAGCGTAAAAAAGGCTCTCTCGAAAGTGTAAAGAAAAAAAAAAAGAAAGAAAGCGAGACGGTGGCAAGTGATGCTCTTGCGGTCGCCCCGATGAAATTATGTAGGTCGTATTCTCTGTATTGGGTGGGCGCAACATTTTTTTTTCCCCCGCGTCGGACGTAAATCGCGAGAATAGTCTTCATGAGTTCGACCTTACGACCTGTGGTCGGAGTGAGCCGTATCGAGGCAGGAGAGGCAGAGAACCGCAGTTCCACAGGAATTCCAAGAAAGCGTCGTTCGCGCGCGAGGCGAAGAACCCCTCCGGGTTATACGACACTTTTTCGTTCGGCGCTGCGATTCCTCGGACGTAGAGTCCATTTTCCGCTGCTGGAGTCCGGGAAAGCGTGCCCGGGAGAGTTATTTCACTCCTCTATTTTTTTTCTTCCCTCGTTCGCCTCGGGAACACCCGCGGATTTTTAAGGAGCCGGCTGGATACGAATATGAAGAGCCACCGTGGCTCTTGCGGTAGCCCGTTGAGAGATTCATCGCTGTTTTCTCAGCGAGACTCCTGTTGTTAATGCCGAGCCTCTCCTATCTCCCTTTTTGGCCATTGGTGGCAGTACCGATGAACTTCCGGCTTCTGGAACGAAGGAAGAAACAATATAACGACGGAGGTGTTTGTCGACCGGGTGGCCCATTTTTTCATCACCCTACCAAAGTCACCCTAAAATATTATTCCTTGCAATTCTATAGGCAAATTCAGTAAAAAAAATGCAGTTCTAAAAAAATCAGCACACATAGGTTTGAATATCATTTTGAGTAATAAAATATATTATTGAGAAAAAACATTTTAAAAAATGTTTACTCTGCAATAAAATCTACAATAGTAATTTGTAGAATCTGCAATAATAATTTGTAAAATCTGCAATTATTATTTGTAGAATCTACAATAATAATTTGTAGAATCTACAATAATAATTTGTAAAATCTATAATAATTATTTGTAAATTCTAAAATAATTATTTGTAAAATCTATAATAATTATTTGTAAAATCTACAAAAATTATTTGTTTCAAACATTATGAACATCTTGCCCGGAAGTACCGCAATAAAGAGGCGCGGTAGCGTCTCGATGCCAAGTTTCGATATTTACCACGGAGAAAGACGTGAAATATCTCTGAAACTCTTCGCTACGATTCGAGAATTCGCTTCAACCAATGAAACGCACAGCGTTCTTCGGGTCGAACTGGAAGACCCGATTGGTTCGCGCGTCTCAGGCAGCCAGGTAACTAGCAGGTGAGCTCCGCCCTTCTCCCCGCTGCATTCGTGAGGAGGCCACATTTTCGTCGAGCAGCAGCAGCAGGAATCGACCAATAGTGCTTCCTTCGCTCCCAACGAGGAAATTCTGCTTTTTAATCGTATAAAAAATATAGTTACAGAAAATTTATCACAAAATCAGTATATATTTTTATTCAAAATCAGTATCTTTTCTATCGTATAAAAATATAGTTACACAAAATCTACCACAAAATCAGTATATATTTTATTCAAAATCAGTATCTTGTTTTATCGAATAAAATATAGTTACACAATATCTATCACAAAATCAGTATATATTTTTATTCAAAATCAGTATCTTGTTTTATCGAATAAAATATAGTTACACAAAATCTATCACAAAATTAGTATATATTTTTATTCAAAATCAGCATCTTTTTTATCGTATAAAAAATATAGTTACAGAAAATCTATTACAAAATCTACTGAAAACATGTTTCATTTGTAATTTTTTGCTATACTTTGCTATACTTTGAACTCTCTGGATTCGCCAGCCCGGATGAATGTTGGCTTTTCTTACTTGCATCGCACAGTAAATACTCTCTCTGCGTAAGACGAGCGTCAGACTAGACGCACGTAAGACGGCTCTTGTGAGATCTCGCGATGACACCACGACTCGAAGTGTCTCGACCGGCTGCGCTCCTCTTCTCTCTCGAGAGAGCGTCCCATCATCTCTCGGCGCGGAATCCCGAAAGCCGCAGCTGTTGTCCCCTGCCCTCGAGGACTTTGTCTTCTCACTCTCGTTTTGTAACTGCAAAATACTTCATTCCCCTCGTCTTCCCAGTTTTTCCATTCATATTCTTCTCTTACAGCGTTCGATTATTTTATCCAGTTCTCCAAAAATAAGAAGAAGATTAATTAAGATAATTTTTTCTCATCATTTTCCAAGTTTTTCGATTCATATTCTTGTCGTCCGACGTTCGATTATTTTCTCCAGTTGATCGTAATTTTTAAAACAAAAATAGGAAAAAGATTAATTAAGTTTCGTGTAGAACGTTTTAAAGATTAATTAAATTTCGTGTAGAACGCCTTAAAGATTAATTAAATTTCGCGCAGAACGTCTTAAAGATTAATTAAATTTCATGTAGAACTCTCATTTCGTAACTGCAAAATACTTTTTTCTCATCATTTTCCAAGTTTTTCGATTCATATTCTTGTCGCCCGGCGTTCGATTATTTTCTCCAGTTGACCTTAAACTTTAAAACAAAAATAGGTAGAAGATTAATTAAGTTTCACGTACAACGTGGTTATAGAAATTTGGTACCAGTCAACTCATAACGTTTACCAACCTTCCACACAAACGACAAAATCCTCGGGCACGTTCGGCGCTTTGAAATTGGCACGCAGGGAGGATATTAGATACACAGGGAGGAGCGACCGAGGGGGAGGAAGGAAGGAGACCCAACCAGGGCCGCCGCGCTGGCGCCAGAGCGACAAAAACTCTTCTCCTCTCATCTCGAGCCCGCTCCTCGCTCGTGTTTCGGTCATAATCAAGCGTGTCTCCACGGGCTTCGCGTCCACGGAGCGAAACAGAGAGACGGAGAGCAGGTTTCATCTTAGATTTCTTCTTCTCCGGTCGGCGGCACGCACTGATGACCGTGGGGGCCGGGCACCGGGCTCGGATCCTCAGCCCCTCGAATCCACCGCAGTGCGAGCGAGAGAAAAAATCGGGCCTGGAGGAAAGACGAACGTCAGAGAGAAATGTTAAAGAAGAAACCGATTTCTGTATGTCCCGATGTGGTCCCATTGAGAATCCTGATGCATCCAGCGCGACGGCCACCCTGAGGCTTTCAAATAGGAACAAACGTTGATTCTTCTTCTCGATAGCTAAAAAAATGGGGAATAAAAAAAAATGTAAGACATTTATTTCAAATCTACTCTGAGGCTTTTAAATAATATCAAACGAATGATTTTTTTTGTCAACAGCTAGAAAATGTGGAGTAAAAAAATGTAAGACATTTATTTAAAATCCACCCTGAGGCTTTTAAATAATATCAAACGAATGATTTTTTTTTGCAACAGCTAGAAAATGTAGAGCCAAAAAAATGTAAGACATTTATTTAAAATCCACCCTGAGGCTTTTAATTAATATCAAACAAAAGATTTTTTTTTGGCAACAGCTAGAAAATGTAGAGCCAAAAAAATGTAAGACATTTATTTAAAATCCACCCTGAGGCTTTCAAATAAAAATTCTTCTTATGAACAGCTAAAAAAATGCCCCCTAAAAAAAGACATTTTTTCGTGCCATTTCAATACCTAGCGTAAAAACCTACTCATTCAAGAACATCATTTTCGGTTGTCTCGTCAAAAGCCATCGGCTCACTTTCATCTCGTTATCGTCGAAGCTTCGGTTTTACGAAAGTGATTCTCAAGTGCCTCGTGTCGTATATGCCGAGGGGGTGGGGAACGAGCAGCGGAGAATGTGGAGAAGACCCCTCGCATTTCGCCTCGTAAATCTCGAGCTGGGAACAACCCCTTTTGCACGGACTTTTCCTTTCTCTTTTTTTCCCTCACTCTCGTTTCTTCACTCCGGCATCCACACCTATATTTTTCCGCTCTCTCTGCCCACGAAGCTGCTTTTCCCTCCGGCCAACCGAGTGCGTCGGGGGTGTGGTGGTTCGGTGCGGAAAGGTCCACGCCGAGTATACCTAAAATCAGTTCGAACGTATTTTAGTTACGGCGATACGCGGCAAAGCGAAGGCCTCGCGTATTACGACGTAGGGCACACAGGGCTGGCCCGGCGTTTCACTGTCGACTCGTAGCGTGCTTCCGGTTGGGGTTCGCCCGCGGGAGCAACACGACTCGACAGACAAGAAGGGAGAGCCCGTAAGCAATTTTTAAGGATATCTTACGCGTGACAAGAACGCTTAATCATTCGACCTCACCTCCTTCTTTCACGTCTCGCGTGCAACCCTATATCAGCTCATCCACATTAATCTCGCGACTCGCTGAGCATTCGAATGGTATTTTCGTATTCGACACGTGGGTGTAATCATTGAATAAATATATAGCGACATTGATCGCTCATTATTGCTTCAACACGGCGTTTTTTTACGTTCTGAAATATTGAAATTTTGAGAATTTTGATTGGGGCATTTTTAACAAAAGTTTGTAATTCTTTAATGACTCTCGAGTTACTGAAGAGGTGAATTTATAATAATAAGTGGTGATCCATTATTTTCTAAATGCATCAACAGTATTTCTATATTCTTTTTAATAAGATTACCATGAAGTTTTATGGGAAATTAATATTTCTTGCCTATATTTAAAAGTTTACACATCATATTGTAATCATTATTACGAGTTATTATTACAAAACCGAATTATTATTATTATTATTAAGTTATTATTATAAAAAAATAAATCATTACGAATTATCATTATAAAAACATAATTACAAAGCTAATCGTACCATCAATTTTATTTTTATAAAAATTAGGGATTTTCAACTCTGGGCTTAAGTAATAACTTTTCATTATTAATATCGGCCTTTTTAAGACAACATTACGCGGGTGTTAATAAGTGCGAAACGAGATCGTTTCGCGAAGCTGAGAGTGCGGAACGATTATTATATTGTAGAAGCGACTTACAGCCAAGGAAGATTGATGATTGAACGAAGGCTGACGGGTACAGAAGTCACTTGTCCAAATTAACGAGCGTTCTCCATATCTCTTCGTTTTCTCTGCTCTGTCTGAGAAGAAAGATTGTTGCTTTTCGGGTGCAGGAGCTTCTCGGCTTCGGTCGGGAAAAACCGCCGAGAGTCTCCTTTAAATTTTAACCGCTTCCCACGATACACACCGTGTGTGTCTTTATGTGTACGAAGTACCGAAGACAGATACCGCGGGGGCTCCGAGTGAAACCCACGGGGACTTTACGGTTGCGGCGTTACTACTTCCCTCGTTCCACTTCAGGTTGGAAACGTTCGTGCGGTGGGTGCGATGCTTCGCGGTGATTTACTGCCCCGACTCCTCAATCTATTTTCATTTCCCTCGCTCCTCTTTCTCTCTCGGAACTCGCGTTTTCACTGGAAACCGAAAACCATTAAGTGCTCTTGATAAACTTTCGACAAAATGTAACACGGAAAAAAACGTCACAACGGGTTCACAAACCGTTTTAGCGTGTAACGCAAAACAAGGAGTCGATGAATTATTTTTAGTCATCATAAAGGTAATCATTAGAGAACTCTAATCCAGTGTTGCAAGTCCCCATTACTTAAAGAATTTAAGTTTACACAACAGTTTATTTTCTAGTTACGATTTTATAGTGACGACCTTTAGCGATTATAAAATGATGTGTGAAATTTTGAATAGCAGTAAGAAAAACCTAATTTTTAATTAAATTTTCGGAGAAATTGTGAGAAAAATGGACAAACAAAGGCCTCAATTATTTTCACAAAGCATTAACAGTATTTCTCCATTTTTTAAATTAATATTTAGAAAAAATTGATATTAATTAATAATAATAATTAAAGGAAATTAATATTTTTTGCCTCTATTTAAAAGTTTATACATTATCTTACAATCATTACAAATTATTATTATAAAAACATAATTACAAAGCCAATTGTACCATCAATTTTATTTCCACCAAAATTAGGGATTTCAACTCTGCTCCGATCCGGAGCCCGAAGATCGTAGACTCACATCCCGATTTCCGAGAAGGATCCAAGCCCCAAAGAGCTCCAGCAGCAAATGAAGAAACAAATCCTCGGGGACTCATCATCTCGATTTTTTTCCCCGTAGACAACGAAGCAGATTCAGGGCTCGCGACTGAAAAAATGAGTCTCCTCATTTCTTCCACAAGAAAAAAACAGGAGTAGTGAATACGTCGATGAACAAACGACACACGGAAACGTGTCGTACGTTCCCAAAGCAATGAAAAAAAAATGAAAAAATGAGTGAACAGTGCACAGAGTAATATAGTCGAAAGTGCGAATAAATTTACGAGCTTCACACTTACGCCGGGAGCCTCCTCGGGGCGAAGCGAGTTTGTCGCCGGGGGTCAGGGAGCTCGCGGTGAAATTCGAGGCGATGGACGGAAGACGTATTTCGAAAGTACAGAGCCCGAGTCGGAGCGTTAATGGAGATACGGTGATAGGAGGCTCCACGTGTTGGCTCGTGCGAGGTAAACGAAAGTGAGGAAAAGAGGATAAAAAAAAGGAAGAAGTGAGAGAAAGAGAGAAGGAGGATAAAAAAGAAAACGAAGCGAGAGAGAAAGAGAAAGAGGTTGCGTTGAAAAAATAGAAGCAAAATATTAATCTCTTATAGCGAGTATAGGTATATAGGGAGGGGAAAAAGGCGCGAGAGAGCCAAAGGAAGGAGTGATGCGCGGGCCGCGTAGTCTCTTCCGTTCTTCATAAATCTTTCTTTACGTACACCGCGACGAGCGTGGCGCGCATTTTGACTCCGCGGTCTCATCACGGAAATAGAATTTTTTCCGTCGTAACCCCGCGAGACTCATCCGATCCCGACGCTCCTCCTCCTCCTCCGTCCTCGCCCTGCGAACGAAAAAAAAAACCAGCACAATTTTTTATCGACCGTAAATAAAATAAAGCATAAATATGTGAACCGCTTCTTCGTTTTTGCCGCGCATACGCACCCCGGGAGTGCGGCCCCGCGGAGGCTCCGGAGGTATAAACGCCGCGCTGAGAGACGAGCAAAGAGGCTTTTCAACGCCATAACTTCTTTACCGATCCCATCTCTTCGGCGCTCTCGCTCTCTTCGCTCGCGGCATCGGGGATTGTGGCTTCCAACGCGGTTTTCTGTGCTTGAGCTTTAAATAAAAAATAAAAATTAAAAATTAAATAAAGAATAAAAAATAAAAAATTAAATAAAGAATAAAAGAATTACAAATTAAATAAAGAATAAAAGAATTACAAATTAAATAAAGAATAAAAGAATTACAAATTAAATAAAGAATAAAAAATTACAAATTAAATAACAAATATCTTGATTATGCGTACTATAATAATAGTACTGATAGTAATGATAACTGCAGTATCACATTTGCATATTCAACTTTAGACAGCTGACGAAAATATAAATAAATTTTTACCTGAATCTTAAGCAAGGATAAAAGATAAAAATAAAATATAAAAAAATAAAAAAATAAATAGACGGTAAAATAAATAAATTTTTACCTGAATCTTAGGCAAGGATGAATAATAATCGACGAGCTTACATATTGAAGACTTTGGTCTAAAAAAAAAAATTGTGGGATCTTGAAAAAAAGATCCACAAAAAAAGTATGCGTTATGACGCATACATTTTTTTTGTCGCCGGGATCGGCGACAAGAAAAGCACTAATTTTTGAGTTTGTAGGACGGCGTTAATGGAAATATAGACTCCTCCTTCTCGTGGTTTCCCTGCCGCGAGGAGCACAACGGCCGTCCCATCGGACAGCTGTCTCATGATTAACGAGAACGACGAGGCGGCGAGGAAATTCTCGAAAAGTGAATTTCAAGCAACTTCGCGGCTGGTACCGCGCGCGGCTTCGGGGCCCTCGACCCCCGAGGTCATCGGGGACTCGCGCGCGAGTCGGGATAAAACGCCCCGCTTTTTTGTCGACGCGACCATAACGCGCGGGCACCTCGGACCGCGTGTCGAACGGAAATTGGCTGCCGACAGGCGGCCAGATTTTTTAATTACGTCGGGCCGCTTTCACGGTGCGACAGACGAAAGGGGAAGCACGGATCATTCCTCTCGGCTTCCGGACGCGTGATCAGATTCTCCTGAACCGGTTTACAGCCTCCTTCCGGCTGTCTGAAAAACAAATAAGAATTAGTCGAATATCAAGAAACAATTTGCATAAAATGGTACAAATAAAAAAATTATATTATTTTTGATTCAAGTGATTATCTAAGTCATTCTAATTTAAGATTACAAACGCAAGATATTGTCTCATAATAACGCAAAATCATAAGAAAATCTCAGCTCGTCTTTCTGTAACGATGGTCGCGATAAAAAAAAGCCCAGAACCCAAAATGATTTTTTTTCTATGTCATAAGATATCTCCAATATATTATCCTAGTTTTTTTACCCATTATTATTACCCATAATTTCATTATGGGTAATAAAATTATAGGTAATTTTATGGGTGGGGGTTTTAACTTATATTTTTTAGTTTTTTATATGGGTAATTTTATGGATGGGGTTTTTTAATTCATTTTTTTATTTTTTTATTTAGCAATTTTTTATCGATACTTTTTCTTTTTTCCTCACTTAATAATTCTACATATTCTTAACTGCCCATCGACCGAAGTCCTTCATCCAAATTTTATTTTTTTTCCCTCCACATCTCCGCGTACAAATTTGCCAAGTGTGAACCACCCGATGACGTTTCTCTTCCGGTCCGCGGTCTCTCTTCATCTTCTCCTTCCCGGAATCCGTGTATCAGGACGAAATTCCACGATTTTCGAGCCCCCAGGGCACTTGTTACTCGTCGTCTTGACGCAGGATCTCCGTTGGTGCAAACGACGCAGGAGTCTCAGCGAGCAAATATCCATCCGAAGATGCGCTCTCGTCGTCCATTATTATTTTTTTTATTGTTTTCCCTGCGTCTCCCCGAGGGCCAAACAGCCACTGAGCACACAAATCCTGTGTGCGCGTTGAAGCCACGAGAGACGCCATCCAGCGTATAAAACACCAGAGTAGGACCGACTCGGCAGCTGCGGAGCCCAACTAAAATCCGGTTCACATGACCGTCTTGGATCGCTTCCCTCCTTCCTCTTCGTCTCTCCTTCTCCAATTCCTGCTCGTACTTCTCGCCCTCCGCACTCGACACGCGTGTGAGCACTTGGTGAATGGACTTTTTGCCCCTGCGAGGGCATTAAAATACTATATGTACGAATTCGCCGCGGGCGAAGAATCGGAGGAATCGGAGTGGCGTAGTAAACAGCGGGGAAAACACTGCGTCCATTCATTCATCGCCGTCCCCGAATATCCGCTGCATGTACTTCGTGTACTATATAATACGTGGTGTCTGTATATCGTTGACCCACATTCGCGGAACTTGAGCCGCATCCTCGAGTTCCTTCTGACGCTCCGCTCTCATCCTTCGAACTTTGGGCTGCGGTCCCTCCGATGATGTCTTCGCTTCGCGTGCGCGCATTGAGTGTGAGTTTTTCGGTCGTTTTCGGTGAAAGTGCATGATGTTGAAGTTGGAATGCAACGAAATTCAGACAAAAAAAATCATTCTAGTTACCCCAAATTGGAATGAAATTAGGTATAAAAAATCATCATAGGGACTAATTGATACCTTTACTTTATTGATACCTTGACTTTTTATACTTAATTTTATCGTTTGGGTTAATTGGAATTAATTTTTTTCTGAGATTCGTTTGCATCGTTGAAATGCAACGAAATTCAGAAAAAAGAAAATCATTCTAATTACCCCAAATTAGAATGAAATTAGGTATAAAAAATCAATATAGGGAATAATTGATATGATGACTTTTTATACCTAATTTCGTCGTTTGGGTTAATTGGAATTAATTTTTTTTCTGAGTTTCGTTTGCATCGTTGGAATGCAACGAAATTCAGAAAAAAAAGTATTCTAGTTACCCCAAATTAGAATGAAATTAGGTATAAAAAATCATCATAGGGACTAATTGATATGATGATTTTTTATACCTAATTTCATCGTTTGGGTTAATTGGAATTAATTTTTGTTTTCTGAATTCGGGTGCGACGAGCGGGTCAGCTTCACCGAAAACGACCGAGGGAAAGCGGGACAGAAGGCATTGGAAAGCGACTCGTGGATGTCCATCGGCGGTTTTGAAGTCGCCGACAAAGACGGACGTGGAGGGTGGCAAACGAGATACTAGGTTTGTCGCTGGAGGCGCATCGAGAGCATCGGGGATCCCGCGATAAGACACAAGAGGGTGAGTTTCGGGGTGCGAACAGCTCGACTTGTCCCACGTCTGTTGGTCCATTTTTTTTTTCGTAGGTCCGATAGAGAATGATTTATAGCGATGATTCTGGAAATTAAAACAAACTGTCAAAATTCAATTAGTTGTGAAGAATTTAGCAAAAATTATGTACAGAATTGCATCAATAAATTGTTCGGTTTTTCCGGTACAAAAATTTTGAGAAATCGATCAATAAATTTTGAGGTTTTTTCGATACACAAATTTCGATAAATCGATTAATAAATTATTCGGCTTATCCGATACACAAAATTCGCTAAACTGATCAAAAAATGATTTATCTTATCCTATATACAAATTTCCATAAACCGATCAATAAATTATTCGTCTCATCCGATACCCAAAATTCGATAAATCGCTCAAAAAATTATTCGTTTCATCCAATACCCAAAATTCGATAAACCGGTCAATAAATCGTTCATCTCATCCAACACCCAAAATTCTATAAACCGATCAATAAATTCTTCCGCTCATCCGATACACAAATCTTGTGCCTTACTAAAAAAAAAAAAAAAATAGCGTCTTCATCTTTCCATCATCCCAACCAAAGTGACTCAAAATCCACGAGCGCCGAAGGTGCGACCAAAGGGTTGAGCCGCTCGCAGCGTCCGAGTGTCCCGATCCTAATACTACACGATAGTCGTAAAGCCGCAAACGAGAGTCAGAAATAGTTGGACGCGCGGCGCGGTGGGCCGCGAAAGGAAGCAGAAGAAGTAGCGTGACGACGACGTGACGGGACGACAAACCACCGCCGTGGTTTCTTCGCATGCCCGGCTGGTTCGTCTTCCCCCCGTCCCCCCACCCTCTCCCCTCTCGCTCAGCGACGATCAGGGGTCGTCTTCGTCGCGGGTCGTTCGCCGACTGACAACCGCCTTGACAGCCGCGCGTCGACATATCTCCCTGGCACAACGTCTATCCTCTCTACTTTGGCCAATGGCGAGACGCGAAGGAGACACAGAGGGAGAGAGAAAATAAAAAAAAATAAAAAATAGGGATAGAGAGAGAAAGAGAGAAATAGGGAATAGTGAGAGAGAGAGAGAGAAAAAAAAACACTCGCTCAACGTTGCGGTTACGCCGGGCAAGGATTGACGAGTGTAGGACGAAAGCGAGGCAAAGAAAATCCCCCCGAGATTCGAGAGACAGTCTATTAAAATATATTCGACCGCCTCCGACGGACCCACGATTGATCTGCGTTTCCGTTCGACGCACCGTGAAAACGGGCCGAGAAGACTGAAAACTGCGCGTTGTTTGTTGCTCGGGATATAGAAACAGAAGAAGCTTCGTGACGAGAGATACCCGAAGTGCCGTCGATTAATTCCGACGAGGAGGGGAAAGTTAGACGCTTCTGTACTTAGGTATTATGAATGCAGAGTGAGACGCATGGCGGCCGCGCTATTTTGAAGTTTTATCTTTTTGACGCAGTTTTTTTTTATCTTTTTGACGCACACAGATTCGGCGCTTCTGTCGTCAAACATTTCGTGTATACTCGCAGCGCTCGCACTTCAGAAGATATCCTCGCGGGTGTGAAGTGGAAACGTCCGCTTCTCGTATTCACGGTGGGTCGCGAGCGGAGGCAAAAAGACGAGATGCCGTTACTGGGTGACGAGGACGAAATCTCGTGGCTTCGGTTGCAGTGCGGCAAATGTTGGCCGGTGTGACGACAAAAAGAACGGGAAGGGAGGGAGCGAAATGTCACGAAGAAGCGGCTCTTCGATCGACTAGAATGAGGTCTAAAAAACGCTATGAGGACGAAATCGTGGCTTCGGCTGCAGTGCGGCAAATGTTGGCCGGTGTGACGACAAAAAGAACGGGAAGGGAGCGAAACGCAGTAGCGACTTCGATCGTCTAGAATGAGCTTTAAAAAGCGCTATAATAGCTACGGTCGTTGTGGAACTCGGAGACTCGATTCCCCCTTCCGTCCGCCTGTGGCTGTAGGAGCGACGCATGTCGTGTGTAAAATAAAAAAACGAGAAAGATAAACCGAGGATGTACAAAGACCTGCGTGGGAACGCGCAGTAAAGTGGGATTTTCGTCCGGCTGTCACCTACTTCGAGATTAATAAAAACAAAGACACTTGTTCTTCGTCGTCCTCCCCCCCCCCTCCCCCCCCCCCCCCCCACCTTCACCGATGATTCGAATTGATACTGATTCTTTTCAATAATTTCCCTGGTGAAATTAACAATCGTACGATGACCTTGAAAAACGAGGTTTCGTGCTGAAAATTCACCTCACGAAAAACTGTAAAACAGGCGCCATCTTTTTTGGTCTGCTTGTATTTTGCAAAGAGCAAATGAACAGCGAGCATGTAAAGCGAGACTTGCGCTTCTTTTCGCGTAACGGTCGCTTCTTGCTCGACCTATCGAACGAGCCTCCTTTGTTTACACCCGTCATTCTATCGCCGCTTTTATCACGTTTTAAATATGTACAAATGTCAATACTGAATCGCGAACGTTAATAATTCGGGACCATCGCGAAAAATATGGCACGTTGCAAAGCGACGGAATTTGTGTCGTCGATGCCGGATCCTCCTCCGCCTTACGCTTACTATGAAGTAGACGAGCACATGGCCGGCGACAGCGCGAATCGCCCGAGGCTTGATGGTGTAGTGATATTTTTCTCGACACTGTTAATGTTATTGTTTTACTAATTCGTGTTTAGTACAATGCAACGCACTTAATCACTTAATGCAATAACATCAGCGATCCCGCGAACACAAGTCCGCAGTTTCACGAACGCGCAGACAGGGAAAATCCTCGGCTGCCACTACTGCTCGTACTGCACAGGGGGCGCGATTGCGATAATTATCTGCCTTTTCGTCACGATCACCGTCTTCCCATATCCTCTGCATGCTTCCTGCACAATCCGATGGTAATTATACAGTAATCGATGATAATAATCACAATCGGTACGTCGATTTTATTTATTTATTTATTTATTTATTTATTTATTTATTTATTTATTTATTTATTTATTTATTTATTTATTCATTTATTTATTTATTTATTTGTTTATTTATTTATTTATTTATTTATGTAATAACGGGTTGGGCAAAATTACGCAAAATCACCCAATTCATAATAGTGAGTGATATATATTTTATATATTTTTTATATATATTTTATAATCAGATACCTTGAAATCTGGGGCCACCCGCGATTATCAGTGCCTGACGACCCTACGACTTGTCTAAACACGCGGGTAACCCTACTTGGGGTTAACGTAACTTGATATCTCGTGACCGCACCTGTTTATTTCCCTTTGGCTGAACGTTGACGCTTCGAGTAATATAATACTCGTTACGGTACAATTTTGAGATCATGGGAATGTCCTCGTAATAATAATAATATTAACAGAGCTTTGTTGTTATTACAACCTGTTGTTTTGTGCCATAAAATAACCAGGAAAATAATAAGAATGCGTTAATATTTAATATATATATTAAATATTAAAAAGCCAGCTTCGAGAAATAAGTTTTAAGCTTTTCATGGCTGTTTTTTTAGGTTCATTTTAGCCACATTTATTCATTTAGCACGCTATCGTTCGCATTGAAATTTGAACAAAAATATATTTGAGTTTCTAAATTAATCGCAGGTGTAACGATCACGTGTTACTTATTATCGATATATAACGCACAACTGATGATGATAAACGCGTCCTCAGGGACTTTGGCGAGCCGTGCACATTTGTGATGCAACGTTTGCGCTGTCAGATACTGAAATGGTCGAGTTGCAACGACTGCGGACATCGCGGCAACCGGTGTCTCTACTCGGTAAGAATTATAACAGGCAAAACCCGTCGCGCGAAATGAAATCGAATTTGCTCGTGCGTTGCAGCTGAAAGAGACGAAATCACGAGAGAATAACACGATTAGGGCGACTCATCTGAGTCCAAATCTTCAACTCGTCGACGATATCAGCATCGAGTTTGAAGACGCGCGAAACGGTAGCTGCGTCGCGACGGTCAGTAAATTAAAGTGACAACAGCAATCGTGTTAAAACGAATCAAGGTGGCCTGTTTAGTAATTCCCATTAACACTAATGGAAACCGATCGATTGGACAAAATTCCGGTAAAAAAATAATCGGTTCAAACAGGTTTCAATCGGATTTTTGTCCGTTTTATGGGTTCTAATCGGATCATTTAACCAGAATGACGAATTAAATAATGTTATTCGTTTAGTACGCGAAGATATTATCAAGATATTATTCGAACGATAATTTCGTATTTTGACAAAGATGCTCAACTTATATGAAGTTGCAATCGCTATTGGAAAAGCGCGCGAAAAAAAAAAATTAACAAAATTAAAAAAAAAACATTAATTAACTACCGCGATAATGTTAATTAATTCTCTTCAGGCGAAATCAGCGTCGCGTTCGTGGTTCATGATTTTCGACTACGGCACGAATTACTGCAACCTTAGAAACGTCGTGGAAGGCGCGGGGCTTTATATGCATCCAGGATTCGGAGAACGAACGAATGACACAGTTTGCACTCAACGTACGACTGCGATCTGTGGTTGAAAATTGTAAATTGCACACACGAAGATCTTTTGGAAATTCGTTTATGAAAAACCATTAATGATTTTTTATTGAAATAAATTTTTATTTATAAACTTATGTGAGGAATGGTGGATGAATAAATATAACGTTTATGATATGAAGAAAACATTTATTTTGATAATAGAAAGTCAATAAAAAAAAATCGCGTCGTATAATAAATATGCACATTAAGAGCTAATGAGGACAGAAAAATACCAGACATTTTA
This sequence comes from Pimpla rufipes, assembly GCA_963932165.1. Lineage (NCBI taxonomy): Eukaryota > Metazoa > Arthropoda > Insecta > Hymenoptera > Ichneumonidae > Pimpla > Pimpla rufipes. Next base: position 28,117,201 of record OZ010630.1, read on the forward strand.
AATAATAAGACGTTTATCCTAGTTGGCTAATAAATAATAGGCGATATATTACAATTATGCAATTGCGAAGAGAGAATCTGCTCAAGCTGCCTTGTAAAACAGCTGGAGTTGCCGATCGTAAAAATTTCGTCCAATATCACTTTTCGGCAACCGACAAACTAAAATTAATAATAATTAATTAAATAATTTTAATTAATTAAACAATCTTTTTAATTAATTAAAGTTATTTAATTAAATTATTAATCAAATTATTGACTAAAACTACAAATTACCTTAATTAATCACATATCCACAGTCCTCATTATCATTGAAATACTATAGAAACGAATTTCCCTGTTCGTCATTACGACTAAATTAAGTGCCGCGTGCACGAGGTTCAAACATTACAAAAATAAAAAGTTCCTTTGAGCGTCGTGAGTTCTATCGAAGAACGCGACTAATTCACGCTTCTAGAAACTTTTGCGATATCACTGAATTCCTTTGCGTTCCTTCTGAATATTATTTAAGATGCGGTATCTTCAGTCTCCCATTATCGAGGATCCGTTTCTGTGCCTCGAGCAGCGAAGACCCTCGTGAGAGACTCGCGATCGGCACGTCGCTCCGGTCTTCGTCAAACCGCCGCAATAATTCGGCGTCGAACCCATGAAATTCGGGGTCACACTAAAAAAAAGAAAAAATTAAAAATTCGAACACGAATTTGATTATTTAAAAAAATGTATAGGAAGATAATATTTGATTGATAATTACTCGGTTGATTAATTTACCTCCTCGATTCCGAGGGCGCGAAGCTGCGGCCAAGCGAGCTTCGGCTGGCCATGCGACGCCTGAGATCCCGAGCGTCGACGAGACTGCTCGTGTCTATGTGTCGATCGTGCCTCTCGTGTCTCTCGTGCGTCGCGTGATACGAATTCTCGAAATCCGTGCTGTCGTCGGACATGCTCGGATAGTCTCTGCCGTAATCCATGACATCTTCGCGAGCCTTTTTCGACGGCAGATAGGAGCACGAGAGCTCCTCGACCGGGGTTGAATTTTGCCGGGACCAGGAAGCCGCCGATTGCAGAATCAGCAAAGTTGTGTCTGAAGAAAAATTAATTTAATAATAATTAAAAATAAAAATAAATTATTCATTAAAAATAAAAATGAATAATTCATATAAAATAAAAAATAATTCATTTAAAATAAAAATTAATAATTCATTTAAAAAGGAGGTCAAAGTTCGAATTTTTACCTTTGCAGTAGATTAATTTTTGAACGATGGTTCTGCACAAATGTTTAGTGCTCGCAATCATTCTAACGTGGAGTCCCGGTCTTCTTATGACTACCGGAGTCTCTTCCGGCGTGGAAGATCTTTGATGCGCGCGATGATGGTGACCATTGGCCGTTCCATTGCGCTGCGCGAAATCCTCCGTGCCCTGTAAATTCCTCTTCTCCAGGGATTTTTTGCCAGCACCGAAAAGATACTGAATCGTCGTCATTAGAAAATGCACTGAAAAGTAACCACAAAAGTAAAGTTAGTTTCGATCTGCAAAGAAATCAACGCAGAACATATCGTTTTTTAACAATTTTACGCACTGCCCGTTATCAGGAAGATTAAAGTCGTTATCGACGTAAAATCGAGGCAGGCTTCCATTCCGTGCTTCAAAAACGTCGCGAGATTCACGGGTATTATTCCCAAAATCGTGGCTCTCGTGATGAACGGAGCTTGTAGGAATGCAGCGACGATCATGGCTGCCATTAGATAAACGATATGAAGAACCGTTCGGTAGACTCTGTTGATCTGCTCGCCTGCGAAAAAAAAACAAATGCTTAAGCGTTCTTTGATTAATAACCTATTACTAATTTAATAGAATTAGATTATTAGTATTAAATTAATATCTAATATTAAATTGATTAGTATTAGTAATTTTTATTACTGACTAATACCAATTTAATTGCAAATTTAATTGATAATTTAGAATTACGTACTCGTATCACCGATGTATTCGGTTATCCACCCGAGTTTATCGTCGACCTCGCTGCGCATGGATTCCGTCACGTTCCAGATGAAATGGATCGTCTCGTTAATTTTCCCGAGCTTTTCAAGCGTCTGTTCGTACTGCGCGGCGGCTTCGGCGTTCTGAGCGACGATGCGATCGGTACTCGACTCGATCTTCTCCCAGATCAATTTCGCCTGCTCCTGAATATGCACCAAGTCCGCCATGATGTCGTTGTGATTTTCGTGGCGCGCCGCCGCCTGTTCCATGAGGTCTGCGCTCGCTTTCTCTGAAATTGCAGCGAATTAAATACGATGTTCATTTTTTAAATGATAGAATAATAAAAAAAAGGCGAGCATTTCCTTTTTCTTAAAAAAAAAAGGGAAATGTACCTAATTTCGCTTTTATGTCTTCGGTCATGCCGGCGAGTTGCGCGTGGCCGCTTCGAATCAACGCTTTTTCGTTGTACAATTCGCGGAGATTCGTCGCGACCAAATTTTGAGCCGAGACTTGGGAGTCGCGGAGATGTTCCTGTTGTCGCAGCAACGCTTTGTTTCCGGCGGACAGAGAATTCAGAGCCTCCAGAGTTTGATCTTCCAAACGCTCTTGACTTTCCTGAAATGTGGAATAAAAAATAATTAACTTTCTGCTTGGTCCAACAAGATAATTAAATTATCCGAGTGTATATAATGAACTTTTACGTCTTTTTATACACTGTAAATTGTTCACTTGATATTGAGATTTTACCTTCAACGAACCCAGAGCTCGAATTTGCGAATGTGCGGACTGCATCAATTTATTGACCGTCAGTTCCGTGAGGGCGCGAAATTGCGTACTACGAGACGCGTAACAAACGGCTCTCGCTCGATTGCTCATCAAGTGATAGGCGTTCCACATGTCCGCGTCCATGTCGGTCGTACATTGTTTTAGAGACTAGAAACAAACGATCACCGTAAAAATATCACTTCAGCACAAAACTTCAATACATTTTTTTAAACTGCAAGAATTATTTCAACTGCTGAATTAAAAAATCGCTCTATACTGTAGAATAAAAATTAAACATATATAATCTACAAAATCAATAGCAACTCGAAAAATAATACAGACTGCAGCAATCGTTCAAAAATTGAAACAGAATCTGCACTCCTAAAATGCTTCCAAGCCACCAATAATCAACAATTTTTGGAGCTCTCTGCACAAAAATTAAATTAAAAAAAAACGATTGAACTGAAAATAAGAAAAATTCAAAATATCGATTAAAAAATAAATAATTCAATAAACGAGATTTTGAAAATCCTGTGAGTCAACGAAAATGGAGAATGAGGAGCAACAGTCCTAAAGCACTTCCAAGCCACTACTGTGCAGGGAGACCTTTGAGGGGGTCCCTGCAGAAACTTTGGAGGGGGAAAACTCACAAGTTTCAACACGTATGAGCATCAACCCCTTTTGGATACTGCAGCAGCTCTCATTAGTCGAAAAGATGCCACACAGTGAATTCTACCAGCCTATATGTTTTTGCACAATACACGTTTTTTTATTACGTTGAAGTTTGCATCATTGCAATGCAACAAAATTAAAAACAACAAAATATTAATTAATGCAACCGATTATACCGGCTATAAAAAGTTATTATGACAAAATAAAATTATTTCAACCCCTAATGGGTGTGAATGATTTACTTGGGATTATTTTTTAATCAGTGTTAATAAAAAAGTTAAGGAGTTAGTAAAAAAAAAGATAATAAAAAGGTGTGAATTATTTACTTTGGGATTATTTGGGAATTATTTACTTTGGGATTATTTGGGAATTATTTTTTTGTGATTAATATATTATTTTTAATTGTATCTCAGTGCAACGATGCAAACTTCGTAACGTTTTTTTTTTTGCTGAAACAAATCGTTACCATCTCTTCGGTGCAGGGAAACATCTTTCTTCCCTCCACAGCCGACTGGCAGTTCAGCAAATTCACGCTGAGCTTCGCCAATTCCTCTTCGGACATGTCGCTGCAGGAAGTTCTGATTTTCATGACGACCTTGTGTTGGCAAGTTTCCAACGGAGATGAAACCTGAATGTCAGTGAATTTCGCTGCTTCCTGAAGAAACTTCTCGTCCTCCGTCATAGTTTCATAAGGAATGGAAACGAGAGGAACGCCATCAGCAACTACGACGGTCGACTCGTCAGCCGATTTGCCCCAAATCCAATTTAATATCGTCGCGCTTTCCGTACATTGCAAAAACAGCGCGAGAAAAAACACGGAGCCAAATTTCGGCCGCATTTTGTCGGCGGATCTTTTTTCTCTCTCTCTGAAAAAAAAAATATATATTATTCTCAGTTTTGGAGCGATTAAAATGCGACTAATAAAAAATCGAGAAAATGAGAATTATGTAAGGATTGCAGAATGATTGGACATTTATTGTTTGGAATATTTACGCGGGATCCTCGGGCTGCTTGGTTATCGGATAAAACCCGAAAAAAATCCGACGTAGATTTTGAAGGATTTTTGGATTTCGTTATTTTCACTCCAATCGCTGTTATTCCGGTTACACGTAAAACGTCAGCGGTTTGTTGTTCACTGAGGCGACAAACTCGCGACAAAAATAGATTTTCGCTCGAAACAAACTACAAACACTGGCGGAAAATTCGTATTCGTAACGGTCGCGAGCCATGCGCGATCCTACAGGTCGGGACGCGTCGAAACACGCACAAAGTCGCAGCTGCTTGGGGTGGGAAATTTTGGGGCGATTCGCTAGATGGCGACAGGAATTCGTTCTTGAATTGAGGCGGGAAACGCGAGGAAACGATTGAGGTGGTTGCGGGGACGCTACAATCTAAATAAAAAAAATTTCGTCCTATACAAATATTTAAAAAATAATAATAATAATTTAGTTGAGTTGTTATCGAAAAATGTAGAAAATGCACTGATTAGTAATTGAATCGATAGTGCAAAGAATTATGTTTACCGATTCAACATTTACTTTATTCGTTATTTTTCTTATGACAGTGGAAACCAATATTTTTTTAACGGACTGTACCCTCTGTGCACCCCTGTGGGAATCGTCGATCCCTTCCTTTTTCAGGGGATTCGTAAAGAATGGACTTCGTCGTAACGCGATCTGTTCAGCGATACGTTTAGTACAAAACGTAGTATTTAAAAAAAAATTGAAGGGCAAAAAGCAGTATTGAAAAAAAAATTTAAGGACAAAAAGTAGTATTTAAAACAAAAATTAAAGGACAAAAAGTAGTATTTAAAACAAAAATTTAAGGACAAAAAGTAATATTAAAAAAAAATTAAGGACAAAAAGTTTTTTTTTTTCTTTTTGGAGTAATATTTTCCTATTGGAGGCCAGTTTAGGAATTCGCGAAAAAAGTACAACTCTTCGCTTTCATAAACAATACCACTATTTATTGTAACATCCAGTTTCGACAGATCGTGCGCATCGCGAGGGAAAAACAATAGATTTTCGAGAACAAAAAAAGTATCTCGCTCGTCGATTATCCACGAAATTCAATATACATATACAATTGCTTTAAATAAAAATATATATAGAATGCACGCTCCCCCTGCTACGTGTGTAAACGTTAGGTAGAAGAATTTTTCGCAATCTCGCGCGACTCGAATAGACGGAGAAAAAAATATACATAATCTCTTAAAGTTTATAAAAAATGGCATCAATTGTGCTGGAATGTTCGTTCTCCGGAATGAACACGTTTGTACATGCTGACGCGAACGATTATCTCACGCGTAATTAACGGGACATAGTGGCACACGAATCGTGTCATCGACAACTCGATCAATAGGCACATTTATCTTCAAATGTGTTTGACAATTTTTTTTTTTCGCAAACATCGACATTACAAACTCGAATATTTCGTCGGAAATAATTCGAGTCGAACCTTGAATTACAAAGTTGGATAATCGGGGTTAGCCGAGAGCAGGAAAAATGCGCGACTGTTAAATTCGTATAATCGTCATTAGGCAGCAACCGCTATCGTGATCCTTGACTTCGATACCGCGCGCGATATCTCCGCGTGTCGGTATTAATTCGACAAACAATTTCGCAAAGTCCGTCGTTGTCTCGATCGCTAGTCAAACTATCGATATGTTTCCAATGGCTGTATAAGTTGGAACGTATCAAAATAACGCCTCGATCATCGTACGCTAATAGCTACCCTGCTGCTCAACCCGCGCGGCTACTTAATACTATCAGACTTTTCGTCGGTAGATTCGTCTAGGTTCACACGTGACTGAATTGCTAGTCTCTACAAATGCATTCGTTTTCACGATAAACAAAAAAAAACCAGAGAACTCACCGAATGCACGTCGTTGTTTATACGATATCTTTGTATAATTATTTTTACGTAAATGATCTTATCTATTTTATATACTTTTATATACTCTTTGTTTTAATGCCTGAACACTCAAAATACTGCAGACGATTATTTCTGGTAGAAAAAAAAAAATCTTCCGGCATTCAGCGGGTTCTCAATTTTTTTTTTCTTTTTTTTTTACCGTGAAAACGAACAATTCTAATATATTGGCTTCGATCGAACCCGTTGCGCGCGGTCTTTCGAATGTTCGATGGTTCGTCCTTCTTGTATCGTAATGTATGTATGTTTTGCGTGTAAATGTGTATACATATATCCTACACTAGATTTGTATACAAATTTGTGTTTGTACATCAATGTTTTCGCATAGCATCCGACGTTGTGAGAGCGACGGTGATAGTTACTCAGGGCCAGAATTTCTTAAAGAGATCCATGAACGAGTCGTATATCATGAAGGTGATCGCGACGTCGAGGCAGACTCTTCCTAATCTCGGCACGGTTCCCTTGTAAAACGCTCGCGGTCCTTCGTTCTTCCAAACCTGAACCGCGCAGTCCAGACTGCCTTTGTATTTCGCTGCTTCCAAACCCTGTTAAAATAAATGTATGTATTTTTTTCTCCATATTTTTTATAAATAATTTCGAGATGTTGGAAAAATAAATTAAATGAAATAAAAATTTATTTCTGTTAAATTAAAATCGAATAAAATCAAATTACAATTTAATTTGATTAAACAAAAATGAAACCAAATAAATAAATCCTAATCAATGCAATCAATCTCATTTATTTAATTCGTTTTTATTTGCTTTTCAATTAATTTAATTTGCTTAAAATAAATTAAAATAAATCAAATAAAAATTTAATTTAATTTGCGGATTCTCACCTGCATTCTGGTTTTTACAACGTCGATTGGAGTGTTTCCGAAGACCGATGCCGCGCCAGCGCAGGCACCGAAAATTCCCACTACCACCTTTGGTACGTTCTTACTATTGTCACCGCCTCTGTACCAGTCCTTCATCGTTTCCATGACGAAGAAACGAATCGCTTGATTCGAGCCCTGCTTCATTATCGTTGGCACGACGCCTTGATACACGCCCTTCAATCCTGGAAGGAAAGACGAGAGTCTCGTGTTTAAACGTGACGACGATGATGCAAGCGTAGCACATGCTCCAATTACGAGGTACGTTTCCATACGTGAAACGACACTGTGTCTGGCTTGTGTCGTTCATTGTCTCTTGACTTCGTAATAATAATAATTGTCATTCAAGGCGAAACGTCTCGGTTGGTCACCGAGACATAACGGGCGCTCTTGCTATTTATTCGCGCAAAATATTTTTGCCAATACAAAACAATATTGTGAAGGTAATTAATTGTTCGATTCGCAAATGCGACTCGTGATTCTCGATTGATATTTTTGGTCCTCTGTGATTCGATGAAAGCAGGTATTGAATTAAATATTTTTGCAAATAAAAAGAATATTGTGAATGTAATTAATTTTTCGATTCGCAAATGCGACTCGTGATTCTCGATTAATATTTTTGGTCCCCAGTGATTCGGTGAAAGCAGGTATCGATTTGATCTCGACCTCAATTTAATGCGCGCGAGTTAATTTCACGCTTATATAAAATCCGTCCTCTCGTTAGGAAAGCAACGGTCCCGTACATTCTCCGCTATTGTGAAATTCGTGATAAACAGAACGTTATCCGAACGCATAGTGACCACACTCGGCGGCGCTTATCGGACTTTCGTACTTCTCGCGAACTTACTGTTATGTAAGAATGCGCGCGCGCATAAGTCAATGGAGCGGGTTCAACGCGATTGAAATTTAAATGAATCCGAGCTATTCTAGGTAGGCCTCTGCGGCATGGAAACCATCAGGGAATATTCGGTGTTATTGCAATCTCTAACGGTATTAATTGAGAGTGAAATTACAGTCACAAACAATAATAACTGCTTTAATATTTCATCCATTTCATTAATTTTTATAATTCTGCACATTCTGATTGCATTAAAAACAATGTGGATATCTAATGAAAATGTTATTCAATGAATCATGAATTAAAAATACCAAAAATTAACTAAAAATTTGTTTAGTCTACATAATTTAATTTAACAATAAATTCCTAATGAAAATGTTATTCAATGAATAATGAATTAAAAATACCAAAAATTAACAAAAAATTTGTTTGCCTACATAATTTAATTTAAAAATAAATTCTTAATGAAAATGTTATTCAATGAATAATGAATTAAAAATACTAAAAATTAACAAAAAATTTGTTTGCCTACATAATTTAATTTAGCAATAAATTCCGTAAATATAATACAATAAAGATCAGACAAAACTTACCCTGTTCTTTAACAATGAGCCCAACGCCATGGAAGAATCCTCTGAATCTCGGATTGGGCGATCTTTGATCATTGATAAATTTAACTTTCACAGTCTCCATGGGAGTCACAGCGAGAATAGCTTCGCAGACTCCTGCGCAGAGACCAGCCAACAGTCTTCTCTGCGTGTTGAGATTTCCATTCTCATCGACCAGTCGTTTCTTCACAGACTCGAACGCTCCGAACCTCACGGCGGATTTTGGAATGGAGCCATAGAGGAGTACGGAGAGGCCTCGATATAGCCCAAGGACTCCGTTGGTTTTTACCGTCTTCGTTGCGCAATCCCAAATTCCATTGTATTGCTTTCCAGCTCCAGCCTTTCCGTCCAGCTGCAGCTGCGTCTTCACATACTCCGTCGGATATGTTATGCAAATCTCGATACCGCCAGTTATGCCACCTAAAAATTAACAAAATTGCTGTAAAAAAATAAGAAAAAAAAACAAAAAAAAATCTGCTCAATTAAGGATAAAATGAGGTTAGGTGACGCGATATGCATGGAGTCCACCGACCTATAGGACATCGATTTTCCGGCCATAAGGGGCAAGGTCAAATTCCAGGAATTCGCCGTGCGGGTGAAATTAAATATTTATGCAACAGGACGAGGCAAAATTGCGCCTCGAACGTAATTCGACAAATACGACATTTACGAACAGGAAAATTGCAATCAACGTATAGGAAAATATGCACAATATGTTTTGCATTTTTTCCTACCGAACTGTGTCACACGATTCACGTCCAACTGTCAGCGCCCGGAGTTTACTATATTTTCTCACGTAAACACGGGAAACGAGTCCGACGATCGAAGGATCAGCGGGGAAAAGTGAATTTCCAAGCGCCACGTACGAACGATTTTCGAAACATTCCAAGTCGACAAACTTCAGCGAAATCGATGATAACGATTAAAAAGATGATTTAAGTGGTACAAGCGAACGAAAATTCTCATTCCTTCGAGGCCGACGTACGAACGACTTTACAAACATTCCGAGTCGGCAAACTTCAGCGAAATCGATGATAATGATAAAAAAAAAGGTAATTTGAGTGGTGGAAGTGAACTGAAAAATTTTCGTACCAGCTGACGTACGAATGACTTTAGAAACATTCCGAGTCGGCAAACTTCAGCGAAATCGATGATAACGATAAAAAAAGGTGATTTGAGCGATAGAAGTGAACTAAAAAATTGTCGTACCAGCTATGATTCCTTTGAGGCCGATATTCGAGGTGCCGCCGGCCGCGGCGGCGGCCGCCTTGTCCTGCAGCCACGGCCTCCTGGGGAAAGGATTGCCGGCAACACCCCGCACTTCCCGCGAAGCCAACATCTGTCGTCCCAGCCAAGCGACATCCATGCTTCTGTGTTTTTTTTTTTTTTTTTTCGTTACTCCCGTTTAATCAGTGAAAATCGCGCCGGCCGTTCTCGTATTTCTCCTGCCCGTCGATCAGCCACCTCCAACCGCCGAAGCAAAACTAACGTCTCGGGCGGCGGGAGAAGTGTCGTTGGATCGGAATTGACGGGATATCGCGAGCCCCCGCCGCCACCGCTTCGCGTCTCGCGGCTTTTTCGTCTCGCCTACATTCTTGCGGCGCGATCCCTTTTTGCGGCCGTCGGGGACTCTTCTTATCAATAGCCGCGAGCTCCGCCGGCGGCTTGTGGCCTCACCGGGTCAAGGGATATATTAGCCGCGGACGCTGTTGTTTTACGCCGCTCTATAAAGCGAGCCGCCCACTTATTTACAATGTATGACACGAGAGCCGGCGCAACGAACCGAAGGCCGCGCGGCCACTCCTTCGACGTTACGACCGGCTTGCTTTTCATCAGGACACTCTCGAAAGTATATTTATGTACGTTCTGTTGCGACAGAGCTTTCGGTGTACGGGCTGAACTTATAGGTATTTAATGTGTATGGAAGCGGATAGCTAAAGTCCAGTTACGCGCCCTGGGCTATACATATATATATATATATATATATATATATATATATATATATATATATATATATATATATATATATATATATATATATATATATATATGCATATATAGATATACATATATTGCGATACTCGTGTAGATTGAGTAATAATGAGAGAGTCTATGCAGATTCATGATCAGCTGTTCTGAGGTAGCGTGAGATTTGTGGGGAGATTAGGGCCGTTCGTGGCGTTCCGCTTTGATGGAATTGTGACTCTTGTTGCGGTATTTAAATTCCAGTGTATACACAGGTGTTTATATTTTTTTAATCATTTTTATGCGAAAATTTGCGATCGATAACATAATGTTGAAAAAGATATTATTTGCAGAAGCAGGTGATTATTTTTTTTATATTCATGATTGCTTTAGTGAGAAATTTCCTTTCTTTCTTTATTCATTTTTCAGCGGATTTTTTTTTTTATGTTCGCGCGTTTGGGTTGCACCGAATTTTTTAAAATTATTTCTATGCAAAAAATATGTGATTAATAACACAGTATTGAAAAAGACATTATTTGCAAAAACAGGCAATTTTTTTTTTAATATTCATAATTGCTCGAGTGAACGTTTTCCTTTCTTTCTTTATTCATTTTTCAGCGGATATATTTTTAGCTTCGCGCGTCTGCGTTACTCCGAATTTTTTAAATTATTTCTATGCGAAAATGTGCGATCAATGACACAATATTGAAAAAGACATTATTTGCAGAAACATGCGATTATTTTTTTTTTATATTTATGATTGCTTAACTGGAAAATTTCCTTGCTTTCTTTATCCAGTTTTCGGCAGCTTACTTACCTTTTTTACGCTCGCGCGTCTGCGTTACTCCGGACTCGTGAATCACGAATCACCCACGGCGCGAGATAAGGAACTTCAAGAGCTTCCATCCGCCGTCTGGGTGACGTTATTGCGTAACTTCTATTGACACTGCTTTACATACGCGTGCGGCGCACGTGAACGCGTGTGATGGGACGCAAGTCGCGCGATCGCGCGACTCCATCGGGAGATGCGGCGGAGTCTCGACTCCGAATTTAAAAAATCTAGATTGTGCTGAATTATCCTCGAATGATGGAAAGCGATTTTCAAAAATTGATTTCCGACGCTTTTTTTTAAAGAAATGCTGATTAACGGTTCCAAATTAGCGCTTGAAACGTTTATTATAATTTTTTTTTTATTGAAAAGTTTGCAAGATGCGTTTATACAACGCTGGTTCGTAATTGTACGGTAAATAAAAATTAGTGGATGCGAGAATACTTCTCCGGGCCTTTTCACCGAGACCTGCCAGCTCGGGCTGCATCGATCCGGTCGCAGTGTGGCGAGAATAGACGACCCATTCGATAATCTTGACTATTTCGGTTTTTTTTTCTCACCACTTACCAGCCCGGAGTGGTGTTTGCCAATCGTCGCATACGTCTGCAAGATACAAAAATTATTCGTAACGAAATCGACGATTGTAACGAAAATAATTAAAGCATTATATTCGTGCGAGTCTCACCGAGTATTTCGGTCCTGATCGCGTATCTTCTTCTCCATTTCTGCGTCCGTGAGAGTTTCCAGGAAAGGAGCCCATTGATCGGCTTCCGACGGCGGCCTAAATGGAACTTCGACTGTAGGTAAAGGAGCCTCCGAGAAAGCGTAAGTTCGCTGGTGCCACGAGAGTTGTCCACGAACACTGAAGCAATGTTAATTTTTTTAGTTTAAAAAAATATTTTTTTAAATAAAAAAATATAATTTTATTAATAAAAAAACAATAAAAAATATATAATTTTTTTAATAAAATATATAATTCTTTTTATAATGAAAATAAACTACAACTATTATAATTATATACATTTTTGTAAAAGGGATAAATCAATATAATAAAAAAATTAAAAAATAAGTAAATAAATAACGCAAGACTGGAGAACCGAATCAATGGTAAACCCGAAGGATTTGCTGATCGACGCCTCACCTGTACGCAATCGCGGTTACGAATTCGCCGCCGAGACCCAATTCGGCGCAGAGCTTCATCGCGAATTTCTCCGGATTATTCTCCTTCTCGGACATGTCCCACTCCACCTGGTCCACGAGAGACGTGTTCCCCACGTGTATGTTCAATTTTATTATAACTCTCTGATCGCACTGATCCTCGATCAACGATTCCTGCGGGAAAGCCTCGATCTGCTGCCGTATCGCTTGCGCGATTGCGGGAACGAATGTCAGAGGATTCAGGTCCAAATCGTCGCAAAGCACTTCGGCGAATTGTTCGGGAGTTATGAGGCTCTCTGAAAAAAAACGAAATAACGTTCGATATTCCTCCCATTAAGGCATTTTAACACCCAAATGATGTCTTACCGTTTTTGTTCCACGTGAACGTGTCCCGCAGTTTCTGACCCTCGATCTCCATGTCCAAACGAATTGGCACAAGCATTTCCTGCTGCGCGGCGTTTTCCAAATTTGCCGAAGGATCCGTATCGTCGAAGCTGAAAAACCCAATATTGAAAATATTAAAAACATGTTTCTCTCAATCTATTTCCCTTCGGGGAGGCCAGAAAAAAGTGTCTGTATTGAAAAAAAATGCTCCTCGATCTAGACATTATAAATGTTATATTATTATTATCACTATTATTATTATTATTATTATTATTATATGAAATCAAATATTTCTCACCACAAGGTTGAAGATTTCTCACTATATTATTATAGTAATGATAACAATAATAATAATGATAATAACAATTCTTATTATTTTAATTATTTTTAATTACTATTATTTTTAATAATAATAATAATAGTGATAATAATGATAATTTTTAAATATATGTAATCAAAGATTTCTCACCACAAGGGAAACGTTCTGACTTTCTTGTTGTGAACTCTGTTGCGATTGATGGGAGTGGCTTGCGGCACGGCGTCCAAATGCGAGCTGTTCGGCAAACTTGGCACCCACGCCATGGATTTTTTGGACTTTCCTTCTCTCGGCGCAGGAGGTTCAGTCGAGTGTACCGAAACCGCTTTGTACTTGTCGTCATTTCCCTCAATGATATCCTCCACTTCGCTGGCTCTCAGGAGGGAAACGCTGGACGCCAAAACGTGCTGACTCAGTCCGAGTTCCACGAGTTTCTTTCGCTCGTCGTTGGTGATGGAGCGACGAAACATTCCCGGGTAACGTTTGTACAGGGAGCCTCGAAAGAGGCGCAGGTAGTTTCCGACCTCCGATCCGATGCAGTAATACTCGCCATTCTCCTCGACTTGAAAGCTTATCGGCTTGTCGCCGTAGGTTCGTAAAGCCATTTTGAAAATATATATTCGTCCCTCGTCCTTTATCTGCGATATGAAAATATTCGAAAATCAGGCGAGCGTGAAATTTGGACGATACAACAAACGTTTCGGAGTCTCCGCCTATCGGATCGTTTTACACGATAAACCACGATTGGTGTTGGATAGTTTTTTTTTTGCAAATTACTCACGATAATATCGGCGCCTATAAACTCCTCATGGGACGCGTGAATGATGACCTTTTGTACTGTACAAATGCTTGCAATGTTTAATTACAAACGAAATCTTAACCACACTTTTTCGCTTGTCAATCACAAAACCATGGAAATTTCTGTAGAGTAACGTGATGTGTGTCTTTATGTGGCGTCCCTAAAAATCGCGCCCTGCATCCCCGGAGGCGCTGCCGTAGCTTGACGGAAAAATGGCGCCAAATTTGAATATTAAGGGCATGTGAAATACCGACTGCGGTAATAAAAACTGTAATGAACGTTTTTTACGCATATTTGCATTTACAGGTAAAAGAAGAAATTCATTCCCTGCACTGGTGAAATCCGCAGGGTTATTATTATTATTATTATTATTATTATTATTATTGTCATCATCATTTATTTATTTCTTGTACATAGTTTCTTGTGATCAAGTACCGACCGTAGGTGCTAAGGTCCGAGCAGTCGGTAATGCAAATACCTACTTTTTTTACAGAGTTATTGATAGCCGCAGATGGATGGAAAAATATTATGAAGCCAATGAAGGTTTACACTGCGCGCATAATCAGAAATTTGCGGGGTTCTTATCACCTGACGTGACATCAACGTGATTTTTCCTCGCCTCGACGTTCGCGCGCCTTTAGGCTGTTGTCACGGAATAATCGCGCGTTCACTCGGGTTACACGAGGGGGAGGAGGGAAGGGGGAGGGGGGAGGGCAATGAGAGGAAATCAAATTATTGTGTCAAGCAGACGGGAGCTATTTGAGTGATCTACTTACGCGCTATCTCGACACCACCCTCGACACACGCGGCTGAGTCACTCGGTCGAAACGCTCGCGATTATTATTCGTAAAATTGTATTATTCGTAAAAGGCAGAGAAGGTTTTTGCGAGTGTTCGATAAACCGCCGAGTGGTTGTTTTTCCTCGGTCACGACTGTCCTTAACCTGAACGCGGAAGGGGCCGTTCGACTCTTCATGTTATTTCGAACAGGCGCGACGTTAACGGTGAGCTGCCGGCGATATTGGATGTCACCATGGTACGTTTTACTCCGGCCTTAGAATGATGAGAATTGATACAGTGGAACCCCGATTAATCGGGCGGCTCGCGATCGAGGAATTCGTGGATCATCGAAATCCGGGTTAAATCGACGTAAAGAGCGAAAGAACGTAAATCAATAATGAATACCTTGGTTGAGCCTTCGTGATCACTCTGGGTCGATTCGACCCGAGATCGACGTTTTCAAAGGGTCCGTTAGATTTTTAAATAAAAAAATAAAAAAATTTATACAGGGTTTTATTTAAAAATAATTTTATTTTTATTTTAATTTTTTTGTTTTATTTTCTTTATTTTAAAATTTTTTTATTTATTTTCACTGGTTACAAGGAGATTTGGTACAAGTTACACCTAATTGTTGAATCGTATAAACAAGTATATAAAGTTTTCAGTATTTTTTTTTTAATAACGTTAAGTAAACTTCTTTTTTTTTTTTTTTTTTTTTTGAGGTACTTAGTGACTTGTTTGTTTTTTGCACTTTCTAAGCTTCTTGCGACACCCAGTTAATCCACTTCTTGGTTAATCCGACCCGGATTAACGAAATCGAGGTTCTACTGTACTCAATTAAGCGGTTCTACTAATCTTGAACATTTGTCGGGTTTCTTCGCACCTGTACGTAATTTTTTGTTTTTTTTTGCTGCATTGTTGCAATTGGATTTAGGACTTGCCAGAGAATTCAAACGGGATCAACAAGTCGTGGGATCATCCATGGACTACAGACGAAATGAGACAGAAGAGAAACGAGTGGAGCCTCGCAGCCGACGCTGGACTACTCGAACATCTCAAACAGTTCTCCAATGTACACAAAAAGATCGATACTTTTCATATTTTTTCGCTTGTGAAATTATGAATTTTGCTAAGAAACAATTGTTTTTTTTTTTTTTTCAGAATTTAACGGAAAACGTGCAGAAGACTAAGGAGAAGCTGAATTTACTCACGAGCGATCTGAACGAAACGTCGGTTATTATAGACAATATTACCAATGCTTCTCTTGCTCTGGCCAATACTCAATTCATTGAGAGCAGAGTGCACGAAGATGATATAGAAACTAAACAACCACAGACTACAGAAGATCAGGTATGAAGTTTTTTAATTTGAAAATAAATTTTCTTATCCATTAATTCATAACATATTTTCTTTAACTCATAATGAACAAATTTTTAGAGATAATTAGATATTCTGAAGAAAAAAAAAAAAAAAAAAAAATTCTTCATGAATCGATCTGGTATTATTATTTAATGTCAATTTTATTTACAGAAGTTAAACGATGATGAGCTCAATAAAGAAGACTTGATTACTTGCGTGAGCGAGAGCATCAAGCAGGGTTTGCGTATAATGGACGAGAAGTATCAGAGGGTGGAAGTTAATGCCAGTGATAGTGAGGACGAGGGTGAAATTCAGATTCCAAGGTTAGCAGAATTATATTATATTAATTTCCAAAATTATACTAATTTCGAGAATTATATTAATTTCCAGAATTATACTAATTGCCAGAATGATATTAATTTCCAGAATTATACTAATTGCCAGAATGATATTAATTTCCAGAATTATATTAATTTCTATTTCCATCATCGTTTGTTGTATAAATTTCGCTTTTACTTTCAAGACGCTAATTACCTAATATCATTGCAGTATCGTGCTGCAGCCGAAAGATCCTTACGAAAATCGTCCTTTGCCTTACGTAATCGGATCCGAAAAATGGAAAGCCTCGAGTTCGGTTGGCTTGGAATCGAGTAGCAGTGATTCCGAGCCTCCGGACGGCGAGGATTCGGCGAGCGAGGACGATAACATTCTGCAGTCCGACATGATGGTGAACAATCGTCGCGAATCCATGATGCGAAGATCGTCGTTCACGTCCAGCGAGTCGAGCGACCGCAACGAGCGAAGCAACACCGTCAAGCGTTACAGCGGCGTTAGTTCGCGAACGGACAAGCTGGAGGCGCGAAGTCAAGATACGCTGAATTCGGGCTCGGAAATAGCGACTCCGTCGGTGGCCGAATCGAGGCCGGAAAGTTCCGGCAAAGGAGCTCCGAGTTTCGCCGAGGAATTGGCGAAGCGTTTGGGAAATGTGCTGCCAAGTGGCAATCCCCCGCCGGATAGTCAGGAGGCTGATCGATCGTCGATCAACCGATCTACCAGTAAGAATTTATATGTTTTTTTGTTGTTTGGATTTAAATACTCTTTATTCGTCGATCGTGTAAAATATTCTGTAATTTAAATTGTACAAGTAAGGAAATATTATTATTATTATTATTATTATTATTATTGTTATTGTTATTGTTATTGTTATTGTTATTGTTATCGTGATTTATTGTTATTATTATTATTATTTTCAGACGATCTGTTCGCCCCCGACGACGGCGATGTTTTCGGCGTCAATTCTGAAAATCCATTCAGCGACAGTGGAAATCTGTTCGACGCCGAGGTTTCCAGCAGCCTTTGGAAAGATCGACCCATCAGGGCACCCAAAACCAACATTATACCACCGAGTCTTGATGTTCCACCGCCTATTCACGATGAAGGTAAGGCTCGACGACTACGATGAGAAAAAAGCAACACATGAAATTCCGATTTTTTAATTTTTTAATTTTTTTAATATTTAATTTTTATTTTTTATTAACTCGCTCAAGACTCGTAAAACCGCAATTTATTTTTGAATGAATAATTCAATGAACCGATTGTTTCCTCAGCATCGAAACCAAGATCAGCCTTCGATGATTTGTGCGGTGACGGCGATTCCGAAGATTCGGACGACATATTCACTTCCAAGCCCTCGTTGAGAAACGCCGCTCATCAACCTAGTTTCATGAGTGGCAATCAGCGCGAAAACAAGTTCCTGGATACTGTACAAAACGACATTGCAACGAATATGGCGACCAGCACACCGGAAACGAACGATAACGGTGGCATTTTTGGCGACGAGAGCGACGGCGACAACGACGATCTTTTTGGAAAATCGGTGAAATCGCGAAGCAGGATGACGGAGAGATCGCCCGAAGTGATGCGCACGGCTAATAGAACAGTACGTAACCTGCTTAGTAATTTCGATTGAAAAATAAAAAAATTCCGATTGGAAATAATCGGTTCAAACAAGTTTCAATCGGGTTTTTGTCCATTTTATTGGTTCTAATCGGATCTTTTAATCAGGATTAGTCATTCCATTGACACTGATAGAAACCGAAGAAACGGACAAAATTCCGATTAAAAAATGAATCGCTTCAAACAGGTTTCAATGGGATTTTTGTCCGTTTGATTGGTTCTAATCGCACCTTTTACCAGGATTTAGTAACACTAGAAGTTGCATAAAAAACTACGCCAAATATTGTAAAATTGAATAAAAACGAAATTATTACTTTTCAGAAAGTGCCGGGTCTGTCGATCACCCAAGCGGATTTGCTTTCTTCGGATCTCGGCAGTCGTTTATTCCAACGAGCGCCACGTCAAGACACGGAAGATTCATCCGACAGCGAATCCTCTGTACGCAACGCGAACTCGCGACTCAATGAGCCGATGATGCCTGACGACAGTAACCAAACTTCGGCGCTGTCGAGTCAGAACAAGAGCGAGCCGTCGTCTATCGTAGCCGGGAATGCTACTCATGGATCTCAACGGAACGTGGAGGACAGCGACAGCAGCGGTATTTCGATACGGCCTAACAGCACCAGCAATACGTTTGGCTTAGGGTGAGTAAAATCCATGATATTCGATATTAATTTTTTTTTAATTACTGGGGATATTCCTGTAAGACATTCTGAACTGAAAGTTTGTGACTAGGAAATTTACCCTTTCTCATAAAGTTCCTGATAAGCGCAGGGAAATTATAACGAAACATAACGAAAACGTAACGAAAAATTTACTACAAAAAATGTTGTAGTACATTCGATATTAATTTTTTTCGAATTATTCAGGGTCCTTCAGTAAGACATTCGTTACTCCGAATCGTCATAATGCTGAAGGTATTTGTCTAGGAAATTTATCCTTCCTCATAAAGTTCCTAATAAGCGCAAGAAAATATTTTATATCGCATGTGCTGCGCGATATGATAACGAAAAATTTACTAAAAAAAATGTCTGTGCCAAAGCTAAGGAATTTCTCAAATTCGCCGTCGCAAATGCGTTTATCGAAACGCACTAGCGACCTCATCACGGCAGCGATGAGTAATGCGAGTATTACTCATTTTTTTCTTTTCGTGCTTCGACTTTCGAGGCACGTTTTTCATGCAGCGTCTCTTTAGGAATCCCCAGTCTTACGTGTGTTGTTATTTTACATATAAGATTGCAAACAAGCAGTTAAAAACAACCCGACATAAGATCGTCAAAGATCGCCTTTTTGACGATTAATCTCTACCAAAGGCAATGAGATCTCCAGCGAATCGGACATCTCAATGCAATGACCGCATCGTCCGCGCCACCTCGTAACTTTATTTATACACGCCAATGGATCTTCACCATGCGCGTATTCGGGACAAGGCGAAAACGCTTGCCTCTTAATAATAACAATATGAGCGTCCAGCAACGAACCGCGGGTGATCGAATACGCAGTTGCGTCGCGGAGCAACGGAGACACCTCTCGCTTTTCGCAAACTATGAACGATCTCTCTAGTGTGACTAAGCTGAGTGCTGTGACAGGTCCATCTTCGAATCACGCGTGCGTAACGCTGATGCGGCTCCGTCGTTAGCGGATTCCAGGCTTCTGGTTCCGCAGATTTGAATTGGCTTGGTAGGAAAGTACGTAAAAATAGGACATTACGATACAAGTGCGGTAAAACGTTTTTTTACGAGAGAGCATTTTTTTTACCCAGCTAAAAAAAAAGATTGACATCAGGGTTTCAAATGTTGAGTATTCTTTAAATCTTCCGAACTTGGCTTTACGTTATTTTTTTGCCCAGCTAAAAAAAAAAAAAAAAATTGTCATCAGGGTTTCAAATGTTGAGTATTTTTTAAATCTTCCGAAGTTGGCTTTAGGTTATTTTTTTGGCCCAGCTAAAAAAAAAATTGTCACATGGGTTTCAAATGTTGAGAATTCTTTAAATCTTCCGAAGTTGTCCTTGCGTTAGTTATTCTTTAATCTTCAGTTTTCATTGTTCTTTAATTTCGGTAATCACTTCTATAAAACATTTCTTTCTCTTTTTGAAGATTGCAAACATCAAAGTCTGTTTTTCCTATGCGTGAAATAAGCCGAATATGTTTTACGCTCTACGGATAGCAAATCGGGTGGGGACAGCAGAACGGATATGGTTTGCTCGGATCCATCGGCTTCCATGTGTGCAATTTTCCCGGGCGACATCGCATTTCCGCGCATCTAAAATACAAAAGACAATTCATGTTTCCTTTCACTTCAATTCATTATTTCAATACACGACGCCGTTGAGTAACGCAACGCTTTGCAAAAGCCGCCTCGTCTACATCGTTTCAAAACCTTATTTCCATAAGTAAATAAATCCGCCTTTATCGTATAGACAAGCAGAACTATTGCGCGAACGACGACCTATTAGTGATAAATCAATCAGTGGATCCTCGAGTGTGACTTACCCGACTGCTCTAAAACTTCCGTCTTGGCGACAATTGTACACAATGCAGTTGCGATCGTGCGATCCCACCGGTAAATATTCGCCGTCTATTCTGCAGTTTCCTATGCGTACAGATAAAAACACTGAACTATCAGTACCTTCGAATCATTCATGAGCTTCTGCGGTTTTTCGAAAATACTTTTAAAAAAAAATTCTCCCTGAAATAATGAATTCCCATGTAGTTTACGTACCATTTACTTGAAGGCATAGACAAGCCACCAAAACATACGCACTGATTAGATGTGTGATTTTCATATTCGATGTTGCAGCTGCAGTTTCTTTTTTTTTTTTTAATATGCACACCTTCGGGGATTTGAGCCGACTGATGGTCGTGAAAACAATTTCGGCTTTTTATACATCTACCCTATGATCCTCTGTTTGGCTAACTCTTGATAGCTCCGTAATCTTTCGCGGTCATAAAAGTGTTCAAACGATTGTTTAAAGTTCACTAGAACTTTCTGATTGATCTCATCAATTAATATAATATGTTACAAAAAGGGATAGAAGATCGAATTAACGGAGGCTACGAAGGAAATTGTATGCTTATGATGTAGAGCAAAACTAGCCGTCGGAAAGTAATTAATTAATTCATCTATCAAATAATAAATTATTTCGTGTCTGTAAGAAAAACACGTCGTTTATATACAATAATAATAATATTATGCGCCATACAATAATAATAATAATAATATTATTAAGGGATTATTATTTACATCTCTAATCGCACGAAACTTGTGGACAGCAGTCGGGCCACGGTTTGCTCAAATCCATTGATTTCCATTTGCGCTTTTCGGCGGGAAAGCAATCAGCATGGAAGCATCTGAAAAATACATAACATTTGATACATGAAAAATAATCACTGGATGCCAATTTGCAATTACGATTTGGTGCGTTGTACCGTTGATCGTATTTTATGAGTGGCGTTGGACAATAGGCAATAAAACGATAAGTCGAACTGTCGGCCGCGATGTCGTTATGTCGTACAACTCACCCGTTCACTCTCATAGTTCCATTTTCGTAGCATATCGTTCTCATGCAATTTTTGTACGAAACGCCAACGGGGTAAATTTCGCCTCCATCCATTTTTCGGCATCCAACTGCGAAAAGTCAAGATTGTCAACGAATTCTGTTCTGCCGAAATGTTTTCCATCTGGGATTGAAATTGAATTTGAAATTGAATTGAATTTGTTTCAAAACAAAACCCAATTTTTTTAGCAGATTTGTGGCAATGATTTGTATTCTTATAACGATTCATTGAACAGCATTTTGTCTTCGCAATTTCGAAATTTCCTATTTTATCTTCTCAGCGATTTGTGTGCATGCGTACCGTTTCCTTGCTGAGACAGTCGGACTATCACAAGAAACATACAAACGCTAAATATAGTTTTCATGTCGAACGCGGGTTTTAGAGCGTTTTACATTTAATCGGCGGTAACTGATAATATTCCTTACGGACTGCTTGCCTTTTATACATTGCTGTTTTGCTGCCCCCTCTCTGGTAATATGAACCGAGTGAACATTCGTTGTTCCCAGATTATCAAGGAACAATTTCTTAAATTCTTAAGAAATTTCTTAAATAGAAATTTAAATAGAAGGTTTCTTAAAAAAACTGAAGTCGAATATTCTGTCGAGTGGTGTCGTCCTCAAACGTTACACTCGTGTTTTATTGAAAACTTGGATCTCTACAGTCCACTTTAACAATTTACAAAGTTAGACTCGTCCTGGACAAATTCGAATATAGTTTTTAGTACTTGTAGAATTTTTAGCACGCTTTGCATTATTTATGCCGCTCGACAATAAGGTCGGGCACAACATTCGGGATACGGCTTGGACAAATCTTCTTTAAGGTATTCTTGCACTTGTCCATCTGGGCAACGAACGACACCTACGACGCATCTAAAGGAAAACGAGAAATGCAAATCGTTAGAAAGTAATCATTGGAAATATCCCGAGATCTCCAAAATTATCGGAATATTTCCCGATTGCTTTGTTGCTCAGCGGGAAAATTAGAGGGAAGTATTTCGATTAATTTTGGAGGTCGAGGGGTATTTGTCGAATTATTTTTTGGGTTTGGATCGATGGGCCTTGGCGCGACGAAAATTCTTCATGCAATTTATTAAATTTACATGATCTCTCGAAGCTGACTTACGTTTGGACATTGAATTCACCCGATTTCGAGTCACAGAAACGCTGGTGGCACGTATCCTTAACACCTTCCGGTACTTTACTGCAGTCGTCAGCTGTAACAAAACAGTGCGCAGGGTTATCGATAGATTGAAACGACTTTTTTATTATCATCGCCGTACTCTTAAAAACTGCACGACTTGAAAGGGGTTCGACAAAACAATATTCAAGCTTCTAATTCGGGCGATCAGGAAAGCCTAGTAAAATTTCACGTCTGATTCTACAGTCAACCGTGTCTAAGATGGGTCATTGTCGTAAAAATTCAGTTTTATCAGCAGAAAAATTCATTAAATATTGCAGTAAATATTGCGAATAAATCTCTGTACTACGATTGATTTTTAAACTCACTTTTTCCCCGGAATTCGGCACCATTCGCTTGAAGATTCAAGCAGGCCACCAGAACGAAAAGGCCAACAACTACCGCGGTTTTCATGTTGAATGCCAGATTTTGTAATGT
The DNA here is from genome assembly GCA_963932165.1 of Pimpla rufipes. Lineage (NCBI taxonomy): Eukaryota > Metazoa > Arthropoda > Insecta > Hymenoptera > Ichneumonidae > Pimpla > Pimpla rufipes. Next base: position 28,140,579 of record OZ010630.1, read on the forward strand.
CTAACTGGTTGGTCTGTGGACAACTGAGTATCCAACCGAGCTATGTATCTTATATACAGTTGTCCTATGTTCCCCCTCCGGCAGATTCGTCTTCGCTTGATGACCTTGAAAGCGGTCGTTTTTATCGTCAACTGATCTTACGCGTTCCGGAAATCCTTAGAACGCCAGATTGTTTCGTAATACGTACGAAAAGATTAAACGCGTTATTTCAAAATAACATACAAAATTCTTGCAATTTGCTACGGAAAAAAGGCTCGGTTGGATCACCGAGCGCTCCGTTAAACGTGCATCAGCCGATTCATTGGTTGGACCAACCAAAGTTATTAGTTAGCATCGCCAAGTTCATTTTCTTTTATAACCGATAAACTTGGTTGACGTGACCAATAGCTTGATTCGTGTATCGAATTAATCGGCTGGCGCATATACGGTGGAATTACCGTTTGTGGCCACTGTACCGTTTGTGGCCATTTTCACTGTAATTCATTTCGAATAATTGATTTTTTCGTATTACGATGCTGATACTTCGACAGTATTAATACAGATTGACTACATAAACGATTAAGGTGGTTCTTGCGACCAATATTCATTTCGCATAAATTCGAGGAATATGAGAGAGAACTGCAAACACTTCTCGATGGTATAAAAATCTGAAAAAATTCATGCACGTTAAAGGTACTGAAAAGATGAATTTTGCATAATAATAATTCGAAAAACCCAAGTTTATTTTTTCATGAAAATGATTCCATAGTTTTTCCGAAAACGTATGAATTTTTTCAGATTTTAGAGTTCACTTTGAATTTTCACATATTTTCCCTATAAAAAAACGCACAAAATTATATATTACGTGTGTGTGAAGATTATAAGTTTGAAACGTGTTGAAGAGTTGAGAATCGCGAATAGAGATTGCAATGTCAGAGAGTGCAATGAATATGTGTGGGTCAACTAATGTCAGAAGTTTTTTGAATATTATGTGCAGTGTAGAGGTCGATTGATGAAAAGAATATAACAGAAAAATCAAGCACGTTGTTTGTTATCGCCTGGAATTTCACAAAATAATGATAAACCTTGTGCGAGGCCAATTATATCACAACAGCTTACTGCGTTCATTATCAATGCCAATACAGTTTTTAGCACATTAATGTGAATATCGAATACAGATAGAAATATAGAAATCGGAGAAATTGAAGAAACTTCTCGTCTGATTTATTCTCAAAACGCGATACACAATCCATCATTGAATTATTAAAGACAATCTCAGTATCAATAAATAGAATAAAATTTGAGACGTGATTTCTTAGACACCAATGACTAATAGAAATGATATTCGTCAATATTTTTTTTTCTCTAGAGTTAAATACCAAGTGTCAACAGCCAATGGCACGAGACTAAACTTCTACATATTTTTCGCTGACATCAACATTGAATCTCATTAAGTCTGCAAATATTAACCGCAAACATGAAAAGATTCGTGATTAGCTATTCTATTCTGTTGATCGTCTTCTCTGTTGGTTCTGCAAATATTATGATACTAGTCTTCACGACCGCATCCAAGGCTACGCATTTCGAATTTCGAAAGACGTGGAACGTCATGGCAAGCGTGCTATCGATAGCTATAAAATTTGTATTTTTATTCAGACTTGTTCGTGTATATTCACATTTGTAGAACTTGAACATCTTAATGCGTAGCTAACGATGCATTTCCATAAATGTACATAAATCGATCGATTGGAAACAACGTCTCTCTATTGCATTAAAATATTCGCCGCTTATTCGTGCCGTTGATTACATATGTAAAATATCGGTAGCCAATATTAAATAGCCTGGACAGACAACAAGATAACATTTCGATTGCAGACACAATATAAATAAACGTGGCATCTCCGCGTACGTAATGATCGTATCGGCGAGTTCCGCGATATCATTAATACGTCAATGAACCTTCATCGTTCACGTTATATGTGACGAAGCGAGGTTGCGATTATTTAATAATGATGATACCAACATCTGGCTGTCAGAAAATTAATCGATCTTTCAAGCCCGATTGAAAAAATTGCAGATTGAAAAAATTCGAAAACAAACCTGCATCACACGTGATTTAACTGAATAAATTAAATGAATTATTTGAATCTGTTCTTTGTTTTCCGGTGGGGAAGGTATTAAATAATTAACATAATGTGAGAAATGATTCTGACATTTATTAATTTCTGATAGGTTTTAAAAAACGATATCAGCTAAATACTATGAGTTTCGTCGTTTATGCGTCGCGACAAGTGGGTCGAGGACAACAGCCGGGGTAAACTTTGGTCAGATCTTCCTTGCCATCATCAACGACTTGTCCCTCCTTGCATCGAATGTTAACTTGACTGCATCTAAAATACACAAAATACATAATTTAAAAAAATTGGATATGCTGGTTTAAGAACGCGGTGTAAGAACGACATAGTGGAATGACTTCTCATATGGAAATAAAGTGTATGCAAAATATATAAAAGATGTATTCTAGATATATGACATATATTTCGTCCGAAAATTTCTATATGTCGGATATATTTTAGGATATATACGAAATATACGCGAGCGAAAAATATATCGAAAATATATTTAAAATGCATTTTTGTTGGCTTATCCTCCGAAAAATTCTATATGTCAGATATATTTTCGTGTATATTTATTTTCCGTGGGAATTATAAAATGTGACTCACCCCAAGACTGCAACAGATCCGGCACTGTCGCACGTGTATTTGACGCATCTGTGTTGAAGGCCCGAAGGAAGTTGTTTGCAGGGTACAACTAAAAGGGAAAACGTTTTACAGGGTATTTAATAGATTTGACAAACTTGTTTCATTGCATTCGCGCGTTTTGGTGCCGTCAATGTGTATCTCGATACCGTAATTGCAGAAAATTTAGATAAAGTTGATCATAGATATGAACTTTAAACTCACGTTTTCCATGTCGATCGGGAACCTGTACGGCCGGGTGCACCGCATTTGCTTGGCATATAAAAGCTACCAAAACGAAAACACTGAGGGCAATAGCGGCTTTCATGTTGACTGCTTGATTTTGACACGCGCAAAAGCTTCAAATTTCAACAACTGATCATTTTTCCAAGCAACTCTACATCTTATATATTGACTCGACAGCCCCACTCCTGCTGGGCTTATCGCTTCGTGACCCTCTAGCCGAACGCCTAATGCCCATTAACTCGAGATTCGTCAGCAGATTCGGCCTGTTGCCTCAAAGTAATAAAAATTGACTAACGACTTTAAGGTAGTACGAGCGGTACAGTCCCGCCAAACGTGAGTTTCAAAGAATATTTCGAACGCTTCTCGATGAGATAAAAATTGGAAAAAAATGAAGCACGTTGAAGGTGCTGAAACTATTTATTTGGCGTAATAATAATTTCCTAACTTTTTTTGTGATGATAATTATTCATCAACCTAACTTTTTTTGTGATGACAATTATTCATCAACCTAACTTTTTTTGTGATATTAATTATTCATTAATTTTTTTGAACACATTAATTTTTTCAGAATTTTGTCTGATTTTTTTTTGTTTTGCTTAAAAAAAAATGCAATTTTAAAAAACTAGACAAAAATCTTTTAAAAATTCATACGTATTCATTATCTCGGCGTTAACGACTAATTCCAGCTCAAATGATGCTTCAAGCGTAACTAAAGTCACGTCAAATTAAATCTGCATTCGATCGTAATTACTTGCCGTAAATACGATTTCATTAAAAAAAAATATCGCGAGGACTGAGATGTCATTAAGTCGAAGCATCACTTAGTCACGTTTAAAAATACACGTCATTCAATGAGATCGCTATCTTCCTGATCTACACACGCCTTCGCACCACTCGTACCTCATGGCAAATGAACGCTGATTCTTTTGCATTTAAACACATAACGAGCTTGAGATAACATCTCGAAGGCTTCGGGATTTTGAGGAGCACACTTTCCATTGCTAATTTGTATCATTGAGTGTGCAGAACCACTCGGAAATTACCCACCAGTGAGCCTGCGCGTACGGAATATTTTTTAATTCGCGTTTGCTCATTGAAATACAGAATAAGCAGTTTTTAAACGATTTCCATCGGAGCTGTAATTTCAGATGGACTGGAGAACATGATATTAAAAAAGTCCACTTGAATTGCTCAAGCAAACTACATATGTAATTATCATTATTATTATTCGTTGGACATCTGTAGAAAAGATTCACTAAAATCTCCAGCAGTGTCAGTTCAATTGATAAGTGTGAAGAGGTCGTGTTTGACACTCTTTGGTACTTCAAATCTAGGACAGAGGTCATCATGTAGGAATTCATAGAATTATATGACACACGTTATCGTACCTAAATAAAAAAATGTGATGATAGAGCTGAAGCTGCTTAGGAATGCTCCAACAGCTCGTTGTCAACGATAAACGCCATAAATCTCGTGTCGATTATGATAAATAAATACTGCAGTGCGCTGATTACTTTTTCCGCTTTCGTGTACATCTGACGTTACCACATCGCGTCATCACATTAAAAACAATCTTGTTGGTAAAAATAACAACAATCGACGACGCACGGGTTGTATTTTTTCACGATGCCCGTGAATGTTTAATCGTTACACAGGAAACCCGCGACACACGTCATTAATTCTTCTTAATATCGATGAGATGCTATCGCGATACAGTGGAATCTCGCGTATCTTTTTTTCCACGTCGATTCATCTTCGAGTCGCTTTTCTTCACGGCCATTGAGCGCACATTTCTCGGTCTATGAAGCGGTCGGTGCCGAGCAATTACAATTTCAGCCTTTCACTCGCTAGAGCCGTTTGCACACGAGTAGAATCGATAAGCGCAATCGAAAGGAAAGTACGCACAGTGCAACTGCACTGAGAATACCAGACATAGCTGTGTTGATAAGAAGCAGGATTTTCGTTTGTCGCGAACTGTGCATCAAATTGAGCACACAATAGGGCGACGTAATGAGGCGTAGGTACGTTTTTATTAAGCTTTATTTTGAAAAAGAATATTTCGAACACTTCTCGATGGGATAAAAATCTGAAAAAAATTAAGCACGTTGCAGATGCTGAAGAGATTTATTTTGCATAATAATAATTTCAAACTGTTATTACCAAATTAATGAAAAAAATGAATTGTTCAACAATTTACCCGGCAACCCAACTTTTTGTTCTGATGAAAATGATTCATTAATTTTTCTGAACACGTATGAATTTTTTCAGAGTTTTGTCTACATTTTTTTAAATACGTTTTTTGCGCCTCATTTTTCTTAAAAAAACGCAATTTTGAAAAATTATACAAAATTCTGAAAAAAATTCATACGTATTCAGAAAAATGAATGAATCATTTTCATCACAAAAAAAAGTTAGGTTACCGGGTAAATTGTCGAACAATTAATTTTTTTAAAAGTTCATAGGTAACGGAATATTGATTAAAAATGTTGCTACAAACATTTTCAATACGAAAATAAATATAAGAGGCGTAAGAATTTTCTTCCTTGACGGACTTTTCACTAATTCCGTGAAAGTAGTTTTCCTTCAGTCACAACAATAGAACATTCATTAGAATTAAGTCAAGCCACTCAACCACAATTTCATCGTTCACTGATTCTCTCAATCATTGTTATAATTCCCGTCCGTGATTTGTTGCAGTGCGGACTTTCAGCCGCAGTCGGAATCGACCCGATTGAGGTCGGAGGACATATACCGCGAGAGAGTGGCCAGCGACAGTTTGTTCGCGCCGAGGAGTCGCCTGTTGGACGCCACGAATTCGACAAACAATTCGAGCAATCAGCCGCGCGAGGCGCGAGTCGCCGGTGGGCTGGACAGTTATCCGGAGGAAAATTTCGACAGCGACGACGTCTTCGGACCTCCACCTCTGCCCAAGGCCGACTCCAAGTCCAAGTCACAAGTGGCATCGGTGGACGATCTATTTTCGAACGTAAGTTCCGGATCTCGTTCGCAGAAGAGCTCCGACCTACTGGCGGCCAGCGAGCCGCAGTTCGCCGGAAAATCAGCGGCTGTTCGGAGCGGCGGACTCTTCGACGAGGACATTGACATCTTCGGCAACGGCGACGCACCGGATCTCGACATATTCAGCGAGGGATTCAAGTCCAGCTTGCCGTCCAAAGCGGCCAAAACTTCGGGCCTGAATCTTCCGTCCGACTCGGCCGAGACGAGTAAGAAAAAATCACCCGACTTATTTTCCGCCGTTCCCAGCGACATCGGCGAAAATTTCTCCTCGCGAAACGCCTCGAAAAAATCAACTCGCAAGCCCGACAGCATTTTCGACGACAGCGAGGAGGACGACGACGACGATCTCTTCGCTCCGAGTTTTCTCAAAAGCGATCGCAAACCTCCGCCCGCTATGCCGAAATCCGACGTTGATAACCTTTTCGCGAACGCACCGAAAAGCGCGAGCGAAACCGCGCTGACCGGGCCGAAAAAAGATTTCACTGGCGAGGCGGCAGCACGTGCGGCCGGAGCCAACGAAAGCGTAACGAAGCCGGACGTTAAACGGGACAGTGACGTAGCTAATACAATCGGGAGCGCGATGCCAAGTTATCCGAGTGGTGGGCTGTTCGACAATCTCGACGACGACGACGACGATGACAGCCTGTTCGACAGCAAGAAAGCGGAGCCGTTCAAGGAAAAACCCGCAGCCGAGTTAGACGCAAAATACGCGTTAAAAATTGAAAAATCCGGTGAGTCGAAGATGGAAGAGTCCGAATTAAAATCGGACGGTGCGAAGATTGAGGGTCTATTAAAAGATCCGAGCGAGGAAACCAGCGAAAAAATCTCCGAGCCCGCCGACTCCGACGTGGAAAAATCACCGATAAAAAAATCGCCGAAACCGACGCCGAAGAAGAAATCCGCGGAAATAGGGTCGAACAAATTATTGAACGAGGATAAAGAGGAGGAAATCTCGGTCACCGACGGCGCCAAGATGACGAGGCCTCGGAGTTCCTCGGAAGCGCCTGGAGAAGTCACGAAAAGGGATCCACCGAAGACGTTGAGCATTCGTTTGCCGATACCGTCGGAGGACTCGGCGCAGGCGCCGCGACGCGCGGTTTCCGGGAAGATAAAGAATCTCATGGGAAAAATGGGCGACCTGAAGATTCTCTCGCCGACCGACACACCGCCGTTGTGGAAGAAAACCGAGGAAAAGTCCGACGTCGACGAGGAGCCGACGGGAAGTCGGGACAGCGAGGACGGAAGTTCCATCAGTGTGCCGAGTGCAAAAACACCGTTAATTGTTTCCGGTAAAGCTGATTCCAATCCGTTTTTCGATGAACCGAAGGAGCCGCCGCCGCCGAGTTCACCCCTCGAGGATTCCGGCAACTCGGAATCGGCTGTCAGCTTCGATGTTCCCGCTCAGGTTGAGACACTGACTGTTACAGCTTCAAAGGTAATTTTATGGCTATAATAATATTTTAATAATATGAAAATTAATAATAACAATATTAATAATAATAATTATTATTAAAATAATATAATAATAATAATTATTATTATTATTAAAATAATATAATAATAATAATAAATAATATATTATTTATTATTATTATTATTGCTATTTATTATTTATTTATCTTTTTATATTATTATTTATTATTATTATTAATGATTATTATTGTTATTATTGATAATATTAATAATATGAAAACAAATCATGAATACTCATCGTACAGTAGAACATCTAAATAAATTAATTGGCACGTATAATATCTGAAAAAATGAACGACCTCGTTAAATCTCTTGATACGAAAACTTCGCAGGTAAACCGATAAAGTAGAAACCTTAGCAACGATTAATTCAGTCTTTAATAATTGTTTTTTTTTTCGTTCCCAGAGTCGAGCGAGAATTCAGGCGAAAAGGCGACCACAGAGCAGGCACGCCCGTCAATCGGCTCTACGAAAAAGCGGCATTGACTTCGACAGTGTGGATGCTTCGTCAGGCGACGCGGGAGAATCGGATCCGAGCGACAGCACGACGGCCGGAATCTCGGATAAGGTACCAACGGTCGTTACCGATTCCGTCGACAGTCTCAAGCCGGTTTCGGGCCTGGACAGGCTGGTCGCACCGGACGCCGGTAACGAGAGAGCCGCGACCGATAAACCAGAGTCGAGCTCTTCCTTGGCGCCCGACGATAGATCCGAGATCAGCCTGAGCAAAGGCAGCTCGATGAGCATCAACAAAAACACGCTGCTGTCGCCCTCGACCGATGAGGAAGATCTCTTCGACGTGCCGCCCGATTTGCCGGAGGATCCGCCGAAGGAAGACACGCTTTTCGGCAGAGCCCCGATTTTGTCGCCCATCGACGGTTTTCTCGGCTCCAAACACAGCCGGACGAGGGACAGGAACAAAGAAAGCCGAATCGGTGCGGCGGAAACTGCAACCATGAATGTCGATAAAGACGCGAAATCGTCAAATAACGACAAAAGCTCGAAGAAATTAGCCAGAGAAAATAAAAGTCGTGACGAGGCGACGGATGCGGAGAAGCGAAAATCCAACGAGGACACGAAGGATTCGGAGATCGATTCGCTGGCGAAAAAGTCGATGGATCCTTTGCGCGACAGCAGTCACGACCCTTTGAAGGATCCCAGTCAGCTTTTCGCCTTCGTGACGAAGACTCCGTCCCCGGAAAAGGGTCAGAATCTGCTGTTTAAAGAGGACGACAGTCTTTTCACTCGCGTGGCGAAAAAATCCGCCGAGGAAGCGAAAACGGCAGCGTCGAAGAAGGACGTTTTGAATTTATTTGCCGACGATTCCGGTGGGGATTTATTTTCTGCTCCGCTCGCGAAAGCATCGAAAAAATCGATCGTAGCGCCCAAATCCAGCGGATTGTTTGATGACATCGATGCCGACGAGGACGGAGCTTCCGATCTTTTTGGGTCCGGCGCGCGTTCTAAAGTTGATAAAGAAAAAATCGCACCGGTTGATAATTCGGTCGCGAGCAAAAGTGGCGAAATTTCGGATGTCGCGTCGCCCAGTCGACAATCATCGATATTCGCCGATGATGGGGATGACGATCTGTTTGTCGACGCGCTGGACAAAAAGTTTTCGCCGGAAATTGAGAAATTTTCCGGGGAAGTTTCGGAGGACGCGCTTTTTCCGGCGACGAGCAAAGTCGTGAAAGACGCGAAACTCGACGATCTTTTCGGCGATCATTCGAGTGGAGAGGAAGATATTTTCGCGCCGAAGAAAACCATCGGCGCCGGCAAGGCGAGCGGCTCGATTTTCTCCGGTGATGCTGATGACGAAGACGTCAGCGACATATTTGGAACGAAATCGACGAAGAAAACGCCGAAAGTCGAGTCAACGGAGAGTCGCGCGAGCGCGAAGAAACCGATGACGAGGGACTTGAAGAAAACTGCTGAAAAAATTGTGGAAGATCCTCTGAGCATGCTCCAGGACGATTAATCGTTACGCCCGCGACGCGAATATCGGCGACGGCGGTCTTTTCGTGTAAAATATGCATAAACATGAACATATATTTTTCTATTTACTTTTTCCTTATAGTCGCGAGAAATTTTTATTTATTTTCAGATTTATTGAGCAACGTTCCACGAGACTTTGCGCCGAATTATTGAAATTTATTTTTCGTTTATATTTCATCGACAGATCGCGAAATGAAATAACGCGTCTGCGAAAGATGTAACAGTCTGTATTAATATAATTTAGTTACTGTACGGTTCGTACGAGAATATTAATATACCAGTTGATGAAGCTCCATGTGTTTGATTTAATCCGATCGCCGTTTTAACGTTTAAACTTTACGAAATCGAGAAAAAAAAAAAATTTCGATTTCGTAAAGTTTGAAGACCCTATCCGATGGGATATTTCCCGCTGATTCCAAAAAGCATCGTTGTTTGCCCGAAAAACATAAAATTCGATGAGAAAAGAGCGAAAAATTATTTTTCACTTTTTTCGAAATTTCGCCACTTTGCTAAAATCGAGGTTACTTTTTTTTCGATCGACCAAACCTGGATTTTCTTTTTGCGTTCGAGAGAAAACTCTATAACGAAGAGAATGCCGCGAAGCGAAACGCGATATCTTGATTTCTGAATTTTTTACAGGATGTTAAAGTCAGACCCTCAAAAATCGCAAATTTTTTGAATTTTCTTTCATTTTTTTGCGATTTTTGGGGGTCTGACTTTAAAATTCTGTAAAAAATTTAGTTCTGTACAAATTAATATAGAGAATATTAATATACCAGTTGATGAAGTTCCAGGTGTTTGATTCAATCTGCATCGAATAATCTTTGCGAAGTATCGATTGTGTCACGACACGCCGAGCGCTGAAATGCTTTAATAACACCATGCAAAATAATCGCTCTGGTCTATTGTTAATGACGGTGGGATAGTGAATTGATTGATGACGGACTAGGGCCATTATTTGCAAATCGAGCGTCGAATGATTTTCGCTTTGTACAGTCTACGAAAACAGCGTGAAATTATTTCTAACGACAATTCAAGAAGCTCGAAATGTCATTGAATTAGTATGCACGTGGTCAATTGAAATTTTTTGCTTCTCTTATGATTCATTTTTTCCCCCGATACTTGAATATGCAATTTTAACCGACCATACTTAGCCGTGAGCATTGTTTAATGAAACCATGTAAACCTATATTCCCATGATAAAATTCATAAGCGCATGTCGCGGCGCTCGTTATGTCATTTGTCTTGCAGTCCTGTACTATTACCATTCATTATTCGCAAAGCCTTGTCTATGATACATAAATGTTTGTACACAATGAGGGAAATTAGGCGGTACAAATATCGCTCCCACCTTTTCTCGAATTGAATTTATCGCGCTTACACCCATTTTTCACTCCCTAAAATTAATTTTCATTTTTCACTCGGAATATAAATTCCGATCACGCGATTCAATCGCAGAGATTTCAATCGAAATCGCTCGACTCTGTGAATTTTTTTTAATACTCACTCGTAAGTCACTTCAAATACACTCCGTGTCAGTTTTCAGCTGATCAATTTGAATTAATCTTGAACGAAGGAGCAGTATAGTATTTTCATGAACTCATTAATTGAGTCTTCAATTTTCAAACACATTCACGTCTATCCGGGCGTGTTGTATACATTTGATTTTCAGACTGCTTAGAATTCTTCAGGCACTCCGACATTAATATTTAATACGTATTAAATATCAACAATCACTATAAATCGTCAACGAGAAAAAAAATGTACGAACAAATCACCGATTTCAATGTCGTTAACCACAATGATTTTTTTTTAGATGACGCGAAAGAAATGGGAACTTTTGGTGTACTTGGTCAAGTGTCCAGGCCGACATGTGTGGCCACAATTGCCGAACTCGCGTGTCGGGCCCCCCCACCTCCTCCTGTTCCCACGATTTCGGGAGGTAAGGATACCACGAGGCTTCCTTCCTGTGAACTTGGCTCGGCGGAATAAAAATGCTTTAATCGTCGGGAGGTCAGATCGCGTTGATCCCGGCTGACTTCTTATATCATAATGAAGTACATACTAGTGATTCTTACGGGTGAGGCGGACCATTGTTGCGTGGACTATGCTCATTCGTCATCGTAAATACGTCGGTTATTGACACTGCGGTACTTCCGCGTCGGTGCTCATAAATCAATGTCGCGACTTGCGTCAATGCGTTAAAGATAATCTAAGACATGTGATAAATTAATTTTTAAGGAAGACCATCTTTTGTTTTGTAACTTCTTGTTCATATTTTTTTTTTCAACGAATATGGTAACTATGGTCGCATATTGACATATATTTTTAGTGAGAAACAATTCGACAGCATGCAACATTTGTATTCGTGACTGGTCTCATTAAAATAATCATATTATACTATTATATGATAATTAAAAATTACCTCTGCATTGCATATTACTTGGTACAATGTAGGTTTTAATCATTGTGAGAATCAATGCTGTGAAATCAAATTTCATTCAGTTTAATTGAGTCTTCAATATTCACACACGTGCGAAATTTGATTTCAATGCTGTGAAATCAAATTTCATAGCATGTTGAACAATCTAAGTTTACTCAGACAGCAAATACTGCGAGAATTTCATCACAAACTTTTGAAATAACGTCGGAATTACTGTCCGCATTTTTTTTAATATTATTTTTAATAATACTTAATATTTTTAATATTATGTCATTGAAGAGAAATGGAAATAAAGTCACATAAAGAGGAAATCCAGAAACATAAAGTAAAAATGTAAAAAAAATTGAATTCTCCAAATTTTTATTGCACAATGATTTTATATAATTTCCATTCCATCATTAATTCGTCAGAATCGAGAAATAATAATGCAGTGAAAGACAAGGGCAAAATGTATTCGTTCCGAAGTTAAATAATAATTATGTCGAACAATGGATGATTATTAGCTCTGGCGAAATGGCAGTTGGTACACATCGGGTTAGATCGAAACGCATCTACATCGCAAGTTTGTCACGGTGACAAATAGTCATCAACAATTTGACAAACAAATTCCGTACGAGGAAAGAAATTAACGTGGCTAGCGCTAAGAATGTACGAAGATTTGGCGTCCGGAATGGTCGAACTCGTCGCAGGTCTCCACTTCCTGTTCTTCGGCGTCTACGGTGGAGTCATTTCCTGAACAACAGTCGCGTTTCGTCCGTCGTAGACTACGCTTCGGCCGCCAGCGGTGCTGGCAAATTGTCACTTTTTAAGAATATTCTCGCGAGCCTCAGTCACCACGATTAGCTTAAGGTAACGGACGAGAATCGGAAGATTCGAAACTCATTTTGAATTTAAAAAACCCAACTAGTTTAACCACTTTGAGTCAGGTAAGTAGAAATAATAATTTATCTTTTCTTAAATTATTTGTTCTTGGTAGCAATTTTTATTATGATCATTGCAGCGATTTATTTGAAAATCATGCAAAAAAAAGATGATTAACATCGTAAAGTAATTAAATTATGGACTGTTTTTTTTTTATTAAACTGACAACACAAAAAAAAAAGAAACGTCGTGCGGGGACCAAGTAAATTTTTTTCAATGCTTGATTTGATACCTGATTTGATCAAATAATACTTTGAATACTGTTCAGCGGTTTCAGTTTTTTTTTTCGTTTTGTTTCAATCCATTTTTTGTCAAACCAGCGAAACCATCAGGATGGCGGCGCCGAACGGACAAACCTATCTGCATGACATGTTGGACTGGACTAACGAAGTAATCCCGGATGATGAATTGGCGGAGCAGAGCGAGATCGCTAATTTTTACGCTGGCTGCAACGTCCTCATCACCGGCGGTTCCGGGTTCATGGGTAAACTTCTCGTGGAAAAATTGTTACGGTAAGAGCTTGGATCAAAAATACTTATTATATTTTAAGGCGACTGAGTTTCGCTCTAGGGATTCAACTTCTAATACATTTAAACTAAAATCGGCATAAAAAGTAATAATTCAATTTACTCAAAACCGACTAACATTTTAGACAAAAGCGTTAATTTTTATTCCGTTTTTTTACACAGCAGTGGAAACTGTTGCTTTTATCTCAACTATTGAGAGGAGATTCAATACCCTTTTTTATATTCAAGTAATTCCTGTGCCGTCAAGTTGACGTCTATTGAAAATCTATTGATCGCTTTTAAACAGAACTTAACTGTAAACGTTGCCAATATTTTATTCAGTAACTTTTAAAGGGCTGCTTTTTTAAAAATATATCGTAGATACGTTGGTTTTTTTTTTTTTTTTTTTTAATAAAGCCCATCGAAATTTGTCGAATTGGACTTGAAAAGGTTGCGAAAATTCGCAGAAAACTTTCGCGATATGATATTCAACGTTACCTAAGACCATTGTTATTCGCGATCTGGTATAATATATTTATTTGATTTTTTTTAAATGCGGTACTGACGTTTGAACTTCGGCAACGCTCGAATAGCAGGCCACTAGTTATTCTGAATATGTATTACATTCGAGGGTCATGCCTATGGATCTCGGATGTCTCAACCGCGTAACTGCAATGTCCCCGGAAATCACCCGTGAACAATACAATGGTCAACGATTAACATAAATCGAAGCGATTTCTTTATTTCGTACTACAACGTTGAGGTAGAACCTTGGACCAGGGAATCGTCGCGAATAGTGGAAGACACGCGATTGACTTAATTACCTTCGTCAAACGAGCTCGGCTATCGTCGTTTGCGGAATTAACGAAAATCAATCACGAAAAAACTGTTATTAAAATGCGCAGTTTTTTGCAGAACGTGCTCAAAAATTCAGAAGCTGTACCTAATAATGAGAGCGAAGAAGGGAAAGTCACCGGAGCAGCGTTACAAGGAGCATTTCGAGGATATCGTAAGTTCAGTCGATCAAAAGATCAGCCAATTTAATTTTATTAGTCATAGTATAGAAAAATCTGTAACATTTCTTCCAAAATCAGGTCTTGCTAAATCGCTATGGACTTCGACAGCGTCTTTGGAGAGCCGGACGTTTACGGTAAAAATGATAAATTCGGCCAGCTTTTCCATAATGTTATTGCACTTGCAGGTGTACACGAGGCTGAAACGCGAGCAGCCGAATTTCGCGAGCAAAGTGGTGATGATCGAGGGCCAAATGGAGGATAAAGGTCTGGGTCTGTCGCCGGAGAATCGGGAGCTCCTGAAGAATTCGCACGTGGTCTTCCACGGCGCCGCGACGGTTCGATTCGACGAGAAACTTCGTCTGGCCGTCAATATAAATGTTCGCGGGACGAAGGAGATACTCCTCTTCGCCAGGGAGATGCCGAATCTGAAGGTCCTTCAATTTTATCATGTTAACATTAATTGTATCATCACATTAAAATTAATTGTACCATCATTTCAAAATTAATTCTATCATCACATTAAAATGAATTGTATAATCATCTCAAAATTAATTGTACAATCACATTAAAATTAATTGGATGGTCACATTCAAATTAATTGTATAGTCATCTAAAAATGAATTGTATTTTCATCTTAAAATTAATTATATCATCATCGCAAAATTAATTGTATCATCACCTTAAAATTAATTTTATCATAACCTTAAAATTAATTTTATCATCATCTTAAAATTAATTCTGTCATCCTGTAAAATCAACGTAAACTAATTCGCCAAATTTATATCCACAGGCTTTCGTGCATATAGGCACAGCTTTTTCCCAGTGCGTGACCAAGTTCATCGACGAGGCTTTCTACCCTCCGCCCATCGACGCGGACAAACTTCTGACAATCGTCGACACTCTTGACGACAAAAAATTGGAATTTCTCACTCCGGAGTAAGTTCCGCTCTCGCGTCACTGTTTTCGTGACAATTGTTTAGTCTCTACAAAATTTCAATGTGTCTACGGAAACATTTAGGCTCGTTGGCTCTTGGCCAAACACTTACGCCTTCACCAAGGCCGTGGGCGAGGATATCGTACGAAGGTACAGCACAGGACTCCCAACGTGCATCGTTCGACCCTCGATTATGATCGCTACTGAAGCCGAGCCCATCACCGGATGGATCAACAATCTCTACGGACCGACGGGCGTCGTCGCCGGCGCTGGTATCGGCTTGCTTCGAACTCTTCACTGCGACAAGAACAACATAGCCGATATCATACCTGCCGATTACGTGATCAACAACATCGTCGCTGCTGCGTGGGACGTTGGCCTGACACAGTAACTTTATGCATAGGGTGGAAGTACCGTTTTTGGTTCCAGCTAAAGAATTAACTTTAGCTCGTTAAATAAGAAAAAAATGGGCCTAATAATCTTGTCAATTTCTATGAATACTCAAAAGTATTCATAGAAAATGCTGATAGTTCAAAAAGTATCAGCATTGGAATACGGGAAAACAAGTATTTAAAATGAATTGCAGCAAAAATTGTCACAAACGGTACTTCCGCCCTCTTGAGAATAGTAACAATAAATAAATTATTGCCAATACCGTGACGATCAATAACAAAAAAAAAAAAATGCATCACCGAATTCCGTCTTGAGACTCGTTGACGTCCTTGCAGAAAACTCGATCCGAGCAAGCGGCCGATAACTTCGTCGGACGTGCCGAACCCACAGGAAGATCCGCCCGTTTACAACAGCGTCTCGTCCTGTCAGAATCCCATAACATGGGGCGAATTCATGAAGTGGAACGAGATATACGGGATGTCGGTGCCGAGCGCTCTGGTCCTGTGGTATTACTCCTTCTGCCTGAACAAACGTCTGTGGATGCACAATCTCTATGTGGTACTGTTTCATCTCATTCCGGCGGCGATTGTCGACACCCTCGCGTGGCTCACCGGTCGAAAGCCGATGTCAGTAGAGCTCGTCACACGTTTAACAAAAAATCAGCGAAAATTCCACGTTGGCCCCCTTCCGACCTTTGTCGTTCTTTATGCTTAAAGGCTGTGGAACGCGTACAAGAAGATCCACAAGTTTAGCGGCGTTATATCGTACTTCTCGACGCAACAGTGGAAATTCCGCAACGACATGGTGATGAGGCTGTGGGACAAACTCAGCGACGTGGACCGTCAGCTATTCAAGTTCAACGTGGTGAACCTCGACTGGAGGCAGTACTTCTTCTATCATATCCGAGGCCTCCGGCTCTTCATCATCAACGATCCGATGGAGACGCTGCCACTCGGTCGTGCCAGATATCGGAAGTACGTAGAACGAGACACGATTAAATTTGCTATGATTTAAAGTCGTACGAGTGGTAAAATCTGAAGAAAAAAAATCAAGCACGTTGAAGGTGCTGAAAAGATTTATTTTGCATTATAATAATTTCAATATGTTATTAACAGATTAATGAAAACATGAATTGTTCAACAATTTACTCGGCAACCCAACTTTTTTTCTGACGAAAATTATTCATTGATTTTTCTGAATACGTAGGAATTTTTTTCAGAATTTTGTTTAATTTTTCAAAATAGCGTTTTTTTTTTCAAGAAAAATGAGGCGCATTTAAAAAAATGTAGAAAAATTTCTGAAAAAATTCATACGTATTCAGAAAAATGAAAGAATAATTTACATCAGAAAAAAAAGTTGGGTTGCCGGGTAAATTGTTGATCAATTCATTTTTTCATTAATTTGTTAATAAAATTTTTGAATTATTATTACGCAAAATCAATCTTTTCGGTACCTTCAACGTGCTTGATTTTTTTCAGATTTTTATGCCATTGAGAGGTATTTGAAATATTCTCTGAAATATTTATGAAACTCACTACCTTAAAAGAAAAGTTGATAATTTTTCTCAAAGATACATTGTTGGGAATAAATATTCCCAGCTGTGTCGAGAAATCTTGTTGCACTATGACGTCTTGAGTTATGACTGCCGTTTTTGATCTGGGATCACTCGACGCAAATATCTAATTCGATTTCTTTCTGTTTTCGATCAATCAGACTAAAGTTCGCTCATTACACGCTGCTGAACCTCGCCTACTTATTCATGGCCTGGTGCGTTTACATCTTCTTACGATTTATCCTCTCGACGCTCTGGTGATTGTTGGTCAGCGTTCACAGCGAGGATTCCGTATCTGTTATCGCGCGGAGCCTGCGGTGATTTTTGCACTCACGTACCCCTTACACGCAATATATAATAAATTATTGTTGTATTTTGTTCTCTGGCTTAAAATTCTTACCGCAGCCGGTGCAGCATCGATCATGTGCTACTTGCCTGCCGCACGATGATAAAACAAATAGTCCTAGACGTATATTATTACTATTATTTACATATATTTTTTTGCGATTAATTACACGGTAGTTAGCTGTTAAATTTAATATAAATATCTACAAGTGAAAAGCGTTGAAAGCCATTCATCCCCTGCCAAGCTGCAACCCGCTGTGCACTCGCGGCTCCGTTACTTCTCATCGCGTCCGACGGATGGCGACATCGACTTCGATTCTCGTTCGAACTCGAGTTCGGATGCAGCGCAAATGTCTCGCCTGTTGCTTCCACGTGGATGAAGCTCCTTTTTCCGTGCAGCAGGAAGATATAATACACCGAATTGGTAAATCAAAAATCAAATTAAAAGTGGGTCAAAGCGAAGGCTTATTGCAATCCTAAACACAATCAAAGCTTCCTTATCTTTTCAACAGCGACAAAACTACAATAGTGAACGTTCATTTTTATTTAATTCAATAAAAATAAAAAATATATATATTTTTATTTTTATTTTTTAAATATATATATAAATATATTTTATTTTTATTTATATATTTTTTTGTTTTATTTTTTTTGTCTTTTCTTAATGCACCTTTAACTAAAAATAAAAAGGATAAAAACGAACGAATTAGGATCACATTCGAATTACCCGTGCGATAAACGTGACGCCGAAATATCAGGGTGAAGATCATCGTCAGGGTTTCGTGGTTATCATCACGTGTATAAAAAAAAATCAAGCTAATTGGCGACGAATGCATTGAAACTAATGTGCGGCAATGTGGCCGAAGAATGACCACGCCTAGGCCCCTGTAATGTCCACAGTAATATTGAGAATGACCCACAGAACCGGACACAAGGGCGCCCACGCCCAGAGTGTCGCTGTCTCCTTTGCGGTTGGCGGCCGAACGTTCGTGGTCTATCAGGCCGGTCGTGGTCTTCGAGGGTCGATGACACAGCAGCGATGATATCCTGATTGTTTGGGTTAGTCACGTATTATTGCTTTGAGTGCTACTCCTATCTGGAACCGTGAATTCCATGCATACTTCTTGCCACTGCAAATCAAATTTACAGAGCGTTTCGAGAGTTGAAACACTTGAGAAATGTAATAATCATAGGTTGATCTTCGGGTCCCCTGTGGAAATAATTTATTTAATTTATAATAATTTATTATATATAATATAATATAATATAAATATAATAATAACTTATTATATATATAATATTTATATATAATAAGTTATATACATTTATATATATTTTTTTATATATCCACAGATAAAAATAGGTTTATTATATTTTTGTTTTCTCTTACATATTTAAAAATACACTTTATTTCCATGGGGGTTACTAAGAACAATCGACCGTTCGTACAGTAGCCGTGTCTATGTTATACCGAGCACTAAACCCCCGATACTATGCACGCTTATTTATAGTGTCTCTTGTACGATATCAGTAGCACGATCGTCCAACAAAATCGACCGTCCGCGAGCTGCAGTGATTTCGCATACGAGGATACTCGCGTTGTCGCGCGCATGGAAGTCACGAGCATACACGGCCAGCGACACAGTTTCCCTGTTGCATTATTTACCTTGGGATACGTTATATCATATGTGCGGCGTGGACTGCGCGATATCACGAGCGGAGCGAAAGATGAGTGCGACGAATAATCGCGAGCGAATTCGCTTGCAGTGCGAAATCATCGTTCACATACTTACAATACTGGTTAAAAGATACGATCTGAACCAATAAAAAGGACAAAAATCTGATTGAAACCTGTTTGAACCGATTATTTTTCAATCGGAATCGGACAAAAATCTGATTGAAACCTGTTTGAACCGATTATTTTTCAATCGGAACCGGACAAAAAATCCGATTGAAACCTGTTTGAAGCGATTATTTTTCCATCGGAATCGGACAAAAAATCCGATTGAAACTCGTTTGAACCGATTATTTTTCAATCGGAATCGGACAAAAATCCGATTGAAACCTGTTTAAACCGATTATTTTTCTACCGGAATCGGACAAAAAAATCCCATTGAAACCTGTTTGAACCGATTATTTTTCAATCGGAATCGGACAAAAAACCGATTGAAACCTGTTTGAACCGATTAGTTCTCAATCGAAATTGGGGAAAAATCTGATTGAAACCTGTTTGAACCGATTATTTTTCAATCGGAATCGGACAAAAAAATCCCATTGAAACCTGTTCGAACCGATTATTTTTCAATCGGAATTTAGTCCATTTGATCGGTTTCTATCGGTGTCAATGGGAATTACTAAGTAGGGAATGCAACTAAAGTGGGCGCTAAATCCTGTTGCGGTGCCAGCGAAAATATAATTCGGAGTACTTATAGGCGATCGTGATAAGAATGCACGTCGTGTATTTAATTGCACGTGGGCAATTAATTTTCACGGATACAGCAGAAAGCCGCGACGCCGCCAGCTCGTCTGCACCGCCGGCAACGCGTCAGCGGCCGACTATGAGGGATTCGTACGGGTGTGAATGAGCGAGAAGCATGGAATTATGCCTGCGGACGGGCGTACACATTCGTTAGTGTAGTCGGTTGAACGGCGCGCGCAACATAGTGTAAGGACGCGTGTATACACGCCATCCGGACGATTACACGCGTCTCCGTAACGGGTCCGTAGGCTTTTGATGACCCTGTGTGTAAGCTGCGAGGTGTTGCGTGAGATCTTGTCGCACGCTCGCCCGTGGGAATAGGTCCTCGCGCCGAGTCTATCTCTGCTCTTTTTCTTATCCTTTTGTCCTGTGACCATCCTCCTTTTTTTCTCTTATTTTTTTTTTTTTTTTTTTTTTTTTTTTCTAGTGTCGAAGCTCCTCACGACTCGCTCAAGTTTTTATCGTGAGAGCTGCCAATTTCAGCCTCTTACTTTGCACGCGAGGAAAATTAAGTATTCATTTTCATTAAATGGAAATGATTCATTTATTAAATGACACATTTTCGTGTGCCAATTGCGGATTGCAAACAGTGGATTCGAGGGAATGTAGCTATTCTTATCTTTATTTTATTTTTAGGGTATCTCTGCTCTTTTTTTTATCCTTTTGTCCTGTGACCATCTTTTTTTTCTTCTAGCAATTTTTGCTAGAGAATGTAGCAATTTTTATTTCAATTACTAGAATCCCATTTTTTTCACAAAAAATATAGTTTTCGTTCGCGTTCACTGGGACTCATTTTTGCAATTTGTATTCATACTTCGACGGTCGCGGGTTTCTCGTGAGAAAACATTTTTTGCTCTCGCGTACTTCCTCGAAATTCGTTAGCTATCCTCACGGAATCTAAGTGACATGATCCGCACTTCAGGAGTATCATAAAAACTAAAGAAATGGTAATTAAAGTGCATGCAAAACCACCAGGTGGCCAGGCTTTCCGCAGGTACAGAGTATATTCATTTTTTTTCAAGTTATGCCAATAATACACAATTATTATCGTAATATATATCGTCTTCCAATTGTTGTTTCCAACGCCACATAAATTTACGAGGTAATCAGTAAAAACATCTTTAAAAAAAGAAATAATAACAATAATAATAATAATAATAATAATAATAATAATAATAAGTTATAATATTAAAAAATGTCGTTATCACTGTAAAAAAATGCTATATTAATGAATAATTAGAATTTCGCGCTGTATTATCTTAATATATATCGTCTTCCAATCGTTGTTTCCGCGATTTTTCCGCGATTTCCGCGAACGCCACCTAAAATGACGAGCTAATCGGTAAAAACATCTTTAAAAAAAAAAAAAATTATAACATTGAAAATTTTTGTTATCACTGCAACAAAACACCATATCACCAAATAATAAAAATTTCGCGCTCCCGCGTAACCAAGATCGTCTCACATCGCGCGCACCTCATTTCATCCGTGCATCCAAAACGTACCTCGCGCGCGCGCGGGAGCGAAAGATCGGGTGCGCGCGGAGAGGAGAAGTGGCGCTAGAAACGCAACGCGACACGATACGGCGGCGATACGAGGCCGTCGAAGGGAGAGGCCGTCGGCGGCGGCGGCGGCGGTGCGCGCGCCGCGGCCAAAGTGCCGGATAAGCGCGGTCGTGTGGGCCGCGCGCGTATCGCATGCCGCGAAAGAGCTCTCCCGTCGTGTGTATATGCTCGAAGGAGTCGAGGCGAGCGCCGGCAGCGCGAGCGAGAGAAACACACACAGAGAGAGAGACGAGACACACAGCCCGGCGATATATAGGAAACCGGCGGGCGTGAGCGCGAGCGAGGGAGCGCGAGGCTCGTGTACGAACGGTACGAGCGAAGGATCGCGAGGAGTATAGATAGAGTAGTAGTGGAAGGCCCTGGTACCGCAGTGGACTCGGGGAGACCGGAGTCAGTGCACGCCCGGCTGCCGACACGAGCGGATGGCGCACGTCGCTCTCGAATCCCACGCCAGTGATTACAAATCCTGCAACATCGCGCGTTGTACTCACAACAAACAAACAAATAAAAAATAAACAGACACACACACAAAAAGCTGTACTGCAGTGATCGCCGAGTGACCGGAGGGTTGAGAGTGGCGAGACATTTCGAAACACTGATCCAAAAACAACAATAACAATAACAAAAAAAAATACGAGCAAAGGCTGAAAATCGTGAGAGGGATAATAATAATAATTTTTGTAAAAAAGTACAGTAAATACGTCTAAATCTATACGATCTAAATCGAAAGGTTTAGGACTGAAAGGATTGAGAGAGAATTAAAAAAAATAATCGTAGTGTTGTCATTTCGTTTCAAACGTCAGCGTCGGCTGCGGGAGATAAGAGAGTCGAGTTTTTTTTTTTTTTTAATAAAGAGAGGATGAGAGACCGAGCGACACGGACGAGGTGACGAGAAGTGTGGTGGTGGGGGGAAGGAGGAGGCGGCTGTGTGCGCGAAACACGTGGGTGTGCGGATTCGGTCCCCGGTGTTTGACTGACGACGCGCAAACGTGACGCAGAGAGATATAGATAAAGAGGAGGAAGGAGAGGGACGGAGAAGGCGAGAGAGGGAGAGAGGGACACAAAGTCTGTGCTGATAGTCGGGCAACAACGCCTCTATGCGCCACCCTGCAGACTCGCCGCTCTGACCGTCTCGTTGCCATAGCAGCGCGTGGCGATCAGCTGATCGCTCGGAGAGAGAGCGAGACTCGCGCTCGGCTCGCTCGGCGAGTGCGTCGGGCAGTCGATTTGCAGCAACGCGCGGTGGCCCACGTGTCGCGCGCGCGCCTTGTTATCGCCGACTATATCGGTGCCGATCGCCTCGCGCGCACCACGAGTGCGAATATAATCGGGAAATCGGGTCGACGAGATGCGGTGACAACGAAGTCTCGTCTCTCGGTCACAGAGAGAGAATATTCATTAACAGTTTCCCGCCGAAAGTCTCGCGACTCGTTTGAACAGGAAACAAAAAAAACGCGGGTTTTCTCGGCGACCAATCACAGCGACTCTCGGCACTGATTGGCTTTTCAGTGCGGCCGCCGCGACGAACGTTACAAGCGAGAAAAGCGCGTGAGACGAAAGCTTCGCCTTCTTCTGTTTTGTGGCGACGCTCCTCGCGAGACGTTTGAACAGGACAAAAATAAAAGCGGATTTTCTCGGCGACCAATCACAGCGACTCTCGGCACTGATTGGTTTTTCAGTGCGGCTGTCGCAAAGAACGTTATAAGCGAGAAAAGCGAGACAAAAGCTTCTGATTCTTCTTCTGTTTTGTGGCTACCGGCTGACGCTGCGTTGTGATTGGTCCACTCAGTCATCACCAATCACCAATAAACGAGAGACAAAAGCGAGTGTGACGAAAACCCGAGCGGTTTTCACAAGCGACCCACGCTGCCCTCGGCCACGGATGATCGATAACACAGTCGGCGTCCCGACGTGAATTTCGCGCATAAAGGACGACTCGGCGGGACAGTGAAAAAAAAAAAAAAAAAAAAAAAAAAAAAAATCGCGTGAATCGCGATATATATCGAACAGTAATAATCGCGAAGGCTCTCGAAGCGTCGCGTGTGTGGGGAGGGGGAAGAAGCGGCGCGAGGCGAGGAAAACCCGTGGAGACGGATTCTTGCAGGGTTGAACGCTCGGTGGGATCGACGGCCAAACCGGACGACGAAGGACGCGCTCTGCGCCGGAAGAGGAAACGACTGCGAAGTCACACGACGAGGTTTGTGAAGTCACTGCGAGAAGTGATAAACAGATAAATGGCTGCAGTGGTGCGAGAGGATAATAAGGGAACTGCGTGAGACGCGAGAGATTCGGTTGAAAAAAAAAAAAGGAAAAAAAAATAAACACAGTGCCGAGTGGAGAGGCTGATATTTGTTTTCGGTGGCCATTTTTGTTTTGTTGTTGCCGGGGAAACGAGTGCGCGGGCGATGCCCCTTTCTTCGGATTCGCTGGATTGTCGTTGCTGTTGTTGTTGTTACGCGGTTGTGTCGTTATGTACCGGACGGTGGCCAGTGCTAAGTGGGAGATGATCTTGCGACTCGCGTTAATGTGATTACGTTTGAGAGAGAGGGGGAGGGAGAAGACACACAAAGGAAAAGGTGAAGTCGGGAATCGCCTTCTCGCTCGGGTCGTTTTTTGTTATTCGATGTATACACAGGTATATCGCGTCGCTCGCGGCGAGATAAGAGCCACGAAAATTGTTGCTGTGATAGTAGTCGCGGGAAGGGGGCGCGACCGTTGAAGGAAGCGGAAGCGACGGGTGGCTGTTGTTGTTGTTGTTGGATTAAACGCGGCGTGTGAGAAGCCGGAGGCCGCGGGGGACGAATGGGCGAGGAATAACGCGCGACTTTGAAGGAGTAGAGAGTCGAGCTCTGGTGAGTGGATTCATTTAGTTTGTTGTTTGTAGTGTGTTGTTTTTTTTGGGCATGTTTTTTTGTGCAGTTTTTTGTTTCCAGCGGCTTTGATATTAATTGCGTTTAATGTGTTTTTGAAAAAAATTGAAGTTCAAGTTTTTTAAAAATTTTTGTGAAAAATATCGTGTTTAGGATAAAAGTAATGGCGAATTCGTTGTGTACGGGCAAAAATACATCGAAATGCAGTGACAATTTCTTTTTTTTTATAATTAGAGTTTTCGCACTTTTTTCGCAAAATTTCGTCACTTCCCTAAAACAGAGGTTACTTTTTTTGGATACCTTTGCATTTTTTTGTGGTATTTTTTTTTTTTTTTTTTCGATTTCGTAAAGTATGAAAACCTTGTCCGATTGGAAATTTCCCGCTGATTCCGAAAAGCACGAAACATAAAAAATTCGATGAGAAGAACCCGAAAAAGGATTTTTCACTTTTTTCGACATTTCTTCACTTCGCAAATACTGAGGTTAATTTTTTTTTTTCATCGACCGAACCTAGATTTTCTTCTTTCGTTCGAAAGAAAACTCAATAACGAAGGGAATGCCGTAAAACGGAACGCTATATCTTGATTTCTTAATTTTTCACAGAATTTAAAAATCGTACCCTCAAAAATCGCAAACTTTGCCGTTGCGTTTTTTGTGACATTTTTTTTTTCGATTTCGTAAAGTTCGAAAACCCTATCCGATGGCAAATTTCCCGCTGATTCCGAAAATCACCCGAAAAACAAACAAATCGACGAGAAAAACGCGAAAAATGATTTTTTTTTTCTGCAAATACAACAAATTTTACCGTCCGATTTTTCGAAGACAGAATCGGATCGTTAATCAGCGGCGAAGCGAGTGCGACATTGTATACCAACGTAAAAAAAAATGTTCAAACGCTCATTTTATTACTTGTACCGTTGTAACTCGCGCAAGACAGAGTCCAATATGTCTTTTTTACTCGCCCGATACCGCGCGATGTACTCGCAAAAGCCTCGCGTCCACTTCCGTCTCTCGCAAAGTTTCGCGAACGTTCCACATCTCGGGTGTATATCTTGTGCGTCTCGCTCGCTTGTTTTCTGCGTGGTACAAGAACGAGGATGATCGGTGTAACACTCGAGTCATTTAATTTCGGCTGTTTCAATATACACTGTCGAGCTTCCTATACGCGGTTCTCGCCGAGATCCCAATTTTGTGTATCTTTCCGGCCTCCCCGATCGCGACTCCGCGATTGCCGCACGCTTCAGGCCAACCGTAACTCTTCCCTCCTCTTTCTCTCTCTCGTTCCTCCCGTGTAACTCGGCCTCTCGGTCGCTTCGCGAGCGCCCACGGTGGAATACTCGTTACAACCAATTAACGCGCGTACGTACCGCGACACCGGTATCATTACCGAATTGCCTTCTTACAATGCGCCCGCGTTCGCTCGTACAAATATGCATACACAAATATACAGGGGAGGCCGGGGTAAAACGGGCCCTTTAAGCAAAAAAAAAAAAAAACAAAAAAATGGCTCTATGACAAAACCCAGTGTTTTTTTTAATTGATTTTCACAACAAAAAAATTCAATATCAGTCATGATGTTGAAGTTTGCATCGTTGGAATGCAACGAAATTCAGAAAAAAAATTAATTCGAATTAATACAAATGATGAAATTAGGTATAAAAAGTCATCATAGTAATTAGTTGCTATGATGACTTTTTATATCCAATTTTATGATTTCGGTTAATTAGAATACATTTTTTTTCGAATTTTGAGTGTCGGTGAAAAAAAAATTTACCCTCTTTTTTTTTTTTTTTTTTTTTTTTTTTCGATGGTCAAACAAAGGAAGGCCCGTTTTACCCCGACTTCCCCTATCTACATCTCATATACAATAATACACTTGGCTTTACTTCTCGGCAGTCACAGTTTGCGCCGATGCGTTATTTTGGTCCGGTTAAAATGCTTTGGCATTGTGTTCGTCGTAACGCTAGTCGCGTATTAGCGGTTGAGTTAAACGACGTCGTTGAGCGACGGGAAAACCTGACCGAGAAGTCGGTGCGCGAGGTCCGGTGTCGCTTTACAGGCCGAACGCACGCGTCTGTGCCTGACGAACTTTGCACGTGGCGACGAGGCGGCCAATAAGAGCGAAGCGCCGAGCATTGTGCAGTGAAGACGAGTGACGACGGCAACGAGCCGCTCGTAACAAATGTTGTCACGAGGGGGCAATTATTCGGTTCCTGGTACACGAAGGAAGGGAACGAGACGAGGGAAAAGCGTGAGGAAGGCGTGAAACTTTCTAGGGCGCCACTGTAAACCACCGCATACCGTTGGACGTAACAGTCGAGAGGCACAGGGTGGATGAGGCAGAGCCGATGGCTACTGTACCGATTGTGGCCATTTTTGTTATTGTATTCTTCAAATTATTGTATTCTTCAAATTATTATTTTCTTCAAATTATTATTTTCTTCAAATTATTATTTTCTTCAAATTATTATTTTCTTCAAATTATTATTTTCTTCAAATTATTATTTTCTTCAAATTATTATTTTCTTCAAATTATTATTTTCTTCAAATTATTATTTTCTTCAAATTATTATTTTCTTCAAATTATTGTTTTCTTCAAATTATTATTTTCTTCAAATTATTATTTTCTTCAAATTATTATATTCTTCAAATTATTATTTTCTTCAAATTATTATTTTTTTCAAATTATTATTTTCTTCAAATTATTATTTTCGTCAAAACGGTGACGCCGTCAATCCTGTTGGCACCCTGAATGCACTTGGAACTAAATTACCAGTGTGATACATTTTAATCAATTTATTACATTCGCATCATTAGACAACTTTTACACAATCAATAAGACAATGATTTTATAATCGAAATCAACTCTTTTCGCAGAAATCAATTACGCCCACAGAAGAAAATAAAACGCGGGACGAGTGATTCAGAAGGTCTCAAGTTAATTTCCGCCTTGCCAAGAAAATCCACCCAAGAACATAATGAAAAAGATTGCTCTCTCAATCTCACGAATTAATCCCAGCGTGCTGCGGTGCTCAATTCTCACCTTGAATCTCTCGCCATTCGTATGATCAAAGAGTTCGTATTAATGTCATCAAGATCACCCAACCATTCGCACTATACTTAATTGATTTCGCGTGCGCGACTCGGACAAACAGTCCGCGTTACCAGTTATGAATATTAATAGTATATTTTTTTTTTTTTTTTTTTTTTTTTTTCTAAAACAATCACCAACTAAACGAAACGACACTCGATGGTGTCGGTGCTGCGGCACGTGAGTCGGAAAGTGAGCCCGGTGTGTCTGTGTGTCGCGAACACGTGGCTCGATATCGATATCTGGCCGAGTGTGTTGCTCGCGCGCCACTAACCGCAATCGATAATAAATAAAACGTTGGGGCATGTAAGTGCTCGTGGGGGCCCCTCCGGGGCGAGCAGTATATCGATAAGTCGATCGGCGTGCGCACACGTGGGGCAGGAGGGGGAGGAGGGAAGCTGCCGCGTATTGTTCGTACACAGCGTTTCCAGTGGTAACGCGCGCAGGAAATTTAATTACGTTTACTCGGGACATTCGTGGAATCCTCCAATCGCCCCCGGGGAAGACTCGAGCGACTCTGAGAAACGTAACGAAAATCAATTTTTCATTATGCACCGTTTCTATATATAGGTTGGCGAGTGGCAGGGCAGCCGAGGCACTCGATATTCAGAACCGAGAATATGTAGTGTTGTGCTTCTGTAGGAAGTGGCTGATATATACGTATAGTGAGAAGGGGGAGGGGAGAGAGAGAGGGTTATTTGATTAAGCATCCGGCTTTTAATCGTATAATCGTTGGAGCTGCGGGTCTCGCAGCCGCATTATGACAAAATATATTAATAGGTCACAGGTGGCAATAAAAACTGGGACTCTGATAGCGATTTTATTAATGATGGAATGGAATGCCATATAGCGCCAGGGAGGTTCGATATTATTACTACCGGACATACTGTGGAATTGTTTAGCTGACTTTTTATTTCCATTAAGAAAAATAACTGGCAACAGTTTTGCGCCTATTCGCGTATCTTGATGGTGGTGTTATAAAAAGCATTGAGGAAAAAAAAAACGATGTTGTCGTGGCAACGATTGTGTGACAATTATTTATTGATTCGCGCGAATGTCTCTGCAGTTGCGATCACCAATTATCACGTGCAACTGAGTGAAGTTAGTAACGGTAGAAATAGATTGTTATGCAACTTTGAAGATAACTCTGGATTTAGAATTTAAAGAGCTCTAGAATTGTTTGTAGCTGTTTGTAGTGGTTTCGTTCCGCCTGTAGTTGTTTTCATTAGCTTCACTAGTTTCATTTGTAGTTGTTTGTAGTAATAAAAAGTTGCAGCGAGATTAACAGGATTTAAAAGAAATTATTTTTAATAAGAAAAGCCTACATGTTTATCCACGTATTTAGAACTCCATGTATTTAGAACATAAAATATTCATGTCGGATTGGTGAGATGCATCGCGAGCAGTTTATTACGGCAGAGAACGATGGAACAAGGAACACTAACTAGCATGTATATTCAATCTTGTGTTAATGAAGCACGTGGCTCGCGCTCGTATTAAATATTACCTAAGATCTATCGCGTGAAAACATTTGTGGGTGAGCTCGGGTGAGTCCCAAGGTGGAAATTCATATGACTCGGCGTGCGATGTATCGGTTATGCCTTGCAACACACTTTTCTTATAATCAATTAAGAGTGCGGGGGTCCGGGTTCCTCCCATGATCGAGAGTCTCGGGTGGTGGGCTTATGATAAATTTCCTGCCATCAGTCACCAATAAGTGAGTCGAGTTGACGAATGTTCGAAGCTCTTCAAAGAAAAAAAAATGTATGATAAACAGACAACAATAATAATTGTTTATTATGTTATATAAAACAGACTATAATAATAGTTGTACATTTTTGTCTGTACCCTATAAATTCA
Source organism: Pimpla rufipes (assembly GCA_963932165.1). Classification (NCBI taxonomy): domain Eukaryota; kingdom Metazoa; phylum Arthropoda; class Insecta; order Hymenoptera; family Ichneumonidae; genus Pimpla; species Pimpla rufipes. The sequence goes on from OZ010630.1 coordinate 28,170,002, forward strand.
TATTTCTAATCGTCTATATTGAACACTGCCAATTCGACATCCACTGGAGCTGATTTTTTTTACCGACTGATCGGTAAAAAAGTACGGTTTCGTAGTTTACAAAATTCGTTGTTATTGTATTACAAATATATCCCAAACTGCACAGGATTATAATATCAATATCGGCGCATGTCCGTCCACTCTCGTTTTTCGAATGTGATTCCTGGAAATGTTTATATAGTACGAAAGAAGTGGTGTTGACCGTTCGAGCGGCCATACTGGTTTTCGATAGGTTTACAAATTTACGATTTTCTTTGTTTTTCAAGCGTTTTCACCCAGAATTCGAAAAAATCTAGTGCAGCATCCCCTTAAATAATTTAATTTTTTTAATTATTTAAGGCATTCCCTTAGATAATTAATTTTTTTAAAACTATTTAAGGCATCCCCTTAAATAATTAATTTTTTTTATTATTTAAGGGGATGCCGGACTAGATTTTTTAATTTAATTTAATTTTTAATTTAATGTTTTAAATTATTTAAGGGGATGCTGGACTAGATTTTTCTAAGGAAAACCTTAGAACAAAACACGCGAAACCCTCGATCGATGCCAATGGCATTCGACAACACAACGCGGCACAGCAGATATCCTGCGCCCGGGGCGTTCGGACGTACAATCTCGCTATGCGGATGTGCGCGCTCGTAAATAATAATCGCGGGCCCCGCCGAACCGTGTATCGACGTAACATAATCCGGCGTGTATATCCTACGGTAACCCGCGTGCAGTAACCGTAGTAAGTAGTACCGAAATGCGAAACGAATGGCCCGTGCGCGCATTTTAATTTGCGGTTACGCTGGCGCCTTATTTGGCTTACCGACCGCAGCGCTCATCGGCAACTTTCTTCGACGAATAACATATTTGACTCCGGCCGCTGTCCACGTTGACTGCATTTGAGACTCCGCGTTTTCCCGACCAGCACGTTTCGGCCGCTTCCGTCGAACTTTGCAGTTGCCATAAACTCGCAAGGGCGTCGGGTTTACGAGCGTCCGGACGCTCGACGTCGCGACGACGGGATACGCCTCGTTTTAACGCGCGCGGCGCCGTCAATTGAAAAGTGTCTGCGGTTCGCGCGCGTGTTCCACCGTATCACACGTATGACCTTAGACATTAACGTTTTAATGCGCGTCAAACGCAATCGTCTTTTACCGACGACTCGGTGCGCGCGATAGCCCAGGAATGCAGATATCAAGACCGTCGACGACGTCTCTCGTCGCGAACGCGATGGGAGGCGCGACGCCCGCGGCGACGGGTCGAGCGGTTGTGCTCGCGGAAATAAATGATACAGTGATCTGATAGTACGTCGAATTTTGTGACGGTGAAATTTGCATCGTTGGAATGCAACGAAATTTAGAAAAAAAAATAATTATAATTAAGCTGAATGATGAAAATGGGTATAAAAAGTCTCCATAGCAACCAAGGACACGAACAAAAAAATCGTGCCCTTCATCAATTGGGTTAATTATAATTTTTTTCCTGAATTTCGTTGCATTCCAACGATGCAAACTTCAACATCGTGATTTTTTTATTGGTAAAAAAGAGAGCCCTCCATAAAAACCATCAAAATATTTATCGATAATTAATCGTGGCTTTTGAAAAAAAAAAAAAAAAAAAAAAAAAATTCATCTGCACTTCACAAATCAGACGATATTTATCTTCATATGAAAAAAAGGTTAGCGAAATGCGCAGATTCGTTCGTGTTTAATCGACCAATTAATTATCCTTAAATTAATCAAATCGTTTTCAACGAATGCATAAAATTCATAATTATTCAGCTTTCCGTTTATATTTCTCATACAATTTTCAAAATATCACTCCGGTGTCGTTATGACTGTTGAACGCTGCACGTGCAAAAACGACACACGTACGGGCGACTGCGGAAAAAAATAACGATTGCAGGTCCGCGGCGCATGCTTTCGTGCAGCGCGCCTCATGTTTTATTATCAAACTCAAGCGGAGTCCCCGGCCGCCTCGGGGACTCGCGGCTCGATGAACGAGCGCGTCGGTCACGACAGAAGAATGCGCGTGCATGGAGGACCACGCGGGTGGGGTCCCGGGATTGCCGGCACAAATCTATCTACACTACGAATCTACTACAAATCACTCTCGAATCACGCTCTCTGCCTATCTCTCGTACGGCATCGAGAGTTCCGCCGGTGGTTTGACTTTGGTGGTATCGCCCGGGCCAACCCGAATGAGTAGAACTGCTCGGTCACCCGGTCTCGACGCAGCCACGAATCGCTTCTTTCTCCTGCAGTCACATATTTTTTTTTTTTTTAAGAACGCATATATAATTAAAAGGAATTCGTTTTTTCTCCCGTCGCGATTGGAATCTTTTCGGATAACAGATTGCTTGATTTTGGACACAGTCAGTTAAAAAACAACATTTCATGCTCGAAAACATCCTTCTTCAAATTATTTTTTAAAATGACCCTAAGTTGGTCATTTCAGTTCGGCTGATTTTATTGACAACCACAGTTAATTTCCACCAGGAAATATCGAAAAACGCTGCTGCTTTTTATTTCAAGCTATTGGAATTATTGACTTGAATTGGAAAATATCATATGTTCGTGATTCGCTTTTGTCTCTATGAGACCGATTTGTTATTTTACGATTTTCAACTTTCCTTTATGTCTTCCCGTTTTTCCCCTGTACGCGAGCTATCGTTCAATAAAAGTAATCCGAGATATTCATTGGAATCCTTAGTGAAATATCAATATTATCCATAGTTCTCAACACAAGCGATGAGGAGTTGAAAATTTGTGAGTCACATTTTTCAGGGCCTACCTCAGCTTCCTTGTGTGCCTCCTTCGTCTGTGTAGCCAGAGAACGCGAACGATGAGCCCCCGCGTTCAATCTTGTTACCTGTCGGATTGTTGACAGTACCGGAGACACGTTTAATGGGATTATTTATGCTACCGAATGCGCTCAAACGTCGCGCGGCCTCCGGTCGCAGCGCCTATCGCCTAGTAGCATCTAGCCTGACGGTCCGTAACATAATTATGTCGACATCTAGAATCATACTCGAAGTTGATGCTGCCGCGGAGTCTCCTCGGGTCTCTCAAGACACAGAAACGAGGTTGATGTGTCTCGGTCATCGAGTAGCGTTCGCTTTGACCGCAGCCGAATCTGCGGTATATTAGCAGACATTAATTGTCAGCGATTCTGATTTTGTCTCTCGACTATTAGCGATCTACAGTCTCGGAGTGTCTAGACTCGTGACTAAAATTACGTCCATAATGTGCTGGTGGACAAAACACAGCGACGACGAATTTGCATAACTGGGTGTCTATGGATGCGGTTGTAATCATTTGTCTCGAGAGAAATAAAAGGTAGCCGTTATATCTGCGTCGTTCTATCTATACCGTTACTTTACAGCGAAAGACCTGCCGGTATTCATGGGGTTCGGGTGATCACATCTGTTACAATGCTTCTAATATTATAATACCGCGGTGCGTACAGGCGCACTCGTTGACCTTTCAGCGAGTACACCCTTTGTTGTCACGATTATTGTCATATCGATCGTTTCCTTTTGATCAGCTGTCATTGCAGCCACTCTATACCGGACATTCCTGTTATAGACTGATGTATGAATTATTTCTAATCTCCGTTTAACGATATTTTTTTCTCACCTTAAAGACACGTTGGCTCGCTGAGCTGAGGAAAATGTAAAAAGAAATGAAAAATACGATGTTGAAGTTTGCATCGTTGGGATGCAACGAAAGTCAGAAAAAAAATTAGTTCCAATTAACCCAAATGGTGAAGGGTAGGATTTTTTATTTTTTTGGGGCCTTCGGTTGCTATGGTGACTTTTTACACCTACTTTCATCATTTGGGTTAATTACAATACATTTTTTTTTCTGAATTTCGTTGCATTCCAACGATGCAAACTTCAACGTCATTGAAAAATGTCGTTTCCCTGTAATTAAACATTTGTCTGCTGTGACCGCGAGATTTGATGGATCCAACCATCTCTTTTCCATGTGTAGAGGGTTTTTTAAAATTCATAATTGGTGCGGTCGGTCGTGCCTAGTGACACCAAAGTTTTACAATAATTTCCCGCGACACGAGTAAACACTGGTTCCCGCGTAGTTGGACTTTTACCTACACGTAAGAACGGCAATACGGCCCCATGGGCGTTCCCCCGTGTATCGATCACAATAATGTCGCGCGCGCCGCAATCGACTCGCGCAAATGCGGTCGACCATGCGGGCAGCAGCAGCAGCAGCAGCAGCAGCAACAGCAACTGCAACCAGCAATAGCGACCGACGTGCCTTTGCGAATCCGGTTTTCGCCGGGAATAAAATCTGTCCACCGCCGCTGTATAGCCGCGCTGTACTTAACCATTCTCGCGACACAACTCGCGCAAGACCCACTAGCGGCTCGAGCGATCGCCGAGTTACGAGTCAATTCTCTCCTCGCGGAAAGGTCATCATGCTGAAATATACGCATCCGTTGTTTGAAAAAAGAAGGGGAAAATCTGTTTCGCCGTAATCGATTAAATCAAATAATCAATCCGGACACGGAAAGCTTGTTGTCGATTAATGTTTCAGGAAAGACAGAACGGAGGAGTCCATGGAAGTTACCGTGATTTCCCGAATCAGTGATCTTCGCTTCGAGGAACCGCGGAGCGTGAATCTCCCTCCAGTCAGCTGATGGTGGTGACCAACTACCACACGCGGAAACGACAACGTCTCTCAGCAATTGGGCGCTGCCGGATATGGAATACTATGTTGTTGGGCCTGTGGCCGTGAATCGTAATGGTGCTGTAGCTTCGGCTACGGTCCGTCTCCTCAAATCATTTACGTTTCGACCTATGGTCGGGGCCTCTTCAGAATCATTTTTGGATATGGAAAACTCCATTCACGAGTTTTCACTGAAAACTCGTCACACAGCACGACTTCACAGCACGAGCCAAAGACGAGTGTTGCAATCACATGAGTAGAGAAAACGTTTTTCCGTCGAGTACTGTACAAAATTTTACTTCACAAGGTGTGAAAAATTCTCACGATGAAATTCCAACCCGAGAAACGGAATATCAAACACAGCACACAGATAGATGTATCTCCAAAGCAAGACAGTACGGGTAGCTCATGAGCGGAGTGCCCAGAGCTTGTTATTGTGCTTAATTGATAAATATGTGGTGGCAGCGAGCGCGCGCGTGTGCGAACAGTTAAAAATAACCGATGTATAATACGCGATCGAAGATCGTTACAGATAATTCCTTAACGATATGAATATTACGAGTGGGCTCTCCGCAGGCCCGACAAGACGCTACGATGCGCACGGGGCGTTCCGCGTCAGTCGGATTTGCCGTTCAAACCTTTCTCAGGACCTTATAAAGTATTTTTTAAAATTCTTTCGACTGCCTTTTTACATCGTAAATAATGTTACAATTAAAAAAATTAGCCACCGTGAATTTCCAACAAAACAAACCATCGATCAGCTCAATTCAAAGATATCTACATTTTTACACGTAACATTTTTTAACACGTAAACATTTTTTACTGTCGATTTTAAGTCTTCCTTTTCATCAAATCGAGTCATCCAATTTAACGCCACAGAAACTCCCGTTTCTCAGCGCGAAATCCCCTCTATATTTACACACCTCTATGTCACCGCACTCCGCGGCTCGCGTATCTCATCGAACTTATCAATGATATTCCGCCTCGCGAACTCACCGAGAGTCTAGAGATAGTATAGGTACAGAGCGTATCGTGGCGCGTTGTATATCGTCGCCGTTGATCGGCTCCGGGTGACGTGCGATCGATAGGGAGCGCGCGGAGAGTGTAGCAGCAACAGGAGCACATCGGGGGCTACCGTGACGCGATCGACGCGAGTTATCGATGCTCGAGATCGCCCGTGGGAGGTGCGAGAGAACGATCGAGCGTGCGAGAGCGCGTCGATATAGCTGCGCGCCGGGAGTGTTGATGGTACCGACGGTGACGACGCCTCTGTGCTCGCTCCTGTTGGCCGTTGCCGTTCTGCGGCTGTGGAAGCAGGAAAGAAGCGCGAAACGATTAAGCTATTAATCAGCGCGCTCGGCAAACGGCCGGAATAAATTCCGCCTAGCACGCGACTACTGCGAGAAACTATGCTGCCCGCCGCCGTCGTCGGCCGCTGTAACAGTATAGCGTGGCGGATTCGCGAGACAGCTCGGCCCACGATGCGTCGAGGCGCACACTCGGACCGATAATGTCGCACTCTCGCTCGCTCGGCACCTTCCACACACGTTTCCGTTCGTATATAACGCGTCACTCACACTCGCGCGCCGTGTGTGTTTATAGAAACTGTCCGCGATAAGCCGAGAGCCACATTGTGTTGACGACTAGCTAGGAGACAACGGGGCTTAGTTGTTAAGGTGGTATGAGCGTACAGATGAACGTCGCGTAAATTCGAGGGAGTTTGAGAGAGAATTACGAAGAGATCTCGATGAGATAAAAATCTGAAAAAAATCAAGCATATGAAAGGCGGTAAAGAGATTAATTTAGACAATGATAATTTAAAAAATGTTATTAACAAATTACTTAAATAAATAATTGTTCAACTAAATATCCGACAACCTAACTCTTTTTTGTTATTAAAGTGATCTTCTTATTTTTCTACATACGTATGCATTTTTCCGAATTTTGTGTGACGTTTGAAAATTACGTTTTTTTTATTATGTTAAAATGAAAAATCAGAGAAAATTCGGAAAAAATTCATACGTATGTAGAAAAATAAGAAGATCACTTTAATAACAAAAAGTTAGGTTGCCGGATATTTAGTTGAACAATTATTTATTTAAGTAATTTGTTAATAACATTTTTTAAATTATTATTGTCTAAAATAATCTCTTTACCGCCTTTCATATGCTTGATTTTTTTCAAATTTTTATCTGATCGAGAACTCTTCGTAATTCTCTCTCAAACTCCCTCGAATTTACGCGACGTTCGTCTGTACGCTGATACTACCTTAAGTTGAGAATCACTGCAGGGACGAGGGGGGCAGGGGGACGGGGGGTAGTAATACCGATATGAGCGTGGATCACACGCGCGGCAACTGCTCATTAGCATACAATGCGGGCTAATAGGATCGCGCGCTGACGCGGGGGCTACCGCGCGATGTATACTCTAGTAATAGTTTGATCCTACCGCGGCGACTCCTGCAAAATGTGGGTCTTACGGTGCATGCTCCAGTTGTCATCGCGGCTGCCTTGGACGGCGACGAAAAGTGAAAAGCCACGTTTTTTTTTGGCTTGAGAAATTCGGGGTTTTGTCGGTTTCGACGTTATTTTCGACATTCGCGTGCTCTCCAGAAGAGCCGCCGGGTCTATATGTGTCACTGGCTCGGTGAGGAGGACCGGCGCACGTACGCGGTGCATCGTGTCCAGTATCGCAAGTCGTTACGCAAGTATGTTGTACCGGTTTCACGTCACATCGGACGTCGGCGCGTGCATTGTATATAACTCGGGGAATTGTCGGAGGAGGATCGGGCGTGGCGGGGTTCGCGTAACCGATGATAGGTGGTTCTTTTTATTGGACGTCCGTACACGTTCGTATATGTGAGTGTAGATTTGTTCTGTTTAGAGACGGTGATGAATGAAATCGAACTTGAGATTTCTGTGCTTTATTGAACTGGAAAAAGTGGTTACTCTCTTTTCTATTAAAATAATGAATAACATTGTTCTCGTTTTTTTTACATTTTTTTGCGAAAAGAAAAATTTCAATTTCGTAAAGTTTGATGACCATGTCCGATGGTAAATTTCCCGCTGATTCCGAAAAGCCCCGTTTTCCCGAAATATGGAAAATTCTACGAGAAAAAAGTGCGAAAAACGATTTTTTATTTCTCCGCAAATTAATATTAATAATATTTTTATAACAATAATAATATTAATAATATTTTAATTAATATTTTCCCACACGTCATCCCGAACACACTACGAATTCTCCAAGTGCGTCGAAACCGGAAAGGACAAAGCCTCGAAATATGATTTTCACGCGGTCAGTTTGGTAGTCGTCGAGATCCCTCACGCCTCCTTGTGTCCCGTATGCCGCGCCACTTGTTGTATTAGGTATAGCGCCATGATTGCACTTCTTAAGTCACAGCCAGCCAAGTGCAATCTCCGGTTCATACGCAGAGAGCGCCCATACGACACCACTCAAATTGTCCGTACCCGGTGCGCCATACCATAACAAGTTGCTGCAGTGGGGTCGAGTTCTTCCGTCGAGCGCGTACTCGCGCGTGGCTTGCAGCAGGCTTGGGAAAATTTCAGGCGTCCCCCGAGAAAAACGCTGTTGGGTGTGGCCGTAACGTTCCTCGACCGTCGCGTTTGCTCCTCTCTCTTTTTCCCACTAAGCAGCTGCGGGGCTCTCGCGGGTCATAGCCACACAACCTTCCGAAAGGAACACTCGTTTCCCATACACGGGCTCCTCTTGCGCCCGTTACGATCATCGGACCTTCCGTCGAATCGTGCGACGCGACGAGAGGAACGTGACCGAAATTACCGTGCGGCGTGGCTCTCGCTCGCATCTTTCGACACGCGCAATTACAGATTTACGAGGTCTTTGACAATGCTAACGAGTGAGAGCCGCGGGGACGACGTTGACGACGACGACGACGCGACGAGACGTGTTACTGTTTGAATACGTAACTGTGTGATATTTAGTCGACGATGATGGGCGGCTTTATCACTTGGGGGCCCCCAACTAGGAAAATTGCCCGTTCGTTCATTCGTTTCTCGCTCGCATGTGCAGCGCTGCTGCGGCCTCCTCTGCCGGCGATCCGCGCCCGCGTGTTCCGGCCCCCCCTTAAGAAATCCAGTAACCGCCACTTAAAGAGCATAAATTTAATGACGCAGCTTCGTACACTCCGACGGAGCTCTCCGGCGCTGCACTCGCGCTCGTACGAGGAGGAGATACGTGTCATAGGCATTCATGGATACAGTAAAACCGCGCTATAAATATATATATAATACACCGAGCGGTGGTGCGGGACTTGCATCGGGATTGCGTATATCGACTCGGAGGAAGCAAGAAAATTTAACGTCCACTCGGCCAATCGGATATTGGTTTACGTGCCTTTTAAGGCTCTGGGGTAGCAATGACTCTCGCAATGATCTTTTTGAGTGATTCATAACGTCGGCTGAGGGGGCCCGGGTTATGAAATATTTACATACCACGAAGTGTCTCTAAGGTGGAATTCTAAAAAGAACAGCAGTTTCGATAATTCTATTACGTTAAAAAAAAGACGTTGTGGCGTTTCTATCGTTATCAGTATTTTTTCAAACTCGAGTCATTCTAAATTAATTCGTTTTGAGAAATCGTTGAAGGCCTGGCGATTAGCCTGAGCAGGAGAAAATAGTCATTAGGTTCTAATCGGGATACAAACCAAATAGGTAATAAAAGACAAATTGATATTGATAACGCCAATCCGATTGTGTTAGATGTGTTCGTTTAGCATTTTTTCTCGTGTTTCTAAATGCTTCATTAAAAAAAAAGTTTCGTCATTTCTTTCCGAAAAGCCTCAGATCTCTCGTATCGATATCTCTGTCGATATACTCGTCGAAAGTTGGTGCGTCGGTCGACTCCCACCGAAGACCAAATGGAACGTGCATACGAAGCGCAATAGTTCGCCGGACGGCCCTGACCGTTCGTTACCAAAGTTCGAGGACGCGAGTGCTAAGTATGCGCTAGAGCTTCGTGAGAGATCGTGAGACGACGTCGATGCCTCGAGTGGCCTCAGGAATCGCCTATTATCAGTCCTCCACGTACGCCGCAAATTATCATCGCGACGTCGCACTGTTCTCCGTGCACCTTTCTCTCCGCCAATTAATTCAGCGTCGTCGCGGCAAATGAAACGCGCACTTTTCATATTTTTACCTCGGACAATTAAAAATGCGGCGGCCTCGCCATTCGCTCATTAGCGAACCCGCGAATTTTTCCAAATAACAGACGAGTTATTTTTATTCGCTGAAATTTATTCTGCCGAATTTATTTTTAATCAGTCCGCGGCGACTGATTAAAAATAAAATTTTATTTTATTTTTAATCGCGGCGCAATTTCCAATTACACCGCCTCCAATTACGCGGGCCTCCCGCTCGGCTTCTGCGTCGAATCGTTCATACGGCCGAGCCTCATCGCGAGTCACGACAATCCGCGAGAACACGTGACTCGCTGTGAGAAAGGTGTGAAGATTGCGTTGCCAATTATCCGGACGGTGCGCCTCGGTATTCGCTACAGGACGACGCGGCGCACTGTAGTCGCTCTCGATATCTCGTGCAGTCGCACTTCTAAGCCGTGGCTGCGTCGCGACGCACGGAGCAAAGTCGTTTGCTGCTCGTTGAGAGCCGTGGATGAGGAGGGCGAAGGCTGGAAAACGAACTGCTGTCAGCTGTGTCTGTCCCCCTCTTTCTCTGTCTCTCGGGCGCTCGCGCATTTCGAAATAATCGATAAGATCTCAATTGGACAGGTCTCAAATTAATGTCAAAGCGACCAGAGCGAACGAGCGCAGGTCCGAGCGATTTCCTCTCTCGCGAAGAAAGAGTTTATTAATGTCTTGACGTACGCACGCTAGGCCTAACGTCGCAGGTAGCACGTGAACTACTGTTGTGTGGTGTAGAATCTTGCGTCTGGACTCCGTCTTTATCAGAGAAATCTCAGGGAATTATGTGATTTTCCAAGCTAAAAAAAAAATGGCAGTTGCTCCTAACGCTCGTTACAAGAACGAAACGTGTGTCGCAAAAAGGAAAAATTGCCATCACACTTCGGGAGCATCAAAAAAGATTTTTCTTAATTAGTGGTATTTTTAGGACTGCAACAGGCGACTCCAGACCTTCTAAACAAGAAACTTTCTACACAAATTCAATTCCTCTTGAAGAGAGAAAACCGAAATCGTCGATTTCCTTGGCGACACCCCAACGCATCCGTCGCCTCTAATCCCGCGAATCAATATTCCAAATACGAGCCTTCCGAGCACACAAGTAGAGTCAGCTGTTTAACGCGGTCACGCCAATTCCATTTTCAAGGCGAGAGGCGCAAGGAAGAGAGATAGTGCGAGAGAAGGCCAGATAAGGTAATGCGCCCTGGCAATGGTAAATGCGCCCGAGTTCTCACGCGGATATGGTCAATCTAGTCGCAGCAGCAGCAGCAGCAGCAACGGCAGCACACGATCGCTATCTAAACTGCCCTCCTGTTACAATACGATTATTTGCGCCGTATTGTATAACGCGCACGCGAATACACAGATACGTATGAATCCCCTGAAGGATTCTTCGGTATTACGAAAGCGCGGCCAACGGAGGCGATAAACAAAATTTTTGCAAAATCACCTGTCGCATTAGCAGGTTCAATCTCGAGCCCCGTAAGCGCGACACACAAATTACAAAAGGCTGCGAGTGAATTTTACTGCCGGCGACACAACAATACCATTGTCTCGGCGTCCCCCCCATATAGGAGATTATTATTATACGGTAGGAAGTTAATGATTCTATTCGATTTTATAATCTCGCCGGTGTGCCAGAGAGACGCGAGAGAGTCGAGAGAGTCTTCCGCGTTTCCACTACGCCGCGCTTTTCCGCAACTTGGAGTCTCGGGCTGCCCCCGCATGGTTGTTTTTACCGCGGCCAATTATCGGGAGAACAGTGCGAGTAGGCGCTCTCGTGTATTATTTTCGTCCTGTGTGTGAGGCCGGGCGTGTCGCAGACCTATATGGCGTGCCTATATATATTGTAACGAATATAGCTGACTACATCTTGTGAGACACACGTTATAAGTTAGGTTGACAATTGCACCGAGAGAAAAAGTTTCCTTGATTCAATGAAATTTCCTTGAAATCTCAACCTATGAAACATTTCTTTGAGGTCAATGAAATAATATCCTTAAGTTAATATTATATTTTCTTTGAATGATGTCATCAACCAAATTATAGGGTTATGTTCACCAAGTTTTTGGTTACGTACCATAGTACTTAGATATGTTCACCAATAACTTCGATGGTTTAACCAATGATTATCTTCTTGATTTGACTTGACTCAACTATAACATAACAGATCAGCTTGCGCGAGAAACATCAATACGACTTATCGCGAATGAGCCAAACGTTGACAGACCGGGTGACGTCAGGCATATCGTTTCTTTAAATCAAGGAGATCATGTCTTTGAAATTCAAAGAAATATTTCATTGAAATCAATGAAAAAAATGCAATCCACCCATTTCTTTGAAATCAAGGAAACTTTTTCTCGGTGTGATAAACGAATAGTTGACCGACTTCACTACGATTATGACGGAAGAGAGTCTCGACGGGACTTTGACAGCGAGCAGACGTGCCAAAGATCGCGATCCGAATATCGGAAGCTTTTATAATCAATAATATCCGCCCCACAAACAAATATCCGTGTTCTTCATTTGCTCGGCCGTTACAATATATATATATATGTATGCCGCGCGTGTAGTTAAGGCACGACGCACGCGTGCGTACGTGGTGGCGAAGCGCTCGACTAGCGCACAGGTCACTTTCGCTTCGCCAGGCCGTTCTCGTCACTGTCGTTGCAGCGGTGCACGCGCGCGCGCGCGCGCCTCCTGCCTCCATTCATAAACGCTTGGCTGTGGCTATGCGGGCCAAAGACCTGGGTACGCACGTACGCAACAGGTAAATGTGTGTGGACTCATTTCTCGCTCCTCAAGTACAACTGCCCCAGTTTTCGTTATCGTCCAATTGCCGGTAGCGCGCTACCAACGAGGTCGTTGACGCGATGAGGGAGTTGGGAAGATTTTGACTCGCTATCTGCTTCTGTTCTGACGATAGACATTTCTGCGAAGAAAATCAATGAATACATTGAATTGATGATGGTAACAAGGTATCGGTGTAACTGCTGTAAATAATCGTAGAGAAGTCGTCAATTCAACGATTCGCATCCAAGCAGCTAGAGAACAATCCAAACCACTTTGTGGACAACCCACACATAATATAACACCGCAGACATAAATACCCAACATACATGGCCTATCGAAACCTTGAGATAATGCTAAACGAAGAAGAACCATAAAAATATGTACACATAAATAGAGAATCAAAAGAGAAAAAAAAACAGTTCTTGAACTTTGGAGACTTCAGGTTTGAATAGAAGTAACGAGTTACAGATTCAGACACTAACTCTTAGTGTGTACACTGGAGTCATTTTGGCCACAAATTCGATGTACGAAAATAGTGACATTAATATATTTTTTTTCGACCGAATGATTCGACAAATTATTGGGGAAAAGAAAATGTTTAGCACACTCGTTATATATTTGATCCTCGTGGCCGAGCGGCATGAGGCATAACTTTTGTCTCACGGTTTACGGAACCTCTTATCGCCCGAAGAAACGATTGGAGTGCATGTGGCCGGTGGTTCTGCAGTCGAGTAATTTGCCGCGGAGAGTCGTTAGAACCCGTAAACTCGTTAGCCGTAACCATTTGTGCGTTTAGTCGTGTCTGGTCGGTGTGTGTGGGTAGTAAATAGTACATTGCGCAGCGTTACACCGAGTGAAGTCGTTTCGGTGAACGACACCTGTGACGCACGAGCGGCTATGAGTAACGAACCCGAACGACCGGTGCACACCCGAACGCTCGACCCGCGAATCAGGGCTATCCACTATCTTGAGATCCTCGATGCACTCGATCAATTCTCAGCCGCACGAAGGAAAACAAGCTATTGGTGGAGCAGATCAAAGACGGCTGCTGCATTCTTCGCATCTGTCTCATTAAGACTGGATCAGAATATCCGAACGAAATAGTTACGGGCGGTGTATATAGATGTCGCGGTGGATATCTGGTACTACATGATCCAATTGACCATAGCTGGCGAGCGCGTTACGAGACTCTCTGTCTTTCTTCCTCGAACGAGGGGGACAAAAATTCCTCTCGTTTCGTCACTGGCCATAAACATACTTTCGCGCACACCACACAGGAAACTGGTGTCTTATTATTTTATCGTCGCTACTATTTTCTCGTGCGTTGAACAAAAATAGTAACACTGAAAAAATGCTTGGTGCCGATAATCTTGTTTTAAAAAGTTCATGAGTAACGAAAGCATTGTTGTCATTCTATTCAAGCTGTGACCTTTTGTTGTAGCCTATTTATTGATTGAGTAGCCTATTTAGGTGATATTTTTAAAAGAAATTTCCGAGGTCGATTTTGGTGAAAAGTTTTTCAAGCACTCTAGTAATGATAAAAAATGAATGATGGTGTTAAAATGAATCGAGAATAAATTCCGTGTGATGATAATGAAAACCAGATTCCACACTCATAAAATGAAGCGGAGTTCCGCCCTGAGACGGAAGCGGAGGCGAAATCGCGGTGCCTTTAGGCGGAAAACGGATCGCGCTTGGTTTTTCAATAAACAGCTGTGTCCCCGTTACCATTTCACATTTCGATTCGTTCTGCGCGAATCGCTTCTGCACGCAGAAATCCAATGCATGCACATAACTCAGTGGTCGACCTCGAGTTCCACCTTGCAGAGCGCGTATCGTTCTGGTTGCACCGGTCGCTGCTGTTGTTTCTCGTCTGCGCGCGCGCGGTGAACCAACACACACACATATGGAATTGTTGCTTCCCCGTCATTACCTATTTACAGCGGTGCGCGAGTGTGCGGCGGCTCGCGTCATTAGCCATTCTTTAGCACGCGGTAGACATCTCGTGGAAACGGTAGCTACGATTCTAAGAGTCCAGATGTCGAAGCAGCGGGACGAGCTTCGCGCGCGCGCTCGCGATAGCGGTACAGTAGAACCCCGATTAACCGGGATGCTCGGGACCGAAGAATTCGGTCCCGATGATGCTGAGGTTGAGAGTATGTGAAATACCGCAGTCGGTAATAAAAACTTTAATGAACTTTTTTGACGCTTGTTGGTATTTTAAAGTTTCAAGAAAAAAATTCATCGAATCCATTGGTGATGTCCGCATTCCATGAATTTCTTCTTGAAGCTGTAAAATGCCAGTAAGCGTCAAAAAAGTGTATTACATGCTGTTAATCGGCTTCACGGTTAATCCGGACCCGGTTAATCGGGGTTCTACTGTAGTGTCGTATCCCCCGGCAGCGCAGGTTGCAGTGCCCTGGCTGCTGCTGTCGCTGCTACTGCTGCTGCCGTCTTTGCCTTGCATTTATACATTTATCTCGCTCTTTCTCGTCCGAGAGTAGCTCAAGATCATTTCGCGTGCGTCGTCCAGCTGTGCCACGCCAGGCAGCCGCGTCGAGTATAATACCTCCATACGTACACGTCCGCGTATTATATTATTAAAGTCGATTCATCGATATCGAGAGCCACGCGCGCTCCATATGAACCCACGACGACCACGCAGTCGCCGCGCCACTGTGGCATAACGATATCGCGTGCAATAAATTAATAACCGAGACGCCGCGACTCACCATTCCGTTAGCGTTTTATTATTTATAACTGCGTATCGGGATAAATGGTGCGGCACTTACGCACCGAGTTAAACGACCCGAACTATGTAGGAGATTATTAATTTGCGCGCGATTAAGATTGCGCAAGCGCGAGTCTCTCGACGATTAAACCGATAATGATAACGCGTGGCGATAAAAAAAATAATAATAATACGACATAGCGTCGAATGGCCGATATTAATTTATGTGTTTATTTGTTTTTACGTGTGTATTGATACGTGTGTTTCGCACTGATTTACTTGTTGCAGGTGTCAGCCGAACGGGCCAGTATTTGTGCCAGTATGCCAATCAGAAGCCAGTAGAAAGCCAGTAAATATATTCCGCGTAGACATCTATCGTGTCGCATCGATAGTCGGAAATAGTCGACTTAACTTAAAACTTAACGATACATAGTAAATGGTATATTTAAAATATTTCGATCGGGAGAAATGTCGATTTTGCTGTCGCGAGGAGATATCGAGTAGTCACCGATTTAGTTACCGTCGTTGGAGCGTGTAACGGTTAACGTCTTGAATTGCTCGCGCGTCGAGGCGCAAGACTGTCGAGTTCGTCGCGTGTGTTTTGTGTGTGAGCCAAACTCGAGAGGGAAAACGCGGCGTAAAATAACGAGAGGAAGGATATCCTACTGACGTGAACCGGTGGCTGGAAACGCTGACTTACATCGGGAGCGCCAACCTGCAATCAAGGTTCATGGTTTTCATGGTGAGTCATTTTTCATATCTACACGTTTCATATCCCCAATCGTATAATTTTCAGCGACCCCAATCGGATCAGATTCGAATCAACTTTTCAAGATATTTTCATTCAAAAATTGATCCTCGCCTAATTTTGATTATAGATTGGAAATCTTAACGTTTTATTTTGGCTTATAATTTTCATACTACGAATTTCCATTTATTCGCCAATCATTGAGCACGGTGTGCATCGTCAATTTACTTGCACCGCGATACAGGCGTGTCTCTTCTCGGTCGCCGCTGTACCTTGATATTGCATTATCTTTATTTGCCGTCAGATCGTTCCAGTAGAGTCACGATAATAGAATCTCCGCGCGGGTAGCGATGCGTTTACTCATTTTTTCCTGCATCTCCTATGACGGCGTATAATGCGTTGTATAATGTACGTTGAGAGCTAAAGTTCCGGCGATCGATATTCTTTAGCCCCCATTAATATTCTATCGATATTCTTTGTACTCAATACCAATGATATTCAATACCAATGCAAATACCAATACCAATAACAATACCAATACCAATACCAATACCAATACCAATACCAATATCAATACCAATACAAATACCAATACAAATACAAATACAAATACAAATACAAATACAAATACAAATACAAATACAAATACAAATACAAACACAAATACAAATACAAATACAAATACAAATACAAATACAAATACAAATACAAATACAAATACAAATACAAATACAAATACAAATACAAATACCAATACAAATACCAATTATCGTCGTACCAAAGGTATAACTGAGACTTACAACCACAGCAAGCATCTCGCAAAAATCTAGTGATCTCTCACGTCGATTACCCCGTACAACGTGCGGAAACATAGGCCGCTAGGAGCAGCTGTTACAATCGCACACGCACGCAACAATCCCGTACGCAAAGGTGCGGGTGTACTTATATCGGGAAGCCGGGAGTTGTAACGAAATACGGGCGTGTACAAATTGGCCGTAAAATCCTCGTGGTCCGCAGTGCCCGGACTACCGGACGGTTCGTCGTCCGGAGAATCTCGTACAGCGCCTGGCGCGTCCTTCTCGCGCGGGATATCTTTCGTCGGGTAGCTCGTGATATCTCGTAGCTCGCTGAGAGCGAGCCAAAGCTCGAGGCGCGGCTACCGCGCAGCCGGCGGTCGCGCCGTCGCTCGAGAAAGTTTATGCGGGAGCGCGTTACGCAAATTAGTCGACGGCGTGTCCCCCCGCGTTGCCATCTAGACTTCGAATTCCGAGGCGGCTGCAAAGCCCGACTCGTTCGCGCCGGAAATATTCGGACCTGGCTAATTAAGCGAACCCACGTGGGATCGTCGGAAATGTCACGTGATACAGTCTGATGTTCGGCTAGAGGATTCGAGACATTTGGATGGCGTATGATAAACTCGGAAGAGAAAAAAAAATGTACATCGATTAATTGAATTTTGCGTTGATTGTGAACTGAATAATTCGTTAGTTAAAACAATATTTAGTTTATTTTCAAGTCGATCGAGCGAGCCTGCGTACAATGGTCGCTTTTTCGCACTAGTGTCACAAAGTACTATTAATTAAATTTACCTGTCAGAGTTGGATATTTTTCTCGGAGTTGAGCTATGATGGAGGCACATCGAGAAGTTGCCAATTTTTTGCCTGGTCACAGTAGGCAACGTGATACAGTCTGATGTTCGGCTAGAGATTCGAGACATTTGGATGGCGGATAAACTCGGAAAAGAAAAAAAAAATGTACATCGATTAATTGAATTTTGCGGTGATTGTGAACTAAATAGTTCGTTAGTTGAAACAATATTTAGTTTATTTTCAAGTCGATCGAGCGAGCCTGCGTACAATGGTCGCTTTTTCGCACTAGTGTCGCAAAGTACTATTAATTAAATTTACCTGTCAGAGTTGGATATTTTTCTCGGAGTTGAGCTATGATGGAGGCACATCGAGAAGTTGCCAATTTTTTGCCTGGTCACAGTAGGCAACGCGCGTTTTCACTGCGTGAGATTCGCGTCGAGAAGCGCGGGTCAAGAGTCGCCCAGCGTTGGGACATTAATAATCCTTCGCGTTCCTTAAACGCTCTCTGGGTGTGGCTGTACGCGTAGCGTACTATTGCGAGGAAGACGCGTAACGTAGGTTTTTTATTGCGCGGGACACGAGGAAAATAAAAATTGCCGAGTGATGCAAAAGTTCGCCGACGAATGGCAGCTCGTCCGAGACTATCGACCGTGCGCACTCGACGTGTGGCATACAACCCCTTCGCATGTTAATAATTGCAATGATACGCCCGCAGGCAATCGACACTCCGTACGCCACACTCAAGGTGTTATTACGCGAGTGCTTTCCCTGTGAATATATGATCGATGCCGGATCGCTTCTTGCACGTAGCGGACATTAAACGATGAATTATTGAGTGACGTTGTCATTACTTGTGTGTAATGACATCAGAGAAAATTGAATAAAAATGTACAACGTACAATGTAATATAGAGAAGTGGGAAAGAATAATAGTAGAACTCAACTTTTGAAGATTCGGGCAGTGAGAAAGTCTTTAAATGGAAAGACCATTTAGTCAGTTTTGTGGAATCCTCAAACTTTTGAGGATTTAAAGTTTGAGGAATCGTCAAATTAAAGTTTGTCCCGAAACTACCAATTTTTGGTAAAATTGGTAAAAATGAAAATACTTTTGGCTCGAATTTATATTCATGTCGTAGGATATTCGAGTCACTCATCTATTACGTCTACTGGCGACACTGATTGCAATTTAGGCTCACAGTCGCAAGAAACGTCTTGAAAACACTTTAATACGTGCAATTTATTGCAATTTATTGTTAACAAGACGAGATAGGTGGCGCGAATTCGTTATCACACCGAGAGAAAAAATTCCCTTGATTCCAAAGAAATGGGTGGATTGCATTTTTTTCATTGATTTCAATGAAATACTTCTTTGAATTTCAAAGACATGATCTCCTTGATTTAAAGAAACGATATGCCTGACGGCACCCGGTCTGTCAACGTTTGGCTCATTCGCGATAAGTCGTATTGGTGTTTCTCGCGCAAGCTGATCTGTTATGTTATAGTTAAGTCAAGTCAAATCAAGAAGATAATCATTGGTTAAACCATCGAAGTCATTGGTGACCATATCTAAGTACTATGGTACGTAACCAAAAACTTGATGAACATAACCTATAATTTGGTTGATGACATCATTCAAAGAAAATATAATATTAACTTAAGGATATTATTTCATTGGCCTCAAAGAAATGTTTCATAGGTTGAGATTTCAAGGAAATTTCATTGAATCAAGGAAACTTTTTCTCTCGGTGCATTCTGATCAACTCGCGCTTTTGGGCAAACCGTGAATTCCCGACGCTCGCCGCAGGCAGCGCCGCGATGCCTCAAGCTCGCGCGCCGAATAATGAAAGTTCACGTCGGAGTGTAAACACGTGTCCGCTCGAAATCGGTCAGCGCACCGCGCGCTCTCCGCCCCCGCGGTCACTCAGCGTACCACCTGCAGCGCGGCGAATCAGCATATTTAGCATCTGCATGGATTTAATGCCCCATCGCTCGCGCCCTCGTACACGGGGACGACATTAATTTGGCCGCTGAACGTATACAGGTTGCATGCTATACAGCCGAGCCGTCGGGCACCCATACAATATCTCTCGGTGGGCCAACTTTGCGCCGGGGCATTCAATTAAAAATTCATTCCCCAACCCCACCCGGCCACGTTTCCCGCCGTCGCTGGACCTGTGCCGCCCACGCGTCATACTAATTTTAATCGAAACACCCATAGACAGATTCCGGGATGTCTGGTCGAATGTCGTCGACCTCCAGCATTTTTTCCCTTCTTTGAAAACCCTCAACTACAAAACAAAAACAAAAAAAATTGGTTCTTTCCTGAAAACTGATTTATGACACAATGTCTGACCACCCGTGACCCGAAGACGAGAGCGACACAACACGATTGGTTTCGCACCAAAACTGATTGAGTCGAACCTGTCCGATGAAGTTACGAGAGGTGAAATAAAAATGTTCGGTATTCCTCCTGAGCTCTTCTTTAATTCTCGTTTGCCGAATGACTCGTGCTGGCAATTGCCAAGTGTCTCGTCATCGTCGTTCGTGTTTTATTTTTTGTTTATTTCATTTTTTTCAGTTACTTTGTCGTGCCTTTTTCGTGGCCGTTTTGTGCGTCACAGCGTCGAACGCCCGATCGGGTTGAGTTCAATGGGCGTGGTGCCATCCATTCTGATTTACGACGGTCCGGGTAATAACCGCGATCGAACGGGACACACGACTCGGGCACGCAACGTC
Source organism: Pimpla rufipes (assembly GCA_963932165.1). NCBI lineage: Eukaryota > Metazoa > Arthropoda > Insecta > Hymenoptera > Ichneumonidae > Pimpla > Pimpla rufipes. Next base: position 28,190,490 of record OZ010630.1, read on the forward strand.
GGGTATGATACGGCGGATCCTGACGGGGGGGACGTTTTCTCGTCGTCGTCGTCGGTATCGTCGCGACTCGTTCGGCTGCCTCGCGAGAGCGACGACAAAGAATTGGGCGCCGATGCGAGCACAAGAGGCGACGGCTCTCCGAGGGGACACCGGACAACTTCTTCTGCCCACATACATTGCCCGGAACAAAATGGCGTGGCTTTTAATTTACGAATCGTTAACGTCAGCCACGCGGAGACCACAGCCGCGCGGAGCGCACCAAAGTCTCCCGCGCTCATATATACCGAGTTTAGAGCCGGGCATAAATTTTGACGGCGTTAAAGAGGTGCCAAATTTTTAAATCACCTCTCGAACGATCGGCCGCTACGCCCTAACAATACAACCCGAACGACCCTACGTTATTCCCGCTGGCCACGGGAAAATACATATAATAACTTCGGATATTCGCTCCAAACTCCAATCGTCGTCGATGCTTTTTCTTTTTTTTTTTTTTAGTGTTTAACGATTCCGCGAACATTGTGCTACCGTGGGCGATGCAACGTATAATCGTGTTTATCTCACTTTTACAGCCTCTTATACAGTGTTGTGTCGGTTCAGTGAATTCGAGTGTCGCGAACTTTTTCGTTGGACCCTGTAAGCTTTCGAACACTAAAAAATAATTGATTCACGATATTTTTCATCGTTCTAAAAAATATAAATGAATTAAGCGTTCTGGGATAATAGCTAATAATTATTTTAAAAAAACCGGGTTTTAATCAAATATTTCTTCTTTCTCAGTGCAGAATAAAAACGTGTCGCCTTTTCCTCAGTGGGAGGTACCCGACAGTTTAAAAAATGTTTAAAAATCCATTACGCTTCTTAGATTACAAATTTCGTCACCAGCGTACACTGGGCGGCAGAAATGGTGTTCCTCGGGGGAACCAGTGTACACTGGGCGGCAGGGACACCATTTCTGCCGCCCAGTGTACATCTTAACATTTTTTTTTTTTTTTCGTCTTGATAGCTCGTGATTCGACGTCGTTTAACGCCCGAGCTTTCATGAAAAGGACCTGCCGGTCGTCGTTTAACGCGCGGACCCGTAATATAAATGCGTTAAGAAGATATTTCCCGCCGTTATCGATGCCCGCTCGGACGCAGCCCAGGCACTCAGCGACCGTCGTCAACACTCCCGACTCTAATTCAATGAGGAATAATTGCGATCTTTATAACCGTGCGCATTATACGCACCTCCCCCCCCCCCTCGTAGAGGTTCTCGCGGGCGTCGTCGTCGTCGTCGTCGTCGTCTCGGTCACGCCATTCGAATTCCGGCCGCAAACTCTTGGTCGCGCTTTGCTCTCGGGCGTTAAGACTCGGGTTCCTCGTCGGTTTTACGATGCCCACTGCCGGTCTCCGCGTGTGTGCAGCGGCGGGCTGAACCTCGGCTCGTTTCCGATGCAGCCGTGCCCTGGGGTGCGTCACACACAACGTGTATAGCTGCGCCTCGCCGCCGCGAATACCTACTGTATAATACCTCCTCGGGGCTCCGAGGCGATGTGTGTACCGGTTGACGTTCCACGCCGGATAAGTGCCTATATTACCAACGAATATCGGCAATAAATATCGTGTCAGCGCGGCCCACTTGTACTCGTAAAATCCCGGCAAAGCCGCCCCACGACGTAGGTACCACCGGCTCTCCTTCGTCTTTACCCCTTTTCTTCCCTCTCCCTCCCCCGCCGCCCTATTCTTCACATTGTAACCACGCACGCACGCACCTCGCGCACAATATGTGTATATCCCGTAAGAAGCCCCGCGAGCGACGATGTTCGACATCGATCTTGAATGCTCGAACTCAGAGCCGATACACTCGATTCCGTAAATTATCGTGTTTCAGGCCGTTTCCGAGAATGGTCGATACCTTTTTTTTTATGGGCAACGCGAGGTTGAGATGCCGAGTTGACGAGAATCTTACGCTGAAACAATGTTACGGTAGCCTTTATGGTGTTGAAGTTTGCATCGTTGGAATGCAACGAAATAAAAAAAAAAATTAATTGTAGCTAACCCAAACGAAGAAGGGCACTATTTTTTTTTTTTTCGTGCCCTTAATTGCTATAGTGATGTTTTATACCTATTTTCGTCATTTGGGTTAACAACAATTAATTTTTTTTTATTTCGTTGCATGCTAACGATGCAAACTTCAACGTCATTAGCCTTTAGTAAATCTTTTTGTTGGATTTTTTTACAGTAATTATGACAAGCATACAATTTTTATAATCCTTATTGATTATAAAAAAAAATTATTCGTCTTGATAAAGTTACGTTTTCTGAAAACTGACTTAAGCCTTTTTTTACATTGTGTATCAATCTTAAAACCAGAAATTACCTTTTTGCTCAGTCGCTTTCGTTGATCTATTCCAACTGCTAATCAATTTTTTTTTGGCTCCCTTTAAACGAAACAAGTAATTCAATATTTTCCGATTTACACGCCGACAAAACTGATAAACGCCGCGTATCGACGAAAAAGCAATCTCGAATAACTGTTTTACACGTTCTGCGTATCACTTAAGGCGTCTTCCCGTAATTTCGTGCGCGTGTAAAACTTCCGGAGGCGGGCCGAAACTTCGCCGCGCGAACTTGTACGAAACTTTGGCTCGAGCGACGAGCTAAGACGGGGCATTTTTTTTTTGCGAAGCGCGAAAAGCGGGACGTCACTGCCGATCGATTTCGCGTATAAAGCGTATAAAGACGCGCAAGACATAATCGACTTACTGCTTTCCCCGAAACCGTAACATCTTTCAAATGAGCGTGACGTTAATACACGTCGCCACCGCGCGATAAATTTGGGTTCTCCGCGGCTTCGGACGCGAGTGTTCGTGCGGCCTCACGGACTCCTCGCGGGACGTAGCTATACGATATTTATCGCACGTAATAGCGGCGTAAGTCGGTGTGCATGAAGGAGGATCACCCCGACCACCTAATTATCCCAGGCCAGGCTGCAGTTAATAGATTTGTAACGCTCGCCGCGCTCGTCGCTTTTTCCCCGGCCCAGCCATCGGCTCACGACCATCACCAATATATATGGGGCATTTCACGTCAAATCAGCAGGCCATGACCCTCACCCTCATCGATATTGTTCATTTTTTAATATGATGTTGTTACCGACCCATAAAGACCTCGGATTTTTTTTCAGATTTTTTTTACCACCAGTAACATTTTTGAATCCTCGAAAAAACCAATTTCAAAAACGCCATTTTCCAAAATCTGAAAAAATGCACACTGATTCTATGATTTAAAATATGAATTTTGAGCGCCATGCGATAATGAGATCTCAATATTTACTATTTTTTCCACATTTTTTCATTTTTTTCATGTCGCAGTTTGATTTTTAATTTTTTAAATCTGGATAACTTTCTTAAATATCAATAGATCTCAATTTCTCTGAAGATTGTAGAATTACCAGAATGTCCGAAAACAATTGATATCGTTAAAAAAGAATTTGCAAATGCATTTCACCATGATCATTATCTTTCGAGTTATCGCTTGTATTGCGAAATGCATTTGCGAATTTTTTTTAACGATGTCAATTGTTTTCGGGCATTCTGGTAATTCTACAATTTTCAGAGAAATTGAGATCCATTGATATCTAAGAAAGTTATCCTGATTTGGAAAATTAAAAATCAAATTGCGAAATGAAAAAAAAAAAGAAAAAATAGTAAATATTGAGATCCCATTATCGCATGGCGTTCAAAAATCATATTTTAAGTCATAGAATCAGTGTGAATTTTTTCAGATTTTTAAAAACGGCGTTTATGAAATTGGTTTTTCTCGAAGATTTAAAAATGTTACTGGTGGTAAAAAAAATCTGAAGAAAATTCCGAGACCTTTATGGGTCGATAACAACATCACATAAAAAAAATGAACAAAATCGATGAGGGTGAGGGTCATGGCCTGCTGATTTCACGTGGAATGCCCCATATATATTTTTCCACCGCGGCCAACTACGATTCCGCGAGTTTCTCCTTGGCGCGCGGCGAGCGGCGCGCGCGCGTCTCGTGCAGACTGTTATTATTGCGTCCGAGGAGAAAAGTGGAGGCATACGGTGTTCGCGCGGCTTACCGTTACTCGCGAGCCATTAGTTATGCGCGCAAAGTGTGTGTCTAATGGAGAAACAATAACCGAACGGGGGAGTTGAGCAGGGGAGAACACACCGAGAGACTCGGTAACGGGAAACCATGCGGCCCGGTAATACGGCGACCGGGCCTTTTGCTCACTTGACTGTGCAATCGGACTGTGTCGGGTGCACTTTTTTCATTTTATTGTCCTCTTCAACACCTATTATTGCACTGGCAATTATTCGTTCTCGCTCCGATAGATCTGTTTAAGGAGAGATTGTACTTGGCTCCGCACTTCCTGTCCTCTTTTTTGTGAGAAAAACTTTGCGTTTGTCTCGCAGCCCGGAAAGCCGTCGAATTTCGAGATTCGATGCCATTTGTTAGCTGAAGTTAGACAAATTATGACGTTGAAGTTTGCATCGTTGGGATGCAACGAAGTGCAGAATAAAAATTAATTGTAATTAACCTAAATTATGAAAATATTTTCATAAATTATGAAATTATGAATTTCATAATTTATAAATTATTTTTATTTATAATTTATAAATTATTTTTATTTATAATTTATAAATTATTTTTATTTATAATATAAATTTATAAATTATTTTTATTTATAATATAAATTTATAAATATTTTATTTATAAATTATTTTATAAATTATGAAAATATTTTCATAATTTCGCAAAAAAATAATCGTGCTCTACATCATTTGGATTAATTCGAATTTTTTTCTTCTGAATTTCGTTGCATTCCAACGATGCAAACTTCAACATCGTGACAAATTTTGTCGTGATAAATTGAAGAAACCACAACTTTCGATGCACCGAGAGAAAAAGTTTCCTCGATTCTCTCACCGATACAACAGATGAAAACGATCAGATTGCATCAGGTCAGGCACAAGAAAAGAAAAAAAGATGTCTCGCGATTACGCGAATTAGTCGATTTCGAAGCCGCCGTCTGCGAGTATCTGGGTGTAAAAAAATCAGTTAGCGTCTCGCTTGTTTTGGCTGTTTGAAAAGGTAGCAAGAGAAAGATTGAAATGGGAGGGACAATCCCGCTTCTGCGTGTGTGTGGAAACCGGTTATACCAACGAAACCGGGAAGATTTCTTCCGTACGCATCTCACTCTCTTTCATTCTTTCTCTCTCCCTCTCTCTTTCCTCCCCGGTGTCGCGCCCAAAACGGACAAATGGGGACGAGATGTAGTTGAGCCACTGTGTTGTCGAGGGAACCAGAATAAAAAGGAAAACTTGCGAAAATCGTTGCGCCGCCTCTCGCGCGGCTCGCGCCGCTCGGCGCAGAAAAAAAAAGAAGAAAAAAAAAAAAACGTCACGACAACGCGCGACGAGTCAGCAAACTCCCGTCCAGACGGGCTCGCGACCAGAAGTAAGCGAGATATCGCCGAGCTAAACGAAAATATATCCGCGTCACGGAATCATTATGTGCCGCTCAAAGATTTAATTGACGCAGGCAGAAAGAAAGCCGGTTTTCGAACACGGTGTAGGGCATTCCCGTTGACGTTTGGTAATTAATAGTATCTCTTTCCTTTCTACGATCGCTATTTTGGCGAGTTTCCCCCGTCCTCGTCTCGCCCGTCGTTTTCAGTAGCGCCGGTACAGGTCCATTCACATAAAAAAATACACCTTTTTCACTGCTCCGAAAAAAAAAACAGTTTCAACTGAATTGGTGATCGTAAAATGATGACCCGAGTATGGCAATTTTTCCCTACGTATTTTAACACTCCATAATTTATTTATTTATTTATTTATTTATTTATTTATTTATTTATTTATTTTACAATGAACGGGACAAGCCCTTTGAAACAACAAACAAATTGCAGAAAAGAGAAGTCACAATGAAAGAAAGTACAAAATCATAACAATTAAACAAACAAAACATAACTTAACAATCGCGGTTTAACGTCACAAAATTTCACCACCAAATTTCGTATATATGTGGCAATCGATCTCTCACCGTCCGAACAAGTAGACTTTGCTCCACACAAGATGGAAAATTTGCGAACGGGTCAGTGGCGCAAAATCGGGCGCGTGACAACGCCGTGAGCTCCGCGGATCACGCGGGCGTTACACGGCGATGCGAAAGAGCCGCGCAATTACAGCGCTAATAACACCATTTGTATCCCATAAGGCGGTCGAGAGACAAATCGGCTGTCCAGTCCCGGTGAGTAATTATACCGCTGTAATTATCAAGTCTCGCCCGCGCTCGCAGCGAACCTCCGTGTGGAGGTCTCGTCAGGCTTCAGCACGAAGGACAGACAGAGCTGAGAGATAGAGAGAGAGAGAATCGCGAGGAGAGAAGAAGAAGAATTCGGCCAATCCGGCGACTCCACGAGCCCGGAGGCCGGAATCTTCAGAGCCCGCAAATATATTTCGCCCGGCTCGGATTCTAGCAGCGCTTTGTACAAATCTCGATTTGTAACACGACAGGAATAGCCCGGGGCGAAAATCCAAATTGAATGCAACGAATTCACTTTTGTGGCCCCCGCGCGACGTGGCCTCACCGAGCACAGGCGTCGATTGCTCAAAGCGAAGTCCCGGGAGTGACTGAAGGTGTCTATCAATCTGCGTGTTTGAAGAATCTCCGAACGGCGCGGACGAATCGAGAAGGCCGCGGCGCGTCGGAACCGATGTTGTGGGCGGTTCGGGCTGCCACTTTGGCCCGTTCGTCACGATTTCGTGGGTCCAGCGAGTCCGGGTGCGCGCCGGAAGATCGAGTGAGACTGGCGGACGCGGTTCTCGCGGGGGTCATAGGTCATTCGTTATACTCTCGCGGTTCACGCCCACCCAATGTACACCCGTCGCATCAGCGGCGGTGTGCCTCGTCTCTCTTTCCTCCTCCCGTGCTTTGTCGTGTCTCACGCTCCGCTGTCCTTAGCCGTGGCGAGCACGCCCGCTATTAAGAACTTGCCGTAATTACCGTCAGTCGGTAATTAAAAATAATCGTTGTCCGCACCTGATAAATACACTTCCGAATATCTGTAGGGCCGCTTTCGGACTCGCTACCGGAGCCGAATGAAGTATGGAAGGGCATCGTTATGGCTGAGGTATCCGCGCACCGAGAGGAAAAATTTCCTTGATTCCAAAGTAATGGGTGGATTGAATTTTTTTTCATTGATTTCAATGAAATGTCTCTTTGAATTTCAAAGACACGATCTCCTTGATTTAAAGAAACGATACGCCTGACGGCACCCGGTCTGACAACGTTTGGCTCATTCGCGATAAGTCGTATTGGTGTTTCTCGCGCAAGCTGATCTGTTATGTTATAGTTAAGTCAAGTCAAATCAAGAAGATAATCATTGGTTAAACCATCGGAGTTATTGGTGAACATATCTTAAGTACTATGGTACGTGACCAAAAACTTGGTGAACATAACCTATAATTTGGTTGATGACATCGTTCAAAGAAAATATAATATTAACTTAAGGATATTATTTCATTGACCTCAAAGAAATGTTTCATAGGTTGAGATTTCAAGGAAATTTCATTGAATCAAGGAAACTTTTTCTCTCGGTGCGAGTCTTCCGCTATGCTTCCCGGGGCAAGTGATTTTCGATAACAAAGCACTCGCCATTTACCCCACGCTCTTCTCCCCCCGACTTTATTGCGCGTTTTACTCGACTTATTTTTCCCTCGTTCCGACTTTACATCGGTCGTTCAAAGTCGCTTTAACGTCGAGAGACGTCCCGATCGAATTTGCATCGCGGGCTTCCTCGGCAAACGCGACTTTACGAGCTTTGAACGAGAGGAGTTGGTTCTTTGGTCGGTGCACGCGAGAGGAAGGGGGAGTCAGGGGGCACCAACGACCACCGTGAACGATATTCTATGGGCTCGCGCGCGCGCGCCTCGATTTACCGCGTACGCCTCCGCCTCTCTCATCCGATTCCCTCGGGCGATCGGCTGGCTGCGTTATTCTTAGTCCGTGAAACTTAGTCTATGAAACTCGATTTCCACGAATGTTACAGGCGGCCGGGGGGAAATGACGGAAAAACAGCGTCGTAAAAATTCCATTATGGCCTTAATGGCGGTGGAATAATGTCAAAGCGTATAGATGACCGAGATGAACGGTCGGTGGGAGATTTAATACACTGAAACGTTTCTTTGTCTATTGGAACCTGACTGAACGATAGGTTGACCCGGATCCAACTGTTTTAAGGCTACAGGAAGCGCGGATAGCTCACGATTCGGAATCGTCTGTCGCTATATACAGTAGAACCCCGATTAACCAGGATGCTTGGGACCCGGTTAATCTCGGACAAAGCCTACCCCAATTAATCGAGGTTCCACTGTACCTGTACCCTCGATCCATTCCCATTGCAGCTGCGTTTACACGACTCGCGTGATGCACAATGCAAAAAACAAAAAAAATTGCGTGATTAAACGATCAAAAATACCGCGTCAGTCTCACCGCGATCTTCATCAGCGATATAATCCGATTGCGCGAGTGCGCGGCAGGCGCATTAACGTTACACTCCCGATTATAAAGTCGGGAAGTCGTTGGGAATCGTTGATAAGAATTGCATGGCTTTTGAGCAGGTGCAAATTTCTCACACCTCGGGGAGCGCTCTCGACCCACGGCCATTACATTACAATATATATATAACGTACAAACAGCCCGGACGTTCGAGCGGAAGCGTCTCTATCTCCCCGATGGCGCGTGCGAATAATGGCAACTTGCGTGCGCATCGTTGCAGAGGCGATAATGCACACATAACCACACAATATAATTCCGCCTTAAGAGACCGAAAGAGTCGAGATTGTCTCTGGCATTCTTCCGAGCGCGGGGATAGCGCCGTCAAGTGTGTGTTTTCTCTCTGGATCGGCACACGTGCACTTACCTCGTCGCCGAGCCTCACGCAATGGAACGAGAGAGAAAAAGTTTCCTTGATTCAATGAAATTTCCTTGAAATCTCAACCTATGAAACATTTCTTTGAGGTCAATGAAATAATATCCTTAAGTTCATATTATATTTTCTTTGAATAATGTCATCAACCAAATTATAGGTTATGTTCCACAAATTTTTGGTTACGTACCATAGTACTTAGATATGGTCACCAATAACTTCGATGGTTTAACCAATGATTATCTTCTTGATTTGACTTGACTTAACTATAACACAACAGATCAGCTTGCGCGAGAAGCACCAATACGACTTATCGCGAATGAGCCAAATGTTCACTGTAAAAAAAATCTGCTTGAAATTTAACGTTCAGTACTGGAAGTTTTTATGCATAAACTGGTACACTAAATTTCATATACTAGTGCAATCCAAAATTAAATTATGGCATAGTTATTATTATAATTCACTTTAATTTTGATTTAAAAGTCCTTCAATTTTAATGACTTGTTTTATTTTTACTATAAAAGTTCATTAATTTTATTTCACGATTGTAGATTACATTTAATTCACCAGTTTATTAATAAAAACTTCCAATCTTTTTTAACAGTGTTGACAGACCGGGTGCCGTCAGGCATATCGTTTCTTTAAATCAAGGAGATCATGTCTTTGAAATTCAAAGAAATATTTCATTGAAATCTATGAAAAAAAATGCAATCCAGCCATTTCTTTGGAATCAAGGAATTTTTTTCTCTCGGTGTGGAACGAGAGAGAGAGAGACGAGGACGGAAGGCGCCCCGTCCGAGAGGAGCCAGAAAGAGATCCTGCATTTTCATCGTTCCCCGCTGCGTTCAGCCTCAACTGGATGTCGCGGTTCTCGACGCTCTTACGCACGTCACTCGCTGTACATACATTTGTATCCGTCCCCACATGTATATACGGCACGTACAGGCCCCGGTGGCCGTGTAACGCGCGACTGTCTGGCGTATAACAGGAGAGACTGCGTCGAGAAGTGCTTGCACATGCGACGATAGAGCGAGACAGGAGGAAAAACGATAGAGCGAGAGACAGAGCGAGAGAGAGGGTGGCCAGGAGCGATCGCGAGGGAGCGGGACGTTGACCTCGTGCACGACTAGCTCATATATGAGCCGTACGTGTACCCGCGAGTATTTGTATATAGCGCACGAGTTCTGTGCACGCTCATCGTGGCTTGATGTCCACGCGTTCTGCCGCGCTCTCTGTAAACGTCACACGAACGCGCCGCGCGCCTCGTTGACGACGACGAGCCCGGCGAGCGACACTCGCTCGAAACTTGCACGCTTCGCCGTTCCTATCTGCATCTATTCGCCTCGGTCTCGTGCGACTCCCATCCGCGCGCCGGAATGCCTAACGATTGGAGTCTGCGGAAGGTTGAGTCAAAGGGTTGAGTCTTTTGGGACATTTATGTATGTGGGGCGTTTCACGCCTTTGCGACAGGGTCGTGACCTTAGTTTGTTGTATTTTTGTCGGCTATTCCTGAGCTCATTTTTAAGCTGGTCTCAAAAATGCTGTTTTTGGATACAGAGATTGTCACAAAAAATTTGAATGAATCGTTGACGTAGTTTCTGAGCAATACCAATTTTGGATAATCATGAATCGTTTTTTTTTACCTGAAAACAATTGTGGAGCGCTTCTTGAAATTGACCCTCGACATACAAAAAAGAAATAAAAATGAGTCTGTCAATAATCCGGTGTGGGGGGGGGGGGGGGGGCTTGCAGGATTTAGGATAAACCGGGCCTTGACCCCCTCCTCATTACTCCTGCAGAGGTGACGAGATATTTTCATAATACACAGACACATTTATCATTGGTTTGAATTTAATGATTAGCTGCAGGGTCTCTCAGAAAAAGCTACGTTACGTAGTTTCTTTGTATTTTTTTATGAAACTCATTACAATCAATAGCACTGACAGAATATAATGAGACAGTGCAACGACGGGCACGGCTAATGGGATGTTCCAGAGTCGAAAAGCATCGTGAATGATCCTGGGTTTTGTATTACAACTTCTGTAAAGTGACGCATCCACGAGTGTTGCGCAGCCGTGGACAAGGTGTACACGGCAGCCATGCATGTATGAATGCGTAAGGTGAAATGACAACGAACTGTGTTTAGGTTCGTATTGTGCAGCGGTTGTACCATATACTCCGAGGCAGCTGAAGATAAATCGAAGATGGGGAGGAGGAGACGAAGAAGAGGAACGAGGATCGGGTTTTCTTTCCGATGGCAGCACCTGTCGACGCGCCTGCCGTTGGCCTATCTACGCGCCGTAATGTGCGTCAGCTTGACATTTATCTTTACTCGTTTCTCTGATCGATCGTTTTATCTCCTCGCCTTTCTCTCGTTCGCCGTTTGCGCATTGAAAACACCGTTAGAAATTGCAGGCATCGTATCGATTGGTCGCCGACGCGGCTTCTAATTAATTTTCAATTCGCGTCGAAGCCAGTGGCGATGGGGTTTGCGCGAAGAACGGTTAGAGTTTTACAAGCCACGCTCTCTGTCTTTCTCTCGCCGTATTTAATATATCGACACTTGCAAAGTTATTGCCCGTTTGGTCGGTTTCATTGGGAGAAAAAATACCCGGATGTGCTGATAGTTTAAAACTCGACGTCAATGATGCGGGGCTATCATGCGAGGGTATTTTCGTTGGTTTATGTGACAGGTATTGACAATGCCGTAATTGGCACTCGTACCCTCGTTGATGTGTTAGAAATATTGGTTGTAAACCTGTCAAAACTTGACAATAACCAGAATTCGGCAACTCGAGATTCACGAAGAAAAATTATCGGAGAATTTGCCGATTCCATCGACGTTTATACAGACTGCAACAATACATCAAATTTGACAGTGACTTGGACTTTTATACAGCCATTATCTTGATCACCAATAAAAGAAATAGGAATTTTCTAATCGCTCCTAGCGTGTCATTTAACGCACATTTCTTTGGTCGTTAATCACCCCAGGTAGAAGTAAAAAAGGGACATTGTATTTACAATGAAAAGTGTGCAACCAATGCAAAAGATTTACGCGCATCTCTAACGACGAAAAGTCGGAGAATCCGTTGACCAAGGAGCACAATAAAAAGAGGATGAGGCGGAGGAGGAGGACGAAAAGAAAGAAGATAAAAAGAAGACGAAGTCGAAGGTCCGTTACATCCCGGCGTGGCTCGTCAAGGACGTGCCAATCGTAGCGAACCTTGACAGGCGGATCTCTCACTGTGCGAGCAACGCCGGCGCCGCCACCGCTATCCACATGTAGGTACCTACGACATACGTAACGCGTACGTATCACTGTATCCCGCTGGACGACGGTGGCGGCCGTCGCAGCGGCGGTTCTCGCAGTCAGTGAGAGTTCGTGAGCTCGCATAAATGAGTCCGCCCACGTTTTCATCGGCGTTGCCGGGACTTGAATACGTTCATTCTCGTTTTGGCATTGCAAATCGCTTTTTTCGTCAACGATTCGGCGAGGCTCGCCGCCGAGGTTTATAGGTTTCGTTCTCGAACAATTTGACTATGGGCTGTTGGAGCTGAAGAGAAATTGTGAGGCCGCGGCGCATGGGAGTCGTGTGTGCACGGTCCGGCGGTGTCGGGAGCTGCCCGAGAACGATATAGGTAGGCGTTCTACCGGATATGGTTCGCCGGAAGTAGGGGGACCCCTGCCGCCACCGCCGCCGACACGCTTCACGATCCTCCACGCTCTTCTCCGCCATAGTCTTCTCCGGTGTTTGCCCGACGCCACCGGACGAGATTCGCTGATCTTTTATCTTTGACTTCTTTGGATTCTATACCCAGAACAGATTAGAGCGAAATGCGATGGGTATGTGAATTCTTTGAGGATTTTCTTCGGCCGGCCAAAGCGTTGCGCGTGTACGGGGAAAAATGGTAACGCGCGACGACCTATTACGCGGTTATATGTGCCACGACGAATTCACGTGGTTGGGTTAAAGAAATAACTTGTTCTGTGGAAGCGATTAATTCGACCAGCCAATCGAACGGTTGGGCTCTCACCGACCGTTTGGTTGGCAGAACCGAGTTTATCGTTTTTGGGGTCATATTTAATCACGTAATTCGAAAATTGTATAGAAAGGCTTTTATAATTTCTCTGTTCGAAAAGTCAGTGGATAAAATATCTCGCATGTTATGTTTGTAGAGAACAAAAACGTGTTTCTCGTCGAATTTTCTATTTTTCGGCTAAATAACGTTGCTTTTCAGAATCAGCGGGAAATTTCTCATTGGATAGGGTTTTCAAACTTTATGAAACCGACATTTTTTTTCGCAAAAAACGCAAGGTCGGTTGGCCTGGTTATTAAAAAAAAAAAAATTGGTAACATTCTGTAATTTCATTACACCATTTAATTTAATTTATTTAGTTCAAAAAGAAAATGCTTTAAATTAATTTTCTCGTCGACATATTGTTTGATACAGTACGTCGTAAAATGTAATATAATTCGATAAAATGACATGGGCTGAAATGGCTTGGGTGGCTTAACTGCACAGTAATTTTTGCAAGCCGTGTAGCTGTACATATTAGACATAAACTTCTAACGGGGGGGAACCAGCGTATTTGCGTACACGGTATACATATATTCTTCGCTTCTGCGACTACCACCACCACCACCACTACTGTGTACCACGTGTAATGCCTCGTTCCTCGGTACACGCGATTATAGCGCGTGCAACAAACTGCGCAGTTGAACGACAGAGCGGCACGCCCTTCTCGTATGTCGCACGATACGTCGCATGGTTAGCCCACGTACCGGGTGTCTCCCAGCCGACTACCCGACGTACCGCCGTGTTTTCTACACCATAATGTCACCGACTCGTCCTATACAAAGTAACCGATACACTAGCTACAACGATAAAAAAAACTTTCCTCGAGCTACGACAAAACGGATAAAAATCAATTTCGCAAACTTACCAAGAGACCATAAAGTTTATCAATATCCACCTTAAAAAGACATCTGATACAAGAAAAATGACGTCGTCGTCCTCCAGACTGCACTTGAAGCACGACAATATTTACCACACAATTAAATCGCCTGTGCGAAAAATGCGTTTAGGCCAATAAAAATAGCGTAATAAGCTCCTAACTCAAATGACCCCAATCAATTTCCCAATTTTTTCGAATTCACCATGATCGAGCACTCATAACAGTCTCGATATTTCATTCACGCGTGTGGCAATTGAATATTAAGTAACAAGCCGGAGGAATTTCGTGTTCCACTCGTCCGTAAACGTTCGCCTAATGGTTCATCTGGCACTCTAATTTTCTTACGGCGACGTGTATAATCAAATTTGACTGCGTCGAATTGGAAGGCTGGAAGGCGGCGCTATCATGCTCGTAACTCACCTCGGACTCGCTATATTCCGAGGTTAACGCAATCGGGTGCCCGGTGTGTATTATACAGCTACGCTATGCACGTATACTGCCTGCTATCCGCGGGTAATATGCATGTACTGTGGCACGCGGCAGCGACGAGACCTTGCGCTCGCGTGGTTGTTGTTCATCGTCGACGTCGTCGTTGTCGCTCGACGACGACGACGTGGAGGAGGAAGAGGAGGAGGAGCGTGCACTCTGCTCCACGTGCACACCCACAGCGTTATGCAACTCGCTCGGTTAGCCAGCAGCAGCAGCAGCAGCACCGCCACTATCGCTGCCGAACTCCGTTACGTTGTTGAAATTTGGTTTTGACCGCTGCGTTTCTTGGTGGTGAAGGGTTTCGGCAGAGGAACGGTCGACGAAATGAAAATCCAGATGACGTTTCGGCTCTGATCTGAGCCCTCTTCAGAATATATTTGGCCAATCTATAAAATTAGTCACATTCCAGTGGATAACATGATACAAAAATATTGTTCATAATCTATTATACATTTGTTATTCAAATTTGTTATTGATTTGTTGTTATTGATCTATTATACATTTGTTATTCCAATTTGTTATCGATTTGTTGTTAATAATCTATTATATATTTGCTATTCAGAGTTTTACATCAAGTAACTCACCAACACGCATCAAACGATAGTGCATTTCAGCACCAACCGCAATGCTCATTTGTTTAACAGGACAAATGAGATTCCGGATTGTTGATGTAAATTGTTGACCAGATGTTATTAAAGAAAACAAAATTAAGCCCTTAAGGGGAAAGAAGATTATCACTCGATTTTTCCAACCCGGGTCCCCCGATTGAAACTTTAACTCCTCGGTGTTCACGGAGCCTCGAGTTTGGGGTTAGGTTACCTGTCAGCCAGAAAAAGAGAAAAACCGAACTCCGTTACGAGCATCGGTGTGTTACATAGCTTCTTTCGGAGTCGGCGTGCACCGTATGCGAGGAGGGAAAAAAGTGCGAGCGCGGCCTCTCTAATATACACACAGCGCTGCCCGCGCTGCTCGCTATCTGCAGAGTCGTTCCAGTCGTCGTTACACTATTGCCACCGAAGTCACGGCGGCGCGCGGGGACCCCGCGCGCGCCGCCGTTCCAATCTACATCTGGTAGCCTTCACCTCGTTTCAACGGGCGGGCGTTTCCGCCGTGGAAATGCGAACGGCACGTTTCGTGCTCGCCAATGTGCAGTCGGCGACGGACTTCGGCCTCAGCGAAACCACCCGGGTGCACCGAACGCCCGAGTGTCCCCGGAGTCTCTATCGCGACACAGCTCTATCGTTCCACGGACCCATTCGCTTCGTCGTTCACGGCGAGCTATTAGCAATAAGATTATTGTTATTGTCAGCTGGTCTTTGCGTTATCGCCACGCGGTCAGAAGCCGTGGGTTTGTGTCAATATCAAGACGGCGTTTATTTCCAGTGATGTATATCGCTGCACTCGGTTTGGTTTATCGTTGAATATCGAGTTCTGGATTTTGTGTATCAATTTTCATCCACATACGGAAACGCCTTTTTTCTTCAACACTTTTCTCGACGTTTTGAAGGATTTCGTGGATGCTTGCATGAAAATCCGTGGGATTTGTTATTCGTGTGAACGCAGCTTCTACGAGGAAGCGAAATACAAAAAAAAAGGAAAATGAAAAATATGCTGAGCTGCCTAATAATGATCTTTAATAATGATGGCTTAGCCAGTCGTCGACCTGCCACGGGGTCTTACAGTCGTACGATTTCACCGCATTACAGTGGCAACCCGTGTGTTACTACTTAGCTATTTCTAATATTAATGTCGTGTTTAGAAAAGCGGAGCAATGACTCTGCATCATTATACTTTCAGCCATTAAAGATCCGATGTGGGATTATAATTAGACGCTGCGGGTTCGTTCTTGTGTCAAGCGGGAACGGACGGCTGTTGTTGTCTTGGAAGACAACAAACAGCTACCGTTTTCGATAGCTAGCCGGAGTGTCGGTATCTCCCATCCGAGAGTGTAGACTACGGAACAGAATAGAAGGCAGTAGCCGAGAGCATTCAGAATTTCAGCCAGGCACAGACGAGTCGGAGAGGCGAGACGCGAACTCGCGGTTAATGGCGGCGGCTTGTATTTATTCCGACAGTCCATAACTCTACGATCCGTAATTGCCGTAATTACCGACGCTCGTAATCGACGGCGATCCGGGAGAGGAGGATAGAACGAGCGTACGTACGAGGAGAGAGAGAGGGGCGTTGGCAGACCGAGAGTCCGGAGAACCGGCGAGATAACTCCGGATGCACCGACGCCCATCGTTCTCATCTCTATCGCTCTGTACTGGCCGCACGAGAAAACGTACACGACACATTCGGGACGATTGTATCGATTGACGAATATCCGAATCACGATCGTTGGTCGATTTATGGCGGTACGATCACTATTTTCACGATTAGATTGCGATCGAATCTCTGTCGTCACGCAAAAAGTGGTCGAGTCCACCATGACATCAGACAGAAAAATAATTGGTTGTCCCAATCAGTTCAATCAGAGATTTCATTCTCTTTCTTCCTGCGTTAGGGTTCTATTTATAGTCCCAAGTTTGAACTCAAATTTGAACTCAAGTTCCAACTTTTTTTTAACTTCCAACTGAAGTTCTAACTGAAGCTCAAACTTGAGTTGGAACTTTAGCATATCCCTCATATTCCCCGCTTAAGTTTGAATTTAAGTTGGAACTTCAGTTGGAACTTGAGTTAAAACTTAGGCCTATAAATTCGATCCTTAGAATCACACTATCGATTCTCGCCTAGTTCAACACCAATCACAGTTTAACGTTGATCCATTCCGGCGCCGCTCCAGACACGCAGAATCATAACACACACCAAGTCCTCCGCTTCTCAGCATTCGGTTCGCGATCGCCTCTTCTCCCTTTCTTCGTCATGGGCGACGATCAAAAATTTGTCGAAACTGGTTTAGATTCCGGTATTCCCCGAAACGTGTGTCGCCCGGTCGACCGGCTCCGTCGGAGAGTCGCGCGGCGTTCAGCCGACCGCGAGCGCGGACCCCGGAGAGAAATGTTGTTGTCGGGTATCGCCAGTCTGCCTCGCGACCTCGTCGTGTGAACGAGGAAGCCCCATAGACGGGGAGGCCTCCGCAACGTTGTCTCGCTGTACGGTCGTG
Organism: Pimpla rufipes; assembly: GCA_963932165.1. Taxonomy (NCBI): domain Eukaryota; kingdom Metazoa; phylum Arthropoda; class Insecta; order Hymenoptera; family Ichneumonidae; genus Pimpla; species Pimpla rufipes. Next base: position 28,207,994 of record OZ010630.1, read on the forward strand.
AGAGCTCCCAACAGCCGAGTACAGAGAGAATCAAGTGAGACCAAGTTGAAGGTGAATGGCGGGTGGGGCGTGGCGCACACGGCACGCCGGGACTATAGCGCCGGGGTGCAGCGGGACGAGAGAGCGGCGCATCCTGCTGCTCGCCGGCTCTCCGTACAACAGCCGCGACTCCGAGTGCACCGACGCCCGCTGCCTATGATCACATAGTCCTCCTTCATTCTCTTCTTTATATCCGCACGCACACACGCCGCTTGTTCCGGCAGCCGGGAGACAGAAGAAGCCGCGAACAGCTTTTTCCTACGTCCCGTAGTCGCGCCGCAATCAATATGAAAAAGAACCGGAACCCTGAGAGGCACGTCTTACGGAGTGGACACTTTTTCCCCACTTGCTACGCCGCGAAAGAAACAACAGTCGTTCGACGAGAGTCGTTAGTTGGAATCATCTATGTATCCCTTCCAACTTGTTTGAATCTGTCGCTGCGATCATGGTTTTATGATTTTTCTAATCTCATGGCTATGACGTGTTGCAGGGTTTTTAACGCGTTAAGGTAGTCCTTGCGACCGATATTCATTTCGCATAAATTCGAGTAATTTGAGAGAGAATTACGAACATTTCTCGATGGTATAAAAATCGGAAATAATTCATGCACATTAAAGGTACTGAAAAGATTAATTTTGTGTAATAATAATTCTAAAATGTTATTGACAAATTGATGAAAAAAATATTGTTTAACAAATTTGTCGATGACCCAACTTTTTTTTTTAATGAAAATGATTCGTTCATTTTTCTGAATACGTATGAATTTTTTCAGATTTTAGAGCTCACTTTGAAATTCGTGTGTTTTTATAGGGAAAACGTGTGAAAATTCAAAGTGAACTCTAAAATCTGAAAAAATTCATACGTATACAGAAAAACGAGGGAATCATTTTCATCCACAAAAAATCTTGGGTCATCGAAATATTTGTTAAACAATGTTTTTTTTCATCAATTTGTTAATAACATTTTCGAATTATTATTATGCAAAATTAATCTTTTCAGTGCCTTTAATTTGCATGAATTTTTTTCAGATTTTTATATTATCGAGAAATGGTTGCAATTGTCTCTCAATTTTCGAAAACTTATGCGAACTCGACACCAGGCGCAAGGACTGCCTTAAGAGCGTCGTCAAACTAGTTTGATACAATTATTCGGCGTCACCGCTCCGGCGTGGAAGGTGTTTGCCTATTTGTACAGCTCTAAGCGTTCCGCCTCTCTTGCGTAACACGATTTATGTATAGCTATACAGGATATGCCGTACGGTTTTTAATGCAGGCGACCGCGGAGTTGAGAGTCCGGCTGCGCTTTGTAAATACCGGCGGATTTTACCGCGACCGGACTGCCGCGCGGACGCGTCTAGATGGCCCCCAGGCACCGACGTCTTTACCAGACTCATTTGTCTGCCCGGCTTCTTCCTCGTCGTCTCTTCGGCTTCGCCTACAAACAGTCTTGACTCATTCCCGACGTTGTCCCCCCACCTCGTTCCAACCTTTTTACAATTCTTCTTTCCGTCCCGCGCGACTCGCGCATTCATCACGCTTCTCTTGTCGCTTGCGCGACTCTCACTTTCAGGGTTTTTTCATAGACGGCACTTCTTTTGGAAAGTCAGCTGACACGTGGATTATACTGTTGCGTTATATTTCAACGCCAGCGCGCGCATCTTCGAGCGATCTGTACAGAGCGTGTGACGTTTTTTTTTTTAGTTTTAAAGCTGGGAGGTTGAGAAACACGACGAAATCAAGGTCAAGAATCATTGACTCGGGAGGAAGAGAGTGGAAGATCAGACACCTGTTATTCGGGGGGGCTCAACTCGATCCGGTTCACTCGGAAATTATTCCAACCCTAAAATTAGACACAGTTTTGTAAATACACTGCAAAAAAAAAAAAAAAGAAAAAAGACTGGATTCTTTTTTCACGACAACAAAGTAAATCGCAGGGTGTCCAAATCATTGTGTAGATTTTCTTCCATGTTCTTTTTGAAGCACACATCCGTCCACATCGGCTGACGTTAAATTTGTTGGTTTCCTCTAATCTTAATCTCCTTTAGTATCATTATTTTCAACTTTCCTCGTCGTTTCTCGTGCTCCATTCAAATGTCTTCAGTTTCATCTCCGACACTCGTCCACAACCTTCACGCGCATTACCGCAGTTCGTCCCTTTTCCTTCAACGCGGGTGTTCGTAGATGTCCATTTTTTCAAATCTCTCTCGTACGTCCGCCTCTCTCTTTTATTTCGTCTGCGCCTCGCCGTTCCCCCCATCACCAGTCTTACGTATAGCGGCGGCAACAGCCAACGTACAGCCAGGATCTGTTAGAACTACCGTTTCTAAAGATCAGCGTGGCGCGACCTCGCCGTTAACGAACACGATCGCGAGGCGCACGCAACGAGAGGATATCGCGCTCCGAGCAGCGTGCGCGCGGCGCGAGTCGTGAGCCCCGCTGACTTCTCATCGCAATGACAAATCTTTGCGGCGCTGGAACTGCCTCGCGGCCGGTGCAGCCGCGCGCGCGGTGGAAGAGCCTCCGGGTAATTTAATAATCCTCGGTGGAAACGGGTATACGATCGTCGATAGGACTCGCGGAGATGCCAGTTTGAGGAAACGAAAGAAATTTCAACGCCGGGAGGATGGTGGATAAAGTTGATTGGCCGGGTCTCTGCACGATCGTACCTCTTTGATCGGGTTTACCCGGGATTACAGCGAGGAATTCTCACACCGCAGTAAACGCGTACACGTATTTACCGGCGTGTTCGATTTTAAGCTCGAATTTTATCGATTGCATAAAATGGAATTTAGAGAAGGTTTTATCGATGTCGTTGAAAAAAAAATTAGATCTCTTAGGTCGGTCGCTGACGCTTTAGAGGTTCATTAACGCTGCGTAACGCTCGAATATAACTGGAAATCAGATCGCGGTTTTTACTGCGACTGATGAGACTCCCTTCTCCTCATCCCCTTCCTCGTGATTGGAGTGGATGCTCAGCTGGTAAACGACAACCTTTTGTTGTTATTACAGTAATATGGATAAGATTTTTTAATGCCATTTGTCATGATAGTAATAATATCTCAAGGGAATTTTTACAATACTTGAGGAAATAATTCTAACGAAACCCAAGTAAGCTTACACCTAGAGAAATCATTCTGAAGGGATCTATTCGAAACAAATAAAATTTATTTGCACGAAATAAAAATTTATTTGAATGAAATAAATGTTATTTGATCCAAATAAATCCTATTTGGCCGGCCATTAAATAGAGTGATTTATTTAATGGCCGGCCTAATAGGATTCATTTAGATCAAATAAAATTTATTTCATTCAAATAAATTTTTATTTCATTCAAATAAATTTTTATTTCATTCAAATAAATTTTATTTGTTTCGAATAGATCCCATCAGAACGATTTCTTTGGGTGTATATCGATCTCAGCAACTCATATCAATCTGCATTATCCTAGTCAACAGACGAGCTGCATAACCATAGCTAAATGAGTGTCCGGACTAAAATCTATTTTGAAAGTGTTTTCGCACTGAATTTATCATCTCAGTTGCTGATAATACACTTGTGACTTCACTCCGTCCTTCACTAATGCAATCTACCATTTAGGCGAGGCAGGCTTGACGTTTGTGAGAATTCGTCGAGAAAGATAGTCAGGTTTTCTTGCCTCCTGAATTGCGCCGCTAAGTTGATTATGTATAGACAATTTTGATTAATCAATAGCAGCCCTCGTATTTTATACCCAGGCATTATAATTACGCCGAGATGTATTATCACGAAATCCACCGCGCGGAAAATGGCGCGCAAGCGAGTCGGTTCGCTCTGCCTCGTTCTCTTCTCACACTCTCGACGTTAGATTCCGCAAGACCTCTGCGGCGCAGCTCCGTTCCTTCCTCCACGTTCTTTCCAGGCTTCTTCTTGTAATTATTCCTCGTGCTGGTCCGATGTGTGTACGTCGCTGTCTCCGGGTCTTTACCGCCCCTCGCAACTATATCGGCCGCGTGAGCTTTCGCGTGGAAATAGAATGAAAATAAAAAAAACCGTCGGTACGTTGATAGGTACTAATTTAATAATGTTCATTAAGTGCTGTTGCCGCCGCCACTACACACGACGCTGAAGGTCCGGGCGGCGAACAGTTCGCGGATGCCTGCGAGACACACGAGGAAGGTTGCTTGATCTGTGAATAACCGTGACGAGGAGAGTCGATGCTCCGCCGTGGCGAGAGAGGAACGGAAAGAAGTGCGCACGGGGGAAGATCAGTAGATAGGTCAGAGCTGCGCAGACTGTTTGCTCATTAGACCGGATAATTGCAGGTGGGTCCGGACTCACCTAGTCTCGTCTCGCCGCTCGCTTCCACCTCGTCTCTCCTCCTACCGACCTCCGCGTCTTCGTCGGCGGCTGCCACTCGATCTCGACTCAAAGAATCTGCGATATACGAGTCTTCTGATCACTCAGGATTTTTGCAGTTTTCCATACTGACGACAGAGAAAAATGATGTTGAAGTGTGCATCGTTGGAATGCAACGAAATTCAGAAAAAAATACTAATTCTTCTTCTCAATCCAAATGATGAAATTAGGTAAAAACAGTCATCATAACAATTAGTTACTGTGATGACTTTTTATACCCAATTTAATAATTCGGGGTAATTAGAATTCATTTTTTGCTTCCTCATAGAGGAAGCTTTGTTTTCGTGAAAATTTTTTTTTTCGAGATTTTCATGTTAACATACTTAGAATCACCTAAAACGTCGAGAAAAGTGGTCTAGAAAATATGTCTGTATGTGTGTATGTGTGTGTGTGTGTGTGTGTGTGTGTATGTATGTATGGTCCAGGCACCGAACATTCAATTGTTCATAACTCAGGAAGGGCATGATGGATCGAGCTAAAAATTGGCACGCAAGTAGAGTATTAAACCCTCTGTAATTCACATATTTTAAAAATTAAATATATCCATGTATACAAATTTTATCGAATTTTAAATTTTTCAAAAAAATGGCGTGAACGCTCTAACTTTCGTAAAAGTTCGACGATTCAGCTATATACTTCATCATAAATAAAGACACGGTTAATGTTGTTTGGTATTGAATTTCAGCGAAATCGGTAAAGCGGTTCCGGTTTTATAGAATTTTGAATTTTTCGAAAAAAATAAATTTTGCTCTAAATCACGTCGAATCTCATCAAATGAACCAAAATATTCAACAGTCAAAAAATAACATACAGCGCTGCGACGTATAAAATTTGGTGACGATCGGTAAAGTCGTTCGGATTTTACGCTGTTATGAATTTTTTTTTAAATTAAGATTTTCGTTGTAACTTATGGAAAAGTTATTAAAGTAAGTCAAAACTTTGTATCTAATCAAAATTAGATGTAACGGTGTTTGTAACGGAGTTTTCTTTTGTTCAGATTAAAAAAAAGTTGCAAAGTAGAACTTTGCACACTGCTTCCTCATTAATTCCCCTTTTTCACAAAGCTTCCTCTATGAGGAAGCCAAAGTTAATAAATAAGCTTCTTCATAGAGGTGGCTTTGTGAAAAAGGGGAATTAATGAGGAAGCAGTGTGCAAAGTTCTACTTTGCAACTTTTTTATTTTCGTTGCACCCCAACGATGCAAACTTCAACATCATAGAAAAAATCGCTTGTAGGAACTGAATTAGTGACTATGAGTAGCAAACAAAAGTTACAGATAATTGAAAGAAATGATTTTGATGAACGGTTAGTTGAACCAAGAGTTTCGTTATTTTGTATTTTTTTTTTAATTAGTCAATGTCTCGATTATTTTCATTGCATCGCGCTTGGGTCTTAATCACGTGATTTATTTATTCGCAATCGAAAACTACTTTTGCTTCTGCACTTGCTGAAATATCGCCTCGCGAATGCAAATATTTATATTTTGCCTGCACTAATCGTGAGACCAAACATACAAATATATTAGAGATATGTTTCCCTCGCGCATTTTTTGCGACGCTGTGAGTTCCACCCAGCGCGAAATCACCGATATTCTAGGATTGCGACGAAGTTTATAGCAACAGTTTTCTTCTGCGTGATTCGAGCTGAAGGAATGGGTCGGATAGCTGGGTGTCTCTTCAATTTACAATCTTCGTATGCGCAACGACGAGACGCGGGGGTTGGCCTATTTCGAGCTAATTACAAAATATACCGACGATGATCTGCCTCCCCGATCTGTTATATCTACCGCGAGAGCGTTTGATTTTTTCAATTAACTTAAGTCGCGATCGTAATTTACCGATACACGTCGATAGTCGCCCAGCGTATCGCGGTCTCGATATTTCAAATACGAGAAACGCGGGGGGAGGAACGTTGAAAATAAATCAAATAAAAGTGTAACCCGGTAGGCAGGCTAAGTCCGTTATTTAGATGGGTCGACAGTACATTTTTGTCGATTCCCCGATGCCGACTGGAATATAGAGTATGTATCGCGGACCTCGCTCCGCGTTTTCTGTATTTCCCACAGTCGGCTCTGTGCCGGCCTCTCCGGATCCTCTGGCGAGGCGCCACCGTTTCTCATCTATTTTTCTCAATTTCCACTTTTTCTCGCGGACGCCGATATATGGAGAGGCCCCGCAACACAAGCGCTCCGTACACAGAATACGCGGCGGTTGCGTCTCGCAACGCCGAACCCGCTTTTACGCTCCCGTTACTCACCGGGTGAAAAGTTAATTAATTCTAATATAAATTTCCGATAATATACGAGCCGCGATGCGAGGACCGCCGGCGAAAATACACACACACGAAACTCTCCGTCGATCGTGCTCACGATGTGTGTTTCTCGCACACAGACAGGCGGGCAGCGCGAGGCAAACCCGTGTTACACACACGGCTGGATTGCGACGACGGAACGCGGTGTCTGATCGACGTTCACCGGCCGCACCGCCAGGATCGATTGCAACTCTGTTTCGAGACGTGCCGGCCGCCGAGTATAAACACCCCGATAAGGAATATAGGTACACACCACGGAGGCAGCGCCCATTCCGACCCATTCGTCGATTTATCCGTCGTTGAGTTTTTTTTCCCCCGCGCGCTGCTCGCATTGGCACTTTGTACGTGAGATTGCGTCGTCGTCGGGTAAGAAAATTTAATTAAATCCCCTGGCATTAATTAACATTCGTCATGGGCTTTGATGTGACGCGGAACGTACAACGCACATATATTACCGCGTTATTATGTCCCGCGTGGCTGTGCAACGTATTCGTCGACTGGAATTAGCACATTTTTCTACGATCGACACGATTAGCGGTGCCATTTTTTTTAAGCACACTCGACTATTTTAGTGATTTCGTAATTTAATTATGGGGTATGATTTCTATTATAATTTATTTCTGGCTTCTTTTTTCAACGTATCGTCGACTGGAATTAGCACATTTTTCTACCATCGACACGATCAGCGGTGCCATTTTTTTTAAGCACACTCGACTATTTTAGTGATTTCATAATTTAATTATGGTGTATGATTTCTATTATAATTTATTTCTGGCTTCTTTTTTCAACGTATCGTCGACTGGAATTAGCACATTTTTCTACGATCGACACGATTAGCGGTGCCATTTTTTTTAAGCACACACGACTATTTTAGTGATTTCATAATTTAATTATGGTGTATGATTTCTATTATAATTTATTTCTGGATTTTTTTTTTTCGTAATTTCACCGAGATTTTGCTGTGTGAATACGAAATGGCCGGAAAAATAGTCTACAGCGGTTGGCGTGTAAACCGCTGCATGCTTAAACGGCCACCAAGCCCAGCACTGACAGCACTGAAAGCCGTGTATAATTTGTGCGCCTAATCTCTCGCTCGAATCCCAACACCGTGTTTACATCCTGAATCATGCAAATAAGTGTTGAGCCTTGTTAGTAGTTTGATTTCAGCGTCTATGAGATTCAAATTGGGCTACATTCGCGGCTTCATATCCGCCATCATTTTTTAGCATAGAACAAGGTCTCCACTGTGCCGTAATTAGTAACAGCTTTGGTTGTACATTCTTCAAGCGACGGTTATCGATTATCGTGCTACCAACGGAGGCTCGAAGGTTTCCGCACTCTCGAAGTGAGATAATCGTCACACGCGTCAGTCTCCCTTTCGCAACGAGAATGTCAGCCACGGCTCACTTGTCAATCTAACGTCGCGTTACAATTTTTTCAACGATTCCTCGTGTATCCGGTACACGATAACCGCTACGAGGTATCATGTTTGCCGCACAACATGTTAAGGGCATGTGAAACATGTACCACGTGACATGTAAGTGCGAGAGAGATAGCTGCTGCGAGACGTGAAAATTTGTCTCCAGTTACCGACAATTCTTTCGGAAGTGCGTTTTGTTTATTTATTACTCCCAAATTGTAATCGGAATGCACGTATCATGTGTGATTTTTAATTATGTAGTGCGTGAATTAGTCGCTTTTCTCAGTTTTTGTCGAAAAATCGAAAAAAAAAAATCGAATTTTTCATTACAGATTTCTCTGCCGGTAAGTGATCTGTAATTTTTTTTTCGAAAATCAAAATTCTGACTAATTCACGCACGAAGTTCACATTACTGGCGTCTGTATTTCAATTTTCGCTTCGATCTGTTCATAATTCGCGAAAAACGGCACTTCCGAACTTTTGAGGTGCAAAGTCGGTATTTCACATTCCCTTAATGTACGTAAGAATAAGTCCGGTCTCTAAGTACACCGGCACGAATGCCTCGGCCTTACATAGTATTATATTTAATAGTACAATACAGTGGAGTCTCGTTGCGAAGCGACCGCGCGAGGTGGGACGTTGTTGGCAAAGGCCGCGGTTATGCACCTATCGATAATTATAATGATTGTTATACGAAAGTGAACGAGTCATGCTGTGGGAACGCAAAAGGGCGAAGATTGTGTGGCTCTCTCGTGGCTCAAGCTGCTCGCTTACTCGCTCGCTGGCAATGTTAAACGTAATTGACATCGCGGAAGTCCGAGTAATGAGACATCGGAGGAAGAATAATGAAGAGAGTGATTCGTTTCGGGTTGGCTTCCCACGATGGATGAGTGATTTTCGCCCGATGCGCGCGCGAGCCTCACGCGCCCGAGAGCTCGCGGAGAGAAAGAAACGAGAGACGTATGGAAATTATTCCACTGCAAATACTGTTACCGAGGCATAATGCTAACATCGCAGTGAGAACTGCAACATTCACGGGCTTAAAAAATGCACTCGCGTTAGGCTTTCGTCCAATTGTTTTGTTTTCAACAAACACTCGTTTCGCTTCGCGAAGTGTGGAGGGAATAAAAAGTTTCACGGTCTAGACAGTCGACGTTGGGAGCGACAAAAACTTTCAGTTTTCATGCGAATCACCCTTTCAAATCGAAATACTTACCGTTAATGGGAATTCTTTGTTTTTTTTTTTACTGTTGAATCGTCAATGGAAGAAACGTGCAATCCGTACCCTTGGAGAAATCGTGGTAGTCCTGGTAATTGGGAAGAGACAGCCGCCAATTTTTAGTTGACGTGATCATTTGTTGGACATACGACAATTTTATAGTTGGTGCAGCTTAAAATGTATTAAAATGATTCGATAAAATGATAAAAATGATGCGATAAAATGATTAAAATGATTCGATGAAATCATAAAAATGATTCGATAAATGATTAAAATGATGCGAAAAAATTATTAAGATGATTCGATAAATGATTAAAATGATGCGATAAAATTATTAAAATGATTCGATAAATGATTAAAATGATGCGATACAATTATTAAAATGATTCGATAAATGATTAAAATGATGCGATAAAATTATTAAGATGATTCGATAAAATTATACGAATTATAAGACAATGATTTAAAAATGATTATTTTATCATTTATGTAGTTATAAAAAATCGCCGCATGGGCTGATAATTAATAGTTTTCACTCGTTATTATTTAATGACAAATATTTTCTAATTCCTGCGACCAAACAGCCGCGGAGACTGAAAATTAATAGTTGTCACTTTATAGTTACCAATGGTAGATTATTCCCCAAGCGTGTACGCCCGCGCGCGTGGTATGTGTGTTAGGTGCGAGTTCGCGGACGATGATGCGAAGATGGTGATCCTGTACCAGGAAAGCAGATGAGCACACGCGAGAGGGAGCGGCGCCCGCCGGGTAGAGTTGGATCTCGCCTATTCGCCTCCCGGGCCCTACCCATCTGCGAGCTTGGATGCCGGAACGCTTGAATCCCAAGAATAAGACGAGACGTTTACGGTCAGACTCTTTCGCGGAGGAGTAGCGAGGGCGAACTTCTGCAGTGTGCGCCGCACGGTCCATTAGCCGACTCTTATTATCGCGACGAGTATGCGCGTTCTCGATATTTCCAGTTCACCGTAAATTCGGGGTTTCGGCCATAAAAATCGTTCCGAACAGTAGAAACTAGAAGCATTCGAAATACACTGAAAAAAAAAAAAAAAAAAAAAAAAAAAAAAATCCAGTCGAACCAAAGGAAAATTGATTTCGTATTCGTTTTGTTTTTTCAAATGACATTTTGTAAAAATAGCTAAATTTGATGTCAGCAAAATGCATTTGTTCGGATGAACTGACATTTTTTCTCAGTGTGCGAATTTGTCACGAGACACAAAACGAGAAATATTATTGGAGCTCGCGAGGGCGAAATGCCGAAATCGTTAATTACTCAAGCCGGATCGTCACACCCGCGGACGCTATCGAAACGTAGGTGTGTAAGTGGCGAGAACGATAACTCGCGCTGTTAGTTATCTCGCGTCTGATGCGACGACTAGAATAAGAGTAGGTGTATCTCGACGCCAGCTCGTCCCGCGTGGGTCGATCGATCGTGCGAGTATTCGCCACTAACTATTATTATTATGCTGTCCCTAGAACGCTGAAGAGTATTTACGAGAGATGAGATTTTCGCTCGCGGTTGCCTCGCGAGATATCGCGAGCACCGTACACATCGTAGATCTGGCTTCGGACCGAAAATCACCAAAATCGACCCCAATTTTTTTTCTTTTCAAAATATCGACTTTTAACCTATACCATCATTCTCAAGTCGCATATTCTACCCCCGAAAACACTGGTTATTAACCTTTTTTAATCGATTTTGAAAAAAATATTTTTTTGGGCGACGAAAAAATATTTTTTCTGTCAGAAATCGTAGATCTGGCTCCCGACCGAAAATCGCCAAAATCGACCCCAATTTTTTTTCTTTTCAAAATATCGACTTTTAACCTATACCATCATTCTCAAGTCGCATATTCTACCCCCGAAAACACTGGTTATTAACCTTTTTTAATCGATTTTGAAAAAAATATTTTTTTGGCGACGAAAAAATATTTTTTCTGTCAGAAATCGTAGATCTGGCTCCCGACCGAAAATCGCCAAAATCGACCCCAATTTTTTTTCTTTTCAAAATATCGACTTTTAACCTATACCATCGTTCTCAAGTCGCATATTCTACCCCCGAAAACACTGGTTATTAACCTTTTTTAATCGATTTTGAAAAAAATATTTTTTTGGCGACGAAAAAAATATTTTTTCGTCGCCAAAAGCAGGCAAGATCGTCGCCAAAAAAATATTTTTTTCAAAATCGATTAAAAAAGGTTAATAAACAGTGTTTTCGGGGGTAGAATATGCGACTTGAGAACGATGGTATAGGTTAAAAGTCGATATTTTGAAAAGAAAAAAATTTGGAGTCGATTTTGGCAATTTTCAGTCCGGAGCCGGATCTACGATTTCTGACAAGGGTTCAAAGTTCCCAAACTGACCGGGGTCATCGTCTGGACCGGCACTCGGTCGCTCGGCCGCCTTTGGCGCAGACTGATCGCATTATATCCACGGTTTTTAATACCTAACTCGCTATTTTTATTCATCACTCCAAATAGCCTGGCTCGAAGCTACTTTATTTTTGTAATTCTCTCATCCAGTCGCACGACTTCAAGTCAAACGTGGAATATCAATACCGTCGCGGGTACGCCGGGGAGCACCCATTGAAATGAAATATATAGACCGGCGAGCCGATTTAGAAACGCGAATAGAATAGCGAGGCGAATCAAAGATTCCGGCGCTTCTCATTAGTTACTTATAACCCTCTCGCTGTTGGGGCGCTCGGCGTGCGAATATAGATTCGGTTTGCGGCATACGTGATGGGGCGCCTTGGCGGCAGGTTCCGAGCCCCGTTGCATAGATCCAAATCCTTCGTGTCACTCACGTCGCCGGCGTACGTGCGACGATCACTCTGCGGGACACAGTTGAAATTACCACACGCTGTGAGGACCTTTAGCGCACGTAGACCCTACAGGCACTCCGCGTACACCGAGTATATCGCGCTCTCCCGAGGAGCACGTGCAATAATTCGATATTTATAGGTACACGCCGCGACGACTATGTAGGCGAGTTTACGGGGACGCCAAATGCACGAAAGCCAAGTAGATGTGATTGATCGTGGCGCTGATTGGTTTAATTATGATTCTCCGCATTGTGAGTTACGCGCGCGGCGCTTCGAGCAAATGCGCACGTGTGTACCTCAACAAATACATTGGTGTATTTCTTGAGGTACAAAAGTATGTGTTAACTGGTCGTCTCACTTTGAAATTGTAAGCAGAGATTTCGCACAATTTCTTGTCTGATCTCGTCGCGATTACACGATTACATAAACCCCGATTGGAAAAATATGTAACATTTATAACGCCAAAAAGTTCTACGTGCTGCATATATTTTGCATAATTTTTGTAAAAATACATGTGCCGCATATGCTAAAATAAAATATAATAATAATAATATGTATAATAAAATAATAATAATATATATAATAAAATAATAATAATAATATATATTATATATTTTTATATTTATTTTAAATATATTTATATAGTGAAAGCATAAAAAAGTTCTACGTGCCGCACACATTTTGCACGGACAATTATTTCCACGCGGGATATTTTTGCAAATGCAGGCAAAGGTCCTTCAGTAGGCCATCTCATTTGCGATTATGTTCGCAGCCCATTCGCCTCGATCTCTGAGCGCGAGACGTTGTGCCCACTGGCTTTTGATGCATCAGAGTGTGGAGCATATTACACCAGATCTTGTTGAAATGAAGCTCGGCGCCTCGGGATATCCGTGTGTGTGTGTGTGCATACATATAAGTATAGACGGTATACACGGGAGACCGAATATGTGTATAGGTATAGTAACGGACTCGTGTCGCCGTGCGTAAATCACTTTTTGCCATCGTTGCATTTACACCGATAGAAGTCGGGGAAAAGATGGTGAAAAACGCGCGTACATATACCGTCAGAGATATCGCGGGAGCATCAATTAGTAGCGTCAGTAATTAGCCGCTGCTTTTTCTTTTATATTCTTACATATTTTACCGTGGCGTCTCTGTCTCTCTCTTTCTCTTTCGAGCTTCTAACAGCGCACACCTTGGTTGCAACACTCACAATTTCCGTTATGGACGTTCTTACAGAGGACAGCCGATTAAATGCATATGTGATGATTAATGATTTTTTTTTATCATCACTAGGCCCAGTTCACGCAAAGAAAATGAAAAAACGAAAGTAATCAAGTTTTTTCAGTTTTTCGTGAAAACTGTAAAAAAAACACTACATGGAAAAAAATCATTCATTCAATAAAATCGTGGATTGCGTGTTGCCAAAAACAATGTTTTTAAATTTACTCCAGTTAATTTAAAGCAAAAGAATAAAATATTCTTTTGCCTATTTTGGAGTTATCGTTTCAATATCACACGAAATTGTAGAAACTGGAAACTACATTGATTTGATTACACTTATTTTCGGCAGCCCGCAATCCACGGTTTTATCGAATAAATGATTTTTTTTTCGTGCACGCGTTAAATGATTTTTTTTTCGTGCACGCGTTAAATGATTTTTTTTTCGTGCACGCGTTTCTCGCGTTGCTCGACGTACGTCCGACCAACGCGTAAACACTCCGAGCCCTCTCAATCGTCGCATTCTTCCTACGTTTTGTTGCCGCTAGTTAGCCGAGGAAACCCCGGGGCTCGTACTCTCGCGGACGTCGTCGATTCCTCCGGCTTTATCCGGGCCGCGGCGCGCACGGGGTCTGCCGCCTGCATGGGAGCAGCGGCAGCAGCAACCGCGCCGCGGCATAAACAGTAGTGCGGGTTTTCATTAATTTTATTGCCTCGTAAAGTCGTCCGCGGTACGGGCGGTAGCCGATATCGGCTGCTCTCCGGCGGCCCTCGCAGTGTGCTAAGAGTGTGTTATACGTATGAAAGGACGTGAGAGTGAAAGAGCCGAGAGAGCGAGCGAGGTGAAAGAGCGTGTTACTCTCGGGCTTTGTGTATGAGAGCGTCGAGCGGCGTCGATGTTGAAGCTCGAACCGGTGCTGCTGCTCGCTCGAACGTGGTGCGCGTGATCGACAGCCGGCCGGGCCTTTCCACGCGCGCTCCGGCTACGCATTCGACAGATACAGCAACGTACAGCCTCCTCTGTTTTTTTTTCGCGTTTTTTTTTTTTTTTCGCTATTCCCTCGGGGGTCATGAGGCGCTGACTGTGTGCGAAATGAAAGAGGATAATGCACCGTGGTTTCTATGCTCTCTTCTGGGTGTACATAGGACTTATGTATACAGAGGGACCCGGCTGATATACCCGTTCAATTATTATCCACGTGGGGAGCCCCGCGAATCCTTCACTGACGTAATCAATACGATATATCCTCGAGCGTGAAAGACGCGTTCGGTTCGACTCGAAGACTGCGGAGGTAAAACGCGAGGGAAGCAGCTTTTGATGGACTGCGAGGCCCGGGCGGCGATTGATATTGAAAAATCGACTCTCGGCTAACATAAACGGGTTCAATGATCAATTAGTCAACATATGTCAATCAAGCATCAAACATGAGAGCTGCGATCGTCGTTTCGTTCACTCTTCAAGCTGTCACTTGTGTTTTATCAGATTTTTTTTTATCATCGTGCGTTTTTATTTCGTAAAACATTTTTTTTGTCAGAAATCGTAGACCCGGCTCCCGACCGAAAATCACCAAAATCGACTCTAATTTTTTTTTCTTTTCAAAATATCGACTTTTAACCTATACCATCATTCTCAAGTCGCATATTCTACCCCCGAAAACACTGGTTATTAACCTTTTTTAATCGATCTTGAAAAAAATATTTTTTTGGCGACGAAAAAAATATTTTTTCTGTCAGAAATTGTAGACCCGGCTCCCGACCGAAAATCACCAAAATCGACCTCATTTTTTTTTCTTTTCAAAATATCGACTTTTAACCTATACCATCATTCTCAAGCCGCATATTCTACCCCCGAAAACACTGGTTATTAACCTTTTTTAATCGATTTTGAAAAAAATATTTCTTTGGCGACGAAAAAAATAATTTTTTTGTCAGAAATCGTAGACCCGGCTCCCGACCGAAAATCACCAAAATCGACCCTAATTTTTTTTCTTTTCAAAATATCGACTTTTAACCTATACCATCATTCTCAAGTCGCATATTCTACCCCCGAAAACACTGGTTATTAACCTTTTTTAATATTTTTTTGGCGACGAAAATTTGGCGCGAGGGAAGCAGCTTTCGATGGACCCCGAGGCCCGGGCTGCGATTGATATTGAAAAATCGTTTCGTTCACTCTTCAAGCTGTCACTCGTGTTTTACCTTTTTTTTTTTCGTAACTCGATGTCGAGTTTCTGGTTGTTTCGAGGGGGGACGAGAATTTTGACGGGCCCAGTTTGGGTCGCGGCGAATGAGGCGAGGGTGATAATCAATTTGCATGGCTCGCGGAGTTCACTCAAGGAGGATCGCCGGGCCACCGCGGTGCAATCGCGAAAGCGCGCGGCGGTAACGAGAATCGTTCGGTGGTTCCCCCGCTTATTCTTGACCGGTCACGTCAGTTACTCAGGCAAAAGCTTCGGCGGCTCCTTCGCGCCGCGTGTACAGCCGCCTCAACCCGGTAACGAGATCCTCTTCGCATTTTTATGCGCGCGCTGTATAGCCGCTCCACGTCGCGCTGTCTCGCAGAACGAGCCACCGCCTCGTATCGTATAACATAAATACACATCCGTTTAAACGCACACCGATAAGCGCGCTCGGGCTGTGAACCGTAAAACGTAATCCGCGGGCACTTACATCGCGATGCGAAATTCACGAATGCGTCGAGCCGGCGCCTGATTTATTAATAATCCAATTAGAATAATCGCGGGGTGCGTAGGGATCGCCGGGGGGAAGTGTTCGATGGCTGCGCAATCAGATCCAAGGGGGAAACGCCCACGTGTCAACGAGCTGTCGCTGAAAAGATTCTTACAATGGTAACGGTGTCACCGTGAGTGGATCGAGAGAATATGGATTACGAGGGTCATGGTTTGGCTAATTGAAAATAATCTTTCCCAAAAAAGAGACTAGGTTTAAGTTTGCATTGTTGGAGTGCAACGAAATTCAGAAAAAAGAAAAAATTAATTCTGTTTAACCCAAATGATGAAATTATTCATTAAATATTTATTTAATAATTAAATCATTATTTAGTAATTAGATTATTATTCAATCATTTGGATTAATTAGAATAATTTTTTTTCTGAATCTCGTTGTATTCCAACGATGTAAACTTCAATATCATGAAAAGAGTTTCCCCTTCTTGGGAAAGACTATTTTTTAGTAGACAAACTTTAATATGGATTTAGAGGGTCATGGTTTGGCTAATCGAAAATAATCTTTCCCAAAAAAGAGACTAGGTTTAAGTTTGCATTGTTGGAGTGCAACGAAATTCAGAAAAAAAAAATTAATTCTATTTAACCCAAATGATGAAATTATTCATTAAATAATTATTTAATAATTAAATCATTATTTAGTAATTAGATTATTATTCAATCATTTGGGTTAATTAGAATAATTTTTTTTCTGAATCTCGTTGTATTCCAACGATGTAAACTTCAACATCATGAAAAGAGCTTCCCCTTCCCGGGAAAGATTATTTTTTATTACACAAACTTTAAAGGGAATGCTTGTGTGATCACGAATTGTCTTAACTGCCGGTTGATCAACGAAAAAATGGAATTCAATTATCCTACATCAATGTGTCGTCGTAACTTGTAACTGATGAACCACTTTGGAGATGGGCTCGAATTACGGATCGTGAGTGACCAAAAGTTATCTTTAATATCGGCATAACCGCGAGAAAAATTCGCTAGTCCACTTAACGCCGCGTGCGCGAAAGCACACCCGTGTTTTTTTTTTATTTACAATAATTGCGACGATTGGCGATTTTCTCCTCGGCGCGGAGACGCATAAAAAGACGGGGAAGAAGGCGAACAAGCGGCCACTCGATTGACCGTCCTTGAAGTTTTTAGTCATGCGAGTCCCCGGGGCCTCGGATACTCCGTCGGCTCTGTCCCGACTTCTTTCTTTATGTCATTCTCTTTTTCTCTTTCGCCCGACGGGTC
Organism: Pimpla rufipes; assembly: GCA_963932165.1. NCBI lineage: Eukaryota > Metazoa > Arthropoda > Insecta > Hymenoptera > Ichneumonidae > Pimpla > Pimpla rufipes. Next base: position 28,225,416 of record OZ010630.1, read on the forward strand.
ATAACACAAGTGCGGACTTTCCCCGCTAACGAGGCTCGTTCTCCTTCCACCGCGAAGATTTCGCACAGCGGCCGGCTCACATATTTCGCTTCATCTGTTATAAATAAGCACATAAGCGGTTATGTGTATATACGACACATGGGCGTCATACTGTACCGCTGCGGTATACGCGATACTTAGGCGGTGCAGTAAATACGTGTGTGCATTTCCGGACTCCGTCGCGGGTGCAACGGCCTCCCACGCGGCGTCGACCTTGAGGCGTATACGTATGAACGTCACAGTTTCGGCGTGAAGGGACCTCCAGTAGAGAACGCCTTTAAAGACTCGACGAACGGTACATCGAATGCGCGCTTCTCTCAACGGCGCTGATATACTGTACTCGCGCGTTTACATACAATAAACATGTAGCGGCGAATCGTCAAGATTCTTTTTTTTATCACGCGGCCGCCACTAACTCGAGTGTTTGACCTTACACAACAGTCGACTCTTCGAGAGTGGGGAGATGACACGCTTTCTAGTCGTCAAGATGCTTCAGCGGAACGTCACACATTTTATCGTAAACGCGCATTATTTATTTAAAAAAAATAGAAAATTCGACAAACACCAAAACACTTTATTTTTTTATTTACTTTTTTAACACCTTATTTCGATGCATTTTTTCCTGTACACAACGAAGTCGCGATTCGTTTTTTTTTTCTAAACGCGATAGTTGTCAGAAAAAAAATTAAAAAACTTGATTATTATCGATTTAAATTTTTTTTTTGCATCAACTTGGTGTATATATATTTATATTCCGAAGTTGAAAAAAAGAGCAACGGGCCAGAGGGTTCAGAGAATTTGGTTAAGGAATTTATTGCAATTTATTCCGCTGCTCCTATATCGAATGCATTCACGTTTCTCCCCGCCGGTAACGTATATGCACTTCGGTTCGCTCATAAATCCGATCAGATCACGAAGATCCGATGAATCTCGGGTTGAGCGCGCGGGGTATGCACACGGGGCCCGTTGGGCGTGGGCGCATAACTTCTTGGCGATATCTCGAAGAAGCGAGAGATGCTGCTGACGAAGGTGCCCCGGCAGCGTTGCACTACTCGTGCAGCGGAGAGTCCGTGATTCACCACCTGCACCGGAAGACTGCATACATAATATACTATCACGCGGCACTCTCGGGCGCATAATGCATTCGAGACCTCGGCGTTACATTGTGCGATTCGAAAGTCGAATGGAAATTAAGTCAACACGTAGATAAATATGATAAACGCGGACGGCACCGACCGCGTAAAGTGGGCGCCGTTAAGATAAAAATTAAATTTTTTTTTCCCCACTTCAGCCACGCAGGTGCGCGACAGTGAATTTCATTCAATTACCAGGGAAAACGATCGCGTTGGAAATTGAGAACTTGGTGGTTTTTGAGACCACTCGGCGTGTCTGCGATGAGTCTCGAATTATTTTATTGGCCGAAAACGAGCCCCGGCACTCGCTCGAAACCTCATTCGTATCGGAACTCGGAGATTCCACCGATAAGAGTGGTTAAAACACGTTTTACAAGAGCATCGCCGGTTCGCCGCCCCTCCCTTCGTTATTTTTTCTTTTGCCTTCCCTCTTCTCTCTTTCGTTTCTTTCCGCTCACCCTGCTTCTTATTCCTGCCTCAAAGCCGCGAGCACGGTAATGATTTACACGGCTTCGCTCTCTCTCCCCGCGCTGAAGCTGGAGCGCGCACGTGTCTTAACTCTGCCCGAGATCCTCTTGCCCACTGCTTCTTCTTTATGGCGTGATAGTACCCACCACTTCGCTCGACCAACGAATACTCGCGCACTGTCCCTTTGCGCTCTTTTTTATCACCGCCGAATTAACATGAACGAAACAGAGCCCGTTCACTTTTATTTATAAGCGACCGAACCCCCGGGTACTCAACGCGTCCGAACTCACTCGCATTCGTTTCCCATTATCGGCGAATCGGAAGCGGTTATATTTGCCGCGTGATTCTTAAATTCGAAGTCTTGTCTGCACCGAGAGAAAAAATTTCCTTGATTTTAAAGAAATGGGTGGATTGCATTTTTTTCATTGATTTCGATGAAATATTTCTTTGAATTTCAAAGACATGATCTCCTTGATTTAAAGAAACGATATGCCTGACGGCACCCGGTCTGTCAACGTTTGGCTCATTCGCGATAAGTCGTATTGGTGTTTCTCGCGCAAGCTGATCTGTTATGTTATAGTTAAGTCAAGTCAAATCAAGAAGATAATCATTGGTTAAACCATCGAAGTTATTGGTGAACATATCTAAGTACTATGGTACGTAACCAAAAACTTGGTGAACATAACCTATAATTTGGTTGATGACATCATTCAAAGAAAATATAATATTAACTTAAGGATATTATTTCATTGACCTCAAAGAAATGTTTCATAGGTTGAGATTTCAAGGAAATTTCATTGAATCACGGAAACTTTTTCTCTCGGTGTGACGATTCTACGAAAATATTCACGTTTATGTGACGAAGTAGAGACCGAACCGGTACTCATTGGGGTAAAATAGAGTCTTTATTTATGGTAGCGTTTGGTACCAAAAGAGCAAAATTTGGCATTAGCTCAAAACGAATGCCGAAAAATGTTGTGTCTCACCGGCCGAAATTCTAGCGATTCTATTCACGCAGAAAAATTGAATTCCCCGTGGGTCCTCCGAGCGCGTTGAATGAAACGCCTTCGAGGATTATCCCATGATATGACTGCTTCGTGTCGCTGGCTCGTATGCTTTCGTAAAACGAGGTTAAACGACTCGCGAGAGGTGGTTATAAGATAATCTTCCGCGAGCTAATTGCCCGTGTCGATACGCGGCTAATGACCATGCAATTTCATGCTTAACCACGGCGATACGTCGCTGATATTAATTTATCGGCTTGGCAAGAGAGCAAGACGGGACGCACACCGCGTTTATATTCTCCCCGTACGCGTGAATCTCTCTCCTCCGCCGCCGTGGAAGACGCACGTGAGCCCGACATGCTCGAATCGTCTCCACGTCAGTTTTCGTCTTCTTCACTCGCTCACCGCGCTTCGTGGGTTCATTGTACGTATCTTGCGTGTGTCGATGTGACTCTTGAATATTCGAGCTCACGGCGACCACGTCCTCCTTATTACCCCGAAAAGTGAGGAGTTATTAGCAATTATTATAATCGAGGGAGATTTTTTTATGTATCCACGCGCATCGAAGGCCTCTTTTCGCATTTCTTCGCACAACGAGAGAAAAAATGTCCTTGATTCCAAAGAAATGGGTGGATTGATTTTTTTTTCATTGATTTCAATGAAATATTTCTTTGAATTTCAAAGACATGATCTCCTTGATTTAAAGAAACGATATACTTGACGGCACCCGGTCTGTCAACGTTTGGCTCATTCGCGATAAGTCGTATTGGTGTTTCTCGCGCGAGCTGCTCTGTCACGTTATAGTTAAGTTGAAGTCAAATCAAGAAGATAATCATTGGTTAAACCATCGAAGTTATTGGTGACCATATCTAAGTACTATGGTACGTAACCAAAAACTTGGTGGGCATAACCTATAATTTGGTTGACGACATCGTTCAAAGAAAATATAGTATTAACTTAAGGATATTATTTCATTGACCTCAAAGAAATGTTTCATAGGTTGAGATTTCAAAGAAATTTCATTGAATCAACGAAACTTTTTCTCTCGGTGCATTGCTATTCCTATTTTGGTGAAGACTCGATTGTCACCTGTGGTTCGGACCGACACATTTTCGTTTTTAAAAATGCATACAGAGGCTTATTTTTCTCGATTCGTTGTTGTCATCATGGCAGCCAGCGCAGGATTTAGTTTATAGATTTTTCTTCCGGACAATCGTGCAGGCCACAGTCGAAGTCTGTTCGGATGCTCGTCATAAGCGTATTCAGTCGCAACACGCACGCACATACGTCGCTGTCGTTGACTCTTTGGGAGGGGAATAAATACATGGAATGAACGGTCCCGTAAGTGCTTCGCCGATGGGTTTCAGAAAATTGATTGTAAGTTTGTCGATGCGTAATTTGTATTCCGAAGTTGAGTCCAGTCTGCGCGGCGGTTGCCTCCTCGACTCGTGGTAATAGCGCGTAATGGCCGGTAATAAAACCTGTCTTTATATTAATACGCACCTCTCGACATATTACGAGAATTGAAAAACTTGCGTGAGCGGACACTCGAACTTGTTTTTTTTTTTTGTAGTATTCTACGTCCAAGATGAAAAACAGAAAATTGATAAGTCGAATCGACATTTGCGAGCAAAATAAATGTACAAAGTAAGAAAATGTTGTCGGGAATGTCAGTTTAGAGGTTGATATTGAAGGTTCGATATCCGCATAAACTGTTTATACGAAGATTATAGGAAGAGAAAAAATTATGGTCCTCATCCAAGACTTTTACATAACGATTTTTTTATTAGTACGTCAAAATCATAGTAGTGATCTCGTTGAATGTCACTCGAGAGATCCGATAGTTATTTCAAGTCCGAGATGCAGACATCCGTAGGATCGGTGCTGTGAACGTCATCGTATGTGACAGGGTTGACATTGACGAAGGATGAGAGGTTTCACTGGCAGAAGCAGCGAGCGATTTTACGCGTGTGGAGAGAGTTATTCTGTGGGCACGACACGCGTTAGATCGTGTAATTAACCGGGGTGTCGGGCGTCAAAAGCGAACCGCACGGTTCGATTCCTTCCCGGCTGGATTCTACCCGGCTTAGTCGTTCGTTCGCGCGGTGCCGCGAACAGGGAACGTCGATACATATTTAAACGGCGGCGGCGACGGCTGCAGTCGCGACGACTCGCGGTGTCGCTCAAGTGGAAATTTATCGGATGTTGCCTCGGTCGCTCGGATGGCGTGACGAAAAGAGCGCCCGGGTGAGCCGCGCCGTGTCGCGCGATCGGGAAGCTGCTTCCAGTGACCACACGCCGTCTCTCCGATGTCAATACGTGATCCGAATAATCGAAACGTCGGAAGACGACGACATGGGGATGGTTGTAGATGTCAGGGAAGATTTGCGGCTGTCGCAATTCTACCGTTCGGAATTATCCACGAGAATCGGTGTGGTCGAAAAAAAAATTTATATTATTTCAAGGTGGTTGGACAAATCGGTTATAACAAAAATTTAAGTTTGACGGTTTTCTAGATTTGTATGTGTTCAAACAAAAATAACAAGAATTAAGACTGAATTTATGTAAGATATTGTAAGTTACAACATTATTAGTGTATTGAATGTAGTGTAATTTGTTTATATTATAGAGAATACATGTGAATGTCCATAACGGTTGTTGTTGCAAAATCGATGAGAAAAACTGAAATTAAAAGTTTGGTAGAAAAAGTGTCACAAGGTAGCCGCAGTTCCCCTACGCAGGGCGAAACTTATAATATCACACGTCCATGTTGCACGTGGCGCGGAAAACCGCAATAAGTATGTGCTTCCCCCGGTACATTGATACACGATACCTAGCATACGCGGCGGAATAACCATCGCTCACTGGCAGGGCCCCGGCCTCGCCCCGGTAGCTGGCACTTCTGGCAGTCGAGTAATTAAGCGTTGGTATTTACGCGCGCATTTCGCGGCTATCTTGCGTATTATATGTTCACCACATGCAGGTGTGCATGAATAATGCGGTTAAGAGTTCGTCTGTGCGTGGACAGTGAACTGCATGATATCCTGATCGCTGTGTCAACAAATCTGCAATGAACACTCGTTTACACTGGTTGTATACTGATCACATGTATAAGCCAAATAATTTTCAATCAGTGACAATTCCAATCGGGAATTTTGTCAAAGCATTCGTAGCTGAGATTTATGTCACCATTCAGTAGTTAGTGGCTACCGGCTCTCTCACCTACTCCTAAAAACCGACATTTCACGGGTACCCGTTACGCAAACATTGACATTTCAAACGAAATCTCCAGCCGTACGTCTGCCAATGCTGGTCTGGATTTTGAAGAGATCAAATATTTGTTCAAGTTGGCCGAAAATAAAATTGGCCTAACTAACTTCCATACTTATGTAGGCATCAATGTTCTGCACGATTTGCTATTAAATGAAGCGTTAGGGTTCTTCCCTTTATATCAGGACATAGATAAAGGTTACTAAAAAATTGTCTTGCATTATATTCTTATCTCAATGCACAATACAGCATTTTTGCGAACAAATTGCACATGTGTAAACAGTGATTTAAAATCGCAGGTGTTGCTATGTAGAAAAGACTGAGACTCTTGGTCGATGTTGGTATATAAGTGTGTCTTAGCACTAGTTGTGTCGTAGCTCCTTATGCCTCAGTGAGAGTACAGAAACGGCTGTTGGCAGTAGCTGAGACTTGGCTGCGAGCCGGAGCTCACGCAATTAGAGACCAGCGAGAGGCTCCAGCGATGCCACACCGCAGACTGGGAGAGACGGTGTTAACCGAACGAACAGGTGCGCGCTCTTTCCAGCCTAGCTGTTTCCCCCCCGTCGTCGTCGTTGTATTCGAGTTTCCAAAGCACGCACGTACAATTTTCGCTTCCACTATGCTACGCTCGTCGTACTCGTTGAACACCGGCAAAGCATACACCACGAGAGTAACCATAGGTAACAGCTCGCGCAGCACTAGAAGCAACAACGTCGTGTTGTTAGCTCGTTGGAAAACAATCAGGATACTAATGTACTAATTGCTAAACCACGTGCCTCATCAATACGAATTACATTGTTCAGGAAATTTGTCACGTTGATGGTCGTAGCGGCTGCAGGTGGAATGTATATTATGCACATATGCTAATGGGATAAAAAAAACCTGCGTATAGTATGGAAAGAGTAGTAGTAGTAGTACAAGAATTTTATTAACCAAATCAAGTCAGTGATTACATGTTCAAATGTGTGCGAGTTAACATGCCGTACTCGAGTTTCCATGGTTAAATGGCCATCGACCGAGGTCCTTCAGCCCGTTTATTGTGACATTTTGGAGTTTCTTTTTAGGTGTATAAACGGCTTTTAATGTGAAAGTATAGTTACAATTTTAGTGTAGTTTGAACTGTATGGAAATAAAATCGGATATGCTATGAAAAGGTGTAAGGGCGAGACATTGTGGCGCCGACAATGTCACTCGACAGTCGCGCCTACTTTTGACAAACGGTCTTTGTCTCCTGGTCGGCTGTTACTGTGTGAGCTATTAGTTACTTAAATTGGCCGTAAAAAAATCTATCGGTTACACTCGGTCGCACTTGCGATCTTTTTCGAACCGACAACCAACATCGGCTGTTGCGTTCGTATCGCCACTTCGTCTAATAAATTGGTTTCATCGAGCGCGAATGCATTAGCTACGAGTCGCGGTCACTTGACTGCGCAACGTTGTACACCCGTGTACACAGACTTACGACTCCGTGGCTGCTCGCTCGTCGGATAACGCGAAAAAAAGGGTGTGCGAGAGGCGGTGGACAGTAATTTTAAATCGATTCAATGCCAACGCTCCTAACGAGTATCGATTACAATCTCGCGATCTTGTAGCAATACTTTGGTCTCTAATCGATGATTGTAAGACTCCTTGGCGAAAGAAGAGCTTACCGACAATCGTGACGAGAGAAAAAAGCGAAAAAGAAATACGGATTAAGAAAAAGATAGAAAATTGCGGGGTACCTTTGGAACTTGTCAGATGGGCTGCAAGACCCATTGTTCATTCATCTTGCTGCTAGATACTATCTCCTATCCATTGAATGATCGCGTTGGAAGAATCGTTAATTACCGCGTTATCGGATTTGTGGGTTAAACCTTCTTACCTACACAGTCTTAACGAAGCCTGTGTACAGATTTATCTCATGTTATCATCTAGTATGAAGATACCTTCGCTGTGGCATTAAGATGTAGGCCAAATTCAGATCGTAATGAAATCGTATGTAGCTAATGCGACGCGGCAAGACTGACTATTTCATTAATTGAAAATCAAAAGTTATCAATTGTCCTTCAACGACTTTGTGTAACTAACAAAGTTGTAGGTTTCCTCTCGGTGTAGACTCACATTTTGGCGGATTTGTGGGTTAACCCTGCTTACCTACACAGTCTTAACGAAGCTTGGTGTACAGATTTATCTCATGTTATTATCTAGTATGAAGATACCTTCGCTGTGGCATTAAGATGTAGGCCAAATTCAGATCGTAATAAAATCGTATGGATCTAATGCAACGCGACAACACTGACTAGTTCATTAACTGAAAATCAAAAGTTATCAATTGTCTTTCAACGACCTTAGTGTAACTAACAAAGCTGTAGGTTTCCTCTCGTGTAGACTCACATTTTGGCGGAGTGAAATCCGTGCGGCTAATGCTTTACACTCTCTCAGTACACACATGCATCGCCTGATGCAGATGCAGATGCATCCCAAGCAGTGCCCCGCGGTTAAGTTATACTATGCAGCCCGTTCCGGGCCACGCCGGCCAGGCTGAAGCTGCTCTTGAGAGATATTTCTTCGGGTTTGCTGATACAACGAGAGAACTCGAGGACACCCTTCGACTGTTGAGAGTGGTTCGTTAGCGGCCACGGACGCTAGATGTCATACACTGGTGGCGCTGCGGTGCTGAGATCTCTCCGGTGGTGCTGAGATCTCTTTCGTATACCCAGCTCATCCACCTTGGCAACTAGACTTCATAAATTCTCCTGGCGGCATCGGGTTCGACCAGCATTGTAGGAAACCGGGAAATATTTTCTAGCCGGGTTGATCGTGAAGTACCAAATCAATAGATACTTTACGATAACTGCTACATTGAGACACTCTAATGATGTGCTGAATCATTAAGAGTCGCGTGTTTTCTGGGAACACGAAACACTGGAAGTAATTTGTTATCCGCCCAGTTCACGTGACCAGTTCACGTACTCCGCTCCATCGTACAAAAGACTTTCGAACTAACCGAGTGCTGCCGCTCAATGTTCGGTCCGAAGTGCGCCCACGCCAGCACTCGTTCGATTGCTCGCTCGTGCCAACATTTGTTGGTCGGCCTCTAGCTGCGAGCGACCACTTTACGCTTCCACCTTCCTATGTCCATGCTGTACGTTCCTTTTCCTCTCGCTTGTTAGTCCTCGGGGTTGTCACCTGTGTTGGTCCCTTTCGTCGTACTCACGCGTTTGTCTCGCTTTCGCTTTCGCTCCCAAGTACGTCTACAGGCTGCCTATGATTCGGTAAATTGTGGGCAATATTAAAAGACGTGGCAACGTCTGAACGCCAATCGATTTACCTTAGAAACAGTCTGGTAATTATAGTGCGAATTTTTAGGTACCAAATTTTATCGTAACATTTTTTTTTTTTTTTCACCAGCGAGTATAAAATTAGATTCGGCCGGAACCGAAATCTTAAGGCCAGAAATTTCGTGTTGAGAAGTAATATTCGTGGAATTGAATTTCCACGAGCCGAGGAGCTTTTACCATAAGATAGCGAATTGAAGTTCCGTGTGTTCAGTACACTGCGAGCGATACTATCAAAGACCGGAGAGACACTGGCCGCCGTGTGAGCCTCGCGGCCAATTAGATCCAATAATCGTAGAGCAAGTCGGACTCTGCGCGGGCCAAGAGCTCGCGAATGAGTCCGAGGATCGCGCAAATCATGACCAACATGGCGAAGCGGCTCCGCCGCGCCGCGCCTTTCTCATTCACGACAACGACTGCAGCGCAGTCTCGCTCTTTACGCACTCGTTCTTTGACAGCTGGATACGCCACCTGGATTATTAATTTTTGTCCAATGACTCGGCTGGAAGTCTTTCATTAGAGCTCCGCGGGGGTCTCCGAGTCGGATATGAATATTTACGTGTTTAATTAGTCGAAGCTCGAAGCTTCGACAAAACTCGGAAACTTCTGCTTTACGATCGCGATATCCTTGGCGAACAAGAGCACCAGAGAAATCAATGAGCCAATGGCAATGACGATCGCTGGAAGCTATCGGGTGTATACACCTAGAGAAATCGTTCTGAAGGGATCTATTCGAAACAAATAAAATTTATTTGAACGGAATACAAATTTATTTGAACGGAATAAAAATTTATTTGAACGGAATAAAAATTTATTTGAACGGAATAAAAATTTATTTGAACGGAATAAAAATTTATTTGAACGGAATAAAAATTTATTTGAACGGAATAAAAATTTATTTGAATGAAATAAATTTTATTTGATCCAAATAAATCCTATTTAGCCGGCCATTAAATAGAGTGATTTATTTAATGGCCGGCCTAATAGGATTTATTTGGATCAAATAAAATTTATTTCATTCAAATAAATTTTTATTTCATTCAAATAAATTTTATTTGTTTCGAATAGATCCCATCAGAACGATTTCTCTGGGTGTATGACAAGGATTTTCCTGCCAGCCTCGCGGGTTGCGAAATTCCTCGCGAACCACAAAACGAAAGCGAAATCCCGCGCGTTCCTTCCATCAACGCTTGGCCCGGCTAATTGAAAAATCTTCTCTTGACTGGCCGCACAGAGGCCACCATCGGATCTCTCCGCCACGACCTCGACGTCGTTCACGCCGCGAACGCTTTGAGCGTTATCGTTTGGATCTAAAGCTATGGCAGATATCGATTTCCGAACTCGGGTTCTCGCTTTGGACAGGATGTGCTAAATGCTACCTTAGAAATGAAATGGTCCTTTTTATTTCGTACTTTTTCCAACGTGCGGGCGTGTCTAGGCATGAGAAACGAATTTTTAAATTACAGCTCGCTACTCTCAGCCTTGAATCCGCTCTCCGCACTCAGTAATTATCGACAACACAATTGATTCTTTTATTTCTTGCCATTTGGTCCTAGTTTGAAGTTCTTTTTTTTGCCTTCTACCGCAACGACACTTCTGAATTTATTCTGGCTGTTACGCCATGATTCCTGGGTGTGCGAATCCTCCTTCGTTAAATTCAGGAACGCACGGGGTTTTATTTTATTCCGAAACTTCTGTGAATGTGAGAAGGTCGTTGGAGATTTTTTGTTCGCAATTTTTTATCCAGTTTTTTGGCATCATAATAAAAATTATATTTTGATTTCTCGATTAAACACCGCGCCGTTATTTTATAATTTATTCTTAAGAGTCTGAGAGCGTTTCAATTATTCACACGAAAAAAATAGAATTATAATAACACAAAACATAGACACGGAATGATTGAGGCCAATGCGAATTGCAAGCAGGGGTGAACGATAGACCGCCTATATTGTGCCATATATTCCGCATGTTATTAGGAATGTTATGTAGGTTGACGCACAATAAGCATAGGAATAGCATCGTATATGGTTATCCCGACGTGCTGTAGAAGGCCATTAGCTATTCTTCGGAAAGGAAAGGTCGCGGTATGCGCTGTGCGCGCACCGATCACATGGAAACTCACATGCGTGATAATACACGAAACGAGAGTGCATGTGCAGTGTTTCTATCCGTATCCGTACGAACGGCTAACAGATTTGCCGCCACCGGCGCGATTCGAGCCGGCGGCTAGCGCGCCGGGACCGAGAGTCAGGGACACCCGGTGTACCCGCGACTCGGATTCGCCAACTCCTCGCGGCTCGGGCGGTGAACGTGCTACTGCCGATTTGAGTAAATTGCACGTGCAGTCGCGACGCTGTGGCTTGAACTATGAGCTGTATGGTGCAAATATGGGAATAAGGTCGGGATACCCTAATTTTTTTTGAACTTGTCAGAGAACACATTTTCTCCTGGTAGGCCAGTAGGTAGCTGTACAGTTAGAGAAATTAATTGATGTTGAAGTTTGCATCGTTGGAACGCAACGAAATTCAGGAAAAAAAATTAATTAATTCTAATTAACCCAAATGATGAAACTATAGGTATAAAAAGTCATCATATAAATTAGTTCCTATGATGATTTTTTATACGTCATTTAATCGTTTCGGTTAATTAGAATTTTTTTTCTTCTGAATTTCGTTGCATTCCAACGATGCAAACCTCAACATCGTGAAATTAAATGGATCTGTGGTAAGCTGCGGCTATTGTAATTAAACACTGTGGGCGCTAAGAGATAAAAACTACGAACTGACGAATAAAACTACATACCAAGTTTCATATCAATCCGTTGTATAGTTTCTTCACAAAAAAATCCCAAAAAGCGGTAAATTTAGCGAAAAAAATACAATCCCCTCTTAAGAGTACAAGGATGCACGTATTGATGGCCATGGAAGCCAGTTCAACGGGGGTCCCCAGGGTTGTCGTTGCAAAGGACACAAAGCAGACTTTCGCGATCATCGACGCGCATTTTTCCCGAAGAATAATCGAAGACTCGCGATCCTGGTTATTCCCACGTGCTCCCGCTGCACATGCAGCGCACACGGGGCGAGAGTGTCGGGAGCTTCGCTTAACGACCAAATCGGGATTGCCGTGAATTTAAATTCCTAATTGGTTATACGGGTGCTCGGTGCGGGCATCCACCGGAGCGCGCGGGGCGCTGCATGTGCAACGGGCGCTTCGATGTCGTGTGCGCGTACACGCGCCGCGGTGCTTTCGCACGGTGGGCAACCGCGCCGCAGGAGCAACAGCACACGACGGGAACGACAACGGCCGCGAAGAAGCGCGGGGCAACTCGGGCGTCTCGGTGGGGGGTCATCTTGTAACCCGGGACGTAAAGTTGCGCCGCATTAGCCCTCACGTATATTTACGGCCGCACCGGCGTCGCCAGCCTCTTTTCGTTCCTCTCTCCGCTTCGTCCCTCATCGGCGGAGACCCCGCTGCAGTTTTCCCTCCTCGTGCTCGGCCGATCACCCGAGACACGCCTGCCTCGGTGGCTGTCCGAGTTGTTTGCGACGACTGTACCGATAAAAAGCCGGGAAACGGACGGTACAGGAGACTCTATGTATACGCAAGTCGCTTTGCCAAACGAGTATGGCGACAAACGCGCAAGAACTTTTTTTTACGTTTCTTCATTAGTCGGACAATTAATGGACACATTGACAAATTAGGAGTACCTTCTCGTCGTCTCAATTTATTTTCGTCCAGAAGCGACTGAAGTTGGTTGCTCGTTGTTGGACGAGGTGAGTCGATCAACGTGGCCATAAATAACAAGATGATACTTGGCTGGCAAAAAAAAAAAGAAAAATCGAAGATGACAGTCGGAGCTGAACATGTGGCACTAAAAAAAATGACTATCTGGAAATTAAGTGCGTTGGTTGAGTAGACTGGTTCACTAAATTTCGTTTTTAAAAGCGGAAAAATGGTGTCCCAGGTAGACGTTGATAGACTCAATGGTGGATAGATTTGAATGAATAACTTTTCAAAATCATTGAAATTGTTTTCATTACGCTTTGTAAATCGCTGTTTAAGAACATTCCTGAAAACGGCATTTAATGACCGTCCTTCAATTTCTCCGATATTCCCTCGAAGGCGAGTTGAAACATCCTTAGGCTGGCGTATTCGCGCCCGCTAGATGTAATCGCCGCGGGAGAACCAGCACGAGAGCGTCGAGGAGGTGTGGAAGCGACAGGTGCGTCCTTGACGATCGACTCCGTGCGATCTTGTTCTCGTGTGCCGCTGTGCACAACTATTGCACAGCTACGACGGGCTGTCTATAAGTCCTGTTTATTCCTTTTCCACACCTCTTCAGCGGTGTCTCGATTTTTCTCCATCCTCGTCTTCAGCGTTACATTTTTCCTGGACCTACGGATCAGCCAAGTATTTTCTATTTATTGTGCTATTAATGGAACAGCCATTTTCTATATATTTTTAAAGTATTTTCTATTCACACCTATGCTTCGATTACTCACAGGAGAATCTCAAACGAAAAGAAGATGAATCTTGCGGTTGTCCTCGCACGTTCAGCCAATTTTGTTTCATTAACCTCGCGTATTCGCGAGTCTGTCGCGCGCTTAACCCCTTCGCAGATATCATTCCGAGCCAATATTAAACGTGGATCCCTCGCACACGAATCGTTATTTTTAATTGGACCGAAATACCACACCCCACCGAAGCGACGACTCGGCTGCACTCGCGGCGTGTACCGACGCCCCTCCTCGGGACATTCGCACTTTCCTTTACGCTACCGTACGGAACTCGAGTCAACGAGTCGTTAAACGTCCATTGAACGAGCTCTTCGTTCACGCCGGGAATTCGCGAACGCTGTGCGGTTATCTGGTAATTAATAATCGGTCGTAATCCTGCCGGGAACCTTCTCGTTTTGATTTTATCGCCGGATCGATGAGACAAGTGGGCATGTATTTATTATCGAAGGAATTTCGCAACGTGGGCGACTCTCGACCAATTATGTTACCGCGTTATTTTTCTCGGTTGAGCGTGGCGCAATCGAAATTAATCTCCGAGCTTCGTGTGTTTATGTTTGTTTGTAATTTTTCCATCTGTTTTTTTTTTAATTATTTTTTTTTTATTGTAGACACCCGAATCTCAGAAAGAACGTCACCCCTTCAATGTTCCCCATCCTAGTACTGATTTTTATTTCGCGGGCCAACGGTACTTATTTCCAATTATATTCGATGTCACGAGTCGAACAATTATTTCCTTTTCAGACGAATAAATTTCAAGCTTTTAAACACATTTCTGAAACACCGCACGAATTTACATAATTATCGGAATCCGCATGTTTCGTTATGTACGAACTACTTTTTTTTCCCAGTCCTTGGAGCGCGTGCGTCAATTAATTGCCGCGCAATTTCAAATAACGAGACAAACATCACGCAAATTTAAAACCGCCAACGAAACATCAGTTAAACGAGTTTAAGTAAGCGCCGGTCTTGATTTTCCCATCGATCGGCTGGCGCTGGGCACTTGCGTCACCCTCGCGGTGCGCGGCGTGCGGAATAAAAAAAAAAACGGAGAAATATTGGGTTGCCCATCGACGGATCCAAAAACGTTCCCACGTTCCTTCCTTCGCGCTAGAGCGCTTCCACCGAGAAACACGCCGGGCGCGCGTTCGCATTTCTCGTTCTCGCGTTCGCGCCTCTATGCAGCGCGAGAACTTCGCAATATACACAGCGCGCTAGGCCTCCTCGCTCGGGGACCTCAACGTCGATATTTCGTCAACGCTAGATCTCTCGCTGGCTCTCCGGTCCATTGTTTATCGAGAGCCTCGTCTGTAGGCACCGCGACCACACTGCACTTAATACAGCGCCGAGTCGTTCGCGGGGTCGGGATCCATCATCCCGCCGCTCGGATACCCCGCGTCGTCTCGTTTCTCAATGTCCTGAAACTGTTTCCACCGACGGTGGGTCCGCCCCCGCCGGATAGACTTCAGGACCGCGCGCTATTCCTATAACGCTATCGATGAGATCCGTACTCTGTATACATTGCACGACGCGGCCGGCGTCGTCGCAGCTTAGTCGGCGTCTTTCGTTAACTCACCACTTATAACCGAACGACTCTGTTATAGAGGGTTTCTTGGTCTGGTTAGACCTGACTCAGGACTAACCGGCCTCGAAAAAAAAAAAAAAAAAAAGTTTTACGGTGTACGTAACTCGCCACAGAATCATCTGAAATAAAAAAATCAAAATGCATTTGTTAAAGGAGATGTTTCTCGAGGTAACTCTGAGAGGATTTTTTTTTATTTCGATTTTTCAATTTTTTGTAGCACTTGGAAGCCATGAAACCGATTTTCGCCGAAAAAAAATCGATTTCTTGGCTTCCAAGTGCTACGAAAAATTGAAAAATCATCTGAAACAAAAAAATCAAAATGCATTTGTTAAAGGAGATGTTTCTCGAGGTAACACTGAGAGGATTTTTTTTTTATTTCGATTTTTCAATTTTTTGTAGCACTTGGAAGCCATGAAACCGATTTTCACCGAAAAAAAATCGATTTTTTGCCTTCCAAGAGCTACGAAAAATTGAAAAATCGAAATAAAAAAAAAATCCTTGCAGCGTTACCTGGAGAAACATCTCCTTCAACAAATGCATTTTCATTTTTTTGTTTCCGATGATCCTGGATAAATCAGCAGAGGATAAATCGGCTGCATTAGGTGACAGCGTATTGGACAAACTGAAATAGAGTCATCACAAGTTGAAATTGATGTCATATCGACAGAAGCGATGTGGTGATTGCGTCCTGGACGGAGAAAAGATGAACTCCGCTAAACACGATTCCGAAACGACTTCAGCCTCTGCCAGCAGTGTTACATTTGTTTCGCTCACCGTCGCAGTATATTAAGCTAATAGCCGAACACGTTAACGATCTGCTCTCGGCACGGGCGCACCAGACCCCCAGCTCGTTATACGCTATGCTGGTATTATAGTGTGTATATCTCGAAGAGAGACATATGCAACGCGGGCGAGAGAGAGAACGAACGAGAGGCAAGAAAAGGCGACGAGAACGATATCGGCATCTCGGTACCCTGGATCCCGTAATGGCCGGGCTCTCGCGGCACGCCGAACGTGACTCTCGCGACTTCTCCAATTATGAGGAACGACTCAATTAAATCCATGGGCCGAACAGACCCCTCTCCAACTTCCTCATGCTCGTCCCTCAAGTTCCTCACAATTCCTGCAATATCTTCTCACTTTCCTTTCCCTTTTTCATCACAATGCACGTCAAAGAAGTCGCAAAATAAATAAATTGTCTGAATTTTCTAATTGTCATGACCCAAAATCAATTGAGACACATACGATCATCGAAATGTTACTTCAGTCCAATTATTTCAATACACACACGTTGCTCATGGATTGTCTGGAAATTCCGAGATTTTCAGACGAAATAATTTTCAGCCCATCGTCCCTGCCGCCCCTATTTACCGGATCAGCCGGTGCCAGACGCCTCTCGTCGTCCCTTCCCGGAAAGCGATTAAGCGATGTTTCTGACCAGAATCTTGAGCGAGGAAAAAAAAAATATCGTGCTGGATTAGAGTCGGACGGTTTGGGACCTAAAGAGATTTCGGGGGTATCGTGATCGCATGCGATCATTCACGGGGAGGGCGAGCAAACGAAGCGGAGCTCCCGCGACGCCTCAACAGCTCTTATTAATTGTGTCTATTAGCATCTATAATACACAAATCATGATAAGTGGGATTTTGTCGAGAGTTTTGCGAGATATTTTTTTTATTCAACCTTCGCGCCGGTCCCGCTGCTGTTGGCTACCGCGGATTTCGGGTCCGAAGAAACGAGGCCTCGCGTCTTTTAGTCACGCAAAGTTATTAGGGATCATCCGCGTTTTGTGCCTCGCGCAGCTATACATATATACCGCGACGCATGGGAAGACGAAGGCGCGCGCGCGCGCGCTCGCGAGATCGCATTATATTTTTTCAACCGCGCGACCGCGCACGCTCTCGAGACAATGGGGGATCTATCGGCCGTGGGCGTAAACCGACGACCCTGTTCGCCGTTAAGAAGAAGACCCAGTTTCATGACGTGCAAAAATGTACCGTTATACGTACGCGTAGTGTGTTATGGCGTGCGGTGAACATCCCACGATATTCTCGGCGGTACGACGCGTCCCGCGCGTCCACGAGGTCATTCGCTAAATTGCGGGAGACTCGGAGGAGAGAAAGAGGCTTCTCTAAACTTTCCTTTTGAATTACAGTCGGCAACGCCGCAAAAAAAATTTTAAACAGTTAGAAATGGCTTTGAATTCAATTTTTTACAGGATGTTAAAGTCAGACCCCTAAAAATTGCAAATTTTTAGAAGGGGTACCCCTTTCATTTTTTTGTGATTTTTGGAGTCTGACTTTAATATTCTGTTAAAAATTTAAAAATCAAGATATCGCATTCCTCCTTGTGCCATTCTCTTCATTATAGAGTTTTCTCTGGAACGCAAAATGAAAATCCAGGTTTGATCGATGGACAAAAAAAGGAACCTCGATTTTAGCGAAGTGACAACTGGGCAAGCGCGCTGAGTGAATTAAGGGTGAGGGCTTTATTATTTAGGGCAGACTTTGATTAAGGAGGCTGGGACAGACAAACAGACAAAAAGATAAACAACTTTCCAAAAATATATATAAGTTTGCAAACGAAAAATGTCCGTTGTTACAGAGTCTGTCGTAAGACGACGTCGTCCGTAATATAAGTTGGAAATTTAGTAGCATTGTAAACATGGCATCGGGGTATAATACGAGCGGTATAATCTGATGGCAAAGAACATTTGTACGGAATGTCGAGCAAGTGAGCGCGCGTTGCCCAAGAAGTTGCAATGGTGGATAAGAACTCCGCGGAGTCGGTGGGTTAGGGGTCCTCGTGTGGCGGGTTCATTAACGCTCAGACGATCCGAAGATAACGAGCTTACAAGCGGGTGGTGCCACTGAACATCGGTGGGCCGGCCGGGCGATCTCACACGTGCAGCGAGAGA
Source organism: Pimpla rufipes (assembly GCA_963932165.1). NCBI lineage: Eukaryota > Metazoa > Arthropoda > Insecta > Hymenoptera > Ichneumonidae > Pimpla > Pimpla rufipes. Next base: position 28,243,663 of record OZ010630.1, read on the forward strand.
GCGAGAGAGAGAGAGCGCGAGAGAGAGAGAGAGAGATGTGTATAAATCCGAGGACTTCCAGAAACGCGGGGTCGCGCGGTGCACGTCTGCCTCTTACGCGAGCGTTCGATCGTGATTCCGGGCCATTGCCGGGACTCGCTTTCGCCTTCGCTTTCTGGCGCCGAGGCGTTTAACCAAAAATTATCAAACAGTTCGTTAAATTTTTTTCGCGTGTCCTTTGCCTCACCGCACTGACCTCGAATTACCGGGTAAATCCGAAGGCAAAAATATCGGCCCGCATATTTCAAATGATATTACGATAGCGAGGCGTATGCGATGCATAACGATAACGACGGGGCGATCGTTTCAATTTATCAAGAAGACGACGAGAAAAAAAAGAGAGAAACACGCGTGAGAGAAAAAGGAAATATGCGCGTGATCGTTCGCTTCGCCGGGCAAATCGGTAATTGGTAAAAGATCGTGGGCATAAAAATCTCAGGCCGTAATTGTACATTTCTTTTGAAACGGGCGAGGCTGCGGGGGCAGCGGGTGAACCGGAATGATTCGCGAGGGAATTATAATACCCTGGTTGGCGAACGATCGTCGAGCGACTGCGAGACCGAAGAACGATACCAGGAGACGCCGTCGTGCTGCTTGTGGTTAAACGTTTTTAAGGATAATTCAGCGCTAACGTAACTATGGTCAACCGAGCTGTTGGCGAACACTAGTTTGTTAGTCACGTACTAAAGATGCGGTAGTTAATTACTTAAAGATTTGGTTGTTATAGTTTGTTGCTTGTCACTTAGTTATTTTAGCCATCTGCATTCGCGAAAAAAATATTACATATTAACTACAGCTATTTTGGTAATCGGATTCATCAATAATTATATTCGTGGGATTAAAGAAGTAGAGAATAATTTTACTACTAAATCCACAAAATATCAATGCAACGAAATAACTAATTTCCTTATTACATCTTCTTCATGGCATTCAACTTGCGACTCCAGAATATTTTCCCTAGACTCTGAAATCGCTTTAATATCCCTGCCGTTCTGTCCTCCGTGAGAGGCTCGAACGAGGCTGCCCTTGCCTTTCGCAACTTGAGCAATCCGTGCGACTCTCAACGTCGGTTGGTGCTAAAGGCGCAAGTGTACCTCGTTATACACGGGGTACCTATCGCCCAGCGGGCAGCACACGGAGGCACCTTTTGCCAAGGACGAAGGAGGGCAGGGCCGCCGGTCACCCTGCACTTAGCCTCGTGCACACACGTGAGCAGAACGGAGAGGCCGAGGAGCAGAATGCCAAACTCGTCGTCGTAATTTAGCCAGCTTCTTCTTCTGCTCCTTCTTTCTCCGGTTCTTCCTCCTCGCGGTCTCCCCGCGCCCCGCACGAGGCGCTCTCGTCGTGTGTGTGTGTAGCGCGCGAGGCGTGCGGAAGGGAGGCCCACGCCCACGTGGAACACGGGATTTATCGTGTTTTTCGTATCGAGGGAATGTAGTGTGAAACTGGCTGCCCCCACGGACGTGAAATACCAGAGACTTTTTATTCTCGCCCGCGCGAGAGCACTTGAAACTTGGCGCGATGTTCGCGATCGGTAATTAAAAATCGTGGTCTGTCGAATACCTTTTAAAACTGAATGACTCAATCACGAAAATCTTAAGTATGTGATTGCCAGTCGTTGCGACAATTATAGCGACGAATCAGTCTGAGTGTCCACCTTCACAATTTTATACGCGGTTGTGGAGTGAATTAAAAAAATAATTAACACTTGAAGGAAGTTGCATGAGAAATTTTGTTAATTCAACAAAAATTTGATTATTCCCGTGTCACCATCTTCGCCGCTATAATCTTATGCGCGTTGGGCTGCGAACGTTTAGCTTCGTCTTAAGATCACTCGACATTTCAGAGTCGCATCGTGTCAAGCGGAAAGTGAGGACTGCAATAATAGATTCACGCGTATCTGTATTATAAAAAAACTATTTGCCACGTCGTTTATCCTTAATTATGCCTGTGTGACTAATTGTAAATGACCTGGGGTGATCCTCCATAAATGTTTGTATAAAGCGTGGCAGCGCAGAACAAAATCCCTTCTATATTCACACAGGAACACACGCGTGCTTTTTTTCTTCTTCCATTTTCTCTGCTCCTCGTCTTTTCGCGCTGCTCTCGCCCCTCGCACCGGCAATATTTCTTCTTTATGTGACAGGAATTTTTCAGTTTCGTCGAATTAGCTAGGCATTAACCCCTAACGAAGCCCGAGTGCGCTCGCCAAGTACACGCCTCTTTGCGCGCATACCGACCCTCCTCTTTTCCATCTTCCGCGGCTTTCTTTCTTTCGCTCTCGCTCTCTCGCAGTGAAAATACCTCGACAGAGCTCCGCTGAAACGTCTCGCATTCCGTGAATAGTTTCAGCGCAACCGAACGCGCCCGGCGCACGATATATTCCCTTATCGGGTTTATATTCAACTGCGTGGCCTCTTGATTCTCACTTATTTCATTAGCACTCAGCTGCAACTGGCCGCGATATGGCGATATGCGCATAACGGCACGCGCAGCTGTTTGAAACGCATTTATTTTTTTCGGGAAGACATCGACGTCTTTATCAAAAGAATGCGCACTTGCTCCGAAAAAAATTGGAAATCTTGCATTTCTTTTCATAGGAAAAAATATGCGGACCAATCTAAGTCTTAAGTTAGTCGAGTTGCGGACAAGTGTCTAGGCGCTTTTGCGATTCGATCGTGCGTCGAGCAGAATTTTTGGAAATATATTTTTCTACAACCATTATATCACACATAAATACGTACTTAAAATTAGGAAACTGTTCTCTATGAAATGTAAAACGTATTTCAAATACTGTACTCAACAAATAATAATAATAATAATAATAATAATAATAATAATAATAATCTTGAGGTTTATTCAAGAAATTTTCATCACAACCCGGGTCACTTTTCAGATGGACCGAATGAAATCGATGTTGTATTTTCAAACGGTGAGCGGGACAGAATTAGTATGACTATCGAAAACATCTTTTTAGAAAACCTGTTTTGAAATTAAACACGAAGTTTCGCTCAGACAAAAAAGGATCAGCAAAATTGTTTCAGTCTCTTCTGACATTGTTGGAGTTACCCTTCAGCTGTAGTCGTCGTTACTACCGGAGAGTTCTCGTCCAAGGAATATTTCTTCTTGACGCGACATCGGAATTCCCACCGTTTTATCCGAATTAGCTAGGCATTATAGGCTCCATAACGAAGGCCGAGGGAGGACGTTGGTCGGGTCTTTGCACGCATGCCGTATGTTCGCTCTTGTCTTTTATTCACTCGGGCGCGGAGCGCACGGTAGCGACTGTCCCGCGTGTACCCCGAGAATACCTGGCACCTCGTCTCGCCTCATCTCACAAATCGTCCTTTGCTAACTTTTTCTCGCGTGTTAAAGATACACGCCAGCTCGCGTTCCAACAGCACCTAAACACGCCGCCACTTGCCGCCCGAAGAAATTCTCCCTTTCCCTGACGAAACGTCGCTCGCGAGATTTCTTGCGAGCTGCGGGGGAGGCAAACACGTATACCTCTCCTCGTTCTGACTCGGTTATTTCGTTCCTATACCGACTTAAGTATCTGGAATAAACGATCCAATAATTCGCTTTTTCTGTCGCGTTGAACTAAACCATTCCCATGTACTGCGGTTCCATTCCCAAGAAGCAAACATATTTGGTTTAATTTGCACTACTTTGGACATCAAACTGATCCGTCTGTGAATTAAAAATTAACGAATCCTTTGGTCAAATGTAGAAAAATTATTTTCTGGTACGTTTTTTTCTCTCTTTTCTTTCTTCCACGGATTATTCAATTCCACATCCACCTGTCGATCTGTATACGTATAAACCCACTCAATGCTACTGCGCTAAGTATGTCAGTTTACTATCGATAAAATCTTATAAACGGGGGGATAGGAGCTTCGCTCAGCGTGCATCCAGGGTCCGCCGACGGCCAGAGCGAGGCACGTTCGCGTTCCATTCGCTCTCGAGCGTTCTCCCCGTGTGCTGTACGCGTCATCCGTGCCGAGAGGGCTTTGGCGCTTTTTGCCGTGATTGATTTATGGCGTAATGGGATCATTCATTTCCCCGCGCGAGCTCGCGCGCGTTTCGCAGCAGCCGCGCACTACCAACGGCAGCTCGGCGCTCTGTTCCTGTTGTTGCCGCCGCTCCCGGCTTCCATCCTTCCTTCCTGCTCCGCCGGCGTCGCGTGTATAGTCATGGTCATCCTGAAGCGCGAGCACCAGCCGCGCCGAGAGCAGCCGCAGCTCGTCGTCGTTACCGGGGCGCGAGCGGAACCCAAGATGGCGTTACAAATTGCCCCGGAATTCGCTAATACGATCGTGTGGAAGCAGCCCCGGCTGTATTTGTCGGCGTGCCAAGCCAAACAGACTTCTTCTTTTCTTCAAATCCTGTCCATTGTCTTGTGGCTCTAAAAAAAAGTGCGCGCCAAATTGCTTCAGTGCTTTCGCAAAATCAATGCAGGGAATATCAATGAAGTTTTCAACGTTTATGAATCGAAATTACGGTTTAATAAACTTTACTTTATTTAATGAAAAACACAAGCCAACTTTCAGCTTTAAAGATTCTTTGGTTCACAAAATTAAACACTAACAAAATATGTTCAACTGTCTCTGTTACCGTTTCGAGGAAAACGTCAGCAGAAGCAGTTTCGTTATCTCCCACAAAAGGTTCACACACCAAATACTTCATTGCACACGAATAAACAGTTTCGAAAAACCAGGACGCACGTACCGTTAGGTGCAAAAGGGTTAATATGTCAAAGGCTGGTAGATCCACCTACTCCGGCTAGCACGAGTTCACCCGACGGTGCAAACAGTTGGCCTTTACTCTCGGTACCTATATACGCACGCTCACCATTGCCTATACAGACTCCGCGCGTTTTCCTCCGTCGTTCTCGCCGAGTTTATCGACGCCGGTGAGACAGCCCCGAACGCACCAACACACGCACGATATCCCGGCTCATGATGCACGGAGATAGAAGCCAGCGCAGTCTAAGCTGCGAGCACGTGAAGTACACACAGCATAGGTACATTCTACCGTCATATACGTGCGTGGAGTGCGCCTAAAATGCAGTGTGAGCCTCCACCGTGTGCACCACACAGCTTGGCACACACTACGTTGTACCACAGAGCAGCCCCTTACAACGCGCAACAATTACACAATCCATAGCAATTAACAGCATTAGCGGCCAGTTTAGATCTAATCGCGGCGCGCAGCCCCTCTTACCACTCCCACCGCGGTAATTACACCGCTGATGTTTAATATTTCACGTTTAATGGTAGCAGTCGCCGGTATATACGCTTCGAGGTACATATATATACCGTGGGCTTCGCCTTCTCGTCGTTCGAGTCTCCAGCTCTTTTCTACTTGCCTGGCCTACGTGCGCACTATTAGCTGCTCTCTCGTCGTTCTTGTCGTTCTCCTCGCTCTCGCTATAGTCGTATCTCGATCCGGTACACCTAAAACCACACGTACACATGCACGTGGTGTTTATACTTTTACTTCAGGAGGGTGCGTATACGTCATACGCTTCGGTAATGGCACTGTTACGGGCCTGTGTGTAGGTGTCGCTCCCTCTCTTTCTCTCCGCCGTATGGCCTACGGCAGTTAAGGTTTTTAAGTCATTTCACGGATAGCTGCAATTACGGGGCCGCGGTAAGGGGACGCCGCGCCGCCTAAGCGTCGATGTCCCCGGCGTGGACGACGAAAGAGGCATTAGAAGACATGCGGATAGGTTGAGAGAGACCTCACAGGCAGAAAATGCTCGAACGGCTTTCCCAAGTTTCTTTCGCACAACCTCCCTCGACCTTCGCCCTCTCGCTTTCGCTTTCCTACGACCAACCCTTTCTCCACGCGCGCGACACGTGAATTATTTTGTATTCCCAGCGGCGAACCGCTAGCGTGGTTATATGCCTTTTGAAAAAAAAAACTGCCTGTTTCTCGCGACTGATGCCGCCGACCCCCCTGCTCGTCGGGACGACTGTGTATGTTCCTTCGCGTGCGCCTGTGATACGCCACCCTGACAGCCGGCTGTAATAAAGGGCGTTGAGATAAGTGGACTTCTGGGCTCGATATCTGGGGAGAAAGTTCGCGTTGTATCTACCGCCCCGCAACGGGGCCGACGGGGTTCTTTCGCAGCCCCGCGATAAAAGGGAGTTTGCCACCGACGTTTTACAAAACAATTTCTTCGTTTTGTCCATCGACACGTCTGGGTAACAGTTGAACCACAACGTACACGATGAATCAGTTTACAACAAAATCGAATCGACTCGCGTGTTTATAAATAATACGCGCGTCGAACGCGAGGAATTTTTTGTCGTCGATGAAAATGTACCACCCGCTGAAGTATGAAGCGCGGCGGAGTTTCGCCGATCTATCAGAATTATTAAGCCCGCGCCCCATTAGGACGTCTAGACAGGCTTCGTCCTGTTTTGTTATCGAAAAAATAAAAATAGCGTATACACGCGGAAAGAGTCGGCGCGACGTTGGTCGAAGTGGTCGAATGTGAGGCACGTTCGAGTGCGCCCGACGGGTGGCCAATCGGCTCGGCGCACGTGCACGCTGGCCAAGTCACGAATAATAGTAGTGGCTGGCCGTCGTCGTCGGGTGTGCATCGGGAGCCCCAAAGGGGGCCCTCGATATGGTATCGAGTGGTGCATGGCTCCGGTATCGCCTCGTATCGTGGCATCGTTCGGCTCGTCCGGCGCACGGGAACGAGAAGGTTTGCGTGGCAAAGTCTTCCACGCCGCGGACGGTGTGTCTCGACGGTTAACGAGTATATAGCGAGCAGCTGGGCATACAGCCGCGTCGACGTGCCTTCGGAGAGCCCACGGCGTGCAGAGCGGTAGCGGCTCTCGCTTCCGTCGTGTCGAATGCTTCGCTTATGTACATGTCGTCGATTCGTTCGATATATATGTATTTGCGTTTGCTCCCATACCGAGAGAAGATGCTGTGACGAACGAGCGTGGGAATCCCACGGGACATTCGCGAGTCTAGACAATTTTTACTTCATCGTGTAGAGACTGCGATGCCTCTTCATTTAGTTGTCCAAATATTACGTGTCATGTGCAATTCGCACGTTTCCCCCCTAAGATTTAAGTGACGATTGACATCTTGTTTTAAGTAATTGATGGTGTCAGCCCGGAACGTTAAGAATCCGTAGTTCACGTTTGTATGGTAGGCTGAAACAACTTCATTTGAGAGATGTCGGTGCTGGTTCAGAAGGTCATCGGATGGATAATAAATCAGGCGGCCACTTTGGGTTGGAAGAAAATTGTGTATTAGAACTCAGGTCTCTGAAGACTCACTGGGACAAAGAAACTTGCGGGGTGCTTACAGCGGTGCGCCAGGTTTCGCGCGAAGATTCCCGAGTTTTCATTGCCCCACGCCGGCCAATTTCACGGACCATTCATCGGTAACTCGTGAACTCTCGGCGCTCTGTTACCTTATAGTGCTGCCATATGCTCGTACAGACATACTTGAATGTGTCTGGGCACGTGTTATTAACGTACTCCTTCTGAACGTGGGAGTATCGCACCAACGACGTACTCCGATTACCCGGAGATAATCCAGGGTCGAAGGCTCCGTCTGGTGTGAGACCATCACACTTTTCTTTTGCCGAGGCTTTCCGTACCAATTATTCTACCAAGTTGTGCTCGATACGGATCAAAACGTGCCCTTGAAAATGGTTTGAAGAAACGAACTTCTTAAATCAATGGAAAGTCGTTCAAAGAGGCTCAGGACGTTATTTTCTTAGAGTCTCCACTTTGTCTGGTGCAACACTATAACAGCTGTCGACTAGTGGTGCACTAATCAAGAACTATAGCGTCCATCTTACAAGAAGAAGAATTTTCACGCTCGCCATAGCTGCATCGCTTTAAACGACAGAAAATTTAATCAGTCAAGTATGCTGACGAGAGGGAAGAAACGGCGGTTATGATTGCGAAGATGGCAGCAAATAGTGGTTGATCCAGTGTTGCGGGACGAGGGGCGACGTTGAGTCGTGGGAAACATATTACTCCTTCTCGTCATAGTGCTTCATATTTTATGTACTAACCCGGTAGACCGAGAATTCTTGTTGTGATTCATTGTATCTGTTCATGAGAGATCATGTACTTCGGCTGAAAAGATTCAAGAGCGAATGCAACAGCAGAGAGCGTCTCGTGGCCCGGCAAATACAATTACGGGAGGAAGTGAGAAGGAGCCTCCGCGCATTATAGTACGAACAATAGAGGTGGTGGGCACATACATGCTTACGTGTCTTCGACGCTGAATATATCATCGAGAGAATATTATAGCGCTTGGACGACGCGGCGAGCGCGGTGTGTTCTGCCCGGGCGATGCATCGTCCTCCCCATCTATACCGGCGTAACTTATACCACACGCATGAATATAATATGGGCATTAATAAATCCAAGCCAGGTATTAATGCGGCTAATGTATGCGAGCCAGGCATTTGTTACGCGTCGTCGTGGTTGTTGTCGTTGCGCTTAAAGAATTCGCATAAGAAGAAGCCTACCGTCGACTAAACTCTGGACAATGGTTAACCCGCGCGCGTTGTTAGCTGTCCCCGCGTTATATGCCGGCACCAGCGGCGCTGGAAAAGCACCTTGCTCCGCTGTCTCGTGCGTTTGCCAAGAAGTCATTGCACGCCCACTGCCTACTCGGCTCGGAGACTCGAATTCTGGTCTCTCTCTCTCTCTCTCCCTTAAATAACGAACCTTCATGGTCACTGGTAGTAATTTCGTGTCGACAGTAAAGTCTTCCTCGGGCCTTGTAGAAATATTCTGCACTCATTTTTGTTAATCATTCCATTTAGTCTCTAAATACTTGACAGGAAAGAGAAGACTTATTCGTTTTCAATTATGCTTCTGTATTGCATAGGCTTTCCATAATCAGACATCACCAGAATCTGACACTCCCACAGATAAGAATACGACCAAAAATGTTCGTGAACATTGCCCTAGTTGCAACTTGTGGCCGTTATGTATAGACCAACACCGCGAACTGGTGTGTATCGCCCTTATAATTTCATATTACCATTACAATGGTTTACAACGCTGTATCGGTCAGATCTGCCGTTTACAAAGTCAACAAGCCGCGTGGACACCACACGGAACACGGCGGAAACTCCTTTTATTCCTCCAAGCGTCCTCGGCGTCAGCGTCCTCGCCCTCTATACCCCGGGCGGATCGTAGTATACACTCTCCGCGAACTTCGCCCGGTGCTCCTATCACGCCTCAGCCCGGAGGATCGTCGAGACACTTCTCGTTGTCGTCCCGACACCTCCCAGCCACTGAGGAGGTGTTCCACATGCATAATGTATCTGATGTTAGTTACATGAGGCATAGGAGGCGCGGGGACCAATCTTCCCACAGGTATATAACGCCCGGGCTAAGCCAACCCAGTGGACGGAAACCGACTTATGGGTCTGGCGTGTGTGCTGGACGTGTCTACCTGTCGCCACCGTTCCGCTCGCGCGCACCTCCTCCCCCTCCATCCCCTCCTCCCACCGCGGGATCCGGCACCGACAGCCACCAGGGAACGCAGCGATAGCTACGAAGCTGGGGCTCTACGGGCGCTTCACTTCGACGTTCTCTTCCCTTTTCCGTCTGGCCAGCGTGACCGCGAGGCTCTACTTAACGCCCCGAACGAATCACGCACGTTCACGAGGAGAGCAGCACTCCCATTGACCTTTGACGTCTTGATGGCTCGGCTCCGCGAGACGCTTTTTCAGCGCCGACTCAGGGGAGTAATGAGCCTTTCAACAATGCCCGGTTTGCGCGTCCACACATCTCCGACTTTACGTGTCCCCTCTTTCGCAGTCTTTAAATTATGACACCAGGATGCTGGGAATGGAAAGTTCCAAATCGTGCGCGAGTCCGGGGCCTCCGCGCGACGGGACTGAATCTGTCTCGGTCGTAGAATATTTTCGCTACGATCGTTTCGTTGACCTACTTGCCGTAATGGAGCTGAGGAGATATATGCGTACCGCGAGTCGAACCCTTCAAAATCCCTGTGCAATCTTTATGGCTTCTGTTATCGCGAATACTATCCCTGCCTTTGTCCGTTTTATTGACCCAACCGAGACATCTACCTACGCCTTTCTTGTACTTCGACGTTTTCTTCTGCACACTCCTTGTATTCGATTTGCGCAACTATGGGCTCAATACGACAGATTAAATCGCTATGCGGAACATAACTATACTTGGAAATAAATATAAACTTCGGGTTTTTGATGGGGTTCATATGGGGTAGGTTGGCCTATGCAATTGCTCTCAAGTGGTACATTGAATTCTGAAAAGCACCCGTTTCAAAAGCGTCTAAATCATCCTCGCGGTTTTTCATGTTTTTGAAGATATCGCTGGAATGTTTGCGATTTGTATAGATAGGATAGAAGCCGTCTGGGAGGACAACGGAAGGAAGGAACATTGCGATCAGTGGTATAACAACTATCTAACAGATACTGATCACTTTTTCGCCTGGTTTACAGTCCCAAGTCCCGGATACGCTGCTGGCGCATGCGGCAGCCTAATCTTTATTAGTTCTATTATCTGTTCGCCCAACCCTCGGTTCCCGATCGTTTTGTCGCTGCGTCCCGGCTACAAGCACCAACAACGCCTGTTCGTTCTCGTTTCTAAATCCCAGCAACGGCAGCAGCCACGGCGGCAACAGCGGCAGCCGCAGCACTCGATCGCGTTGATTTGCGCAACCGCTGGCAATTGGAGCCTGGCACACTGCGGTGGCTCTATAACAGTTGCAATCGCATCGCAAAGGCTGAGCGAGGAAGATAACACGCCGCCGTTGCGCGTACATCGCGATTCGCGAACACGCTGCGAAGGCCGCAGATTTCTCGTTAATCTCAGTAGCAGACAAGTTATCGAGAGCCCCAACCCTTGTGTATCCATCCGTTATCGCCACCTTAATCATTTCGCGAAGAGCCGACTGAGTTGTATCTTCGGCTTGTTATTTTTCATTCATTTTACAGTCTCCGATAACTCGTCGCTGAATGTGGCCATAATTGAGACACCGCATTCGTGCTGCCCAGGGGTTCCAATTAGCGGTTTAGTCGCAGAAGCCACATTAGACAACTCCCGCATCCACACAACGGTAACATTAGAATGATTATTATCATACTCCTTACAAAACCACTTGGCAAGTCGAGTAATTCAGGTGGCAATTCGATGTAGATTTTTCGTATGACAACCGTTGCCACATTTTAATGGATTTAATTATCTAGATTTCTTCAGGCCCGAATGGGTTCCATAGCATCTGCGACAAATGTGTCCCACACCACTACGTGGCCAACCGCGTTGCTCGCAGGTGTCGACTGTTCGCATAGTCGATATAAACACACGTTTCGGTTGCATGCGAGATCCATCGCTCTCTGTCTCTCATCGACGAGAGCAAGAGCGAGAAAGTCAAAGAGTGTTGGACCTATGGCGGAGCCCGCTAGTCGAAGAAAACTTCAAAGGTCAGGCTCTGCAACGCCTTCTTCCTTCTCGGAGCCCCCGTCCTCGTCTTCGGCTTCTCTCGCGCTATTATCTCGTCTCGGTCCCTCGTGCCCCTCCGTCAATCCGTCTTCGCTTCTCTCGCATCTGTGCCAGCTGGTATTACTGCTATGGATCATAACTAACCCGACGGGACTCGCGTACCAACGACGGCAACACCTCGCTCGTTTATGAGGCTCCCGACGTTATCCCGCTGTTGCACTGACTGCTGCTGCTGCTGCTGCTGCTGCTGCTGCAGTGTCGGCTACCCCGAGCTCAATGCACACGCGAGGCAGTCGCGGGGACGATGATCACGCGTGATGTTGCGTAATCCAAGCTAGGCAAAAGGTGTAACTACACGAACCAACAACGCTTAGGCACCGCTTCTCGGGTTTTTTTTACCGCTCGAGTCGCGCGCGCATGCCGCGTTCGAGCCGTTCGTTGGTGCAACGTCGAAGACTGGGAGCGTCCGGCACGCCGCGGTCCCTCCGCGCGCGCAACATGCACTACGAACCGCGCTCGCGACTGTTGGCTATAGATCTCCCGCGCTCGTTGTGTAGGTACCACGCGGTGATTAGAGACTATGACGAGTCGCGTTAAAGGCGCGGACGTCACGAATTTATGAAACTCTCGCGTACGAGGGCAACGCGAAGGAGAGATTCGGAGACGTAGATTGGGGATACGGTGGAATGAAGTAAATTCGTGGCAACGACGACACTGATGCATTTGACGCATCTCGTGTATCAGAGTCATCGTAATTACTGTTTGAGGAATTTTTGAAGAATTTCTTCGCGGATTTCGTCTTTCTTGAATTCTTCCTGCATTCGGTTTGTCACAAAGCAGTGGAGTGGACTTTTTTTTATTACGAAAAGTGGTGGGACGTATTTGATCGTCGCGTGCGAACTCGAATTCCTCCAAATATTTTTCTCGATTGCATTAAGGTGTTTTTTTTCAAGGCTTTTGTCTCTAGACAGTAATGCGCGTATTTTCTCTCTGCGAGGTGGCGGATAACTTGCGTGAGTTGGCATTGCTATGGTTTGTTTCGGGTTTCGTGAGGTTGAAAAGAAGAAGACGATTACAACGGTAGACTCACCCACTCATTAATCTTCTCTTTTATCCGTGTCCGCAAGATGAGTTTATAATCGGACAATTTTTTTAATTCTGTTCTATTCACAGAAGATGTGTACGGGCGAGCGCGCACACGTTGCACTATTAACGTTAGATTAAGGTAGTTTGGTAAAAACCTGCTTAGATACCAGTGGTAGAGTGCTCGACTCACACACGGTGGTTCCGGGTTAGATTCCTGCTGACACCAATGGCATTTTTTTGTGTTTTTTCTGTGCCCTCCAATGGTTCAGAATCCACGGCAAAAAATAGCAGGTCCAACTATTGGCTAGTTTTGCACTGCTCAGTGGCATTTTAAGGCTTTGACAATAATAACTTTCAACCGAAATCCTTCCCAGAAGCAATTTTGCGCTGCGTCTTATTCCGCCAGTGGGATTTCCTACGAAGTTACCGTCATATCAAAAAAATCTCGTCTATGATAATTACACTAGATAATACCTATGTTTAAATGACCAGTCGGCTACAACCAAAAAATAAGCCCATGCGCTTAATTACTTCAAGTTTAATTACCTCAAACATGCTTAAAATTGTGGAGTCGGAATTGATCCAACAGTCCCCGGTCTCCCTTACAGCAGTGGATGACGTGTTACGGTGCGACGGTCGCGGCATCAAGAAAGGGGAGGTCAACACGGAGGAAAGGTGATATTTAAACTCGCACCATGCGCGATTACGCTCCGAGAAAAATACAGACAGTGATGAGAAAAAATATAATGAAAGAGAAGAAAAAAAAAGTGATGATTAAGAAAAAAAAGAGCATTAAACTTCTGTTGGGCACGCAATGAAATGATCCTCGCGTTACGGTTATGTCTGATTCAGCCAGGCTTTCATTTTTCCACTGTGTGCTCTGGCGCTAATTGCACTACTTCGTTATAGTTGGTCCCGTGGCCCAATCAGAAGATCTATGCCATCTCTTGTGGAGCGTAATACAACTTCAACTTTTCCAAAACAGGTAGCGGTACATAATCCGACTTCATACTACATCGCGCGGCCGTTACACAATGCAACATTTAATTTATCACGCGCAATCTCTCGAAGCGCGTGGTGCAATCCATTAATCACTTAACTCGCCTGGATAGCCGGGCCCTCTGATCGTAACCGCGGCGACAAACGCCCGATGCCGCCGCTCGTTCTCTTATCTCAATTCGATTCGGCGATGCCGGTTAACAGTTACGCATTAAAAAAAATCTCTACTTCCGTAAGACGTGAGATTGGTGTTGAAAATAAATGCCTAATCGAGAGTGATCATCTATCATCCGTATTCGCGATGCTATTGGTTTTATCTCAAGATGTATTTATTTTTTTATTCTGCCACAGACGTTCGTTGAATAAAGACACGAATTATTTTCTCCCAAACACTCAACATTTAATTATCAAAGAAAAGGTTGTGGACCTAACTAGAAGTGGCCAATGACGCTGCACGCTCAAGTAACCACAAACCATTCAGTAGCCTCTAAAACAAAATGACTAAAATCAATTGAAGTATATTCGTCGGCCTCTTCCGCGGAGATCCACATAGACTGGCAAACAGAGGCGGAGGCTGCGCGGATATTCCATCTTCTCTCGGGCTCTTCTCTGTGTCTGTGAGTTTCCGAGGCACCATTGCCTATACATTCGCACTCGCACACAAGAGAATCCCGATAGACAAAGGTCCGAAGCCGTATAGCCCGCGCAGTACCATATAATACACGCCGTAGCCATTACGAATGCTGATGAGCCTCATCTCCCTCGCTCCATCTTTCTCCATCTCTGCTTCGTTACGGCGGAACGCGTAAATCTCCGCGCGAGGCTGCGCGCGAGCCGTGTTGATGTTGCTGCTGCTGCTGCTGGTAGCGCGCGCTGATGCTCAGTGCGGCTTGGACACCTCACGGCGAGATCTCGTGCGCAGCAATACACACGGTGAGATCCTCGACTCGTCCGCGCCCGTCTCTGCGGACGAGGTGAACCCTCGGGGCGGCGGCCCGCCGACAATCGCAACGCACGAAGAGAGCCTCCCGAGACGATCGGGTCGCGATTCCGCGTCTCCTCTACCTACTTCGGACGACTCCGGAGACTCCGACGCGCGCGCGCAGCGAGGGCATCAGAATCGCGCAAGAAATCGCCTACAGCGATTCCAGTTTCTCTCCACCGATGCGCACCACCTCCTCTCTTTCTCCCGTTCTCCTCCAGACGCTCCGACGCGACCACGAGACTCTTCCACTTCTTCTTCTTCTTCGGCGAGCGCTCTCCGCCGCGATTGATGTACCGCCGCCGACGCGGACGCCGACGCGCCGCGCTCCTGACATTACAAAACGCGCGACAAACGCGTTGCATTTTTATCCACCTCCGTTCTGCACATCGCCGAGGGAGCCCCGCGCGCTACGCTGCGCATTATCGACCAATGGCGATGTGTGGCGAAGGTTCCTTCTTATTCGACGGTTCTTGCGGTTATTAGATGATAGCCGAGTATATCAATCGGGTAGCTCGTTACTCGCGCGACTTCCTTCGTAGACTCTTCTCCGGCTAATCGATTGACGGCTGCAGGGAGAAATGGAGCTTTGCTGCATTTTTCATTTGCGTGAATTAAGTGTTTCTCTGTTATTCCTGCCAATAATGTCATTTATTATCCAGTGACCAAAGACGATTCTTCGGCATCATCCCTGAAAAATTGACTGTCAAAAAATCTCCATGTTTACGTGGCAATTATATATAATTTACACCGTAAGCCTTGCACTCCTACCGATCGCCCGAAGGCAATGTGAGTTTTTCTCCAACACCTCACCCCCTGTTCGCTATCCTCCGATCTCGGGACACCAACGTTGCCGGTCATCTGAAGATCGAGTCACGATCGTATTATCATTATTCGATAGCAGGGAACACACAGTGTATCGTAACGATCGTCATCGTCTTAGGATTCAGCGACTGCGCGAGGTTCGTTAACCGTTCGCGGCGGCATTGGTGGTGCGTGGAGCAGCGAGGAGGAGGAAAAAGCTCGGAGGCGTTCGTTAACTCTCGTGGCGTGGTGGGGCGTGCGTAAGTAGAAAGAATATGTAAGGGGGGAAGAGGAAGATATAAAGAAAGGAAATGCACGGGGCTCGCGACCGCCTGTACATATATTTTCACGGACAAGAGTGAGTTCTGTGTTCCTCCCTGCGAGCGAGCTTCGAATCCCCGACGATCGAGCCAAGGTAATTGCATTGTACGAGCGTTGTCCTTTCAAACGCCAATCAGTGGCGACAAAACGCTCGTCTCGTCGCGCCGCGCAGCGAATCGCTCTTGTGCGCTTGTGTTGTGCACCGAGTACACGTTTTACCAGCACCAGAGCGTGAGTGGCAGTGGTGGATTCAACCAGGGTCGAGAACAAGCCCGACCGATCGGTTCAAAACTCTGCCTCAGAATTCTTCACCGACTCGCTCCATTTATCGAATGGTGGTGAATATTTTCACCACCAGACAGAAAGGCGAATGGGTAGACGGATCACAAAAGACATTTTACGGTTCTAGTTGTTTACTGTGAATTGATTGAGAACGGCTTCTCAGTCGAGGCTCCAGATTCACAGAAACAAATAAGTAAACACGAATCGAAAAGTGACGGTGCGGTCGTAAGTCTGCTTAAGTCAGGCCTTAGTTCATATTTAGTTGAAATTATGCAACACTCGTTCTGATTTAGGTTTCCAAGCATTCCGTGTACGCTGACTCATTTGCCGAGGTTACATCGGGAGGTGAGCGCAGGTGACAGGTTGATAAACATGCTCGAATCATAATTATTGAGATTAGCTTAAGTAAATCAAGTCGTCCGTGACAGAACTCCGGCTGAAAGACGGCTTCTTTGGAGCCAGAGAGAGGAGAAGCCAAGAGAGGCTCCGTTGGGTGGTCGTTGCGCTCACTCACGGATCAACACACACACGGATACGCGAACTCCGTGCCGTTGGTGGTGCTGCTGGCTCACCGCGAACAGAGAGCGGTGCTTTACCGTCGCCCCGAAGACACCGGGGTCACGGCGCGTCGTTCGCTAGCGCTCGTACGCCAAAGGGACACACGCGGTTTGTCCTCCCTTTCTTTTTATTCCCTCGCATATACTGTACGCAAGGTATATAATGCCTACACGATCTTAGATTACGCGCGGCAGCGTCGTGGTCGCGGGACCTCGAGGCAACGACTCCTCTCCACAACGAAGACGACGCACCACGTGATAACGATGCCGGACCCTCTTGCCTCGCTCTGCCGAGAGTCTCTACGCGAGGAACCCTCGCTCACCCAACGCTCCGCGAGCGCAGCCGCGAGATTTTCCGCGTATATTATACGCGTGTGTGTATGCGAGAGGGAGAGAGAGAGAGAGAGTTACACGGGCGTACGTATAATACGCGTTCCGCGGTTCCCGCCATAAATCGAGGTTGGGGACGTTGGGTCAGAAGCGTGGAAGACTCGGTTCGCGCGCGCGCATGTGCGATGCAAAAGATAGTCAAGCTCGCCGCTAGCCTCGCGAGCTTAGTAAATATGAATATAATGATGTGGCCTGTACGAATTTTTTCAGTTTATGAAAAATCCGGCCTCGGTGGCTGTAAATAGTGTAGGATTAATGATACCACGATGGTCAATTTTTTGTGAGATGGTTATTTGTTAGTTAGGAAAAATTGATGTAGGTTCCGGCGCCTGACTCGCATACGACATCCAGATAACCCACTTCACAATCACAGAAATACACTCCTTTATGAAAAAACCGGAATAACACCCATAAAAACAAGAATTCTGCAGCTCACTAAGAAATTCGTTTCCACTCAAACTGAAAACCTAAAACCACTATGTATACAACCGGAACAAACCCGCACTCATAAACCTAAATACCCGATACACACCACATATCGCCAGCTACAACTAATAAACGAAAGTAACTAAAGGAAAAAATGAAAAAAAAAGAGTAAACGATACTTGCTCTAATTTTAAGTAAAAATGAATCAGAATATATCCATAACCAATGGCTGAAGGACCATGGTCGATGGCCTATTGGCAATAGTCAACAAAGCATTGTATGTGTAAGATATATATATGTATAACTGCAACATGTCCACATTATTGTCAATAAATACTGTTACTACTACTACTTGATGTAGGAAGAACAGAAGTCTTCAAAATTAGCGGATGACGTTTTATACATACAACATAAGGTTAAAGAGCAAAACTAACATGGTTTTAATTTTTCAACCGGCACTCTTCGAGGAATTCATTTTGTTACTGAGTTTGCGTGGTAATTTGTATTTTGATAATTTAGTAGACAAGTGTTTTAATATACAGGGTACGTTGAGATTAATATGTCGTTCCGTGTACAAGCCTTGCCTCTCTTGTTTCTTTGGCAACGGCGGAACGACGAGGGAAGCGGCTTATCGCGAACCTTAAGTAGTTTAAACCGACCCCTTCGTACAGGAATGGGTACTATCTGTACCTTGGTCCGTAGCCCTCCCTAACATCCCTGCTACCCGAACCGCTGTACTTCTCGACTCGTAAACGCGGGTACCACGAGCACCGCGAGATGCATTTATTTCGACGATAAATTCCGCGAATACCCCCGGATACGTTTAAAGGGGTAATTCACTCGCGGGAATCTCGTAAACAATTTGCGATGACGGGACGAGGACGTGAAATATGAATGCCCGCGAAGCGGCGGACACGTGCGATTAAATGGTTTTATATATTGTCCAGATGCGGAAAATTACTTCTACATCTTACATTTTCTTTTTAGTACATTTTGAGTGTCGTGTATAATTAATATTCATCACACGACCCTGATTATTACTCGCATCGTGTGGCTCAGCATGCTCCGTTTTAGTGGTGTTGCGCTAATAATTTATTTAACAGCTCGTGAACGCTGAATCCCCTTGAACTAGCAAGTATCTTTTTCGTTGTGTTACCAGCTATCCGCTAAAACTAATCGCGTGGCAATGGTAATGGTGGATATGAATACCATAAAACGTCGCGTTACCACGTCTTTCAACTCCTCAGCATATTCAATAAATATGGATAAAATTCTATTAGCCCTCCAAGAAAATCTATAAAGTCACAAGCCGCAAACCAGGATGTGAGGCTGTTTCAGGATCTCTCCTGAAGTAGCCTGATGTGTGCTGAATCTATCGCCACAGGTTTTCGGCAAGAGACGGTCCGTATCGAAGATGTTGCAAGGTGCTCGAAAAATATTCTGTAAACATAAGCAAAGAGCAGGACGATATCAGAATGATATCGCAAGCTTTTGACAGACACGCGCAGCATCCCCGAGAAACAGCAACGCGAGAAAACGATGTTCTGTTCGCAGCGACAGGTATATATGCCCTGGAACGCAGACGTTAACAGCAAAATCCAAGATCCGAGAAAAGCCTTAGCGCGCGCACGTATAATCTAATATGTAACCAAGAACACGTGCCACGAGCTCGTTCCATGATTTACCCGATTGCTCCTCTGGCGCACCGCTAGCCGGCGTATACACACACAGCAGGCGAGTTATAAATTATAATTCATACGTCGGTAACCGGCGTCCCGGCGCCGTTCCTTATACGTACCGCGTTATGCTCTCCCTCACTTTCGTATTCAAACGTGCGCTCGCTTCTAGGACTCGTGCCGATCACGCCAAGGGAGAAGAGCCCACGGTTAGAGACTTTCACCGGTGAATCTCGCTCGAAGCTACCAAACGTCTGCATCGCATACGCTCGCTCGAGAAAAGCGCTGCTTATGGTGCCCGCGTGTATCGGCGGAAAAATTGAGATAATATAATTCACGACGACGATCGCGGTTTGTACCGTTCGACGACCGCGATGCACGTTTTTCGGGCCTTTCGTCACGAGCAAGAAACGCACCTTCTTTACCAATTCGCGGCTTTAAAATACTGTTCAATTATTTTTGTCGAACGTGACCGTATAATCGGCAGCGACTTCGGGCAGCCGCTGGAACTACCGCTGTATATAGTTATATCCATATGTAACGTGGCGGAAAGGGAATGAGACATCGAGACCCGAGAGACAGTTTCGGGGACTCAGGAGCCCTTCTCTCTAATTGCGCCCGGGACTCCCGGGAGTTATGGACCATTGACGAGTTTTTGACGAATTTATCGACCGGTCCAGAAGCTCGCGCGATAGTTCCATCAGGGTTCGGCGCGCCATCGCTAATTGAACGATTCTTCGCAACCTGGTACGAGACGCGAAATAACCGAAACGCGCCTCTCGGCCCGGGCTGCAATAGCGAACTGGTGGACTCCGCGCGCTGACCATAGCGATGAGAGACGAATAAAAAGAGCCAGTTAGAGGCAGGGAGAAAAAAATTTAATCGCTAGCGATATCGAAGCTTGCGAGGGTCGCTCGGCATTGGCTCGAGTTATTTTAACGAATGTAATTACACCGGGCTCTCTGGGTACACTCCGTGGAATCCCGCTACCGGCTTTAGTGTTTCACAATTCGCATCAGCGTCATTGACGGAGGGCTCGTTCGAGATAACGAATCCGGAAAGCCGTAAAATTTGCCCGATCGTTTGGATACACCGGAGCCTCGTTACCGTTTTGGTGACGTTTGAGAAAATATTGGGTATTTACGAACATGGGAATACGGGAAGCGGGGTTGGAACATCTGGTGCATATTCGAATGTTGTCTTTGGAATCAATAATACTTTTTATAAGTTTATCCTTTTTTCATCGTGGCAGCTCATTTGCTGATAAATTATTCGAGAACGAAGCTACAATCATAGCTGTTAAGGGCCCGATCAATATACTGTTGCTAAATTCGTAAATGCATTGAATGCGATGATCTATTATCGGGTACCTGATAACAATAGTATCGGTAAATAAAATATGCACTTCAATCATTCAGACATGAATTGGCTATAATAGCCAAATGTCGATTTTCCCACTTGATTTTATAAATTCCGATCATCTCAAATTTACTTGTACTGATTGACATTTGTTACTTCTAATAGTGGATTCCACGACAGCTTGCAGGCTGCAAAAACGAGAGTTTCAAACACCTCTGCAAAGCCATTCGTAGAATCGCGAAAAATTGTTTTATAACAGCTATGATAATATCACCTGACCTTACCCCACATCCGATACACATATAAACAAGAAAGACGATGCCGCAGGGTAAACGTGCACATTGTCACTGGTATCGAAGCACAGTAGTTGCGGCGCTACGCTTACGATTACCGGTAAACGTCGGATACTCGTTTACACGCAACACACAGGCAAATGTGCACGTAGGCCGGGTAATAGCGCTCCCATAAATCATGATAGCTATTGTTTTCGTCATAGTTGAATAATACGCGTCGGGACCACCGCGTCCCTCAACATTTCTCCATATACATATACTCGTATATTCGTAACTGCACATACGTAACATAATACTTGTGACCATACCAACAAACGAGTGTTTGGCTCCAGCGTAATGACACACGCGAGATACAAATGTAAAAACTCTATTAATATCAATTACAGTGGCACGCGCTCGGCTCTCTCGCCGCACGGCTGTTTGTTCAATTTTTTGTAATATCAATAATTATAACATAGCCGCAATAACGCGTCTGTGTAACAGCCTTAATGTGTATCCCATATGGTACCGAGTATCATAATAGTTTAAGCGCGGAGCAGGTTGTTGAGTCGGCGGAATTATGTAATTGACTCGTGTACGAACAATTGGTTCGATGCATACGAGAAAATCCAAGATTATCTATGGCTCCCCCGAGAGATAATCGGTTCCGCGTAAGACCAGACGTGCTTTTCTCGAAGCGGTGTGCCCAGCCCCGGCACTGATCCCGGTGCACACATGCGATTCAACTGGCCACTTGCATGTATGCACTGGCCTTTCTAATCGGACACTCGGGGGGGCCCCGGCAAAGCCCGTCACGTACGTATTATAACTTTCGTTGCACAATTAATATTACAAATATTTCGCGGTAATACGCCGTGTGCGTACCTTTCGCAAACGCACACACGATACGACGCTTTTCTCATTTTACCGCGTTACTTTCATCGGTTTCGCGTACAACGGCCGCGAGAAGGCTGCGCGCCCGATCGCCACTCGATCTTACGGATAAGTGTAACAACTCTCGATACCCATGGGTTACAACATTAACCGAGATTGCGCCTATAATATCGGTTTTAGATACTGTTTGAGAGCTCGGGACAACCGGGGCAGTTCGGTATATGAGATGTTGGATAAATTTGGCTCTTCTACTTTACTTTACTTTATTTTATTTTACCTTACTTTACTTTAGTCAATGTCTATAATTGATCCTAATGGAAATAAAATTGTATGAACCAATAACAGCCTACGGGGCATCGTTTGGTATCAGAAAAAGTTGCTATTACACCAATAAATTATACGGCTATTTGCTCTGGTCTATGTTCTGCGCCTTACACAGTTTTGCAATCGGTAAAAAACGTTTGTGAGACAGATTGGGTTTCACCTACTAGGGCAGGTCGGACTGAACGACGGAGACCAAATGATCGCTAGACACGCTACTTTAATTCAATCCTGTTCGAAATAATCGTTACATTTGTGGCTTTAAAAGTAGTTTGTGTATTTCCCTTAATCGGTATTCATTTAAATGTTAATATCAAATGTTAATAACAGCATGTCATTCGCTGAATAGTGTATCTTCATCACATCATTTTACACTTTTGTCAGTATCTTTATTACTCGGTATCCTACAAAGTAGTGCAATATCATGAATCTGTACAAATATTCAAAGATCGAAAATGAGGTGCGTATAGCGGTTTAACCAGTTTTCGTTGTCAATAACAAGATTTTCATATAAAACCGACAGTAATTAGATAATCCGCCCTGGTTTCTCGTACTACGGATATTTTTCCCCGACTGAGCCCTACGCAACAGCCGCGCACCCCGACTGTGTATGTAGGTTTACCCTACGTACGCGTTCGGCTCCACCGCGTCGCAAATCATTTTCATAGTCATGTTTTTATGATCCCGAGTCATAATTTATAGCTCTCGAAGCCGGTGCTCCCTGGTTATACGGATTACGCGCGGGTGCTCTGCGCGCGGGCAAGCGTTAGAATATCCATTAGGATGCTCGAGTTTTAAAAAGTCGTAATCCATTAACGACTGCTGCTGCCGCTGGGTGAGCTAGTGTGTGGCGTGGGAAAGCCGTAGAAAGGAAGAATATAAGTTAAGGAAGAAGAGCCAGAAGGAGATACAACAGCCACCACTTCAACTTCAGATTTAAACGCGCTACTGCGCATTTCGCGTTTTTTTTTTTTTTTTTTCAAACGTATTTTCATCTTCCGGATACTTATTATGAATACATTCTGCTAGTATATGTACAAACGCACCTTAAACACTTGCACTCGCCATTTAATTATACCGGTTTAGTCACGGTGCAACGAGGGGCCTCCTCGAAAAGTAATAACCACCTGTATATTATATGAAATACTCATCTTTATAGTCGTATAATCCTCACTTAGTAACCCGATGCCATCCACCAAGAATTTCCCAATAATATTTAATTCCATGTACCGCCGTTTCGGGCGCTGCTCAAGCGCGAAACATCATACCGCATAATTCATTAGTCGACATTGCATCCTTTTAAGGATTTTCTGATGCCTCGTCATGGCGGCTGTTGAGAGGGGAAAAAAAGTGTCAGGAATAGTAATCCTAGAGACTACAACTTATTTCCTGATGTCCTGAGTGGCGTGAGAACTTGAAAAAAAGTAAATAAGCACCTTTCTTTTCTTAACTTGGCGCTGGTGTCGTCGCTGCCAGCGAGTCAACGTTACATTGAAGCTCTCGCGGAAGATTCATTATTCAATAAAGAGCGCGCGCTGGGTTTTCCACAATGAATTTCACAAATAGTTGATGCACTGCCTTCGAACTGGATGAGTGGAAAACCGTAAATGAGCGTGGGAACGGAACGCGAAGATGCCTGCCGCAGAATTCAATATCCTGGCGCATGTTGCCGACACGCTTTTTCAAAAATAATTTATTTTATTGAAAACACACTAGCACCGTTGTAAATGCGCACCGACTGTTCGTGAGCGATGAGATCGTGTGGAGTATTTACGGTGCCGGCCTGGTGTGTGCGAATCGTAATAACTTCCTTCTCCAATCGTATCGAAGCTTTATGAAATCATTAGCGGCGCTCCTCCACACACATCGCGATATTTTGACGCAAAACGTGATCGCGTTTCAGCCTCACCTCGTAGATACACGCGTTATGGGATATATGTGCCAGCCACATATCCTTTTCGCTCCCTTTCGACCGAATAGAGCGCCTAATGTGGCTGATTCAATTTCAAATGCAATCCCGATGCATTACGGAAAATAGGAGAAATCTAGCGAAAGTAAACGTAACATTGGTCGCTCGTTGCAACCGCCGCTGCGTAATAATCCTTGGGGATTCTATTCTATATAGACACACACCGACGTATTTACTACTCATGGATATGTAATGCAAGATCGTCGGATATTTCACCGAGATTTTTGTGGTTCAAAGCTATAGAATGCAGCGCGACGATGGCACAAAGGGGCGTATGTAAAGCATTTTATCCGTTGTGCATCACGTTATTTACTTGCATATCTGAACCGGGATCACTATCCTCTCGCAACCATTAGGAAGTGAGTGCTCGTGATCAAGAGACACGGTAGCGTCTCGAGACAAGTACATTTACCTCTCTGCCGTACCGACCGACGACGAAGAGGCTCCAAGACTCCTTGCAGCACCCAACTCATTTCAACCCCATTATCGAAAGCTGTATCGACATATAAAGGAATTTCGAGGGCTCTGAAAAATAAGTTCAAAATATTATCTTCGCTACAGCAAAAAAACTAAAAATAGGTAAAAACTTATTTGTTGATCTATCGTATTTTGGACCCACCCAACCAACCTGTTGGTCAATTCAACTATCAGTTTTCTAGCGCCTAAACCGTCCCTGACATCTGACTATTTCATTCCATACAAAATCGATTAGTCGTCGGACGGTTCTCGCGGGTGGTCCCCAGATCTGGCTTTGAAAATTACGCCCTCCATGTGTGGTGTCCGCAAGAAGCCGCAAAGTAATTATTGTACACATTCGCATACGCGGACCACGAAGCGTCGTGTGTCCCTGGCATATAATTGTTTTAACGTTTTAATAAGTACGCTCGCGTGCTAGCGAGTCCCCGTCCCCGAGGATAATAAAAGAGAACGTGCGGGGGTACACGGTGCCCCCTTTCTCGGTGGATAATTCCCGGCTCGGGACTGCGCGTATGTCGGTGCGAGGCGCGCATACGAGCATGTCACGTGAACTGTTAGTCGTAAAGAGACACACCGGTGTGCCGACGGGCACGCCATGACGATCTCCGTTGACACCGTGCCAAGATGCGATCTTAATTATTCCGCCATGACACCATCAGCATCGCCACACCAGAAGCCTCCTGTCGACTTGCATCGCCGGCGTCCTCTGGAGGATGCTCGGCTCTGAAATGCTCCAACAAACGGCAGCCGCATGGCGATGTGCTTGCTGTGCTTTGGTCTCGAGGGTCCGGCACAGGAGAGTCCTCGACTTATTGATCTGCTAGGAATTATTGATCTACCAGCCCAAACGCGCGCTTACCCCGTTGATGTGACATTATATTATTAATTTTGTGTCGCAAGTGAACATTTTTCTCTGAAACGAATTACAATAACGCGACTGAGACGAGTTACAGGGAATCCGAAAACCGATCCGAGAACGAATAACCCTGCAACAAAAATTGACAATGACACCATTTTGTTTCATGACATCAACTAACCCTTGGCTTTTAATTCTTTTGCAGGAGGAGAGCGAGCTCTCGAGCAAGCGGTGGGCCAGTGCGCCCCGCCGCCCAGACAGCCCCTGCGTTCTGGGGGCTCCAACGTCTAGGGAGGTGAGTACTCGACTCGTCGCCATGAAGAGCTACACGATGTGCAGTTTTGGGTGTTCACTTAATCGCTATACACATCTTGTGTTGCGCGCGAAAAGTTTTCGGTGTTGAGATTTTTTTCAAGGAACTGCCTGCGTGTACAGTCGTTCAGTGTATACTTTCTGTATAGAGTTATTCTCGTGTCGAATCGGGAGGTGTACAGACGGACCCCATCCGTAAATAAGTGTTACTACGTGTATAAAAAAAACCCTGTTAAACACAACGATAATTAGCTCGATGCCCTTTTACAAAACCCTCGTCCTCTCTGCATAATTCAATACAGCACTTTTTTTCTCTCGCCCAATCTCAATGCACTCCCAGTTGAATTCTCGATCGTGTGTGCGGTGGACATGCACTTGCCGTTCGCGTTTGTACAGCGAGCGAACCGTGCACGAGGAAGCTCGGCGGTGGAGCTCGTGTCTCCATTTGTTTACGTCGTGCTGCGCGGGACTGCGCACCGCGTGAGCGCATCGAGAACTGCATCAGCGCGGCGCGGCGCATAGGTGCAGCGTCGAAGTAGATGCAGCTCTCGCCCGGGATGGAAACTCGCCCGTTGGCTTCTCCCCCTGGAGCGTCGCGCGCGCGCGACTCTGGCGTACGTGACGGCACCCGAATCGTAAAGCCTCGGCGGCAGGGTCCACGTTTGGCTGCTAATGGGCGTAGAGTATCTCCTGGAGAGAGAAGGATCGAGAAAAGGAGATCGCAAGAACGGCAAAGGCCTCGTGTCGGCATGCCGCCACCAGTACAAGCTGTTGTGAGCCGCGGCAAAGTAGCCTCGTTGCGGGATGGAAGAGAGGCGAGAGATTAGCGCCCGACGCTCCGCGTCCCGAGGTGTCGATTTAGAAACGCTTTGCGACCGTGCGAAGAATGGGCAATTTCTGTTTTATCCCTCCTTGCGATCGCCGAATGCGTCGTTGTGCGGCCCACAACTGAAATGTTACCGGCAGAATATTCTACGAATGATTAGAATTCTATGGGCGCGCCTGTCACCGGGTGTTACGATTATAGCACCAGGTTACTGGCTTCCGGAAAGAATGGACGTGTTGGTGAGATTGTCGATGAGTGATTGATTAGAAACTCAGTGTTTGAAGAGTGTACAACGATTGGACATTACACCCGTGAGGCACGGTTTGCATTAACATGCGTAGCCAGGGGCCAGGAGCTAATTGATACGAGACCACCGGAATCATACAAATTAGGAGCTTCACTGGGTTGGAACTCTGAGGCTTGGAACTCCTCGTAGCCATCATTTTTCTGGTCCTGCCTCATGCTACGCCCGAGATCCAACGATCCTTTACAGCGAATGTCCTCCAAAGCTCGCTTCCTCCATCCTATACTCTCAAGCCCCTCGCGCCAATTTGAATAAAATCCCCCGTCGTCCACTAAATCTGCGGTGAAATCTTCAAATACTTCAGCCGGAGCTCAAGCAACGCGGCAGTCGTGGAGAATGAGGCAAGTTGGAAGGACACACGTAACCGCGCATAGTGCGCGTCCCAAGCCCGCAACCAAGATTCCTCCGTCTCCTTTTCGTTCTCTTCTTCTCGCGTGCCGGTACCACTGCCCATCGCCTGTAAGTACCACACACCAGCGCTCTGTACACACACACACACACACACATATCCCGACCGAAGCTGCATAGACGTAGGATAAAACCCGTGCGCGCGGCGCGCACATCATTGCAGGTTCGACCTAGGATTCCGTTACCTCTCGCTGGACGTATACCCGCGGGCTTCCCACGCCAATTAAACATGACTCATTAACGGCCAGAAGCTGGCTCGCTCACGCGCAGCGAGTCAGCAGGGTCCGCGCCCGGCAGTCTCGGGATCGATGCCTGCTGGGCCAGCGACTATTGCACCGAGTGGAGATCAGCGCTGAGCGCACGCGGTAAGCGCGCGCGCTTCGATGCTGCGCGCTGCCCCTCCTAATGTGTAACGCGAGCAGTGTGCGGCAGCAATCGGAACTAATCTCCACAATCATCCCTCGCTTCGGTTTTCTCTATTTTCCGTTTCCCGTTCCTCTCTCTCTCTCTGACCCGTTGGCTGTTCGCACTACGGGGTTCTTTTTCATTGGGACTTGCGTCAGAATCTTCCTCATCTTTCCTCCTTTGCCTCGTCCGATTCGCTTTATTATACTGTATACGTTCGCATGCTACACCTACCTGCCTCGACGACCTACCATTACCTATTACACCGGGCACCGGAGTGAAGAGCGTCGATCTATTCCAGGCGGACGTGGGCATATTGTGTGTGTTCGCTTGAACAGAACATCGTGCGACGGGGTGTGTCCTGGGAATATGGTATTACTATTTACCAGCGATGAGACCATGGGCCGGCTATGCAGACGCGGGGGCTGATGGATAATGGAGTTATGAAGCTTCGATGATTAGACGAAACATTGGTACTAAGGATCTCGTGACTGCTCCATATCTTTGATTGTCATCGATGAGTTTTTACGCTAGTTACGATGCCGATCGGCGTTGTAACTAACCTTAAGACTCACAATCAGTCAGGTCTCAATTGAGTTCAACTCTTTATTGACAAACGATCCCGAAATAATTAAATAAATCTTATCCTTCGTCTTATCAAAAGTCTATCACATATGAGCTACCAGGACTGGTTAAAGACATGGGCAACAACTTACTCAAGGCACATTAAGGCTTAAGGCGAGACAGGTTTAATTTCCAACATCCCGAGACATTTCAAAAAAACGCAAAGAAGCCGCTGCCGCATGCACCGCGAATCCCGACATCGCCCAGCTCGTTTCGTTCTTCATCTTCCTCAATCCCCCGGCCAGACGTTGGGGCACCAATAACGGTATAACGCGGCAAAGCGACGGCAACAATACGAGCGCTACGTCCCCAGATCATCGGATCTCGTCTGCCCACCGGCTCCTCGTTCGTCCTCAGCTCGTCGCGGCGTCTTCCGTCCCAAGAGAAGCTCTCCCATGTATATGCATCGAAGTGGACCGTCCACACGAGTCCGTCCGCATCGTCCGCGCTGTCGTCGAAGGAGAGCCGCGCTTGCGTTTTGCCCATTGCTCGCCCATCGCACCGGTGCTCTCTGCGCTCGCTATTATACTTCCACAGTACGCAGTTCTGTATACAGTCGATCTAGCCGGTGCAGCGACGGTCGGGTACCTTGGGAGCAAAGCGGTGAAGAAGAAGAGAGCCCGAGGCGGCGTCGGCGGCGGCGGGCGAGGATACCTCTACCTACTACCTCTAAATTATTGCTCGGCCATTTCGCGATTGCTTCCGATAGTTGGAATTCCGAGTCTCCTAGCCGGCCCCGCAACATCGGCAGCTATACTCGGCTTTCGCGCATTCTTCTTCCTCTCTCTCTCCCTCGCTCCATCGACTACTTTATTTATTTCCCTCCCGCACCGGCTACCGCACGGGCGTATACGTGCGTCCTTCTTTCCTCCCGCTCCTCTCGTCGTCGTCGTGTTCCCTCGCTATAGCCACCAACAGAGACTTCGTACACCGGACTGTACGCCATAGGGTACCCACTATTCGATCGAGTCGGGGCGCTTATTCGCGCTACTCGCCACGGGTGTTCGCGCGCACTGTCCGTTAAAGGAAAACGTTTGGACAGACTGTGGGATCGCGCGGGGTATAAAGAGCGAGAGAGAGAGCGAGGGATCGACGAGAGCGAGAGAAGGCGAAAAGCGGAGCGAGGGAGAGAGCGGCGCACGAACGGACACACCGTATAGTAGTTCGCGACCGGACGGTGCCGTTGTCGCCACAACTCGCCACTTACGGAGATTAGCGCGAGGACTCTTCGGTCTTCTTCCCCTCCATGCCTCTTAGTCTATAGTCGCTCTCGCCTCGTATCTATCTCTTTCGCGAAGCTCCAGAACGCTCGAGGGAGAAAAGCGAGATAATAACCTCTGCCCACTGTGTACCGAATGGACAACGGCATTAGCGGGGCTACGGGATGAAAGCTATTGAAATGGTATCAGTCGCGGGTTTATGAGGGCACACGGGGAGAAGGATCTAGGAAAAAAGTGTTTTACCGTCTAGCTAAAATTATCATAGCCTAAAGGATCTAGGAAAAAGTGTTTTACTATCTAGATAAAATTATCACAGCCTAAAGGATCTAGAAAAAACTGTTTTACTATCTAGAAAAAATTATCACAGCCTAAAGGATCTAGGAAAAATTGTTTTACCATTTAGCTAAAATTATCACAGCCTAAAGGATCTAAGAAAAACTGTTTTACCATGTAGCTAAAATTATCACAGCCTAAAGGATCTAGGAAAAACTGTTTTACCATCTAGCTAAAATTATCACAGCCTAAATGATCTAGGAAAAACTGTTTTACCATCTAGCTGAAATGATCATAGCCTAAAGGATCTAGGAAAAAGTGTTTTACCATTTAGCTAAAATTATCACAGCCTAAAGGATCTAGAAAAAACTGTTTTACCATCTAGCTAAAATTATCACAGCCTAAAGGATCTAGGAAAAACTGTTTTACCATCTAGCTAAAATGATCACAGCCTAAACTACCAGTAGGCCTTGTAGACCTTATGGAGTTTCACAATAAAGTTCCCTAGAGAATGGCGCGGTAATCAACTGGTACTAGAATTTTCTGGCAGTTTCCACCGGATGTATCGCAATTTTTTTTGGATCCTGCTCTCCAGTGTACGATCCAGTCTCCGGCGGACACAGAGTCTTGAGGAGCTATTAGACTTCCGTGCGCGTATAACAGGGTACGGTGTTGTCCGTGACTGTCCTCGCCGGATGCGTTATCTCAGTGAGCGAGAAAGAAGCGCGGTGGAGATAGAAGGATAGCTGCTAATTAAAAGGAATCTCGAAGGCACTCGCGATATTCGCGAGGTGGAAGGCAGGAATACACCGCGCGCCGCGATTCTTCGCTTCCTCGCTCAAGATCTATTCTCCTAGCGCGTTGTATATAACTCAGCGCGACTCCGAACGCACACTGGGTCTCGGCGAGCAGCGGCCTCGCTCCCGGTGTAAACCCGCTTCTAGAATTCTTTAAGTAAGTGCCATCGTTGCCCCCCCGCGCGCGCTACAAACGATACACCGACTCTTTTCCTAGTACACGTACCGAACTGTCAGCCGGATAAAAGATGTCGACCGCGTTGCCGGTGCGACGCGACTGTTTGTATTGTGGGTGATCCGGAGGATCGCGTTAATTCGTTGTGATCGACAAATCGATCGTGCGTCGACAAGGAAGATGAATCTCCGGGTGTCTCGGTGATCACTGATGTGTGTAGTTGAAACAGATATATATTGTTGTCTATGTCAGAGATATGTTCTTTTCGTTTTCTTGTTATCGGGACTTACAGTTTCCAATTATTACATCAATTGTATTAATGGAGAACGGCAAGCTCAGAAACATGTCACGTAGTACTATTTTGATCTCATCTGACAGATGTCAATATGACAAATGACAAGTCTTTTAGCGTTCCTCGTATCAATAAAAAAACAGAATAAGTTAGCCTATCAAAGTCAGAGTGATTTAAATTTTAATCGATTTTCGTCACAGTGTTCACAGGTGTTCAACAAACCATAACCAGTCAGGTTCACATTATCATCGTAGTGTTGTGTCTGTTGATTTATCTCATTAGATCAGCACACACCTCCAGCAATACATTTGACGCACATTTCACATGGAACCACCGTGCACGAATATCAAATCTATAAAATGCAGTTACGTCACTGTCGTGTGGCTACAATCAGATAATCCCGAAGTCATTGATGAAGAGATTCATGGGATCGACAACATTCGACTGTGATCTCTTTCATACCTTCGACGGACCTGTGTCGTCACAGGCGCGACGAAATATGAAAAACCATAACTCACAAATGTCGAGTGCCCTTCCCTGGTTAGCCAACATCTCCAGTCCGTCTAATGCAGGTATTATTTCTTGCAACGTGCATTCTGAGATATCCTGATATTCTTGGCAACTATTATGCGACAAGCGTTTGCCCATGTTATTATTTTTGTGGTTGTGTTAAATAATTAACGAGTTATAACCAATTAAAATTTCTTACGATGACAATGGGATAGGGAAAACAGAAGACACGTTCAGAAAAAGTTTGCATTTCCACGTATTATTTGCAAAAATAATATAAGCTGTACTGACCGGCATCCGGGCGTTTCTGAGGCCGTTAACACATCAGATAATCCCAAAGTCATTGATGACGAGATTCGTGGGATCGACAACATTCGACTGTAATCTCTTTCATACCTTCGACGGACCTGTGTCGTCACAGGCGCGACGAAATATGAAAAACCATAACTCACAAATGTCGAGTGCCCTTCCCTGGTTAGCCAACATCTCCAGTCCGTCTAACACGCTAACGTGTAGCCGTTTTGTACAGTTGCGGGGTTGATCGGCGGATCGCGATAACGGCAACGACACCGAGTAAGGTACCTCTATCTCCGTGGTATGGTATACGAGCGCACGCCCCATACCCCGAGAGCTCAACGCGGCCGTCCCAACCAACCGGTGGAGACCTTGGACTCTCCGGTGGACGTCTCGGCTACAAGCGAAATGCGCTCTTCACTGGCCCTCGGGGATTACCAAGAGCCGCGCGCGAAGCGCGAAGCCTCTCCGCAAGCGGGCTTTGCTCCTTCGCTGCTGCGCGGGCTCCTCCGGACCTCAACGTTCACGGGGTCGCAGGTCAGCCGCGTATCGTAAACGCGCACTCTGCACTCTACCGTGCCGGGGTTGCGTGTATATACATGTATAACGCACCTCTCGCTTCGCGGCTTCACTCATATATGTGAGGCGCACTTTCACGTGAAAATCGTAGAAATCTCTACCGGCCGCTGTCTTGGCTGGTGAGCGCGCCGCGTTCGAAATGTCCCGGTGGAAGAATATCCCAGGGTTCAGCTCGACGCGGCCACGCGGCTCTCCACCGTGGATTCCCTTATACTTGCATATTGGAACGTGAGGTGTATTATGGTATACACGAAGTTGAACAGATAGGTGTAGCTGGAAACACGGTGAACGATTGCCGAAGGGTTATCCGCGGGACTCGGCGATTTCCGGGTTGCGCGGATACTCCGGGTTGGTGAGGAAGGAGTCGTGTCGTCTGGTCTCTCGTCATCGGAATATTCGTCGCCATCGATCTTGCGAAGAGGAACACGAAGACATTTCTGTTCTTGTTAATCAGAAGCTAATTATTTATTTATTTATTTATTTGTGAATTTACGGGTTAAACCCTTTTTACAGTGTTATCGTGTTACAGTGTTTCGCTTACATACCTAGTATCAGATCGACATCAGAATTCGAAAAAACATCTCCTTATATTATACATTGTTATGCGAAATCGACCCATTTGAAATCTGTAACATTTTGCTCCAGTCTGATGATGTTGAAGTTTGCATCGTTGGAATACAACGAAATTCGGAAAAAAAGATTTCTAATGAACCCAAATGATGAAATTACGTATAAAAAATCATGATAGGAACTAATTGATATGATCACTTTTTATGCCTAATTTCATTAATTGGGTTAATTAGAATTAACTTTTTTTAATTTCGTTGCATTCCAACGATGCAAAATTCAACATCATCCAGTCTGATACCCCGATAAAAATGACATCATGGGTTGTGCGTTTTCATTGTACAAAATTTAGTTTCCTTTTAGTTGGATCAGTCACTAAAAATGATTTTAATAGGAACCACAAAAACTGACGAACTTGTCTGAAACGTCGCGCGGACCTTCCGTCTTATCGCCGGCGTTCCTACGTCGCGGTCGGAGACCCAACGTGAAGGACCTACGTGAAGGAGCACCCTGTCCGCGATTCCTCTCCTTTCCCTTCGCTTTCTCGCGGAGGACGTCGAAGCTCGCGGCGAAGAATCGACGGACGTAGAGGCGTCAGTCGTCGTGGCGGCCGCGAATTTACATTTATTTTGCACACACCGAGAGGAGCGCGCGGAGCGGGTGATCGAATAAGGTTGAATCTCGGTGCGAGGTGTGGCGGAGCGCAAGACAGACGCGCCGGGGTATTCCACCTTCTCGATCTCTCGTGTCGCGTCCCTCGTCTCGATCTCGTCTTCGGGACAATGGAGAGGTGAGTCTCGGCTTCGCGGGCGGTGGATACAGGGAAGGCCATCGGCGAGGCTGCCAGCAAGCTCTCTTGGTTACCGACGGAAAGAAAGAAAAAAAAAAATCAAGAAGCACGCTCGCTCCGTTTCGATTGTGCATCTCGCACTGGGATTATATTGTGCGGGGATCGTTCTTTAACCCGGCTTTCCGACGTTGTATGTGCGGCGGTATCCACGCGAGAAGGCGTGGATCCCCGACGATTCACACGCGACCCACGGTTCTCTCTCACGTACTTTTCCCTATAGCTCATCTCTCTTGTATCTCTCGGCTCCCGAGGGATTCTTTCGATTCCTAATCGATTTCTATGGTTACACGTGAAGCCCACGTTCTTATTATTCAGCGCGCACAACAGAAACGAGAATTCGCGCGGATGTGGAAGGACGCCCTTTTGTTACGGGGGGTATGAATGCATGTAGGTATTATTTCTCGCAACGTGCATTCTGAGATATTCTGATATTCTTGGCAACTATTATGCGACAAGCATATTTGCCCATGCTGTTATTTTTGTGGTTGTGTTAAATAATTAATGAGGTATAACCAATTAAAATTTCTCACGATGACAATGGGATAGGGAAAACAAAAGACTCGTTCAGAAAAAGTTTGCATTTCCACGTATTATTTGCAAAAATAATATAAGCGCCTGTACTGACCGGCATCCGGGCGTTTCTAAGGCCGTTAACACGAGGAAGTGGAAGCTTAACGCGTGTAAAATCCTTCGTTTTCTGTCTTTTTTCCGTTGCGTTCAATGCGTTCGCGAAACGTGTCGAGTCAGTCGCGCAGTTCTTCAGTGGTTCGTAACATCTGCGGTGCCGCGATCTGCCTCATACTTGACGCTTCAGCCTCAGTTCGAGCCAACTGCACTTCACTCGTTCCCGTACCGGTTTTATTGGACTTTATATCGCAAGTAATGGTGGGACACACGCACCGCGCTGAATTTATCGTTCACCTGGCGTCATCACGTGCTTAGTCTCCGTTCCTTTTGCTTCCTCATAGAGGAAGGCTTTGTTTTCGTGAAGATATCGACATTGAAAAATTTGAATACACTAGGCTAATCAGGCACGCGCTGGCGCGCGTGCCTGAAAAACTTACAAGAATCCACCTCAGAAATTTTTTGTTTTCAAAATATCGACTTTTGACCTATACCATCATTCTCAAGTCGCATATTCTACCCCCGAAAACACTGGTTATTGACCTTTTTTAATCGATTTTGAAAAAAATATTTTTTTGGCGACAAAAAAAATATTTTTTCTGCCAGAAATCGTAGATCCGACTCCGGACCGAAAATCGAACCAAATTTTTTTTCTTTTTAAAATATCGACTTTTAACGTATACCATCATTCTCAAGTCGCATATTCTACCCCCGAAAACACTGGTTATTAACCTTTTTTAATCGATTTTGAACAAAATATTTTTTTGGCGACGAAAAAAATATTTTTTCTGTCAGAAATCGTAGATCCGGCTCCGGACCGAAAATCGCCAAAATCGACCCCAATTTTTTTTTTCTTTTCAAAATATCGACTTTTAACCTATACCATCATTCTCAAGTCGCATATTCTACCCCCGAAAACACTGGTTATTGACCTTTTTTAATCGATTTTGAAAAAAATATTTTTTTGATTTTGTTTATCACGGACTTTCCTGGCAACCAATCACAGCTCTAATAGTTTCCTAACAATGCTTCCCGTTACTCATGAACTTTTTAAAAGAGGGATAGAACTTCAGAACTCAATCGGGGACAACCAGAACCGCTTTTGTTTCTAAAATATTCTAGACCTTCACACTGGTGTATTTTTCGTTTGTTAAAATCAGTTATTGAGTCAGCCATTAGGTTTCATCCTAGAATTATCAATAATCGATCAGACCATCACGTCATCACGATGTTTCTGACCTAACAAATCACGTCTCATATTTCACTATATTTATCCGCTGTATGATAAACCAAGTCGCCCAACAAGCACAATTCAAATTCCATCAGAAAATTGAGCGGGCCCGGTGTGTCTATATACGGGGATCAAAATTAGAGTATACGTATGATACGTAGCACTCCCGGTTCATCCACGAAAGGCTGGACTACAGTAAAAGCGAGGCAGACGTGATTTATCATCGCGCGGTTTCTCTCTCGCCGGTTTCGTGTCGGATGATGCACTTCTCAAGCGAGCCGTGCGCCAGCGTGCCCTCCTGCCTCGTAAACACACGTTGCATCAGGATAAGGTTCGCCGAGATGCGCTATAACGCGCCGGTTCAACAGCTGGTAAACTACGCGAAGACATCAGCTAGCGCTGAACGTGCGCGGCTCTCCCCTCGACATCCACCAGGCGTTGTCACTCATCACAAATACGCCTGTCGTCTTTATCAGCGGACATTGACAACCGTCATTAGAGGACTTCGTAGACGAAACAATCGCTGGTCTATGCCGTAGGGTAAGTGCGGGCAAAATGAGACACCTATTTTTTTCAGTTCCAACTATTTGTGCGGGCAAAATGGGACGGACCCCCATTTTGTGAAAATCGATTCTTTACGACGCAATTCAACGCATGTAAGCGGAATATGAAGATTTTTGACAATTTTGAGTGTTTTAAGCAATCTGGCCTTTGGAAAGTCGCTTTGAAAAAAATTTTTTTTTTTTTTACACATTTTTTTTTTCTTCAATATAACCATTAAGAAGTATCACCGAGTAAAAAAAAACACGAAATTACGATTTTGGGGGTCTGTCGCATTTTGCCCGCACTTTTTTTTTGCCGACGCCCAAAATTGATGGTTGGAATCGAATTTTTGGATCAAAAGCAATCGAAGTACACTTTTGTTTTCGTCATAAAACCATTTTTTGCTTGTGCGTCCCATTTTGCCCGCACCTCCCCTATATCGACGTGTCGCACACACACGAGTCGCCCGAGTCTTTTCACTCGTTATACAAGCACTGACGTGCCTCATTTTTCAATTATTGCATTTGAAACGAGAGAAAAAAAAAGCAGCAAGAAAACCCTTGAGTGAGAGGAGACGGTGGCGAAACACTTACGCAACGCATGACGCGAACACGATTGTGAGGCGTGATTTCTCAAATCGAGTTAGAGAGGGGTTGCTCGGGCTCTCGCAGGATCTCCTGTCGACGCGTCCGGCTGTCAATCATCCAATTTAGAATCTAGCGGCCTCTTGTCAGATCCACGGGCGTAATTGCGGGTTCTGCCGGGCGCGATCAACTTTGTTGGTTTGACTCGACCATCGAAGGTGCTCGCAGGAACGAGCAGGAAGAATTGACACGCCGAGAAAACGCTCGTTACGGTTCCTCCAAGGCCACTAGGGTGCGCCTTGCGAACTCACTCGAAACGACGTGCTGACTATTTGAGCAATATTCGCGTTGTATCGGCATTAAAAAATGAACCGTCTAGATGAACCAACTATGGTAAAAGTTAACCCATATAAAATTAGCAGAGCAAAGTTCCCAAAATGACGTTACTATATATAGAAATAATTTCCTTTTTATGTGCTAATTATGTGCCAAATTAAAAAATGTTGTGCTCCTTTCGATTTTCCAAAAAAATCGATTACAAAAATGTTTAATTAGCACATTAATTCAACATAATTAGCACATTATTTCAACATAATTAGCACATTATTTCAACATAATTAGCACATTATTTCAACATAATTAGCACATTATTTCGATATATAGGAACGTCATTTTGGGGACTTTGCTCTGCTAATTTTACATGTGTTAAAAGTTAGCCTTTATATAACGATTAAGAGATAAAAAAAAAATTGTCGCCATTCTTCCTCACGCGCAGTAGTTGCATCGTTTATATTCACAAAACCGAAGAGTCGAACCGTGTAAAGTCCTGAAAAAATGGCGAATTATGTTTCCCAATGCTGAAAAAAAGAGAAAATGAAAGCTTGCCGATATTTCTCCATTTCGAATGAGAAATTGAGAGGTACAGTGGGTTCGCTCGAGGTGAACGGACAGCAAGTGCATTCGAACGAAACCAGTATACAGATTCCATCCGCCAGCGTGCGCACTGTAATCTCTGAGCATACAAAGTATGGGCCCGGCGATACCCTTGGCTTTTTTATTCCCCTGTATCGTAGGATTTTAATTGAGGTTTCGTTGGTCGCATCGCGTACACGCTATCATTCCGAGATTTAAGTTGATCGTGGCATTGACCCTAAGTCGTGCCACTGTTGTCCCGGGTATATAATATTTAGGTACTGGTTTAATGAAGGTGCAATCGGACCAGTTATGTCGGTATCATATTTCTCTTTCTCTCTCCATACGATCTGTGGAAAATAAAAATCGGTTCACGTGCGTAAAATGCCCCGTTACCCAAAACCGATTGTCGAAAGCGCGTCATTAAATGCTCATCAATGGCGGGTGACATCGTCCGCTTAGCGCTATTTTCGTTTTCTATTTTTCTCCTGGCTTTATTCGCGCGAAAGTTCTACTCCTAATTACACAGCCTAGAAACGTTCCATTTAGCGCCCTGTAATTAATGTAATTAATCATTATTATTGTACGTTGTGTATAACCGCGCATGCGCTCAGACGCGACACGTTGATTATTTCGGCGTTGCGGTTGAACGCCGTGTCCTTCCCGCCAGCGAGCAGCATCTTAACGATCTCCAAATCTTCGAATTACCGCTATGGTGTTTTTTCCCCCTGCGCTTTTTTTTCATGGAGAAAAGAAAGACTCTTATTTCGACCGCATGTGCCGACCGGAGGATCGCGGATAACCATTTATTAGGATCAACACGATTTTCGAGAATGCGTGAAAGAGAGACGGACGGATGACGACTCGTGTCTCTACATTGACGAATGATTTTCAGCAGGTCCGAAATAGCCTCGCCTACGGCGATAATTAAACGTGAATTTAGGAAAGAACGATTCTCAGTAAACCAAAGTGCTCTACGATCGTGCCACAGTCCATCTTTTTGTTTCGCAGCTTCCACTTACAATAAACGTCCTCTGATGTGTGACAAAAACCGTTCGAATCATTTAGTTATACGAATAAAAGTTACACAACGATGGACTGTTAAATCGTTGTGGTAAAAAAGAAACCGACAATACGGTCAGTCATACTTTAAAAAAAATCTGCGAAGGCGCTGCAAGTCACGTTCCTTTATTCGTATGAAAAGAAACGTTTTGCGGTTGGCTTCATATATTCTGGGCGTCCTTTCAATCCTCCACCTAGTTAATATTACTACCGTTCCTGAGTTAAGATACATTTTATTCTCATATAAAAAATTCTGAGGTCGATTTTGGCGATTTTCGGTCCGGAGACGGATCCATGATTTCTGACAAAGATGGTTGCCATTTTTTTTTTTTTTTAAATCAAGTAAAAAGTTACTATGAAGTGTCAACAAAAATAAAAACTCGAGGGCCACAAAATTAAAATAAAATACGAGGTTGTTAAATAAAAAAATAAAGGCGTCTGCACGGTAGCCGAGATGCTGATGGGCGACTCTGCCAGTCATTGATAGCTGTATCTCTGAGCGCGCTCGAGGCTACTAACACAGAAGCCCCAGTATGCTTATGCAGCCAACAAATAATTCAGTCCGAATCTACATACATATTCAATGCATTGCGGCGGCTGACAGAAACGGCTCTAAACGTTCCCTTTTACACGCGCCGAGAAAGCCGACGAGAGAAAGTGCTTAGGGCGCCTGCAGTTGTCTCACACCGAAGGCCGAAGCCCTTTTCACTCCTCTTGCTATTGGCGGGTGGACCTCTAATTACCTGCCAGGCCGCCAGGGTCGATCGAAACGGCGCCGGGGTGTCTCACTTTGATCCGTGCACGTGGTTTCGACTTCTCCACGAACGATCTTCTTCTCCCTGCTCTCCAACTCGGTCTTTTCATTTACCTTCGATCTATCCTTGAGCACATTGCACAGGGATGCTTCGACCTGTCTTTGTGCTCATTCCCTCCAGGCTTCAACTCCTGCAACGCATATTGATTAGGACCCTCATGGCCAAGCACAAGGCACCTTTTTCCTGAGGTCTATTGAAAAACATGACACACAAAACATGCCACGCGTTATCCAAATTCATTATCGAAATAGGATCAGGTAACGAACAAAACCCTATTTTTTAATGTCTCGAGAATGATTAATTTATTATTATTATTATTGTCTCGGGAATTATTAATTTATTATTATTATTGCCTCGGGAATTATTAATTTATTATTATTATTATGATTATTGTCTCAGGAATTATTAATAATTAATTATTATTGTTATTAATTATTAATGATGTCTCCGGATTATTAATTAATCCGGATATTCACGACGCAAACTTCCACAAGTATTCGTAATTTCTCCTCGCTCGACGGCGCCTCGCTTAAACCGTTTTCGCCGCGCATCCTGGTGGCAATTTTTCCCGGAACTTTCTCACCGCATCCAAAACATCCAATTTACTCATTTTTTTGCAAGTATTATTGACGGCAATCGAGACTCTTTTTTTTTTTTTAATCTTTCACCGTGTTTACGCGTGCCCACCGCGGAGCCCAGTGTCGGAAATTAAAGGGTGACTCGACCTCATTACGATAGAAAAAATCCGCAGTTTCGTTGATTATCCCCCCGAGGCGCAAAATGCACGCGATGCTCATTTCCTCGATCGGCTCTCCCGCCGCCCGCCGCTCCTCTCTCCGTTCCATATCCAATATACCCCCCCTTGTAATTGTAACCGGTGTCTCGAGGCGATCCGCAGGTGCTCCCGCGTGGCACGGTTTATAAACGTGTGCGGGGATCAAGGATATCGGCGTGAGGGGGGCCCCCGTCGACCGGTCACGGGAGTTCACGGCTCTCCTACTCGGGTTCCAAGCGTGGAGCCCGAAGTGAGAAGCTAAGCAAACGCAACGGAATCGCGGAGGCCTCGAAGAGGAGATACCAACTCGGAGTCGCGCCGGAGAGTCGTAAGGTAGCGATAACGAGCCGATGCTTCTTCTTCGTTCTTGTCGGTTATCCACGCACGCGGCGGCGGCGGCGGCAGAAGCGGAAAGTAGAAGCGGCGGCGAGTCGTCTCAAATGTCATTTCCACTTTGCACGCGGCGCAAGCTCATTGTCCGTTCAGTTATCGCCGTTGCTCCTTCACCAATCACTTGCTCTTTCTCTTCCCGTCTCTCTCTCTCTTTCTCTCTCTCTTCGCATCTCCCAACAGAACACGAGTTCTCCAGCTGAAGCCGAAGGAGCCGCCATAACGGGATCCTCTGAAGGGACACCGACGCTGAAAAAGCCTTCGGCGCAAACTTGCCGCGCGCGATCGGCGAGACGATCGGCAGTTCTCTTCTCTCTATCCGATATGTACTTATGTATCTACAGCTTCACGGCGGACACGCCGAGTCTTCTACTACGCAGTGGCTTACCGTTGTTGATGCTGCTGCTGCATATCTATATGCAGCCATTAGTTCCTGAGCCACGTTCAGGTTGTAAGAAAAAGAATCGGCGTCAATGAGAAATCCGCCGATCTCTCCTGGTATTAGGCATCGCGAAGACATATCCCTTTCTGCGTTTGTCTATTTCTATTTCTTCGCTTCTTCGATTCTTATGAAATCTCGGGATGCTTTTTTTTGTCTTGGATTTTTTATTCTTGTCATTACCTTCTATCGGATCTCTGCTATGCACTGGCTTACCGTTGTCGTTGCTGCTGCATATCTATATGCAGCCATTAGTTCCTAAGCCACGTTCAGCTCGTAAGAAAAAGAATCGGCATCAATGAGAAATCCGCCGATCTCTCCTGGTATTAGGCATCGCGAAGACATATCCCTTTCTGCGTTTGTCTATTTCTCTTTCTTCGCTTCTTCGATTCTTATGAAATCTCGAGATGCCTTTTTTTTGTCTTGGAATTTTTATTCTTGTCATTACCTTCTCTTGGATCAAACAGGTTTCGCCCGTGCATGTTCGAGTATGGGTTGCCTGTGTTTGGCGTAGTACAGTGTGGAAGTCGCGCGTAACTTCCTGCAACTCCACGGGCGCGAGATTACGGTAAATTTGAATGAATCCTCAGCGACAACGACGCCGAGAACCCGGAACTCCGCTGGCTAAAGGCACACGTGGATAAGGAAAATCGTGCGAGGGATCTTCGCCCCGTGTTCAGCACGATTGGGCGGGGACTTGATTGGTGTGACGAGGACTGTGAGAATGCTGTAGCTGAGCATGAGGTGGCATCCGTCTTTGACAAATAAATAATTGGGCACCTGAACGACTGATTAGAATTCTTCGAGTCGTCATTGTTGGCAAGAATTTCACCTGGTGCCAATTAGAGACTCGATTCTCTTCTTACGGTCTGCTCGTCTTTTTCTCGTCACCTCTGATTGACTTCACGAAGTTCATAAAAAAAAGGCTCGCTATGTGCTCGATGGATTGCAAAGCATTCGGGCATCGTGAACTAATGATTTTTATAGCTTTCAACAATTAAGAGACGACATAATGACTCCATCGTGTATGTAGCGACGATTATCAGGCATTAATGATTCAATCGGACCGATATAATTACCCGATCTTCGTCTCGTACATCTTTCGCCGTGAGTTATAAACATCTCCGAACTCTCGCGTTGCATTTCGTCTTAGCTTTTAGCGGACAGCCGCGCGCTCGCATCTTTAATAACTGATCATTATTTTTCGTTGATTTCGATGCGCCGGAACGACTCGCGAGACGCAAAAAACGATTTCTGACCATTAAATGTTATTACTACGAGTGTGCGTGGTGGACGTGTGTGTGCGTGTTATAAAAAAGTTTAATTGGGTCGAATAATATCCTCTTCTCATCACGTCTCGTGGGGCAGGTGCGCCGGACCTGATTTCGTGCAATTAGTGATACACCAATCGCTGTATAGTGTCTCGAAATTATATTATCCGAAATCTCAAGCGGATTGAGAGGTCTCACGCCGAGCCTTTCATCTTTTTGGCGTTTTATTTTTTTCGTCGCATTTCAGAGATTCGTCTCGTGCGAATTCGACGAATTATATCGCTTGACGGTGCTTCGTCCTATTTTGTATTCCGAGTGTGATTGAAGTACACAAGAGATTAGCGAGACAGATTACCGATATACATGAGATTAACCGAGGGGTACATTTTTTATATGTAATTTTTTATATATAATTGTTTATAATTTATTATTTAAGGGTATATAATTTTTTATTTTATAATATTAAGGGTATATAATTTTTTAGTTTGTGTACCATTTTTTTATATATTGATAAGTAATTTGATATTTTATATAATTTGGTACAGGTAATAAAACATTTCTGAAGAGGCCGAGACCATAGGGCGAAATTTTTTCGAAATAAAAAAAAAAACAATTCCGAACTTCGTTGCGTTTCAACGATGCAAACTTCAACATTATTAATACCGAGACATCTAGATAGGACAAAAATGAATAATTTACGGTCAGATTGCCAGAACAATTACTTCAAGTTGGATAGAATCCTAAATCTAGCGCACAGACAGATTTTTAATTTAGAAATTGATGACGTGACTTTTCCACATCGCGCGCGGTTGACGGTGCGCGTAAACAGGGGGCGCTGCCGGTTGCACAAAGAGCAACGATTATATCTGCGCTGACCGCACATAATTAGATCGAAGGACGTGTTAATAGAGTTGTAACGCGAGAGAAGTGCGG
This sequence comes from Pimpla rufipes, assembly GCA_963932165.1. Taxonomy (NCBI): domain Eukaryota; kingdom Metazoa; phylum Arthropoda; class Insecta; order Hymenoptera; family Ichneumonidae; genus Pimpla; species Pimpla rufipes. The sequence goes on from OZ010630.1 coordinate 28,286,877, forward strand.
CGAAGACTCGCTCGTTTGCCTCGCTCGCTTCCGTAGTCGGTAGCGCACTCAAAGCACCACTGAACGCTCCGGGCACAGCCCATATAATTAGAGCCTTCCGCGTGTGTTTCCTACATACGTATTTGCACTGCCATTTTTTTTTGCCCCACGCCAAGCGTCCCACACGTCTCTCTTGGTCTCTCTCGCTCTTCGCTACGATATCCGAGCGACCGTATATAAAATTTCTCACGATCAGCTAACACCGATGAAGAATTCGTGGCGCACAAATCTGCATCGCGTATCAATCATCGCGTAATTATGCAAACAAAAAAATTGGGTTCTGAAAGATATTGAAATTAACGTCCCTACCGCACGACTCTCGATCGCTTTCACGTCGATCCGCACACTCTCCTTCACCACTCCGGAGCGATTAATTCCTGTTGAATACGATTGGTTAACGAATTAGCATGAATTTTGCGCATTCAATCAGACGCCGGCGGCACGTCAAGTTTTCGATATCGATTTACACGATCGAAAGCGCCAAGTCATCGCGCGGTTTCTTAGGCGTGCACAAATGAACCTCGTTGGTACGTTTTATACGTTGTAGAAAAGCGAGTTATCGCAACGAAACGACTTTGTTGCGTTCTTGATTAAATTCCTGCGCTCCTAATGAGATGCACTGTCATCTCAAAGTGATTTATTAATATAGTACTACTGTTTTTTTAATTCCATGACACGATATAAATGCACTGTAAAAAAATCAGCTTGAAATTTAATATTCAGTACTTTAAGTTTTTATGCATAAACTAGTATACTAAATTTAATATACTAGTGCAATACAAAATTAATGTAAGGCACAACCATTTTTATTGTTTACTTTAATTTTTGTTTTATTGTTTAATTAATTTTATTTTCACTATAAAAGTACATTCATTTTATTTCATAATCGTAAATTGCATTTAATTCGCCGGTTTATGAATAAAAACTACCAATATTTTTTAACAGTGTGCTTACAGTTTAATCGATTTGATAAAATCGTGCAAACGATGAACATGAATGTTCTTTTTCGACAGAAAAAAAAACTCAATTCCATTTCAACTCAACAAAGTTAATAAAAAATAATAACAATATATATATATATTTTTATTGACACAATCGATTTGATAAAATAGTGCAAACGATGAATATTGATGTCCTTTTTCGTCAGAAAAAAAACCCAATTCCATTTTAACCCAACAAAGTTAATCAAAAATAAAAACAATATATATACATTTTTATTGACACAATCGATTTGATAAAATAGTGCAAACGATGAATATGGATGTCCTTTTTCGACAGAAAAAAAACTCAATTCCATTTTAACCCAGCAAAGTTAATAAAAAATAATAACAATATATACATTTTTTATTGACACAATCGATTTGATAAAATAGTGCAAACGATGAATATTGATGTCCTTTTTCGACAGGAAAAAAAAAACTCAATTCCATTTTAACCCAACAAAGTTAATCCAAAATAATAACAATATAAACATTTTTTATTGACACAAACTGCAGTCGTACCTCGGGCTCCGTGTAAAGTCAGTAATCTGCCTTGGGCGTGATCTACCCGCCAGGGGTGCGCCACTCAAGCCGGCGCAGCTGGCGTACACATATGCGAATACGCGAGAGACAGACATAATACGCCATTCGATTACTCGATGGAATGGAGGTTCGTCGCTTCCTCATCTGGAATACACTTAATACAGTGTGCCGGCACCATCGGCGGGAGCAAAAGCGCAGCATTAGAGAGAGGGGCCCCCGAGGTGAATTTTTGTATTCACGATAGATTTCCAGCGTCTCTCGGGGGGATTTGATTTATCGACGCAATCGAAGCGAAGGAGCAAGCAGCGTGGCGCGCCGGCGGTTCGAGCGAGGCGGTACCCGATCGTCGCGAATGAATATTGTAATTTCTCCGTCTCTCTCTCACTCTCGCCCTCTCCCTCATCCGCGTCTCGTAATGTATTGCTACTTATGAATACTCTTTGCTACGTGCTGTATATTCTATTGCTCGGACGTACAGTCGCTTCAAGTACGTAATATACAGCGCGTATGCACCGATACATACACAGAGACCGTTGGGCGCAACCGAGAGTCTCTCCAGCATCGGCAACACCGATACCTGATATATTATGATGTATGCCGTATTTCCTATAATACACTCGAAATGAAAAGAGAGAAAGCTGGCTGGTGGTCTACGATGTGGTGGCGATGGTAGACACAGGTGAATTCCGGTTTGTCTCACTTGATTGCGCTGTGAGTATTTTGCTTCCTCATAGAGGAAGCTTTGTTTTCGTGAAAATTTTTTTTTTTTTCGAGATTTTGAATTTCAGCGAAATCGGTAAAGCGGTTCCGGTTTTATAGAATTTTGAATTTTTCGAAAAAAATAAATTTTACTCTAAATCACGTCGAATCTCATCAAATGAACCAAAATATTCAACAGTCAAAAAATAACATACAGCGCTGCCACGTATAAAATTTGGTGACGATCGGTAAAGTCGTTCGGATTTTACGCTGTTATGAATTTTTGAAAAAATTAAGATTTTCGCTGTAACTTATGGAAAAGTTATTAAAGTAAGTCAAAACTTTGTATCTAATAAAAATTAGATGTAACGGTGTTTGTAACGGAGTTTTCTTTTGTTCAAATTCAAAGAAAGTTTCAAAGTAGAACTTTGCACACTGCTTCCTCATTAATTCCCCTTTTTCACAAAGCTTCCTCTATGAGGAAACCAAAGTTAATAAATAAGCTTCTTCATAGAGGTGGCTTTGTGAAAAAGGGGGATTAATGAGAAAGCAGTGTGCAAAGTTCTACTTTGCAACTTTTTAGCTTGTTGTTACAATATTACCGACGGTGGTAACGTTTGCACTGTCCGGAACGTCGAGAGCCTCGGACACGTGCAATTAAGATCTGGCAATGCGCTTCCGGGTTTGTTGCACGACGCCGAAACCCGTTAAAATCAATAAACCAATCGGTTTGCGTACCGTTAATGAACTAATAATTAGTCGTCGGTATACTGCTGGCGAAAGGCTGAGCTACGTGTTACTGGCACGAGCTCGTAACGAAGTGCCTCGGAACTCCCCGCGAGAATTGCTCGCGAACGTATATTTGATAAATGAATCTTTGCCGAATACGTCGGTGGACCGGTACGAGAGAGCCCCGCGAGCCTTCGTATAATACGCTGGACATCTCCGCATGCAATCCAATGGTATGTGTTGCGGTGGCTCGGAGAAAGGGGATAAAGTACGAGGATGGAGAGCGAGAGAAAAAAATAACGATATATTTATATATGAAGAGTACTGCGCACGAGAAACTCGCGGGCTACTGTTTATTAGCGTGCAACAATGAGATATCATTAATACATATTTCGTTGGAGTAATTGTCCACGTTAGTTTCGTCGACGTACGACATGCTTGCAATGAAATATGCTCGAATGCATTTTTTTTTACTACGTCCATTGAGAGAAAGCTGACTTAATTTAATCGTGGTACTTTGAGTACAATTATAGGTCACAAACATAACAACTGGATAAAAGTCTTATTTAAAAAAAACATTGAAACGTTATAAATACCATTTAGTTGAATTTGCGATTTTTTTTTCTTTCGAAGATCAACAAATTTCCTCTTGAGGCAGGAGAATTTGTTGATCTTCGAGAAAAAAAAAAAAAAATCGCAAATTCAACTCCTGTTTAGATAGGAGAATTTGTTGATCTTCGAAAAAAAAAAACAATCGCAAATTCAACTCCTGTTCAGACAGGAGAATTTGGTGATCTTCGAAAAAAAAAAAAAAAATCGCAAATTCAACTCCTGTTCAGACAGGAGAATTTGTTGATCTTCGAGAAAAAAAAATCGCAAATTCAACTCCTGTTCAGACAAGAGAATTTGTTGATCATCGAAAAAAAAAAAAAAAAATCGCAAATTCTACTAAATGATACTTCATAACGTTTCAATGTTTTTCCTAAATAAAACTTCTACACGGTTGTTATCCAGTGACCTACAATTGTCACTAACGCAGCTGCTTCGAATCTCCCGCAGACCTCAGATTTCGCGCTATTCTAATTAAGCTTTGATTACGTACTTCTTAAGCAAGTCACGCGACTCGCCTCCACTCCATCTTCGCTGGTATTCAGAGCTCGTCTAGTGGAGGTACCTGAAGCTCGGGCCAAAGTACCCAACCCACTGGAGTTTGTACGTGTAGCAAAATAGGCGCTCAAGAGCCTCCTTCCTTCACGCGCGAGGCTTTGATCTCCACGGCCGGAGCAGCTCTCTTTATTCGCAAAGGGTTGGGCCCCTCTCGTCGCTCGGGCAACTCATATTCTTCGCCGGCATCCGTACAGCGCACATGGAGGATAGTAGCTGGCGCAGAGACTACGCTGGCGGACTTCACAAAGGGGATGACTTTGCGGTAGAGCACGCCCTCTCGGCCTCGCTTATTCATATTTTCATAGGCGACGTGTCGACTGCCGTCGCGCGTGGGTGAAACGGAACTCGAGCAAGGAAAAGTACTCCACGCGTCTTCTCCTGTTTCGCATCCACCTTTCTCTGCGTTCTTTGATTCTTCGCGGCGCTCGCGCGCTTCGTACTCGCTCGATCAATGACAAGCACGACCGAGTTTTCCAAGATGATGTCTCTCATCAGTGGGCTTCACTGTGCGATGCTGCCTCAACGAGACGCTTTCATGCTCCCGACGCCCGAGTCTCGCTTTTATATACCCCCCTTTATTGAGTCATTAGTCACGAGGACTATTAATTTTCGCGTTTTTCCTTTTCTCACATTCCCGCCTCATTGTTCCACACTATTAATTGCTGTTTGCTACCCGAGCCTCGCCTTTCACGCTACGCGCATCCGTCTCGTCGAATGTGCATCTGCCATAAGGAGTTTCAACTGCTAATGTATTCACACCCTGCATAATACTTTCCTCGGGAGTGTCCCGAAGGATGAATGCATCGGGCCGGCCTCGCCTATTCTCGGTTGTGTTGCAGCTCGAGCGTGAATAGGAACAGGAATTTTCAGATAACTCGCTGTGGTTCCGATGAACACCGAGAGAAAAAGTTTCCTTGAATCAATGAAATTTCCTTGAAATCTCAACCTATGAAACATTTCTTTGACGTCAATGAAACAGTATCCTTAAGTTAATATTATATTTTCTTTGAATGATCTCATCAACCAAATTATAGGTCATGTCGACCATGTTCTCGGTTACGTGCCATAGTGCTTAGATATGTTAACCAATAACTTGAATGATTTAACCAATGATTATTTTCTTGATTTGACTTGACTTGACCAGAACATAACAGACCAGCTCGCCCGAGAAACGCCAATACGACTTATCGCGAATGCGCCAAACGTTGACGGACCAGGTGCCGTCAAGTATATCCTTTCTTTGAATCAAGGAGACCGTTTCTTTGAAATTCAAAGAAATATTTCATTGAAATCAATGAGAAAAAATCAATTCACCCATTTCTTTGAAATCAAGGAAACTTTTTCTCTCGGTGTAGGAACAGGAATTTTCAGATAACTCGCCGTGGTTCCGCTGAACCTTTCTCGGATCTGTCGATGGGATGAGGAAAATTGGCAGGAGTGAGAAAACGCGATATGTGATATGTGAAAGACGAGCAAAAAAGACCAAGGAAAAGAGTGACCAAGGTGGTGCAGGACAACAGGGAGTGTTCGGCGCATGATAAATCCGTTGCGGCTTAATTCGCCGTGGTCGATGCACGCGCTGCGCGAGTAGGAATGTGCAGCCAAGCCCTATCCGCACCGTCTTCAACAGGAATATCGAGATTGGAGCGCGATGACGTCACGGGGCGTGTCGCATCGTCGCTGGAACGCTCGAGGGAATCTTCTCATCTCTGCGCGCCTCTTTCGCTGTCTCGTATCTTAATGACAACCACATTCGACAATATTTTAGCTTTTCTTTTCATTGGCATTCCCAGGAAGACTTTGGAGAGGACCTTCATTAGATTTATCGTGTCGGTTCATTTTTTACCCTTTCTTAAAATAATTAATGTGTGAAGTCACCGAATGTCGAAATTTGAAGAAAAAACATTCCAATTTTTTTCTGATTATTTTATCTTGGACGCTCGTTTCCGTTAAGATATTCCCAGCAATGCGCATTTTACATAAACGTTGCGTACGCGATATCACTCGTTTTGTAATCGAATATGCATGACATGCAACGTAGGATTGCCGACACTTTGTATTGTGGAATAGTAATTTTTAATAACGGGACATAATTGGAAAATGATGGAACGGTGAGATCGGTAGAGTGCGCACGTTGACGGAGGATAAAGCATGTGACGATATACGATATACAGTGAAGCACAAGACGATTTGTAGCTGCGGAATATCCACACACGTTGATATCTCTATTTATATATAAAGTAAAGAAAGACGGTGGCAGAAACGTTGGAACCGGATTAAACGTACCGGTGAACGGTCTCCTTTGGCCGCCGTATCGCAACACATGATGTCACCGTCGGGGTCATAGCATTCCTGCGTTTCCCAAAATATGCGTTCACCAGCTTGGTCGTCATTACCATAAAACGCCGATCAATCCGGGTGCGAGGTACCGGCGCACCGGTGGTTGGAACATTCTCTCTGTACTCCAGCGATTCGGAGTTCTGTGCCACGGAATCCTGGTGTCCATTGCCACAGCCGGTCGAGCTTGTACTTCATGTATCAGCAATGATGATGAATATCGATACCTTCGATTGAGGCAGGTCAAAGCAAAAAGCCAGAGTACAAACTGCTTATTGCGCAGAAACCAGATGGGAATTAATTACTCGTTACCTGATCTCAACACATGGATAACTGGAATGGTACCTGTTAAAATATTTATGAGGAAAAAAAGCATTGAGTCTACATTCAACTTTATATTTTAAAGGTTCAGAGGAGTTTGAAATAGATCACTGGTGATTGTGCCGTCAGCTTATGGTCGACCACTACTGGGATTGGTCCCTGATAACACCGGATGGTCGTCAAGGTGTAGGTCTCATGTAGGAATCAAAAAGTACGCTTTTGAATGGGCGGTCTAACTTTTGACATCATAAGCCTATAAATGGAAACCCAGTTAGTGGACTTTAGTGTTCTAAATGCTCATAAATGGGACCCTTTGGTGTTGTCAGGGGGTGACCACTTAGCCGTGTATCGGCTGGCACGTCAACCAGTGATCAGGAGATATTTTGTTCACGATAGTAACATCGTTCCTCTGTTACGCTCATTGACAGTCAGTCCTTTTTTTCTGTTACGTTAAAAAATCCCACCCACACGAGCGAATCCGAAACGAATCGTAGCACGTTTGCAAAGACTTCAGGCAGACATCAGCATCCCTTTGTGCTGACTCCCAAGCACCTGTACAAAGTGCGTACACTATAATTCCATAGTATAATAGCTACGTTTTTCTCCTTCTGCCCATCCCGATGGCCGGGAGTTCGGACTAACGAGAGTAACGAGTGAGCATGGAAGGAGAATCTCCGCCGCCACATAAAGACGTCCCTGATGGGCGTAATAAACATCTCGTTCTCCCGGGAGTCGAGTCGTTTATTTCTCTCGCTCGGTGCGATCATCTCGCAGGAGTGTATACGAGAAGACCGGGCAAGCGGAGTTTTGCTCCCGGTATAACGAAGTGAACGTGCGAACGTGTCGAGCTCACGACCATCGAGGCTCATCCTTTTCGACGTGAGATATAAGCCTAAGGTGGGCCTCGTAGAGTGGTCAGTGCGGTGCCGCGACGATATCTCGTGGTCCAAGTGAATCCGCACCGGGTGAATGAGGCTCCACGACGAAATGGAGTCATGCGTCTTCGCGGGAAACCTCCAAACCTGCTCCTGCTTATCCGGTCCCTGGGGGAAGAAGGCAAGTTCCGCGCGAAAAGAGAACGATCTCATTTGATTTCTCTCGGAGCTCGGCGACAGGTAGTTTCCGAGTGAAGAACCCGATCGAGAGCGAGTGCCGCCATCCGGTATCACGGTGTCAGTGCGCGTGGAAAAAAAGTTAAACCGATATTCCCGAAGGGCTCAGCGGGGACGAGTTAAGGTAGTATGAGCGTACAGATGAACGTCGCGTAAATTCGAGGGAGTTTGAGAGAGAATTACGAAGAGTTCTCGATGAGATAAAAATCTGGAACAAATCAAGCACATGAAAGGCGGTAAAGAGATTAATTTAGACACTAATAATTTAAAAAATGTTATTAACAAATTACTTAAATAAATAATTGTTCAACTAAATATCCGGCGACCTAACTCTTTTTTGTTATTAAAGTGATCTTCTTATTTTTCTACATACGTATGAATTTTTTTCCGAATTTTGTGTGACGTTTGAAAATTACGTTTGTTTATTATGTTAAAATTAAAAATCAGAGAAAATTCGGAAAAAATTCATACGTATGTAGAAAAATAAGAAGATCACTTTAATAACAAAAAAAGTTAGGTTGCCGAATATTTAGTTGAACAATTATTTATTTAAGTAATTTGTTAATAACATTTTTTAAATTATTATTGTCTAAAATAATCTCTTTACCGCCTTTCATATGCTTGATTTTTTTTCAGATTTTTATCTGATCGAGAACTCTTCGTAATTCTCTCTCAAACTCCCTCGAATTTACGCGACGTTCATCTGTACGCTCATACTACCTTAACCGTGAAAAAGTAGAGAGGTTACGGTGGTGGTCTCGCATACACAGAACCGGCAGTGAGAGAATAATAACCGAGCTACTGTGTAACGTGTCCTCGAAATTCGGAGACGAATTTGTCAGCCTTTCGGTGGATCCTTTTTGTCATCGAAGCTGCCCCCATTCTTTTCCATCTGTTTTCTTTTTCTGTTACCATGAAGAAATAATCTTGCTAATTCGATGCGAGAGAAAGGTGCGAGAAGAGGGAGACGGGAACTGCTCGATACATAAGATTCTGGAAATAATAATGTTATTAAAAGTCGTGTGGCGGCATAACTGCGCCGTATATTATATGTGTAATAATCTTACGGGGGTACGGAGTACGATGTGGCCTTTTCCCGTAAGTTCAACCCAGCGTGTACAGAGCGCAGAGACGTGCTTAGAATTATCGACGGGGATCGAGCACGCTTGGGGCAATTACGCGTTATTACGTAGATAGGCTCATTAGGTATTATGCACGGTTCTTCTTCTTCTTCTTCTTCTTCTTCGTCTTCTTGCTCTTCGTCTTCGCATCATGCTTTATACCCCGGTACGAACCGACGTCTCGGGTCTTCCATTGCTCCTCCTGACGATTATGCACGTTCTGGATTCTACACAATATACGTACAAAGTACGGCCGAGAATCTTCGCGGTATTAAGACCGACGCTGATGTGGACTCTATGGGAACGGAAAATAAGGTGTTTATGGCGCCATTTTTCGATAAGCAATTGCGTGGAATTAATCTATTTTTTATTGGACGTCATGTGGCTGACGTGTTCTCAATGGACTTAGAATGAAATCGTGGTCATGTGTGTGATAACCTAACGCTACATAATAATATTCTTACCGCTGCTCGGGCACCATTTGTTTCGTTCTATGACACGTGGCAAGGTTGGAGCTGGCTACGTTATTTAATTAACACGTCGGAACATAAATTTACTCTCGCAGCGAACAATCGCCGTAAAAAGTCATCCAGATTTTGTTTAAAATTTTGATGTTGTAGTTTGCATCGTTGGAACGCAACGAAATAAAAAAAAAATTCATTTTAATTAACCCAAATCATAAATTTAGGTATAAAAAATCATCATAAGAACCAATTGCTGTGATGACTTTTTATATCTAGTTTCGTCATTTGAGTTAATTAGAATTAATTTTTTTTTCTGAATTTCGTTGCATTCCAACGATGCAAACTTCAACACCATTTAAAATGTTGGATGTATCGTTTCGTGATTCCATTACAATTTGGATACACCAAAAGTGTTTAAGATGCTATATAGAATATCGCGTTTATCAGTCCCCTGATTATTCCCTTCGTGGTTATTAGCTCTACTGCCATTAGCTATTAGTCGGCGAGTCAGTCTGTGCACACACACCTGCATTGAGCGCTCGGGTTACCGGGCAATGGGCAAACCTCCAAGTCCATTCTCTGGACATCGAACCCCCGTATAAACCGACTGCGATTAGTCTACGTCAATAGAACCGCGAGTTATGCTGATTGCGCGAAATCAGTTGGGGGCTTTGGGTCGACCGCATATTTGCTACCGGTTGAGTTCTGAAAGCGATGTCTACACAGTGCGGCGTTGATATAGAAGCATTGAATATACTAAAGTGGTGAACGGTCCGTCTGTAAAGCAGAAGACGAAATCACTTTAACCCCAAACTCATATCCTCACCTCACTGAGAAAACTGGTTGGTTGAACTAAATTCGACACCTCTGGACTGTCAAGTATGTTTTTTGTTATACCAACGAGATGTTTTGTTCTTTCGATTATCTTGTTCTGCTGACATTTCACCGCAAAGCTTACTTTCAAAAACCGTAATAGCAAATTTAATTTAAGTCATAACGTGATTAAAATGTCACACTTCTCATTTCACAAACTTAATTTGGTAATTACCTGTTTCTACTGAAAACGACGCGTAAATGCTATCCAAAAATATGACCCACTTGTAGCAAATATTAACAGACAAAAATCCACAGTGGTTCGTACAGCGATGTGTAATTAAATTTTCTTTTCAATTAAACAGGCGGCGGGACCACCGGTGCAGCTTGAACCCGTGGACCTGTCGGTGAAGACTCCGGTTGTGCTGCAGGTGCCTCGTTACAGTCCGGCGGCAGCGTTAATTACCGCAGCTAGGCGGATTCCCTCGCCATCGACAACGCCCACGCCGCCCCCGCTCTGCGCATCTACCGGTGAGTTTGCGTATGAAAATTTAATCCCCTCGCGTGACAATAAAGACACCAAAGCGAATCCTCGACTTCGCTTTGGAGAACAAAGGTTAAAGGTCCCTCTGGCGCACATGCGAGACTGTGTCGTGATATTCGCATGGGATCGTAAACGCCGCGGCACCTATTCTCGATGAACACAGCCGATAAGCCGAGTATTTGGAATTCCGGTGCCGGAATTCCGCGTTCTTCACGACGAGCCATGGAACTTTATGCCCCGTGTGTCCTATACCTTTGCACACGTATCTCAGCCACGCTGTTGAAGTTTGCATCGTTGGAACGCAACGAAATTCGGAAAAAGAAATTAATTCTTATTAAACTAAATTATAAAATTGGATATAAAAATTCATCATAGCAAGTAATTATTATAATGACTTTTTATACCTAATTTCATCATTTGGGTTAATTCGAATTAATTTTTTTTTCCTGAATTTCGTTGCATTCCAATGACGCGAACTTCAACATCATTCTCAGCCATGCTGTTAGAAAAAAAAGGAAGAGAAACAACCTTATTGGAAAGTCTCGTAAAGAAAATCCAATCAATATGAAATTTTCATCAGTTTAAACTGCGCCGAAACCGCGATAATTGAAACGAAATCCGTGGAGCAAAGCCTGGCAAAGCTCTCGGGTGTTACGTCCGACGTTGAGTTCCGCGTGCGTGGCTCCGATAATCGAACGAGCGCGCGCGTACTTCGCCTATTACAACGGTGCGTCGCGCAATTCTTCACGCTGCCGTAGAGAATGTGCCACGGTAGTAGCCAAGCGTGTAATCTCTCGCACTCTCGGGTATGTTTGCCGTTTCGCGCGTGCTGGCTTGTAATTTTCTCACCGGAGTCCATCCCGAGCCTTTCTTTCTGCTGATCGCTCGCGAGCGGGGCTCTTCCGTTAGCTGATTTACTGGTAAGAATTGACCGTTGTTGAACGTGAAAAAAAAATCTCGAGGCTGCGCGGGTAGCATATGGCCATTATTTTGAGATGGATCTAAGATATATAAAGAACGGCAACCGACATTAATATCCCTGGACAAAATACCCGCGGACGGAATCCTCCGGATAAAATCCCCCTGTAGAAAATCCCCCGGGCCAGAATCCTCCTGTAGGTGTAGAAAAAATTCCCGTAGAAAAAATGAGTTCAGGATGGAATCCAGGATGGAGTCCAGGATAGAGTCTAGAATGGAATCCAGAATGGAGTCCAGTAAGTCCAGTGTAGAGTCCAGAGTGGAGTACAGAATGGAGACCAAGATAAAGTCTCGACAGCTCAGAATGGGGTCCAGGATGGGACTCATCGAATCCAAGGTGGAGTTTGGCTAATTCTGGATAGAGACCAGGATAAAGTTCGCCATGGAGTACGGGATTTAGTCCAGAATGAAATCCAGGATGAAATTAATTAATTCCAGGATGGAGTTGGTTTGGTTAGTCCAGGATAGACTCCGGGATGTTGTCCAGGATGGAGTCCAGGAGGGAGTTTCGAAGTTTCTTTTCGAATATCGCGTCAACATTGTTTTTGGCACAAACGATAATGACTATAATCACGATAGTTATCGTCCGATCCTTGTTAACCAATGAAGATCGTGTTCACCATTTGCGGAAAGACGATATTATATTTTCGATAAATACGGCCTAATAAAATTTGATGAATCTCACATCGAGACGACAAGTACAGTTGTATTCCCGATACCTGCGTATTATCCACTGAAGAAAAAGCTTTAAAGTGAGAGCGTGCACCACCTTCTCGCGTCGTTCCTCACGATTTAAGCAGAGAGCGCGGGAAAAAAAATGGAAAAACCGGAAAACATTGTCGGCGCGTTCAAACGGCACGCGATGTCAAGCTTATGACGTCAGCCGACGGACGAATGAATATTCGGCCGTTTTTGGAGATAGCGAGGGACCGAGACGGACATATTTACGAGAGAACCAGACACAGTGGACTTGTAACTTTCACTCGTTTAAGCGGAGGGCGAATGCACAAGGTAATTTTCTCAGGCAAAGTATACCGTGTGCTGTGTATAAGTAACGATCACCGCTCATTGTTACCGGGGCGCCAGCGCGCTTCGCAGCCAAAAGTGTACGAAGAGTCTGTGCACCGATGAATCGATCCGGCGCGCTGTTTGATAAAAAATTCCGCATGCCTTCACTCTGCGGTAACAGACGAATGCAAATCGAATTTTGTGGATTTGAAGCAGTTGTGATTGGTACTCAATTATTACTCAATAATTGGTACTGAGTTGGTACTGAATTATTACTCAATAATTGGTACTGAGTTGGTACTGAATTATTACGCAATAATTGGTACTCAATTGGTACTCAATTATTACTCAATAATTGGTACTCAATTGGTACTCAATTATTTCGCGCGGTAAGATTTCAAAATGATCACCTTCCTCTATTTACCTGACATTCATAACTAACACACTTTATCATTTTATCAAACCTTTCTTGACGTCCCACTAAACTCGTGTAGACCGTTTTGTCCAAGTATACACCAACCGTTCGAGGAAGAAAGTGACTGAGGTCGACTGAGCAGGCCCAGGTCGCGAAGGAACCCTGCGACATTCTCCTGAGGAAAACTGACTTGGACGATCGTAGGTCTTCTCCTCTCGACGGAGCGCATCGAGGAGAGACGCCGACGGGACGTAAAAGGACGGCGTCGCAGCTTCTTCCCCGATCCTCGCCAACGACATTCTATTGTTTTCCAGCAAAACCGATGATTCCGCCACGAGATAGGAAGATATTAAAGTAAAATCGAACATCGTGATGCCCGCGGCCGGTGACTCTGCTGACGACGCTCTCGAGTCTGCGGCATGGAGGATAACGAATGGAAGTAGCCACGAGGTTCAAGCGCAGCTACATTGACGTACGTCCATAAATCCGCGGTGGCGGTGCCGCGATCGGAAAATTCCTACGGGTGCCGTTGACTATGTGGACTTAAGGCTATAAATACAACGAGGGCGCTAACGAGGAGAGGGGGACCCGAGCAATGTTACGCAATTGAAAATGAAACGCCTCGGGAGACGCGTGGCTTTGCCGCGCTGCCGGCTGAATGTTCGACGTTGGTCACTCTCGTGGCCACTGCGAGAACACGTCGTGCGGACGGCAGAGGCGGGAAGCCGGCGCCATAAAGGGCGCCTTCGGTTGCTCAACTCCGTGAACCGCGTGCGCGAGGCTCGCATAGACGTGGATACATATTTACGGGACGCATACGCGTGCGCAGGTAAAAGTTGGTGTCAGGAAAGAGTGTCCCGTTGTTGTGTTGTGAAGAGGAATCTTCTTTCTCCCCCCATAACCCATTTCCAACGTGCTGATTATTTATCCGCACAGGGCGTGCCCACTCCGGCTCTTTTTCTTCTTCCACTTTTCAACTCACCGATGGACAAATTTGAAATAATTCCGGCTCTCCGGAATTATTTCAACTCCGGCTCTTTTTCTTCTTCCACTTTTCAACTCACCGATGGACAAATTTAAAATAATTGTATTTCAAATTTGGTTTAAAAAAAAAAAAACGTTGGGTCCTTCTTAGGTTCCGGAAACCGAAAACGGACCAGACGTCAACAAGAAAACTGCGGTCCATTTCGTCGTTTTTTATCGTCCGTTTCGTTCCCCAACCTACGCGTCCGTTTTTGGTCCGTTCATTGGTTTTTTCTTGAAAAAGCAGCAGTCGCACAACTTGCTAGGATTTTGTCGTTACTTTCTTCGCGGCTCTCGCTGAGAGCGACGTGAATGAAAAGCTCATAGCGTGGGTACAAAATACAGCGGAACACGCGCGGATTCTATGCGCGAATGAACGACCGAGAATTCATCACCGCCGTCCGAGGACTCTCGTAAGACGTTGTCGGAGATTAATCCTGTGATTTCAGGCGCGGCGAGGCGAGGCAGGATTCACAATGACCAAGGCGCTCTTCAGGTCCTTCCCACGAGCCAACGGAAAATCTTCTCTTCTCTGTGGGCCGCCACCCTTTTATCAAGCGCGGCGATGTCACTTTTTCAAGAGATAAGACGTTCGCAACCGAGAGACTCGCCTTGAAAGGAAGGGTCCGCATTACTAGTGAACGATCAATTCCCTCTGTGGCCGCAAACTTTTACACCGATGATCGTAAAACGGATAAATTGTCCTGACCCAAAACATAACGTCATTATCAGACTGGCCAAACGACCGTTTTTACCGACAGTATTAATCTTACTTAACAGGTTTACAATGACCCTTTTGACTGTGGCCCGCGAAATAATGATTAGTGAAAGTAACTCTGCGCGCATGCGCAGCACTCGGATGAAGTTAAAGCAACAGGTACGCGGGTTTTACTTTCTTCCCGAGTTTTATCGTACGCAGCGTAAATATGACGAATGATAGAGAGTACATAACGTTGAAGGTATATACGTGACTTACGTTTCGTTTGTTGGGAGTCGGAGCGAGCGGTCGCTCCCATAGTTTAATTGTCTTTGATTAATTACTGCCTCACGTCGGGGGCCTCAGGCCCGCCGGAAGCAACAAACACGGAGCGCGCGCGCGCGCGTATCCAGCAATCTTGATAATGCGTAACCGTATTAACGCACCGGCGCTAATACGGCGGTGGAACGCCGCGATACTTTTTAGTGTCCATGGCAAAAGGCCTCTTGAACGACATCCCGCCCAAAGACGCAGAATGGCGAACTATCAAAAACGGCAGAGCCGGAAACGAGCGATATACAAATCCCTAACATAGCCGAAAGACTAATATATGATAATTACACGAGGATCGCATCACAATTGTCTGATCAACAAAAGCCAAAAATGTGCACACTGTAACCCCTAAAATAAAAATAAAATTGTTTTTCATCATCAACGATATCCCGCTGATGATTGATTAAACACGGAAGAATCCAAGTCCAAGACGCAGGACGTTCAGTGCAGGGCATGACATGAAAATCCGCTGAATCCAAGTGTTTTCGATGGAAGTATCCGACGAAACGAGAGCATTCCCGTTTTAATTTTCCCGGCGAAGGAAATTCCCCCGTACGCCACTGCTTCAACCATAATTCACATCGAGCGGAATTCAATCGTCACGATCGAGAATCGCGTCGAGAATGCACGGCAAGGACTTCGCAGCTCCGGAGGAGCTCTTACGCCACCCGTGGCCGAATGCTTCGTCGTTGCTTCGTCGGCGCGCGCACACCAGGAGCGCAAGAGCAGCGCAGCGCACGCTTTGCCGATCGAGATAAATCGTATCGAACCGCAAACGGATTGCGAGGTGGAGCGCGCGCGCTGGTGCGGGCCGCGTCTCTCTCTGGCCGGGTGCAGTAGCCGCGCGGCGTAAGACGAGTAGCAATAGGCAATGTGGTCATATCGCGCGAGCTACTCCCCGAGCATACCAAGATAGGATCTCCTCGGATCCACTGTATACGTGTAGTATTATACGCTCTATGTGCGCGATACGGTAGCCTCGGTATCTATCACAGGCCACTTTTAAGCCCAACAGATTACAACGACAACGAAGATTCTAGTCAAATCGATGGTGCCTCTCGGGTGCTTCTCACATTGGCGGGTTGTACGTTCGACGGGTTGTGAGGTCTCGAGGGGATCGGAGGAAGACGAAGGAGGATCATAAGAGCTCTTGGATTCTCCGATCAGACTGCTTGATAAACAACCTTTAGCGGTGTCGTTAAAGACTCATTGCTCTTAATTAATTAGATAATTATACAACGCGTCTCGGACCATCTATTTTTCTCTCCGGGTACCAATGAGAAGACAATGTAGGAGTTAATATATTTGGCAGGAGCTACGCCCGGCGGGGGCGTCGCACGAGACTGATCACCCGATTTGTCAACTTCTCTTATTCAACCCACTAACTATTCTTGCTTCCCGCACGGCATTGATCCTTCTTTATTATGCTATTGTGCGTTTAGCTTTTGCTCAGCGTGTGCCGTATATCCTGGCACAGCAACATTCAATCCTGACGATTTCACACTCGATCGTCTCGCAGGCACAAACGAGAAAAAATAGCCTTCATAACTCTCGCAACTGTCAGCTCCGACTAATCCCCGTTTCGATAATTGATATCACGAGTTATCAATTATCGATAGTCCGTTATTCGTGTGAATTGCTGTGGAGCATCGCTGAGAGAAACCAGACGAGAGAATTCATCGGACAGACGCGGAGAGAATAATCTCGGCTCCCCTCCTGTAGCCTCATCCACCCGCCTGGGTATGCATCGACGCGTTTTTCATTCGCGACGCTCGCAGCGCCAGCGAGAAAATTCCCGAATGATCGATACCCACCGTCACGCACGCACGTTAACGGCAATTAAGCACGTATACTAATCGCTCGCGTTAAGAAGTATGTACGACTCGTCTAAGTGGGGTGCTCCACCGACGCGGCGAGGGCGTGAGAAGTGCCTTAGCCCTGTGACCTTCGTGGCCCTCCGAGTATCTCGTGCCCCCACCTCTCCACGTCTTTTATACTATCGCTCTCGGTCTATCCTCTCTCCCCCAGCCCGGACTTCCCATCGGCTCACGCTCGTTGGTGGGGGAACCGGCTAGCAGAGTCTCTCGGCCATCCTCTCCGTCTCGCGCGCTCAACCAGTATACGTACATCCACTAAACAACTCGTGTCTTGACTTATATTTAACTGCGATCTCGGCGGCGGGGCCGCGCTTGTCCGATCAAATTTTGACAAGCTTGACGTTTCACTCGATCGCAAGATCGTGCGATGAGAGATACTCTCATCGCGAGATACGTATGCGTAACTGTAAACAACGGGAAGATAGTGGGATGGATGATGAGACCAAGGCTCTTTATGCATCAGGTCGACGTGGGAACTAAATCCTACCGTCTTGCAACTCCTGAGCCCCGTTTGAATTCAGTGTAAGAGACGAAACGTTGTACGAAAATATGACTAATGGCATCAACGTCATCAACGTCATTAACGAGGCTAAAAATCGCCGACCGAATCAAGGCCAATGGATGCCTTCGGCAGCCGCAGTCGACCCGCGTTTTTTAATCCTTCACATGTATCGCCACTTTCACGAGGACGGGGGTCTCCAGAGCTAACCTTTCAGGAACGAGCGTTTCACGGTCGCACTTCCTGGGTTGAACGCTCTTCTGACGATTCTCTACGCGGCCCAAGCGAATCGCAGGCTAGCAGGTTGTCGGGTAGGTGGAGTTACCACCGAGATGCGAGTGGTAGACCGAGTTTCCTTCGATACACCACATACACAACCATAATATATAAGCGGTACGCTATGTAGCTGGAGTGTGGTGGCGGCGGTCCCAGTGCGATTCTGCGTGTTCCAATGTTAAGCGGGATACCCCGACGGATCTAACGCATTCAGTCTGGCTCTCCTTCTCCCGTGGCTTGCATAATATTAGACCTTATGCAACCTGCCCTTCCCACACTTATCACTGCCGCTTTTCCTCCTCTTCTTGTTCGTGCCTCCACCTCTCTCTTCCCATGCTCTCCTCTCTTCCCTCTTCGCTTTTGATCCCTCGTCCTTTTTCTTCCGCACTACCAGGGCCCCGCAGGTGCCCTTGGCGTTGGAGAGCCTCTGGGTGGGGTTGCTGCTCCTCCGGTGCCGGCTTCCTCCAGTGCCGGCCCGTAACTCGCCAGGCGCGTCACGGGGCCCCGGAGGCGCGCGCTCCGGAGTGTCGGGTGAGAGTGTGCTGGCAGCGCAACACAGCGGAGCGCACTCGGAGAGCTAGCCAATACTCGGCGGTGCGCGGAGGGGAAGATTGCTGGGTTTGGAGGGATATTGCCGCTACGGGACCCGTGAGGCCGAACGGTGGGGCGCGCGCGGAGGGGAAACCCAGAGAGACCCGAGGTAAGTCAGCGGGGGTCAGAACGGAGATGCTCCGCGGTCGTGTCGGGCGGGGCTGTCCGCTCACGACTTGAACTATCGCACGCCCCCACTAGCACACCACCACCGCGGCCCGCTCGCGCCCGAGAGCTGCTTCATCCACCTTGGCTGAGCCGCGGCGCTCCACGGGCCCGACGGAGAGGCAACCGACGACTAGGGCCCGTTTAGATGGGTCGAGCGGACTTTTTGCCAAAGAGACGAAAGACGGGAGAGACGTTACGGATTCGAGCGTCGTAACTGTGAGGCCTGGCGTATGGAGAACAACGGATCTTTTCGATTAATCAGGCAATGTTGTAGAACTGGGGAGCATGGTGAGACCGGTATCAAGATGACTGTAGAATGTAGACATTTCGGATGGGAAGGTTATATGATTTCCGGTTATGGTCTGTCTAGGGTAACAACCACAAATGCCAAGACTCCTTTTATTGGTAACCACAAAAAACCCTCGCCGAATGACGAATGACGCGAGAGCGTTGATGTGTCTCTTTGGACAAATACGGATAGCTGATGAAGATAGCAGGAAACCCCATGCGGATGGCGTGGAGTTTCCAGTAGGTGATCGATGCTTCCGGTGCCGGAGGGCAGGATTCGCTTTGTCGGGGTACAAGTGCCGAATCGAGTGCACATGATCCGATCTGTTACGTCATTGCCATGTCCATATAGCCAACTTGTATCAACTTGTAGCAACATTGGAAGATGGATTTGGTACATCCTGCAGGTTAAACGTACATTAAGAATCGATATCAATATCCATTTAGTATAATAAAGGAAAATAAGTGATGAGAAGATATTACATCCATTGGCGGGTCGAGCGTCGGGCGGTTTGATAGGTCGTCCGATTGATCTCAACATCAATCCCTTCCCATAAACGAATAGGGTATAGGACAGATATATAATGCCCAATACTATCAGACGCCGGGGCACCGGTATTCAACCGTAGACTCTCGGGGATCGTGATGGGCCGATCTAGTGTGCCGGAGTTACACTCAACGGGCGAAATTACTCGGCACGGTGGGACGATCGACGCGATCGGTGCAGCGCGCGGGGATGAGTTTCTCGTACTGTTGCGGCAGTCGCGGCACACGGCCCTTGGCTATTAGAATCTCGGGGAAGAACGGGAGAAAGAAGAGGCGCAAGAAGCGAGACGAAGAACCAAACAAGCAACCGTGCAAGAAGAAGGCGAGGAGGAGGAGGAGGAGGAAGAAGAAGAAGAAGTGGAATAAGAAGCGCGAGGAGTTGAGCGGGTTCCCGTGCCCCTGAGCGCTGGCGCTTGACCCAGTAGCAGTGGCGGTCTGCAGCTCGCAAGTGGATAACTGCCATGGGAGATCGCTCAAGTCCCAGCGAGTCGATGCCCGGCCTACCCAGCAGCACCGGGCATAGAGAGAGCCCCACAGCCAAGAGCCGCTCTCGCCGATCGTTGGAGCTTAGCTCGGGCCGATGCTCAGCAACATCCAAGAGAGTCTCCCGGCGAGCCGGGGAATACTCCGAGACTCCTCTCTTACATCCTCCACTACTCCTCTCTTCGCCTGCTTCCATGCTCTCTCGGTATCATTATCTGACTGGGCTCGTGTAGGAATGCCTCTTCCTCCACCCTCTCCGGACGCGCTCCGTCCCGACTCCTCGCTTTCTCATTTCCCTTCTCTTCTTTTTCATCTTGTCTCTCCGGCCAGCTTTTGCCTTCTGCCCCGCCGTACGTAGGTGTATACCATAATATATGTATAGGTTTATCTCGAAAAGTAAGCCGATCAGGAGAGGAGAGCCTCCGGGCACTCCGACGAATGCACCTGAGCCGGCGTCTCGGACACACCTGTGGGTGCATCCAAGGTTTTTTTTTCTTATCCCGATGTTTGCCAATTTTGCGTCGAGCTCGATTGCCGGTGGTATCCCAACGACGATTTCTCGGGGTTCTGCGCGTAAAGCTCGTGCACCAGGAGACAGGATCTACAGAAGGATAAGCCTATCATCCGTACACAACGGTTCGAGTAATGAGTCGTAGATCGTTCATTGAGCAACGCACGATTAGAATAGTGACGGATTATTCGTGTTCATCGCGGTATCGCGGCCGACAATGGGGTGACCCTTGGAATGCGCTGTGTTGTGACGGTTTTGATTCACCGGCAGATACCGTGGCGCTATATAGACGTGACTGGCCGTCGGGACACGTAAAGGGACATCCGACTGTGACGAGAGATATTTGGCTGTGCCGGGCCGCGAGAAGAACTGCTTTGTCTAAACGAACGGTTGTTGGGCTCTCTTTAATGACATCACAACGTTTGCTGTCGCATCATTTCCTCTCTTCCTCTGGAACACTTTTTTCGGTGACTGGGATTGGAAAATGCTAAACACACACGACTGGTCGTAATCGTCTTTGATTTCTTTGCGACTCGTGCATGCATCGAGACTCCGTGCGGTCGATCAATCAGCTGTTAACGCTCGTAAACTTGGCGGTGGTATATAAAATAACCCTAGGAGGAATACCGTGGGGCATCATAGTCCGATGTTGGCTGAACAGACGGATGGATGGACGGACACAGCTCGCATGATACCCACTTGTATAGAGCATAATACTCGTTTTCCCATTATCGACGAATGTTTCCGCGGAGGTGCAATAGCCCCTGCGGGCATTATGGGCCGTTGTATTGTTGATGCGGCGAAGCGGTGCCCACAGGCCACAGTCATGACCGGAGGCTGACCCTCGCGGGTGCACGCCGCCGAAGCGCACCGCTGGTTTGCATATTCGCGACTGCGTCCCGGTGGCGGATATACATCATGCATCCGCAGGTCGTGGTGCAAGTG
This sequence comes from Pimpla rufipes, assembly GCA_963932165.1. Taxonomy (NCBI): domain Eukaryota; kingdom Metazoa; phylum Arthropoda; class Insecta; order Hymenoptera; family Ichneumonidae; genus Pimpla; species Pimpla rufipes. The sequence continues at coordinate 28,308,384 of OZ010630.1, forward strand.
CAACGGTGCAACGACGACGACGACAACGAGGACGAGAGAGGTACAGATAGAACCTTTCCTCCCGGGTTATTCGCGCAGGGCCCGCGCGCTCTCCGTTGTCTCGCGCTCTCTCCGCACACCCGGAGAGGCTCACGATCCGACGATAGCTCAGCCAGCGAATTTGCATCCGTGGAATCCTCGCGTGGGCCGTCCCGTACACGCTGTGTGCTGCCCGGCTACCCAAGCGACGGCGACATGGCGGAGGTGGTGGAGGAGAGGACGAGAAAAAGGCAACGGCAGAAGGACACCAGCCTACACTGGTGAACCACGCTTATATTCGCTTCTGGTCCTGGACGGCACGCCGGCGCTGCGAGAGCCCGGCCCGAAGTTATGCGAGAACTTGAGTTCATACCCCCTCCAGAGCGAAAAGAGAATTTTCAACGTGACACCACTTATTTCACGATCTCCAAGTGCTCGTGATCGTGTGTCGTCACGTTGGAACACGGATGGAACGGGTGGATACACAATGTTGAAATACGGGAGGAGGAAATACGCGGGAAAGATTTGGGCCTGTAGGATTTTTATGCACAAGAACTGGAACTTACTAAAATTAAATTGCAATTGTCTTAAATTGACCTAGAAGTCTTTATCACTCTTGGCATTACAATCAGGAGCTCCCCTCGATCATTTAAGGCTTCAACTCGTTTTGCCCAGCGCCCAACATTCTGAATCACCATTATAGAAAAATCTACCACAGGTTTCGTGGATCGCGTTTTGCCTCGCCAGGAGTTTCACTTGGTCCGAGATCTCTCAAACGAAACGCCTGTAAAATCTGTTGGTCAGCACGCGGGTCTCCACACATCAGTAGCACAGGCGCAACGTGTGGTGTACGTATACGTATACACAGAACCCGGTACGCGCGCCGCGCGACTTCCTGTATTGTTGCATCTTATCGGATAGATCGCAGATATGGGCACCAGCAGGAGCAGGAGCGCTAGACTTTGCGCGCGCGCGACAATGTGCCTTACCCGACCGAGCGAAAGAGCAAGAGAGACAAGGATGAGAAGGGGGGAGGCAGGCACAAGTACAGCCAAGAACTAATAGACCACCTTTGTGAGGCAGGATAGGACTGCGTGGTGTGGTTTGAGACACCTCTGGTGCCTCCGCCGCCTCTGCCACCTCGGCATCTACATACGGGCACGATCTCCCGAGTTCCCATAGTGCTGAATTCAGCAACTAACCCTGGCCGCTGGCTTCACGTTCCAAGAGCGTCGCTGCTCAGTTCAGCCAAGTGCTTGGCTATAACGCTGGAAGGCGATGAAAAAGCGGAGGGCGACATATACCGTGGACTGGTCTCAGGATCGAAGGACCATTGGAAGAGATCGATGCTCAATTCGTATTATGATTGCAAATGGAACCACTTGGAGACTTCTAAAGTCACTTCATAGAACTTTGCGTCTAATTCGTCGCACTAAAAAATGTATGCATCAACCGATGTATAAATCGAACATCAGATAGACTTCGTAACGATCATCTCTGACGAAAGAACGGAAATAGAACTGTACTAAATTGGTTTCAATCTTTGATTCGGATTATCATCATTCGATCGTCAGACCGGAAGATCCAAAGTCGCGAGCCGGCCCATCCAATGCGGACAGTGTGGGTGCACATGTTGTGCACTCTCGTTGGACGATGGATCCGGATGGATATTGTCTCTAGCGATTTAGCTGTATGCACACTAGGCTGCGCTACAGAGTATAGACCTAATGGAAAATCGGGGTAATGACTCGCGAACAGACTGCTCCATCGAGGGCGTAACGAATTTACAATTACGTCGGATAGTTATCATTACTATCGGACGCGGGGGTCCGTTCTGCATGATTGCCGTGTCTGGTGTAGCGTCTATATGTGTATGATCAGTTGGCGCAGGGTGCGGGCACTTCCCACGAACCTTTTCTACATCTACTACACCTATACCATGGAAAATAACGATTATTATAGTGGTAGTGAACGTACTTATGCACTCATAAGCCGCTGGTGTGTCCTAGTCATTGTATTTGCCTAGGATGATGACTATTATTATTGCCGTCATACACAGAAACGCACTGTGCAGCACATGCCGGAGGGTTTATGACGCCGAGGCTAGCGGACGGGCCCGCCGACACCAGACGTCACAAATCTGCCAGCCTTTTGCTCACGCATCGCTCTATAGAGTCTTGTGAATTCACATAGACATTCATTTATCTGGTACAAATTTGTCGATGCATCTCAGCACCTACAACTTGTCACTTTTTACTGCACTATGTTTCGAGTCTTCTCTTCTTCATCTTGTAAACACGCGAGAGAAAAACAATGGTAGAAGATGTTTATCTTATTACCGTATTGTTGAATCAACTTTGGAAACAATGATAACTTAACTCATGTTTGTTTGTTGCAATGAAAAATCCTTTCAACCGTAGTTCATGAACATACATCGACTATTTGGTATCCTGAGTTCCTGCAATCCTGAGTTAGAAAAAGAAAAGAGATGTTTATCTTATTACCGTATTGTTGAATCAACTTTGGAAACAATGATAACTTAACTCATGCTTGTTTGTTGCAATGAAATATCCTTTCAACCGTAGTTCATGAACACACATCGACTGTTTGGTATCCCGAGTTCCCGCAATCCTGAGTTAGAAAAAGAAAAAGTGGTGAAAATGTTTTCTCTCCGACTCCGACGATTGAGCCCAAAGCTTCGAGACGCAGTCACGTTTATCTGATAGAGGGCCGCACGCCCCATCAACTAGCTGTAATCGCGGATGCATCGGTCATTGTTGCAAATAACAGCTCACACCCTGGCGGAGATGGGCTCTCGTAGGAAACGACGATGTCGATGACGACGAGGACGAAAGCTAGAAATCACGGCGTGCCGTTAGAACGCTCACGAGTTGGCCACGCGCACCTCGCATCGGACTATCCCATGGCAACATGTGCGGCGTACGTTGCAATCATCTCTCAAGTCCGCATCACGCTTAATCTTCCCGCATGAAGCGCCAATCCGAGCTTTCCTTGTAGTACAGTTTGGTGTACTATATTGTGAATATTTATTTATGAAGGAATACCATGAGACTCGGTAGCGTCCCGAAACTGGTAAACTCACCTAACTTACCGACGATCGCGATACGAGACACTGCAAGACTCTTGGAGTGTCTGGTATCGCTTAGTTTTAAGGGAATGTGAAATACCGACTTTGCACCTCAAAAGTTCGGAAGTGCCGTTTTTCGCGAATTATGAACAGATCGAAGCGAAAATTGAAACACAGACGCCAGTAATGTGAACTTCGTGCGTGAATTAGTCAGAATTTTGATTTTCGAAAAAAAAAAATTACAGATCAATTACCGGCAGAGAAATCTGTAATGAAAAATTCGATTTTTTTTTGCTATTTTTCGACAAAAACTGAGAAAAGCGACTAATTCACGCACTAGGTAATTAAAAATCACACATGATACGTGCATTCCGATTACGATTTGGGAGTAATAAATAAGCAAAACGCACTTCCGAAAGAATTGTCGGTAACTACGACAAATTTTCACGTCTCGCAGCAGCGATCTCTCTCGCACTCACGTGTCACGTGGTACATGTTTCACATGCCCTTAAGGGAATGTGAAACTTACTCAGTCGGTAACAAAAACTGTAATCAATCGTACGGAGATACCGAAAATATTCTGAGGCAAAGAAAAACATCAACGGAAGCGTATTTTAATTCTCCGTCCGATGATATTTTGTTTTCATCCACAATAAGAATAGTTTTGAAATGGTATGTATTAAAAAATTGCATCTGGCTCTCTCGCACTCACGTGTCACGTGGTACATGTTTCACATGCCCTTAAGTGTCTCGGTACTTCACGACGTCCCGACAGCCTTCAATAGCGAATGTCGCGTGTAACGATGCACAGGTCGGGAATTCGTCAACCGCTCAACTTTTTCGCCCAGACTACATCAAAGCTTTTTCCCGTTATATTGATTGAAAATAATAGTCTTTGTTCCGTCTCGACGATATATTACAGCGCGAGTGGTTGCGAACTTTTTGTTACACGTATCTGGCGGAGCTATTCGTATATGAATATAGCATCGGATGTTTGGTCGGGGGGGGGGAGCGGGAAAAAAATGTATGGAGGAGTGGCAATCGTATCTTGGCGAAAATAACGCACTCGAGAGTTCCACGACGTGCGACGAAGTGCGCGATGTCACGCGAATGTGCGGCTGGCTTTTACTCAACTCGACCGACAACTCCCGGTACGAAATCGATATTCCCCATTATCGTGAAGCCTACGGAGGGCAGAGAAGAAGGGGGGGCATCCTTGAATGCTTTCTCGCGATAAAACAAGAATCTCGCGTGCTGCCGTCCTCGTCGCCATCGTGCTCCCGAGAAATTGGTGAATATTTTAGGAATGTCGCCAACCAGAGAGACAATCATATACCTTATTTACAAAGTATTTTATGTACACTCTCGCATAGTATCTATAAAACGAGAAAACCCGGTGGAGACGTAAAATAACGATTGTTGAGACACGAATCTTGAATTCTGACCAGACAATCCGAATTATTCGAATTGAACAGACACCGAGATTCAGATTAAAAAAAAAGCTGACAGTTCTCGTTCTCATCTCAAGTTTCATCAGCACGAGAAACTCGCTGATTTTTGCCAGGTCGTTTAACGAATCCCTGCAAGGAACAACCGCAACAAAATCTTCATAAATTACAATCATGATATTTCGGAAGAAAAGTGTAGTTATGTTCCATAGAGCGGTTTGCATTTTCACCTCGTGCGAATATCTCCTATCAAACTACACACTATCATATCATTTGTAAATAAACCATCATACCCTCCCATTATCACCCAAAGACGCAGAATGGCGAACTATAAAAAACGGCAGAGCCGGAAACGAGCGATATACAAAGCCCTAACATAGCCGAAAGACTAACATATGATAATTATACGAGGATCGTATCACACTTGTCTGATCAACAAAAGCCTAAAATGTGCACACCCCTAAAATAAAAATAAAATTGTTTTTCATCATCATCAACTACATACTCGGTGAAAAGTCACACTTCCCTTCCTTGCACCATATCATTACCACGATGCGAACGAACCACCGTATCTCGTTACTATCGTAATTGTCTATAAAACATTCACCCGTGGAAAGAAGTCTGTTGACCGAACGGCAGCTAAAAGCCCAACGAAGCTAAAGAGCCACATGTGTGTGCAATATACACGCGACGTACACGCGGAGCCCGAGAGAATCACAGTAGTCTGTATTATGGTCACGCACTTTGTAATGTATAAGTACTGTAATACCCGCGAGTAAACTACATACGGGTCCGTAAGTACAGTCACGTGCAATTTGTATCACTGTATAGTTGGGATACCGTTTTGTTTACGGAGGGAACGTGCACAGAAGATAAAAAAAAGAAAGTAATTCAACCAATTAGTAGGCCCCTTTTCGAGAAAGTACTACATATTACTATACTATATACTACACGGTGACTCGTGCTTTCTGGCAACTTGCTCGCTCTGCCTTCGGTTTTCTTATAGCCGCCGACGTTCTTCCCGTCGCGAGGGAAACGCGTAGCCCCCGCGAAGTCGTCCCCGCTGCACGCGCAGAGTGAGATCAGTCATCCGAGCAATGTATAATTCATGAATAGTCCCTGCGCGTACTCGACCGCACGCGCATTATGCACGCCCGATTCCCACTATTAATTTGCATCGGTGCGATAACGGAGGATTATGCTGTGCGCCGGCGCAACGCGTATGTACCTATTACCGACGACACGACGATTTTATTTTCAGCTTCCGCACGCTGTTTAACGTACCGATGTCTGTGTGTACCTGTGCTTTCGTTTCCCTGTATTATTGACAACTTGGTAGTAATGAGGGACGTCGCTTTATGCGATAATAACGTCCCATCTTCAACGCATGAATTATTGGTTAGTTTGATAGTACTGTAATATGGAAATAATCTTTGATGATCAGGTTGTAGATTTTAATTTAGACAAATACGTAGGGTGTATTTTATTTGCAGCTTTGGCGTGTTGATCGAAATGAAAAATGTATCGCCAATAGTGTTAAAATGTATAATTGTCAAAAAATAAAATAGTGTTAAAATGTATAATTGTCAAAAAATAAAATAGTGTTAAAATATATAATTGTCAAAAAATAAAATAGGGTTAAAATATATAATTGTCAAAAAATACAATAGTGTTAAAATATATAATTGCCGAAAAATAAAATAGTGTTAAAATTCGGGCTGAACAGACTTTTTTGTAACCACGTAGATGATAAATTATCTTGAATTTTTCTCACAGTAAACACTCAGTGTAGTAGTACAAGTAGAACACACTGGCTTGGGTGGATAATATGCAAATCGTTCAGCATTAATGAGATCTTAACAGAGTGAGTGACGCCTACGTCGCTCCGCTAGAGCCTTAAGCTGATTCTACCTCTGTGAAAGGGAGGAGCAGTTTAAGGAGGTTCATCAGGAAGACAGGTAGCTCGTCAGAAGGGGTTAGGCATTATGTTGCAGCGCGTTAAGAGCCTTCCTTATACTGCAAACAGCTGCGTGATCTGTGGTTTTAATGAATCGTACTCATTAATAAAGTAGGCGACCGATTCGATTTTTTATCTGCTGTTCCATTCAGTTGGTCCATATCGAAAAATTGTTTTGTGATACAATTTTGACAAGGTGCAGCACAAAAAGTGCAATCATTTTTCTGAATATCCTCCAAGATGATATCTGCAAATGTCTATCTATTTATATAATTAATATTATTACAATAATTAAATCAATCCTTTTTCTAAAAACAATGTATTTTCCTGCAATATTCCAGATTCGCATGTTGCGTTGAATATTAGGATCGAAATAAATAAAAATCGACCGTGGAACGATACGACCGATCAGCAGAGAAATGTCTATTTGTCTTGGGGCTCGCACTGAAGTTGCGCCGTACGCGCGAGAAGGTAATTTCGCGTTTTGGCACGTACAGAACGATCATTAGGGTCTGCGCGAGAGACAGAGAGGGACGAGAGACTCGTGGCCGCCGATAGATGCAATGCGGGGAATATGATGTTATTAATGCATTCCTGGAAGCAAGATGGATTCTCATTTCTCTCGCTGATTACCCATAATTTGTACGTAATCGTCTGGCAGTCGTGGTTGTGGTGGTGCTGGAAAAGGGGGGTTCCACCTTCTCGGACCTGCCTTCGCGCTTTGATAACGTCCACATTCTCTTCTTTGCCAGATATATAGATGCAAATACACGCGCGTATCTTTTTCCTTGGTTTCCATCAAGCGGTTGCACACCTCATGGCAAATCGCCGATTTAAACGATTCTCCAGGCAAAATCAACGCTTAGGGCTGCACGTGCGATTATCCTTTAGGCCTACGCCGCTCAATTGAGCGACGTTTCGCGGGGTATCTTGCTGATACATGAGACATCGATGTTACACAGTAATCGTGTATTCAGAACTATTACATGATGCGTGCATTTTTTTTCATTTATCAAATCCAAAAACTGTACAAAAAAAAGGAAAATATGAGACGTTGGGATAATACAAAATACTTTATAAAAATGTTTGTTCTATTTGACTTTATGAAAATGTTTATTCCGTTTGACTTTATAAAAATGTTTATTCCATTTGACTTTATAAAAATGTTTATTCCGTTTGACTTTATAAAAATGTTTATTCCGTTTGACTTTATAAAAATGTTTATTCCGTTTGACTTTATAAAAATGTTTATTCCGTTTGACTTTATAAAAATGTTTATTCCGTTTGACTTTATAAAAATGTTTATTCCGTTTGACTTTATAAAAATGTTTATTCCGTTTGACTTTATAAAAATGTTTATTCCGTTTGACTTCATAAAAATGTTTATTCCGTTTGACTTTATAAAAATGTTTGTTCCGTTTGACTTTATAAAAATGTTTATTCCATTTGACTTTAAAAAATGTTTATTCCGTTTGACTTTATAAAAATGTTTACCAATGTTTATTCAAGACTTTATAAAATGTATAATTCCGAGTTCCGAATCGACCCCTTGTCACTTAGTTCCCCGACATCGCTCCTCATTTCCCAAAAATCGTTTATCCACATTTCGTCTGGCTCAACAAATATCTTAACAACCATTTCCTACAGCGCACCGCGCAACGTGATTTACTTTCGCTACACGTAGTACACATAAAATTGCTTTGCGAACCGCGAGAGCTGCAACGAGTATAGCCGAGGCATCGCCTGTTGGATTACCGCGAAGTACTTTTGCAACACTGTCGGAAGAAAGAAAGTATACTTAAGTCAGTTCAGCTGCCTCTTCGTTCCCCGCTTCGAGTCTCTCCAAGACCGATGATATTTATAGTCCTCGGTAGTGTTGGAACTCGAGCAAGAAAAGTAACCGTGATTTTTCTCTCGCCCCCTTTCTGAAGTGGCTGCGCGTCAAGCCTGCTTCGCCGGTGTCACAGTATCATTTCCCCCCGTGGTGCCCCCTGGCGACCAGGTGATCCTCGGAATGGGGGCCACACGACGTGAAGGACGATCGAGAGTGGGCACGTCGCGATCTGGGCGCGAGCACGATCTCTAATTGCGCCGGCGCACTCGACGCAAGCAGCGCAGATGCGTCGATAGTAAATTGACATTTTTTCCACATACACACGTTTTGCCGCCGCAAACCGCGATTCACGTTGCGCGAGCTTTTCTTCACGCATGCTACGGTTGGTGGTTGCTGAGATTATATACGTGAGAGACATCCGGCTGCCCTACACCAGATACAGCATTAAGCTTTATTCAATTCTGCTCGCGATTTGTAGCAAACGGAAAAGGATGTGGAAACGCGAGGTGGTGATACTTTGTTGCTCAGCTGCAGTCTCATTAAGGTAGTCCTTGCGATCAATATTCATTAAGCATAAATTCGAGGAATATGAGGGAGAACTGCAAACTCGATGGTTCTCGATGGTATAAAAATCTGAAAAAATTAATGAGTATTAAAGGCACTGAAAAGATTAATTTTGTGTAATAATAAATCGAAAATGTTATTAACAAATTGATGAAATAATACATTGTTTAACAAATATTTTGATGCCACAAGTTTTTTTTGCATGAAAATGATTCCTTCGTTTTTCTGAATACGTATGCATTTTTTCAGATTTTAGGGTTCACTTCGAATTTTCACATATTTATCCCATAAAAAATGCACAAAAAAAGTTCAACCAATTTATTCGCCGCTGCAAAATCGCCGAACCTAAGCACGAGAAGTGGGCGATGAGAGGGTAAATAATCGGTGTTGACTCGTTAGAGCTTTCAGAATTAAACGTAGCAAAGTTTCACCATATCTGAGCAGCTCATTCAACTCGTCAATGCTTCAAGGATCTATGCCGTACCTTCACCTCATCATTCTCACACTCCTTTCCCCTGTAATTAATATCTATTATCATTTGACGACCGCGGGCGTCATTGTGCCTACGAAATAGTTTTGCACGTCGTAACATTTATCCTCCAGCAATTCATATCATTACCAGCTCTATATAACCATGAAAATAAATCTTCCTGTGTCTCAAATCGTTGGAATGCAACGAAATTTAAAAAAAAAAATTAATCCTATTTAACCCAAATCATGAAATTACGTATAAAAAATCATCGTAGGTACTGATTGATATGATGACTTTTTATACCTAAAATGCAAAATAAAAAAAATAATTTGGTTTAACCAGAATTAATTTTTATTCTTCTCTCTAGTGTGACATATTTTATTTTTCTCTCTAAGTGACATCTATGTTTCCCGATCTCAAGCTTCTTTCCGTTCGTTTTTTTTTTTTTTTTTTTTTTTTTTCATCTCTCTCATGTGCACCTTTTATCTAAGATCGGGATGTGTGGTCGCCCGGTAATATATACCCTGGAGCGCTAGAGCACTCGTCCCGCTCCTCTCTCTCTCTCTTCCTCCCGGCGAGCTTGGGGTATGACGCGGCGGCGCGTTATACACAGTGCAAGTACAACGTACATGCATACACAGCGCGAGGAGCGTCGCTTCGCACAGAGCAGCGAAGCGCGCACGCCGCGCGATAAATATTGCGGTGTGAATGCTTGTTAATGAGCGGCGTGTAAGCTCTCGTGTGCACGATGAGATGCACCGGGCGAGAATCCGTGCGAGCGAGCGAGCGAGCGAGGACGGGGTACCCGCGAGCCCGTTCTACACTCCTCGCTTATGATTAGACACGACGACGACGAGGAAACCGAGATTACTCGTGTATAGAGTATATACAGTGAGGGAAGTGCGGGGAAAATGGGACGCTAGGGCAAAATGGGACACCGATTTTTTTAGTTCCAACTATTTTTAAGGGCAAAATGGGACGGACCCCCATTTTGTGAAAATCGCGTCTATATGACAATGTTGAGTGTTTTAAGCTATCTGGCTTTTGAAAAGTCACTTTGAAAATAAAATAAAATAAAATAAAATAGAATACCATAAAATAAAATGAAATAAAATAAAATACCATAAAATAAAATGAAATAAAATAAAATAAAATAAAATAAATCTTTACAATTGTTTTTTTTTTTGCGAAATAACTATTAAGGAGTATCACCAAGTAAAAAAAACATGAATTTCTGAATTTGGGAGTCTGTCCCATTTTGCCCGCACATTTTTTTTTTTTTTGCCGACGATCAGAATGGATGGTTGGAATCGGATTTTTGGATCAAAAGCAATCGAAGTACACTTTTGTTTTCATCATAAAACAATTTTTCGCTTATGCGTCCCATTTTGCCCGCACCTCCCTTATATATATATGTTGGCATTCTGTACTCTTCACACGCTTGCCTATGTTCGCTTGCTTTTGCCAGCCGGCTAGCCAGTCCGTCTCGGCTTCTCACCTATACCATAGATTCTCCTGCCCGCGCGCGCTTACCGTTCCTCGGGCCGTCGCATAAATCCGTTTTTTCGGCGTGCTCGTTAGAGCCACGCTGACTCGCCGTCTAATTCCTCGTGTAAGAAATAAGCCACCACTCGCGACTTCCTTCGTTATTCGTTCGACGGCAGCGCCGCGCCAGCGAGAGTAGTCGGGTTTAACGGACCGGAGCGGAGACCCGACGCTCGGAACTTTTGCCTCAGCTGTTCACCGGTAATGCGGCCGGACACTTGTCACTCGTAAACTTCGACGCTGAGGATCGGCCAAGTTCTTTCCTCGCCTCTCTTCCGGCTGATGTTAACGGAAGTCTCGATAAATGAAAATACTCATCATTCTCAATGATTAATTTGTAAAGCATTTACAATTACCGTCGATTTGCTTTAGAGACGAAGAGCATAATTTTGAATACAGTATAATTAATTTCTGAATTTCATACATATTTATGAAATTAAATGTCTAACGACAAATGGAATTATAGACCTTTTTACACAAGAATCATGTATAATTAAAATTAATTTTTCAAATAAAAAATAAATTCAAATAAACAAAAATTTCAAATAAAAAATAAATTCAAATAAAAAATAAATTCAAATAAAAAATAATTTCAAATAAAAAATAAATTCAAATAAAAACTAAATTCAAATAAAAAATAAATTCAAATAAAAAATAAATTCAAATAAAAAATAATTTCAAATAAAAAAAATTTCAACTAAAAAAAGAAACAATTTAACGGATTCGTTACATAGTTCCGAGGTTTCTGAGGAACCCGCGAAATAAAATAGCCTGCCATCTGGCGTCTCTCCCTTCGGGAGAGCCAGAGCGTGAGTATTAGCAGTGCGAAATGTTGGTAGCAGACACAATTGCTAGATGGCTTTCTGGCGTGGTAATGACAGCCACCATTCCGCTCTGGGGCCGGGCGCCTTACAACCTTATAATTATGACTTTATTCTATTACGCTATTCTGTCGAGCTCATCGCGAGCTCGAGCACGTTTTATTGCAGCCGAGATGTGCAGCGAACACTCGGCTCTTCACGTTCAACGCTCTCACGTCGAAGAGCTGATGGCACTTCGCGAAGCTACAGTCCACTGTATCATAGCGCTGAGGCGTACTTTTTCAGCGATTTTTATTTTATTTTATTTTTTGTACATTGGACGGGACAAGCTCTTGAAAACAACAAATATAGACGGCAGAGTAACAAACCTGGCAAATAAAAAATCAAATAACAATTAACAAAAATAAAGGAAACGAAACAAAATAATAATATAGTAATAAATAATAATAATAATAATAAGATAATATTAAAATAATAAAAATAATAATAATTATTATTATTATAACATAATATTAAAAGAATAATAATAATAATTATTATTATAACATAATATTAAAATAATAAAAATAATAATAATTATTATTATTATAACATAATATGAAAATAATAATATTATAGTTATAATATTACTATAATATTACGAGCAATACTATAATATTTACGAGCAATATTATAATACGCGATTTTTCTTAATTTCCTCAATATCATTATTTTGAAATCGCATACAGGTCGACAACTTCATTGTTCAAAAATATCATGAATGTAGTTATAATCTACAGCAACAAAAACATTTTCACCGTATACGAAGGTTCAACGTTACAAAACCAGCTACGTGAAATCCGAAAACTGTTATTGCCGCAGAGGATTGGGCCATCGTCTAGATCCGCCGCGTATTACGCAGCCGGCGCTACATGTGTGCCATATTCTAATGAGATGGAAAGTGAGCGCCAAATTTATCGGAATCGCCGGCTGTTTGCGATTTTCCAGCGTTCGCTATCTCGGCCGCTCGCGCACGGATTGCATTATGCATGTACGTGTTATACGTATGCACATGTGGTACGTTACGGTTTACAATTGCAATAACGCATCGCGCGCGCCGAGCGGAAGGGAAGTCACCGGGAAACGTACAGTCTCCCGGGGATCCCCTTCACCTTATGTTGACGCGGGCACACCCTTATCTTGTCGGAAGTATTCCACTTGCCTTGGCAACGAGCCCGCGTGCTGCACTATATTTTAGTATTCCATTCCGACTTCGCTTAACCTTAAATACATTGAATATTCGGACTCGTAATGCGAGCGATCTCATTCCGCGTCTTTTTCAGTGAAAACAAATATTTTGCTAATTTGTAAATATGCATGCATTGAACAAAATTCGGCAAAAAGTTATACACAAATGTTTCGCTGGTTTAAAAAAATTGGAAACACTGGGTTTGACTGATAGATGAATTACAATAAAAACATTATTTATATTAACCCTTCGTGGTCACTCTGGGTCCGGAATAAATACCTTTTTTGTAGCCGGCACTAGGATAATATTTTTTTTATCAAAAGTACTATATTCAGAGAGTATCAGGTTAAAATTTGAGTTAAATCGATCTTTTATTTACGGAGTTATGATTTTTTTAGTAAAAAAAACGTTTATTTTTTCGATCTTTCACATTCATTAATTGTTTAAAATATGCTGCAATTTAATATTGTGAAATTTCTTTTTTTGTAAATTATCTACAAAGTCTAAAGTATATTCTGTAATTTTTTGATATTTTTCAAGCCGGCAGTTTGGTCGCAATACACGGTCAAAGATGCTCCGGGTGAAATCCACCCAGAGTGACCACCGTGATCGGTGTGAGAAGTGACACATTTTGTCTTTGAAGCTATGATCACTTGGATGCATTCCAATGGCATTAATTCAAAGACTTCGCTTAACGCGTCGCCCATTAAGGCCTCATCGAACTTTATTCAACGTCTCTAATAGACGAAGAACGAGAGAAGACACGGACGCGGATGAATATCGCGTGATGCGATATTAAGCGCGTGTGTATCGACAAGATCCGCGTTATCCCACGGGCCACCGCGCGCGGGTGTTCTATCCCTATCATTATCGCAAGTATAGTCTACGAGCGCTTGTGCGGCGTACAGCCCGAGAGGAGAAAAAGAAAGCAAACATAGAGAAAAGGAGAGAGACGAAGGAAGAGAGGCGCTCGTTGGGCGATAGGAGGGAAAGCTCGGAACCGCAATTAATTCAAAGATCGTAAAGGCGGCGGCAAGAAGAAGAAGAAGGAAGAGGGAAGAGAGGGGGGCTCGAAAAAAGTGCCCCGGTTATTTATTACGCACGAAAACATCGCGGAATCTCGCTGTAATGATATGTCATTAGGGCATTAATATCCAATCCCCGGTATTTTTACGGTCATTAATCATTTGTCACACTGTTAACGTTCGCCGATTTTATATGCATACGTGTATACCGTTTCGCAACGAGGCGGTGGCCCCGGCAATGATGCCCGCCATTACGCTTTTTTGCGTGTTTATTAGTCTCAATGCAATTTTCAACGACGACGCGAACCACTTTTAGCTGTGTAATGCATAAACGGGCGTGGTCAACACACCCTCGGTATACCCTCGAGGTACACGTGTACCAAACGTGCACTTCCACTTGGCGTATAATTCGCAGCTCTCAAATTTATCCCATCGATCGCACGATTTATTGATGATACATAAGTCCTGTCATTTGGACCGCTCATCAAGAAAATTCGTTTATAAGCAAGATCACAGAGCGACTCACGCTCGAAGCCAAAAAATAATCGTAATGAAAGAAAGCCGCAGTGCTGATACCCAGTTTACGAAGGGTTTCCCAGGTACACGTGTACACCGAGAGAAAAAATGTCCTTGATTCCAAAGAAATGGGTGGATTGAATTTTTTTCATTGATTTCAATGAAACATTTCTTTGAATTTCAAAGACACGATCTCCTTGATTTAAAGAAACGATATGCCTGACGGCACCCGGTCTGTCAACGTTTGGCTCATTCGCGATAAGTCGTATTTGTGTTTCGCGCGCAAGCTGATCTGTTATGTTATAGTTAAGTCAAGTCAAATCAAGAAGACAATCATTGGTTAAACCATCGAAGTTATTGGTGAACATATCTAAGTACTATGGTACGTGACCAAAAACTTGGTGAACACAACCTATAATTCGGTTGATGACATCATTCAAAGAAAATATAATATTAACTTAATGATATTATTTCATTGACCTCAAAGAAATGTTTCATAGGTTGAGATTTCAAGGAAATTTCATTGAATCAAGGAAACTTTTTCTCTCGGTTTATACTTGGTATATAATTCGCAGCTCTCAAATTTATCCCATCGATGCCACGATTTATTGATGATACATAAGTCCTGTCATTTGGACCGCTCATCAAGAAAATTCGTTTGTAAGCAAGATCACAGAGCGACTCACGCTGGAAGCGAAAAAAAAATCGTAATGAAAGAAAGCCGCAGTGCTGATACCCAGTTTACGAAGGGTTTCGGAGCGGAACGAGAGTGGAACCGCGACGAGCTGATCCGATCTCAGCTTCCTCGTCTGGTAACGTCTCGAGCTCCCTTTTCACAACAATTGCACTCTTTATATCTTGTTTTTGTGGGAAATAACGCTTGATTCGAGAGAAAGGAGATTATAAATATGAGTCCAGTTTGAAGTAATCGAACTCCGCGACCACACAGATTTTTTTTTTTTTTCAGACTTGTCGATTCTTCGCCTCGCTTCCTGGTCTGTTTTCAGATTTAATTGTGTGTTAAAAATCGTTTTGCAGCTCCGCCGAAGAGTGATATATCGATGCTCAGCGTGTTTAACGCGTGTTACAGCTTCCGGTTCACAGACTCCGAGGCATATCTGGTGGAGTTGATCCGCAGGCTACATAAGCGTGTATTTCGATATCTAATATCTTGGGAAGAAGCGCAACCGGCGACTGCCTAACGATTCTTGTTGCGGTGGAGCGAGAGAGACGCGAGATACGACCCCTCGAAGATCCCGCCGAGTGGATCTCTGTCGGCATTCTCAGAGATAGAGAATAGAAAGATCCAGATCGATCCAGCACACAGCAACACGTCTTGATGGTTTTTTTTTTTTTTTTTTTTTTTCTTTCACGATCGAGAGACAAGACGTGCCGGCTGGCTGGCTATTGGCGTGATCGCAGAGTCTCATCAGGAGCTACTGGTCTCGCGCGAGAGATCGAGACGAGATTCTCGACTCTCCGCCGAGTTGCATTCAATTAAGACGGAAGAGAGAAGAGCGGGCGCCTCGCGCGCCCCGCTTGATAAATCACTCGACGCGAGCCTCGCGAGAGAGGCTGGCGTAACCTTTTACTCGGGGAGAACAAGCGCACGCGGACCCCGCACCGTCCCGCGTGGTCGCGAGTCAACGGGCAATTAGTTTCGCTAATTAAGGATTAGTCCCTGATAGTCACTGTTTGTCGTGTTAATTTGACTCACGTATTTTCGCGGATGCCAAGTGGTCCGGCTTGGGGGGATGTTCTATTATGAGCGGAAAGTTTGTAGTCGTTGCTGGGCCGTCGGAATTGTCGATGCCTCATAAGCGGATTCGAATAGATGGGGGTGGAATGGTGGAATGGTTGGCTGACATGGGCGGTGAGTCTGGGTTCGAATAAGAAATGTTTTTTTCGAGATATCGACTTTTGAGCTATACCATCGTTCTCAAGTCGCATATTCTACCCCCGAAAACAGTGGTTATTAACCTTTTTTAATCGATTTTGAAAAAAATATTTTTTTGGCGACGAAAAAAATATTTTTTTGGCGACGAAAAAAATATTTTTTCTGTCAGAAATCGCAGATTCGGCCCCGGACCGAAAATCGCGAAAATCGACCCCAATTTTTTTTTCTTTTCAAAATATCGACTTTTAACCTATACCATCGTTCTCAAGTCGCATATTCTACCCCCGAAAACAGTGGTTATTAACCTTTTTTAATCGATTTTGAAAAAAATAATTTTTTGGCGACGAAAAAAATATTTTTTCTGTCAGAAATCGCAGATTCGGCCCCGGACCGAAAATCGCGAAAATCGACCCCAATTTTTTTTCTTTTCAAAATATCGACTTTTAACCTATACCATCGTTCTCAAGTCGCATATTCTACCCCCGAAAACAGTGGTTATTAACCTTTTTTAATCGATTTTGAAAAAAATATTTTTTTGGCGACGTTTTTTCTGTTAGAAATCTTAGATCCGTCCCCGGACCGAAAATAGCCAAAATCGCCCCCAATTTTTTTTCTTTTCAAAATATCGACTTTTAACCTATACCATCGTTCTCAAGTCGCATATTCTACCCCCGAAAACAGTGGTTATTAATCTTTTTTAATCGATTTTGAAAAAAATATTTTTTGGCGACGTTTTTTCTGTCAGAAATCTTAGATCTGGCTCCGGACCGAAAATCGCCAAAATCGCCCCCAATTTTTTTTCTTTTCAAAATATCGACTTTTAACCTATACCATCGTTCTCAAGTCGCATATTCTACCTCCTCTACTGTTGCTGCAGATACCTGACAATGTAAATAAGATTCAAGTGCTGATCCGTTCTGCAGGATCTCCGAGCTAGCAAGGGTTTGTGCACGTTGTTCGGGCCAGCCCGGAGTTGCCCACCGCTGCATTTGCCGCTGTGTCGCTCGCGTGCGCACGATCAGCGACCAGATTCGCGCACTCCCAGGCCCCCACCTTGCACAGTCGTTCCAGTCTAGGTATATTCCCAGACCGCCTGGCCATTTATTTTCGCATCTTTCTTTTGTGGGTACCACTCGAACGTGGGAGTGACCGAGGCACGTAATTTTCAGACAAGGCTTTCGGAATACTTGAGAGATGTGCACGACTGCTTGCAACCCTTTTGACCAAACTCCATCCAATCAGGTGATTGAATAATCCGAACTGGACAGGTCGGACGGATTAGATACGATTTGTTTGGTGTTTGGTTAAATATGTTTGGTTTTTTAATTCTAGATGAACGAGTCACGAGTTATCCTGTCCACGCCGAGTGCACTTTTTTTTAGAGGTCAAGGGAAATGAAGTCCCAATGAGTGGATTTTCAACATTTCTGAACGAAAATTTCACAAAATACTCGTGAAACATGTACCTTTGATATGCTAAATTGTTTAAATAAAATCTCTCAGGATACATTTTTTAAAAATTAGTAAAAATCTTCAAAAAATTTTAATATCAATTTTAATTAATTTTAATATTAGTAAAAATCTTTTTAAATTTTTACTCGCTATCTAAAGTGGCCATGAAGAATATCAGCTAATCGCATATTTACGTCCATGAAATGTAAATATAAACTAATGACGCCAGGCTGCCTTATAATATGATATTTGACATGGCCCTGACCTGGGTGATACATTGCAACCCTGATGCGTGCCGCATTACCGATATCTCATCTGGCCCTAATGACACAGGCGGCTTCACTAAATTTCTGCTTAGAAGCGGCGTCCATAGCAAGCAGCAATTCTTGGTTCCGGACATTAACGCAATGCCTGCGTGCCCCGCACCATAATCGTAAATCCGCGAGTACCGCACCGGCCAGAACGAATACTACAGTCGTAAATTCAAAGTCTCCCTACGCGTGGTGCAAACACGAGATCGCGAGCTCACCGAACTGCAGACACGTGGGCATTAGGCGCACACAGACCCCGTGACAAAGTTTATTCACTTGTCCCTGGTGACGTCTCGCTTGCACGTGTTAATTTAGAATTTATGCATTCTATAACGTGTACTCGCGTTAATAGAGACGTCCCCCGGGGGCGTCCTTAATGGAAACTTAATAGCTCGTTAACGAGTTTGAGCAACGATTGATTTATCGAGAAAAGTACCGAAATGGTTTGCTCTGCAAACTGATTTGATAAAATTACAATTTTTGACAGGAATGAAAAAAAAAAGAAATTCATAGTTCAGCATAATTGGCTGAACCTTTGAAAATTATTTAATTTCACTAATTTATAAAATCTATAATTATTATCCCAACCGTGGATGTGATAATGAATTTGTTTCAATTAATATTCCGTGGTGAGTCGTTGGTAGGGTATGAATAAAAAAAAAGTACCTAAGTTCATTCCACAACTCATCCCTGATTCAGATTTTTGACACGTTGAACAGTTTGATTGAAATAAAATAACCGATCATCGGTCGAACGGATTGAGAAATAAGGGTCTCAACAAGCACCATCGATCGGATCGCACGCGCACAGACTCCACGAAGTCACGCTGACTGAACATCAATATTTCTTCATCCTCGTAGACTCTTAGTGGTCTTTTAATTTTCCTATCCTCACCGATAATCTGCGGCGGGGCGTCGTAGTCGTTAACGAAACACGCGTCGGATTCACGCCTCGTGCATACGAGATCATATGAAGGATATAAACGCTTCGTGGGGTCGAATATATTATTCAACGGCGTCTTTTTTTCATTCTTGCGGCCATTACTGGTAGAAGTGAATAAATGACGCGAAGCGAAGTACCGTTAATTAATTCAAAATGCCAATCTAGAATTACCGATGTGATAGTATTTTGTCACACTAAATCAGTGAAACATAAAACTCCTATATTAAAAAATCGGTGGATATCAGATCCTAATCTAAAAAATTGATGATTCTGTCTCCCCACATTTGATCAGAACAGCAAAATCTACTTTCGAGAATGCTTTTTCATTAATACTTCCATTACATTCTAAGTTTATTCTTCTTTCCATCTTCCACGTATTTTAATATATTCGAGAGAGAGAAAAATATATTGCCCCTGGTAACCTATACGAGGTAATATCATGATCGAAAAGGTTGGGCGCGGGAAAATCTGCGTCCCGTGTGCCGGATAATATACCGGCCATTAGTTAATAAGCGTTGTACACGGGCGTATATATAGCATTATGAACTGTATGCTTAGTGGCATCATCTTGGACGTGCATCGAGCACGCCCCTTTTTCCAGCAGAGTCCTGCGTCCCTTCACTGGCGACGACGAACTACACGCGAGATCGGAGGATGGGTTCGTCTCTCTCTCTGCAAACGTTTAATCATTATTCTCGTGGTACGTTCAGGACTAACTCTAACGCTTTCGGACCAACGTTGGCCTGTGTACCCCGAGGTCCAGCACGCAGCCCGGTCTCTCCTGTCTAATGTATTCTAATGGTATGCCGCCCCGACAATGAGGCACAACTCATCCAGCAAACTCCTACACTCGAGAAATAGGCAGACTGCAAACCTATGGCAAACGCACGGGTATGGATCTGTTATCTCTTATCTCGGAACTGGTTGGCTCCGTTTTTCTTTCGTTCTTTTACGCTGTGTGAGCGACGGTGTAATGTCGTGAAGCATTCAAATGTTAGAGAGCATCTGGATGTGCACACGAAGATATTGGGTAGATATTACCCGCGGAAAAAAATAGTATGAAAAGCACTCGATATATACCACATATTGCCAATTAGAATTAATCAACGAAAATAACTAAGGAAAAAGAATAATAATAACAATAATAATAATAATAATAATAAGAAGAAGAAGAAGAAGAAGAAGAAGAAGAAGAAGAAGAAACAAGAAAATGTGTATCTCATACTTGCTCTATTTAAGTTATATAAAAAAAAGGAAACTGAATGTACAAATCGAGGGCTGAAGGACCACGGTCGACGGTCTATTGACAATAAGAAACAAACACCTACGATGTAATTATAAATGTAAAGCTGTAACCTGTTTTCTATTGTCAATAAATATACTGCTACTACTACTAGTATGAAAAGAGTGTTTCTGTACTATGAACCGTCGAAGTCGTCAATTGTAGGTTTTTTTTAACATACTTTGAATACGTCAACGGTTCGTATTACAGAAATACTCTTTCAATACTTTTTTTTACGCAGGTACAAAAACAAAAATGCATGTTTTCGACGATTCGTTTCACCGCAACGAATCCGGTGATTTAAAAGTTATAGGTGAAATATGGTGTGTTAGCTGCATGCAGCAAACTGCATTGCGGGTGTATAAGGGGAGCACTTGGACAGGGATCGTGCCGAGTTTATAAAATGTTGCGGGGTTCGTTGGAGGGGGATGGGATGGCTCAACCCCGGGACGTGCCAGGACACTTTGCCACCAGCGGCAGCGCTCGGGCTGAGCGGGATGCCCGCATTGCGGACAATCGCCGTAACTGGGGCTTCGTAAAATTGCAACGGGACCCGTAGGCCGCGCGCGGCTTAATCGTCGAACGATTGACCGCGCACTCGCTGTGGATACCTCAGGATATTCATTGTGTGTATTATACACGGTTTGCACGTCGTACTTGTGTGTACTACGAGGTGTACAGTGGAGAACCGGGAAGGCCGTGCGGGTCAACCGAGGTCTTCTCTCGGGTCCTACACACACACATATATAGCGGCATACACATTAGCGCTAACCCGCAGCTCTGCGGTGAACCATCAGCCTCCATCCTCCCAGCCTCTCTCACTTTCGTCCGCTTAGCGCGAAAGATGCTACGAACTTCCGGAGGCGTGACAAGATTGATTAGGTTATACCTCATCCTCGTATGCATCTACCTACCTAATATCCACTTAGCTTGGATACACATAAGAGATTTAAACCTTCTGGCTTTCTTTTCGTTTCCTCCTTGGCTTTTGTGTATATTATATAAAATAAGCAGCCGTCGAGCTATTCGTTATTTACAAACGTGCAATTGTGAGGTTGTAAAAAAATGATCGTCTTAAGTATCTCTCCCGAAGCGCAAGACTCTTCTATTATCCTACGGCGGAGTGAAGATTGCGCAAGAAGTAAGAATCGTTTTCCTTCTACACGTGTCCCGCAATATTTGTGAAGTTCACATATATTTGATTGTATAGTTATTTGATACAAATAAATTTTACTTGTGTCGAACAAAATTGTGTTTGTTTCGAACAAAATTTTGTTTGTTTCGAACAACATTTTGTTTGTTTCGAACAGAATTTTGTTTGTTTCGAACAAAATTTTGTTTGTTTCGAACAAAATTTTGTTTGTATCGAACAGACCCCATCAGAACGATTTTTCCGGGTGCGTTAATTTAATTCACCGTCGGTTTTTTCGCAAAATTCCTCGAAATGAAAATTGAATTCAAACGGAAGATTTTAATGTTGTCACTCAAATCTGAACCTTTATGACATGAGAGAAGAAGAAATGAATTACGCTCGGAGAGCTCCAAGATTGCGCGGGTATCGTCACGAATCCTATAACCCGAGGCTGAGACGATACGTCGACGCCCCCCTCTGCTCCCTCGCGCCTGACCTATACGCTATATGGTAATTTGGCCAAACGCTTGTGGGTTCCTCGCGCGCGCGCGCGCGCGCCCGTCCTCGACGTGAACTTTGATAATAACGCCGGGAGTGAAAAGGCGGCATGTCGCGGAGGTGGTACCGAAGCGGGAGTGGCGCACCAGCCAGGTGAAGCCGTAGCCGGCGCGCATCGCCAGCCGCATACTCCAACGGCACAGGTGAACCAGGAACTATTCGACGGTTGCTCGATCGCTCGATCGCTCGATCTTCGAGACGTGCCCAGCGTGCAGGTACCTGCGCAGGGGACCTATGCGCCTCTATACATATTATACGGAGATACCATATCTGCCTCACTGCATTACCACACGATATGCTCACTAAAATAAACCCCCTTCGTGAACAAAGTTTCGCAAAAAGTCGAATTTTGCAAATTGACTCATGCGCCTAAAAGATCACACCCGCAAATCCGCATGACAATGGCCAAAGTTCGCACGACTGTCAGCATGAAAATGGATCTTCATGTATTTTCATCACCATATGACAGCGTCGAATCGCGCATTTCTAGAAGGGGTACCCCTTTCATTTTTTTGCGATTTTTGAGGGTCAGACTTTAAGATTCTGTAAAAAATTTCAGGTTGACACAAATCAAAATTTCTAATTTTGCGACAGACTTGAATTAAGGGGGCCCCTTTCGTCTTTTTGCGATTTTTGAGGGTCAGGCTTTAACATTCTGTAAAAAAATGTCAGGTTGACACAAATCAAAATTTCCAATTTTGGGACAGACTGAATTAAGGGTGGGCAAACCTTTATTATTTAGGCCAGACATTGATTAAGGGCGCTGGAACAGACAAACAGATAAACAGACAAACAACTTTCCAAAAAATATATATATAAGATATACTCATCCAGCGTACCGGGTGCGGCTTGAGCACAGAGTACCTAATGTGGAGTACCCTATGGCGTCGCAATGCATAAACGTATACACGCGGGCTTTATGCACTATCTAAGCTATAAGAGTGTCTGATGGCCTAGCCGCGGAAAACATACTCGAAGCTACACCCGGGGTAACGTCTTCCCGAGCTCGATTAAATGTCGATGGCCGTGCTCGAGTACCACCTCGCCTCCTCTCCCTCGCACCGTCTTCATCGTCGTCCGCGGTTTATTTATCGAACGGCGAGCCCGGCTCTCGGTTGCCCTACCTATTTTCCGCGAACGGCGGCTGCGGCATCAGGGACGCTCGGGTTGTCGCTGCCGAGCGGCAAGCCGGAGAGCCCATCATCGAGTGAAACTCGGCGCGCGGTGTGCACAACCGCCGGATTCTTCGGGGTCCGCGCGCCTGGTCTCTAAAAGATCTGGCACACTTCGTGCACACTCGTGGCGCACGTACCCCGCGCTCATACGGGGATCGCGCGCACGAGCTCAAAATTTACGGCACGCGAGCCTCGTACCACCACCACGATGCATTCTCGCCTCCTCCGCTCCCGCTGCGGCCCGTATAAACCGCGATATACAGTCTGCGCGGGGGCCCGTCGCTCGTGCTCTCGCAGCGAGCGAGCGTCGTCATCGTCGGCGTATGGGTACACCGATCCCTCTCTCATCCGTGAACTGGTATCTGGCCCGCGCTTGTGCTTCTGCCGCGCTCGAAGTTGTCGTTTGCGCAACCTGTGTATATGCGCGTCGAGCGCAACTGTACGACTGCAATAGGGTAAAAGCGTATGGACATGGGCAGGTGAGGAGAGAGAGAGAGAGAGAGATGTACACCGGCTGCACCCAGTCAGCCGTTCCTAAATCCTCCGGGTAGAGACGACGACGACGACGACGACGAGAGTAGCGTAATAAGATATACCTGTATGGTCGTTGTGTATTTGGATGACAGCGAAAGCTAACCTAATGTAGCCCAAACCACGTATCGCAATATCGGTGATATCGGGTCTGTGCTTTGCGTAACTCTATGGGGGGTTTGAATGTGGCTGGGTAATCTGCTTCGAGAGAAAGAGTTTCCTTGGATCCGAAGAAATGGGTGGATTGAATTTTTGACATTGATTTCAAGGAAATGTTTCTTTGAGTTTCAAAGACACGGTCCCTTGACAACACCAACGGATCCATTTGTGAGCCTTTAGCAGACTAAAGTTCACTAACTGGGTTTTCATTTTTAGGCTTATGATGTCCAAAAAAGCATTCGTTGTTGGGTCCTAATCTTAGTATTGTGTCTGCAAAAGTTAGACCGCCCATTCAAAAGCGTACTTTTTGATTCCTGGATGAGACCTACACCTTGAATTCCATCCGGTGTTATCAGGGGTAACCAAGAACTTGGTCGACATAACCTATAATTTAGTTGATGACATCATTCAAAGAAAATACAACATTAACTTAAGGGCATTGTTTCATTGACGTCATAGAAATGTTTCATGGGTTGAGATTTCAAGGAAATTTCATTTCATCAAGGAAACTTTTTTCCTTCGCACTTAAGGAGGCGATAAATGCGAAGTAAAAACGTCTCCAGAGTTTTAATAGGCTGAGCATCATACAGGAATGAGGGACGAGTATGCAGGGGAAGAGACAAGAAACACTTGCTTTCCTACGTTGGAACCTACTCTTCCTCTCGTGTCCGTTCTTTCGCTGGAAGATGTCCCAACAGGTCGTGCACCGAGCGCCCGTTGTACCGTTCTGATTAACGGCCCTTTCGGATTATCTAGCGTCCCCTCTGTACACAGCCGCGCGCGGCATTGTCGTCTCAATCCGCGAAGCATAAATCCGTGGCGATCCTTCTCGTTGTCGTCGTCGTCGTCCTCCTCTACGCCGTTTCTGGAGAGAGTATGAGGATCGTTCCATACGGTGTACGGTATGTATCGGGTCTCCATAGAGCTGCTGGAGGAGGACCTCTATGTTCAGATCCTCGCCGAGAGCTTCGACCTAAATGCTACCAACGTCGTCTTGATAACCTAACGCAGTTTCCATGCAACGGCGAGAATCCCAGGTGGATTACACGATACTTTGTTGAATATGATTGAAACAATCCATATACGAAGATCCAACGGAAACTCGGCTGCGCCGCGTGGGCGCTCGCGTTACAACTGTGCACACAATTCGATCGTTATAACCATTCGTGCGCTATTAACCATTCGACTCGTGGCGCGCGCAGCAATCCGGACGGCCGGTGGATGAGGATTCACTGGGCGGAAGGACGAGAAGAGAACGACGTTCCTTCGCGTAACGAACGGGCAAATCAGAGCTATGATACACCGCGCGGGAGCGGCTCAGCCTTGCGGAGCGCATACTCCCGGCTCCCGGTATGCAACGAGAGGTACCTGTCTCTCGTTGTTGATCCCCCTCGCCGCGTCTCTGCTTCTCCCGGGCGCCCGGGAACTTTAGTATTCCGCCTGCGTCAAATGTTAACTCGTGCTACTAACTATGCGCCGCTCTTTTCTTCTTCTTCTTCATCTCCTTTTTCTTAATCTTCTTCTCTTTCTTCTCCTTCTTCATCTTCTTCTTCGTTGCCGTCTTGTGTTTCTGTCTTTCGAGGTATAGTGACTACAACTGGAACGAACGTCCGAGTAACGACTAAGATCGTAGAGTAAAAATAATAATTTAATAAAATAATAATAATAATAAAATTAGTAATCTGTCGTCCTTTCGAGCCTATAAGGAGCGTCACATAGGTACCCAAGGTGTATACTGATTAAAATCGAAGACTTGGAAGGTATGTTCAAAATTGAAAACCGATGGCGCTATGCATGTTGACTGTGTTGTTGAGGCTGTGGCCGTAGATTGTATTGGCCTAATGGAATAAATCCTCCTTCATTTTACGTTTCGCCCTATGGTCGGGACCTCTTCAGAATTATGTTATTATCTGCACGATATTATCTCTTCATTCCTATTTTCAATTTTTCCTGTGTTGATCCCTCGTTTTTGGCGTTGTT
Source organism: Pimpla rufipes (assembly GCA_963932165.1). Lineage (NCBI taxonomy): Eukaryota > Metazoa > Arthropoda > Insecta > Hymenoptera > Ichneumonidae > Pimpla > Pimpla rufipes. The sequence goes on from OZ010630.1 coordinate 28,334,318, forward strand.
AAATGTGATGCTGTTCTTAATGTTTATCTTTCTTTCCTTTCTCAGGTCTCCGAGATCTCCGATCATTGATGGAAAGGGAGGTTATGCTATCGATCTTTAAGCAGATGTTCTAATGCGTGGATTGTTATTAAACAATGTAAAGCCACCAAAAAATTTACAAACCGGAGATCCCGGTGCACGTGCCGTCACATTTTTCGAGGTACTGCTAATGCATGTTGAGCGCGGTGTATGAAAAACGTCACCATTTGTCGAATATCGTGTACGACAAGAAGATGGCTCAGGTGTCAACATTGCAGCTATCAAATGATAAATTCTATGGTCAGTGTTGTCGCAACATCCACCGACCACTCTTTCGGCTTCCGCTAACAGAAGACGCAACACTATTTTCACCACAGCTCCGACATTTTTCCATCAACCACAACATCACATCCATATTAATCCTCGATCTCCAGCGCGGCGCCTGCGCGTCGGCGCTCAGTGCTTCGTTTCCCCGAGGACGCATTTATCATCTCATAGACAGAACAGTGGTGAGGTGAATCAAGAAGAGACACGAAGGACACTCAAGAGAGCTCCGCGCGCTAACTTCGCTGAGGCGCGGAAGCGGCATTCATCGCTTGATTTACCGATCTAAGCCTAAGCCCTATTTGTCACAAGTTCTCCGCGTATAATTTCGCATCTAATATCGCGGCAACCGCGCAGTATCGTCAGGGCCACACGTTCGAGGCCCGCCGACAAACGCGGCGACTCATAAAACCCGCATGATTTATAATTATATCGCGAGTCGCCACACATTCGCCTCGTCGCCCAACGGCGCAACGCAGCCTTTTAATCATTTGTTTGATTTTGTCTTTGATCCGCGGCACCGGCGATCGGGGCCATCGCCGATGCGACTGGGCCCCTCCTTGCCGGTTTTCCTCGCTCTAATGACAGAGCGGCTCGACTCCATCGGGCGCCAAGTGCCACCAGAAGCAGCGGCCACGGTTTCGCCGGCCTGGCGAAACACATCGGCTGGGGGTTGGAAGGAGAGCCGCAGCAACAGGAGTTTCCTCTTTTCATCTGGGAATATAAATTCAATGGGCCCGCGCGCGCTGCTGCTGAGGCTCTGGCAGCCGACAAACGGAACCTCGCGAAACGAGCACGTACGGGACGAGCATTTGCATCTCTACCGTCCTCGAAGAAACCGGCTCGCACTGTTCCGACTGCACTTCTCTCTCTCTCTCTCTCTCTCGCTTCTGCCTTTTGGCTTCTTCCTTTTCACTGTTGCGCGCTGCGCTAACCGAGTGCCGCTGTATCTGTAGATATGCGTATGACTTATAATACACGGAGGAATATGAGAGGCTTGTACGATCCTTGCGTCTCATCTCAAGCAGAGGCGCGATGGCGACGGTGCCATCGTCGCGAGAACAATGAGACCAGCGGCGACTCCTCTGCGCTGTTCCCGTCTGTCCGACTCTGGTGGAACAGTGAAACACCGATTTAACCCCCTCAACAACCGGCACCAGAAGTCTCGCGGCTTGGCCAACTCGATGAATCTCGTTGAAAGGTCTTTCTCGACAGTTAAAAGTGCTGAAAAAAAATTGCTGAACTGTCAGAGTGACATTTCGACTCGCTCTGAATTATCGATACACGTTGAACGGAAAATTTGAGCCAGGAAATCTATTGTTGGTGATATAATTTGAGACGAAAGAAGAATTATAGAATTATAGAATTAAGTTTGCATCGTTGGAATGCAACGAAACTAAAAAAAAAAAATTTATTCTAATTAACCCAAACGATTAAATCAGGTATAAAAGATCATCATAGTAATTAGTATCTATGATGACCTTTTATACCTAATTTAATCATTTGAGTTAATTAGAATTCATTTTTTTCAGAATTTAGTTTCATTCCAACGATGCAAACTTCATCATAATAACGACGCGTAACGGAATAAAATTTTACGGACCCGTCCACAGCGTGTGCCATAAAAACTGGCGAAAAAACAATCGACCGATTTGACGAATCCATAAAAGATCTCGAGATAGCAAAGTATTAAAAATTCATGCATCGTGATTCCTGTTCGGAATAATTCAGAGAATATTTCCCAGCGGAATTTCTCGAAATTACGTCAATCGAGAGCCTCAACGTCAATCCCACCGCTGACACGAATCACCGCGCGAGATCGATCCGCGAAAATTTCTCCACTGGAGCTGTGCACGTCCATCCTCATTTCCAGCGTCGTCCCTCGCGATCATCATTCTCACGAATTAAGCATGATAAATATAAATAAATGTGGGCCGTCGTAATCAAAGACTTCTTACCCCCTAGTTATTTGCATATTATAGGTAAGACCCGAGAGAAAGAAAAAGACAGACAAAGATTGCCCGGAGCTGAAAGCGCACGCAGTCGGAAATTGCGTATGTGGGCCCCCTGGCTCTCGTCTAATTCGTGTCAGCAAAGGCCGTTAGCGGCCACTAATGTCACCTCGCGCTCGGCCCACGTTCCACGGCTGGATTGCCGTGCAGCCTCGCTCGCGGTCGTTGTTAAGGTAGTATGAGCGTACAGATGAACGTCGCGTAAATTTGAGGGAGTTTGAGAGAGAATTACGAAGAGTTCTCGATGAGATAAAAATCTGAAAAAAATCAAGCATATGAAAGGCGGTAAAGAGATTAATTTAGACAATAATAATTTACAAAATGTTATTAACAAATTACTTAAATAAATAATTGTTTAACTAAATATCCGGCAACCTAACTCTTTTTTGTTATTAAAGTGATCTTCTTATTTTTCTACATACGTACGAATTTTTTCCGAATTTTGTGTGACGTTTGAAAATTACGTTTTTTTTATTATGTTAAAATTAAAAATCAGAGAAAATTCGGAAAAAATTCATACGTATGTAGAAAAATAAGAAGATCACTTTAATAACAAAAAAGAGTTAGGTTGCCGGATATTTAGTTGAACAATTATTTATTTAAGTAATTTGTTAATAACATTTCTTAAATTATTATTGTCTAAAATAATCTCTTTACCGCCTTTCATATGCTTGATTTCTTTCAGATTTTTATCTCATCGAGAACTCTTCGTGATTCTCTCTCCAACTCCCTCGAATTTACGCGACGTTCATCTGTACGCTCATACCACCTTAATGTCGCGATAAACGCATACGGGGACGACCGGCTGCTGACTGGTCGCGTATTCTCGTTTGCGGATATGAGTTCCCCGGGTCCGACGTGCGTTCAACCTGCGTCCCTCACCACGAAAAGAACCCGGCGTTGGAATATGAGAACGCGTGTGTGCCGCGGAATGACCAAAAGGAAATACGCGGGTCGCCCGAGCGAGCCGAGCGGTTGGCATCTCCATCGGTGGTTCCGCGAGCGTGGAAATTCTTCGCTTCTCTGATGGGACGTCCAGAGTCCGCGGCTCGTGCGACGTTCGCGAAGAAAATACACGTCGAGCGCGCGCTCCGCCAGCGGCCGAGAAAATTCTTTCCCTCTCTCGTGTCTCCCGCCGCGCCACGGGAGGCCAATTACACGTGTGCCAGTGCGCGTACCGTAATTGCGGCAATGAAATTCTAATGACACCGCGCTACCCAAGGTACCACGGGATGTGAGCGAGTGTCGAGGCGCAGCAATCGTAAAGCGAGAGCTCTCGTTTTCCTCGGTCACCCGAGGTGGTTTGTTTTCCCCACCCTGTTCTCGATATGCAAAAGTGCATCGTCGCTCATAAACGCCGAGGGTTTCCTCCGATGGCTCCTCGTGTCGTCGCGAAATACACTTGGCGCTTTTTTAGCCTTCAAAGGACTCTCAATACGCGCAGTTGGAGGGAAGACGTGGGCTTATGGTGAGGTGCGGACATTTTGCGGCTCTATGGCGCTAATTTATGCACCCTTCGGTTTAGCAGTGCCGCCAATAATTGCCAGGCTCGTGCGAAAGCGTTACGAGGACTTTTAAGGTAGTTTATCGGGGAATGGCGATTTTATGCGAAAATACTTTAGGCGATTTATTGAGATCGACGGTGTATCAGGGAGATTATAGATTTTTGTGGCTATTACACTTTTAGTGGGGTATTTTGATGCAACGGGGGAAGAGGAGATCGGGGTGGGAAATTGATTCGTGAATCTGAGGTGTATGAAGGGGACCCTGAGGGTCGCCCACATCGGGAGAAAAAGTTTCCTTGATTCAATGAAATTTCCTTGAAATCTTAACCTATGAAACATTTATTTGTTAAGTTAATATTTAATCATATTTAATAATATTTAATAATAATAGAATATATTTAATAATATTTAATAATAATATAATATATTTAATAATATTTAATAATAAAAACTTAAGTCAATATTATATTTTCTATTGACGAATATTAGGACCCAAAAACGAATGTTTTTTTGGACATCGTAAGCCTAAAAATGGAAACCCAGTTAGTGGACTTTAGTGTACCAAATGCTCACAAATGGACCCTTTGGTGTTATCAGGGCGTGTCTTTGAAATTCAAAGAAATATTTCATTGAAATCAATAAAAAAAAAAAATCAATCCACCCATTTCTTTGGAATCAAGGAAACTTTTTTTCTCGGTGCATCGATAAGTCCGCCACCCGCGCCACATGTTTCGCACCGAGTGATGCGGCGATATTCTTGGTCGAGCCAGATGAAGCAAGAAAAGCGTTTCGCTACCGGCTGACAGGCGTGGCCGTAAGAAAGCTTGATTAATAACCGAATAATAATACGGCACAGGCGTGCTCGCTCATTGTTCATCCGAGACATCGCGCGCATACTGAAATAGAGAATATGCACATTATGCACATACGGGACAAGCGGTTGCCGCATTCGCCGGTAGTTGAATCTTTTTTTTTTCCTCGCTACGCCCACCGTGTACTCTTTGTTTGTATACACTGACTCGTCGGCGTGTCTAGTTTACCTGCGGGGAACGCGTCGTGTACGTGTATAAATGGTCTTCCCTTTCGACAGCTCGAATGCTCGTATATAATCCGCACACTCCTATAGGTTGGGCCGTGAAGGCGACTGGGGTTTCTTGAATCAATATTATTTCCGGGGTTTCCAGCGAGATTCGGAATACTTATGGAAGAGTTTAAGGAGGTAGTCTCGGTACAGTCCCGTTACATGTCTGTTGCGAGGGAAATTTCGAACTGTTCTCGATGAGATAATAATCTGAAAAAAAAAAAAAAAAAAAAAAAAAAAAAAATCAAGCTTACAGAAGGTACCGAAAAGATTGATTTTGTATAATAAAAATCGCAAAATGTTATAGACAAATTAATGCAAAAAACTTTTTTTTTGAAAATAAAAATTAATTGAAAAGAAATTAAATAAATAAATAAATAAATAATAAATAAATAAATAAATAAATAAATAATAATAATAATAATAATAATAATAATAATAATAATAATAATAATAATAATAATAATAATAATAATAATAATAATAATAATAATAATAATAATAATAATAAATAAATTAATAAATAAATTTAATTGAAAATTATTCATTCCTTTTTCTGAATACGTATGATTTTTTTTTAGATTTTTGTCCAATTTTTTTAAATTGCATTTTTTAAAGGAAAATAGGCGGCGAAAACCGCAATTAAAAAAATTACACAAAATTCTGAAAAAAATCATACGTATTCAGAAAAACGAATGAATAATTTTCATCAGAAAAAAAAGTTGGGTTGCCGGGTAAATTGTTGAACAATTCAATTTTTAAAATAATTTGTTAACATTTTGGAGTTATTATTATAAGGCTTTTAAGGTAGACTGCTTCAACAAGCCCCGGTCGCTGCCTATATCTGCACAAAACTCCGAGCTACACGAGTCAGCAATCGATAGATAAATTCGTGTGCGGCAAACAGAACGCACTACAAAAAAGCTGCACAGATTAATATCGAGATGAGTGATAGATCTATGTGTGTGGTTTCCATCCCGGGCGTTGTGTGTGTTTTTATCTCACACAGGCTTCTCATTTTGTTGTTCACGTCAGCCCCGCAAATTCTTGCACAGGCAAGACTCGCGTTCGCGATACACTTACAAACTTCTTGCCCACATTTGGCTGACGACGTTATATCTCATGTTTTTCTTTCGTCGTATATATTTCACTTCGATCTTTTCCGCTCTCGCTGCACTCCCTGCCGTAACACGCCCTTCCACCGCGCTATTTACTCTCGGGCGAAGTTTCTTTTCGCGCTTTCTCGTTGCGCCTCGCCGTCATAAATCCATGCGCCGCGATTCCCCGGAGATAAAAGATTTGGGAAAAAAAAAAAAAAAAAAAAAAAGGTTGCCGAAGAAAAAGCTGCAACGGGCGGTGGCTGCGGACCGACGACGGGAGTCATCGATCATCCCGACGAAGAGCTGAAGTGGCTGGTGAATAATTAAGCGTTCGACACGTGAGGCGAAACGATTGAAATCGATTATCGATACGGACTTCAGTTACGCAAATCACTTACACTCTGCTTCTATCGATTTTTTCTTTTTTTTTTTCTTCACTGACCCCTTTTGATTTTTCTTTTTTTCCTCCGCTCGCTAAGAGGCTAAACTCAACGTCTACACCCTCCGGTCAGGATTCGCGAGACTCGCCGACAGCTCCTAACTCTCGGCGCGCTGCGGCTTCGCATGGATCGTGATAGCGAAGCGCGTCCGATGCGTAATTTTTCAAGCTGCCTCCTTCGTCTCGAGACTTCCGGCACGTGCCCCGCCTCTCCACCTCCGGCTGTTGCATGTGGCACACTATAAGAGGCACCGCGTTCTTCTCGTTTCTGATACGCTAATCAATTCTGACATGCTCTTCTCTCTCCCCCCGTGTATTTCTCACCCGTCACCCCGTCTGCACGTAGCTTCTTTTTTTTTGTGGGCTTTGTCTGCAGCTTTGCAGCTGTAACCTGTGAGTCAGGGTGGTCGCCACTCTGGAGCAAACGTTCCCTCTGCGAGCCTCTTCGCTCTCCTCGATATCGTGTAATTATACTAACGGTTCGCGTGCCGAGCAGGTGAAAGGTCGAAAAATTAATTTTCGGGGCGTGAGGTTTATGTATTCCTCTTTAGAGACGTCGTGTATTGTCAAATTTTTGGCGTGTGGTTTTAATCTTGAATGATTATACATTACATCTGTCGTTCAAAGCTGTTGATTATTTTCGCATCCAGTAATTAAATAACTTAGTGGACTTTGCAAACTTGGACAGTACCGAGATGTCATTTTTACTATTTGAAAAAAAAAAAAAAAAAAAAATGGAAATGGAAGTAAAATGATTGACCCACCTTTTTGCTTTTCTCAATATAAGGGAATACTGAGAAAAGCAGTAAGATGCTTATACTGAGAAAATCAATAAGATGGGTCAATCATTTTACTTCCATTTCCATTTTTTTTGCTCGCTTTTCTTTTGGCCTCATTTAGTCTTAAATTCGTCTCTGTATTTTTTTCACGCCTACTGTTGCCTTGTCACTGTAATTTCTGGGTCATTCTGATGCTTAGGCGATTTATCCCAAGACTTAATAAAAATCCCAAGACCTAATAAAAAAAAGTAATAATTGCAACACTCGCCATCAGCTCGCGATGCAAAATCACACGTTCGAAGAAATTTCTCCGCACTCGTATCGTAATGTACTATTTTATTCCGCATAACTTTATTTCCGTATGTAAAAATGTGTTGACTCGTTGAACCTAATAATAACTGCTTGAGAAACCAAAAATTCGCTGCAACGAAACATTTATTTTCACTCATTGGACTCAGTCGAGCCGTTCAGCCTCTTTTCTCAGGATAGCTCATATCAATCTCATTAACCACAGTAGCCAGGCCTCTCAGTGCGAATACACGTATATAGTCCACCAGGACCGATGATTTATCGGCGAGCGGTGTCCCCGGCTCACGCTCGCGAATTAATAGCGTGTAAGTATACGCTGCAAGCTGATCGCCCAGGCCACGGCGACGAGCTGCCGAGGCAAACGTACACAATCCCTCCGAGAACGCCCTTGTGCGATCAAGAGCGAGAAACGCTATCCGCTGCTCGTTAAAACGTGGTCCGCGCGCACGGCTCGGAGCAGCGCCGCCACCGTCGCGTCACGCGCGCGCGCATTCGTCGTTTCGCGTTATTCCGTGACGCCGTTCCGTGAGTGTCTCATTAGCGATGTAATTAATTAGGATCCAACGGTCAGAAAATCTGCTGTCGTGCGCAGGTCGGATCGCCTGGCGCCCCGGTGTAACTTAGTCACCGTGCCATACGTGCTACTCTGGTATAAGTAGAGCTACATGCGGTCTCCGCGGTGAACACGGATTTACGAATGGAAAATAAAAACCTGGTGCCTGAGATTGATTGCTCCGTAATTACCAAAATTTCGTATGTTCGCGAAAATCGAAATATTAAAATAGTATTTCTGGAGTATGAAGTGTTGAAGTGTCCAAAGTATGTCGTGTTGGACTGAAAAATACTTCATTTAATTTAACTCAAATTCATTAATTTAACTGAAAAAAAATGTAATTCAAAAAAATTTAATTCTGGTTAATTCTAATTTTTTATTTAACTCAACAAAATTGAATTCTGGTTAATTCTAATTTTTTATTCAACTCAAAAAAATTTAATTCTGGTTAATTCTAATTTTTTATTTAACTCAAAAAAATTGAATTCTGGTTAATTCTAATTTTTTATTTAACTCAAAAAAATTGAATTCTCAATCACAGAAGTATATTTTTAAGTATAAGAAACATTAAATTTTTCTAATTCTCCGTCTAGTTGGCAACCATCACTCAGGCAGAAATAAAAGATTGTCGGAATCGTCGAAAGTAGGCAGCAGAAAAATCTGCATTTCGCGCTGCCAAAACTTTCCTCGCCTTGTCAACGGGGAGTCCCCGTGGACACTTCCCACTTTTATGTATCATGATGTATTACGCCACTGTATACCTACTTACATATGACCTCGTAAATCACATCTCCGGAAGAGCGCGACTTCTTGTTCCTTTAATTCCATTTATCAAACCCGCCGTCCGTCCCATGCGGATGCTTCGTGCCGGGTACTTTTTTCTCAGGTCTTTTTTTTTTCATTTCACGCCCACCCGCGACCCAACATCGCAAGCACTGGCGGCGGCAGCCGGTCGTCCGGACCAGTGACGAGAGGGCGGGCAAGTAGCGCGAAAGCTGCGAACCGGCTGAAGAGATCGTGGCGGAGAAAAAACGACGAAAAGCCTGAGGGTGTAGAAAAAAACTCGAGGGGAGAGTCGAGGAGAAGCCCAAACATTCAGTCGCGGAGAGCGTGAACCAATGACAGGAAGGTGGGACCGGTAATTTTTCAATTTAGTCGAGGAGTCTCGAGTGAAATTCTCGCTTCACGGTGGCTTTCAAATGGGACAAAATTTGTCCCATTTTGCCCCATTTCGTGAAAATCACGTCTATACGACACAATTCAACGCTTGTAAGCGGAATATAAAGACTTAACCATTTTTAGTATTTTAAGCAATCTGGCCTTTGAAAAGTCACTTTGAAAAAAAAAAAAAAAAAAATTAGATTTTTTTTTTTTTTTTTTTTTTTCAAATATATCCACTAATGAGTATCACCGAGTAAAAAAACACGAATTTCCGAATTCAGGGGTCTGTAACATTTTGCCCGCACTTTTATTTTTTATTTTTCGCCGACGCTCAAAATTGATGATTCGAATCGAATTTTTGGGTCAAAAGCAATCAAAATACACTTTTGTTATCATCATAACACCATTTTTCGCGTGTGTCCCATTTTGCCCGCACCTCCCCTATATCTATACAGCCGTGTGAATAAATGAAATCGTGAAAAAAAAAAAAAAAAAAAAAATCATTGTATGCATAACGTAAAGCGAATTTGTAGGACGACGAAACGACGGTTCGCTCGCTCATTTATATACGCGATCTTCTTGCTCCGCGCGACTCCACCTCGGCGACGAGACTATCTCGGCGTCTTTCCTCGTCCGGTTCGTCCGCGAGGGCCGCGCAAGAAGGGCCAACCCGGCCCGGGACTCGCGCTGCGCTATAAGTCATGCTAGGTGTTCCCCCCGGTAATGACCCCCCGGCTTCTCGTTTTACTCTTCCCGCTCCGCGACGCCGCTGCGAATTACGCCATCTCCGTCTTCTGCTCCTGCCATCTTACTTCTTCCTGCATCAACCCCTTCGTGTTCCCACGTGAATTCCAAGTCCCCGACGTTCGTAATGCAACATTCGTAATTGAATGACTAAGGCATTTCGCACACGTGTGTTCAATGGCGAACCTGCGCCGGGTGTGTTTTCTAATCGAAAAAGATTAATTATGGGCCTCGCTTGGGGTGTTCATTGTTGCATTGGACAGGAGCTTCGGAAATACGTAATGGGTGTTCAACGTCTCTTTTATGTTTTCAAATTTAGTTAATAGTGCAATAAACCGTGTGTGTTATTGTCCACGAGGAAAAAGTTTTGCTGGACGAAAAAGTTTACTGCGAGTTTCACGTAGAATTTTTTTTATCTTGGTGTTTTTAGTGAGAATACACGAAAGGAAATTATTGTGAAATTCCCAACAACTTTTTGCGCTGAAACGATGAGAAAATTTAATTTCATTCAAATAAATTTTAATTTCATTCAAATAAATTTTAATTTCATTCAAATAAATTTTAATTTCATTCAAATAAATTTTAATTTCATTCAAATAAACTTTAATTTCATAAAAATAAATTTTAATTTCATAAAAATAAATTTTTATTTCATAAAAATAAATTTTTATTTCATAAAAATAAATTTTTATTTCATAAAAATAAATTTTTATTTCATAAAAATAAATTTTTATTTCATAAAAATAAATTTTTATTTCATAAAAATAAATTTTTATTTCATAAAAATAAATGTTATTCGTTTCAACTACATCCGATCAGAACGATTTCTCTGGGTGCAATCAATTTGCCTACGCCAATTCAGCCAGGTCATCCAGACCAAGCGACTTTTTCCACTTCGCGCTCGTCCCGCGAATTAATCACGCTGTCCTGTTATACCCGCGAAATTTCCTTCAAGTCTAGGGTCACCGTCATATCCGTACCGAGACAAACGAGTACTCTTCGCGGAGGACGTTAACTACCTCTTTCAATTTCGTCGGCGCGCCTGGTGTGCTTCTGGTGTGTGTGCAGTCTTCGGCCGTCGCCGTTCCGCCGTAGAGCGACGACGAGAGAGTCAACTTATCGAGCCGCGATCTTGGCCGGTCACGGGGGTTAACTCGAGATAACGCGATTAGTCGCGCTCGACCGGTCCCGGGTCTCTCTCGCGCGCGCGCGCGAGCGCTAACACCGGCGAAATTCAAGCAACATCTCGCGGCAGAAGCCTCGAACGCGGCGCGCGCGAGTGGCCCAGCTCGAGTGAAAATTGAAGAGGATCCTCCAGCGGGCGGTTGTATCAGTTACCGTTGGCTACTATCTGATCTTGTCCGGCTCTAGTGAAAGAGAGAGAAAGAGAGAGACATAAGAGAGAAAGAGAGAGAGAGAGACATAAGAGAGAAAGAGAGAGAGAGAGACATAAGAGAGAAAGAGAGAGAGAGAGAGAGACATAAGAGAGAAAGAGAGAGAGAGAGAGACATAAGAGAGAAAGAGAGAGAGAGAGAGACATAAGAGAGAAAGAGAGAGAGAGACATAAGAGAGAAAGAGAGAGAGAGACATAAGAGAGAAAGAGAGAGAGAGACATAAGAGAGAAAGAGAGAGAGAGAGAGACATAAGAGAGAAAGAGAGAGAGAGACATAAGAGAGAAAGAGAGAGAGATATAAGAAAGAAAGAGAGAGAGAGAGAGACATAAGAGAGAAGAGAGAGAGAGAGAGAGAGAGAGAGAGAGAGAGAGAGAGAGAGAGAGAGAGAGAGAGAGAGAGAGAGAGAGAGAGAGAGAGAGAGAGAGAGAGAGAGCCCGGTTTGTTTTATAGTTCGTGTATCCTCGCCCTCTCCCTCTCCCTCTTTTATTCTCTCTCTGTCTCTCCCTCTTTCGCTACTCTTCAGCGTTGCTTTCATAAGCACTACGTGTACATAGTACGCGTACGTAGCCTCGGATGTTTCTTCTTCAACACGTATACGTAGCACGTGCAGCGCACACCGGTGCGTCGGTCATCTCTCGGTAATCTTTGACGCGAACCACTCGACGTGTTGTTTTATCGTTCGGATACGAAACGCGGATATACGCGTCGCTGGTTTTAGCTGTAGGGCCTCGTCGTACATCAACGCGGGGTCTCTTTGACGGTTCTATGAAAGAAAGGCATTAATTCGCGGCTGCGTAAATATCCCTCGGGCCCGTTGGGTGTCGGAGCTGAGAGTCACCCTACGCGAAGCTAGATTCTGTGAGGATGAAGTTTGCATCGTTGGGATGTAACGAAATTCGGATAAAAATTAATTGTGATTAACCCAAATGGTGAAAATAGGTATAAAGAGTCGCCGTAGTAACCAAGGGCAGAAATAAAAAAATTAATTACTTTTTCGTGCGCTTCATCATCTAGTTTTTATAGGGTGAAAAAAAACACAAATTTCAAAATGAACTTAAAAATCTGAAAAAAAATCATATGTATTCAGAAAAATTAATGAATCATTTTCATTAAAAAAAAATGGGGGCACCGGAATATTAGTTAAACAATTTTTGTTTTCAACAATTTGTTAATAACATTTTACAATTATTATTATGCCACATTAATATTTCCAGTACCCTTAACGTACATTTTTTCAGATTTTTGTATCATCGAGAAGTGTTTGCAATTCGCTCTCAAAATTCTCGAATTTAATTATAATAAATCTTTTTTCTCTGAACTTCATTGCATCCCAATGATGCAAATTCTGTGGTTTTCAGGTACCGGCCTGATAGTCTTAAGACTTTTTTTCTAAAACTTCTAGGTAATTTTCAAAATTGTTTAATTAATTCAATCAGTTGTCATTCAATTTGCGATACATTTTCAACAATCTCTCCGTTTGTGTTCATGAAATATTTCATCGGCGCGCCGAGTGACGATGAATAAAACAATTCCTATGATGTCACCGTGGCTCGAACGCGAAATTATTTCACTTCGACCGGTGTAGCTGAATTGTATTCAGACTGATTATCAATCACAAATCTCGGGGTCACGAGTCGTGTAATTAATGCTTGAGTCACAAGCGAGCGGGAAATGGGGGCTGGGCCGGCGCAGAAGTCGAGATTAGAAGGCGCAAGGAGCAAGTGGTGGCAGGTGCGCGTCACGATGACTTAAGCCGACGCTTTTTTATGCATACTTTGACATTTATGGTACAGGAGTCACGACCGAGAGACTCTCGTGTCCCGTACGCGAGTATTCGGCGTCGTTACGTATTCGCTGGAATATCGAGATCGATCTATCAAATCGATTCGCCCTTTCGGCGTACGCGGAGCCAATAACAGAGCGACGCCGACGAGCGAGGAAATCGTACGGGTCGCGCGGGAAGTCATCGGCACTTGAGACGTGGATTAATGGCCCGTTGAGATAAATTCAACAAACGATCGATATACAATTATTTATCGATCCCCGTTTCCAACCAATTACATTCACCCATTCGGTAACTCAGATATCTCTCGTGGTTCCGGCGACGAATGAAAAAAAAATAAGCATGGAATATTAAAGAAAACAACATCCAGAAAATCTCAAAAAATTCATGCATATTAAAGGTACTGAAAAGATTAATTTTGCATAATAATAATTCGAAAATATTATTCACAAATTGATTAAAAAAAATTGTTTAACAAATATTTCGATGACCCAAGTTTTTTTTTCCTTAAAATGATCCCTTCGTTTTTCCGAATACGTATGAATTTTTTCAGATTTTAGAGTTCACATTGAATTTTCACATATTTGCCCTATAAAAACGCACAAAATTCAAAGTGAACTCTAAAATCTGAAAAAATTCATACGTGTTCGGAAAAACGAAGGAATCATTTTAATTAAAAAAAAACTTTGGTCATCGAAATATTTGTTAAACCATTTTTTTTTTCATCAATTTGCGAATAACATTTTCGAATTATTATTACGCAAAATTAATCTTTTCAGTACCTTCAATGCTCATGATTTTTTTCAGATTTTTATACCATCGAGAAGTGTTTACAATTCCTCGAATTTATGCGAAATGAATATTGGTAACAAGAACTACCTCAAGCGATCGCAATCAATCTCTCATTGATTTCCCAAATGTGCATAACAAACACATACATAAATAACCTCCCAAAGTGCGAAATGTTAGGTCACTTAAATTCCAAGTTCCAAACTGCCAGAGAGCCCGAGTGAAGATCGGACGGCCCGGAAACGCTTGGTTCCAATAATAAACCCCACCGAATCGGTCGACGCAGCGACAGAAGAACGAAAGAGAGATCTCGCGCCCGAACTAAAACGCTTTTCCTGTTCGTCACGATCGAAATATGTCACAGTGGCACGCAGTTCAAATTCATTAAGCTTGCATGAGGAGAGAGAGAGAGAGAGAGAGAGGTATCACTCGCGAGTCAGAGGTGGCTTAATTGGGTATTTGATTGGCGGTGAACCGAGAGATCCACGTTTGGAACGTCGCCGGGATTATTCACCTGCTCTCCGAGCTATCTATATATCGTCGAGATTTTCTCCGCACTTCTCCCCCACTTGTGTATCAATTTCTTGCGCACATACCGGCCGCACACACATATATATATATGTATAAAAAAAAATATGTACATATATATGTATATATAAAATATATATACATATATAAATACATGTAATTATATATGTACATATAAAATATATATTAAAATATACACTGTAAAAAAAATCTGCTTGAAATTTAATGTTCAGTACTGGAAGTTTTTATGCATAAACTGGTACACTAAATTTCATATACTAGTGCAATCCAAAATTAATTTGTGGCATAGTAATTTTTATAATTCACTTTAATTTTGATTTAAAAGTCCTTCAATTTTAATGACTTGTTTTATTTTTACTACAAAAGTTCATTAATTTTATTTCACGATTGTAGATTACATTTAATTCACCAGTTTATTAATAAAAACTTCCAATCTTTTTTAACAGTGATATAAAATGAATAAAATGTATATATAAAATATATATACATATATAAATACACGTGGTTGAATCGAGGGAAAGAGAGGATCCCGTAAAGAACTCCGGGGAGAGTCGCAGCCAATCGGAGTGTGACCGAAAGCTTGGCTGGCGTTGCTCTCGGTGAGCTCGGGTACCACCCCCACTCGAAGCGACAGCTTCGGGGAGAGGAGGAGGAGAGAGAAGAGCGCCGCTGGTGGAAACAGCCTTCCATTCTGTTTTGCTACTAGAAGAAGGCAAACCGATCCGCGTCGGGGCCGGTGGCTCCCAGACCGCGAGCGGACCCCGTCACCGCGGCCGCGAGCGAGATGGTATAGGATGACCTACTTCGGTCGTGCAGTTAGGCTCCTCCTAGGAGAGGGGCATCCCAACGGAGACGTACCGATCGCACGCCGATCGGAAAAGTCGCTCGTGGACCCCGCGCTCACCGAGCCAATCCCGCTCCTCGAGATACTGCCACCCCCCCTACCCTCTTTCCCCCCTTTCCCCTACCCCCTTTCCCCCCTGCCAACGCGCACCTCGTACCTCGTGCCGCACATCGTGCCGGAGGTGTACGCTGGTTATTTGCATCGCAATATCGCGAAAACTCCGACCAATGAGCGCGAATGCAAAATCCAGCCTCTTCGGCGATGATTCTATGTACGGGCTACACCCAATTACTATTTGCACACACGCGAATCCACGTCGATTCTAAGCGGCACGAGTGGCAATTTGATCGTGATGTTGAGGTTTGTGTCGTATTGCGATGCAACGGAATTAAAAACAATAAAATTGTATGAAGCGAAATTATTATATCGGTTATAAATTATATCATTTTATATTATTTTTATTTCATCATTTTATATTATTTTTATTTTATCATTTTATATTATTTTTTTATATTATATTTTTTTTATATAACCCCCTAATGGGGATGAATTATTTACATTTTTATGGAATTAATGTTTTGTCTTTCATTTCGTTACATTGCAACGATGCAAACTTCAATGTCATATTTAATCGAAGAACATCGTAATAAAAAACACAATGAATGAAAAAAAAAAAAAAACGACAAAAGTCGTGAAATAAAATGTAAATTGGGTTTCCGTGTCTTTCCCTCGAAATTTAATTGTTGGGACATAGTTGCAACAGTTTGTTTCAAGAGTTCAAGGTGATAAAGTGATGAACAGAGCCATAAATCCGTTTCAACATTCACCGAAGCCCCCGACGTCATGATTCATCAATCTATCGACGCAGAACGTCGTTTATTTTTATTTTTTTTTTTTGCTTATATTTCATTCCCTAGTTATCGAATCGAGATATCCGAGCCGCGATAATAAATTCTCAGTGAGTCGGAAATCCTGCAGCTCTTTGTATACAGCGGGATAATAATTCGCGATAATTAACATCGACGTTATTGATCGTAAGGCCTGGCTTATGATATTTTCCGATAAAAATTGCAGCGTACGCGAACTAAACGCGGCGAAATTTTTAATTGACTCTTCTTTTTTAATCGCAATATTTCGAGGTTTTTTTTCGTGGCTATCCTGGCCTTCCTGCTATTATCTAACGTTTACAGGGCGTCCGGAGAATACCGACGAGGCAACGATTAAGAGATCGTGAGGAGCGAGAGAGAGACGGTGAGGGCGGGGGGGGGGGGGGGGGGGGAGAAAGAGAGTCAGGGTCCGTGGGAAACGATGGTCCACGGCCTCTAGAGTCCGGCCTGTCTCGCATTGCGAGCAGGCGAGTCGAGCCGCGCGCGAATACACCTCACTAACGCGCGGTCGAGATCACAACACATGAGTCTTTCTCTAATCCCTACACGTCGTTAAAAACACGTCATTAAGGTTAAACGCTCGCCGCAGTCTAGGCTCGATGACGAGTTTCGCTTCGAGCGTGCGCTCCAAGGAATATACTCAATCCTGCTTAGATCATAGACGTTAACTCGGAAGAGACGTCCACTATTTTTTCTATTTTTTTTTTTTTTTTTTTTTTCGAATGCCTAGATGATTATACAGATTACTGAATACAAAGAGATCCGATGCCATCAGCAATTAACCCACTGTGCAGTATTTTTGTAATTCATTTAAAAAAATCCCATCTAAGCAATTCGACTTCAAGTATTTTCCTCGACATGCAAAAATATCGATATCAATATTCTATTTATCGAGTGTGGCCATCTCGCTCGAATTTGATTTATGCACATTTTGGACTCAACCTGGTATAGGGTAGAAGTACCGTTTTTGGTCACCTTTGGTCCAATTGTCGTCACCAAGTTTAAAAGGATTTAATTGTTTATGTTGTTAAATAAAACAAAAATGGTCTTGACAATCTTATCAATTTGTATGAATATTTTCGAATGTGGAAAAACAAATATTTAAAATTAATTACAGTGAGAATGGCCACAAATGGTTCTTTTACTCTACCGATATATCGGAGTCCGTGAAGTCGATAGATCGCCAGCTAAACGACTGTTTATTTGCCGTATCGACGAGTAAACTAGACCGCATTCGATCGGAAGGCCAAACAGCCAAGTTCTCGAGGATCATAAATTAAAGTCTAAAATTCCCTCCAGGCATGTCGCACGCAGCCGGGGAAAGATCCAACGATCGGTAGAATTGAATGAATGGAAACGAGACAAACGGTATATTGATCGTTAAATCGGCGAACCACGCCCGTCGATCCGTCGATCGCTCAATGAATCCGTCGGTTCATTAATTGCTTATAGACTCGCGCAGTGATCGTAATTTACTACGTCTTATCTTCCGATAATCTAATTTGCAAATATATTTCGTAGCAGGTATATCGTATATTATATATATATATATACACACTACAAGATCTACTGACAAGAGTATCTTGGCGTGGGATCTCAGCTGGTGCGTCGATCTATGATCTATAGATCCGTCTCTCCTACTCCCGATCGATCGAAGCTAAAGCGATTCATAGGATTCGCAATGATGACCGTTCCTTCAAGACATTTCGGACAGCCGGACATCACAGGAACAATTTTTCATTGTACATTAACGTCATTGTCCGATGATGCTAATGATCGCGATCGATTAATCACAACGCGGGTGTGTCAAAGTCGGCTTGGAAGCCCGAAATACGGTGTCATTCGCAACCGCGAAGCGATTGGAGAACGTGGAGAGTCGAAGGGACGAGAGCGACGGTGATTCGAACCACCGGCCAGACGGCTGGGAATGAGCTTGGCAGGTTCCTCCCACAGCGAGATACTTGGGCGCTGTTTGCGCCGGTGCGACGACGGAAGCTGGCCTCGAGCGACGTTATTGTGCAGACTTTCGATCGTTGCCTATCGCTACGGTTTGTGCAACTTTGCGTCACGAATCCTCTCCTCGCCGCAGACAGATAGATACACGTTGCAAATGAACGACTTCAGCGCCCATCTGAAAGCCAGAGGGTTTTGTTGTCTTCGCTCAAACGAATCACGCTATTCTGTAATTAATCAGCGGAATAAAATCGCACCTTTTGACATCACAAACATCCGACACCTTGACGTCGAATGAGCTATTCGATTGTTTACCAATCGATGAAAAAGAAAAACTGTGTCGCGACTGTTTTTAGGGATGAATTGATTAACTCAATAGCGGAAATTAATCATCAGAATAAAATCGCATCTTTTGACATCACAAACATCCGACACCTTGACATCGAATGAGCTATTCAATTGTTTACAAATCGATGGTAAAGAAAAACGGTGTCGCGTCTGTTTTTACGGCTAAATTGATTAACTCAATAGCAGAAATTAGTCATCACAATAAAATCGCACCTTCTGACATCACAAACATCCGACACCTTGACATCGAACGAGCAATTGAATTGTTTACAAATCGATGGCAAAAAAAAGGTGTCGCGTCTGTTTTTACGGCTAAATTGATTAACTCAATAGCGGAAATTAATCATCAGAATAAAATCGCACCTTTCGACATCACAAACATCCGACACCTTGACATCCAATGAGCTATTCAATTGTTTACAAATCGATGGCAAAGAAAAACGATGTCGTGTCTGTTTTTACGGCTAAATTGATTAACTCAATAGCAGAAATTAATCTTCAGAATAAAATCGCACCTTTCGACATCACAAACATCCGACACCTTGACATCAAATGAGTTATTCGATTGTTTACAAATCGATGTCAAAGAAAAAAGGTGTCGCGTCTGTTTTTACGGCTAAATTGATTAACTTAATAGCGTAAATTAATCATCACAATAAAATCGCACCTTTCGACATCACAAACATCCGACACCTTGACATCGAACGAGCAATTGAATTGTTTACAAATCGATGGCAAAGAAAAACGGTGTCACCTCTGTTTTTACAGCTAAATTGATTAACTCAATAGTGGACATCAAGACAGGTTTGAGAGCCGAGGTTGCAAGCGCGAACAGCCTGAGAAAGATGATAAACTTCCAGAGACATAACTCCTAGTCCCGGGAGGATCGGCGCTCGTGTTACACGAGAAACGCCCCGAGTGCATAACGCCGAGTCTCTGCGTTATATGTGCAAGAGCCAGAGGCGCACAGGTATCATCGTGAATAGGGAGCAATCAGATATCATTAGGGTTTTTATAAGGCCGTTTGTACGAGTCTCCCGAGGGCAGACAGGCGGGTGCTATATTCCCACGCTCGCGAACCTCCAAGTACCTACTAACCGTCTACTATCGTGTAACATCGAACGTGAGGACGTTGAAAGGTATTCCGGACACCGAGATGGGTAATATTTTCATATTTCGCTGCAACTATCACCGAGAGAAAAAGTTTCCTTGATTCAATGAAATTTCCTTGAAATCTCAACCTATGAAACATTTCTTTGAGGTCAATGAAATAATATCCTTAAGTTAATATTATATTTTCTTTAAATTATGCCATCAACCAAATTATAGGTTATGTTAACCAAGTTTTTGGTTACGTACCATAGTACTTAGATATGTTCACCAATAACTTCGATGGTTTAACCAATGATTATCTTCTTGATTTGACTTGACTTAACTATAACATAACAGATCAGCTTGCGCGAGAAACACCAATACGACTTATCGCGAATGAGCGAAACGTTGACAGACCGGGTGCCGTCAGGCATATCGTTTCTTTAAATCAAGGAGATCATCTCTTTGAAATTCAAAGAAATATTTCATTGAAATTAATGAAAAAAATTCAATCCACCCATTTCTTTGGAATCAAGGAAATGTTTTCTCTCGGTGTACCTCGGCTGCCTTACCGACGTATAAACACACCGAACGTGTTGAAATGATGTTGACAACTTATGAGAATTCTTGGACCAGTTTATTCGAATTACTGAAAAAAAATCATCGCACAGAAGTCACGTTTCCTCAATCTTACCAACGTCAGTCAATTTTAACGAGGGAAAAGAATCATCAGCTCGCTCTCCTTGTCTATCTATCCCTGCGTTTCTAATAGTATTGGGAGAAGATTAAGACGTTTCGTCCGGAAGGTTAATATATATAAATAAAATATTCACGGACGAGTGAGTGAGAGATGATGGAAAGAGAGAGAAAAAAAGGGTGAAGCGTCTCTCGAGTCGCTGATAGACTCGCTGAGGGCCGGCGCGGATAACGAGAAAATCTCATCGACTCACCGGGAACGAAGCGAGAGAAGCGGAGTCACCATGGACGTCGCCGTCTCGTGCGAACGAACCTCTCTCACGACGATGAAACCGAGCGAGTGACGTACTACCAGCGTGCTTGCCGTTTTCTCTAATTCCACGTGATTGATGGCGATTCCCGGATTTTTGTTCATGCGCACGCGGGGCGCATGAACATCACGAACTTATGAGTGCGAGGTACCCCGAGTGCTCGCTACAGAGTGGCAGGTGATTACCCGTAGAAATTTGCGTGCCCTCTAGTCCCTCGTGATGAGAGGCGACAGTCATAGCGCGGCGAACCGTAAATCCGCGCTTCTAATGCGTCTCGTGGAATTTTATATAAAAAAAACAGGCGGGTTGTCTTTCGAAAATTTAACAAAAAATATGTGGGTAATGATGGGTGGAAGGTGGGAAGGAATATATGAAACATTTTATTTTTATATATTTTCGTAACATACGAAACATATTTTATTTTTATATATTTTCGTAACATACGAAACATATTTTATTTTAATATATTTTCGTAACATACGAAACATATTTTATTTTTACATATTTTCGTAACATACGAAACATATTTTATTTTAATATATTTTCGTAACATACGAAACATATTTTATTTTAATACATTTTCGTAACATACGAAACATATTTTATTTTAATATATTTTCGTAACACACGAAACATTTTATTTTAATATATTTTCGTAACATACAAAAATATATTAAACTTCTACAAAAAAGTAGGAATTTAATATACGTTTTGTCAATTTGTAGGTTTTGTTGTTTTTGTATATTATTATTTGATTTTTTATTTACTAGGTTTTTTACTCTGCCATCTATATATTATTTTCCAAGGGCATGTCCCATTCAATGCACAAAAAAAAGAAAAACTCTTCAACACTGCAAAGTTTTCTTGAAACTCAAACCCAGACAATGGACGTGTGCTAATCGTTCATCATAATACCTTTACCGTTGCCCACGAAACGGTTGTGAGTGGGCAAGTTTGTTTTTCGGCTCGTTGATTTTTCAACAATGCCTCTACAATAAAAACAGAGCGTCGAAAACGCAAGTGTGACTGGCGCGACGGTGCCGCGAAGTGTTGCCGAGCTATGCCGCGAGACGCCGCTCACGTAGCTGAAGAGGTTTTAACAACCGGAGAATATTTCTTGCGCGAGTGCACCCGCGAGTGCACACACCACGTAATACCTACGTGATGTGATGGCGCTGACGGCGTTAATTAGTATACTCCCGGGGAAATGCATTCATTCAAGGCCAAGTTTCATTACACCCGAGAGGTAGACGAGAGGCAAGTCCGAGAGAGGGACGCTCATCAGCGGCAGCGCCGGCTTTCTTCGCGAGGCGACTCGTTACGCGCGCCATCGCCGGCTCAGAAATGACTTCACCTTCGCGTTTCATTATAATACATATTCCAGGGTATCTGTGCTATGCACCACCGGGAAAATAATATGTTCGGCGCCAAAACTTCATTATCTCGCTCCGGGGGGAATGTCGAAGTACAGTGTACACGCAATGCACACCATTGCGGAGTCCCTTAAGGTTCTGTCTTGACCATAGACAGAGCGTGTAATACGTGCCTGAACGACTGGAAGGAACTTCATTAGCCCCCAGCAGGATATATTCCGGTGGGGTTAGCCGCGGCTTCCTGAACCCTCAGCACGTATCCCCTGCCATCACGAGACAGGGAAGGTAATACGTGCAGAAGCGAAACTTCATTACCCGCAATAACTGAAGTGTCCCAGTCGCTAACGTATCAAGGGACCGGCTGTGCGGCTTGACAGAGCCGTACAATTCAATTTATTTGAGGAATGAACAATTCTCGATTAACCCTTTTTTTTTAAGTTAAATTATGTAACATCAGAATTGTCTTTTGTATATAAAGGTAAAACTTTGATGTACTAAACTCTGTCAAAGAGGTCTGTAAAGCTGGCACCCTCACCAGGTCCAAAAAAATTATTTGAATATCTAGAAATATTTTTGGGATTATCCCAGTGACGAGAAAATCAAAATTCAAAAGTGGGGATACCAGCTTTACATAAATGAATAAAAACACCTTGTTTTTACGTTTCGCCCTATGGTCGGGGCCTCTTCAGAATTTTTTTTTATTATTTATAATGAATTACACAATCTAATTAATCATTTATCTATTCAATGTGAATTATCTTATTATCTACCATGCAACCTGATATTCAATCCGCTATTTATCATATTTACCATGTAAACTACAAATTAATTATTTCTATTCTAGTGATACGCCAACCCACCATCGGTAACACTACTTATCGACTGTCAGATTACAGAGAGCTTTATATAAAGCCAGCGCCAACTTTTTTTTCTATAAGACAAAAACATTTTCCGAGTATCATATTTATGGGCTCATTTATGGGCTATTTATAGGCCTAAGTGGCATCCCAATCTATTATTTCTAGATATTTAAATCATTTTTTGGACCTGATTTTTTGGACCAGCTTTATAGACATCTGTGAAAGTCAATTAGTGACTAAAACACTGAAAAAAATATGCATCCACGGTGTCAATAAGTTACAGTCCTTCGCTTGAACGCAGCAGCATTTGATCTTCCACTGTGCTCTCGGATCAATTATCAAACACGATAATGAATCACCGAGCGCACGCAGGATCCTTACACACGACTATAATTACCATTCGTTTGAATACGCGACGATCCTGCGCCTCATTCCTCGAAGCGTAGCATCTGGCGTATATGCAGATCCTAGATACACCCGTCGCGTATAACTCGACCGAGTTGCCCGCGCAGTCGCATCACAGCTCAGCAAGCTAAATTCTCTCACGCAGCTTCGCTCTTCGGCCCTTCGTGTCGCTGGAGTATCATCAACAAGTAGGGCTCGCGTGGACCAAGGTGTATGATAAATTCAGAAGGGCGAGAGAGAGAGAGAGAGAAGCCGAGGAAGGACAAAAAGGAGGAGCGAATCGTGTACGGCCCGCCCGTTTCGATCACTGATATCGAAAGTAGACACGTCCAGTGCTCGGAGAGCTGCACAGTAATATAAATACGAGAAAGAGCGAAGAGGAGTCCGTCGAGGGCGGGTAAGAGTGGCGAACGACACCAAGACGAACGACCAGCACACACCGTTCTGGTCACTCTCACGCACGGCACGCCGCGTGGCATAGACCCCGATGTTTATTACAGGACCCTCCGCAATAACCAAGACACATAGGATACTTTAATCATTTATTTATCCCTGGTCTACGAGCCTCCAGGTACCCACAAGTCCCCCCCTCGGTCCTTCTCACACTCTCAAGCGAGATAATCCCTCTTCGACCCTCGTATACAAGTCGAGGTACCGATGTCCTGATCACCCCTACTCCCCCAACCTGAGAGACTTTCCTTCTCCCGAGGATCTTTCTCTCCATGCGCGACCCTCTCGTGTAATCCTTCTTCGAGACTCCTGGTTGATAGCACTACCTGAAGACTCTCTTCGAGACTATCTTTCCTTTCTCACTATCCCACCTCTTCTAGGGGGGGACCACCTCGTCCTTTTCCATCGCCTCTTCTTACAATCTTCTTCGTCTTCGTTTGTCTAGTCCTCCGTCGGGGCATCACCAACATAGCAAGTCGGTGTGCACACCACGCTGATGCTGCTGCATCGCGCCCGATGCACCGGCGTGCTATGCTGCAGCGCGACCTACCGTTATGCGGTTAACGAGCTACCCGCACCGCTACACTATCCTCCTTCTCCTCCTCCTCCTTCTTCTCGACTTTTTCTCTGTACTTACAGTACCCATACGTACACCGGGGGAACCGTCCCCACAGCAAAAGCAGGCAGGCATTGCGCATGCACGAAATGTAAACGTGGGAACCGGAATTGGCCGGAGTGTTGGAAGGGCTCTTCTTCTTCTTCGTCCTCCTCCTCCTCCAACTCCTTCCATCCTCTAGCCTCTCGCCGAACATCCCCCAAGAGCTTTGGTTGATCTAGTGAACATGCTCGGGACTCCATCCATTTTCTCTGCAGAAGGCCTAACTCGATTTATCGAGAATGGGAAAAGCGAGAGACTTCCAGGTTGGTTCCTTGAGCTTTCGATGCGATAGAGGTGTTTTTGTTATTGCGAATCAATGAAAGCATTTTTGAGCTCTTTGAAAAGGTGTTGATGGATGGTAATTTCGTTGGGGTTTTGTGTACACCGGGAGAAAAAGTTTCCTTGATTGGATTAAATTTCCTTGAAATCTCGACCTACGAAACATTTCTTTGACGTCAATGAAACAATATCCTTAAGTTAGTATTATATTTTCTTTGAATGATCTCATCAACCAAATCATAGGTTATGTCGACCAAGTTCTTGAAATCAATGGAAAAAATTCAATCTAAATATTTCATTGAAATCAATGGAAAAAATGCAATCTAAATATTTCATTGAAATCAATGGAAAAAATGCAATCTAAATATTTCATTGAAATCAATGGAAAAAATTCAATCTAAATATTTAATTGAAATCAATGAAAAAAATTAAATCTAAATATTTCATTGAAATCAATGAAAAAAATTCAATCTAAATATTTCATTGAAATAAATGAAAAAAATTCAATCTAAATATTTCATTGAAATCAATGGAAAAAATTCAATCTAAATATTTCATTGAAATCAATGGAAAAAATTCAATCTAAATATTTCATTGAAATCAATGGAAAAAATTCAATCTAAATATTTCATTGAAATCAATGGAAAAAATTCAATCTAAATATTTCATTGAAATCAATGGAAAAAATTCAATCTAAATATTTCATTGAAATCAATGGAAAAAATGCAATCTAAATATTTCATTGAAATCAATGGAAAAAATTCAATCTAAATATTTCATTGAAATCAATGAAAAAAATTCCATCTACTAATTTCTTTGGAATCAAGGAAACTTTTTCTCTCGGTGAAACCCTCGTCGCGTGTCGAGGACGTGAAGACAGTTCGAAAGTCGTTCCTACACCCGAAGCACATTACTTTTTCGCTTTGACAGATCGATTATACGGCTAGGGTAACGCGGTACACAGGTCCTAATAATGTAATTTTTATCTTAACGCGATAATCAATATGTCGAATGATTGCTTTTAACACTTGAAATTCAAGGCGCCGAGAGCGTGGGGCAACCTGGTCGGCCGAGGCAATCGGAGCGCCCTGTGAAAGTGGTACACAAGCACGCGTGATGATGAATGGTGCGCATTCGTTATTTCGTTATGACAACACCCTTTTATTAATATTTATTAAGCTCTCGCGCGGCAACTGTATTTCAACTCCAGCCTTTCTCCGTCTCTCTTGCTCCACTGGTCAGCCTTCCACCTCCTGTCATTCACTCTTTCATTCGAGTCAATTGTTTTTTAATTGATCGGCAGTAGGATATCGGCCCTTGATACTCCGCCATCGATATTATTCGTGTATTAATTTGTCTCCCGTTTATTTCTGTCACAAGTGAATGTTCCCCAGAGAGCGAAAGAGAGAGCGAGTTCCTCTTTGCCGTGTAACGGCTCAAAGCATATCTCGACTATAGCTTGTCGCGCGTCCTCCTGGTAAGTGCTCCTTCTCTCATCCCCTCGCTTATAAGTCAACCGTGTCACATATTTTCAGAGCCCCTAGTGGTCTCAATACAGGTCGATACAGAATAAATGTCCAACGTTGGGCAGGATACGAGTTACGAGTTATCTGGGAAAAATTACATTGCCGCATACAGATGACAGATTTCATCAAACATGTCTTCAGGATTTCCGGTGACAACGTTGAGAATCTTATTTATCAGTGCATATTTATTAAGCAATCAAGTCTCCAATAGTCGCAATTTTTAATTAAGCCAATAAACAAGCATGTCTATTTTTACTCAAGGCAACTTCAGGTCAACGTTCAACTTTGAGTCACCCTGTATACGTGTACATGTATAGTTACCGTGGTGCTCTATACTCTTGGCGAGAATCGAGTGAAGTGGAGATAGATATTGTCAATAGGTTTTTTCATGAGGATCAAAGAAAAATGCGCGATCTCGTTGAGTCGGGAGGCGCTCAGCGATGATCAGGAAGCCACCGGCTCACCGGCGAGACTTCAGAAGCTTGAACACTTTCATGTAAGCGCTCCGTGGAAAGAAGAGTACAAAGAAAGGACGGAAGAATTCTTGAGACTTGTAACATCATGAGAGGAGCTAGGAGAGCTCCTAGACCCATCCGTATTCCCTGGTTGCGTCTCTCCCTCTGTCTTCCTCTCTCTTTCTCGTGGCTGCCTCAGCAATGCATCAGAACCCGCGTGCAGACCGCCTCATGCGGTTCTGTGACGTCCTC